>CM071850.1:9200000-10685000 GCA_036507275.1 Sicyos edulis
AATAGAGCAGCTTTGATTGATTTTCTGCTAGCATGTTTGCTTGATATTACATGTTAGTGCCATGCTAGGTTTGTTCTGCCAGCATGTTTGTGATTCCTGCTTAAGCTCGTAGTATCATGCTAGGTAGTGTGATTGATGTCGGTCTTTGCTTGCTAGCCAGGAATCATTGCTTTTTCTCTGTACTCTTAGATAGAGTTGTAGGGTTTGTCATCATCCGTAGGCGGAGCGGACATAACGTACTTTGTCCCCACTGATCGGGAGTAGTGTGTGAAGCATAACGTATCTTGCTTCCCCCCCCCGGTCGCTAAGGTGGATTTAGCTCAGGTCGGGAGTAAAGTGTGCGAAGCATAACGTATCTTGCTACCCCCCCCCCCCCGACCCGCCGGTTGTGGACTTAGCTACCCACTTCGGCATAGCCTAGTTTGTAGCCTGCTAGAGCGGAACCCTGCCAACGGTGTAAGCCTACCTTGGCCGGTTCTTAGCTTCGTGTCGGTGGATCAGTTTGCCGCATGATGAACGCCGAGGGCCTCGCCATCGTGATCGGTGACACCGCTTCCGAGTCATAGGCATGTGCACTGCCCGCGTAGTTTGCCCTTAGGCCCCGTATTTACGCCCGATTGTAGAGGAGCATGCGGTGTGCGCGCGCACACCGCCAGCGTTAGTTGCCGGCTCGGAGAGCTCCCGGGCTAATGTCGTGAGTACACCATTCCTTCCGTTAGAGCCTGACTTCGGGTACTCTCCCGTAAGTCCAGATTAGTGCAAGGGCAAGGAGGCCCTTGAGGACATTCTAGGGATCAGTGTATTCCCTCCGAGTGACAAATACCTAGGTGATGTCCAGGATTGGTCAGTGTATCCAATCCTAGTTAGGCCGGAAGAAAGAGACTTCCGATGACTCCAGATCTTGTTTTATGAGCTCGTTGAGCCATGATATGTGTTGGTAGCTGTTTGCTTGCATGCTTTGGTACTAGATGACTGATTATATCGTATTGTACCTCGGTTGGGGATTCTTACTGAGGAATTCGTTACTCACCCTTATTTCTGTGGTTTTTCCACAGGTATCCATGGTGCGAGACAGGATGGCTGGAGGAGGAGCTGTGATCATGGAAACCCGTTGTTCAACTCTGAGTTTTATGTTTATGTTTAAAATGTTCTCTGAATGCATGTAGTTGGGCACGGAGCCCTAGGGTGTTTTCTGAATGTATTTCCGGATTCTAGCATTGTTGTAAAGATTGTATGATTTAAATAAATCTCTGATCAGAGTAGGTTTTGTAAATGTATTTGTCTTGGAACAGTGCTTGGAAAGCAGGGACGAGTTCGAGAAATTAAATGGATGTTTTATGTTTTGGTTTTTACTTAGAATCCGAACACCATCTTGCAAATTTTCTGTAGATTTGTATGCATGCATTGAGGTAACGGCCTATTTAGAACCCCATTCGGGTCGGGTCGTTACAGTGGCCGAGAGGAGTGCAACAATCGAAGTTGAGCCAGAAGAAGAAGAGCGGCTCACTGTTGTGGTTTATGAGGGCAAAGATCCTGAAGAAGAAATCGAAGTGCTCGAGGTTGAGCTCAGCGAAGAGGCGGATGATGCACCGTTGATACGTCGCAAGAAGGGTGCTAACACTCCAACGCCGAGCTCAGTGAGAGGCGAAGAGCCAAGAGAAGAAGCTGAGGAAGTTGAGTCATGCGGTAGAAGAAGAATAGCTCAAAAGTTTCGCCAGCCCAACAAAGAACGGCGAAGAAGAAGAAGCGGGCGAGCTGGGCTAGGATTCGCCATTCGCTGGAGATGACGTACACTTGACATTTGGTCAAGTTGCTGCCGATCTAGCGAACAACAAGTCTGTAGGAGGAAAGGGCAAGGGATTCTTTCGCAAGGAGGTCAGCAGCGATGAGGATCTCGAAGAAGAATTGGACGAAGGACTCTTCACCCTAATAGACGAAGATGAAGAAGAACAGGCAAACAAGCAAGCCGCCGAGCCCCAAGGACAAGTAAGTTCATCTACGCTTCTGCCGCCCCAGCGAAGGGCTCTCTGCGAAGGAAAAGAGTCGTGAAGGACAGTGCCAGTTCGCTAGGTCGAAAGTACTCGCGAGTTAATCCGTAAGAACATCATTGAGTACCAATAAAAAAAGTTCTTGTCGGAACAATCATTACCCCGATCTAAGAGGGCTTCCCGCGAACGTTGTGAAGCAAATCGAAGAGCGAGGCTGGGAAAAGCTGTGTACAGAGTTGGCTTCAGCGAGGCGATCTTAGGTGATTGATTTTTACGCTAGCTTGTTGGACCCCAACAGTTTCAAAGCTACTATTCACGATCGCGAAATAAATTGGGCTCCGAAAGCGTGGAATGAGCTTTTCAGCCTTGAGAACAAGAAGGCCGAGTATGAATTGCTACCCGATGGTATTAGCGAAGAAGACCTGCAGCCATGCCTAGATACAATTGGGGTCGAAGGAGCTGAGTGGGATGAAGCAAATCGATGTAGTCTCGCCGTTTTCACACCGCCAATCTCAACGAAGAAGCAAAAATTTGGGCTTCGTTCCTAAAATCTTCACTCATGCCAATTTCCCACAAGTCCACGCTCACGGTGTCGCGAGCCCTGCTAATCTACGTCATCATGATCGGCCTCTCCGTCAATGTTGGAAGCATCATAGCGCGAGAAATTCTCGCTTGGAAAGGGTGAAAGGCGAGCTACCTGCTCTTCCCACATTCTATCTCTGCTTTATGCCAGCACCCAAGGGTTGGTTGGCCAACCAAATGAACCCTTCGTCCCAACGAAAAAGAGCTTAAATTTTGCTCCAAAAGCGCAAGCGAAAAGACCTAGAGCAGCGAAGAAGGCCACGGTTTCAACCTCAAACAACAACGAGCAACTTAAATTGCTGAGGGAGATTAGGGATGAAAATTGAAAATTTTATCACTATTTCCTTCAGCGAGAGCGAGTAATCCAACGAATGTTGAGTCGGCTAAAAGGTGGCCCTTATCAGCTTCCGCCGTTCCCAGAACTCCTGCCTCTGCTAGAAGATTCCAGCAAAGCTCCACCTGATCAAGAGCAATAATGGAAGTCTTCCATTTTCCTTCCCTCACTTCTTTGTAAGTTTTGTATGATTGCATGTTCGCCATCGCTTAGTTTGTAAATAATTTTTTTGTAATCAAGCATGTAACATCTGAAATATCAGTGTTATTTTCCTTCGCCTCAGCGAATGTTTTGTTATCTATACTTTTGCGAAATCTTATTAACTCCTCTATGCTGGCGCAAAACCTTAAATTGGATGGAGCGAAATTTTGAGAGGAGTAGAGGTTCTAGTTTTCAAAAATTTATTAAGTTAGAAATTTAATTTCGAGAATTCTTTTAGCTTAAGAGAACCCAATTCGACTCAACCCAAGCCTTGAACTTTTACCAAACTTTAAGTTTGGGGGTGCTGAGTGTTTTCATTGGGACAATGAAAAGTCCAAGTTTGGGGGTGGAGTTCGCCAAAGCGAAAAGTGTAAATACTCGCGAAAAGTGCAGAATTGATACATGCTTCAAGAGCGATTCAGGTGAGATTTAGTTTTTGCTAGCCAATTGGACATAACTTTTCCCTTTAAACTCTTTCGCTCCGTTTAACTTTGGGACTTCTCATCGTTTGCCGAAGTGAATACTCTCCTTTTACAGTTCGCTGGGAATTCCTTGCTTACGGTATCCTACTATCATTTGCTCAATTTTCATCGAATGTTTGATATTATGATAGATACACAATGTTAGAGCAAGCGACAGTGGAAAAATGATCCCAGGACTTAGGCTACTAGCCCTTTGATTCACTTCGCTCTCGTGAGTAGTTGGGAAAATTTTTAATTTTTCATGATTTTATCCAATCCAAGGTTTGGCTTGTAAATCTCACCTT
This sequence comes from Sicyos edulis, assembly GCA_036507275.1. Taxonomy (NCBI): domain Eukaryota; kingdom Viridiplantae; phylum Streptophyta; class Magnoliopsida; order Cucurbitales; family Cucurbitaceae; genus Sicyos; species Sicyos edulis. Next base: position 9,203,872 of record CM071850.1, read on the forward strand.
TTACTTCAGCGAAATGGCAACTATCCAATTAATTTTAAGGTATGTTATTGGAGCCTCTCTTCTTTTTCTTTATCAGCATCTACTACTATGGATGTAAATTTACTGAGCTGAATCACAAAGATTTATTTCCTTATACATATATATTTCAAGTTTGTAAAAATCTGACTGTTAGTTTCATATTTTGTCATCATCACAGGATTGAAAAGTTTTTATTTATCATTTTTATCTTTATTTGGTCAGACCCTTTATCTCAATGGCCATTCTGGTTGGTTGTGTTGCTGCAATGAATGTGTAATTGAAAATCTTTTGGACAAAGTGAGATAGGGAATAGTTTGGTTAAGTGGGAGGTAACATGGCTTTCAAATCCTAGAGAGATAAAATACAGATTTTGTAATGGATATACTTACGAGCTTTGGGAACATGTGCTTTTTTCTTTTCTTTTTTAAGTTTAAATTACATTCTCCACTAAATTATTATTTCTTTTTAGGGTAAATTATAAATTAAGTTCTCTTATAGTTTGAAGAAAATTACATAGTTCTCATGATCTTAATTAAAATCAGAATTTAGTATTCATGATTTGAAAAAAGTTAAGAATTTTGTTTTTATAATTTTAAAAACTAGAATTTAGATTTTACTTTGATAGAACTAATTATCATGTGTAAATTTTCTCAAAAAAAAACTATCATGTATAAAATGATATGAGTCTTCTTTTTTTGTTCAATTAGTCATTATTGACAGATGAAAATAACCAACTTTCAGTCACTTAATTTGCAAACACCTAGAACGACAAAGACTATTTTTTAGATTTTAAAATCATAAAGACTAAATTATAACTTTCTTCGAATGATAGTAATTAAATTCTAATTTTTAAAATCATCATGAATAATTTTTTTTTTTTTTCAAATTATAGACTTTATAATTTACCTTATGTTTTATTTTAACGTTTGGAAAAATCTTATTTTTCACTATTTGAAGCTTATACCATTTTAATCATTTAAAGATCTATTTTAGTTTTCCAAGAGATATGGGATAGATTGTTGGTTAAATTATAAATATAGTCTTTAGAATAGACTTTATAGCTTTAAAAGTTCAAATTATCTCTTTATAGTTGTTAGTTCCTAAGGTAGGGACTAGTTATTTGATTATATTGAACCATTGGGATGAAATTCTGAGTTTTAGGTTTTACCAAATTTATTAGGAACAAATCTGTCCAATACAAATAATGTGTTAATATTTCAAAACTAGACTTTTGGTATCAACTTAAATTTGCATAAATTTTTTTTAAGAATATTTCAAATTTGATATTTTGTTTAAAATGATATAATCTCTTAGTTTAGCAAGACTCATGCAAACTTCAACCTCAAGTTAGGATGAAACATTCTTCCTGTAAACTTCAACCTCAAGTTAGGATGAAACATTCTTCCTGTAAACTTCAACCTCAAGTTAGGGTGAAACTAAGAATGAAAGTAACATAAAAGAGAAGCATATGAGCTGAGCTACATAAATAAATAAAAAATTTCTTTCCCCCAAAACTATATAATAAAACCAGAAATAGTAAAATATACAAGAAAAAGTAATACTAAACCAGAAACAAAACTCATATAGATTTTAGGAAAAATCCAAAATCCAAGTAAAGCTCTTTTTAGAAAAGGCTAATCTTATCTTTATGCGTGGTGGTATGATCATTATTTTGTCGTCGTTGATTTCTTGTCCTTTACTCTAATGTCCTTTATTCAGTCTTCAAGCATGTGATCAATAATGAAAATAAAACATAGACCTATTTTTAGCCAAATGCTTGTCTTGTATGGAACATGATATACATTGTTTTTGCTGATATTCACATCGAAGATACTAATTTTCAGAGTGACAGGACAAGCGTAAAGGAAACCAATAAACAAGAGTAAATACCAGGACGTGAGTCCATGAATACCTTAGGTCGACCGACCATGTGGTCGGTCTAGCCAACCAAGTGATTGATCATTAAATATTTGACTTTTTCGAACTATGTATGTGGCTTACTATAGGTTTGAAAAACAAAGATAAAATGTGTAGGAGCGAGATATACAAATACAACAACAAGAAGGAAAAGTTTTGATGAACTTAGATGTGTCGATATCAATAATGACACATTATTTTGATAGATCATTTCTTTGGATAGAAGATTACGTAAACACTTAATTGAAATTTCATTTATCAGATTCCATTGAATAGCCGACCATCAAGAGTGGCTTAGGCCACCTGACTTTTTATGAATACTAGCAGATTTAATACATTCAACGGTGTTTATCACACTTCTCCACTAACCTACAGTTTAGGGAGATGACCAAGTAGTCATCCAATTTGGGATTACCCCTATAACTCCATTACAAGAAAATTGAGGATATACATCTGAACGCCAATACCAAAACCTCAAAGTTTTGGACTAAGACCCTCCGAAAACCCAAAAATTATGGACTAGTACCCACCGAAAACCCAAATTTTTATACTAACCTCAAAGCTCTTTTTATTGCATAAATGTATTTCTTTTGGCTAAATATTAACGATATTCCACTCCATGGCACCAACAGATGTCCATAAATTGAAATTCTTGAAAACATTAAAACTCAAAATATTCGCATTTTTCCTTTTGAACCCCTATTTTTTTAGCTGAGTAATTGAACAATTTTGGTCAAATATTTGGTGAAATTATGTCACATAGATTAACTCCTACAACTCCATCTCAAGAAAATTGAGAGGTTAAATCTTCACCGTTGATCTCGAAACCCTAAAATTTTGAACCAAGACCTATCGAAAACCCAAAAAATATGGACTATTACCCACTGAAAACTAAAATTTATGAACTAACCTAAAATATCTCTTTATTACATAAATGTGTTCCTTTTGGCTAAATATTAAGTATCATCCACTCCATGACACCAACAGATGTCCATGAATTGAAAATTTTTAAAACAAATAAAACCCAAAATATTCGCCTTTTCCCATTGGAACCCCTATTTTTTTAGCTAAGTAATTCCAAATTTTAGGCTAATTATATGGTGGCTTTAGGTCACATGGATTACCCCTACAACTCCATCACAAGATAATTTTGAATATACAACTTGAACGTTGATATAGAAACCCAAAAATCTAAGAAAAGCGCCCACGAAAATCTCAAAAATTATAAACTAGTACCCAGTGAAAACCCAAATTTTTATACTAATCTCAAAATTCTTTTTATTACATTTCGCTGAAGTAAAAGGTGAGATTTACAAGCCAAACCCAGGGTTGGATAAAATCATGAAAAATAAAAAAAAATTCCCAACTACTCACGAGAGCGAAGTGAATCAAAGGGCTAGTAGCCTAAGTCCTGGGATCATTTCTCCACTATCGCTTGCTCTAACATTGCGTATCTATCATAATATCAAACATTCGATGAATATTGAGCAATTGATAGTAGGATACCATAAGCAAGGAATTCCCAGGGAACTGTAAAAGGAGAGTATTCACTTCGGCAAAAGATGAGAAGTACCAAAGTTAAAAGGAGCGAAAGAGTTTAAAGGGAAAAGTTATGTCCAATTGGCTAGCAAAAACTAAAAGAACCAAAGAATTAAAATTCCGAACCGAAATGAGTTTTCGCGAACAAATGGCTAAAGCGAATTATAAAATAGAGTTTCTGAAACTTTGAAGGTGTAAGGGACCGACCCGAATGGGGCACTAAATGGGCCCTTACCCCAATGCATGCATTCAAAGTAAAGAAAATTTAACAGACATGATTTCGGATTCCAATTAAAACAAAAACATTCAAAATAACCCCTTTAAAAACTAGACAATTTCCCTGGAACCTGTCCCTGTTTCCAAGCACCTGTTCCAAGATAAATACATTTCCAAAGTTTACTATGATCAGAGATTTACTGAAAACCGTTCAAAACCTGTTCAGATACAAAATGCTGGAATCCACAAACATTTACAAAACATCCTAGGGCTCCGTGCCCGGCTACATGCATTCAGGGGAAACAAAACATAAAGAGTCATAATACAAAAATCGAGTTGGAAGATCGGGCCCCATGATCACAGCTCTCCTCCTTGACCATCCCGTCGTCTCGCAACTTGGTTACACTGTGGAAAAACCACGATAAGGGTGAGTAACGAATTACTCAAGTAAGAATCCCCAACCGGTACACAATCGATATACATGGTCATCTCGATGAGCGTATGCAAGCTATGAATATAAACACAGAATAGAGCACATAGCTTAGCCCACACTTGGGCCTCGGATGCCAACTCGTGGTCTTAGTCCTAATAATATCACCACACATCCAATACATAAGTCGCCCTATACGAGAAACAAGTCTCGGCCTCGGCTTTATTGTTGTCGCCGAAAGGTACACTTGCTCACAATCCGAGGAACTCTCGATCGGCGCTGTAATGAGCGTAAGCATGCACCGCGCGCTCTGCGAACTATGGGGTTGCCGTGCGGAGGCAAGCTGCCCATGTCCAGTCACCACGCCTAACTAAATCTTTGGATCGGTGTCACTGACATAAGGGTGTGAGACCTGGACACGTAAACTATGTCAGCCTGAACCACCGCACCTGGGCCAAGGAACGGTCGTGGTAGGCTTACACCAGGAAGCCGTCCTTGCCTTAACAGGTGGAAATCAGGGGCTACGGTCGAACACGCTGAGGACGTGCCGACTGCCGGGGACGAGGCAATGCCAAGTCATCATCCCGACCGTTGGGGCATTAACAACTGCCACCCTCACCCAAGATTGCAGGGCCTACCGCTTGGGTTAGCTAATCCCTCACGGGGTCCAGGGCGGAGAACTGTCTCGACGTCCCTGCCATGGATGCAAGGTACTTTATGCATCAGGCCCGGATGATGCTATCTACCTGCAACTCTAACCTGCCCTAGCAATCAGCATACAATTCCATAAAATCCAGCTCAATAAGAATACAACGAACCTAGCATGATACTACGAAGCAAGGAACAGATACGAGCATGCTAGAGAGGAACAACCTAGCATGGATTAACATGAGAATTAATCAGGAACAACATGCTAATCGGGAATTCAGAATTGAGTACCTAGCTATACATGCCAATAAACACAAACAAGCAATCAATCAGCAATCACATATAATATCGCAGTGTCCACACAACTCCGGTAAGAAATCCTTACCTTGGTCGGGGACGAATTGACACGAAAACCTAAACGGCGAACGAACCCGAACTAGCTACCGAGAACCTATCAATCACAACAAAAATCACACAATAGGCCTAAATATAATAAAATAAATGAGGCTCAGCTCAGGAGCAACTCACGACGCGATTTAACGCATTTAACGAGCCGCGATTGCACGAACGGGCGCAAAGAACGGCCGGCCGGGCGAGCTGGGGCGAAGAAATGGGCGCGTGGGCGCGCTGGGTGCTCGCGCTGGGGCGCGGACGGGCGCTGGGGCGCGAGCTACGCGCGGACGAACAGAGCGTTGGCGATGCGCGCTCGCTGGCTGGCGCGGCGAGGCGACGCGCTGCGCGCGCGGCGGCGCACGAGCGATGCAGAGGCGTGACTCGGCGAGCAGGGGCTCGGGCGATGCGATGCGGCTGGGCGCTGAGGCGAGCTTCTGCGCGCGTGCGACCGGGCGAACAGGGGCGAAGGAGAACCCGAAATCGAACGATCCACGGGGATTCGACGAGCGATGCTTTGATGGTGAACTCCCCTACACTAGCTGCACAAAACCCATACCTCAAATTACCTCGACTCGGCCGAAAATGGCGAAGCCCGAAACAGGGGAGAAGAAATTGAATTTTGAAGGAAAGGAAGAAGAAGAAGCTTACCGGGATGAAGAAGATCGGACCTCCGGCAGTTCGAGATGAGAACCGGCTTGGAATTGGGGAGGAAAACCTGGCGAATGGCTGGTCGGTCGAGGGAGAAGAAGAAGAAATCGCGAAGGAAGGAGAAGAGGAAGAAGAAGGCTCGGGCAAAAATTCTGCTTTTATAAAAAATCCCACTGCGCACGGCATATATACCAGATCGCGCGCATAGTTTAACAAACACGCCTAGTGGCTCGGCTGGCAGCGCCCCCTACCTAGCACGCAACACGTCCCTGGCTCGAATCTCACTCGACGCACAAATTACCAAAATGCTCATGGGCCTCCCGGGAAGACCGGGATGAAATTTTCGGGCCGTTACAGAAGGTTCGCCCAGCATTGTTTAATTATAGAAAAGATTTACTTAGAACTAATTTTGAATTCTCAGATTGATCTGTTGATGACTAGCAAAGTAAGATACACCGTTCGCTGTTGCGAAAGAAAATAGGAAAAAGAAAATTCCCTCCACTGGAAATGGAGCTATTACTCGAGACGAGTAATAATGCAAGTTTGGGGGTGTGATAACTCTAAAAAATTGAGAGTTAAAGTAGCTTAAAAGAATATATTTTTATAAGAATTTGCTAATATTTAATTAATGGGCTTTTAGCATGACTAGGCTAAATAAAGAAAAAATTTGCAAATTATTCACCTTAAAAAAATTTAGCAAAACTAGCCAACCACTTTTTAATTAAAAAAAATCATTTATAGGCAAAAGGACATAAATAACCTCCCTTCCTCCTTACATCAACCTTTTAAAAAAAATCTCGCATGATCGTTGATTTTTTAACCTAAATTGCCTCCTAAAAAATCTCCCAAAATCATAGATTTGTCTATTTTTTAGTTTTTTTAAATTTTGTCAAAATACTTAAAAACTTTATTCAAGTATTAATAATTTAATACGAAATTATGGATTGATGTTGTTTTGTGGTATTGATCATTTGATGTACAAGTACTATTTTTTTTTTACTTGAGTATAAATACCAAATTATTATCATATTTACGATTAAGATATCTTTTATATTCGGGTTTTTTTATGAGAATAGTTAAATGGAGAAAAAAAATTACACAACTAGTCACTTTTAAATTAATTATCAAAGCTAGTCATATCTTAATAATTTATTTTTAATTGCCAACATGAGCAGTTGCTCAGGAGCACAAGTGTATGTCCAATAACTAGAGATTTTGGTTTGAGCCCCCCACCCGAAATTGTTGTAATCTCAAAAAATATATATTTTTAATTAAAAAATTTGTTTTATTGTCAAATGACATTAATACCCTCTAACATTAATACTCTCATACTAAATAAATACCAAAAAAACATTTTAAAAAGGTTTTTATACTACTACTCACTCATGTCGACGCCAGTGACTCATCCCCTATGCAACTCTCTAAGTTGAAGATGAATTTATTTACAAAAATGACATTCTGTTGGGTAGTAATAATTAGTATTTACAAATACAGTATTATTTATAAATACAATATTAACTTCTATAAAGACTAGTCAAATCTAGAAAATAAGTACAATTTTGTTACCTACTTTTTTATAATACCGTATTAATGAGTATTTGTAATACAATATTAAAATGTATTAATAACTATAGGTGTAAGTACTTTAAAATTTACAATATTATTTATAAATACAATATTATTAATTTGTATTTATAAATACTATATTATATAAATACATTATTATTTTTAATATATAAATACAATATTTATTTATAATTAATACTGTATTTATTTTTAGCTTTCACAAAGCCAAAAAAATTAGGGTTTCGAGTTGGTTTTCGCCTTCGATTATTGTGAAGGTCAGAGGAGCGACGATAATAAATAGAACACGAAAAAATCGAAGAAAAACCACCTAAATACAGAGAGTTAAAAAAAATTGTCCAAATCATTAGCAAAAACCTAAAATTCACCAATTAAAAAATAGGGAAAATAATGAAATAAAAATGAGGATTTGAAGAAAGAAAATTAAAGACAAACGGAGATGAAAAAGAAATCATATTAAGCTTAATTTTTATAAATTAATTCATTGACTAAGAATAAATATTACATAGTTTTTTTTAAAAAAAAACAATATATACTAAATATATAAACTCTACTTCATGGCGCCGTCCAAGGAAAGGAAAAAAATATGTGAGTTGGAAGGGTAAAATAGGCATTACAAAAATATATTATTAATTAAATTTAAAACAAAAAATAGATTTGTAAATATTTTAAACTATGTCTAGAAATGAAATTATTTTTGTAGAAGTGGCTATCCACTACAATTTTTCTTAATTAATTTAATATTGAATCTCGCCCCCATCGTACCTAAATATCGCTTAAACGAAACATCCTTTAGTTTTCTGATTAGGATGAATTTTATGGGTTCGCTGCAGTGAAATATGCTTGAATGTGTGCGAGTTATATGTTTTAAAAAGAATTGATATTTTCTAGTTTCTCTGCAGCATTCCTGATAAAGCGAAGCTAAATTCCCACAAGAAGTTCGCTAGAGTGAACATCAGCCTAGCCAAGCATGCCTCAAATAACACGGCAGCAGAACTTAAAGATTTGTGAAGTGTCCCGCAAAAGAATATGACCTGACAACTGACAATACGGATAGTAGAGCAGAAATGTTAGATAAAGCAGTCCTTCGTCTGAAAAGCAATTATAGTCCAACATTGTCAGGATCGTGAAGCAGGCTTTGTCACTTGGCATTGGAGTATAAAGAGATGCATTCTCCTTCAGAAGAGAGGTCGGCCATTTTTAGGTCGCCCACTAGGGCGTCCATCCTTCAGAGCATTCCAAGCTTCATTTCCAATCACCATTTCCTTAGTTTTTAGCTTAGCTTAGTTGTAGCTTAGTCGTAGTTTAGTTGTTTTGCTTTCATCTACTTCTGTCTTAGTGTAGTTTTAACGAACCTTGTTATTTGCTGTTTTTAATTAAGAAAAGCTGTTGCTTTTACTTTACTTTGCCTTTAGTTGTCGACATGAGCAGCTAAATCTATCATTGGAAGGAATTAGATAAGTAGGAGACGTTCGTCTAAGCGAAGCATTAGCGAGATGATAATCTATTATGCATGTTGAGTTAATTCAAATACATTCTGTTTGATCCGCTGTGTGTATGTCTTTATTTCGCTTCGAGAGAATAGAAATGGAGCGATCTTGCATGTATAACATTAGATTCGCAAAGTTTGCTTAGAAATGAGTTTGCTTGCATCTAAAATGAACACTTAGAGATAAGGTTCGCCTAATGCTGTGTTACTTCACTTTAGCAGTGTTTGAGTTTGAGAGAACCAAATCAAGAGCTCGAGAGAGCCAGCTTCTAAGACTCAAGAGAGTAAAAGAGAAAGCTATCAGTTGTTGCTTCTTAGCTTTAAATAGTTTCGCCTAAGCGAAACTCTCCTAAAAATGTCTTATTCCCTTCCGATTTATTTCATCAGTTCGATTTACCTTACATTTACTTAGCTTAGATTAATTTTGCCACAACAATTTCCCCTGTTACCCTGACTATTGATTTCGCTTAAGCATGACACTAATATAGCTATTCCTTGTGGAGATGACCATTACTTCCTTTAAAACTTGCTGCAACAAAGACTGTGTATACTTGCACAACCTTTGAGGATCACACACACACGCATTTCGCTTAAACAGAAGTAGAGACTTCGCTTTGGCGAAGTCTTGAATAAGCCACGTTATCATTCTTCTTTAATTATCATTTTATTTAAAATTATGTGTTGTGATTTCAATCCAACAGTGTGGCTTAAGGGGAGAATCATTTTTGGACGATTTTGCCCTTAAGCCACATTATATATTTACATATATGCCATTAAAAAAAACTCCCACTATTTGCACCCACGTATTTGCCATTCTCTCCTTTTTAAACCCCACATATTTTGAAATAAATGTATATTTAAAAGCATGGTTACAAAAGCATTCATATTTAATATGAAGTGATCTTTCCACTTCTTTAATTTTTTTTTTTTATAACCATTTTTTCCTATTTAAGTGATAATAAAAGTTAGACTAAAATAAATAATAATGAAATTTGCACCCACTATAAACATATACAAATTTGTTGTTATAAATAAATATAAATGGTATTACTTCATCTTTTTAATCCAATTCCCAGACAAATGATATTGAACAGTTAGGTAATCCATCTTCCTCTTCTTTTAATAATTTTGATCTTGATATTCTCATAGCTCTAAGGAAAGGATGTCGTAATTGCACAAAATATCTCATTGCCAATTATCTTTCTTATCATAGATTGTCTGATAATCATAAAGCTTTCACCTCCAGGATCGATAACCTTTTTATTCCAAGGAACATACAGGAAGCCCAGAATGATTTAAACTGGAATATTTAGCAATCATGGAGGAGATGAATGCACTAAAACAGAATTGCACATGGAAAACGGTAGAAAGACCAAATGATAAGAAAATAGTTGGATGTAAATGGGTATTCACTGTAAAATGTAACGCAGATGGTAGTATTGAACGGTATAAAGCTAGACTTGTTGCTAAAGGCTTTACTCAAACCTACGATATTGACTACCAAGAAACGTTTGCCCCTATTGCAAAAATTAATTCTATTCGAGTACTTTTGTCTGTTGTTATTAACTCCGAATGGCCATTATATCAACTAGATGTGAAAAATGCATTTCTCAATGGTGATCTTGAAGAAGAAGTATTTATGGATTTGCCACCAGGATTTGATGTGAAATTTGGAGTGAACAAAGTTTGCAAACTGAAAAAAGCCTTATTTGGTCTTAAACAATCTCCAAGAGCGTGGTTTGAACGATTTGAAAAAGTAGTTAAGAGTTATGGATTCTCTCAAAGTCAAGAAGATCATACTATCTTCTACAATTATACAAGTAATAACAAGATTGTTGTTTTGATAGTATATGTGGATGATATAATCCTTACAGGAAGTGATGAAGTTGGGATCAATGAATTGAAGAAGAGACTAGCTTGTGAGTTTCAAATCAAAGATCTCGAAACGCTGAAATACTTTATTGGAATGGAACTTGCCAGGTCCAAACAAGGTATTCTTGTTAATTAGAGAAAATATATTCTTAATTTACTTAAAGAGACAGGATTAATGGGATGTAGAACAGTAGAGACCCCTATTGACTCAAATCTAAAACTACAAGCAGCAAAAAATGAAGAGGTGAAAGATAAAGAGCGTTATCAGAGACTTGTGGGAAGACTTATTTATCTATCTCATACAAGACCAGACATCACTTTTGCAGTTAGTATGGTAAGTCAATTTATGCATGCTCCGGGTCCTACTCATTTTGAAGCTGTCTATAGGATCTTAAGATACTTAAAAGGAACTTCAGGAAAAGGAATATTATTCCAGAAACATGAGAATTTTGATATTGAAATTTACACTGATGCTGACTGGGCTGGAAGCACTTCATATAGAAGATCAACATCAGGCTATTGTTCCTTTGTTGGAGAAAATCTTGTTACTTGAAAGAGTAAAAAACAAAGTGTAGTAGTTAGAAGCAGTCCTGAAGCTGAATTCAGAGCTTTAGCCCATAGAATTTGTGAAGGTATATGGATAAAAAAAAGCTTCTAGAAGAGTTAACTATCACACAAGCAATACCTTTTCGAGTCTATTGTGACAATAAAGCTGTTATCTCCATTGTTCATAACCTAGTTCTTCACGACAGAACGAAGCATATTGAAATTGACAAGCATTTTATCAAGGAGATTGATACTGGAGTAATCTGCATTACATATTTACCGACTTCAGAGCAAACAACTGATATTTTGGCTAAAGAACTTCCCAAGTTACAATTTGACCGACTTATTAACAAGCCGGCTATGACAGATATCTTTGCACCTGCTTGAGGGGGAGTGTTGATTTATTTGTGAATTATTTGATTTTATTCTATTCCATATTTGTATTGTTTCTATACTTGGTTTTATTCCTTTTGCAATTCATCCCTTATTGTAAACTTACCTTCCTTCTTGAAGAGTAAGATTTCTCCTATTTAAGAAAGAACATTATAACATTATGATATATCGATTAAATGAATAAGAACTTATTTCTATTCCCTCTAAAATCAACAAAAACATACTTCTTGCTCTTGACTTCGAGCTTCGTTCTTCGATGATCTGATACGTGTGCATAAGCCACACCACCAAATACTTTGAGATGTGAAACTGATGGCTTCTGTCTGCTCCATGCCTCTTGCGGTGTCTAATCACCCAACTTCGCATGTGGACATCGATTTTGCTCATAGATAGCGCATTGTATTGCTTCTGCCTAAAACTCATTTGGCATACTTTTGCTCTTCATCATTGCTTGAACCATTTCAAGAATGGTCATGTTCTTCCTCTAAACCACACCATTTTTTTAGGAGTATATGGTGCGGTTAGAAATCGCCTTATGCTTTGCTCCTTGCAATACTCCATGAAAGTCGTTGAAGTATATTCGCCCTCTGTCAGATCGCACAGCTTTGATCTGTCTACATGTTTCCTCCTCCACCTTCACTCTAAATTTCTTGAACGTCTCAAATGCTTCTGATTTTTATTTCAAGAAATAAACCCAAATTTTTCGTGAAAAATCATCAATAAAGGAAATAAAGTACCTTTTACCGTTGAAAGATTTGGGGGTAATTGGTCTACATATATCAGTATGAATCATCTCGAGAGTTGCTCGGCCTGATATTCTACTTTCTTCTTAAACAAGGTTCTCGCATGCTTGCTGAACACGCATTCTTCAAAAAACTTTTCATCGTAATCCATGTCAGGTAGCCCGTGCACCATATTTTTCTTTGCTAACTTTTTTAGTCCACCATGATATAGGTGACCAAAACGAAGATGCCAAAGTGATGTTTTATCTTCTACATCGACTCGCAAATACTTTTCTCGCACGCTTCTCAGATTCAATCTATACATGTGATTTCTTCCCATCTCAACTTGAGCGACTAAATACTCTTGCTTGTCATTCAAGTGTAACAATCGGTCTTTCAAAAATATTGAAAAATACTTCTCTGTTAGTTGCCTCAAACTCAAAATATTCGTTTTTAGATCTAGTACATAATAGACATAGATTGACCCTATCAAGCCATCCTTTTGTAAATAATAAACGTACCTTTGCCTTTGACCTCCACTTTTGATGCATCGCCAAAAGAAACATGACCATCTTCAACCTTTCGTATCTCTTTGAATAGATGTTCGTGACTGTACATATGGTTGCTCGCCCCTGAGTCGAGATATCACAAAGTATCATTGTTGATGTTGTCATCATTTTTTGCCATCAAAAGAAGACCTTCATTTGCTTCATATTCTAATGATAAATTGGTTGTTTTTTCAACCCTTTTATTCGCTCAACAATCTCCCGCAAAATGTCTCACTTTTCAGCAATTATAACATTTGTCGGAATTACAATCACTCGCATAGTGACCATACTTGTGACATTTGTAGCAGTCGATGTTTGAATAATTCGATCGACCGCCTTTTCCTTGATCGCGATAAGCGAATTGGCCCATTTGTACCTTCTCTTCATGACTTTCGCTTTGACCACCGTGACCATTTCCATGACCTCTACCCTGAAATTTTTTAGAATAGAGTACCTTTTCGTCTTTGAATGACACTTTGGTTTGAAGTGCTTGCTCAAGCGTTTCTTCATTCTTCTTATTCTTACATTGCTCGTGTGCCTCGAGAGAACTGCAAAGCTCATCAACAGTGAGCATCACAAGATCCTTTGACTCTTCTATCGCGCGCACAACATTCTCGAAATTATTGGTCAATGATCTCAAAATCTTCTCAACAACTCGCGCATCAGTTAGCTTTTCTCTATTGCGATTGAGTTGATTCACCACCGTCTACACACGTGTGATGTAGTCAGATACGCTTTTTGAATCCTTCATCTTAATGTTCTCCAACTTGCCGCGAAGAGTTTGGAAACACACTTGCTTTACTCAGCTCCTTTGAACACTTTCTCTAAAGTGTCTCACGCTTCTTTTGAAGTAGTTGCACTAGCAATCTTCTCAAAGTCCGACTCGTCAACTGCTCGGAACAAAATGTATAATGCCATTTTATCCTTTGAACGCGTCTCTTTCAACGCTTTGGCTTGATTTTCCGTATAATTCGCGGTATCCGCTAGTTCTACGAAACCTTCTTGGACCACCTCTCATGCATCATAAGAGCCGAGAAGAGCTTTAATCTGGATGCTCCAATTCTCATAATTCGCCTTCGTCAATCGTGGTAGCGGCATTTGACCCGTCAGGTTCGCCATAGCTCTGATACCAATTTGTAAAATCTAGATGCCGCTTTGATATCAATTTTTAGAAACTCGAATCACGAATAAAACAAATAAAACACAAGTAACACAACCGCGAAGGCTTTTCGCTTCGTGATTGGAGAGACAAAATACTCACAAATTCTCTAAAGAACACTTTCTCGTTTTTTTTCTCTATCTTTAGAGAATTTGTGAGTGTTTTGTCTCTACCTATTATAATGAAATTGGCTATCTATTTATAGCCTACAATACTTGGTTTCCAACATTCTTAGTCATAAATTCATAGCCATTTTGGCATTCAATTTCTAAAACCATTTGCCCATAACTCCTAATTTAAGACCCGTAACTCCTAAATAAAAACGTAACTCTCACGAACAACAATTAAAACACATTAAAATATAGCAAAATTTTGCCTCGAGAATTTGAGAAACCCTCAACTCTGTCATAGGTTATATAAGATTTTATTTTTAGAAAAAGACATACAAGAATTTTTCATATACTTGCACGAGAGTCAAACTCCTTGAAGGAATATTACTTAACTTTCGAAATAAATTTTTCTTAAATAAAATATTTTGCAGAACTCCAAATTTTAAAATCGAGTAAAAAAATGTAAAATATTTGTATAAGTTTATTTTAAAATTTCTCAATGATATCAATTCACATTCATAACAAAATATAAATTAATAGTTATGAGTGGCTGAAAACTATTAAAAAAATCTTTGAATTTATTTTGAGTTTAAAATAAGTTATTCACTTACAAAACATTATAAAATAATGTTTCCTAATTATTTGTTATTGATTTTTGTGGTATTATCACTAAGAAACACTACTAGTTCCTAAAACAAAAGTTTGTTTCAAAATGAAATAACTTTGTGAGAGTCTCATGTTTTTTTTTGGAGTTTCATTAAAATCCAAAAAGAAAATACTACTTTTCTTCCGGAAAATAAAAGTTCTAATTTTGTGAACTTCAAAAACTAACTTAACGAAATCAAATATAAATAGACTATCTCAATTCAGGTGTCAATTTTTAGGTAAGGATGTTCCCTACAAATATTTAAAACCCCCGGCTTAGACAGAAGTTCTCATAAGAATATTATTATTGTAATATCCCTAACCCTATTAAGTTATTAAGTTCTATTAACAAATCTTATCAAAGGTACCAATAGTAAAAACATAAAAGATCGAGTAAATATGTATAATTTATCATGCCCCTAAATAGTTCATGCAAAAAGAATAAATTAAAACTCTATACAGGGTAATGTAGTAGGTCCCATGGTCATCTCCAGCTCCGTCGGTCATCTATCTCGGTACAATCTAGTAGTACCTGTGGGGATTCTACCGGTGAGAAGAGTGAGTTTTCGCAAAGCAGTGTAAAGGTCACAAACCCAAGACCAAAAGCCCACAAGAGCCCTTTGATTGGAGAGCAATCTGGAATCGAGATGGACAACACATAAACAAGCTAAAATTAAAATGAATAAAATTTCAGAACGTGCGAGTTCATCGTCTTATAATTGAGATTAGAAGAACCAATGTAAGAGACTGACTCAAAAATTTCAACATTACAATAGTTGAGTTTTGATGAATTTTGGGGTTAAACCACCAAAAATAAAACATAACCACCAGAAACCAAGAAGAGGGCTCCAAGGCCGATAGAGGAATGAAGACATCTCCGAGAATAATAGTTGTTTGACCTAACAGTAGAGAAACCTTTATGAAATAACTTTTCATCAATAGCAGAGCAAAAATTAATTAACTAAATCGACTAGTAAATACTTGTCACCAACTTTATTGAAATCAAATAAAACCATAACAGGATTCAAAAGTGTCTCCACTTCCTTACAAGAATGGAGTGTCAAAGGTTAACCTCTCCCTTAAACTCTTCAAACCAAGTGACTTATAGTGATTGACGTCCCTAAATTTCAGGATACGAAGAGTCGCACTCACTTTCAACCAAACAAACACCAGCAAATAACCTCTCTTTTACCCTCCGAACTAACCCTTCTTCTTTAACAAACCTTTTCTCAACTAGTCTCCACAATCATTGAAAATTTTGAAACCTTGCCTTTTATCACCTACTGGTCACACTGTTTCAATCAATTTTTTATTTTCATCCAAACACCACAAAGACGTGTCATCTTACAATATCGATACCAAGGATCGAACCCGTGACCGTGGAGTGAAAATGGATTAACACCAAACCAAATAACCAATCACGCCACCGACCCATTCGATAACAATAAATTAATTAATACTCTTTTTCTTTCATAATGGGAAATATCACGTAAGATAGGTTATATAATAATTAAAACATTATAAATAAGGAGCTTTTAATAATGGACTCGTGAACATTGACTCTAAATTCACAAATTTTGATTTTTTCTTCTTTTAATATTTGATCATTTATGAGAGAAGATATTCAAAAGTGATACTAAAATGATATTATTGATATGAATTGAATCAATTAATAAGTGATACATGGAAGCTATTTATTTACAAATGAAAGCATAAAAAATAAAAGACTAAAAGTATCCCTGAATGATATAGAGTAGAATTACACTAATATTTACACTATTAACACCATCTAATCATACAAATTACAAAATATTGATCTTTTAAAATATTTCATGCTTTGCCAACCAATACACAATACCTGTTAATAGTTCAAATTTACAGTAGTTAAATTCTTTTAAAAAAATTTACGTTTGCTTTCATACTTTTTTTAACCAGGCGTAATACATGGGAAATGGAAAAGAAGTTGAAGTACAAAAAAAAAAATCAACCATCCAAATCATCGGGAGATAATTGAAATGAAAATGGAAATAAAGTTATATTTGGGTGGACATAATTCAAAGGCGCTTAACTAGTCCTCAAGTTCTAGTCTAAGTCTAACCGAAGACCATTTCTTTCTTTGAATTTTAATTATTTTTTTAATTTCAATGTCCATGGTCCACCCATTTGCCATTTTCTTCCTTCTCCACCACTAACATTTTCTTTCTAATATAAAAATACAATTTCTTTGAATATCATGATTTTTTTTTTAATACTTTGAATATCATAATTACATTCATGTCTCTACAAAAAAAAATCATATTCATGATTATTTTTTGTTCAATGTCAGATTGTAGGTTCTAATACATGGTGTTTTGACTCTAATCTCCACTTAGAATATTGTTGTATTAATAAAAACCTTTGAAAACCAAAATAAACTAACTTTTTAAATTTTCAATTTTGCTTCTAACATATAAAATAAATAAAACTAAAAAAATGATGTAATAATGTGCTAAATTTTCCATACTTTTGATCAAATATATTAAATTTAAAATTATAACTAAAAAATTATAATTAAAAAAACTCCTTTCTTTATCTTTAATTTCCTCCATCCATCATTCTCTCATTTTCTTCAACCCTCATTTTCCTTCTCCTCGTCTTCTTTTCTCTTCCATTGTCATTTTGTTTAGAACCTTTCATTGTCATTCTTAAAGTGAACAAAATTAAAATTTGTGGAATTATTTGGATTTTTTATTATTATTTTTTTTTTTTTATGTTTTAGATCAGTTAAACAACGAATTGAGGAGGAGAATTCGAATTTGTATTCTTTTGATCGTGAGAATACATCAATGGCTAAGCTATTGCCCGCATTGTCAATAAATTTCACATTCACAATGGAAGAGATTGTGAAATTAAAATTTATGGCCCCGTTTGATAACCATTTTTTTTTCGTTTTTTGTTTATGAAATTTAAGTCTACAACAACTACCTTACTATACATTTTTCCTTATTTGGATTTCTACATCTTACTTATATTTTAATAAACAAAACCAAAATTTATAAACAAAAAATTAAAGTAGTTTCCAAAACCTTGTTTATGTTTTTGAAATTTGGTTAGTATTCTCCTACTTTCTTAAGGAAAGATGGATACATTGTACGAAAGATGGAGTACATGGTAGGAAATTTGAATAGAAATGGACTTAAATTTCATAAACAAAAAATAAAATGGTTATCAAACGGGGCCTAAATTGTTGATTCTGTTTATTCCATCTAAGTTCACCCCTAATCCCTTAAACATAAAATTCAAATTTGTATCAGATTTATCAAATAATTTAATTTAAAATTTGTCAAGAATTTATTAGATACAAAATTTAAAATTTAAAATATATATATAAACTGTGAGATTTATAAAATTTACACCTGCATCAATTACCTTCTCTAAAATTTGTTGTGTATTGCAATCAAACTCTTTACATTTAATTTGATCAGGGAAAATTGCATACACTATCCATAAATTATGGTGTTTATAACAATTACACCCTTAAATTTTTAATTTGATCAATTACCTCTTTTTTTGTTTCATAGAGATCAATTACCTTCCTCAAGCTTAATAAGTGATACAATTTTTTTTACACCGAAAATCAAAACTTCGCTCCCCTATATTCGGGGCACCACTGACAAGTGGTACCGGGAGATAAATGTTGCAATTAATACTCATATGTCTAATTTAAGTAGGATATAAAAGAATAAAATTATTGTCAATAAGTGTTGGAATAAACTTAAATATATTTTTGAAATATGGAATATTTAATTTAGGAATTAGTGGGGTAAACAATTAAGAAATTAATGGATTGCCAATTTAGGATAGTAATTAAGGAATTAGTAGATTTTATTATTTTAGCAATTAGTAGGAAATTTTTATGGAAAGAACTTGGAGACCAAGTTTATAATAAGCTATAAATAAAGAGTTCCTTCATTATGAATTGTGAGACATTTATAGAGAAAAAGCAACAGAAAGTGCTAGAGAGAAAGCAAGAGAATTGAAGAGAGAGCTTTTAGAGAAATAAAGAAAAGTGTTGTAAAATAAAGTTTGTGTGCATTGTCTCTCCAATCCCGAAGCAAAAAGCTTGTGTGATTGTTTATTTGTGTTTTATTCTTTTTATTTTTCGAATCTACATCTTACAAATTGGTATCAGAGTCGATGGCGAACATGACGGGTCAATTATCACTGTCACGATTGACGAAGGCAAATTACGAGAATTGGAGCATTTAGATGAAAGCGCTACTTGGATCTCATGATGCATGGGATGTGATCGAAGAAGATTTCGTAGAACCAGAGAAGACCGCAGGTTATACGGTGGCTCAAACCAAAGCATTGAAAGAGACGCGATCAAAGGATAAAATGGCATTGTATATGTTGTTCTGAGCATGGATGAATTGGGCTTTAAGAAGATTGCGAATGCAACTACTTCAAAAGAAGTGTGGGACACTTGTGACAAAGTGTTCAAATTAAAGGAGCCGACCAAGTGAAGCAAGTGCGTCTCCAGACTCTTCGCGGCAAGTTGGAGAGCATAAAGATGAATGAGTCAGAAAGCGTATCTGACTACATCACGTGTGTGCAGACTGTGGTGAATCAACTCAATCACAATGGCGAAAAGCTAACAAATGCACGAGTTTTTGAAAATATTTTGTGATCATTGACGAATAATTTTGAGAGTGTGGTATGTGCAATTAAGGAGTCAAAAGACCTTGCGACGCTGACTATTGATGAGCTTGTTGGCTCCGTTGAGACACACAAGCAACGCAAGAATAAGAAGAAAGAGGAAACGCTAAAACAAGCGTTTTAAACCAAGGCATCGATCGAAGATGTAAAGGTACTCTATTTTAAACAATTTCAGAGTATAGGTCATGGACGTGGAGGTCGTGGATATGGTCGCAGTAGTCAAAGCGACAGTTATGATGCGGAGAAGGAACATATGAGTCAAGCGAATTGGCATGGAAGAAGACACGATCCAGGAAGGGCGAGATCGAATCAGTCAAATATTGAATGCTACAAGTGACACAAGTATGGCCACTATGCGAGTGATTGCTATTCCGATAAATGCTACAATTGCGGTAAAGAATGACATTTTACGAGAAAATGTCCAGCGGAGAAAAAGGTTGAAGAAACAACCAACTTAGCATTAGAAAACGATGCAAATGAAGGTGTTCTTTTGATAGCGCATAAAGAAGGTGACGACAATAATGATACTGTGTGGTATCTCGACTCAGCGGCAAGAAACCATATGTGAGGACATGAGCATCTGTTCAAAGAAATGCAGAAAATTAAAGATGGTCATGTTTATTTTGGCGATGCGTCAAAAGTAAAGGTAAAAGCAAGGTACGACTTCTTTTGTGCAGAAGGATGGCTTGATAGGGTCAATCCAGGATATTTATTATGTACCAGATCTCAAAAAAATATTTTGAGTTTGAAGAAACTCACAGAGAAGGGTTATTCTGAATTTTGTAAAGATCTGTTGTTGCATTTGAAGGACAAGAAAGATCGTTTTATCGCTAGAGTAGAGATGGGAAGAAATCGCATGTATAAATTGAATTAAAAAGCGGACGAGAAAAGTGTTTGCAAGTAAATGAAAAAAGTGAATGGGACTGGAACAATTCGATGGAAGTCAACGTCGAAGTTGGAGAATTTTCAGTCATTGCATCAACTAGTATGCCAAGAGAATCTGAAACAATTGAAAAAGGAAAAGAAGAATCGCAACAACCTAAAATGCGGAGTTTGCAAGAATTGTACAATGCGGCAAATGAGGTACATCTTGTTTGTCATTT
Organism: Sicyos edulis; assembly: GCA_036507275.1. Lineage (NCBI taxonomy): Eukaryota > Viridiplantae > Streptophyta > Magnoliopsida > Cucurbitales > Cucurbitaceae > Sicyos > Sicyos edulis. The sequence goes on from CM071850.1 coordinate 9,224,550, forward strand.
AGCGGATACGAAAAGTATTAGTTTTGAAGAAGTAGTGCGAGATGAGAAGTGAAGAACCACAATGGATGAAGAGATTAATGTGATAGAGCACAATGATACATGGAAGCTAACAGAATTGTCAAATACAAATCAGTCGATTGGTGTGAAGTGGGAATTCAAGAAGAAGATGAATGTGCAAGAGAAGATAGAGCGGGACAAAGCGTGGCCAACAGCAAAGGGATACAAACAGAAGTCAGGAATTGATTATGATGAAGTTTTTGCTCTCATTGCTAGAACGGATCTCGCATTAAGTGTTGGCATTGTTAATATGTTCATGGAGAAGCCGATTTATTCGCATTGGAAGGGGTTGAAGCGAGCAAAGATCAAGTTGCGGACATTTTTAAAGTCGTTGCTGAAAATATTGTTCGAGAAATTCAAGAAGATGATTGGCATGGCGGATGGCAAGAGCATTTAAGTTTATTGGGGGAGTTTTGTTGGAATAAACTTAAATGTATTTTTGGAATATGGAATAATTAATTTAGAAATTAGTGGGTATACAAGTAATAAATTAATAGATTGGCAATTTATGAGAGTAATTAAGGAATTAGTAGATTTTAATGTTTTAGCAATTAGTGGGAAATACTTATGGAAAGAGCTTGGAGTCAAAGTTTGTAATAGGCTATAAATAGAGAGTTATGTCATTTGCAGAGACAATTGTAGAGAAAAAGCAAGAGAAAGTGTTAGAGAGAAAGCGAGAGAATTGTATAGAGAGTTTTTAGAGAAATAAAGAAAAGTGTTGTAAAAGAAAGTTTTTGTGCATTGTCTCTCCAATCCTGAAGCGAAAAGCTTGTGTGATTGTTTATTTGTGTTTTATTGTTTTTGCTTTTCAAATCTAGATCTTTTAATAAGAAGAAAAAAAAATTGCACCTACTTTCATTACCTTTGTCTTCTTTTTCAATTTTCATTTCTTAATTTTACCCTCTTTTGATCATCAAAATCCTCTATGGAAAATTTAGCAGCATGAAGGACACTGTTCCAATGAAATCGGATATATTGATTTTAACTATTGCAGATAAGATCCATAAAATAGTTTGAGATTTTTTACCATTTTCAGCTTCTTTAAATTGCTCATTCTTATTTAACATTTATTTAGCTCTCTTTGATAATCATTTAGTTTTTTGTTTTTAATTTTTGAAATTTAAACCTACAACAGCTACCTTACCATATGTTTTTTTCTTACTTTGATATCTATATCTTATCTATATTTGTAGAAACTAAACCAAAATTTGGAAAAAAAAAATAGCTTCCAAAAGTTATACATTGTAAGAAAGGTGAAACACATCGTAAAAAAATTGAATAAGAATAGATTTAAATTTCAAAAATCAATAACAAAAAACCAAATTATTATTTAACGAGGCCTTAGTAATCCCTCCTTCGAAGAGGGTTTAATAAACAATAATAGTTTCTATGGTCCATCAAATGACCTTTCTTCAAGATGGCTTTATACTCCAATGGCTATTGCCAATTTTCCAGCTACTTCAATGACCAAAGACAACATAATCAAAGAATTCAATGGGTAAGATCAAGAAACGGAAATTTTCCATAAAAGATTTTGATGATCAAAAGAGGGTATATTTAAGAAATGGAAATTGAGGAAGAAAACAAAGGTAAAAGCGGTAGAGACAACTTTTTTTAAATGACATTTTATCATTTTATATCTTACCTAAATCTAAATTAGACGTATTAAGATTAATTACAATATTTATCAAACTTTAAAGAAGTAATTGATCAAATTAAAAATTTGTATAATTATAACAAGAGAAATATTTAAGTCATACTCAAACATGACCTAAATATTCCTCTTTGTTACAAAAGCGTACTTTAAAGGTGATTTATCCAATTTTCCCATGTAAACTGACAATTTTACTCTACAACACAGTATTAATAGCAAACTTCAGAAGACTTAATTGATTAAATTAAATGTAAGAAATTTAATTGTTACAAATCTCATCATTTAAGAGTGGTTTGTACATTTTTTCCAAAAACATATAGTATTACTATTAGTGACACAACTAAAGTTTTAAGAACTTATAAGATAAATTTGAAAGACTAAACTTGTAATTTAACTTTTTATTTATATATTGATTAAAAGAAAGGAATATTCCTACACAAACATACCAAATTAGTAATTGACATGTACTTGATGAGGTTCAAAATTCTCAATACCCCACATTTTTTAATACTAAAAAAAAGGGGTTACTCTAGATATGTCGTCTAAGAGATTGATATATATAGAAAGAATTTGAAACCGAAATAGATTCATAGATCCACAACTAATCACAGTAGCTTATGCGAGGGGACAAAATGGTTAATTCCATAGGGCAAATCCTAGTTAGGAGTTGTACAAAATGTGTATTAATCTCAACCACCAATTATTCCAAACCGGTAAAGAATTACTGCCAATATGAGCATGCATATTGCTAGAATCATACCAGGGCGTCCCAATAGCCAATTCTTTGCCTTCTTTCCACCTTCTACGCCTCTTTGAATCCTATCTGCCCAAAGCATCTGCAGTCATCAGTTCAACCAAAACCAAAATGCAGTTAGTTTTTTTTATCCGTGAGTGTTCGGCCAACATCGACTACCCGACTCTATAATATTTGAATGTTAAGAAAACCCAGAGGGGATGTTTGTTTGTCCGATATGATTTACTAATTACTTTTCACAAAACTACATCCAAACGAGCTATAGTATCTACTCAAAATAACTCTACATTTCTAACTGCTTTTTTCTAATCATTCATTTCTAACTACTCAAAATAACTTCTCATTTCTAACTAATTAAAATAAGTCATTTTTAACCACTCATTTCTAATCATTCATTTTTAATAACACAAAATTACTCCTTGCTTTAAATCTACATCCAAACAAGTTATTGTCTCTTACTCCTTTAAAAAGAAAACTGCATCCATACGAGGTTTTGGATGGAACTCCTCTATAAAAATCTACATCCAAACAAGGTATTACAAAAACCTTAATTTTCTAACTACTCAAAATAACTCCTCATCCAAACACCTTCATAGGAAATTACCAGTCTGGGCTGAACACATAATATTTTGGTTCCTGAGACTCTTATGACCACTAAACCAATTTATGATGGTTTAAAATTATAAGGACCTGACCCAAACTAGGGTCTAAACCTAAGTCTTTAACTCAAAATGCATGAAAATAGTGTTCGTAATCTCGGGCATGTAAATTTAAAACAAAACTTCTTTAAAACAACTCGGGAGAACAAGGTTATAAGAGTATAAATTCATTAAAACAGTCTTAGGGTACCCTGAAGTCGAAACATAAAAACTCGATAAAACATGTTCCACTTATCACGCCCTTAAATAGTTCATGCAGAAATAAGGAATTTAGAAGACTCTAAACAGAACAATGTAGCGGGTCCCATGGTCATCTTCAGCTTGTCTGATCACCGATCTCGATACAATCTCGTAGTACCTGTGGTATTCCACAGTGGAAAGGGTGAGTTTTGCAACTCAGTAAGGATTCTCCACCTCGGGGTAAAGACATGCATCAGGTCAAAAGCATCACGAACATGCAAGATAGCAACATAATCAAGGGGTCCACAAAACCCGAGCTCCTGGGCGAAAAGGGTTAGGAACCATGTCCAAGATCCACGCCACGCAGAGCGGTCTGAGGCCACAAACCAAAGACCTAAAAGCCAATAGAGACCGCAAATCTCTAAGGCAATCTGGGATACCTGCTCCAGGCCGAGGGATCCTGCGAGTAGAGAAGTCTGGTAGCTAAGGGACCACAAATCCCACTGGTCTCATACTCACGGTGAAGGTGGATCCAGCACGCTCACCAAAGGGCCACAAACCCAACCACATACCTGGAGAGCACCCTAGGCTACTAGTAAAAATGCCGACGGGGCCGTGAGCCTGGTGGGCCAACCATCCACGGGAACCCGACGGCAAGGGACCACAAATCCCCCGCCGAGAACGTGCCCGCCACAAACCATGCACGTCCGCTTACTAGCATCCTCTATCCGGTCTTCGTGTCTCGTTTGCATCCAAACGAGGCACCAAGCCGTGCATCAAACATCATGCAAGTCCCCAGTGGGACATAAGAACCATCATGCAAGACCGACTCTGTCAATCAACATACGGTAGTTCATGCATATCCAGATAATCAACATAATCTACATGCTTGCCCTAGACATGATATCAATCATATAGTGCATGCTCTCGTTGAAATCAATGCAAGCAACAACACACAACGGGTATGTCAAATCAAACAAGTAAGTGAGTACAGTCAATCTAACACATGTAATAGCCACAGGCCTCGAAAAGGGGGTAACGGGTCCCTTACCTTGGCCAATCCACTATAAGCTTCCAAGAATACACTAGAAGCTCCAAACAATCAACCACAACTCCGAGCCCTGAAATGAATAAACCGATCAAAACTAGTACCTCAGACCATCAAAATCAGATTCAAAATATCGAATTTATCAATCTGGAAAGAACCTCGAAAACGTGCCCCGGCGGCACCTGGCGGCTACATACGCCTAAAAAAAACTCGGCTTTAAGAATAGAAAATGGCTCAGGTTAAATCTGGTCAATGAAAAGTCAATGAGTCAAACTCACTATTTAACCCAAGCCAAACACACCTTAATTCACAACTTAAATAAGTTTACTCTTCTAGTCAAACAAGCTTGACCATTAACTAACTAACCATAACTCCATAAACAAACATCTTTAATCCATGATTTAAATGATTTTAAACTTGGAAACAAACATCCATAAACCATACTTTAAATGATCTCAACCTTGTAAACAAACAACCACAAACCACCACTTGAATATTCTTAAACCAACAAGCAAACACTCTTAATCCACAAATTGATTAATCTAAGCCTCATAGCCAAACAAGCTTAATAAATAGATACAACGACTTTAACCCAATTTTAAATGGCTTTAAACCCACACCCAAACAAGCACAATCCACCATTAAAGTAGCTTTAAACATGCAACCAAACCACCCTTAATCTTGATTTAAATAGCTTTCACCTTGTAGACAAACACTACATATCCATAACTTGAATGCCCATAAACCACAAACCAAACATGGTTATTCCACCATTTAATTATCCATAAACCTGCAAACAAACACCCATTATCCTCAACTTAAATAACATAAAACCAGCAGCCAAACATGCTTTTTCTTAACTTAAATGACTTTAAGCCATTAAACAAACAACCTTAAACCCCACTTTAAATGAGTTTAAACCCATACCCCAAACATGTTTAATCCATCATTTAAGTAGCTTTGAACTCTCCATCAAACAAGCTTAAAACCCAACTTGAATGACATTAAACCAACAAACAAACATGGTCAATCCTCCATTTAAATATCTTTACACTTATAAACAAACAATCCTTATTCCTCATTTAAATTACTTTAAACTTGAACCCAAACAGCCCATATTCACAACTTAAATAGATTAAGTCCACTAAACAAACACACTTCTTCTTCTTCATTTTGAACCCCAATTTCAACCTAACTCAACATAAGAGAGAGAAAGAAAGGGAGAGAACATATCTCACCACACTCCGGCGGTGGCAAGCATAAGACCACGGCGACGACGCTCTTTACTCCACCGTGCATGCCTCACGCGCGTGAAAATTAAGCTGCTGGCGCCGATCCTCGACGACGAACCCATGTTGCTCGCAACACCACGAGCCCACGCGCGGTGGCTAACACCAAACGACGGCGTCGTAACCTCCAGCACACCCGAGCAGGCCAAGACGAACCCTCCTCTTTGCGAACGGACTGGCTGCGCTCCCTCACGCGAGACCTTCGAGCTCGAGCTCGAGCAAACACCAACTACTAGTAGACAGCGAACCAACAAGCGAACAGGTGGCGGCGAAGGACCAAAACTCGCCGGAAAAGAAGACCCACGGCGGCGAGTGCTCGGGAAATGAAACAGAGAGGGAGGGGCAACCGTGAACAGTAGCATTGGACCTATGGATTCACAATTTTGACTTAAATACCATGTGTCAAAGACCTACTTGCCCCTTCTTTTTGCACTAAACTACAAAATTGCCCTCATTTACCCCAAACTTGCAACAACTCAGTATTAGACTTTAAAAACAAATGGGTTATTACAAAAATGGAGTTAGTAGGAAATTACTTTAGTCAGAATCATAGAGAATAGAGAAGGATTCAGAACGGGAGTAACGGGAGCCAGAGCGATCAACGTACCATTTTAACTAAATTCTCTAGGGAGAAAGATGATAGAGCTTCCTGAGCTTTTGCTTCATCCTCGGGAGAAAGCTTGAGACCAAATTGTTCGCCCATTTTTGCTATCATCTCTGAACTCATATTCTTTATCATTGATACAGCCTAACTCTATCAAAGGTCCCCCTCACTCACTTGAGTCAATTGAATATACTTGTTTATTGATTTAGGGTAAAGAGTACACTTATATAGCTAATTGAGGACTAACTAACTAACCAACCGAAATGTAACTTCCCAACTAACTAACAAAAGGCCTAATAAGAGGATCCTATCAATTACCCGGCCCCCAAAATTGTACCTTGTCCTCGAGATGTTTACAAAGAAGACCAAAATTAAAGACAAAAAGAATGAAAGTACAAAATCTCCTATGGCCAAACTTGGTGGTTGATCGGAGGTGGCAGCAGTGGGGAAAAGGTGTTGGATGTGAAGATAGCCAAAATTTGTGGATACATGTTCCACCAACAATTTGAGCCCATAAAATCTCCCATTACAACCATGATTATATAGCCCACTTCTGAAATTTCTTTTCCAAGTGTGAGTAATCCAAATTTTTAGCCCACTTAAACATAAAACCCTACTAGAATTGAGTCCATTAAGCCCAAGCCTCCAAATTGCCCACACTTACCACATTTGGGCCTCCAATTGAAAGTTCAAAACTGGACCATTACTATGCATTATCTCCATCCCAGTATCCTTTATATTGCAATTTGTTTTGGGTATTTGGGTCATAATTGAAAGAGAAATACTTCAGTGATAAGGAGTGGTATATACGACACTATTTGGTGCCACAAATTTTTTACTTTTTTTCATTTTAATATTATTCAAACCAAAAATTTGTGTGCCAAATGGTGCCACAATGCATATAAGGATGGCTCTCCTCCTTAGTCATAAGGAGGGAAGTATACTCTGATACAATCCCGAGACCTTTGATTGTGTATTCGAGGCGGGGTCGGAAGTGAGAAAAAACTTTAATTAGTATTCTATTATTATTTAGTATTTTATTATTATTTAATTAGTCCTTATTTGTACTTGCCATAAATGGAATTGTCATTTATGGAAAGAAGTCTTTTATGGAATAGGAGTCTTTTACCTTAAATAGTATATCTCTAGGAGTCCTATAAATAGGAGTTATTATGTCATTGTTAAGGCATCAGAAATCATTTGTCATTTGTTAGTTTGTAACCTTTTGGCTCTACGGGAGATTATCTCTAGAGATTTATTATAAAGTTGGTAGATTCTATCAATTGTGGTATCAGAGCCATTCACGGATCCGGGAATGGTTACTACAAAGATGGAGTCAAGAATGCAAGAATGCGAAGAGGTTTCGGCCGAGATAAAGAAGCAACAGCAGGAAATCATGGGGAAGTTAGAAAACATGGAAGACCGGCTGGGGCAAAAGATCGAGGAAAGATTAAAATCCATGGTGGGCGAATTTCAATCCATGATCGAGCGAACCGTGAAGCAACCAATCCCCGAAACGGGCACTACGGAGAAAGGGAAAAGACCAATGAGCGAAATTGAATACAGCAACGGCGACACGGTCGGAGACTTCACAATGACGAAAGAGGCACGAAGCGGTGGCGAACAAGGGCTGGTGCGAGCGAGATTCGCTGATGAGACGCGAAGGCATGGCTAACCAAGATTCGCTGGACGCGAGTTAGGTCAAGCCGTCGCGGCGGAGCACGAGCGCAAAGGCGCGGGTTGGGCAGGAGCGAATGGCGAACGAAGAAGTGCAGGATAGGCTGGGGCGGAATATAAGAAAGGAAGCATAAGAAGAGCGGGTTTCGCTGGGGCGGAATATGAGCGAGGACTCATAAGAAGTGCGGGTTACGCTGGGGCTGAATACGAGCGAGGAAGCATGGGTGGCCGAAGGATAGCTGTGAGCCGGGAGCGTATTAGAAACGAGGGTAATTCGCTAGAGCGAAGCGGAGACTGGCGAGCGGGCACGAGGAATGAGTGGTTGAGCGGGGAAAGGAGGACCGGGGGCACGTCGCTGGAGCCAAACGAAGATGAGCGAAGGGTTGCTGGAAGCGATTGGCCGAACGGAGAGAAAATGAGGCCTGAGGGGGCTTCGCTGGAGCGAAATGGGGAGCGAAATTATAATGGAGGGCAATTTCGGAGAGGAGATAAGACATCGGAAGAAAGGAGGGTGCGCACCGGTTTTGACAGACCGTTAGCGCACGATGGTTGGAACGATCGGGGAGGCGTTGACAGGAGGCTACGAAAGTTAAAGATTCCTGTGTTTAAAGGACTATCTGAGGAAGATCCCAAAAGCTGGTTATGCCATGTCAAGCGATATTTTTGGGTCAATCGTTTGACTGAGTTAGAGAAAGTAGATGTTGCGGCTTTGTGTATGGAAGGGCAAGCTCTCAAATGGTTGCAATACGAGGAAGATCGAGCTCCTACTACCTCTTGGGACGAGCTCAAGGAATTATTGTTGCACCGTTTCCAGCCTACATCACAAGATAACAGATACGCAAATTTAATGAGTTTATAGCAGGTTGGAACAGTTAAGGAGTATCGACGATTGTTTGAGAGATATGCCAGGGGGATGCGAGATATAAGCGCAAGTGCCTTAGAAGGAAAATGGGAAAATGGCCTAAAGGAGGAAATACGTAGTGAGATGCGAAAACTCCGACCTGTAGGAATTCAGGAAAAAAAATGGATGGCACAAGTGATCGAAGATGACCTTACATTTCAAGCTCAACGGAAAGGGGGTGGGACATCGACAAGGGGGAAAACTGGTACAGGAACACTGACGTCAGGTTCGGGAGGTACGGTAAGCTCAAACCTGAAAACGGTTACTCTCATCCCTAGCCGAGCAGTGACCAATTCCTCTTCAACCACCAGAACGACTAGCGTACCATTTAAGAGACTGACGGATAGTGAGATTCGAATTAAGAAGGACAAAGGGCTGTGTTTTCGTTGTGACGAAAAGTTTGTGCCAGGCTATCGTTGTAAGAAGAAAGAATTACAGCAGATGGAAGTGCTAGTAGTGCCATATGAAAGTGAGTGTCGGGAAACTGATGAGACAGAATATTCACCAGAAGACTTGACAGAGTAAGGGGAAACTAGGGAATATAAAGAAACACAGGAAATGGCAGCCTTGTCTTTGAATTCAATGGCAGGGATAAGTTCACCTAAAACACTTAAGGTCACAGGAACAATTCAAGGGCTGGAAGTAGTCGTACTCATTGATAGCGAAGCCACTCATAATTTTATATCATAGGTGATAGTAGAAAAGCTAAAACTACCTATTTAACTCTCCAACGGCTACGGAATCATACTGGGCACAGGGGATTCAGGACAAACAGCGAGAATATGCAAAGATGTAGAACTACAATTGGCTGAGTTGAGAATTGTCCACGATTTTTTGCCACTGCCATTGGGTAGCGCAGATGTTATATTAGGAGTCGCATGGCTGGAGACGTTAGGAAAAATTGAGTTTAACTACCGTTCCTTACAGATGCGATTCGTTGTTGGGTCTTGGAATATAGGGGATTCGCGATTGGTGAAGGCACAGGTATCACTAAAATCAATGATGAAATCCTTACGATCAAAGGATCAGGGACTTTTAGTCGAGCAGAATTTGATGGATTCGCACACCCCTTCTCGTTTACAACGGGAGCGTTACCAGACTTGTCTCAGGTACCCCTTGAACTACACTCTTTATTTGATACTTATGCACCTATTTTTGAATCTCTGACAAACTTGCCTCCACAACGAAATTGTGATCACCATATCGAATTGTTGGCAGGAAGGGAATCGATAAATGTGCGACCGTACCGGTACCCACAGTACCAAAAGAATGAAATTGAAAAATTGGTACGGGAAATGTTGTTAGCAGGGATTATTAGACCTAGCACGAGTTCGTTTTCAAGCCCAGTTCTGCTGGTTAGAAAGAAAGATGGAAGCTGGCATTTCTGTGTCGACTATAGAGCCTTAAATCAAGAAACAGTGCCCGACAATTTCCTTCTGAGTGTTAATAAACATGAATCTGAGTGTGTACTTGATATAAGAAATTTCCTTCTGCCATTAAAAGTAACAATTAAAAAAAAAAAACAATTTCACATTTTCTCCTACAATGCTTAAAAAGCTTCCATTCGATAGAACTTTATGCTTCTAGATTACACACCAAATTGAACAGTTCAATATTGAGATCAGAATTGTGCATTTTATTTGGTAAAATACATGTTTTTCTGGCACATACTTATCGTGTTTGTTTTTTTTTTTTTTGAACAGGAAACAAAATTTTCATTAAGTAAATGAAAAGAAGCAAAGCTTCAGATACAACTCCCAAGGGAGAAATAGACAGAACAACCTCTAAAAGAGGGAAGAAAGCAAAAATACAACAAGATGCATAGAAACAAAACTCAAAACAAAAAGACTAATACAAGAGAACAGATTAAAAAGAGAACCAAAATCACTAAATGCCACAAAAGAACTAAAGAAACACATAAGAGAACAAAGCTTCAAGCCGAAAGCGCCGATCCTCGAGAATAGGCCGCAAAAAGCAAAAACAAGGCAAGAACTACAAAGGCTGGAAGTAGTAAACATCAATATCCAAAACTGCAATACTTCAAACGAGCTGAACAATAAAGCCGTGTACTAAAAACTGAGAACCACAAGCAAACGATCAAACCACAACTATGCAATTAGTTCAAACCATAAAAGCTCAAAAACGTGAATTTGAATACCACAAGCAAAAGATCACACCACAAAATTCGGCATAAACGGAACTAGTCAAGCAAGAGAGCCCCAAACCGATAACCAAATTGAGAAAGTGCCTCAAAACAGAGAAAAGGCTAACAAGAAGGACCTCGACATTCCTTTAGTTGAAGGCCACAAAGATTGACAATGCTAGCAAATTTTTCAGGAACTTCAACTAATTGAGCACACTGCTGGCTCGAAGAGGGGAGCTCGGGAGAAGAAATGGCTAGACCAGCTAAATCAGAAGGAGAAACAAACTCCTCAGGAGGCAGGGAACTAGCTTCACCAAGAAAATTAATTGTTGAATCAATGCTACTGACGCTTACGTCATCTTCTGAGTTTGATTCAAGGTGAGAGGGGACTGAGGCATGAGTGACGACCCCGTGAATCATAGAGCTAATAGAGCTTGAGGGAATGTCAGGCTTGTAAACAACGGGATGGAATGAGTGAGCATGAGAAGGCTGGATAGTGGAGAGGCGAGAGGAAGGGTTAGAAAGAAGAAAGGAGTTGTGGGTTTCAATACAGTCAGGGTTTAATATTTGATTTCTTTCTAGAAGGGAGGACAACTTACCCCCTCTGGAGTAGTGGAGAGGAAAAGGGGAAATAACTGAAGATGGAGATTTTGGGTCTTTGGTGGGAGCAGGAAGAAGAGGAGAAGAATGATGATCTGAATGAGGTAAAGGGGAGGAAGAAATGATAGAGACAGGAGAAGGAGGGGGAGGGGGGGGATCTGACAAAAGAGAAAACAGAGGTGAAGTAAGGATGTCAGAAGAGGGATGGTCTATAACAGTATGAGAATTCAAGACAAGAGGCTGAGGATTAATAGGAGAAGGAGAAGAAAAATCAATAAGAGGAGGAAGAGTGTCTTTAGCCGAGGGAGATGGGGGGTGAGGGAAGAATTGGCTGGAGGAAGGCTTGAGAAAGAGAGAGATAGAGGGAACTGATTTTTGGAGAATGAACATGAAGGCTTAGGAGGCTCAACAAAGTTGAAATCAAAGCCTAGCAGGATAGGGTCGATGCCTTCATCAATCATGACTTGATTAAGCCGTGAAAGATCAATGAGGTTGGAAAAATCTTTCATAAACAGGGTTTCTTTTAGTGAGAAAGGAGGATCCAAGGCAACAATATCTCCAAAATGCAAAAACACACTTCCTTTTAAGTTGTGATTAATCTCAATGGTAGCAGGCATCAAACCACAGAGATTTTTCTTAACTTTTATACGAGCATGAGAAACGTTGATCAAGTTTAGAGTGTCGGAGCTTATCTCTTCTAGTCCCCCAAAATGGCTACTGATAGCTTCAAAAGAGTCCTGAATCCAAAATTCCAAAGGCAAGTTTGAGATAGATATCCACCCCTCATAACCTTTAATGAAATGAGGACGACTATAAAGAGATGAGTTCCACCTTTCTATAATAAGGTGATGAACACCGTATGTTGCCCACTTTCCAGGGGAGGAAATGAAACTAGACATTTCACTACCAAGAAGGGAAATGAGCCCCTTATCCGCATGAAGACCATTGATAACCACATTTGTTTTGAATATCTTTGAGAGGGATTCAGTAATTTCAGTCCAACCATCATGAGCAAACAATTTGGAGACAACCCATAAACTATTGAAGTCTAGCTTCAAAACATCAGAATGTCTTTTAACCCAGTAAGAAACTTTGAAAAGATCTTTTACAGGCTTGTCACCAATAGGCTTGACATTATCAGCAAGAGGCTTGTCAACAATGGGTGTGGCATTTTTAGCAATAGGTTTGTCAACTAAATTAGCACCAATAGAAACATCCGAACTCAAAGAAGGATTAAGAGCATTCCTTGGAACATAAAGAACCGGAGCCGAGATGTTGATTAGTTCTCAAAAGGCTTGAAGTCCTTGATTATCATCACCAAAAGGAATGTGAATGAAAAACCGACCTCCTTTCTTAGGCCAAACCACTAAACGACAGAACACACCATTTAAATAATGAAACTTGCTAATTTTTAAAGACCCAAAGGAGTCAGAGAAGTTTACGAGATAAAAATTCTTGGATGGGAGCTTTAGGAGATGAGCTATGGATCTCCCCATCCAATTAAAGAGAGGGATAGAAAGGGGAATTGATTTAGCAAAGATGGAATCCTCAATCCAATAAAGCTAAGAGTACAATATATCGCATCAATATGGTTATTGGTTACTAGAATTTAAGTATTAGAAAGGAAAAAAGAAAATATGTGTTACCTCAGAACCATCCCTTATGCAGTCGTGGTACTGTTTTGTTTTCAAGTAACATGACATCAAATTGAGTGAGCAAGCCAACAGAAGTGTTCTTCCTTTGGAAGATGAAATCCCCTTGAGGTTTTTCTTAGCCTAAGAATTTCAATAGCTGAAGATTAAAAAGAGTGAAGGAATATGATCTAAGGAGTTTACTGTACTCACAAGCAAATATTTTTCCATGGCATCATTGAACCTTCCCTGAGTGTGAAGCTTGTTCCCCTACGTATTGATTTACAGATCACAGCAATCACAATAGAATTAAATACATTGATGAAGGGAAAATATCACAGCACGACATAGAAGTAGGATAGTAAATGCTCCTAGGCGTGTTATTTCAAAGTATATTATCCAAATATCCACTACAAATTCTTGTTCCACATAATTGTAAGATGGAATAAGTAATAGCAGCTATTCACGTGTACTTGAAAACATTGCATGTTAATTAGACATTGCATGTGAAGGGGCTAATCCTTAGATCTAAGCAGCAAAGTGCGTGGACTAATACAAAAAAATAAAATATATTGCATATTGTGGATAATTAACTGGCAGTTGAACAAGTCAATTTTTCATTTTTCAAACAATTTTTTTTTTTTTTGAACAAATTTCAAACAAAACATTTAGCTTACGGAAGAAAGATTCAGTTTTTTTATTTACAAGAAAGAAAAATAAAAATTAATGGAGTAGTTCAGTTCAAAATAAAATAAAAGTTCAAGGAGTGTTTGGACGGAGGTTTTCAACTAGGTTTTCAAAATAAGTTTTTCAATCCCTCTTCAAAAAACTAATCCAAACGAGTTATTGTAATCATTGCAAAAAAGAGACTTTCAAAACCAGGTTTTCAATGATATTTTCAAATTAAAATAATAATTATTTTTTTGTTGACATTCTATATGTTTTATTTAAAAAATAAAAAATATAATTATTCAAAAAAGATTGAGTATTATTTATTTTTATTTAAAAATTTTCTATTTTTTTATAAAATTTAATTAGAATTAAGGTTAAATTATAAAACATACTATTGAATTATGGAGCTCGTGACAAATATGTTCTAAAACTTTGAAAGGTTTCAAAAGTATCCTTGAACTTCGAAAAATATCAATGCCTTACCGTTAAAGTTTTTTTTTTTTTTTTAAATCATCAATTTTAAAAAAGTTTCAAAAAGTTTCTTAACCGAAAAAAATGTTAAAAACAATTATTGGAAAAAGTTCCATCCAAAATTAACCGCAAACGTATTTTTGAAACATTTTTCAAAGTTCATGGGTACTTTTAAAAAAAATTAAAGTTTAGGGGTATGTTTAATACAAACTTCATAATCTATGGATATTTTTATACTTTAGGCTAAAATAAAACATACAAAATACACTATTTTAATATTATTTGAATAATTTAGAAATTTATATAATTTTCAAAGCAAGATAATTAGAAGAGACAAATTGACAAATATTAATAAAAATGAGAGATGTTGTATAAATGAACAAAAAAAAATGATATAAATTATCTATATAAATAAAATAGTAAAAAAAAATCAACATATAACCCCTCTTCTAAAATTTTCATCCAAACGAGTTTTTCCCTATATAACTCCTCTACAAAAAAACTTCATCCAAACAAGGGATCGTAAGAAATCATAAAAATACTATTTTTGTAATTGAGATAGAATAAATATATATTATATTAAGGCGGGGGGTATCATCTCAAGCCTTCTCGATCGAACAAAAAGAGCAACTTGTGGCATGTGTTCGCAGAGTAGTGTTTGAATCAAAGCCTAGAAGAAATATTACCTGTGTCTTCAACATTTCAGCAGCATATCTCAATTCATCGCCCATCTTGACCAAGTCTGGATTGGACATCACCTGAACATATGGAATGAAAGGATTCAAGAAACTTCCAAAGTGGAGAATCCAAATGGGAACAAGGTAAAGCTGAGCAAGGCTTCACGAAATTCAAAAGTTCCCTTCATCGTCATATCAAAACCAATAATTAAAATCTTGAAAGAAAAAACGAATGAAAAGACACCTGCTGTTCGAGTTTGGCGGTGTCGGCAGGGGCCATGCGACGACTCATCTGCTCCGGATCCATCACTTGGTTCCGGTTAGGGCAAGCTTGTGATGAACTGTAATCGCAACGGTAACGGAAGATTCTGTAAGATCAGCTCCGTGTTGGGATTATGATAAAGTTGATGCAGAATTCAAAATCAATCAAGATATTTATGTCAATTCTAGGTCCCCCATTGATCCGCTTTTTCAACTTCTTTCTACTTCTAAATTATTATTATAAAAACGTTCAAAAGCAGGCCAAAAAAAGTGAGCACTTTTAATATATCAAGTTATAATAATATCTGTTAAATTTTCTTTCAAAATATTGTTCCGATAAAAAAATATTAGTATTTTAACTATGTCCAAAATACCAAGCCCTACTTGACCAAGGTTCAAGTCCCCCGTCTTTCAACTTAGCATCCATCTTTCGCTTCTTTTTTTAACAACATTCTAGCGCATTTGCTTGAAAATTAAAAAATAATAATAATAATAATGGAAAAATAATAATAACATTTTATCGTATTTAACATCACTAGAAAAATTATACGTGCTTTGCACGTACAATATATTTTAATATAATTTTTTTTCTCAATCTAATTGAAAGTATCATCCTTTAAACTTTATTTATATGTGTAATTATAGTGATACTACGAAATTTTTATTTAAATAAATAAAATTTAAAGAAAAAAGAATCAAATATAGATTAGTTCTTTATATAATTTTTTTTTTATTTTAACCATATAATGGAATAATTTAAATAGCATTAGTATCCAATATTGAAGTTATGAATAATATAATAAATAATATACATTTAAGTAAAATAATAGTAATGGTTAAAAAAAAAGTAAAATAATAGTTTAAAAAATGAATCCACGGTAATTCTTTTAAGATAAATATACTTACAAAACTACAGCTGATGATATATTTGTTTAAAAGCCTTCATTATTTACATATTTTTCAATTTATTTTTATTTTTATCTTACAAATGATAAACGATACGATAAAATTGAATTAAAGTGAATATGTAAACTTGTTTCTTGCAATGCAAAAAAATTCAAAATTGGTGAATTTATTTTTGTTTGATTCACTTCAATATATATACACCTCTATTTTAACTTATTTACATTTTTTCCAATTTGTTTTTGAATTACAAAAGATCAACTTTAAAAATTAAAAAAAAAAAAAAGACAAAGAATCAAGATAGATATTTAAAAAAAAAAAATCAATATAAATGTTAAGTAAACAAATCACACATATATTATAAAGAAAATAATGACAATGAAGAAATGAAGAAAACAAACCCAAAACCATGAATGTAAGGTGATATTTCAAATAAGTAAAATAAAACTAATATAAGGTAAATAAAAATAAATCAAATATTTTGAAATTTCAACATTAAATATATATTAATTAAAAATAAAAATTCATAAATTATAGAAATTAAATTATAAAAAACAAAAAGACCAATAACTTTTCATTCTATTCTCTTCATCTGTCAAATCTTATGTAGGTGGTTATATCAAATTTATAATGATTTATTTTGTTTTCATTAAATTCTAATAAATTTTGAAACGTTTTTTTTAAGTATAATAACTTGAACAAGAAAAAAAAATCATTAGAAATTCTTTTGTGGGATAGTAGAATGTTTAGAATTTACTATTTTACTATTTATTTTTTAATTTTTAAAAAATTATTAGAGAATTTTTTTTAGAATTTATGTATTTTTTAAATGTATTTTTATGAGTCAAAGTAAATAAGTTTTTTTTTAACTATTAACATATTTTTTGTAATTTAGAATTTGGTAAAGAGAAAATAATCCAAAAACAATTATCCTTCTTCAACTATTTTTAACTTAAAACACACTTGCAATTAATTTTAATGGACAATATAATCTTCAAGTCTTCCTACTCGCATATTTTTCAAATTTATTTTTTAATTAAAAATAATTAATTATACAACAAAATAAACACATACCTCCAATTAACTTCAATGGATGATATATTATCTTGAAGCCTCCTTAATTGCATATTTTTTAAGTTTGTTCTTGAATTACAAAAGATAAACTACACAACAAAATAAAATCAAGATAGATATTAGATTAAGTAAGCAAGTCACACATATAATATAAGACATAATCTAGACAATACATAAACCAAAAGATAAAATACAACAAAATAGAATCAAAGAAATGTTAGGATTAAGTGTTGGAGATACTCATTGTGGTGCAATTATCCCACGTTGATAAGGTGAGGATTCTTCAACATTAAGTAAGTAAGTTACAAATATATTAAAATTAAAGATAATGAATAAAAGAAGAAAACAAATCAAACATGTATAGACATACATAATAGATGACAACTTAGATGTTTGTAAAATATGTTGAAAAGAACTCTATTTATATTTGTAGGAGATGAAAGTTACAAAACTTTTGAAATTTCAACCATAAATATAATTAAAAATAAAAACTAATTACTTATAGAAATTAAAAGGTAAGACCAAAAAATTTTGATATTCTATTATTTTCATCTCTCAAAGTTTTATGTGGGAGGTTAAATTATTAATATTAATTAATTTCATTTTCATTAAATCCTAATAAATTTTGAAACTATTTTTTTTTAAATATAATAACTTAATAAAATATTAATATTTCAATTAAATTATAGTAAATGTCATATAAATGTTACCTTAGAGGATGTAAAAAGTTAAATAATTAATGTTCCTTTTTTAAAACAATAATTAATGTTCATTTCACTAATAAATTAATTTAAACAAAACATTAAAGACACTAACATTGGTGGGAAGTTTTGGAAATAAAGTTTGTGGTATAGATTGTAATTACAAAACTTGAAAGAGGTCAATATTGTCTAAAAATAATTTTCATTTTAAGCCACATTTTTAAGGTTGTTAGAAGATGTTAGATTAGATTAGATATGTGAATTTTCAAGAATGGCAAATTACCTCTCCCTTTTTCTTTGGTATTTTTCAATAGTACCTTTACGAATAACGCTTACATTCAAATTCCAAATATGTTTGAAAAGTTTTAAGTCTTTATCAACATACTCTCTATTGTACCTGTAATTTGAAGAAAAGAATGTATTAGTAAAAGTATATATATTTAAATATAGTAATAATTAATATAAGTATATAAATATTGATATTGAATTAATTAAATTAAATATTAAGGAGTATACCTGAATATATATAGATCAACTTGATTGCTAGTAAACAAAGAATGAAATTCTCTTGACAAATTGCTTGGCAAATGAGTTGTAAATCTATGCAATTATTTATAGGAAATACAATATGTGTTTGTTTGATTTTTCTTTTGTGGTTATGAAATGTATAGTAATGAAATTTGATTGGTCATAAATTTAGCATGAAGTCATTTTATTGCTTTGTAACCAATTTTCAATATTAAATTAGAGTGAAACATCAAAATAAAGTCAATTGTGGTTATGGAGAATGAAGTGGAGAAAGTGGACATTTAATTGAAGGTTGTAAGGTGAGGGCATTCTAATCAATTTTAGTATTAGTTAAATGATGGAGGTATTTATGCAATCAATAATTAATAGTAAAACATCAAATTAAAGACAATTGTAGTTACATTGTTTTGTAACCAACCAAATGAAACATGAAGTGGAGAAGGTTGAATATTAAATCAAAAATAAATTAGAATGAAAGTGGGCATTTACTTCAAGGGTGAAAAGAGATGGTATTCTAATTAATTTTCAATAATAAATACTTAGTAAAATGAACATAGACAAAATTACTTGAAGGTTCAAGGTGAGCAAAATAAATGGAATTTTGTTAACATAAGAAGGGTAAATGTGTGAAAAAATGATTTACAGTTAGATATGCAACATTACATCTGACTCATATTTTATAAAGTGCATGTAACATCCAAGGTGTAAATTACAAGATTTTAAGCCAATACAATATGAAAACACGTCCAAAAAACTACTATAAACAAACAAAAACACACAAAATCAGGGGGGGAAATAGAATAAGAAATTTAGGAGAGGGCAAATTGAAGTCAGTAGTAGTAGTAGAAGCAAGCAAGCTAAGCAGGGAAAAATACGTCCCAACTCTTTAATGAAATGCTTGGATGACACAAGTTATGCATACACAGCCCAAGTTTAGTTACAAACTACTACCCCCCAGATTTCAACACCAAAAAGAAAGTGAGGAAAAAATAATAGCAATAACAATATTTCAGATCCCCACCTATACTTTTTGTGTACATATTTAATTCAACTACTACTCTCAAAAGAATCTTGTTTATCAACTAGATTACAACTCAACTGACAGCTGAGGGAGGAGAAGGAGGAGGAGGAGGAGGAGGGCCTTTTCTCTTCTGCTTGGTCAAAGGGTTTATGGGGGATTCAGGTGGGTTGACACTAAAAACAAACACATCCATTTTCAAGAAACAATAAAAATCCTCCCCCCATTCATTTCCCAACAGAATCAAAATGGAATCCTGCTGACAATATAGAAACTCTCTATGCCAGTTGCTTTTACTTCTCAAGTGCTCACCAAATTTTGTAGTAGATTTTTTCCAAAACTCGTCTAATGCTCTACGAAGACACAACACGACAACCAACCAAGTCATGTCTTGTCTTGGCTTTTTACTAATTGTAGATTTTTACTGGCTTCTCAAATGTATGACGATTCTGCATAAAGATTTGAAAAGAAGTACGAAACGAGAATTATTACCGAGATGCCCGTCGTTGCAATGTTTCATTCAGTTGAAACACCATAAGCAAATGATAGTCACAAAGAAAGATGTGCAAGTGTTTCACCAGACATGGACATTTTACCTGGTTTGCTGTATAAGCTCGTTTGGGTGCATTGTCAGTGTGCTCCAGTCCAAGATATTGCTCCCATGCACCATAAACGTCTCTTCTCTGAAACAAATGAACAGGAATATATTGAGGATTCTATCTCAAAACGGAGAACAACAGTAAAAAAATTCAGTTCGAGACAAACCTGAAAACGATTTGACACAATGTCTGTGTCTTGGAGGTACTCTGGACGACCTAGTGAAAGAAATGCGAATTTCCACTAGCAAGTCGCAAACAGAAAAATGCAGTTAGATTAATCCCAAGAGCTTGGGAATAAAGAAAAATTGTACCGGATAGATTATTCTCACAAAGTAATTACAAATGTAGGCCAATTGTAAAGTATTTGCATCCATGATCAATAATATGATTTAATATTGCATTATAAATACTGATTAATACCAATGTATTATACTATAAATACTCATACTCATTAATACTAGTATTAGAATAAAGTATGTGACGATGCTCATTAATACTAATGACTACATTTGTTAATTCTTTTTTGAAAGTGATCGTATTTGTAACTATTTTCTAGATTTGACTAGTTTTGTAAGTTCCCCATAAATAAATAAGACTCCTCCAGGCGATAGTGAATGCAGCAGTAACAACTACAAAAGTACAGAACACCACAGTACGAAGAGAAACCTGACAAATACCTTGGCAAATTCTTCATCTGGAACCTGTAACTTCTTCTGTATTCTCAATTTAATATCTGCCAAAGTCTCTCCCTCATTTATGACTAAGAAAAAGGGTTCGCCAAAGTTTTGAATTTGCTATAGATAACAAAGGAAAATACGGAGTCATTAAAAAAGTATTTAAATCCAGAAACTATCCCATTTGCTCGAAATACTGAATACCCAAACATCCTCATCAAATGAATATTTATTTTTTGGCAAGGATATTCTTCATAATTACCATCTGATTCTGAGCAGTGTCTTTAGTGAAATGGTACACATGGATTAGGCGATCATTTGTACCAAGGTTCTTTTCTTCTTCTGGAATCTGTAAACAGAAGAGGACAAAATGAGTTTAGACAAAAAAAGAAAAACACAAAAATTGACCAATGTCCTAAGAAAGTTCACATTTTAAAAATCTAAGAAATTTCCTTGCAAATATGTACCTCTTCTGCCCGCAAAGTCCAGTATTGATCGTTGATGTTCTCAATCTTCTCGTTAGGAGGAAACACCTGTACCATAAGATGACAGAATTAAACTATGAAGGGGGATAAAGGTTGCTCGTCACCAATGTCCAATAAAGGACCAAGGTCCTTATTTTAAGAACAGATTCTTTTAAGTAAATTAATCTTCTAAAACAAAAGCTCTCTGTAGAAACTTAAAAGCGAAAAATAAAAATTAAGAACAATATGAGTGATATAAAGTAATAGCCGTGCAAAGGCATCTCACAGTCACACCTTGTAGATCTTGTGATAGAAAACTTCAAGCAATCTGAGCTCTGCATCTGGATGCGATAGTTCAACCTATTTATGAAGGAAAATGTAGCATAAAAATAAATACATGGACAAAATGGAACAAAAGAGATGCAATGCTCTGTTTTAAGATCACTAATCAACCTAGTTAAACCCGAAGCAAAGTACCTTTGTTTTAAGATCATTAATCACATCTGCTACAGTGCTCTGTTTCGGCAATCTTATTGTATGAATAACAACCTGATAACGTGGGAAGTAATTATGGGGGGGGAAGTTGATCAAATTGCCATGAATGCATGTGTAAATACTTCTATTGTAACATATTTGAGATATAGAATTCAATCACTGTAAGTATATACTCACTTCATCCTTGGTTGCATGATGAAATGCTACTTTAAGAGTTTTCAGGCCTTGTAACTCTGGAAGAGGAATGTCCAATACTTCATAGTACAATATATCTGACGTCTGTACATAATCAATAAGGTAAAAGCCATTAATGATTTTTTTTGGGTTCTGTATTGGAGGTGTGGAGATTCAAACTCATGACCAAGAGGTATTGGACATATAATTATGCTTTTGTTGGCCATTAATTTTTTTTTTTTTTTGGAAACCTAGAAATCGGAGATTCACTTTACTATATCCGGAGTAACCACGCTCATCCATAAGCTAGGCACAAGGAGACATCAAAGAAATGGAGACACGGGTGGTGTTTACAAACTAATGTCACAAGTGAGTCCCGAACCTGGAACCTTGAGGGGAACACACCTTCAAAGCCCAAGCCTTCGACCACGGCACCACCCCTTGGAGACTGTTGGTCATTAATGATTATGAACTATTAATAGTGCTAATTGTAATCCACCAAGGTGGCTGAGAGATTATACTGACCTTTTGTAATTTCATTCATCAGTTAAATCTCATTGCTTCTCTCAATAAAAAAAACAATTGGAAGTGCATATTTATGAGGGATGAGGAATTATTACCTGATTATAATGGACCAGCATATCAGACAAATGCTCCACACCACGATACTTGATTGGCTGAGGTTTAGGTTGCTGAGAGTAACAATTATGCGACGTTAATCTAATTTTTGATGGATCATCTACACCGAGTTGTTGGGCTAGTCTTTCCACCACATCATCATAGGTGTAAAGTTTTGACCTACAAAATCAAGACAATGCAATAAAGAGACCAACACAGTTTTTTATTTTATTTTTTTGAATTCAACAACATTTGGGGGTGAGAGAGATCTGAACCCTCTTGGCTACAGCCTTGAGCAATTCTCTTGTTGGCATTTTATTATAAATTAATTCAAATGGTATGCACTTTATAAATGCTACACGGTAATAAATAATCTACACCACTTACATTTCCAGACAAAAATCATCTTCCTTGGGCTTCTCTAGAGATCGGAAATGAACAACCTAGTAACATAAAATAATAGTGAACAATCCGTCAATGTCTTGTAAATAATGCACACAACCAAACGAGAAAATTCTTGTATTTTGCACCAAGTACGCACACAAAAATCAATCAGTGCCAGCAAAAGGTTTGCCTAACAATTCTCTGCATGTCAAATAACGAATGAAGAATGGGAAGGTTGAGTGATTTCTGGACATTTGTCCTAAGAATTACAAGCATGACACTCTTAAACACCATATATAACCACAATTATCTCCACAGTAAGAAACACAACTCAAATAACCAAAACAAAAATTAGAAGTGTTTGGCCAGCATCAGTACGAACTAACCGAAATTATATCCTGCACTAGGATACACCAAGAAGAATTTTATAGTTTCCTCTCTAAAACTTGCAATAACTTTTTTTTTTTATATCTGTGACCATCCGAGCCAACTTGCGTGCACCTTAACTAATGTCATGGCACATACCGCTTGACCTTACAACATTTGGATGTCAAGGAAGCCCGTAGGAAATTAATTCCTAGGTAAGTGGCCACCATGAATTGAACTCATCACCTTAAGTACCCCAAGGCCCTCTTTTAACCATTAGGCGGAGTTAAAACCTGCAATCACTATTAGGCAACAACAGAACTGGACATTTGAAACGGAGCACATTTCAGTTTATGGGCTTTGGTTACTTTTTTTATATAAAAAAGCAATTTTGTTAATAAATAAAACTACGAAAGATTAAAAAGAGAAGGGACCAAAAAACCTAAGGGAGAGAATTACAAAAGACCTCCTCAATTAGCAATGACCACAAATTAATAGTAAGTCAGTAACTATAATTGTGGAAAAGAGAAGTATGCACCAATTTACCAGATAATTTTAAGTTTACACTTCCTTCTTTCTTGTTTCATTCTCCATACGCATATGCTTCGTGCATATTAAGAGAGGATTATCAACCCTATTATGTTTATTTTTTTGTAATAAATCTTCTCTATTCTTTCCCACAAAAATTAATTTGTTGAGTTAGCAAAGAATAAACCACTGTCTAAGCTTTTAACCATCAGCATTTATAAAAGGATAAAACAACAGAGGTAAGGAGCTTGAAGATTTTCAGACTCTCTTGGTTAGGAGAGAAGTTCAAGACTACAAGCCTAAATTTTCAGAGCAGGTACTTAAATTGTTACCGTCATAACAGTAACACAAAAGTTGGTTATACATCTTACACATTATCAAATCCTGGGACATAGAAAATTTTAAACTTGCATACCTACATTATAATTACTCAAACTTCGCTTTCGTAATAACGAGAATCATAAATTTAGTCTCTTTTGATGAAAATTAACTCTTCTTTCCATAAGTGATTTTACTCTCTTTTTATCATAAGTGATTTCACCAATGTATAAATTTTACAAAAATGATGGAAAATTCATAATGATTAAAAAGGCATCTACGTTAAAAAGGAAGCATAAATAAATTAAGTGATACCGAGAAATAGCATAATAAATCAGAATGAAAATTACCTGTCAAGACAAATTAATAATTCCTACAAAATTTAATTAGAATATGTGACCCAAATAAAGCTTCATTGAACACGTTGATGTCTTACTTGACGGTTATGTACATATTCCAAAAACGATGGAACATCAGGATAACGGTACTGTTCTACATTTTCAATTGGAGGAGATTTTTGAAAGCAAACAATATCTCCATCTTCTAGCTGCATCAGAAAAATAACTTCTAAACTAAGTGTCTGTTGTACATACTTTTGAAAACCAGCACATAGGAGAAATAATAAAAATAGCATTACCTGACTTGCTCGAAATGTAAATTTCTTGTCAATAGGTTCACACATAATGTTTGGTTCAAACTTAATTTCCTGAAATAAAGCAAGTCTTAGAGATATATCTACATAATCATTAACCAATTGATAAAAATAATATCAATTATAATAAGCTTTTTAAAAATGTCAATCCCAACAGAATTTCATGGAAAGATAGAAATAGGGATAACCTTCTATTGAATTCATCAAAAAAATTATTTTTCCTTCCAATTTTGGAGCTAACTTGGGCACTCATTCACCATTTGAACCGTTAAAGTTATCCTTCAGATAATCTAGATTCTTTTATTTTTCTTTCTTTATTTTTGTCGTTGCATATAGTGGTAAATCAGTTGAACTTTTCAAGTCCGCTTCATTGGACACCTTTATTACAGACGAAAAAGAAGTTAAAGGTACTGAGGAAGCCATAGTTGCCAGAAGAAGGTCAATCTCAATTTTGTGGAAGCAATAAAATGCAGTTTGCAGGAAGAAGAGTTATCCTTCCGTTGTTCTAGGTTTGCTTTGTGAATCATTATTTGGTTCTGAATTTTTGCATGTAGCTAAATCACATCATTTTGTGAATACAACGATTGCGAAAATAAATCAATTTGTAGTGTAGAGAGCATACATGAAGTAACTTGAGATGGAAATTTAAACTTTTTATAACAATAAAATTGGAAGGATGGAGCCCAGACCTCATAAAGCTCAATCTCTTCTTCTGGAGCATAACCAGCCATTTCATTCAATTTCGTCAATATTTCAAATGGTTTCCCATTACCCTTCACAAAAAGTCTTCCCACGTACCTAAAATTGTAGAAAGATTGAAAAAGTGAAAGGACATATCAGCTCATAATCAATCAATGTCAACATTTTTTTTTTTTTGGTAGGGGGAATCAAATACCTCAGCTCTTCTTTCTCGGGCTCATAAAGCTTAAAAAATAATAAAATATCATCCTTTGTCTTGTCTGGTGGAGCAATAGGCCGTGAATCCTGATTGAAATGATAGAGAATCATATATATAAGAGGGATAACTAAATAATCACAAAAATAAGAACTCTGCATGAAAAACTAAAGTTACCGGTCCATATTCCACCTCCAGTAGCAACTTTAACTCGGCATTGTGAACCTTGTTTGATACCTCTCTTAATTGTCCAACCTACATGTACACCATATATTAGGAATGAGCATCTTCAGAAAATAGGTGACTATCCTTAACACATCTGTGGAAGTCTCTATAGTTTCCAACCTAATCAGACAAATATTATGTTCTTGATATTCATGAAAACTAACCATGATTATAGAAATTCATATGGAAACTCTAAATGGAATATACCAAGTAATGGATAACACGAGGAAAGATTTTGATTATGATGCTCACTTCACTTTGGATTAATGTTGTCAAGGCCATTGTTTTTTAGCTTTGGTGGGAGAGAAATCAAAACGTTTTAATCAATTTACTTCTTCCTCGAGTGGCAAAATTTGATTCAGCTCTTCTGAGGGCTTCTCATGGAATTCTTTCATTCTTTGCAGGATATTTGTAGTAATTGAGGGCCTTCATTTTCCCTCCCTTGTCTTATATGTTTTATCTTTTCTTTTGACTACTGTTAGAACTTCGAATTTGATTTCACCCTTTTGATTTTTCCTTCATGTTTGTTTTTGAAACAAAAGGTAACTACGCCCGTCCCTATGCTTAACATCGAAGGAATAGAGACACGGGAAGTGTCTACAGATTAATGTCACAGGTGAGTCTCGAACCCGGACCTTGAGGGGAGCACACCTTCAAAACCCCCGGACCTTGAGGGGAGCACACCTTCAAAACCCAAGTCTTCAGCTACTGTGCCACCCCTTGGGAACGATTTTTCTTTCATGTTTCATTTTATCTTTTTTATTCAACAACATTTGGGAGAAGAGAGACATGTAACTTAGGATTACTAGTTATATCTTTTTGTTCACTTCTGTGGGAGTCTTTATACCTTTAGAATTTTTCATCTACTTAAAAAAAAAGTTTGTTTCTTGTTTAAAAAAAATGATGCTCATTTCAGTGCTTCCCTTCAAGTTAATGGCCATAATTTATAAAACAGCTCACAATGCGAGACAACTTAACCTTTTGATTAACCTTCCCCGATCCTCCATATTTATTCTTCCTCCATTCTTCACCCGAGAGAAGACATGGTGCAAGCAATGATAGTCACCTCTCCTTCTCCAACTCCATAGGTTGGGCAGAGGAGAGGATATCGCAAAAAAAACTAGGGTTTTGATCGAGAGAGAATTTTAGAGAGAATGTTGTGGCAGTATTGTTGGAAGTTCTTCATTTTATAATGATAGTGCTTTAAACAAAATAAATTAATAACATAAAAGGCCATGTCATTTCCAAGTGTTCCAGAAGTTTAAACAGTAACATTTACCAAAGTGTGGGAATCACCCCC
Source organism: Sicyos edulis (assembly GCA_036507275.1). NCBI lineage: Eukaryota > Viridiplantae > Streptophyta > Magnoliopsida > Cucurbitales > Cucurbitaceae > Sicyos > Sicyos edulis. Next base: position 9,251,744 of record CM071850.1, read on the forward strand.
TTCACCTTAAAGTCTTTTCCTTGATTTTCCCCTTCCATTATATATTATAAGTTTGGAATGCAAAATTGGCCCCTTCCTATAAAAGTTTCTAGCTACGTCTCTACCTTTGGAACAAATGTTTTTCCACCTTAAAAAGATAAGATATACATACGGATTGAGTTTCCTCCATAGATGCCAATGGTCGATTGGGCCGATAAGTATGGTTCTGACGCTTTGCCCACAACCAGTATCGCTGAAACTGGACGGGTACACCAAATTCTTTAGCCACCTCCTCCTGCACTTACAATATAACAATATTTCAGTTGGCAAAATGGATTATTTAGACCCTGAAATTGCTGAAGATACAGCTCTAACAAATAAAGAGCAGAGGACGATATACCTTGAAAAGGTTAAATGGCATTTGCTTTTGGATGCGGAAGCTTCTTACTTTGTCATGATCAACAAGATCAAAAAATATGTCTTTCCCAATTTGCTCGACTAGATCTTCATCTCTAGCAACCTAATCACCATGAGATTGATCAAATAACACTCAGGTTGTTCAATAACATATGATTGAAAGCCACTCGCAAACTAATGGTAGGATGATTCAACTTTAAACCTTTATGATAGTATACAGGTGTGCTTCTGCCTTTTCTTTCTTCTTGTGTTCCTTTTCTTCCTGTTCTTTCTTCAACCTTTCCTGAGGGTGTTCATGAGAACGTAGTTGGGTCAGTAACATAAAAAAAAAACAAGCAGGAAAAGATTTAGGAGACAAGCTTTGGATACCAACTATTTTCAACCCATATTTTTTCCAATATTTTGCTCTATCAACAAGCTCTTGTGTTTAGATGACCTATAAAATACTTAAGATTTGATCCGGTATACTTCAGATCCATACAAGATAACATAGCCAAGTAGATCTCTTATGCAATGCATCAGATCCTAACAAGTTAAAGAAGTGAAGCTCAAAATCCTTTAATTAGTTCTCAACCAACTATCCTACTACTTGGCTAGCATTTGTCAGATATCAGTTATCACACCTAAGAAGCATGCAATAACAGCACCATACCCTGAGATGCTCGGCAATGTCCTTCTCATCCACGTTGCAAATTACTTTGTCTTTATCACTTTCACGTATATACACAAGCATGTATGCATTTGAGTACTTGGTGAACTTAAAAGGAATGTTGTTGAATCCAGGAGTGGTCTGAGGTAACTGTTAGCCACCAGATAGAATATCATAAGTAGAAATATATCTATATCTTTTAATGAAAATATCTATATCAGATAAAATTTTAATGAAAATATTTGCATGGAAATTGTACCTCTTCCTCACCACCATATTGCTCCTCTAGTGCCCTTTTTACATCTTCTTTTGTTACTCGCTCATCATCAAATTTGTACCTGCAGGTCCAAAAGTTCATGCAACATGAGAGCAACACATTTTAACCAAAGTCAGTTGCTCAATTATTAGAGCTTAGTGGAATTTGAAAAGGAATTATAAAAGAAACAGATAAAAAAGAAGCTCCAAACTGAAAGCTACAAAAAACAAGAAAAACAGAAAAATAAAAGCATGGTCTCAAGAAACTAAATTAAATAGAACTAATAGTAATGATAATCAATAAAAGCATGGTCTCAAGAATCTAAACAAAATAGAACTAATGATAATCAAGAAAAGAGCGTCAATTAAGATGAATGTCATGGAGAATATTCAATGAAGCATTTGGAAATGTCATGGAAAATATTCATTGAAGCATTTGGAAATGTTATGGAGAATATTCATTGAAGCATTTGGAAAAAGAGCACCAGGACAATGCTTTGAGCAGCAGGATTTCAAAACGAACATTCCAGTCTTTCCTCACATCGGTTATAAGTAAGTTCATTTCAGGCTTTTTTCAATTGGAATCATGGATGGCATAGTAGGAACCCACCCAGCCATTCTCATGGATACCATGCACACTTCCAAAGATTCCTATGAGATTTTGACATTTTGTATGTGTAGTCATGCCCTTAACCCATTGAGCAGCCCCTTTATATATATTTTTATCAGAAATAGAAATCATTTCACTAATGTATGACACAGAAATAAAAATGTCATATCAGAGAGTTACAAAAATCTAAGAACCATTGCAAATTTTCATACGTTTTGTTTCCTTTAACAATGCTACAAAATATCATTATTGGTAATAAAAAATACCATTGTTCCGAAAGGGTTGGTCTGATGAAGGCATAATAATGTCCACCATGCACTCCACCACTGTGAACCAAGACACTGAGCCCAAAAAAGAGAGAAAAATATTAAATATATAAAATACTTTAACAATCGTTTGAACAAAGGGTTATAGAGTTATTAAGAATCCAAGTATAAGGTGGTGACCTGCATACAATAATCAAAAGCATGCAAATACTATTTACAAATTCAAATAGCACATACATACTTAAACAATGTTTGACTTGTGTTTGGCCAATTAAAATACAAACAAAACAAAGTGATTTACTTTTATCATATTTTTCCTTTTTTATTCGATAACCATGCATCTCATCTTCCAAGTTCACTTATATAGCATGAAGAAATCTACTATTTTTATCAACTTATACAACACCATCTATCATTTTCAGTGCACATAAACACTTCTTTTTGTAATAAAGGAACAATTTCATTGATAAATCATAAATAAAAAAAGAGGAGTTAAACTCCAAGAACATAAACACATACTTGTCATCAGAGGATATAAGCTTTCCAACTCAAGGAATAAAACAAATAGAATGAAGGAAAATGATGGCCAAAAGCTGACTCTCTCAAGGGAGCTACCTTTGAAGGAGAAAGCACAATATGCCTCCAAATTGTAAAATAAAAAATAATTTCTAGCTTTTTCATTTGTAAAAAAAAAAAAGAGCAAAAGAAGAACCGAGAAGATCTCTGATAGAGTACTAAGGGTAAGATGAGTATATTATATGTAAGGGTAGAATAGTAATTAGCATGTAAGGATTTTATTATAAATAGGAGTCCTAGGGTATTTGGAAAGGAGGAAAATATTTTGGTATTGTCTTGCAAAAGACTTGGGAGAGACATAGCCCTCTCGAAAGGCTATTGGGAGAGACTTGGCCCTCTCGAAAGGTTAAGAGTACGGTATTGTAACCTCTATCTATTATCAATATAGTGTTCTCGTGTGTTCCATTTATCATCTTTTCAATTTTAGTTCTATTGTGCTTGTTAAGATATTAGTGTCTTAACAATCTCCAAATTTATGTATCCAAATTTAGTAAGTTAAAGACAATATCATAAGCTGTTGGCAGGACAGTCACACATATCAGAATCAGTGACTCTATATATGAGCAAATGATCAAACATCCATTGTACCTATGGAGTGTATAAAGATTCCGTACGGTTCTATCAGCATCCGGTGATAAATACTTTCCATTTTCTCGATCAAGGTCCAATTGAAGAGGAAATTCATACCGATCATTGATCTACATAATTAAACACAAGGAAACAAACTAATTAGTTGCCTGAATGAAAGAAATATTAAAACTGACCTTACTTTCAAGTTAAAGCAAATAGAGTTGCTTATATCACAGTCAGCAATAAGAAAGGGAATCCACAATCATCATAGTTTATATCAATGATTTAAAAAAAAAACAAAGGTCGATAGCTTAAACTTATCAGATCCATGCAATGTCGCCAATTATAATGATTAATGACAAAACAACTTGAATATTTATAATTTTTGGGAAACTGAAAGAACAATTAAAATAATGATGTTGTGATAACAATATCTGACTGACCTTTACCATGGTGTCTCTCATGAAATCATACTCAAATCGTTTCAATTGGAGTTGAAGAACTGGGGGAAAGTCAATGAACAATACACCCTTCTTAGCATCCTGTGGTAATTTCACATGGGGGTCTTCAGTAAATGAAAGTATGAAACAATGGCATTATAAAGAATGAGAATCTGAAATCACAGAAAGCGACTGAATATTATCCATGTCTTTTGATATTTCTAGAATAAAGTCTTTCAATTGTATTTTTAGTGTAATGATAAACACCCTCTTTGAGCTTATCTTATTTTATTTCCAATTGGAAAATATTCTTTTACTGCACCCTTGGGTGTTTGGAGTTTACTCCTTCATTTCATAAATTCAATGAAATTGTTTCTTCTCAGGAAAAAAAAAACATTATACTATATGTTTAAACCCGAACCTCTCCAAACTCAACATGAACAAAGGGCCCTTCCTAATATGAAAACATTGGAGCTCAGAATACTTCCAAAGACTAAATATCAAATCTAGGTCAATTTTTCCAGCAATTTTTAATATGACAACCCAAGACAGAATACCAAACCTATTCACTTCTTGTCGCACATTTGCTAATGGGTAAATTAAGGATAGCTAGCATTAAAAAAAACAAATTCTAAAGGAAAATAAAAACAACAAAGGTCTAATTCAACTCAGCTTCTGGAAACTTAGCCACTAAAAATTACTTCATGACTAACCAAAGTAATAACAATGAATTTGCTAACAAGCTTAAAAAAATAAGTTAATTGAACTGAAGTCCTGGACAAATAAATATTTTCCATTTCCCATACGATTATTTAACAACCAACCTGCAACCCATACTGTTCAGCATGATACTTATTATCACCCTCAAGGCGCTCTACTTCTACATACTTGTCAAAAGAAGCATACACATCACGACAGCCCTTGACATCAAGCTGGAGATCTGAAATTAAAACATTAGAAAAGTATCAGTATTGTTCAGCCAGTAATAAATGCCTCTCCATGCAAACCATACTAATTCATAACCAAAAAGCAATTACCATAAAATGATTCCTTTCTTGTTGACTTATAGTCCACATTTATGCATTCAATGTAATTCATATGATGCCCTTCAAACAACTTCTGTATGGTTCCCTCCACAACAGTGCCCTGTAAAAATGCATGAAGTACTCATATGAATCTATTTAACAACTTTCAATCATAAATATTTCTTCATGGCAAGTAAAATTTCCTTCTCAACAAGGAGAACTTGTGAAGCATAGTTGTATAATTAATCTGATACATCCTACAAATATCATGAACAAAAGTATGGTCATATTATTTACCTTCATTTTATCTTCAAGTTTTTCTGATAGAACTCTGTTCAGTTCTTGAACATCGTGCTGCATAAAAGAATCATACGTGTCCCAACCAAAAGATTTTGTAAGTTCTTTTGTTGCTACACTGCTGTCACTATATTGGAGCTTATAAAATAAGCTTTGCAGAGCTAAAGGAATGCTTGCAGATGGCATATCATTTTCTGTAGTGGGCATATGGTATACGGCCTGAAATAATAATGAAATAATAATTCAAACAGACTGACTTATTACAAATGTTGAACACTTGAACTAGAGTTTATATGTCTCATGAGGGAATAAGGTATGCATATGGTACATCAATTTCTTTTTCCTTTTTTTCTATAAGAAACTTGGATGTGTTAAAGGAGAAAAGAAGAAGATACATACAACTTGGATGGTACATCAATTTAATTAGCAAAAGCATGGTGCATGGTGCATGGTCAAAATAGTTACTTATATTGATTGATTTATTCAATACCTAGAAATTGATATAAGACCAGAGGAAATAGCATAACTACTCACCTTACGGAAATATGGAATGTGATAAAGAGTTTGAAGAAGCGAATTCATATAACATGTTGCTCCCTGATTTTTTAGACCGACAAAACCTGTTTCTTTTTTTGAATCATATGTCCAATAATCGACCACTCTTCGAACAAGGACCTCAGCCTCAACTATTAGGGTATCATTAACAAGATATCCTCTGGCAGGGTCATATAGCTCACTGAGGGGCATAAATGACGTGAAGCCCCAATCACTTTCCCTTGCATTGAACTGATGTTGTGTATCTACAATTAGTCAGTAGAATAGTGTCATAGCAGTATCTATAAAAGGATTAGTACAACATCAGATGTTGAAGAAGTTCCAACCAAAGAACAATACCAAAACTAATAGTAGTAATAAAAGAAACCAATGTCCTTGACCATAATAGGATTATTCAAACAGAATGAAAACCATAAAGAATATTAGTATTAGAAAAAACTCAAATTCTTAATAGCAATAGGAAGCCATTCCCCCAATGGCAGGCTAACAGCTGTAAAAAAATGCATCCAATTTTTTCAGACTATGATGAAGATCAATATAATCAATGTGCAAAAGTCAATTTGGCAATAAATTAATCCAAGATAATAAAGTACTAAGAACGAACCTTTTCTCACTGAATATTTATTGTGAATTTGATTGATGACACCCAAGCTGAATTGAGCAAATCTGCTCCACCCATATGGCAAACTTGCAGAATCAGCAACATCCAAATATGCGGACAAATGGTCTACATTGTTTCCTTTTGGGAAAATAAGTATACGCCTGGACAAAAGAGGTCGGAATTGCTTAGGTGCAAAATGTGAAAGCATAAATGTATAAATTGAAGTAAAATACTAATATCAAAAAGGAAGTATACCATTTAAATCCACCAACAATAAAGATTTCAGAATATAGCTTCTTCATGTTGAGCCTTGTGAAGTTGTCAATTCTCCACGTAAATCTCGATGATGGGGGATCCTCAACAGGCTGATTCTCTGCTGTGCTTCCAGTTTCGGATTGCGGAACAACTAACAGTTTGCAGGGAGGGAGAGAACAAAAAACGGAAAACTTCTTTAAGATAAAGTTAAAAGAGTTTGAGACTATGAACTCAGTTACCAAACTTATCATTCCAAAAAATAATAATAAATACATAAATAAATAAAAAATCTACACAACCACCTCCAATATATCTCCAAAAGTGAATCAAAAAAATTAATTAGACGTAACAACTAAATTCCCCAAAGTAACAGTTGATACGTCAATGCATACTTTCTGCCTATCACTAATTCGACTACTTAAAAAAAATTTGCAGTAACTCTTAGGGGGAAAAAGAATCAAGAAGCTATCCTGGCAGAGAATAACGAACAAAACAAGTTCAACAGTAGCAAATTGGAAACTTGCGGTAAAAAAAATCCAGATTCTTTGAGTAAACCGTACAGCCAGGAATGATCTCAGGCACCGTAAGAAACCAATTAGATCAAGAACAGAAAAAATCATTCGATTAGCTAAGGGAAACAAATGCGCAGATCAAATGTGACGAAATTAAACCTTCCATAGGTTGGTGATTATTCTCGGCCACATCCGAGTGCGGTACAAGCATCTCCTCGTCCTCCTGTTGCTGTAAAGAAAAAAGAGACGAAGCAGAAATCAAAGACAGCAATCGGATCCACCAAAGTAAATCTCGAATAGTACAGAAATCCAGAGGCGCAAGTCGGCAATGACAACAGCAAAAATTACACCGGAATCGAAGAAAAACGCAGAAATTGAGCGCTGAACCCTAGATTACCGAGGAAGAAGATTGCAAAAACGATGAAAAACAGGCAACTCGAAGGCAATCAAATCGAGGCGAACAGTTGAATTAAGAAACGAAGAAGAAGAAGAAGAAAACAAGAGATTGAGCTCGCTCGCTCGCAAGAAAGTAAGGTTGAATGCATCTGAATTACAGAGAAAATTGATGAACAGAGAATGAGAAGTTTGGAGATAGAAAGTTTACATCGACGGGCGCGGGAGTCATCACAGTCATGGTCTCTGCAACTTTGGAAGAGAGAGTTGGGGATGGAGAAATTGGAAAACCAGAAATTTGTGCGAAGCGCTAAACGAGGAATGTTTACTTCCTCGTTATATAAATGGGCAATTTAGGAATTTCGTCCCTCTCACTTTCCAGCTCGCTTTTGGGCCTCGGCCCATTTTCTATATCACAGCTTCACACTTTCAATAATGAGAAATTGTGGTTAGCTCACAAATTATAGACAAATTTTACTTTCCTAATCATGCCAAATAAAAACCTTGATAACTTGGGAGTTTTAGGAAATCGATGTTGCTAGAATGCGGAGAGCATTAACACAATGGAGACCTTGAGTAGGAAGAGAGTTGAGTGTCTTTAAAGGTTAAAACTAAACGCTTGAAGAAAGGAGATCGAGTCTTATAATAAACTAAGTTTCCGGGAACTAAGCCTCACCTTCATTGTGGACAATGAAAATTTTAAGTCTAGGGTGAGGGCAAGCTCGATGCCAGATTTTATATATATATATATATATTATTTTTAAAAAATCTACGAAATAAAGATCAAAACATTATGGGTAAAATAAAGGTGCAAAGAGCGAATAGTCGTGGGAATCCCGAAGTATTTTCTCTGTCAACCAAAAACGCAAGCTTGAGACATTCCATTTGCTTAGGTGGAATGTTTTATGCTCGAGTGAAACATTCTAAGAATTATGGAATTGTGGATATATTTAACTAGAGTAGAAATGCAGAAAGCATAATAGAAATCCTTGAGATATTTGCGACCTAAATAAATAGCCTCAAACAGAATGTTTTGGGAAAACTTAGGATGATCGAGAGGGTTGATTAAGTTGCTTAGGATTCGTAGGCATTAGCTTAAAAAGTGCTCAAATTCCGGCCAAAAGAGGAAAAGCTTGTTCCAATGAAGGAAGTAAATTAGCAAGTTCAAGACCCTAAAAGCAAATAAGTAATCTTTTATGTTTATTTTGTAAGCGAATTTCAACTTGTAACGCCCCGCATTTTTGGGGTGTTACACAACTTATGGACAGCGAAGCTTAAAACATGTTTTTGACTGCGGTGTTCATCATACACATAGGAACTATAGGACTATCTTGCATGCAAAAATAATTTTTTTAGCATTTCTCAGGGCAAACAGTAGTTCAATTTTATGGGTTTGTTAACTCTAAAAAATAGAGTTATTTAAGCCTTTACACAATTATATTTCCGCACTTCTAAGAGAAATAAACGCATTCTAGATAGAAATATTGTTAAAAGTTATAGATATTTTCTTATGTTCCCCATGAATACATGCTCGTGTAAAAAATATGACTAAAATGTGATTAAGTAAAACAAAATGCACGCACTTAAGTAGCACTCGCTAATGCGTCATCTATTTTTGTAGAAACATAATACTATGCACTACATCAAAGAGAGGAATATGAAATAGTCACACCGTATAATGCATAACTAAGGGAAACTCTCGTTATGGCATAAATCACATAAGTAAAGTAATGTCGTTGGAATTTCCTGCAAATCAAATAAATCAATCCAAAAGATCCGCTCGAAGATTATCATGCTTAACCAATAAGGAACCACGATACCTATAAATATGTGAAGGATTGATGACCAAGGATTGTTGGTTTTGCTAGGATTTGTCGTTGATGGATTGCAAGGTCGCCAAAGTCTCCATTGACACTCCAACCGTGTCTATTTCGGTAGACTTTAGTAAGCCAGTACCAGAGTGTATGTTGGTATGCAAAACTCGCTAGTAACAGCGACATTGGCATTCAACAACCCATTTATTTATGTTGTCTATTGTTTCCTCAGATAGAACTTTACCGCTTTGTTTACTAAATTATGTAGGAGTAAGAGTCTACTCATTTTCAACCGCTCACCAATTCCTTATTTATATCTTTTGTAATTAGGAGTAGTTTGTAGATCCGTTGTTAACTTTTAGTAATGATATTTTAGAATTTTCATTATCACTTGTTACTCATTTCTATGTTAAATTAGGTTATAAGCATTGGTAAGAATCGTATGTAGAATGCATGTTAGGATTGCAGGTAGTTAGATTTTATACTGTTGCAATTTATTATAAGTATGTGTTGACTAGCTACCCACGTATGCTAGCCATCAGTGAAATCAGAAGAGGGATCCAATGGAATATCCAATATGTTATGATAAGTTTGATGCAAGGTCACTCACATCAATAAGGAGTTAGGAATAACCCTACTATTGCATGTGTCACCTAAAGTTAAGTATGAAGAACCATAACAGAAGCTGAGTTTGTCATAAATCAATGAATGCGGAAGTACTCGTTAGAAAGGGAAGCATGAAATCTAGTTAACGTATGATCACCTTTTGTATTCATATTTTTACCTATGCTTAATTACGTTGCATTTTGAGTCTTAAAAACCCAAACAAACACCAACACTCATTTTTACATATTCGCACAACTCTTAAGTTAGTAAAATCAATTATTGGCATCAATCCCTATGGAGAACAATAGAATAAATACTTATCACTTGCTTCATTTTTTACCACGTATACTTGCATGAAAACGTTTTTGAGTCGACATCAATAGGTTTAAGCTTAGAATTCATTCATTATACATAATAGCATCGAAAATAGTGAGATTAGCAATGTGCCAGCGAGCTGTTGTAAAACATTCCAAAATGGAGCTTTAAGTTAAAGTATAACATGTGCTAATATTCTTACTATCATTTATTCACGAGTTTAATTTTAGTTGCTTCATATAATCTTCTCGCTTTTTATTATTCTATTCTTTTAGATTTTAACCCGAAAACCCAATCAAAGTGAAATGTCTACTATTATGTACCAACTCCTAAGTTCATAACTCCTAATTACCAATTCCATGTGAAGAATGATAAAATAAATACTTATCACTTGCTGCAATTTCGATTGTGTTTACTTGCGTAAAATGTGATTCAAATCGTAGGATATTAGTGATAGTATCTTAAACTTAGAATCAATTAATTGAATATTTATAGCACAGCCGATTCACATCAATGATGTTGATGAACCCACTTATATGACGGAGGGTAGCTCTTTGGTTGTGGCTAAAATATCACGTTCATTGATTATGCAAGCTTGAGACTAATCATTAGTTTTGTCGACGGTAGTCAACAGTCAAGACCCTGTTCATCCCTCCATGACCATGTACGAAATCTAGGACCCTAAGAGCATACTATATATTATGCAAGCAATTCCTTTTGTTTCAGATGAATATTATACTTTTTGTTCAAAATTTATAACTTTGTGTCACTTAGATAGTGTTGTACAAGTAATTTCTTACTATAATTGTTGTCATCATTAGAATGTACATCAATCCACCAAACTAATGGCATTTGAGAATTTTTTTAAAGTAATTTATTGGTTTATTGCAATGTCGAAAATTTGATAGAAAGCGAACTCCCTTTCCATAATTAAAAAAGGCTAAAGAATATCAACAACTTTATGCTTCGATTTTTCATCTTTGTAACTTTAACTTGTAATTCGTTTGAAATTTTATTTCTCTTATTTCTTTCTTGTATGTTATTGTAAGTGAAAATTGACAATGAGGCCTTAAGTCACGAAAGAAACCTAAGCTCACGGAAGTGCACGAGCTCATGTGGAAGCGCAAGCCCACACCAAGGGCACCCACGCTGAGGCATGAGCAAGAGGCACCGGAACCACCCTCAGGTCTGACCGCTAATAGGCAGTCCTGACCCCTTGGTGGGTCGGGAACCTAGTGGACATACCCGACCCTAAATCTAGTCGAGTCGGGCGAAGGTACACTTCGTAGTTTTCAGTCTACTCCATTGTACTTATGTAATTAAGGTTATACCCAAATTGGGTCGGGCCTTATACGCATATATTTTTCCTAAAGTAGCCAAGTTCGGATATAAAAGGTATGTCGAGAGATCAACAAGGTAAGCTATTCTAAACCTAGAAACGAGTCTCCTACACCTTTTATTTATCTGAACTAACTTCGACATCAAAGGCAACATGGCTCACACCACAATAATTCGTCCCAGATCATATTACAAATTCACCGTTGATCTCAAAGATCAAATTTCAGCATCAACATATGTCATATTAGCAACCCATCATTTATTTGTTTCATTGTCATTTGTGTTGCTCGTAAATTGGATTTGATTATTTGTTTGATAATTATTTGTGAAATAATGCATACTCTATAAATGATTTGACAAATGTAGTTTTGCACAAGGTATAAATCTATATATGTAGTTTTGATTTTTTTTTTTTTTGCCTCATATCTTTAGATATTTTTGGACTAATTGATATTATGGTATTTTTTTAGTCAAATTTATGGATTCAATTTCTTTTATGTTGTATGAATAATAAAAAAACTTGAGATTTGTTTCTCTATTAGTCCTTTTAGCATATGTGTATATATGAGATATTTGTCATGTGTGTGATGAAACATTGGCTTGGCTATTGGCTTGAATTTTTAGATTTCAAATTTTATTTATTAACTATTTTTTTGGCGTTCGGTAAAAATTTGGAGATATGGTTATACCATATTATCTATTTTTTGTTATATGCATATCATACTACCTTATTTTAAATTTATTAAAAATGGTAGAATTGCATATAAAAATTACGTTTTAACTGGAAATCGATCCTTCTTTGTAGTTAGTGATCTAAAATATGTATATTATATATTTTTATTACCATAAATATCATGTATCTGGACACGAGGTGCAATGACATGCAGCTCAACTCTATTGAGACTAGATTGGTTCTTTGTTCAATTTATGTACAGTTGTTGTGACCAATTTAATATATTACGTTTATTAAATATTTAGATTTTAATTATGCATAATGAATTGATTATTGAAGGCTTAATTGTGTATTTAAATTATCTATATTTGGTTTACATGATTATTGTTTTAATTATCTATGGAATATTAAGTTAGATAATTGACATAAATTTTATCATGTATCCATATAATTTAATTTAACTAAAGAATAGTCACATTATTTAATTAATTAAAGATGTTGTGACTACTCTTATGTAATATGGTTTATTGGATTTTGTGATATAGTTTTATCATTATATTTAAAGTATAATTTAATTAATAAAGTTTATTGGATCACATTTGGATAATTAATAATTAATCTATGTAATATGGTAAATATATCTTATCTCACATGAATTTTTATCACATTTCATGTGATTAATTAAGATAAAATATTTGATTATATACTTTTAGTTTACCCACATGAATTTGAAAAAGAAACTTAATTTGGTAGTTTTATCATTAGGTTTAATTGAATCTAATTGAATTATAACTTTAGCTCATTAGCAAGTTTTATGTCACAAGATACATATTTGTCATGATTCTACATTAATAGAAAATACTTCATTTAATTAGGATAAAATATAAAATTATATTTTTTAATTTACCCACATAGATTATAAAAAAGAACATAATTTTATAGTTTTATCATTATATTTAAATTAACCTAATTGACTTAAAATTTTAGCCCACAATCAAGTTTTATGTCACTAGATTCATGTTTTTCATGCTTCTACATTAGTATAACATGTTCATGATAGATTGGTAGAACATACTTCATATTAACTTCAAAGTTAGTAACATTAGTATAATTAAGGCTCCGTTTGATAGCCATTTCGTTTTTTGTTTTTGGTTTTTTATTTTAAAAAATAAAAATCGTGTATATTTGATAACTCATTTTAGTTTTATGTTGTTAAAAATGAAAAACCAAAAAACATGTTTGATAACTGTTTTTTGTTTTCAATTATCACATTTTGTTTGGATTTTTTTAGTTTTTTACTATTTGTTCTTGTTCTTTTCATGCTTTTTTTAAAAAACAAAAATAAAAACTTGTTTTTAAAAGCTACTTTTTCAGTTTTTAGAATTTCTTTAATATTTTTAAAATTTTAAAAATAAAAACCAAAATTGGATATCAAATTAACCTGTTTTTAAAAAAGTAAAAACAAAAACAAAAAGCCAAAAACAAAATGGTTATCAAACGAGGCCTAAGTAATTGTAACAATTCAACCTATGAGTTTCTATGAAATAAAATGTCTTGTTCCTGAGCTCAAATCCTCTATAAAGTTTGGAAGGTGATATTTGTTCTTCATTTGGGGTGGAGCATTAGATTTGTAGAATCAGTAAATGCAAAATTTCTTGAGAATGACTTGCTTAGTGGGAATGATTGATCTCAGATTATTGATCACGAGAAAATCATTCATATGCTTAATGTACCACTTCAAGTGATAAACTGGTTTATTATTTATTAACAATGCGCCTCAAGTTCAAATGCGCATTGGAAAATCAATCACTGAAGATCAACAAATTATTTATCTTAGTCTAGTAGACAATGAAGTTCAATCCATTGAAATTTTTTATCAACAAGCTAAACAACATGAAAATGTTGCTGTCCATAATAGCAATCGAATATAATAATTTTAATGATAAAAGATTAATTGAGATAAAATTAAATCAAATAATACGTAATTAATAAAATAAAATAAATAACCGATAAGAAAGTTGAGGCCTGTAATCAATTTCCTTGAAGTTGATTCACCACCTCCTCCCAACGTGCTTAGAGAATGAATTGATGACAACCTCCCAGGATACAACATCTTCGTCTTTAATCCATAGCACAAGGATTGAAGACAAGCGAACTAAAAAACTGTGAAGAACTCTATCACCATAGAAGATTTAGAAACAAAAGTTTTGTTTTTTTTGTTGTGTTTTAGAATGAAGAAGATGCAGGGTTTTATAGCCGAAAAAATCATGAAACGTTTCGAAATAATAATGGGAGGAAAGTGTAACGTTTTTCGATTTCAAAATAATAATGGGAGGAAGGTTTCACAATATTGATGGGTGGAAAGTGTAACGCTTCTGATTTCAAAAGAGAAATCTAACGTTCTGATTTCAAAAGAAATTTAAGTTTACATTTTTCCAACAAATGTTTTACATAAGAACGTTTACACAACATTAAAACAATCTATTAGAGCAATGTGATAAATTTAGCCTTATGTAGCATCCTAAAAATGAGCCTGAACGGGAACGAATGAATAATAGTTCATATGCTTTAGTACTTGGAAACCTGATGTATGCTCAGGTATGTACCAAACCTGACATTACATTTGTTGTTTGGATGTTATGAAGATTTCAGAGTAATCCAGAAATTGACCACTAGAAATCTACAAATAAAGTTATAAGATTCCTTTATGGATATTAAAACATAAATAAAAAATTCCCTCAACAACACATTTCTTAATTATTCATCTGTAACAAAAAAGTGTCTAAGGTTTGCAAAATTACCAAAAGACCCATCCTTAAATCTCTCCCTACATGATTTCTTCCTACACAAGCAGTCGTTTACACCTTCTTTGTAAAAAAAACACGAGATCGCAACTTCTCATCGCCATCACCCTGAAGATCGACGTGTGTTCTTCCTCGCTCACTTATCTAATTTTCTTACTCCTGTGATTTAGCTTCGGTACTTTTTCGATTCGACTCCCTTCGTTTTCTTTATGTGTCTTGTTTTTCGATCGCCGTTGTTTTGAGCTTTTATTAGAATTGTTGCCAATGCTAGCGGTGGGTACTTTCTATTTTCGGGGGGTTTTCATAGAACGCAATGTTTTCATCGATTGGAACTCTTCCATCGTAGCTGATTTTTTTTTTTGTTTTTTGGGAACAGATTTAGGCATGGCTCTTAGAACCCTCTTTCTAAACCTTAACTCTCTATGGCACACTAAAATTTACTGATTTAGGCATGAAAAAACCCATAATTTATCATTTCATTAATCGTGTTTACTTCAGCTCTAATCGGATAGACTTCTATCAGTTCTACTGATAGACTTCTATCATAACTTTTTATCAGTTAGTGAATTTTGTTATGAAGTTGTAGTGATATTTTATCATAACTGATAGAAGATACTTGAGTGTATGTTATATATGTTTATTGTTTTGGTTTATTACTATCTTTCAGTTAGCAGTTTAACTAAGATGGATACTTGAGTGTTTGTTATCAATCAATTTAACTGATAGAACATATTTTACTGATATGTTATTAATTAATTTAACTGATGGACGATACTTTAGTGATCTGTTATCAATTAATTTAACTGATAGAAGATACTTTAGTGTCTGTTATATGTTTATTGATTTGGTTTATTACTATCTTTCAAATATCAGTTTAACTAATAGTTTAGGGTTTATTAACTAATAGAAGATATTATCTTTGTTATTTGAATATTACTATTGTTTGTGTTAATGACTGACTTTAATAATGTTAAACAAATGGCAAAAAGAAGTTTAGTTAAGGCAGGGACATCGCCTTCAAAGAAGATGAAACCCATTGAAGTAAACAATAAATAGTTGTCATAGTTTGTGCTAGGGGTGCAAGTCAAAATCGAAAAATTGACCAAACCACTAAAATCGACCGAAATCGACATTGGTTCAAACCGAAACTGAAATCGAAATTATTGATAGATTTCAGTTTTATAATAAGGAAAATCGAATAAATTTGGTTCGGTTTCTTATGATTTGCATTGGGTAAAAACCAAATTGACCGATTATATAACATGATGCAGTAAAATTTACAAAATGTTGTGGTGTAGCTCAATTGGCGTGCGCACCATTAATGGTTTCCTTAAGGCATGGGTTCGAATTAGTTGGAGTGAGCCATTGGTTTGTGCCAAGTCGTGTGTTTGATCCTGAGTTTTGCCATAATATTTTGCTTTCGTACTATTCTTAGTGAATCGATAAAATCGAACCCCAAAATTGCCGGTTTTGTCGGAGCGGTTTGGAGAATAACCGGTTCGGCGGCGGTTTTCACATAACTTAACTGATTATGGTCGGTTCGGTTTCAGTTCATCCCATAAACCGAACCGAACCGTTTGTGTGATAGGTTGTGGATATAGAGTACTAAATGATTGATTTTTTTTTTAACAGGAGAAAGGGAATCTAATCATAGACAAAAAATTATTGGACTTGTCCATAAAAAATAAATATCTACAACAAACTTGAAGTAATGGAACATATAAAAGGAACTCTAAGTGAGAGAGAGCTAGAAATGTTTAGGAGGGGGCCATTTGGGCATTTCTTAGAGTTACATGCCACAAAGCTTCCTATTCAATTTCTTTCACACCTTGCCTTGAGGCAATGTGAAACAAATAAAAAAAACACTTTGGCATTCACCTTTGAAGGTCCATTTCATTGAATTTGGGATTAAAGACTTTTGTCTCATCACTAAGTTAAATTGTGGAGAGTTACCTGTTCAAGAGATTTATGAGGACGATAATAGTGATTTGAGATCGAACTTCTTTAACAATGTCAAACTCATTGATAGAAACAAACTTGTAGCTTCGTTTAGTATTCTGCCACAAATATCGAGCAATGAGTTCTTGAGAGTCAAATTTGCAAACATATACATTTTTTAGTATTTGATACTCTCAAGACAACCCCACAACAAAATAAACCCAACTTATTTCAAATTAATAGATAATGATGAGAGGTTTCAATCATTTCCTTAGGGTAGAGAGTTCTTTAACATCACTTTAGAATATTTTAGGAAGTGTACGAAAACGAATGCCTCATCTATCTCACTTCAAGGATTTCTCCTAGTGCTCATATTTTGGGCCTTTGAAGTAATCTCAGTATTGGCTGAAATGGAGTTCGGATGGAGAATTGAAACCAGAGGGCCAAGAATGTCGAGTTGGTCAGCACATTGCAAGGAAGATTTTGAAATATTTAAGGAAAGAATTTTTTAGTCTTCGAGGGTAAGCCAAATTTGTTGCTTTTTTTAATACAATAAGTAAAACTGATTGATGATTGATAATTAATTTCAAAACTTTTTTTTATTAGTTCTCAGTAAAACCATTAATACCATCAGAAGAAGAACTTCAAATAGAGACTCTAAAATATCTCATTGAAGAACCAGATGAAGAAACTGATGACAATGACAGTAAAGGGGAAAATAGAAATGAAATAGAAGAAAAAGAAAAAGGAAATAAGGAAAAAATAGAGGAGAAGGATAATGATAGTACAAAAGAATAAGAGAAAAAAAAACATTGAGTGAAAAGTTAACTTCAATGTGTAAAGTTAGAGAAGATTTGAAGAAAGGACAAGAGAAGTTAAAGGCTAGAAAAGGGGAGCTCAAGGCTGTTCAAGCCAAAATTTTAAAAGCTTTGAACAACTTGTTGGAAGTAAATATAGGAAAACAATCACAAGAGCAATAGTCATGCATGAAGAATGTTCCACAACCCATTAGTCCTTATCGAATAGACACAGATGTGGATAAGATAGTTGACTATGCAACTACTTACATGAAAGAGGTAAGTATAGATATTTATTTGAATGAATTTATTTAACTTCTTTAGTGTTCAATAAATGAAATATTAACTTCTTTCCTATTGCTCCTTATAAATGGTAGGTGGATATTGAAGATGATATTGCTCAAGTAGATGATCAAATTGAAGCTCCAAAGGTACATTTTTATACTTGTTCTTTTTTTTTTTTAATGATAGATTGTACTATACTATGTTAGGAACTTGCAGCTTGAAGTTGTAGGAATTTGTAGTGATAAAATTTAGGAGTGAAAAAAAAGTAAAAAAACCAAGTGACCGAATCGAACCGATCCAATGGATTGGTTAGATTTTTTGGAAGGATATTGGATCTCTGGTTTGAAAATACAAAAACCATTTTTTTATTTGGTCCGGTTTCATATAGAAAAATCAATAAGAAAACCGAACCGACCATATAAATAACAAACTAAAAACCTAAGTTTATATATTCAACCATTCTCTCGAACCCCTCTTCCACTTCTACACCTTTTCTGAGCATTTTTTACTTTTCCGCTTCTTCAACTTTTACTCTCCTTTTGCGCCTATTTTTCAACTTTTCTCCTCCAAATTTATCTTCTTACCCTCCATCTTCGACTCTAACCATTCTGGATATCGCTTGCTTCTCTCCATCGCTCCTTGGGTTTGTCTTAAGTCATCTTCTCAAATTCTTCTATTTTGGCCATGTAGCTTCTTTTTTTCATCTTTTAATCTGATGTTTTATACGTTCATTGTGGAGATTATGTTTTTTTCTAGGTGATTCATCAGTTGAATATTGTAGTTTCAAACTAAGGTTTTGATTTCACTACTTTGTTGTCTCAATTTACCACAAAGGGGGTTATTCCCCTGTTTATTTTCTTCCTTTAATTTTGTTAGTGTAATATTAAATTGGAACGGTGGCAGTTGTTTTGGTGCCTAAGTTTCATAAACTTAAAGGAACCAGAATGCTTGAAGTTTTCCCTTTATTTGATTTCTGGATAAAGATTTTAAATAATAACAGGTTATCTATTATTTCTGATAATGGTGAGCTTAATTTCTATTTATTGATCTAATTAAGGCTAGGGTTTCCATCTCTTTTTCCTTTTTGGTCATTTGTATCTACTCTTGATCTCCATTGAACTTATGATTATATTTTAAGATGTATTTTACAATAGAGAAAACTTATATTGTGTTTTAAATTCCATGCGTTCTATTTCCTATTTTTCTCTTAATTGTTCAATCTCTCTTTTTTTTCTTTTCTTTTTTTTTCTTTTTTAATTTTGTGTGTTTTCTTTCTCTGTTTGGTTTGTGTATTTTCTTTCTCTATTTGATTTTTGTGTTTTATATCTAAATGTGTGTGGACATATTAAAAATCACAAAATTGAACTAAAAAACAAACTAAAATTGATGAGGGAAATTGAAAAATCAATTTAATTTTCATCGAATTCAAAATCGAAAACCGAACTGAAACCGAACCGAACCAATTGAAAACCAATCCAATGGTTTTATACTTTATTGGACATTGGATAAGATTCAATTTTAAAAAACCGAAGATATTGGTTCGGTTATCAGTTTGGTACAAAATTGACAGAAACCGAACTGATATCACCCCTAATAAAACTTGTATTGTACCTATCTGTTATGAAATTTACTGTTCCTAGTAGTTTAGACTTGTACTGTACCGATCTATTATGAAATTTGAAGTGAGGTAACTTTCTAAGGTTGTTGGTAAAAGGATTCAGTGGAACTGTTAGAACACTGATAGACTTCTATCAGTTCCATCGAGTTGATTGACCTCTTGAATTGGTTGAAGTTAACAATTACCATTGATCTCCCTACAAGATGGAAAACCTTATGTTGGGTCTTGACACTGTTAGATTGCGTTTGACTTATTAATCTAATTGATCTACTTATAGTGGTAGGAAATATGGCTTTGGTTGAAAAGAGGATATGAACTAGGCTGACACTACAGATAGTCATAGATATAGGAAGATTTATGTACACAGATAGGACGTATTGTTTTCACTGATTTTGTTCATGGTAATTTTCTGCTCCATAATGATTTTTTTTATGAATCTAGTTTTTACTGATTTGTTCTTGAAGGAAAAAGGTAGTGAAAAGAAGCAAGAAAAAAATATGACAAACTAGAAGAAGAAGAGAAAGAAGAAGATAAAAGAGAATACATGTTGAAGAAGAAGAGAAAAAAGAAGAACAAGAAGAGGAAAAATAAGAACCGAATGACGAAGACGAAGAAAGGGAAAATAGAAAGAAAAAAACAAATGACAAGAAAGGGAAAAAGAGATATCGTCCTAAGGTTGCTGTTGAAAGGATGAAAAGGAAGATAATGCCTGCAAAAAAGAGATTGGAGAATGAATCTGCTGAAAAATAGCTAACAAGAAAAAGCAACAAAGAAAGGAAAGGGGAAGAAAGAAGCATTAAAAGCTTTACAATTGTTAGAAAGTGTTCTCCAACGGCAAAATCAAAAAAATTATCCCCGAAGTCTCTAGTAAGGCAGTCACTAAGATTGCATTTGCATGTCAAAGGCCCTTCTTTTAACATGAACAAAGAAGGAAAATGACTTACTTTTGTATAAAGAATAGCTTACTTTTGTACAGTTTCCTTTTTTTTTGGACTATTAGACAATTTACTTTTGTTTTGAAATTCAATTACTTTGTTGTGCTTGGAGTTCAATTATGAATGAAGTTTATGGATGAATGAATGAAATATGAATTTGGGAATGATGCCATTTACTTTTGTTTTGAAAAACAACTGATATAATTCTATTACTTTGATCAATTGCTGCTATAATTGCTACTACAAGAAATGAACCAATATGGATTGTTCCATTGCTTCAAATGGGTGTAGAGTTGTTGAAGGATAGGCTACCTGAGGCAAGGGAAGCTGTAAGAAGTATTGTGATGGTAGTGTTCAAAGCATTCACAGAGAATGAGGAATTTGTTTTGAAGATAACTTTTTTTGTTCTCTTTATTCTCTTTGTAGTGTTCAAAGGAGTATTGTGATGGTAGTGTTCATGGTGTTGTTGCTGCAAAAAAATAATTCTACTACTTTTGTTATGTTGATTGAGTTTAATTTAGGAAATTCTATCAATCAATGCAACTGATATAATTCCAACTAATAGAGTCAATGCAACCGATATAATTCCATGTAAATGCATTAAGAGGACTTGTAGCCATAATCCATGTATTTTGTTTTCCATTATGACATTGATGAGGTGTTTAGGAACCAAATGAGAGAATGTTGGAATTGATTAATATTTCATTTATTAATTTATTTAAATTCTGATTTGGTGGTCCATGGTCTAAGTAACTCCCACCTATTTTGTAACCACCCACTAGGGGTGAACATGAGTTGGGTTGGGATGTGTTTTTAATTGGGTTGGGAAACCCAATCAACCCTATATTTTTGGGTTGGGTTGATTAAATTATTGTGACATTAATTTGTAGACACCTCTTTTGTCTCCATTCTTCCGATGTCTCCCGGTGCCTGGCCCAGAGACGAACGTGATTACGTTAAATTTTTTTTTGTAACGGCCAGTAAAACTTAAGAATAAGACATCACATGTGACTTCCAAAACTTCAAAAATTAATGTCCCACAATTCAATCCGGGTTCTTCTCTTTGAAACTGGTCTAGTGTTGAGCTTCAAAATTTATATAGCTATTGGATGCATCCCATTTCCTTGGGATACTTCATGTTATTGCAAAAGAATCTTTCAGAAGATGTTTATGCTTTTATCATTCACGTAACTACATTTATGGCGCCAAAATTAAAGTACACTTGAAACCTTTAGTTTACTTCTTTCCACGTTCTGTTTGAACTCAAGTTGTCAGCCTCTATGGATTTCAATTTGATAAAGGTTGTGGGGTTTTTTTTACTAAGTTTTCATTAAAACCTAGCATTCGTTTTATGCTGGTTGTGGATTCAAACCACAATTGCAGGTGACCACCAAGATAGATGATTGAGGCAGCTAAAGATAGACTTTGGGGACGAGTCAGTTGGGTGTCTGTTATAGTCATTTTGTTTATAGTCGCAGCATGTTGTTTGATATAAACTATTTGTAATTGAATAGGACTTTAAACTGTTTTAATTCAAAAACTGAGATCTCGCAATTGACTTGTTTTATCTGCCTGGATAAACTACTTGTTTTTTTAATCATGCTAGATATTACTTGAAAAGTTTTTCAATGACCAAGTTTTGTTTTTCACGTGTGGGTTTCCTAAAAGGAAACTTTGCCGAATTTTCTTCTTCTTTTTTTATATAGATTTTCATGTATGTAACCTCTATGGTATAACCTTACGGTTATGGATTGAGTCGTTACAATCAAACCCCACCGAATAATTCAGATAACTCTTATACTAAATAAAATAGATTTGAATGTAGTAGAAAAATAGAAAGAAAATGCCTTAATGGTCAGATTTGAAACAAAGGTTGAAAATGAAAATTTGGTTCCACAAACTAGTTTAACTTGTCTCAAGCAAAACCCACTAGAAATCAAGAAGATCAGAGTCCAGACGAGTAGTGACAGTTATAAGAAATATCCTGCCTTCAAACTTGAGACCAGGAACAATCGAAAACTAAAAAATGACTTGCCAAACATGTAGATCTCGTCGACAAGAACAAAACTCAGTAAATATTCTTTAAGAGAACATCAAAACATGGTTGGACTCGCTATCCCTTGAATCAGTGGATATTCATTGAATGCGTTAGCAAAAACAATTCTAGTTAAGTTCTTCCCACCTACGAAAAACATGAGAATTAGAAACAAAAGGCCCCGGTTGATAACTATTTTGTTTTTCGTTTTTTGTTTATGAAATTTAAGCCAACAACAACTATCTTACTATACATTTTTCCTCTATATCTTACCTAAACCAAAAATTGGAAACAAAAAAAGTAGTTTCTAAAAGCTTATTTTTGTTTTAAAAATTTGGTTAGTATTCACCTAGTTTATTAAGGAAATATGGATACATCGTAGGAAAGATGGAGCACATAATAGGAAATTTAAGTAGAAATAAGCTTAAATTTCATAAACCAAAAACAAAAAACCAAATGGTTATCAAACGGGGTCAAAATAGTGAATTTTCATTCGATAGATGATGAATCACCAGTAACTGAAACGTGTGAGAGATTGAAGGATTTGATACGTAGATGTCTTCATCGTGGATTACCCTGCTGCATACAATTATAACATTGAATATTAATAATTCTAAGTTAGTAATAGATGCTTCAACAAATCGAGCTATAACGAGGCCCGTGAATTCTAGAACGTATTTCACAAATTAATTGTCAATGGGGGAGATGCGAAGGTAGCAGCCATAGCAAACATGTTGAAAATATGCACTTCTAACTTCTAACGTCTCATCCATTCAAAATGTATTAGCATCAAATCAAGTAAATCATAACGGTTGTCCACATAAACTTGTTTCAGTTATGTATGTCAGAAACATGCAATACAATAGACAGAATAACTCCTACTTGAATAAGTATAACCTTGTGTGCAATTTCTCTTGAGGAGGTCCGAGGAATTTTGCAATAAACAATGAAATCAGAGAATGAATAATCCACATGGGTTTGGTAACTAAAACCAACAAAGATTAAACATGAACCGGCTAAGATAATGGAGTGGCTCAATCGGTCAAAAGAGGGTCTTTGAAGCTTAAGGTGATGGGTGCAATCCATGGTGGCCACCTATCTATGAATTAATTATACAAGTTTGCCCGGACAGTCACAAATATCAAAAAAAAAAAAAAAAAAAAATAAAAAAAGTAAATCATTACCGAGAACGGCCATGAAATGACCACGGTCAGCTGATGAACCGATGATTGATAAACTAAAAAATTTTGGTTCATGGTAAAATTATATTATTAGATAAACACAGGTTTGTTACAATGGTTACATTCATCCCAGATTCCCTCCTATCAAATTGAAGCTATTGATCGAGTTCTAATGCTCTAAAATACCTTCCATCGATGAGATAAGTCCCGACCTTAAGCCGCACAGCCCACACGTCCTTCGGCTTTCTCGACATGATTCTGTTCAACCAACCACACATGTTAACGCACACAACATGTTCGACGAAATGCCAAACACAGAGGAGGAAGGGCAATATTCACTCACCTGCCGACATCGCCCGGGTTGATTATGCCGGAGTTGACCCTGAGGCACGGAACCGAGGCCGCCGTCTTTATCATCTTTGGAGCTTCGACTACGATTATGGGAGACCCGATCTCGAGCTTTCGAGTCTTCGCGGGCGGCGTCTCGTCGGCTGCCGATGCAGTTGATTCGCACTTCACTATGCTTCGGGGGAGTGGCCGAGTGCTTAAGCTGTTCGAAGCGCTGAAGGGGATTGAATTGATGAGGCTGATGCTTGGGCGTGGAATTGCTGTGGCGGGCGAAAGAGAAGCAGCCATTGGAATTTTATCTTATCGCTAGTGTATGAGTTTCAGGATGTGTTTGTTAACGGATTGAATTTATGGTTTGATTTATGTTTAAAGATAGAGAAGAATATTAAGCATTTGTCACATGAGTGTGAAAGGTAAAAAGGACAAAATTATTCAATATGGTTGTTATGGAGGTCAAAACATATATAAATTGAGCACAATTGAACTGCATTCTATCATTTATTAAGATTTTTTTTTTGAAGATTTTCATGTATATTAAAAAAAAAGTAAAAAAATTACATAAATAGCACAAATTTAAAATCATGTCATATATGGCAAGAAACATAAACCGGTTTGTTAGGCCCCGTTTGCTAACTATTTTGTTTTTCATTTTTTGTTTATGGAATTTAAGCCTATAACAACTACCTTATTATACATTTTTCCTTATTTGGATATCTACGTCTTACCTATATTTTAATAAAAAAAACCAAAATTTGTAAACAAAAAAAGTAGCTTCCAAAAGCTTGTTTTTGTTTTTGAAATTTGGTTAGTATTCACCTACTTTTTTAAGGAAATATGGATACAATGTAGGGAAAATAGAGCGCATGCTAAGAAATTTTATGAGAAATAAGCTTAAATTTCATAAACTAAAAACAAAAAACCAAATGGTTATCAAATGGGGCCTTCAAAAGTCCAAACAATCCATGCACGGTTAACTACCCACCAATTTTTCTGTTATTTGGTTTCAATCAAGTTCTATCATTTTAAAAATTGATTGATTTCTATTACTAAAAAAATGATTTCTATCGCTTATAAAAATGGTTGACTTCTATGACTTAAAAAATTGATAGACTTCTATCATTTGAACTAATAGAATCCAATCTAAATGAAGACAATGAAAGTTTACAATTAACAATTTTAACTAATTATAAACTTGTAGTCTTCGTCATGAATTTATAGTTGTTGAATGATTGAAAATAATAAAATATGTTAGAACAAAAATGTCTTTATTGAGATCCAAACCTAACCAATGTGTTGAACTCAAGATTAAAGAAAAAATGGGAATTGTACATGTACAGAAAAATACTCATGCTTCAATCAATTTAGTCGATAGTCAATCAATTTCAACTGATAGTCTTCAATCAAGTTGTTGATTGTCTTCAATCAATTAAGTTGATTAAAAATAAATCAAGTAAAATTGATTAAAGTCGGTCAGTTAAATGATTGAAGCTAAAGAATAAAATGAAGAAAATATGAAATGAAGACCATCGACGACAACACTAATAAAATACAATCATTGACACAAACTGAAGAACTCTCGATAACATAGATTGAAGTCAATTGGTTAAACTGATAGAAGGCAATCATTGAAACTGGTAGAAGACGTTGATTGAAAGCACAAGTAGTGGCGTTTGTGGACCCGCGGTGGTGATAATTTATTCATGATTTTGTGAGTAACAGTGTTGATGGCCTTTATTTCCAGCAACGTACGTGATTTCCTTAGTGTTTAGTGTTCAATGTTCGATCCACAACTTATTTGGCTTTGAATACTCGAAGAATTGGAGGCGAAAAAAGCTAAACCTTAGAAATCAAATTGATGAATAAAGATCGAATATTTGAAGTAATTAGGGGATTTTACATGTCTAGCAAATAAATAAATACTATCAATGACACTTAAAATATATATATATATATTTCATGTGTAGCAAAAAACAGGTTTTGTTCGCTTTAACATGGATGATGGTTCTACCAAGATGCTAACAAAAGTGAAATTTGTTCTAAGTCTTTAGCGAAACCTTATCTCGCTAGGTGTTTTGGATGCTGTTGATTATAATTACTCATCTCGAAATGGATTACTCCGTGTGAGTAAAAACGAGAAAATTAATTAAGTTGACTGGGAAGCTGACAAATGGTTTATACCTTTTGCAAGGCAAAGTTTTTCAAGGCGAGATGGATGTGGTATCTGATAAATTTGAGACTCGGTTTGAAAATTTGATAGGTTATCTACTTGAAGGTAATTGTGTTTTTTATAAGCAGTTGAATTCTGGCAATTCTTTTTTATTGTTTCTTCTGCTTATAGATGAAAATCTTTCAGTTGTGTCTTTAGTGCTTGTCAGTGACATAACACATTCTAATCCTATCTCTGTTACTTCTGAACCCGAGGATGTTCCTACTGGTTTATAGAGTAACATTCAGTTGTTCGATAGGGAGTTGGCTTGTTTGTCGGGTTTTTCATTTTAGATGTTTGTGATGAGACCTGAAATTTGTTTGCTCATTGTCTGCTATTGATGGTTTGTGATTAAGTCCAATCAAGAGGGTATTGTATACTCTCGTTCTTATGCAGATTCGTTTGCTTTCGGTTACATACATAAAAAGAGGATAAATGTTATTTCTTCGTTTGTGTTTTTGTATGTATCAGGGCTTTTATTGCATTGGATAGTTTTTGTTGCAGTTGTATGAGCATTCTGAATCTTCCATGATTGTTTACTGTAAAGACCCGACCCGAAAGAGATCCTAAACTAGGCATTTACCTCAATGCATGCTTTTAAAACTTAAAATGTAATATGCAAAATTGTTATCCAGATTCTGAGAAAACTAAAAACTTGTAAACATTCATTTTAACAACAATCTTTAAGCGTCTTGAAACCTACCCCTGTTTCCAAGCACCTGTTCCAAGCTAAATACAATTTAAAACATACTCCGATAAAAGATTTATTCAAAACATTCAAAACCCAAACAGTTTACAACAGTGCCAGAATCTAGAAACAATCAGAAAACATCCTAAGGGCTCCGTGCTCAACTCATGCATTCAGAGGACAAAACCAAAACATAAACATAAACTCATAGTTAAGGACAACAGGTTTCCATGATCCGTAGCTCCTCCTTCAGCCATCCTGTCTCGCGCCCTGTTTACCTGTGGGTAACCACAAAATAAGGGTGAGTAACGAATTACTCAGTAAGAATCCCCAACCGGGGTACAATACGATATAACTGGTCATCTAGCAGAAAGTATGCAAGCTATGAATACAATACAGAAGTGAGCATATCACTTTAATCCATACATAAATACCACGGATGCCATCTTACGGTCTTACTCTGAGAAACTACAACGAATCTCGATACTCTACGAGAAACTAATCTCGGCCTCAACTTTCCTACTACTGTCGATATGAAAGGTGCACTGAACTCAATATCCCGAGGAGCTCTCCAGTCGGCGCTATAATGAGCGTGTGCGCGCATCGCATGCTGCTGCAAACCAGGGAGGTGTTGGGTCTAGTGCATGCTGCCCTGGTCCAGTACGCATGCCTAACAGAATCTTTAGATCGGTGCCACTGAACATAGTGGTGTGAGACCAGGACACTATGACTATGTCAGCATGTACCACCCCACCTGAGGCTAAGATACCGGAGGTGGTAGGCTTACACCAGGAACCAGTCCTTGCCCAATCAGGTAGCAATCAAGGGCTACTTCCGACACGCTGAGGTCGTGTCGACTGCCGGGGACAAGGCAATGCCTAGTCATTCCCCCGACCGTTGGGGCATTTAACAGTCTACCACTCTCACCCAAGATTGCAATGGGCTGCCGTAGTACTGCCTCGCACGTCCCTGCCACGGATGCAAGTTACGTTATGCATCCTCGCCCGGATGATGCTACCTATCAGAACTCTAAGCTATAAACAGCTAACAACAAACATACTAACACATGATCAGCAGAAAACAATGAACCTAACATGATACTACGAAGCAAGAACAGATAACGAACATGCCAGAATAGAACAACCTTGCATGGAACTAACATGAGAAATAACACGAGAATCATGCCAGTCGAAATTCAAAACAGAGCACCTATCCACTAACATGCTGACAAACATAAACGTACATACAATCAACAATCACAGAAAATATCGTAGGGCCCACACAACTTCGGTAAGAAATCCTTACCTGGGTCGGAAGGCAAACAACATACAAGAAGATCCTAAGCTGCAACCGAACCCGAGCTAGCTATCGGGAACCTAACAAACAAACAACAAACATCACAACCTATAGGCCTTAGATAAATACAAACAGAACTCGGCTCGATCGGAAGCAACTCACACGGCACGGGGCTGGTGCACGAACGGACAGGCTGCAAGGCACACAGCTCGGCGACGGCGTGCGGACAGGCTGCTCGATGTGCGTGTGACAGAGGTTGCAAAGGGCGCTGGCGTGCAGACGTGCGGCTCGGGCGCTGGGGCTGCGCTCGCTGCGACAGGGGCTGCTCGCTGCGAGGTTGGGGCAAGGAGCGGTGACGGGGCGATGCGCTCTCGTGCGAAAGGCTGCGACGCGGGCTTGCGGGCGATCGCGACAAGGGCTGTGATTAGGCGCTGGGCGATGCGCTTCTGCAGGCTGGCGAGCGAACGGGCTGCTGCAGGCTGGGCGACGGCAGGGGTTGCTCGGCTGCAACAAACACACAACCAGCAATAATAATTCCCTTCTCTCGGCCAGCAAGAACAACACCCAAAAAGATAAGAAGAACGAGGAATGCTTACCCGGAACGAACGAAATGGCGGAGCTTCCAGGCTGGAATCGCACGACAAGAGAGCTTGGAGAGGATGGATGCGGCAAAGTGATTTGGAGAAGGAGAAAAGAGAAAACCTAATTCTTTTCTTTCTAATCAAACTCACTTAAGTCCTGAAAACCAAGGCAAACCAAGATAACCTGCGAAATGAGCATCAATAACCACCTGAAACTTGACTGGTAGAACCTTACCATTATCTTTCTAGCCACCCAGGCTCGAATCCCAGCTGCTGCATTTTTAATCCGGCAAAAAACCCTATTTTATTTTTGCAACTCTCAACACCCAAACTCATCCAAAATGCAACCAAACCCTATATTTGACCATCCAAGAATATTAACAGCTGAGAAAGACAGAAACGACCCGACCAAATTACCAAAATATCCTTATGACATACCTGGAAGACCGGGATGAAAACCTGGGCCGTTACATTTACTCTTTTGTGAGAAATCTGTTTGATTTTGTTTCGCAAGAGATCGGTTTGCTCATTGTGTTTTTAGCAATGCTACTAGTGCAAGTTGCATCATTATGCTTTTGTCATTTGTAGATGATTTTTTGATAATATCTGGTAGTTTTGTTAAGGTTATGGTGTTTACAAATTTCTTAACTTATTGCTTTGTGATGAATAGTATGATATGGAAAAGTTTGTTGTCTTGGGAGTATTTGTGTGTGCATTGGTTTCTTGTCATTTTGATTAGCACAGTTTGTAAGCTTGTTCAGTAGTTACTTGGAAGTTTTGACATTTTGGGTGCAACGTTTTGGAGCATTCAGGTTTGATTGAGACTTTGTCTTTGAGCGTATTTTGTTTTGCTGAATGTTTTTTTCTGATAAGTTTAGTCCGACTAAACATTCTGACTTATATTTTGAGCTGCTTATGTCGTTTTGAGAAGGGATACCTTATTTGCTTTGTTTTCATGATATTTGGCAACGTTTTTGTTAGAAGTTTTAATTGGATATGTTTGTTTTCGAAGACTTTGTTCTTGCAAACAGGTTCAGGTTATCGTTGGTGGATTTAGTTCACTGTTCTGATGAAGTTTTGAAAGTCTTGAAGACAGTTCTAATTAGCTCGTGTCGAGCAAAGTTATTGTCTAGTATTTGTTTGGACTTCTGAATTTATGATGATTTGTAAATTCTGATTGAGATGTACTTTTCTTATTGTCATTTATGTTATGTTCGTCAAGAGGGTAATTTGTAATTGGTGACTTCTCATAACCTAACCATGGTTGAGAATTTAACCTTGGGTTAAATGTTGGGTTTAGCCTCATGGGTTTTCGGTGGAGCTATATAAGCTTATTTTTAGGGTTTTTCCTAGTTGATAGAGACTTTAGAGAGCCACCATTTGAGAATTTTCTTGTACCTTTGATGATCCTTGGTAATTTGTTAATGAGAGCCATCTCTAGCTTGTATAGTTGATGTAGGGCTAATTCTTGAACCACTTAATTTTGGTGTGCTTATTCTCTACTTATTATCCTTTTTTATTTCTTTGATTTTCATATGTTGTAACAATTGTTAGATCTATACTCAAAACCAAAGATAGCAAATGATAGATCTAAACCAAATTGAGTAAATAGAGATGAAATCAAAACAAGTAAAGGAGGAGAAGAAACTAACATACCGAGTAAAGCAGTTCTGACTAGCCTACTCCACTATTCAAAATGTGAGACGATACTCACTCATAATTGCCATTAAAATAGTTTCTAAGAACTCTCAAATTTGGTGGCTAGAGTTTCTCTCAAAAGTTGAAGGAGACCCACATGGTGCTTTATATAATATCACAATCACATACCCTACAAAATGGACGATTAACTTAACCTCAAAACTAACCCAAGTTTACTAAACTCGCCAAATGGGTTAATACAAGAGGATGTGTAGTTCACCAAATAACATCATCAATTTGTTCTCTAATTTGAGTATGTAGAATCTGGAATTATGAAACTGTTTTAACAAGAGAGATTAAAAAAAAAACAATATGACAATTGAGAGAGGAGAGGAGGCTGAAGAGAACATAATGGACGTTTTAAAAAACGGAGCTACCAAGGAAAAGTATAATAAGCGTACAAAGAGAGGAGAGGCGGATGAGGTGTGAAGGATAATTTTGGAGTTTTTTTTTTAAATGTAATGAAATTGTGCTATAAATGAAATATTTTAAAAAATATATTATAATTAAAATAGACGACAAAAATTTTGACACAACTACCACAAATTCCCCTGTCTCTTTTAGTTCTAACAATAATTAGGGGTGGGAGATTTGTATCTCCCATCTTATCAAGGTGAGATTGTCAACGTGCCCATGGAGATGGTGCCACTTCTTAGCTACTGATTTTAAATTGGATCTCAATTTAATTTTATTGGATTGAATATTCATTTAGATTTGATGGGTTCTTATACCATATTAAAATAGTGTGGACATCCTTCTCGAAATCAATTGGTGGTGAGATGAATAGTCTATCTATCTTATAATTTGTTTGGAGGTCTCCTTACAATGATGATGTATTGCCCTCATTAGCATTATAATAATCCCTATATATGAAAAATAACCTCAAATGAATTAAGAAATAAATGAAAAATTGAGTAATTAACCCATATTAATTAAAAGGGAAAATTGCACAAAGCACCTTTGAACTATGGTGTTTGTAATTGTAAAGTCTCTGACAATTTGATCAATCATCTTCATAAAGTTTGACAAGTGTTGCAATTAACTTTCTTAAATTAAAACGGAGAGATTCTCACATGTACAAGAACTTATCAACTTTCTTAAAAAATATTTTTGGTGATAAGCGTTTTTGGTTAAAAAAAGATGGTGCTTTTACTTGAAAATGTTACAGAGCCATCATGAAAGAGTGTGAAACTTCGATGGAATCTCCTGTGGAACCTAGTTCTATAATCTCTTCAGACTAAGTTTAGAATTTATAGAAGATGAAGGAAACAATGAGGGTTTTTCACAACATAAGCAATAATACTCGATCTTCTTAATACACTAAGACGGTTTAAAATAGATTTGTTAATACTTTAAATTTTGGCTTGATTTGCAAATATTTTCGAAATTGTGTTCATACATTACAATTTCTCAAAAAACAATTATACAGTTTTCATTTTAAATGTGGGTATGACTTTTTATTTATTTAACGATATTTGAAGGGATTCAAATCCATAACATGTTGATTACTATGTGACACATAATTTAAATAGAGCTATGCTATTGTTAGTACAAGTGCTTTTGTTTTGTTGTTTTTTGAGGTGCACGTATAATAACAATATCAGGCAACATGATATATGAGGTTGGAATTGATTGAGTATAAATAAAGTAGTTAAGTTATCTTAATTTCATTTCAATATAAGATCTTCAACATGTCTCTCAATATAATATATTTTTACTTTACTTTTTTTTTTAAAATCAATATATGTTTAGAGTTTCATGAACTATGTCAATG
Source organism: Sicyos edulis (assembly GCA_036507275.1). Lineage (NCBI taxonomy): Eukaryota > Viridiplantae > Streptophyta > Magnoliopsida > Cucurbitales > Cucurbitaceae > Sicyos > Sicyos edulis. The sequence continues at coordinate 9,284,074 of CM071850.1, forward strand.
CACGAGTAATAACTCAAGTGACATCAGTGTATACTTAGTGACCTTAAGGTTATAGGTTCAAGTTCCCATACCTCCAAATGTTGTATCCTAAGAGTTTCATGAACCATGATAAAATCATATGATATACTAAAAATTTGTTATCTAAATGTATTTATTTTTTCGAAATCGTCCTAATGCATTTTTTATTTCCTTGGTGGCAATATAGTTCAAAATTAATATTCGACTCTCATTTATTTGAGAACAGTAATACATTTTACGTAGAGTTTGTGGTTTTTCCTGTCCCAACTTGTGCTAAATAAAAATAAAAGAATTATAATGAAATAAAAAATACAATAAAATCTTTTGTGTTTTTTTTGTTCTTCAGAAAATTGTACCGAAGGAAGACAAACACGGCTCGAAGTGACACCTATCGGACGAAACGGAGTGTAAGGTTATAATTTTCAACAAATTCCGGCAGCTCTCGATTTGGCGCCTTTTGTTCTTCGCGCTTTCCCCGCCCAATTGAATCTACGCTCTCGACGCCGACGCGACCGTCACTACGATTCTTCTACGCCCTAATTTGCTGAATCACAAGGTACCTTCATAATTTGATTCAATCCACTCTATCACTGCGTTTTGACCCAATTCGTTTACTGTAATTTGTGTATAAGCTTACCGAAACTGCTCCATTACACTCTGGTGTACTGTTCGTGTTGCAATTCTGGTGCAAGTGAATTCGCGTAGGAATTTTAGTTGATTTACGACTGAACCCTACACTTTTGTTTTGGTGGGTTGTTTTCTGATTTATGGGTTTTGTTTGGCGTTGATAGCTGCTTTTTGCTGGGTTCTTTAATGGGTCGAATTATTCGTTTCAAGCTCGTCCTGTAATTGTCTTTTGAGCAGTTAGTATGAAAATTACTGATAGTTTTTTTATTTTCCCCTCTTAGAAATTCAGCAGTCTGGGATTGCAAGATGCACATAAAGCAGGTAACTATTAGTTGATTTGCTCTCTATCGTTTTACTGAATATTGTTATCGTTATTAAAATAATCATCAAGCTTTCATCTAGGTTATTATTGAAGGGTTTAAGAGCTACAAAGAACAAGTTGCCACGGAGCCTTTCAGTCCAAAAATAAATTGTGTGGGTAAGGACATAATAATCTTGTGTCCGGGTTCTATTTGGCATGGTATCAAAGGCTTAGCGCTCATTTTCTAGTGGTATTTCGATTTCTGGCACGCCAGATGTTACATACAATTTTTTTCTTCTGGTTTTATACATGTTTACCAAGATATTGTAAAATTTATATTTATCATTCAACCCTGTCTTCTCGTCATATTATTTTTTTGAAACAAAGGTAACCACCAGGCACCGGAGACATCGAAGGAGTAATGTCACAGGTGAGTCTCGAACCCAGGACCTTGAAGGGAGCATACCTTCAAAATCCAAGTTTTTAACCACTATGCCACCCCTTGGGACCTTCTCGTCATATTATTATTATTTTGTTCGGAAAAAAAACAACTTCATTGATGAGTGGAAAACTTACTAAAAAACCTATAGAAACAAGCGATAAGAATGAAGAAAGGATGAGATTAAGGTGGGAAGAGGCCGATAGTATATGCCAAAATATAGGGGCAAAATCCAAATATTTAACCGATTTATACAAGCCCCTACACCGAAGAAATTAGAGAGAAATCTCAAACAGAGAGATAGAAACAAGATGGTGGGTGAAGGCGGAAACATGCGTGTCGATGTCACTGAGAAAGAAGGAAGGAATGCTTCGTGAATAATTCTTAAGTAGCCTTTAAATCGAACAAGAGTCTTGTGTGTAGATGTAGCTGACGATGGCCATAGAAGAAGAAGATTTTTGGTGTGTTTACTGTCGATGGAAAAAGGTCAATGAAGAAGGAAGATGCCCCGAAAATGGTTTCTGTTAGTTGAGAGGTGTTGGAGGTGAGTTGCCACACCCGCCAAAGATATTTATAAAACAAAACTTTCATGTTAGTACACAATGAAGAGTTGTAAGGCTGAACACATCATAAGAAATTCCAAGTAGTAGGAAGAAACACTTAGAAGATTATTGGAAAAGGCTTGCATCATACCTGAGAGGTGGCGTCGAAGGAGGAAGATGGCGTTGGAGAAATGATTTCTAAAAAGCACTAAAAAGCTGGGGTTGAAACGGTCGGGAGCAGAAGTTGGAGCAGAGGGCGTCTCTGGAACTTATGGCATGTAAACGCGTGAGATGGAACCAATGATGGAGAAAGATCGGAAAGTAAGAGAAAGGGATGCGAAAGCTCACAATGCCGAAGGACGGAGAGACGTCATACATTGATGAAGAAGAGAAATGTGAGCGCAGGAGGGAAACCTTTTATTGAAAGATGGAATTCAAATTGTTCAAATTGTTCTTTTAATAATGAATCCAATATTGGGTTTAAATAAAATACAAGAGATGACCTAATTATAAAAGGAAAATATAAAATCTAATCGTAAAAGGAAATTTGACCTAATCATAAAAGGAAAAGATAATACCTAATGATAAAATGGAGAAAATAAGATTTAACCTAATCCTAAGAGGAAAACATAATTAAAAGATAAAAATACTATTTTACTAAAATTAACATAGACCAACACTCCCCCTCAAGCTGGATTGTATATGGAATACAAGCTTAGTTTGGAGTTAAATTTATTTGAATTGGTCATTGGGATGATGATGTGCCAATTGTGATGATGCTGCGCTAACTCGGATGATGATGTGTGAATTAGGATGATTTTCCGCCAACTAGGAAAAGCGCCGCCAACTGGGATGAGTGCTTTCAAGGCCAATTTGGATGAGTGCTGTCAGGGCTAATTTGGATGAGTGCTGCCATGACCAATTTAAATGAGTGCTGCCAGGGCCAATTTGGATGAGTGCTGCCAAGACCAATTGGAAAAGCTGGCTAGGGCCAATTAGGCGAGTGCTGCCAGGGCTAATTTGGATGAGTGTTGCCAGGACCAATTGAGATGAGTGCTGCCAGGACCAATTGAGATGAGTGCTGCCAGGCCAATTGGGAATACTGGTCAGGGCCAATCGGGAATACTGGTCAGGGCCAGGTACCGAGGTGTTTCTTTCGGTTGCAGGCAGTTCATTGACGCCTTTGAAGGAAGAAAATTTGGCTGATTTGTTTTTTCGATGAATAAAAAAAAGTGAGGAAGAATAGAGAGGATGGTTTTTATTTTATAGGTTTTGAGATGAGGAAAACAAACTTTTTTTCTTCCTAAAAGAGGAAGAAGATGATGAAGAAGAAAGTGAAAGAGGAGAAGAGAAAAGGTTTACGGTTTACTCGGATCAAAAAGAGAAATTTGAGACTCTGACACCATGTTGAAAGATGGAATTCAAATTATTCTTTTAATAACGAACCCAATATTGGGTTTAAATAGAATACAAGAGATGACCTAATTATAAAAGGAAAATATAAAATTTAATCATACAAGGAAATATGACCTAATCATAAAAGAAAAAGATTATAGCTAATGATAAAAGAAGAAAATAAGATTTAACCTAATCCTAAAAGGAAAGCATAATTAAAGATAAAAAATATTGTTTTACTAAAATTAACATAAACCAACACCTTTCCTCCTCTTTGATGCTGGAGGAGTATGGTGCCAAAAGAGGATGACATGTCGGGAAGGGTGCGGCTAGGGTTTGTTTAAGGAGGGTTTTAGAGAGGGGTACACAAAACAACATGTTCTCGACTTATTATGTTCATCTTATTTTCCATCCTCATAAAACTTATCATTTTCATGGAAATTATCATTACAATATTAGTAATTGTTCTTTTCACTAATTTTTAGAACTCCAATTTGAGGGTACTTTTGTGAAATTTCATTTATAACATGAACATCTTATCTTGCTGTTCAACATATCATGCAGTTGGTGCTAATGGATCTGGCAAAACTAACTTTTTCTATGGTAAGAGAATATCACCATTTTTGCTTGTCCTTACCCTCTCGTTTCTAGTAGTTTTTACGCTAAGGTATTGGTTGTTTACTTCATTTTTTGGTCTGGATGTTGAATAGCTATACGATTTGTACTGAGCGACCTCTTCCAAAACTTGCGGAGTGAAGAGAGGCATGCTTTACTCCACGTATGCGTTTACAAGTTTGAAATTTAATAAAATAGTTTATTTTCAATGATAGATTTGCTTCATTAATTTTAAATATTATGTGTTTAAATTTTTACAGGAAGGTGCAGGGCACCAAGTTTTAACTGCTTTTGTAGAAATTGTGTTTGATAATTCTGACAATCGTATACCAGTAAGTTATTTCTGCCTGTTATCTTTTCTTGTACAAATAGGTTTTCTTTGTTTCTTATACGTGGAGTGAATGATTGTATCATGGGATGTCTCTTGTTTTTGACATAAAACCTACTGTTGGCAGCGGTTTCCTGTTTGTTCTTGATTGCTGCTAGTTAATGTGAAGTTTGTGAGCCAAAAAGGGTCATAATAGCTCTTCCTATATATAGGACTACAACCTTTTGTTTTGAATTAGAAATAATTCACTGATATATGAAATAAGGAGGTTAAAATATAACTCAAATTTTCATAAATAAACTCAAGTGAGACGAGAATAATCGTAAAAGAAGTAACAAAATAGCAAAAATCCCTTTTTGGACTCCACATAATTTGGACCATAAACATCGGAATGGACTTACGTAAAGGGAGCATCAACTCGTTTATTGACTCTAGGACTTGAAATAAGACGAAGCAATTTTGCAAACTCACATGGCTCTCAATTCAAAACAGACAATGTATTAAATTTTGGATACATTCTCTTTAGAGTTGACAACAACAGATGACCTAAACAACAATGCACTTCAAATAAAGACTCAATGCTAGAGAATACGACAACTTTAATGGTTGTTGATCAAGAACATAGATTTTCGGACACATATTCTTTACCAATAATCTTCTTCGTCATATGATTATGAAACAAGCAATAACCAAGAAAAAGTAGACAAAACAGTTAATGTCTTTAGTAAGTTGACTAATTGAGATAAGTTAAAACGAAAGATTGGGTAAGCATAAGACAAAAGACAAGAAACTTTAGGTGTAAGTTTTATCGAGCCTGATCCATGAATAGAAGATGATGACTCATCTGCTAAAGTGAGAGTTGAGAATGTTGTAGTTGACAATGAACTAGAAAACAAATTAGGATTAACTATCATATGAGTTGTGACCCCAGAGTCTATGATCCATTTCACAAAGGATGTTAGAACTTAGAAGACAATGATTCTTATTAACTGACTCTGTCAGAGTTGCATAGGAGGATTCAAAGAAGATGACAATGATGAGTTGTGAGACACCCGAAGTTTATCAAACTCGCCGAGGGAAGCATTAACTGAACGTTTAGGCGTGTCATTCAAAGCAACATGGGCCTTCTGAGATCTCTTATCGTTTCAAATGACCAGGTTTCCGACTAAAGTAACATATCATCTCCCCTCTAGACTCTGACCGCTGATTATCGCAACTCGAATCTTGGTACAGATCAGCATTAGGCATCGATGCATTAGTACTCACTCCTTTCGAAAAGCGCGAATCACCTTTACCCACAAGAGTGCGGATTGTAACTCAGACGATTCTAGAGAATGATGTTCTATTTGTAGAAGCCTCCTATACACATTAACCAAAGTAGGAATCTCAGATCCAGAAAGAATCTAAGATCTAACCATTGCAAACTGAGGAGAGACCGTTTAGAAAATTGGTAACACCCATCTTCTCTCGTTCAGTCTGTTGAACCTTTATATCAACATCTAACGACATAAGGGCATTAAGTTCTACATTGTTCTCTTTAAGTTACAATAGTAAGCCACAATTAATTTTCCATTTTGTTTTGTATGAAAATATGATGTATGCAACACAACACACGTTGTAGATCCTCGTCATCTGCTCGTTTCTCGAATGTAGAAATTCCAGGAACTCAAGTAGTTCTTTCACCGTATTACACTGATTTACCAAGTTTGTTACATTGCTCTCAATCGATATTTTGCTATGAATATATAGTCCAACATCATCCCAAGCCCATACTTTTTTCATATCACCTTTGAACGGATCTTGAACAATATAATCACCCATCTCAGTACTGAACAAGTAGTACCTAATGGTTCGATTCCATTCGTAGTAACTCGAATCGTTCAACTTGTGTTTCATAATCTTCATTGAATGAGAAACCACACTAGATACCGTTGTTTGCTTTACTTTAACCATTGTTTGTCAAGAAACAAATACCTTAATTTGAACAAAAACCAGAATTGAAAAGTAAAAAAAAAAATCCATAAAAAACCTTGACGGTTGAATTCAAGACAAATGAAGGTTGAAAGCCCGAAACTAAACCCTCAGGCTGGCCAGAAATAAGGTTGCGAAAAAAACTCAACTACCTGTGTGCTGGAACAGTGCCTCACGTGCCGCGTGTTGTGGATGTATCATAAATTTTAAGTCGGTGTGTGGGGTTCTTAAATTGTACATAGATTGGCTCTTTCTGAGTCATTTGGGCTAGATGGCATAAAAAATGATATCAAATAATTTTGATGACCGACTGATGATTCTGAAGTCGACAAATGTTTTCTGACACGTGTTTTACGATTGACAGATAGCGAAACTGAATTTTGACGGTGGATCTCTCAAATCCTAACCTCACTTGTGAGCCCAAAAGAGCCGTTGTAGTTTTATTCATAATAGCCATGCCTATATATAGGAATACAAGAGTAAATTGTAACTAGGGCCAAACAGGTCTAACTTAGAAATGCAATAATTACATGAATATACATAAATACACAAGTATATAAATATACTTCAACCGTTAACATATTAGATACCTTTTTATTTTGCAAGTTTTTCTATTTTCAACTTTTCCCAAACTTATCTCATTTTTGGACTTTTTGTATCTTTATTTTCCCCTCGTTCTGAATGGTAATTTATATATAACTCTTTTTTTCGAGCCCATCTCAGTCTTCCTCGGTTAATAGTATTGCAAACTAAAAATTTGCAATATCCATCCAAATTGTTCACTGATATGTACATACACTTGTTTTTCAAAGGTAGACAAGGAAGAGGTGCGCTTGCGTCGAACAATCGGATTGAAAAAGGATGAATATTTCTTAGACGGGAAGCACATTACGTTAGAAACTTTTTCCCTCTCCCCCTTTGATGTATGAAGATTCATAGATGTTGTATCAGTATACACTTCTGATTTGAGCAATAATGGTTCTTTAGGAAAACCGAAGTTATGAATTTACTGGAAAGTGCTGGATTTTCTCGCTCAAATCCCTACTATGTTGTACAACAAGGAAAGGTAGGAGTTTTTTGAACTTCATTATGGATTATATAAATACTTGTGTTTCTATGTTGATCTTATTTCCTACAAATTCAAGTTCCATTTAATTGAATTTTTATTGTGCACAGATAGCATCATTGACATTGATGAAGGACTCTGAGCGATTGGATTTACTCAAGGAAATTGGTGGTACTCGGGTTTATGAGGAGAGAAGACGTGAAAGTTTGAAAATAATGCATGAAACCAGTATGACTTCACTCTTCACCATGTTATTATATACTGAGTAAGATTTTTTACTTTAATTGTGCTCGATTTGTCTATGCTTCTCAGGCAATAAGAGAAAGCAGATAATTCAAGTTGTTCAGTATCTTGATGAGAGATTGAAAGAACTTGATGAAGAAAAAGAAGAGCTTAGAAAATACCAACAACTGGATAAGCAGCGAAAATCCCTCGAGTATACTATTTATGACAAAGAACTTCATGATGCTCGTCAGAAACTTGTGGAGGTTAGCTGTTATAGAACATTGAACTGGAATGGACCTTGTTACTATTTCTCATGGACCTTATTATTCATTCTCCTGTTATGTTAATCAGTATATTTTTTTTGTCGACGGGGCAACTTGTGGGAACCGTTTGACTTGACTAATACTTATTTGATGTGCATTTAGAATGTACACTAATTAACTTGGAGAACCATCATGGGTTGACCCTAGTGATTAAAAAGGCCTTTGTGAAACTTAAGCGAACGAGTTCAATCCATGATGGCCGACCACCTACCTAAGGATTAATTTCCTATACGCTTCCTTACACTGAATATAATAGGGTTAGACGCTTGTCTTCTGAAATTAATTGAGGTTCACCGTGCACTTAGGCTGGCTTGGACACTTATGGATATGGCATATAAAAAAAAGTGAATAATGTAACTACCTAGCTACCCTGAAGGCATGTGTTAAAATTTTCTAAAGAATTGCTGCATAGAAAATAGTGGCCATCTGTGTTGTCAATAGAATCTTTTTAGCTTCAAAGAAATTGAACCAATGATTATTGATTTATTGCCACCATTCCCCCCTCTTTTCTTCTTCTTTTTTTTTTCCTTTCGGATTCTGATGTGGTTTAGAATCTCATGGGTTTTCATTCCTTGAAAATGTGGTACCTAATCTTCCTGAACTCTGTCATGTACACATGCGCATAATTAATGCCAAAACTTCCAAATTTATCTATACTCAGGTAGATGAAGCTCGAGCCAAGGTTTCTGAAACATCAACTAAAATGTACAATAGTGTTTTGGATGCTCATGAAAGGTCCAAGGACTTTGACAAAAAGTTGAAAGAGTTGACTAAGGAAATTCAAGGTTTAGTTAAAGAGAAAGAGGCAATGGAGAAGAGGCGAACAGTGTATATTAAAAGGCATACGGAGCTTGACTTTGATGTTAAAGACCTTGAAGAGAAGATCTCTGAAAACATGAGGGCGGAGGTATTATTATGATTACACACCTTTTCTTCTATAAATTTAATGGTCTACTCTTATCCTTCCACAGTGAAAATATTTCATACAATCTTTCTTAAAACTTGCTTCTAGGAGGATGCAGGGAGGCAACTTCAAATGTTACAAAGAGAAATCCAAGATTCTTCTGATGAGCTTGACAAAATAAGTCCAATTTATGATAATCAAGTCATAGAGGAGAAGGAAATATCAAAAGGGTTTGTATATGGGTTTCTTGGTTCAATTTATTACCCTTTCTTGTTTCATGAAACCCTGCCTGAGTAGAGTGATACGAACCCGGGGTCATTGAAAGTTTACTCAAGGCGAACCAAGAAGTGACGGATCTCTTTTATTGCTTTATTAAATATAATTATGTTTTGTTATTTAAGTTGTATTGGGCTTTTGGGCCTTAATGGGGACTACTTACTAAATTAGGTTAAATACTAGGTTTACTATAAATAGGTCATGTTAGGCCTCTAGCAATTCATTCAAACAGTTGTTGTCTTTGTATTTGGCTCTTTGAGAGATCCTCTCGAGAGATTATCGTAGTTTCTTAATAATATTAGTAGTAGATTCTATCATTTTGGTATCAGAGCCATTTGCCGATCCGGGAATGGTGAGTACTAAGATGGAGACCAGGGTGCAAGAGTGCGAGAGAAAACGGTGCCGAGATGCTAAAAAAGAAAAAGAGTTCGAGGTTCAGTTGGCAGCTATGGGGAGTCGGATGGACCAGGAGTTTGGACAGTTGAATCTCAACATACAGAAGCTTTTAGAACGCAAATCGGAACCGCCGAATCCCGAACCAACTGTCGCGGAGAAAGGGAAAGGGCTTGCGCGAAGCGGAAGGGAAGAGAACGGGGCGTCGGCGCGGAGGGGGTTGAGCAGGCGGGTCCGGTCCGACGGCCGGGGCCAAACGGGGACGTGTGGCGAGCGGAGCGCGCGCGAGAGGCGCGACGCGCGCGGGCTCGGCGGCGCGCGCGAGAGAGGAGCGAGCGGGGGCGGCGTGGCGCGCGAGGGAGAACGGCCGTGGGGTGCGCCGAGCGGCCGGGCGGCGGGCCGGCGCGGCGAACGGAGGGGAGGATCGCGAGCGCGTGTCTGGGCGCGGTTTCGGGCGCGGGTGAGCGAGGGTGGTCGGGGCCAATGGGCGAGTGGGGCGCGAGCCCTAGCGGGGGTGAGCGGGTCTGGTCGGGGGACGGGGCCGGGGGGGCTGGCGAGTGGGGCGCGGGGCTCTGTGCTGGTGGAACGGAATGGGGCGCGGTCGTCAAGTGAGAGAAGCGCCGCAGGCGCGAGCTGCGGCGGCGACCGGTCTTTGGCGGTCGGGCCGGGGGGGTCCGAGCAGGTTCGGGGGGGGTCCGAGCAGGTTCGGGTCAGCCGAGGTGGACCGGAGGGAAAATTTTCGTGGTTGGCCCGATGGGGAACAATATATGGGTTCGGAATTCGGACGAAGGGGAGATGGCCGGTTCGAGGGCAGGGGAAATGTTTTGCCGGAGGAGAGGAAGGTGCGCATAGGCTATGAAAGGCCGATTGCGCATGACGGTTGGAACGAGCGGGAGGATTGGAGGGACAGGCAAGAACGGGGTGACCGAGGGGGACCAGGAGCAGGCGGATGGGATGGACCAACTGTTGATAGACGATTACGGAAATTGGAAATGCCGGTGTTTAAGGGTCTTACTGATGAGGATCCGGACGGGTGGCTCTGCCGAGTAGAAAGGTATTTCTGGGTAAATAGGTTGACGGGCCATGAAAGGGTTGATGCAGCAGCCCTGTGTATGGAAGGGGAGGCATTGGAATGGCTACAGTATGAAGAGGATCGAGCTCCGATTGCTTCATGGGAGGAGTTTCGAGAATTGCTATTGCATCGTTTCCAACCAACGATCAATGACAATAAATATGCCAACTTGATGAGTCTGCAACAAGTGGGAACAGTCAAGGAATATCGCCGGTTGTTTGAGAAATATGCAAAGGGTATGCGCGATATCAGTGCGAGTGCCTTGGAAGGGAAATGGGAGAGTGGACTAAAGGCAGAAATACGAAGTGAAATGAGGAAACTGAGACCAGTCGGAATCCGTGATAAGAAATTCATGGCACAGGTCGAAGATGACTTGGCTTTTCGAAATCAAGTCAAAGGAGTTAGCACGACGTCAACAGTTAGACCAAACCTGAGTTCAGGTACTATGAGTACCAGAGTAGCAGGGAGTACGAACCAAAAACCCATCACACCTGCCTCAGTCTATTCTAGCCGATCAACACCGTCGAACATCCCCACACCCGCCATCCCGTATAAACGTTTAACAGATAGTGAGATCCGCATTCGTAAAGACAAAGGGCTATGTTTTAGGTGCGATGAGAAGTTCGTTGCGGGCACACAGTGTAAGAAAAAGGAACGCAAGCTTTGGAAATTCTTGTTGTATGCGTGATGCAAAGTAGAAACACGGAAAATGAGGAAATTGATGATTCCCAAGAATGTACGTTCGAAGAGACTTTTGTTGAGGAAATGGTGGATACACCGAATATGGCAGCCCTTTCATTGCACTCCATGGCTGGACTAAGTTCTCCAAAAACTCTAAAGGTGACAGCTCGTCTGGGGGATATGAAGTAGTAGTATTAATCGATAGTGGGGCTACGCATAACTTCATATCCGAGGACATGGTTGCGAAATTGAAATTACCGGTAGAACCATCTGATGATTATGGCATTATGTTGGGGACTGGGGATTCTGTGAGAACTGCGGGCATTTGTAAGAATGTGGAACTTCATTGACCAAGATGAGAATAGTAAATGATTTCTTGCCCTTACCGTTGGGTAGTGCGGATGTGATTTTGGGCGTTGTGTGGCTGGCCACATTGGGAACAATTGAATTTGACTATCGAGCGCTAAAAATGAAATTCAAGCTAGGGTCAAGGCAGGTCGAATTGCAGGGCGAGCCACGGCTGGTCAAGGCCCAGGTTTCCTTGAAATCTATGATGAAATCCTTACGTCCCGAGGAGCAGGGGCTTCTGGTCGAGCTGAATATGATTGAAACCCTGATACCGCCACGTGAATAAATTCAGGACCCTACCTGATTTGTCTCAGGTACCCACAGAACTCCACGACGTACTTTGTTTATACTCACCGGTTTTTGAATCATTGACAGGTCTACCTCCACAGCGTAATTGCGACCATGCTATTGCGCTATTACCAGGCAAGGATTCCGTGAATGTACGTCCGTATGTCGGTACCGCAGCACGGAAGAACGAGATTGAAAAACTAGTGGGCGAAATGTTATTGGCGGGTATTATCCGTCCCAAAGACGAGCCCGTTTTCAAGTCCATTCATTGGTTAAAAAGAAGGATGGGAGTTGGCGTTTCTGTGTCGACTATCGCGCCACGAATCAAAGCGATGGCGATGCGATAAGTATCCAATACCGCTGGTGGATGAATTATTAGATGAGTTGCATGGGGCAACGATATTTTCAAAAATTGATCTGAAGGCAGGGTACCATCAAATACGTGTTAAGCCGGCTGATGTTCACAAAACAGCATTTAGAACTCACGAGGGCCACTACGAGTTTGTAGTCATGCCTTTCGGGTTACGCAACGCGCCTGCGACATTTCAATCAGTTATGAATGAGCTTTTGCGTCCGTTCCTACGCCGTTTTGTGCTAGTATTTTTTGATGACATCCTGATCTACAGTGTGACCATCGATGAGCATAAGGAGCATTTAGTCAGCGTGTTTGAAGTGTTACAGAAACATGCCTTGGTGGCAAATGCCAAGAAATGTCGATTTGGATCACAGAGATTGAGTATTTGGGGCATTTTATATCTGCTGAGGGAGTGGCGGCCGATCCGGAGAAAATTGTGGCCATGGAACGTTGGCCAAGCCCTAAAAACATTAAAGACTTACGGGGCTTCCTTGGGCTCACAGGTTACTATCGTCGTTTTGTGGCGAATTATGGGTCGATGGCTTTTCCATTGACTCAGCTGTTAAAAAAAGGAAGGTTTGAATGGGGGCCAACAATGGAAGAATGCTTTCGAGAGACTTAAGCATGCAATGAGTAGTGTACCATGATTGCGATTGCCTGACTTTGATCGATTGTTTGTTGTGGAGACGGATGCTTCGGTATTGGCGTGGAGTGCGATCTTGATGCAACGAGGGACGGCCGTTGGCCTATTTCGATAAAGGCTCTTCCCCTTACACATCGCGTGAAGTCAGTTTATGAGCGCGAGCTCATGGCTATCGTGTTTGCAGTCCAGCGTTGGCGAGCTTACCTATTAGGACACCACTTTATTGTACGTACGGACCAAAAGAGCCTTAAATTCCTGCTTGAACAACGTGTAGTTGATGGGGAGTACCAATGATGGATAGCGAAACTCTTCGAGTTATGATTTCCATATTGAATACAAGAAAGGATTAGAAAACAGAGCGGCGGATGCCCTTTCTCGTATGCCATCGACCGGGAGTTGAGCATGTTGAGTTGTGTGGCGGAGTTAACACGCGCGTGTTCACTCGGCAAGTGCGGGAAGATGAAAAGTTGTTTGCTATTTATAGTGTTATAGTTGCGGAGAGGAGGGTCCGCGAGTTATTCCGTCATGGGTGATGTGCTATTATATCGGGGACGGTTGGTGCTACCTCGGCCGCCTCTGATTCCCCATTCTTCGAATGAGTTCCACGGGGGCCATCGGGGACATTTTGGGGTCTGAAGACGTACCAACGCCTCGCTAAAGAGGTCTATTGGCACGGCATGAAGGCTCGCGTTCGCGCATTTGTGGCGAATGTTCGATCTGTGTTCAAGCGAAGCATCTATCGTTGTCCCAATTTGGGTTGTTGCAACCGCACCGATTCCGAGCAGGATTTGGGAGGACATTTCGATGGATTTTGTTGAAGGACTTCCCGTTCAAGAAGGTTCTGACACTATTTTTGTGGTGGTGGATCGGCTATCTAAGTACGCGCACTTTATACCCCTTCGGCACCCATTTACTTCTCTTTCAGTGTCACAGGTCTTTATCAGGGAAGTGGTCCGTTTGCATGGAGTGCCTAAGAGTATCGTGTCGGACCGTGACAAGATATTCACTAGCCTCCTCCAGGAAGAGATATTTAAGGCTTCGGGACTCAAATACGTCGAGTACTACCTACCACCCACAAACCGATGGCCAAACCGAGGTCGTCAATCGTTGTTTAGAATCATACCTCGATGCTTTGTGTTGACACAGTAGAAGTCCTGGTACTACATTGGTGCTTGGGCCGAGTTCAGTTTCAATACGTCTTTTCACTCATCCATGGGGATGACTCCTTTTGAAGTTGTTTACGGGCGTTCTCCGCCGACCATTTTGGGTTATGATTATGGGGCTAGTCCGGTAGCAACAGTGGATTCCTTAATGATGGAACGGGATCGAATGTTGGAGAAGCTTAAGGCAAATTTGTTGCGTTCACAGCAATTAATGACGGAGCGTGCTAACGCAAAGCGCAGGGATGTTCAGTATGATGTGGACGATTTGGTGTATGTTAAGCTCCGACCCTACCGCCAGTCGTCCTTGGCAAAGTTTACACACCCCAAGTTAGCACCACGGTTCATCGGGCCATATCGTGTGTTAGCTCGGGTGGGGCTGTGTGGCGTCTGATTGGACTTACCACAGACGGTAAGGATTCACCCGGTTTTTCATGTTTCCGTGCTACGCAAGGCGGTGGGTTCCTCTGGGCTTGTTTTCCCGACACCGGCTTTGGTAGGAGATGATCTAGGCGTGCTCGTTTGCCCCGAGGCTGTTTTGGGTCTTACGAGAGTCCTCGCAGGAGGGAGGTTCGCGCCAAGTTTTGATCCAATGGGAAGGATCCACTCCGGACGACGCTACTTGGGAGTCTGCTGCAGATCTAGAGCTCCAATTTCCGGATTTTCACCTTGAGGACAAGGTGGCTCTTTGGGGGGGAAGTATTGATACGAACCCGGGGTCATTGAAAGTTTACTCAAGGCGAACCAAGAAGTGACGGATCTCTTTTATTGCTTTATTAAATATAATTATGTTTTGTTATTTAAGTTGTATTGGGCTTTTGGGCCTTAATGGGGACTACTTACTAAATTAGGTTAAATACTAGGTTTACTATAAATAGGTCATGTTAGGCCTCTAGCAATTCATTCAAACAGTTGTTGTCTTTGTATTTGGCTCTTTGAGAGATCCTCTCGAGAGATTATCGTAGTTTCTTAATAATATTAGTAGTAGATTCTATCATAGAGATGTCCACGGGGCGGGGCGGGAACGGGGATGGCTTTACCGTCCCCATCCCCGCTACTCATTTCAATCCCCATCCCCGCGAAATTCACCATAAAATTTTGCGGGGAACGGGGCGGGGATTCACCACGGGTAAACTACGGGGATCGGGTTCCCCACGAGGAATTATACCTCATTTAACTCTTCTTCTTTTCTTTTTTTCTTCTTAACTTTTTTACAAACTTTCTCTATTGTTAACTCAATTCACTAAATCTTAGATAATTTTTTCAATATTAAAAAAAAGGCTTATTGATTCTTAATTAAATAATTAATTAGGTAAGGAAAATATTAATCCAAATAAATATTTTTACTACTTTATATATATTAATGTATTTAGAAAAATAAAAAATACATATATAAAATATGAACGTGGCGGGGAACGGAGAAACGGGGATGGGGAATACATTCCCCGTCTCCATCCCCATCTAGCTTGTGGAGAATTTTTCATCCCCACTCACTCTCCCATTCACCGCCCCTATAGGGGCGGGTCCCCGGCTCCATGGGGAAAATGGACATCTCTATGTCTGACCACTCCACACTAAAAAAAGGAGTGAAGGAGAGAGATAATATTAAAGGAGTCTCGGTTCAAATTTTTTGATGTCATTGAGTTTATACTAAGTTCTTGAATTTTCTATTTCCAATTCTAGTTAAAGGCTCAATTCAACTCATTTATTAAGTTAACACGTTCATTCTCATTGTTTGTAGACGTGCTACCATCTTGACGTATCTTGATCTCATGAATTTTGTAGAATAATGGAGCGGGAAAAGCAACTTAGTATTCTTTACCAGAAACAAGGTCGGGCCACCCAATTTTCAAGTAAAGCTGCTCGTGATAGGTGGCTTCAGAAGGAAATGGATGAATATAAACACGTGTTATCTTCTAATACGGAGCAGGTAATATTTACCATTGTCTTTCTAAAAACGCATTCACTGTTATTTTGTGTCAATAGTTGAAATTGAGCTAGCAATCACTTTGTTTTTTTTAAACAAGAAACAAACTTTTCATCAATAAAAAGAAGCTACAGCTTCGGATATAATTCGAGAGGGAGGTACTTAGAAATGCTGCTACCCAAAGACAAGCCAAAAATAAACCAATTCAAGTACAAAACCTTGAGGGGTGATTGGATTTTAGAGTTGGATAAGGACAGGAAAGGGAAGGAGTTCAACTCTTTGTTTGTTTTTAGTACATCACAATTCACAACCCCTCCTCAACCTCTCCTCTCTTCTTCTCGACTCCTCCTCCAACATCACATCCAACCTCTTATCCAATCCTATCAAATCTCATCTAATTTTCAACTGTTTTTAACATTCTTCTTTTTTTTTTCTTCTAAGTTTAACTTCTTTTCCCCCCTCAAATTGAGCTTTTATCATTGTTTGTCACTTAGTTGTTTATTAATATAACTTACAAATTGGTTTAGAAATTATAAATTTAATGTTTTAAAAAAAGGAATTCAATTATAAATGTAACATCCTAAAAAAAAACAATCACCATCCCTGCACATCCAACTTCCTGTTTTAAATAAGAATATTAGTAAGATCATTTACAACTAAAATTTGTTGCATACAACACCAACACAATATCTACAAGTCCATTACAACTAAAATTCTCCAAGGCACAAATAAAATAACTTGGACTAGTGACCAGAATGACCATCTATCTCATGGGTTCACACAAGATCTTGGTTTGTCCTCCAAGTGTTGTAACATTAGAAAGCAGCAACATGATAAACAAAACTACCTCGGGGAAATGCTACAAATTCAGTTGTCAATGAAAAACACCCACTCTCTCATATCATTCTCGCGCAGGCACGAAAACATCTCCTTCACATTTTTAATCCATTATGTTTGCTCTCCTTTTACGAGTGATCACTCTCGCGTCTCAACCTGTGGTCAACTAATATCTTGTTATTGATCTCGCTTGTTCTAGGACCCTTGCTCCCACCTATTAGGTTGTTAAATACTCGCACAAAAATCACTTGCTCACATTCGTTTTATCTAACCCATCCCATTACACATTATAAAGCACTAACTAAGCGTATCTTGTGCACTCTTTTACCTCACTAACTTACAATTAGTGAATTACCACTATCGTTACACTTTCTAGTAAGTTCTAAGACAACCATAAGCATAGGCATCATTAAGAGAGAGTACCTTAAGGGGGTGATTGGATTTGGGGGTTACGAGAGGAGATGAGAGGAATATATTCCAACCTCATGTTTTTTTTTGTATATCACAATCTCTCTCAACTCCTTCTTATCTCCTCCTCACATCCCATAAAATTTATTTAATTCTATCAAACTTCAAATCAAATCTCATTACAAAAAAAAAAAAAAAAAACATTCTCTCTTAAACACCAATCTCCAAATTTTTTTTTTTCTAAGATCTCATTTCCAAAACATAAATCCCAATAAATTTTTTCTAACCTCTCCTCTCCAAAATACCAATTCCTAAACAAATACTTCATCCTTCTAAATCACTCCACTTCCTCTCAACTTCCTCTTTCTCTTCCACTTCATCGCCTCTACTCTCCTCTCATAACTCCTAAAGCTCACCCCCTAATTATTTACCACCCTCATCTTACACCATTGGGTCACATGACAATCTCCAATTCTCTCAGCTCATTTGTCCATTCCCAAACATATCTACCACTTAAATCACCCTTGGGCCTTGTAGTAAAACATTAACATATTAACCTTCAACCAACCCAACAATACATGAAAAACATCAAAATTCCAAACACAACCAACGTTTATACAACACATGAAATGTACTATATTTGCCAAAAGTCTCAGCATATATACAACACATATAATGCACTCTAATTCTTCATACATTCAGCACATATACAAACAAGCATTAAATAGTTTGCTTAACCACGAACACGATCGATAATTATTGATGTTTAAGGCTACTTATACTACTCATATCTCAAGGAAATATCTAGTGGTTCACTTGACCACTCTTGCATCACACTAATACATTGTGCAAACTTGAGAGTTTCCAACTTTCACACCCTTTATCTCTTACTTTTTATTTATAAGAAATCTCACAGCCAATGCCACCCTTGACCTTCTTACTAAAAAATTACATACATTATACTACTCAAAATGATACCCTACTAATTGGATCCCCTTAAATTGATATCTCCACACTTATAATAAAATATTAGGAGCTTTCTCGACTAACCCGACAACCACAAGTTTCTAACATCCCTTGTAAATAGTAACAAGCTAATCTTCAAGTTAAAGCCCTATTAATAGTGAAGATGTTCATGACATCTTACCTGTCAGAGGAGACACACCACGCAACAATCAATTTTTTTTTTGTTGCACTAGGTCAGAGTAATTTGGGGTTTATTCTAACAAATTGAACTCAAAAGTCGTCGACAATAACATTTTCTTTTTCTTTTTTGAACTCAATGAATATGTAATCATAGTCAATCGAGACGGTTACAAAAATTGCTGCCAATGAGCGAATAAAAAAGAAAGGTCATAGTTATAATAAGGTGGAAGCCTATGACTCCAAAAAAGACTGTGGATAGCATCCTCAATAAGAGGTTCAAGAGCAAAGATGAGTCTTTATAAATTCAGATGTTCCTTTCTCTCTAGTAATTCCAAAAAAATGCATAAATGAGGTTTAACTGTAAAGCAACTTTTTAATTTTTGAAAGGGTGCCCATCCAAAATGCAAAGCAGGAGAAAAATGAGATCTCTTGGGCGCACAAAAGTCCAACCAAAGGTCCCCAAGGGGTGGCACAGTGGTTGAAGACTTGAACTTTGAGGGTATAATCTCCTCAAGGTCTCAGGTTCGAAACTCAGCTGTGGCATTACTCCTTCGATGTCTCCCGGTGCCTGGCCTAGGGACGGGCGTGGTTACTCTTGTTTCAAAAAAAAAAAAAAAAGTCCAACCAAAGATACCGAAGATGCAGTTCCAATTAGAGTCGACCCAGGAACAATGGTAGAAGAGATGGTTTTGAGAGTCGACACCTTTGTAATAGATAGATCTGCAACTAGGAGACAATGCTAAGCTCAGAAGCTTTCTTCGTAAATTATCGTGTGTGTTGATCGCTCTATGACTGATTTCTCACACCAGGAATTTGACTTTTTTAGGCTGACATCCCTTCCACAACTTCATATATAAGCTTCCAAAATCATTAGACATTTGTATTAGAGTCAGTAATGAATTTCACTAATGATTTGGTAGAAAAAGCTCAAGTGTTTTCTAAACTCCATCTCCATTCATCCTCAGAATTATTAAAGCTAAACCCCTCCAATTTAGATGACAAACTAGCCCATGCAACAATCTCAGGTTCAATCAGATGTCTTGTAATAGATAAATTCCAGCTACAAGAAGATGGAGACCAAAAATCAGCGATAGGTTTCCTCTTTTTTAGGGAAAGTTGATGCAGGAAAAGGAATGCCTCCTTGAGGCTAATATTCTACGACCTTGAGTCCTCCTAAAACAAAGGACTTTTCACGAGAGACCATCTAATGAGATGGTTTGCAACACCTCCATTATTACCTCTCGATAAATAATTCCTGAAGGATTTCTCCATCATATGAGTGACTTTTTTAGGAGCCTTGAAAAGTGATAGGTAGTAAACAGGAAGGTTACTCAAAGTCGCATTAATGAGGATAATTTAGAAATATTGGTCGCACCCCAATTGTGTAACCTTTTCTCAATAATAGGGGTCCAAAAATTGATCGACTTAGGATTTCCATTGAGGGGAAGTCTAAGATAAAGGGACGGCCAAGAGCTCATCTTAAAACCATAAGGAGCCGCCAATAAAGTTGATTCGTTTTGTGTGAGGCCAATGGAGAGTAATCAAGTCTTCTGAAAATTTATGTTTATAACTAAGAGCAATTCAAATTCTCTAACTGCTTCAATCAAATTAACAATTTTAGAACTATCAGTAGAGGAAAAAAGCAACGTATCATCTGCAAATTGTAGATGTGTAATCGAGCATTGTTCAATATGGGATCTCACATGGGAACTTTCAATTAGACTTTTTTCTTCCTTAAGATGAAGCATATGACTACGACAATCCACTAAAAGAGTGAAAATGAAAGGAGAAAGGGGGTCCCCTTGTCTAATACCCCGAGTGGCTCGAAACCTTCTCTTAGTCCTTCCATTAATAATAACTGAATAATTAACCGAGCTGACAACCTTTGATCCACAGTCGCCATTTCTAACCAAAGCCCTTGAGAGAAGGAATTTCATCGAGGAATTCCTAATCCACTATATTGAAGGATTTTTCAATGTTGAGTTTAATCACCACCTCTTTTTTCTTCTTTCTATTCCATTCATCAATGAGCTCATTAGCAATGAGTGAGGCATCAAGGATTTGTCTGTCTGCCACAAAGGCAGATTGATTCCAAGTAATACAATAAAGGAGGACTTTCTTTAATCTTTCAGATAGAACACGGACAATGATTTTGTACAAACATGTGGTGGGATTAATACATATATAATCCGAGACAATCTTGGGATTCGATTTCTTGGGAATAAGGCAGATGTAAATTTCGTTAAGACTTGCATTATAATACCTGTCTGAAAAAAATTATTGAACACTTTCTTGACATTATCCTCGATAATGTTCCAAAATTTTCAGAACTTGGAGGTAAATCCATTTGGGCCGGAGTCTTGTTTGTACCAAGGGTAGCCACGCCTAATTCAATCTCCAAATCATTAAAGGGTGCTGGTAAGACATCATTTTGTAACTGAGTGATGGATGCTTAATCAATATTGTGGGGAATAATGCTACAATGATTCTTTTTGTAAATAATTCTTTATAGAAGTTAAGGAATTCGACTTCAATGTCATTGTCGTTGATCAAACTTTGATTATTGGAAGATAAGACTTCCAAAATCAAGCTTCTCCTTCTAATGTTAGCCACACAATTGTGGAAGAAACATGAATTTTCATCTCCATCAAGCATCCATTTTATTTTGCAACTTTGTCTCCAAATGATTTCTTCTTTAGCAACGGTTGCTAATAATTCAACTTTGATATCCATTCTTCTTTTCAGCTCAATATCCTCAAGATTATGTTCCTCCTCTGTTTCATCTATCAATGTGATAGAATCTACCACTTTATTAAGATGAATCTCTCGAGAGAATCTCTCAAAGAGCCAGAGTACAAAAGACTACAATTCAATGGATGCCTAACAAATGACCTAACACATCCTATTTATAGTAACCCTAGAATTAACCTAATTTACTAATAATATTCTAATAAATCATAAAAGCCTAATACAATTAAAATAGCAATTAACTAATAAATAATAATTACGAATACTAATATTCCTAAAAATCCAAGGGCCGGATCGTATCACAAAGCAAGCTCTTTTTGCAGCTTAAAGGTAATCTCCTTTTGATGGCCAAAGGTAGATTGGTTCCATTCTTTGAGCATCCCCTTAAGTCTCTTCAATTTCATGATAAGACCATGACCAAGCCAACCTTGCAAAGCATTAGCTTCCTACCAAGATTTCAATGTATCAGAAAAGGTATTGTGTGTCAACCATGCATTCAAAAACCAAAAAGGAGTAGCGCCCTGCAATTCTTTTCCAGCGCTAAACAAATGAGATAGTGATTTGAGCAGATTCTCTCAAGTCTTCTTGCCTTGGCAAACCCAAATTTAATGTCAATAGATTCTGTTGTGAGAAACCTCTCAATAAGAGAGAAAATAGGAACCAATCTGCCATGTATAATTCCCATTGGATAAAGGAATATCTTGCAATTCAACATTGAAATTTCTCATGGATAAGGTTTGTTTTCTAAAGGGGGTTGCAGATTTCTTCAAGTCCATCTGTTAACATTAAAATCGCCTCCTAAAATCCAATTTGGTAAGTAAATGCATTGAAGATCATCAAATTCAGACCACAAGTGTTATTTGTCACTAGATCGACAAGGCCCATAAACTTCTGTAACCCCAAAACTAAAGCCATCAACAAGTTCAAATAAGATGGAAAAAGATGCATACCACCTTCAATTACCTCAATTACTTTGAACGATTCTTTCCAAATAATGGCAATGCCCCTCGATGAGCCGATAGCATCAACACTGGTCCAAGCTGTCTCTCTAGTTCCTCATCAGATACTTTTAATAAAATTTTTGTCCATACTACTATGTTTTGTTTCTTGAATCGACAATATAGCTGGATTATGTTTTTTGAGAAAACTCTTTATAAGAGATTGCTTCTTCCACCAACTGAGACCGCACACATTCCATGAGAGAATAATCATTGATCACTATAAGACCCAATTCGCTAAACCGCTGAACCTTTTGATTCGTTCTTCAAGTTTGAGGGTAGATTATGAAACTCTCTCAGCATTTTCGTCCTTCGAAAGCCATTCCTTGGATTTGCCTAGTTTCTTGAGTTATATGTGCTTGGTTGGTTGGATGCTGGGATTATGTTTCTTGCAGACCATTGGTTAGTAATGACCTACCTTTTTTTGCCCTTCTTATATGTATAATTTGCTTTTCGCAAGGAATCCCCCAATTTCCCTTTTTTATTTCTTTATTTTTAATAAATATTTTTAAAAATTTAAATATAAACTTAAATTTTTTTTCTTTTTCTGAAGGGTCCTATTACCTTCAATATTTACGTCAGAAGAGCCTCAAATGATAAGTACGCTAGTTTCATTATCTTCATGTTTACTTGGGTTAGGATCAGTGATTGTGGATACTTAGTTCCTTATTACCTTTTTTGCAAATCCTTATTCACTCACTTGTTTTTATCCCTTTAGGTGCTCACCATTTTTAAACCAAATTATTGAAAATTAAGATTTTGAATGAAAATATTCTGTTTGCTTGGGTTTGGAGAATTAACACCTTGAGTTTCCTCCTCAACGGTTCTGTATCCTTATTGGTACATTCCCTTGATGTCATCCAAAGGCCTTTTTCTTGTATACTGTTGTTCCGCGTTGTTATGGCTTGTTCAAGGAGTTTTTGTGTTTTGAGGCAAAATACCTTGTTGCTGCCTTCATTCCATGAGAAAGGTTCCCTATTGTTGCCTGTAAACTTCTTCACCTCATCATCTGGAAAATATTTGGTCGGAGAGAAATATGATGGGTGCTGCAGAGTAGGGTTGAATCTTGGGAGGTAGCACAGTCCAATTTTCACTTCATGCTTTTGGGTTTTTGGTATTTGCTATATGATTTTCATCTTTTTGGACAACAGGAACGAAAGCTCCAGGATGAAATTGATAAGCTGAATGCTGACTTACACGAGCGAGATGCCTATATTGAGAGGCGCAGAATGAACATTGCAACTTTAGAGTCCCATATAGCTGAGTCGTCTCATGGGTTCAATACCTATAGAGCTCAGAGAGACAAGCTACAAGATGAGCGGAAGTATGTCCTCATACGACCAATCTCGACCAATCTTTTAAAATTAACTATTATTGCATCTTGATATCATGTTAATTTTTCAGTTTGCCAGCTTTTTCTCAGTGTTTTGATCAATATATAGGTCGTTATGGAGCAAGGAAAGTGATCTTGTTGCTGAAATTGATAGGCTGAGAGCTGAAGTTGAGAAGGCAGAAAAAAGTCTCGATCATGCTACTCCTGGTGTAAGTAATTGGCTTATAATTTGTTTTACTAATATTTTTTTTGTTGCTGTTTTAATATGTTATCAACCTCAAGACATTTATTTGGTTTTAGAGTTTGTCTAAATTAATTATATTTTTGGAGAAAATTGATATAATCCAAAGTGCTAGTTTATTGAACATACTGTTAAAGAGAAAAGGAGTATTGGGGAGTACCAACCCTAGACCGGAACACTCTCTACTCATTATAATAGTATCATGAAAGAAACTGCTCCAATAGTTTCCTAAAAGCTAGGGTATGCCCTCCCTCAGACTAAAACTACGCTGATACATCATTGTCTAAACAAGTGCTATTGCAAGCTTTTGATTCACAGTTACTTTCTTGAATCAGCCGTTCATTAGAGTTCTATTTACTGAGAAATGGGCATCCCCGAGTTCTATTTTTGTCCTTCCTATCAGGTCTTGTACGAGCAATTGATCAAACTTGATGCAACGTTTTCTTCCCTTCTTTGCCGTACCCTCCTATGCTGCATGTTATTGATTTGGTTCATTTTCTAGCGTATCTGCTTCACAACTTCCTTTAACTTTCTTAGGACGTTTAGACTTCCATAACATCTTGTAAAGATCAAAGTCCATGGGAGAGGTCAAACCCAAAAAACGAGTGGCTGTCTTAACAGAAAAGCAAACAGAAGCTTCTAAAGACCAAGACAAAAAAATCAGAATTAATCCCAATATTCCTTGATTCACTCTTTCTCTTACTCACGTGGGTTTAAATAACCCCTAGATTCACTCTTCATTATAACTGCCGTACCTAATCCATCATTTCTTTCATCCTCTTCCCTTTTCTTTCACATGCTTAGATGCAGGATTTATTAGAATAATTCATACACAATGGAATTAAATTGCAAAATAGGTCAGGACGAAACTCAAGTTCATAATTTCCACTGCTGGTTCTTTTTTTGTTTTCTGCCTTGATTAAATTTTGCCTTTTACTTTTCGTTATTTCATCCGTTAGACTTTTGTTTTTTTATGCCCTTCCATATTCTTTCATTTATCTTTTCTTAATGAAAGTTTAGTTTCTTACCTAAAAAAAACTGTTTATTATCATTCTTAACATTTAAGTGTATACAAACCACCATCATGGAGTGATCTAGTGTCAAGAGGGCCTTGGAGAACTGAGAGGTGATGGATTCAATTCAATCCATGGTAATAACCTCCTAGGAATTAATTTCCTACAGTTTTTCTTGTCATCCAAATGCTATAGGGTGAGATTATATGTCCAGTCACAATAGTCGAGGTATGTGAAAGTTGGCATGGACAGTCACCGATATAATAAATAAATAAAAATTAAAAATAAGTGTATACAATTTGTAGAACAATCATTTCCATTAATATTTTCTTGAGATTTTCATTATGTGTTAGATATACGGTACTGTGTGTTGGTGAATGTATGATTAGTTGATGGCTGGATTATATGACGTCTCTCTGATCCAAGTTCAATTTTCTGTTTGATATATTATTAGGATGTAAGAAGGGGACTAAATTCTGTTAGGAATATCTGTAAAGAGTACAAAATTTCTGGGGTGCATGGTCCGATTATTGAATTGCTCGATTGCGAGGATAAATTTTTTACTGCTGTTGAAGTTACAGCTGGAAACAGGTGAATGGACAATCTTCTGTTATTCTCTTACTTCGGTTGCATTAAGTCACATTTAATTAGTTGAATTGGCCAGTGGGATATAGAAATTGTCTTCGCTGTGAGTTGTGTGCCACGACACAGATTAAGATTCGATTGTTATACTTCATTTTCTTATCAGCTTATTTCATGTGGTGGTGGAAAATGATGAAGTATCAACCAAGATTATACGACATCTTAATGCACGGAAAGGTGGTAGGGTTACTTTTATACCACTCAACAGGGTAAAAGCTCCACAAATTAAATATCCACAGAGTTCCGATGTGATACCGTTGTTGAAGAAATTACATTTCTCCTCCAATTATGCAGCAGCTTTTTCTCAGGTAGTTTCGAGTATCATCATATATTTCCAGTAGTGGCTTGCGTTTCATTTGTTTCTATAGGAGTTAATTTCGTTACTGTAAAAAGAAAAAAAAAAATCACAACCAAGAGTCTGATCCTACTGAAAACAATTCCATTGTCTTTTGATTTTGAAAATTGATGTTCCACTTAATTGAGACCCAGAAAGAAGAAAACAACAAAAGATGAAAAAAATTGAAAAAATAATCTGAATTCTACACCACTTCACCATTGAATATTCCTCCCACTTCCAAAATATCTTAGTCTTCGCCTTTATTGCGTCAACCATCAAGATTATTGGTTACTTGTAGGAGAGGAATTTATAGAAGAGAAGTGAAGAAGAAAGAAAAGGTTCCTTGCTTTCAAATGACAAAAAGCTAGATTAGGCCAGAAAGCTAGAGATCTCCAAATGACAATTTTTTTTTTTTGAGAAATGGTTTATCATGGTTAAGAAGACAAAGTAATACAAAAACAGGGAACTTTGGGATATAAGAATGGTGGAGAATTAAGCTAGCCCTATTTTTTGCTTACCCAACTAGAAATATGTTGATTTATATAATTAAATTTACCCAATCCATCAGCTTAAGCTTTTGGGTTGATTGGTGATTTAAAATAATTCATCATGGTATTAGAGTGTACGAGGTCCCATGTTCAAACCTTTGTTGCGTTGTTTCATCTCCAACTAACATTGATTTCCACTTGATGGGTATTCTCAAATTTCCTAGCCCACAAATGAAGTGAGTGTTGGTTGATATAATTAAATATACACCAACCCATCAACTTAAGCTTTTTGGTTGATTGTGATTTAACATAATTCAACACAATATTTTAAACAAATTATTACACATGATTTTTCTTATTTTTGTAAAAGGATGTTTTTGATGTAAGAATGATGTAGAATTGAGGTTGGTCATTGTGCATGGAATTACCCAAAGAAAAATTATTTTTCTTACATGATTAGAAATATTTTGAACAAATTTCTACACTTGCGATTTTTCTTATGTTATTAAAAGGAACTTTTAGATGTAAGAATGGTAGAGAAATGGACCTGGTCATTGTGCTCGGAATTACTCTTGCGTTTTTTCTTATTTACTCAAAACAATATTTTTTTTTTGAAAAGGAAAAGATTTTCATCGAGGATATGAAAAGAGAAGTACATAGGAGTTCCGAAGGGATACAAAAACAAAACAAAGATAACTTAAAGAAGGCAAAAAAAAACTAAACGTGGAAAAAAAAATACAGCAGCATTGCTATAACATAAACCAAATGGAAGTTAAAAGAAGACAGGCCAATTGGAAAATATATCACGAGGAGGTGTTTGGATGAGGTTTTGATGAAGAGTTAGTTCGAAGAGTTATTTTGAGGTGTTATGTTGAGGAGTTATTTTGAATAGTTAAAAACTGAGAGTTGTAGCCTAAAACTAGTTTGGATGTGGTTTTTTTTGTAGAGGAGTTAGAGTCAAAAGCTTGTTTGGATGTAGATTTAAATTGAGTAGTTAAAAAAAGAATCATTCGAAATGAATGGTTAAATATGAGTTATTTTGAATGATTAGAAATAAGTGGTTATTAATGAGGAATTATTTTTAGTAGTAAAAATGAGGAATTATTTTGAGTGATTACAAGAACTCGTTTGGATGTAGTTTTTTGAGGAGTTAACAAATCGTCAATCTAAATCCTCCTTAAATATGGCAAACAAAAACCCCCTCAGTGCGATATCCATCAAAGGACTTGGCCAAAGAGCACCACGAAGAAGCCTTGAGTCTTGCAATATCAATCTTCAATTGCCTAGTGATTTGAGAGTATTTCTTTCTCACCATAGTTCATAAAGGACGGCTTTTGCAGCATTTATCCAAAGTAATCTGCCAGTTTTACTCAATTTAGGGCCCTCTAAAATAATTAGAACATTTGATCGAAGATTGTCATGGAAGACCCAGCTGAGACTGAAAATTTCCATAAGATGGAGCAAACACAAGCTCGAGAATTGAGGAAAATAAAATATGATTGGCAGATTCAGCGTAGGAATAGAAGAGAGGGCAAACTAGGGCATCAAATCCTGATTTCTCGACTTCTTTTGCAACGAATCAGAAGTGTTTAAGTTTCCCTGAAGAATGATCCACACAAAAACATTCACTTTCTTTAGGCTTTTGGATTTCCATATAGCCTTAAAAGTACTTCTGCACAATTTCTCAGAAGATGCTGAAAGACTTGTGAAAAATTTGACTGAAAAAGCGCCTGATGATTCTAAAGACTATGATGTCAAGAAGTGCTTTAAATTCAACAACTTCTTCGTCAAGGATCGTCTAAATGGAAAATTCCAAGCTGAAAATTAATGAATCCCAAAAGGAAGAAATTGAGCCATCTTTTGAGCAAGAAATAGCGTCTTGCCTTGGAGAAGATTCTTTGAGAGGAGATTTCAAAGCCCAATTATCATTCCAAAAGGATATTCTATGACCATTCCCAAGCTTGAAGAGACAGTGGGATTCAACATATTGCCAAATCCTTGAGATGCTTTTCCAAGGGCTTTTAAGGCTTGGGGGTTTGATCTCCCAACAGTACACCATCCATAAGCATCAATACCATGGATTCCATGACTTGATTCACTAAATGAACTTGGTCTAGTTTAATTTTGATCCAAATTCAAAATAAACCAATCTTTGGCCCAATTTAATTTTGAGAAATATTGTCCCAAAATTTAATTGAATTTCGTCATTAAATTTGGGATAATGACGTGACAATTTATGATTGACTGACATTTCTCAGTCAACAAATACACTTGACTACATTGTACTAAGTGATTGATTGAGTTGTTCTAGTTGCCATTCCAGAAGAAGTCACGAATAGATCTTTCAAACAATATTCAAACAGTAGTTCCCAAGGGATGTGATAGAATCTACCACTTTTTATTAATAAATCTCTAGAGAGAATCTCCCTTAGAGCCCGAGTACAAAATACTACTACTTTCTGAATTAATAATAATGACCTAACTCCTCCTATTTATAGACTTAGAACATCTTCCTAATCCTAATCCTAATCCTATTTCCTAATCCGACAAGAAACCCTAATTAATAATAAGGCCTAATAATAATAAATAGTCAACTATAATTAAAATAACAACTAATAAATAATAATTAAATACTAATACTAATATTCCTAATATTCTAAAACTCCAAGGGTCGGATCGTATCAGGATGATGCAATGGTTAAAGACTTGGGTTTTGAAGGTATGCTCTCCTCAAGATCTAGGGTTCGAGACTCACCAGTGACATTACTCCTTCGATGTCTCTGGTGCCTGGCCTAGGGACGGACGTGGTCCTTGTTTTAAAAAAAACAATATACAAACTGTAGGGGTTTAGAGTTACTTTTTTTTTAATAGGAAACAATTTCATTCATATTATAAAGAGGTAGAGAAAACTCTAGGCTCTAATAGGTGAATTACATGAATAGATTCCATTTGGAAACAAAATAAGATAAACTGTATGAAGGAAAGTGTTTATCTTTACATAAAAAAAAAAATTGTCACAATCGTCTCTAAAAAGTTGTCATAAGACATCGTTACATACATCTCTGAAAATCCAGCTATTTCTTTCCCTCTTAATTGTCCATAAGAACGCACGAGAAAAAGAAATCCATAAAGACTTATTAGTTATTTGTTCCACTTAAAGGATGGCCCACAAAAATAAAAGAAAGAAATGTTTTGATGTCATTTAGGAAAGGGATGAAACAATCGAATGCCTCCAAAATCGTCACCTAGAAGCTGGTTCCAAATGGACAATGGATGAAAATATGAACTTTTCGTTCAACATCTGCTTTGCACATAACATGCCAACCTGAAGAAAGAGACAGATATGACATTCTCCTATGAAATCTTTTGGCTGTATTAATTATGCCAAGAATCAATTTCTTTGGAGAAAAATCTTTCCATGTGGTTGAATATAGTTTTTTAATGATCGAGTCTTAAGTTCCTACTAAGTTTTCCATAAGAGAGTGCACTGTAAATGTTCTAGATTGATCAATAGACCATGACCAAGTATCTGGGACATCTTGAAAACAAATATAGTCCAACAAACAATATAGGTTGGTGCATTCAGTCAATTCATAATAATTAAATTCCTACGAACCCTCAAATTCCAAGTGCCTGAAGGACTGACCATAGCATTTGCCAGAGTTAACTTAGGATAAGTGGTTAGACGGGAAAGTGGAAGAAAAGCTCTACTAATAACACCACAGCTGAGCCACAATTTTAACTAGAAAGAGGTTGAAAGGCCATTTCCCAAACCTCGATTCACCCTATCAACCATAATATTCAGTGTCGAATAAATAAATCTCCATGGGGCTTTATACGTAGTAGATCTCATCATCTTAGACCATCCACAACCGCTTGATGATGCATAATATTTCACATCAATTAGCTTCCTCCACATGCATGTTCTTTATTAGGAAAATACCAAATCCATTTGGCTAATAAAGCTTGGTTTCTTTGTTGCAAATTACCAATACCAAGCTCACCCATAAGCAGTGGGAGTTGTGTCAAATTGTCAATGTTTACTATTTAAAGGAAAATATTCAATCGTCAATATTTCATATTGGCTGATGGTCTGAAATTTCTCCCTAGCTTTGGTTGACAGTTGTATCAAGATTTAGATTTTTTTATCACAGGCTAGAATATTGCTCAACTTTGGTCTCATTGAAAATAAATTGAATTTGAGATTTCTACATCTACTAATTCAACTTGCATAAATAGGCTGAAGCTGAAAGATAATTATTTCAACCAACACCTTTTCAATTATTCAACTAGTAGGCTTCTCATTTGATTTTAGGCTTGAACCTTTCATGCAAATAAGTGAATGTGCAAATTTATGAGACATATGCAATATCTTTTGAGTTATGTTCATCTTTTTCAATACACTCATTCCCATTCATTTTACCAGGTATTTGCTAGAACGGTGATTTGTCGAGATTTGGATGTGGCCAGTAAAGTTGCTCGTACCGATGGTTTGGACTGTATAACTTTGGAGGGTCGGTGTAGAAGTTGTCATTGTCAATTTATGCTAGCTTTACTATACATGTTTCTTGACAAGTTTCTTTTTACTATAACAGGTGACCAAGTTAGCAAAAAAGGTGGTATGACTGGGGGATTTTATGATCACCGACGTTCGAAGTTGAAGTTTATGAATATAGTTAGGCAAAATAAAAAAGCCATTAACATGAAGGAAGGTGACCTGGAAAAAGTTAGATCAGCACTTCAAGATATCCTTTTGTTGTTTCCTCCATGTTTACACTAACCCCAACCCAAAGGAAGGGATTTAAATTCGTTCGATTAAGTTCAATTTGATTAAGTCTTAATATAAATGAATTGTTTTTAATAGGAAACAGATTTTTAGTGATTGAATGAAGATATACAGAAAGGGGAGGAAAGCCAACCCCAAGCAGATAGAGATTAAGAAAAATTCATCAAGCGGCTAAAAGACCATTCAAAATGTTATAGCAAAAAGGAGAGGAACATTTACACCAGGATAAAGCAGTCACTAAAACTGATAAAAAAAATCAGTCAAAACACTTCCTAAAAAAAATTATGTTTATCTGTAACAAAAGAATCTCTTTTAATAGATGCACGCTCAAAATTGAGGATAAGAGGGTATTGAGGCTGTTTGGAGGCACAATGTGCCAATTAAAAGCACTTAAGGCTAAAGACTCTGATACAATCCCGAGACCTTTGATTGTGTATTCGAGGCGGGGCCGGAAGTGAGAAAAGACTTTAATTAGTATTCTATTATTATTTAGTATTTTATTATTATTTAATTAGTCCTTATTTGTACTTGCCATAAATGGAATTGTCATTTATGGAAAGAAGTCTTTTATGGAATAGGAGTCTTTTACCTTAAATAGGATATCTCTAGGAGTCCTATAAATAGGAGTTATTAGGTCATTGTTAAGGCATCAGAAATCAATTGTCATTTGTTAGTTTGTAACCTTTTGGCTCTACGAGAGATTCTCTCTAGAGATTTATTATAAAGTTGGTAGATTCTATCAATTGTGGTATCAGAGCCATTCACCGATCCGGGAATGGTTACTACAAAGATGGAGTCAAGAATGCAAGAATGCGAAGAGGTTTCAGTAGAGATAAAGAAACAACAACAGAAATCATGGGAAGTTAGAAAACATGAAAGACCTAATTGGGGCAAAAGATCGAGGAAAGATTAAAATCCATGGTGGGCGAATTTCAATCCATGATCGAGCGAACCGTGAAGCAACCAATCCCCGAAACGAGCAATACGGACAAAGGGAAGAGACCGATGAGCGAAATTGAAGACAGCAGCGGCGACACGGTCGGAGACTTCACAACGGCGAAAGAGGCACGAAGCGACGGCGAACAAGGGCTGGTGCGAGCGAGATTCGCTGATGAGACGCGATGGCATGGCGAACCAAGATGCGAGGCGAACAAGGGCGATCTGGCGAGATTCGATGAGACGCGAGGGCATGGCGAACCAAGATTCGCTGAATGCGAGTTAGGTCAAGCCGTCGGGGCAGAGTGCGAGCGCGAAGGCGCGGGTTGGGCCAGAGCGAATGGCGAACGAAGAAGTGCAGGTTACGCCGGGGCGGAATATGAGCGAGGAAGCATAAGAAGAGCGGGTTTTGCTGGGGCGGAATATGAGCGAGGACTCATAAGAAGTGCGGGTTACGCTGGGGCATAATATGAGCGAGGAAGCATGGGTGGCCAAAGATAGGCGTGGCCGGGGCGTATTGGAACCGGAGGCACTTCGCTGGAGCGAAACGAAGATGAGCGAAGGGTTGCTGGAAGCGATTGGCCGAATGGAGAGCGAATGAGGCCTGAGGGGGCTTCGCTGGAGCAAAATTATAATGGAGGGCAATTTCGGAGAGGAGACGAGACGTTGGAAGAAAGGAGGGTGCACACCCGTTTTGACAGACCGTTAGCGCACGATGGTTGGAACGATCGGGGAGGCATTGACATGAGGCTACGAAAGTTAGAGATTCCTGTGTTTAAGGGACTATCTGAGGAAGATCCTGAAAGCTGGATATGCCGTGTTGAGCGATATTTTTGGGTCAATCGTTTGACTGAGTTAGAGAAAGTAGATGCTGCGGCTTTGTGTATGGAAGGGGAAGCTCTCGAATGGTTGCAATACGAGGAAGATCGAGCTCCTATTGCCTCTTGGGACGAGCTCAAGGAATTGTTGTTGCACCGTTTCCAGCCTACATCACAAGATAACAGATATGCAAATTTAATGATTTTACAGCAGGTTGGGACAGTTAAGGAGTATCGGCGATTGTTTGAGAGATATGCCAGGGGGATGCGAGATATAAGCGCAAGTGCCTTAGAAGGAAAATGGGAAAGTGGCCTAAAGGAGGAAATACGTAGTGAGATGCGAAAACTCCGACCTGTAGGAATTCAGGAAAAAAATGGATGGCACAAGTGATCGAAGATGACCTTGCATTTCAAGCTCAACGGAAAGGGGGTGGGACATCGACAGGGGAAAACTGGTACAGGAACATTGACGTCAGGTTCGGGAGGTACGGTAAGCTCAAACCTGAAAACGGTTACTCTCATCCCTAGCCGAGCAGTGACCAATTCCTCTTCAACCACTAGAACGACTAACGTACCATTTAAGAGACTGACGGATAGTGAGATTCGAATTAAGAAGGACAAGAAATGTGTTTTTCGTTGTGACGAAAAGTTTGTGTCGGGCCATCGTTGTAAGAAGAAAGAATTACAGCAGATGGAAGTGTTAGTAGTGCCATATGAAAGTGAGTGCCGGGAAACTGATGAGACGGAATATTCACCAGAAGACTTGACAGAGGAAGGGGAAATATGGGAATATAAAGAAACACAGGAAGTGGCAGCCTTGTCTTTGAATTCAATGGCAGGGATAAGTTCACCTAAAACACTTAAGGTCACAGGAACAATTCAAGGGCTGGAAGTAGTCGTACTCATTGATAGCGGAACCACTCATAATTTTATATCGGAGGTGATAGTAGAAAAGCTAAAACTACCTATTGAACCCTCCAACGACTCACGAAATCATCTCTCGCACAGGGATTCAGATGACGAACAGGGAATATGCAAAGATGTAGAACTACAATTGTTGAGTTGAGAATGGTCCACGATTTTTGCCACTGCCATTGGGTAGCGCAGATGTTATATTAGGAGTCGCATGGCTGGAAACGTTAGGAAAAATTGAGTTTAACTACCGTTCCTTACAAATGTGATTCGTTGTTGGGTCTTGAAATATCGAATTACAAGGGGATCCGTGATTGGTGAAGGCACATGTATCACTAAAATCAATGATAAAATCTTTACGATCAAAGGATCAGGGACTTTTAGTCGAGCTGAATTTGATGGATTCGCACACCCCTTCTCGTTTACAAGCGGGAGCGTTACTGACTTGTCTCGGTACCCCTTGAACTACACTCTTTATTTGATACTTATGCACCTATTTTTGAATCTCTGACAGACTTGCCTCCACAACGAAATTGTGATCACCATATCGAATTATTGGCGGGAAGGGAATCGATAAATGTGCGATCATATTCTGCATCTACAAAGATGCAAAAGAATGAAATTGAAAAATTGGTACGGGAAATGTTGTTAGCAGGGATCATTAGACCTAGCACGAGTTCGTTTTCAAGCCCAGTTCTGCTGGTTAGAAAGAAAGATAGAAGCTGGCATTTCTGTGTCGACTATAAAGCCTTAAATCAAGCAACAGTGCCCGACAAGTATCCGATACCGTTAGTCGATGAATTACTTGACGAACTACATGGAGTGACTATTTTTTCAAAAATTGATTTAAAGGCAGGTTACCATCAGATTCGAGTTAAACCAATGACATTCACAAAGCGCTTTTAGAACTCATGAGGGACACTATGAATCTGTGGTCATGCCTTTCGGCCTACGAAATGCTCCTGCCACATTCCAGTCAGTCATTAATGAAATTTTAAGGCCTTATTTACGGAAGTTTGTACTCGTTTTCTTTGACGACATTCTAATCTACAGCTTGTCCATTCAACAGCACCGTGATCATTTGGCACAGGTTTTTGAAGTATTATGGATTCATGCATTTGTAGCTAATGCAAAAAAATGCCAGTTTGGGATGAGCCGCATTGAATATTTGAGACATTACATATCAGCGGAGGGCGTGTCAGCAGATCCTGCTAAGATTGAGGCAATGGTTCAATGGCCTAGTCCAAAAACTATCAAAGACCTTCGTGGTTTCCTCGGACTAACAGGGTATTATCGACAATTCGTGGCTAATTACGGGTCCATGGCTTTTCCCTTAACACAGTTGCTTAAGAAAGGGAAGTTTGAGTGAGGAATCGAAGCTAAGGATAGTTTTCAAAGGCTGAAACATGCTATGAGTAGCGTGCCTGTGCTACGATTACTGGATTTCGGTCAGATGTTTGTGGTCGAAACCGATGCATCGGGGATTGGGGTTGGCGCCGTTTTAATGTAGCAAGGACAACCGTTGGCTTATTTCAGTAAAGCATTACCAATAACTCACCGTGTGAAGCCAGTGTACGAGTGCGAGTTGATGGCTATAGTTTTTGCCATACAAAGATGGCGTGCTTACCTTTTGGGGCACCATTTTGTTGTCCGCACGGATAAAAAAAGTCTAAAATTCTTGCTCGAACAACGTGTGGTGGATGGAAAATACCAACGGTGGATTTCTAAATTGATGGGATATGATTTTCATATTGAGTATAAAAAGGGACTGGAAAATAGAGCGGCTGATGCTCTGTCTCGAATGCCAATAGCCTGTGAACTGGGCGTCTTGAGTTATGTGGCGGGCATCAACACTGCAGTATTCACCCAACAAGTCAAAGAGAATGAAAAATTGTTGGCTATTTACACTACGCTGGAGGTTGGCGAAAAGGGACCACCAAGTTATACAGTTGTGGGTGGCGTTCTGCTATACCATGGACGACTTGTCCTACCACCGGAATCTCCTACAATTCCATTACTATTGCTCGAGTTCCACGGAGGAGCCGTTGGGGGGCATTTTGGGGTTCTCAAAACTTATCAGCGACTTGCAAAGGAAGTGTATTGGCCTGGGATGAAGGCTCGAGTACGAGCTTTCGTAGCAGACTGTTCAGTATGTGTGCAAGCCAAACACCTATCCTTATCTCTAGCAGGGTTGCTACAACCGCTACCCATTCTTGATAGAATTTGGGAGGACGTTTCTATGGATTTTGTGGAGGGCTTACCGAGATCAGAGGGCTTTGATACTATATTGGTTGTGGTAGATCGCCTTTCCAAATATGCCCATTTCATACCCCTTCGACACCCTTATACATTTCTTACGGTGGCGCATATTTTTATAAAGGAAATAGTCCGTTTGCATGGAATACCTAAGAGCATAGTTTTAGATCGCGACAAGGTTTTCACTAGTATGTTGTGGGAGGAATTATTCAAGGCTTCAGGAACAAAACTTCGTCGCAGCACGACTTATCATCCTCGGATCGACGGCGGTCGAGGTCGTTAACCGTTGTTTGGAGTCTTATTTGCGTTGTTTTGTAATGACTTAACCAAAGGCATGGTGCAAGTGGATTCCATGGGCCGAATTTAGCTATAATACATCATACCATTCGGCGTCGGGCATGACTCCCTTCGAGAGTGTTTATGGTCGTTTACCCCCTACTATTTTGGGATATGACGGTGGAACAAGCCATGTGGCGGTAGTTGACTCATTAATGCTTGATCGGGATAGGATGTTAGACACACTTAAGGCTACTCTTCTAAAAACACAACAGTCTATGTCTGCCCGTGCAAATAATAAACGTCGGGACATCCAATTTCTTGTTGGTGATTTGGTATATATTAAGCTTCGCCCGTACCCAGTGTTTTCAAAGCGCAAAGCGTAACGCAAGGCGACACTCTCCTTGATTGCCTCAAGGCGAGAAGCGACAAAAAGGCGAGGCCCGAGTGAGGCGAGGCCAGAGTGAAGCGAGGCGCAATATATAAATACATAACAAAATATAATAACATATATAAATATATAAAGATAAATTGATATTGAAAATAGATTCTTATTTACACAAAATATGAAATCCTAAATGGTAAAAACATCCAAATAGTAAATGATAAATATTAAATGTGAAAAATATTAAAGTTAAAAACAATTTATATATCAAAAGTCAATAAATAATAAACAATCATTAAAATTGTGAAAATATTAAGTCATCAACTTTTGATACCCTTGTATTATAAATTGTTTTAAATTTTAAACAACCCTTATATATACTATTAATAAATAAAAGAAGAAAAAAAGAATAAAAATATAAAACAAAATATGATAAGATGTTTCCAAATAAAATATCAAATTCTTTCCAAATAATACTACATAGCAAAAACATCAAAATAAACAAACAAAAAAATCAATCAAATGGAAAATGGCAAAAAATAAAAAATAAAAAATGTTGAACAAATTTAAAATACACCGATTGTATATTTTGAAGTCAATTGGAACCTTTGGGCTCCAGGTTATTAAAGGTATAAACAATTTTTACTTTATATTTTAAGCATAATATAAAGTAAAAAAATAATGTAACTAAAGTAGTAAGCTTTATCTGCAGAATTAATAAAACTAAACAAATTATACTTTATATTTTAATTAATTTAAAATAGAAAAAATAAATGAAAACTAAAATTCCCAATTATCAATATTGAGAGTTAATAGTTAATAATGAACAAAAAAACAAAAACTTAATTTTGAATGATGGCTTGTCATTTCACATTTTAAATAAAAGTTCTTTTATTCAAAGGATTTTATCAAGTTTGCACGCTATTCAAAGTTAATCAAACAAAAAATAAAAAGAAAACTTAAAAATTAATAGGTTGTCTTTTCACTTTTAATAAAGCCTTTTACTCAAAAGACATTTGCTTTATATTATCATCCATTTCTAAACACTCCACGAAGAACATAAATAAATACATCTGCTCATCATCTTCAACCTTTTGCCTTGAAGATGACTCTGCTTTATAAATCTGAAAAGAAAAAAAAACTCAAGCGCACGCCTTCCACAGGGCGAAGGCGTTGTCGGGCGGAAAGAGGCGAAGGTAGGCGGCGCGCTGAGTGAAGTCGCTCGCCACGCCGCTTAAGAGGCGCATGGGCCCTGTCGCCGCCACTCCCGCCATAGGCGAGCGCACTAGGTCGCCTCAACAACACTGCCCGTACCGCCAATCATCTTTGGCAAAATTCAAGCACCCGAAGTTAGCACCAAGATTCATCGGGCCTTACTGTGTGTTAGCACGAGTTGGCCAAGTTGCATACCGTTTGGAACTACCTTCGAATGTCAAGATACATCCGGTGTTTCATGTGTCCGTGTTGCGAAGGCGATGATGGAGCCTCGCTTATAGTCTTACCTACACCTTCATGAGTGGGAGACGATCTATGTGTGGCCGTAAATCCAAAAGCTATTCAGGAATACGAGAGGCATCTCACGAAGGCGGGTCACGTGAGGTGTTGGTACAATGGGAAGACTCGCCCTCCTAAGACGCAACATGGGAAATAGCTTCCGATTTGGATTCACAATTTCCAGAATTTCACCTTAAGGACAAGGTGGCTCTTTGGGGGGGGGAAGTATTGATACAATCCCGAGACCTTTGATTGTGTATTCGAGGCGGGGCCGGAAGTGAGAAAAGACTTTAATTAGTATTCTATTATTATTTAGTATTTTATTATTAGTTAATTAGTCCTTATTTGTACTTGCCATAAATGGAATTGTCATTTATGGAAAGAAGTCTTTTATGGAATAGGAGTCTTTTACCTTAAATAGGATATCTCTAGGAGTCCTATAAATAGGAGTTATTAGGTCATTGTTAAGGCATCAGAAATCAATTGTCATTTGTTAGTTTGTAACCTTTTGGCTCTACGGGAGATTCTCTCTAGAGATTTATTATAAAGTTGGTAGATTCTATCAGACTCTTAGGATATATCCTTTGAAGAAGCTTCTTTCATCCATCAAGCTGTCCAAAAACACATTGAAGTT
Source organism: Sicyos edulis (assembly GCA_036507275.1). Taxonomy (NCBI): domain Eukaryota; kingdom Viridiplantae; phylum Streptophyta; class Magnoliopsida; order Cucurbitales; family Cucurbitaceae; genus Sicyos; species Sicyos edulis. The sequence goes on from CM071850.1 coordinate 9,322,659, forward strand.
CCATAGGCTAGCTCTAGTGTGGACTGAATCTTTGAGTATCATGGTGTTCTTCCATGGTCCTTTAGATGGGTGTGAAATGTCAGTATCTAGCCATGAGTCCAAAGGGGTGGAGCCATATTATCCTACTATTTCTCTTCCAAAGCGCTTCCTTTTTACTAAAAATTGGAAAATCGATTTTTCTAAAAGGAAATGGTTGTTTAGTCCCCTAAATCTATGGGTAGTTGAGCCTTATGCCAAATTTAGGTTTGTTGAATTTCCTTGGGCAGTAAAAGGACTAGTTGAAGTGAGTTCGTTAACCGAGAAAGAGAGTAGGAACATTTTTCTAGTCAATAGTATCAATAAACTCTCGATGAAGTTGTGGCAAATAGCATGATATGCACCATTCCAAATTTCTTTTTGAAAATGGCTCTCCACTGTACTTTATTGTATCCTACAAATATGGCTAGATAAAGGCAAATGTATCGCAGGTGTTCACTTTAATGTGTATATTAAAGTGGGCAATGGGACAACACCAAATTTTGGACAGCAAATATGTCTGATAAACCTCTTATAACATAAGTATATTCTAGAGGGGAGAAGAAGAAAGCATGTGAAGGTTGTTAGAAATATGTGAGTCATGGGACATGTAAGGTTTTGTGTAATTAGTTACACCGAGGCTCTATAATTATAGTTTATTTCATTTGTTCAGTTTTTTATTTTTAAAATATTGTATTGACATTCTCTTTGAGGATTTGAGAGAGGTAAGCTATGAATGTGAGAATTAATTCTTGGGAGAAAAGAAATGTTGAGCTTGTTGCAAATCAAGACATTATGCATGTGGAAATGAAGGCTCAATCAAATGAGTGGATCCTGAGAATATTTTTAGTTCACTCTGCTTCAGAAGAAAATGAGACATTGTTTGCTAGACGAGAAGAAAAAAACGAAAATGAAGATTCAGTTTCAAGTAGAACTTACCAGTGTGGACAAGGTGGTTCTTCAGGGGCGGCCATTCATAAGCCACCTATTACAAAAGTATATTCTAGAAGGGAGAAGAAGAAAGCATGTGAAGGTTGTCAGAAATTTGTTATTCGTGGCACGTGCTTGGTGTAATTAGTTATACCGAGGCTATATAAGTCTAGTTTATTTCATTCGTTCAGTTTCTCTCTTCTTCTTCGATGTTTACTTTTCCATCTCTTGTTTCTCCTTTCTTCCCATGTCTGCCTTCTTATTCTTCCTTCTCGTCCTTCATCTTCTCCTTTTTCTTTTTCTTATTCCTTTCCTCCTCGTTCTTCCTCTCCCTCTCCTTTTATCTTTTTCTTTTTCTAATTTTTTCCCATTCTAGTTTTCTTCTCCTCCTTCATCTTTTACTTATTTTCCTATTTCTTTTTATTTTTTGCTTCTCTCTTTTCTTCTTCCTCTCCTTTAATTCTCTTTTTAACTTTTTTTTTCTTGTAATTGTGGCTTCAGAGAGGTTGATTTGGTGATGGAGTCTTGATTTTCTTGATATTTTGGGTTTGGGTTTGATGGCCTTGTCATTTGAGCATCATCTTCAACCATTTTTTTTCTGTCGTCAGACATGTTCTTTGGTGGGAGATTTTTCTTGGAGAGTGGTCTAGATCTGTTGGAGTCTTCTTTCCAACCGAATGATATCCTTCTTGTTTTACAGATTTGGCGTGGATCCTTTGTTTAGAGAGTTAGTACCACAACCTACAATGTCGAATTATTCTAGCCGGCGACAAATTTGATAATCAATGCTGATTTGCTCTCCCACATCTGTCAGCGATGAGATTCTTTGAGGACCTATGTATTCGTGGACGAATATACTGATTGGGTTGTATTATCCATAAGCTACTAATGTTTTTAGTCTATAGACTTTGGTAGGTCTGGGTTAAAAAGGGTTGATTTTTTATACAACAAGCACATGGGATTTGATTGCAAATCTTAAGTTTTGGCTCTGGCCATGTGATTTGCGATAGATCTTGCAACATCTTGCAAGCATTGGCATCCGGTGGTTTGGGTTATCAAAAGTTGGCTTTTGCAAGTCTGAATCAACAAGCGTCATGGGATTTAGTCGCAAATCTTATAATTTTGACTGTGGTTACGTGTTTTGCGGCAGAGATCTTGCAACAACTTACTAGCATTGACATGAGGTGGTTTGGGATATTGAAAGTTGGCTTTTGCAAGTCTGAATCAACAAGCGTCATGGGATTAGTCGCAAATGTTATAATTTTGGATGTGGTTATGTGTTTTGTGGCAGAGCTCTTGCAACAACTTACTAGCATTGACATCTGGACGTTTGGGTTATCGAATGTTGGCTTTTGCAAGTCTAAATCAACAAACGTCATGGGATTAAGTCGCAAATCTTATAATTTTGACTGTGGTTACGTGTTTTGCAGCAGAGATCTTGCAACAACTTACTAGCATTTACATTTGGGGGTTTGGGTTATCGAACGTTGGCTTTTGCAAGTCTTAATCAACAAACATCATGGGATTTAGTCACAAATCTCTTATAATTTTGGTTGTGGTTACGTGTTTTGCGGCAAAGATCTTGCAAAAACAGAGGCCGTAAATGCTTGAACCTTCTCCACATATTATCTACCACATCCCACTTGTTCATAAGGGTTTGAATCGGTTGCTAATGAAGCGCCTACAAACTAGTGGTATCATGTATGGAAAGTGGTTAGAATCAATCAGCATCATGGACTAACTTGGCAACATTGTTTATCAATTAATATGTCGTAGTGTGATGCCTGTTCTTATCGGTTATTCCAATTGTTTTCCCTGAATATTAGTTGACTTTGAAGGTTGCTTCCCTCCCCCTTCTTCTCCTCTCCCTCCTTTCTTTTATCTTTTTGTAACTCTTTCATATATGAGTGAAATAGTTTTGTTTCCTATCCAAAAAAAAAGAAAGAAATATTGTATGGAGAAGAAAGCTTGTGTACTTCCAAGTCTTTGATGTATAAATAAGATTGTTAGTAGAGTTTATCAGTATCAGGGATGACCTCTCAAGCTAGTCTTCCTGAGGTTATAAAAATCTTTGCAATCTCATTTGAGATGAACAACACCTTAGGAAATCGAAGATTTTCTTTTTTTCCGGACTTGTAGAAGTATCAACACTTTTGATAGAGGTCAAAAGAGGAATTTTTTCTTGGTTTTATCATCTCAAGTTTATGGTGTGTGTATGGAGGAGAATCGAACTCATTTCTTTATTCATTGTAATCCTGCATCAAGTGGATGGATTTGCTTGAGCCCTCTTAAAGGTATAGAAGATTGGATTTCTGAGGTTCTCTTGGATTGGTGCCTGGTGGTTCAAAAATATAGCTGGAGTGCTATTTTGCTAGTGCTTCAAGAGGGGGAAGAAACGTTCATATACTACAGTATTTTGTGCTTGAGTGAATTTATAGCTTTCGCTAATAAAGGTGTTTGATCTTGCTTGGTGGTTTACACAGCTCACTTATTATTTAATGGGGATTAATAATCCTAAAAATCTATTCTTAATTATTAAAACTTCACAATCTGACTCCAGTTTGTGCGTTTTTTAATCATGATCATCCACCCACTACCTTTTTTTCTATAGATTTTTTTCTTTTACTTAATTTTTCATACAGATAGACAGGAAAATTACTGAACTTGTTACAGAGCAGCAGAAAATTGAGGCCAAGCGGCATCATGATAAATCAGAATTGGCACAGCTTAAGCAGGACATTGATAATGCTCAAAATCAGCAACAATCATTATCTAAGGCTCGTTTGAATAAGGTATCTTTAAGACTAGTTCTATAACCTTTTGGTTCAACTCCACCCTGTTTAGATATAGAAATATAGTTCTTTGTATTGATATTTCTTAATCCGGTTTGTAGGAAAAATCTCTTGCTGATGTTAGGACTCAGATTGATCAGCTTAAAGGTAATATGGACATGAAACGAGCTGAAATGGGCACAGATCTCATTGATCATTTGACGCCAGAGGAAAAAAATCTCCTATCACGATTGAACCCTGAAATATCAGAGCTGAAAGAGAAACTTATTGCATGCAAGACAGATCGTATTGAGGTCAGTAAATTGGTGTATGCATTTATTCGTATCGTAAATCTTTAACTTTTGCCCTTGTGCTTGCCTTTTGTTATTGGCTAGACTGAAACAAGGAAAGCCGAGCTTGAGACGAATCTAACAAACAATCTCAAGCGGCGGAAAGTAGAGTTAGAAAAAGTAATCTCAGATGCAAAAGCAAACTCTTTATATGGAGAAGCAGAATTAAAGAGACAAGAACTTGAAGATGCCAAATTATTAGTTGAAGAAGCGACCGAACAGCTTAAAAGTCAGACTTTTGATTCAGTTACTTCCAAATTTCATGGGGTTTCATTCTTTTTTTCTCCATTAATAGTGATTTGAAGCTGTAATATCTCAGGAGTTTCTGAAACTATGGACATTGGGTCTAAGGAAGTCAAGAAGATTAAAGATGAAAAGAATAAACTAAAGGTATTCCATTTTTTCATGCTGACCAGTGATTATTGCTGTCAACTCCTTGCTCAGTTAATCCCCTTCAATGCAGACTTTAGAAGACAACTACGAGAGGACACTTCAGGACGAAGCTAAAGAATTGGAGCAACTACTAAGCAAAAGAAATGTTCTTCTTGCCAGAGAAGAAGAGTATTCAAAGAAAATTGGAGAGCTGGGGCTACTGTCATCTGACGCTTTTGAAACGTAAGGTTTTCTTTGAATTAGGATTTCCTTCTTGTGTTTAGATGTCTTTGAAAAATGATTGATGATCATAGTTGAGATTAGTTGACAGTACTTTCCATGTTACTGATAGAATCTACCACAAAATATTATTAAACTACGATAATCTCTCGAGAAGATCTCTCAAAGAGCCAAGTACAAGACGACAACTGTTTGAATGAATTCTATAATCACCTATCCTATCATATATATAGTAAACATAGAAGTTGACCTAATTTAGTAATAGCTCAACTAAGGCCCACAAGCCCAATACAAATGAAATAACAATTAAGGAATATTAAATATAAATAATAAACAACTAATTCCGTAATGTCTTGTTCCACCTCGAGTAAACCTTCAGCGGGCTCGGGATCGTATCAATACTTCCCCCCCAAAGAGCCACCTTGTCCTCAAGGTGAAAGTCAGGAAATTGCAGCTCGAAATCACTGGCGGACTCCCACGTAGCCTCTTCTGGAGTGGAACCCTCCCATTGGATCAAAACTTGGCACGAGCCCCCTTCAAGCGGGTCCTCCCGTATGCCCAACACAGCCTTAGGGCAAACCACGACACACAAATCTTCCGTCACCATGGACGGCGTAGCCAACACTAAAATTGAAGAACCCATCGCCTTACGCAGGACAGACACATGAAAAACCGGATGAATCTTCACTGATGGAGGCAACTCTAGCCGATATGCCACTGGCCCCACCCGCGCCAAAACACGATACAAACCAATAAAGCGTGGTGCTAACTTGGGGTGTTTAAACCGTGCCAGAGAAGATTGACGGTAAGGCCTGAGTTTAATATAAACCAAGTCATCGACAGCAAACTGAACATCTCGGCGATTGGCATTCGCGCGATCCGACGTTGATTGTTGCGCACGCAACAAATTAGCCTTCAACGAATCCAAGATTCGATCCCTTTTTAACATCAACGAGTCCACAGCCGCCACTGGACTAGCTCCGAAATCATATCCCAAAATCGATGGCGGAGGGCGACCGTAAACGATCGCAAAGGGCGTCATGCCCGTGGACGAGTGAAAAGATGTGTTAAAGCTAAATTCAGCCCAAGACAACCATTGATACCATGCCTTGGGTTGAGTAATCACAAAGCATCGTAGGTAAGACTCCAAACAGCGATTTACAACCTCGGTTTGGCCATCCGTTTGGGGATGGTATGTAATCATGCTAAGCGAAAGCTTCGTCCCCGGAGCCTTAAACATTTCCTCCTACAGTAAGCTAGTGAAGATTTTATCGCGGTCGGATACAATGCTCTTCGGTATCCCATGCAAGCGAACCACCTCTTTTATAAAAACCTTAGACACCGATAAGGAAGTGAAAGGGTGGCGCAGGGGAATGAAATGTGCATATTTAGACAATCACATCAACCACTACTAAAATAGTGTCGAAACCCTCCGAACGCGAAGACCCTCAACAAAGTCCATGGAGATGTCCTCCCAAATTCGTTCTGGAATCGGTAACGGCTGTAACAACCCTGCTGGGGATAATTACAGGTGTTTGGCCTGCATACAGATCGAACACTCCGCCACAAAAGCGCGGACACGAGCCTTCATTCCTTGCCAATAAACTTCCTTAGCTTGACGACGATCGTTTTAAGACTCCAAAATGCCCTCCGACAAACCCCCATGGAATTCTAGCAATAGTAGAGGAATTGTCGGGATGTCGTGCGATAATACTAACTCGCCGCCTGTAAAGCAAAACATCGCCCACAACTGAATACCCAGCCGGACCCGCCTCACCTGCCTTCAAAGTCGTAAAAATAGGCATTGATGTCGCGTCTTCCTTAATCTGCTGCAAGTAAACACAATGTGTTATCTACGCCCACGAAACTCAAAGATCCCCAACTCACAAGACGGAGGCATCCGGGAAAGAGCGTCAGCGGCCTGATTCTCAAGACCCTTCTTGTACTCAGTACTGAAATCATACCCCATAAGTTTAGCAATCCAACGATGATAATCACCATCCACCACACGCTGCTCTAGTAAAAACTTAAGGCTTTTCTCGTCGGTCACGTACAATAAAATGGTGTCCCAACAGTACGCCCATCATCGAACGCAGCGAACACAATGGCCATTAACTCACGCTCATAGACAGGCTTTACGCGATGAGTGATCGGCAAAGCCCTACTAAAGTATGCCAATGGTTGGCCTTGCTGCATTAACACCGCACCCACACCAATTCCTGAAGCGTCGGTTTCTACCACAAATACTGGGCCAAATCACGTAATCGAGGATCGGGACATCTTTGCTCATGGCATGTTTCATTCTCTGGAAACAGTCCTCTGCAGCTGGCCCCCATTCAAATTTTCCCTTCTTTAGCAACTGCGTCAAAGGAAAAGCCATCGATCCATAATTAACTACAAATCGTCGATAGTATCCCGTTAGACCTAGGAATCCCCTTAAGTCTTTAATATTTCTGGGACTCGGCCATCCCACCATTGCTTCAATCTTTGCTGGGTCAGCAGACACGCCCTCAGCAGATATGAAATGCCCAAGATACTTGATACGATGTAACCCAAACTGGCATTTCTTGGCGTTGGCAACAAACGCATGTTTAATCAAACCCTCAAAAACCCGAGCCAAGTGCTCCCGATGCTCCCCAATGGTCATGCTGTAAATGAGAATATCATCAAAGAAAACCAACACAAACTTACGCAGATACGGGCGCAAAATATCATTCATAACTGACTGGAAGGTGGCTGGAGCATTTCTCAATCCGAAAGGCATGACAACGAACTCATAATGGCCCTCGTGAGTTCTGAACGCTGTTTTGTGCACATCAGTAGGTTTAACGCGAATCTGATGGTAACCGACCTTCAAATCAATTTTGGAAAAGATCGTCGCTCCATGAAGTTCATCCAGAAGCTCATCCACCAAGGGGATGGGGTACTTATCTGGTACTGTGACATGATTCAGAGCCCTGTAATCAACACAAAATCGCCAACTACCATCCTTCTTTCGTACTAGCAACACAGGACTCGAAAAAGCGCTCGTGCTAGGACGAATTATCCCTGCCAGTAACATTTTCCGCACCAACTTTTCAATCTCATTTTTCTGGTATTGCGGATATCGATACGGACGCACATTCACGGAATCCGTTCCCGCCATCAAGTCGATGGAATGATCACTGTTCCTCGGTGGTGGTAACCCTGTCAATGACTCAAACACAGGTGAGCAAGATTTAATTAAGGAGTGCGCCTCAGGTACTGAGTTAAGTCGAGCGCGCAATGTTCGTCTGCGAATGACCTCGAAAATTGTGGTCTCAACCATATTCAATTCCACTAAAAGTCCCTGATCCTTGGGTCGTAAAGATTTCATCATAGATTTCAACGAAACTTGCGCCTTAACCAGGCGTGGATCCCCCTGTAATTCGGCTTCCCATGAGCCCAACACAAATCGCATATGCAAAGAGCGGAAATTGAATTCAATCTTCCCCAAAGTCTCCAACCAAGCTACCCCTAGGATCACATCAGCACTTCCGAGGGGTAAGGGTAGGAAATCGTTAACTATTTTAAGCTCCGCCAAGTGCAGTTCCACATTTTTGCAAATTCCCGCTGTCCTTACTGACTTGCCTGTCCCCAGCATAATACCATAATCATGCGATGGTTCCACCGAAAGTTTCAACTTAGCCACGATCACATCAGATATAAAATTATGGGTGGCCCCGTTGTCGATAAGAACCACTACCTGAAGACCTTGAATAGATCCTGTGACTTTCAAAGTTTTTGGTGAGCTTAACCCCGCCATTGAATTTAATGACAGCGCTGCTAAGTCTCGCGCATCCTCCGTGTCACTGATATTCCCATCACTGTCATTTTCAGAAACTGCTCCCTCAGTAATCACATCCCCTACAACGAGTATCTCTAGAGCCTGAAGCTCCTTCTTTTTACAACGATGCCCTTGAACAAATTTCTCGTCACAACGGAAACACAATCCCTTATCTTTGCAGACCCGAATCTCACTATCTGTCAAACGTTTATAGGGTAATGTGGACGGTGTACTTGTGGTCACAGGCCTCTGGGAAGTTAGGGCTATAGTTCTCAGATTAGCACTTCCTGTCGTCCTTGTGCTCGTAGCCCCGATTCCCATGCTGCTAGTGGATGGCTTAACTATTGATGAAGACCCTGCCCTTTTCGTTTGAGCTCGAAAAGCAAGGTCATCCTCAATTACTTGAGCCATAAATTTCTTATCCTGAATACCCACGGGTCGCAGCTTCCTCATCTCACTTCTGATTTCTTCCTTCAATCTGCTTTCCCATTTTCCCTCCAACGCACTCGCACTAATATCGCGTATTCCCTTTGCATACTTCTCAAACAGGCGCCTATATTCTTTCACAGTTCCCACCTGTTGTAAACTCATAAGGTTTGCATATCTGTTGTCATTGATCGTCATTTGGAAACGATGCAGCAATAATTCCCGAAACTCTTCCCATGAGGCAATCGGGGCTCGGTCCTCTTCATACTGCAACCATTCTAATGCCTCTCCTTCCATGCATAAGGCTGCAGCATCAACCCGTTCATTCCCTGTCAAGCGATTAACCCAAAAATACCTCTCGACCCGGCACAACCACCCGTCCGAATCCTCATCCGCCAGACCCTTGAACACCGGCATTTCTAACTTTCGTAACCTCCTATCGAACATTGGTCCATCCCTACCGCCTGTACCCGGTCCGCCCCTTTCAAATTGATCCTGTGTCTCTCCCCAATCCTCGCACTCCCGGTCTCGGTGCCCTGTATTTCGCCCGCGATCGTTCCAACCGTCATGCGCTAACGGCCTTTCGTAGCCATTGCGCACCCTCCTCTCCTCGGAAATCCTGTTCCTTCTTATGTCGAATTCCGTTCCCGGTACATTGCCCCCGTCACCAGGCCCTAGAAACCCGTCTCTCCGGTCCAACCCGACTAGCCCAGGCCGACCCAGTCCAGCATGCCCGACCCGACCCAGCCCCCCCCGGCCCGGGCCTCCCCAGCCCAGCCCAACGCCCATTGGCCCACTCTCCGCGCACCAGCCCAGCCCGACACCCTCGGCCACGCGCCGCCCCGCCCGACCTCACCCGACACACCACCACGGCCGCGCGCCACCCTGCCCGCGTTCAGCGCCCCAGCCCGCGCCATGTGCGTGCACACCCTCGGGACCCCACGCCCCAACGTCGACGAGCCCCTCTTCTGCGCCTCGACCCACGCCCTGCGCTCGGGTCCGCTCGACGCCCCACGCCTCAGTGCTTCCGTCTGCTCCCCTGCGCCCTTCTTCACGCTCCGCTCCCTCTCGCGCGCGCGCGCGCAGCCCGCTCCTCTGCCGGATCGCATCGCCTCCGCCTCGCCGCCGCCGCTCCGCCGCCAACTCCCGCTGCAGCAGCAGACGATCGCGACCCTTCCTCCGATTCCTCGGTCATCAATCCCTTCCCTTTGTCAACCCGGATCGATTCCATTATTAGTTCCAAATTCCAGGTTATCGACTCGAACTTTAAATCCTGGGAATCTATCTTTTTTCCCAAACGCTCCTCCATCAATTCCATCTTCGTATTCATCTCCTGCAACTTCCTCGCCAAGTCGACTGCTCCTTCCTCACACTCTTTCATCCTTGTTTCCATCTTAGTAGTCACCATTCCCAGATCGGCAAATGGCTCTAATACCAAAATGATAGAATCTACCACAAAATAGTATTAAACTACGATAATCTCTCGAGAGGATCTCTCAAAGAGCCAAGTACAAGACGACAACTGTTTGAATGAATTCTATAATCACCTATCCTATCATATATATAGTAAACATAGAAGTTGACCTAATTTAGTAATAGCTCAACTAAGGCCCACAAGCCCAATACAAATGAAATAACAATTAAGGAATATTAAATATAAATAATAAACAACTAATTCCGTAATGTCTTGTTCCGCCTCGAATAAACCTTCAGCGGGCTTGGGATCGTATCAGTTACCTTAATGTATTGTTTGTGGTTCATTTCTTGGTAGCTGCTGATCCTTGTTGGGTTTTCTTTTCTATTGTAAATTTTAGGTATAAGAGGAGGAACATCAAGGAACTGTATAAAATGCTGCACAGATGCAACGAACAACTGCAACAATTCAGCCATGTTAATAAGAAAGCATTGGATCAGTATGTGAATTTCACAGAACAAAGGGAAGAGCTTCAGAAAAGGCAAGCTGAACTGAATGCAGGTGATGAGGTACTGCTAGATCAAATCCAGTTCAGAATGTTTTGTTTGTAATTTGGCTTTCAAACTCTTGCCAAGAAATTGTACTTCTGAACTTTGTAGAAAATTCAAGAGCTCATAGGAGTGTTAGATCAGAGGAAGGATGAATCAATTGAACGTACATTCAAAGGAGTTGCGAAGCACTTTCGAGAAGTTTTCTCAGAGCTTGTTCAAGGTGGCCATGGGTATCTAGTAATGATGAAGAAAAAGGTATGGCCGTGATTGTATTTGCATTCATTCCTTTTTTTGCTGGATGCAGTTTTTATCACTCAAATTGTAGTTTTCATGTGGTCCTTGTGGGGCATTATGCTTATGAATGGTTGAGATTGAGGTATGACATGTCATTTTGATAAGGTGCTTGGCATGATTGTCATTTTCTGCATTCATGGTGATGCATGATCCCCATAGCCTTTGCTGGACCATATTGCAAAATTGTTTGAGTGGAAGGCTAGTGGGAAAAAACGTAAGTGTTTTTTTGAAATGGAAACAAATCTTTCATTAGGACTGACTGAATATGTTGAGGAACATCCTCTACAGCTATGAGTTAACAAGGCAAAAAAGGAAGAGATGATCTGACCTTCCCATTCTTTAATAGGAGATGCCTGAAATGTTGAGGATAGAGGAAACCATACTGAGTTGAATGATTTAGTTGATGTATGCATAAACTTGAGATTGAGACTGCGGCTTTAGAAGAGGCTAGCTCGGGCACAACTTTTATCAAAATCTCTGTTCTATGGCATTACTGATGTGTATGTGTCTTTCATCATTATGGGGAAATCTTCCTTTCTAGTTGTGAACTTGTAGTTGGGTCGGGATGATGCAATTCTTTGTGCCTTGCGGGGATATAGATCTTCTTCGAAAACTGTTGTTTTAGATGGTTTGGTGATCACTTGGCTCGTTCAGAGACTGTAGGTCTATGGTAGAAGAGTTTCTTCTCCATCAGTTCTTCTGTGATAAGGGACCAAGGGTCTTTTTTTGGCGTCCAGTTTTGTGCTATTTTATAAGGTATATAGCTAGGAGGAATAGTAGAATTTTACAGGGGTTGGTATTGGTAGTTCTGGAGTGGATGTTTTGTCCGTTGTAGGCGTGGTGCACAAATATTTTTGTATTTAACCCTTGGATCTTATTTTGTTAGATTGGAAACCCCTTTTTTATTTTAGTTTGGCTTCATTACATGTTTTTTATGTCTTGTATTCTTTCATTTCTTCCAAAGTTTTTTGGGAATACACTCAATCCATAATGCCTCCAATGGGTCTATAACTCTAAGCTAATGAGGATAGTTACGGAATGGAAAAATTGGGTTACCTAACCCATCTTGCAAAATGTCCAAAGCCGAAGGAAGACAAATCGGACATGAGTGGTCGAGGACTCCCATCTGTGGTTTTATTAGTCATTAACGGATCTAAAGATGACTAAGTTCGAGTTTTCTTACCCATGGCTAAGGAAACTGAATTTTTGAAAAGTTTAATCGGAGGTTATAATATCACATTACTTTAGTATATTGGAGGGCCTATAGCTAGAATCAGACTTGTATGACATAGTGCCAACAATAACACTTCTAAGACTTGTATGATACTGTCCCATCTGTGGTTTAATTCAATTTTATGGGTTAGAATGGTGTTCCATGATTGTGGCTAGATAATTATGAATGACTGTAACATCAAGAGGAGTTTGTTTTTTTTAAAAACAACTGCTTTCGTTTGCACAGGATGGCGATCATGTTGATGATGATCCGGATGAAGCTGGACCTCAAGATCCAGATACTGGAGGCAGGGTTGAGAAATACATTGGAGTAAAAGTGAAGGCATGTACAAGCGTCCATACTTTGTTCCACAGATGTCCTATCCTAAGTTCCTAAATAAAACGGCGTTTGTTGCAGGTTTCTTTTACTGGACAAGGAGAGACACAGTCTATGAAGCAGTTGTCTGGGGGACAAAAAACTGTTGTTGCTCTAACCCTTATCTTCGCCATACAACGATGTGATCCCGCTCCATTTTACCTTTTTGATGAGATTGATGCTGCATTGGATCCTCAATATAGAACAGCAGTCGGAAGTATCCTTTACATTATGCTATTATATATTTTTTTTATCGACAACGCATTATGTCATATATTCTCTTTTCTGTCATTGCCATCAGGTTCCAAACTATATTGAAATATAGACAATACAGAAAATACAAATAAACCAAGTTTAGATTGGTTTTTGGACCCTCCCTCTTCAGATATCTCTCAAGCCCTAATTCACTAACCAAAATATTTCATACCTCTCCCCCTTCACCCCCTCTATTCCCTAACTAACTCCTTAAGGGTGTGTTTGTGCCACCAAAAATAAGGGAGAGAACCAGAATGAAGATAATTCTCCGTGTTTGGACCACCGGGAATCATTTCTAGGGGTGTTCATGGTCCGGGTTGGGTAGGGTTGGATGAATTTTTTGGACCAACCCAATTTTTCGGGTTGGTCAATTCGCCAACCCATCCAACCCTCTGCATTAGCGCAACCCAACCCAACCCAACCCTATATTTTCGGGTTGAGTTGGGTTGGGTTCTCGGGTTATATTACTATTTTTTTTCTTTATGATTCAACTCATAAACTCATAATTATGTAATAAAAAAAGCATTATATTGTATACTTCAATCTATTACCTATCCTATTAGTGCATATATATATTTTTTAGAAGGCTTACAAGTAAGTTAAGAACCTATCTTATTAATTTATCTTACATACACACATATAATATGTATAATATTCTTAGTTCGGGTTGGGTTGGGTTGAACGAGCCAAAAATTAGCCAACCCAAGAACCAACCCAACCCAACAAAAACTATAAAATCATAACCCAACCCAACCCAAAAAAATTATAACCCAACCCAACCCTTACGGTTTGGGTTGGGTAGTCCGGATTGCTCGGGTTGCCGGTTTTTTTGTACACCCCTAATCATTTCCCTCATAATTGCCTTTTCCAAAAATCACTTTTTCATTCTCCTCACAACTACTTTTCATTCTCCCCACAACAAATTTTTATACATCACATCACTATTTTTCACTCATCGTATCATTATTTTGTTTACTCCATAATCATTCCCTTCACCCCAAACACAAATAATCATTTCTCCATAATCATTATCTTCATCCCAAATACAAATAATCATTCTCTCCTTAATCATTCCCTTTCCTACTCTCCCCCTAATTCTCATTCCCCCCATAATCATTCTCATTCCTCTTCCCCAAGCATCCCCTAATTGTTTACTAGCATACCCTTGATATAAATCCTACCACATTCCTATTTGATGTCTCTTAATTACTTTCTAGATATGATTCGTCGGCTAGCAGATATGGCGAATACTCAATTTATAACAACCACATTTAGGCCAGAGCTCGTGAAGGTTTCCGACAAGATTTATGGAGTAACCCATAAAAATAGGGTGAGCCGTGTCAATGTTGTCACAAAGGAAGATGCTCTAGACTTCATCGAGCATGACCAATCTCACAGCAACTAAGGTTAGATTTTCTATTCAAACTTTCAGTGTTTCGTTGACTGTGACTAGTTTACAATATAGATATATTTCAAGGAGAGATAAAATTGCTTTTGGTATTCATAGGTGGTTAAAGATCCATTGGTCTATATTGGATCTTGAAAGTATCGTTACGTGTGAACGGAAATACTCGACATCGCGCCTAACCGACTCAAAGAGGTAGGTGCGAAACTTTCGGGATGTAATTAGGTAATGTTAGATGACATGTGAAGATTATGCTGTGAACTTCACACTAATAGTAGTGGTACTTTTTGGGTAGTTATCTCCTGAATCATGTAATTAAGCAAATATGACTGTTATGGCTGTGATCTGTTTAGCGGTAGCTGAAATAGGTCATTGATTGATATTTTTTTAGTTTTCATCAGGTTCCAAACTCATTTCTAAATTTTAAAATCTTCAATTTTAATCCTTAAATAAATTTAAGTTTAATATTAATGAAAATTGGTTCAATAATGTTAATAAATTTAATAAAAATAAAGATAAATAAGAACATAATTTTAAATTTTATAGAAAATTGCCGACTTTTTTAAAGAAAAAAATACATAAATTTTCTGATAAGAATTGATTTTGACTCTTAAGGACTGAAATGAATATTTAAAAATTTAGGGATTTAAATGGAATAAATTTAAGAAATTTATGGATTAAAAATGTGACAAACTTAAAAATGGAGGGATTAAAAGTAGACCTTTAAAATGTTAGGGGACCAAGTAAAATGGTATTTTAACCTTCCTATTTTTATTATTATTGGGTTTTCTTATGAATCGGTTGGGATTTGCAGTCAAACAAAAATATTCTGAAAATGACACTTTTACTAGTCGTTGAATTGGACTATAGCATCATGAGACATGTAATGGCTTTTGATTGGGGACTTGTTTGAAATTTTCAAAACCTTTTTCTTTATGTTGAAAGTTTGATATTATGTCTCTCTCGAATGATGTGTCTTAGAAGAAGGCCCTGTTTTGATTTATTTCTATTTCCAAACAAACACGCTTGAGTTGAAGTTTACCCACAAACCAACTCACTCATTTCATCCCAAAAATATTTACCAAATCAAATGTGTCGCCCTAAAAATAACTTCAAGAAACGCTACACAAACAATCTTTCGATACAACAGAGGTAATACAAAGGTATAGCGGAAATAATATAAAGGGAGATATCTCACTAAAAAACTAGAAAAGGTCCCCAAAGACATAAAAAGTCGATATCAATCTAATAAAAATCAGATGAATTCAATCGAGTCTTATTTAAAAGGCAAGTCACCGAGTTACCTAAACCTATTATAATAGAAGAAAGAAATGTGTCTAATTGAAAACTATACCTTAGTATCAAACTCAATATTACCAAATTTATAAATTCTAGAAATCATTACAAATCATGTTTAGGACCTCAACCAAAATATAGAGAAAATGGAGCCCCTTAAAGAGCGCGTTTTGGGTTGGTAGAAATTGACGAATATAAATTGAAAGGAAATTTTATGATTTCATCGATATGGAGACAATAACAATTAGAAAATTTAATTTAAAATAAAAATTTGGCAAACACTTGGAATCCAACCTCAACCTTCTTTAATTATAATTATTGTTATGACCATTGTACCACGCTTTTGATTTTTATAATTATTGGTATATTATAAACTTAATCCAAAAGTAGTATTTATTGTCTTGAAAACTAGAATTTAGTTCACTTTATTATTGTATTTTTTAATTTTAGTTTATGCATTTTAATTGTCTAATTTCAGTTCAATAGTTATTAATAATTTTAATATAAAAAATGATTCAAATTATACATATTTGTAAAATTAAAACAAAATTAATAATATTAATTTTGACTTACGTATTATCAAATGTAGATTATATACTTTCAATAAAGCTAGCGATTGATTTGTATGATGAATTTGAAATTAATTAACAATTTGAATTCAAGAAATAGTACAAGAAAAATAGTTATTTATTATTTTTTTAATAAAAAAGTAATCTAAAAATTTAAAAATTGGTCAATAATTTAAATATTTATATTTAAAAAATAAATAATAGAAATAATCGTATGAGATATCCTATTATCCAAGCTCTTTTTAACCTCTCACCTTAAGTAAATTTTTTTCTCCACTACTCTTCCTAATACTAATATACAAACAAGATTTTGTTTTTATTTTCTTCAATTCTTAAATAAATACTTCATAATAACCATAATGTCAACTATTTTCCACTACACATATATGTCTTATCTTGGTTTGAATTTCTATGAAACAAAAATGTTGAAAGTTAAATAACCATCCTGTTTAGATATTATATTATTTTTAGTACTAAATATTTACCTCACAATTCATTTAATAATCATTCTTACTTTTTATAAACTTATTCATCACAAAAGGTAGTAATTTATTTGGAGAGCTATGAAATTTTATAAGAATAAAACTTTACTATGTATATGGTTGTCAGCACGTGGCACAAATATTTACTTTACTTTTTTTGTTTTATAAATTTTATTTTTGAAAATAAGAAGCAAATACTTATGACACCTCATAACAAATATGTTCACCTTACATATATACACGTGTGGATAAGTTTTAGTCATTTATTGAAACTAAGTATCGAAGAAAGAATGGTGAAAATATATTGATAAATAATTAAATTTAATATTTTTTAGTTCAACAATAATTTTGAGAGTTGAATGATTGTTTTAAGAAAATTGAATTATTCAAACATATAAACTTTTGATTAATGATGCATGTCAATTATAGATGACGTGAATTGAGCATTAAACTTAATGCTGAATAAAGAGAGAGAGAGAGAATAGATGCATGTTTAGTTGAATAGTTGCATGCACAAAAGAGAGCAATTCTTTATTATTATATTACTATTTTTTCATTTAATCGGACGAGAAAGGAAAACATATGTTATAGTTTAGTAAAAGAAATTCTTCCTAATGAGGTTTTAACAGATAGGATTGTATAATTCAAAAAAAAAAAAAAAAGCTAGGATTATATAGATGTATTTCACTATTCTGCTTGGTGTTATCTTATAAGAATGTAATTGAAAGTTTGTGTTGGAGATACTCACTTTGTGTTGCAATATTATTCCACATTCAAGATGTGAAGAGTCTTCAACACATTTATAACATTTATAAAGGATATGAGTTATTCCCTTCATAGCCAATTGATTTTAAGATAGAATCTCATATTCTCTAATATGGTATCAGAGCTCCATGTGAATCAATAGGTTTCCCAAGTTCTAATCCTATATATCTAAAATGCTTTGAATTCAAAAAAGTGAGTATGGACTACCCAAAGTGAGTATTTCGACTACAAATTAGGATCCAATTCAAGATGACATTTTTTTATATGGCCGCCATCTTGAAAGGGCATGTTGGAGATATCTCACATTGAAAAGGTGAAAAGTCTTCAACACATTTATATGAGATATAAATTACTCTCCTGTAGAACTTCATATTCTCTAATAATTTCTTTAGTACCTCAACCATACGTTGGAATATCAACCTTTACAATGATAATTAGTATTTTGTCTACTAAATTATGATAGAACTGAAAAGAATAAATACTTCAATTCATATGTTGCAATAAACTATATTTTCTCACTAAAAGAATCTCGCTCATTTGATTCACATATTGGAATCTATGTGCAATTCTTTCTGGAAGTTCCTCACCAAATATTTCTCTTTTACTTAGACCTCGTTTGATAACCATTTTGTTTTTCATTTTTTGTTTATGAAATTTAAGCTTACAATAACTATTTTATTATACATTTTCCCTGATTTTGATATCTACATCTTACCTATATTTTAATAAACAAAACCAAAATTTGGAAACAAAAAAAATAGCTTCCAAAAGTTTGTTTTTATTTTTAAAATTTGGTTGGTATTCACTTACTTTCTTAAAGAAATATTGATACATTGTAGGAAAGATGGAGCATATGATAGGAAATTTGAGTAGAAATAAACGTAGATTTCATAAACCAAAAATAAAAAATCAAATGGTTATCAAATAGGGCTTAAATTTATGATTCATTCCGTTCTCAAAAAATGACGCCAAAGCATGGCATTTTTCTTTTTAATACATGAGCATTACTTTAGCATAAAGTACGAGGTTTTACATTTTTTTTAAAGTGCGGTCCGTTTGATAACTATTTTGTTTTTAATTTTTAGTTTTTGAAATTTTAACCTACAATAATTATCTTATCATATATTTTTTTTTCATAGATGTCTACATCTAACCTATATTTTCAGAAACCAAATAAAAATTTGGAAAAAAAAAAGTAGCTTTTAAAATCTTATTTTTGTTTTTGAAATTTGGTTAGGATTCACACGAAAAAACATTGTAGGAAATTTTAGTAAAAATAAGTTTAAATTTCAAAAATAAAAACAAAAAACCGAATGGTTATTAATTTTGCCTACATTATTAAATGTTATGTTATTTTGTTAACTCAAATACTAAAAGTAGACATGATTGAAATGTTAGAGATTCCAAATCCTACACCACAAAACTGAAGAAATTACTGTGATTAAACGATTTCTGTGTTGCAAGCCAATACAATAATTTCGAAGTTGAGCTAACAAATTATTAGACAGCTCATTGGAGCAAGCGCAAACTGGTTGCACATTCAATGATTCAATATCTGGTTGTGACTTCAAATTTAATTCTCAGATTATTCAAGTGGGGTTCACAGTTAGGCTGTTTACGACTAGGAAATATGCTCAAAATTGAGAACCATAAACTCATAAAACTCTACAACTTTTCTGTTTTTATGAATTCATTATAAGAAGAAATGGAATAGGAAAAAATACATGAGGAGTTTCCCTTTGTTACACAAAAAAAGAACAGAATCAAATGGGTTAGTAGAAAAAAATCTAAATAACCAAGAATTCCTACATCTTTTTTGTACATATACAAAAGAATTAATGAACATATAAGGAATCTATAGCCATTCACTGATGTTCCTCTGATTAAAAAAAAAAGCAAGAGGATCATGTCTAGGAATGGTCAGTCATCTTCTTATGTTTCCTGTTATTTGGCCCGGGAAGTTGGCGGTATTACCGTCCTTGGGGTCAGCTCACCAGTGACATAGGGATAGCAGTGATGCCTAGAATGTATGGCGCTTCTCGGTGATAAGCTCACTTGCTCCAGCGCTCGTAGCTGAAGTTCCGATGGGTAGTCTCGCACGCAGCCTATGCGAGGACCTGCTCCTGTTGTCCATCTGCAAGACAACTGCTTCCCCAGTTGATATGATTTGGCTTCTTTATGTGAATTTAACCTTCTAAGGACCGACTCCTCATGAATGATTTTCACTTCAGTATGCTTTTGATCTTCAGCAGAGAGGTTTGGATTTGGAGAGAATGAATTATCAACAGGGGATTCCAATAGAAAACCACTGTTTCCCACATCTTGTTGTTCTCTCTCAAACATCTTAATCACTTCGGCCCTGTTTGGTATTTCGAGATTTGTCAAATTTTTGCCAATGTTTCGACGCTTCATATCGGATAATTCAATGGAAGTCTGTCTTGGCTCAAAAGAGTCGGCTTTTCGTTCAGTTGATTCTTCGGTATTGTTCTCTTCACTCTCAAAGCCGTACAGCTTTTCGATGAAATCCTCCTCGGATGAGTTGTTTCTGATGTGACGACTGCCCTTTTGGTTGTCCAGATAATCATCCCCCTCATCAGCAGGACTAGTCTGAATGAAACGAAAAAATGGATTTCAGGCGTTATTTAAAATCATTATAGTTTAAAAAACGATATAGAAATGAAAAACATGAATGCCTTCTACATTTTTCAGGAAATATTACCTTCACGTCAGTAAGATCCACATTGTTTTCTCTAAGGAATGACATGAAGTCCTTGAAGTTTTCTTCAGTGGGTCGATAGTGTCCGCTATGAGGCCAAACAGTCTGTCGAAGAAGAGCGATAAATCGTTAGTGTCAAAATGGGGTAAGTAATGGATATCTTTATCAGAAGTTAACAGGCGAAAAAGAACTCGGGACTTAATGTTGTAGACTTAGTACCTTTAGAACACCATTTTCCACAACCAATCTTCCAGCGGCAGTTGTAGCTCCTCCAGCCAAGAAGCTCGAGTGCTGGAATGTGCCTTTCTTCTTCTTTCCAACATACATGACCTTCGACGTGCTTAGGACAAATATCCATTTTGTATTCTTAGGTTCTTCGGTTGTGTCAACGAGTTTCCCAGATTGTTTGTAAACGAGTTTCCCATCCTCCACAATTACTTCATATGCAAATCTTTCCATCTAAAATGAAACCAGATACAAAATTAAGTTCAATGTGCAAAAGTTTAAGAATAATGAAATAAAGAACGACCGGATATAAAAGTATTTACTTACAGGACCCAAATACTTGATGCACTGCTGTTGAAGTTTCCATCTCGGGCATTTTTCGACCAGATTTACTTCCTTTCCTTCCCCTATATCCAACCTGAACCAAGAAACATAAGATTTTATTTGAGTCCAAAAGTCTCTAAACATGGTGTTCCAAATTCTGTGAAGAGGAAGAAAATTTTACCAGTAGAAGAAGGGTTCTTTACTCTGACTATGAAGCCACTTCAAGTAATAGAAATGTAAGTTGTGGCCGTATCGATGTCGTGGATCAATCTGAATGTATACATTAATGACATCATTACATCAGAAAAAAATGAAGTTACTGTATAACATTACAAGTACTTTGTTAAAGGAAATTTGCTTACCGCCTCGAGCCAATGCTGTAAAGAAAGCTTTCGAGCTTTAGAATTCTTGGATAAGCCTTTTCCAACCTATGATGACAAAATACTGGTTAGATATCTGAGATAAGAACATGATCAAATATTGTTCACAAGCTTTTTCTAGGATTTTTTTTAAAAAAATTTACCTTAGCTGCTCTAGTTCTTGCTCTTGACCAGCGTGAGATGGCAGACTCGCGTTTTTCCATGTCGAAGAATGATATCGAACTTCGTTTGAGTTCAGCAAAGTCCAAGAGTTTCCACCTACAAATATCAACAGTTTGATCAGAAATGAAACAAGACAAAGATAAACTGCACAAAAAGTGCAACATGATTACCCTTTTTAGAAAATAAGGGAAGAAAAGTACCAGCTTTGTTCAACAAGAACTGCACAATCTGCTAGCTTTCTTCGAGTGCGAAAGCTTTTATACACTTTCTGCAATTTTATTGCAGCAGCATGCTCGGGATTGCTTGGATCCAAATCCAGTAACATTTGGAATCTTCCCATATCATTATCTAAACTTAGAGATCGATTTTCAATCTCTTCACTCTTCGGATCGATTAATGCAACACTCGAGTCATTTCCAGTTTCTAATAATGTCTCCATTGAAGACAGATTCTCCAAATCTCTTCCTTTGAAGCTAATAGATTCTTCCAAAAACACATCTCCAGAACTAACAGATTTCAATACTTTTTGTTCTGAATCTCTGCTTGTAAAACTGACAGACCGCATTAGAGATTTTCCTTCATCTCCAAAACTTGTGGATCTTCTCAAAATGGACTCTAAACTATTTCCCAAATCAATATACTCAGCAAATGGACATGAACTAGATACACCCATATGGCATAATAAGATCCTTAAATAACCTGTAAGAGCAGTAAACTATATCAATCAAAATGAATGACCATAAGCTAAAGGCTATATTATTGCAAGCCGAAAATAATCTATGTGGGTAATTTAACAGTTCAATGAAAATGACAAATCATCTAATTCAAAGAAAGTGGCTCCAATTGATAACAAAAAGCAAAAAGTGATTCAAATATAAAAGAATTCAAGGCCTATTACAATACAAACATAGATCTGCCTAAACCAAACAATAGCATCATTATCTCTCTTTAACCCATTTCCCCCCTTTTAGCCGCCGCCGGCTCGGCGGCCGCCCCTGTGAAGCCCATTTCATGGAAACAGCGAAACCTAAAACCTCGATACGAAAATCATCAAAAACTCAAAAAAATCATAAAAACTGAGAAAAACCCATTTCGAAAATCAATCCAAACAATCGAAGTGAAGAACAGAAAGATTAAAAAAAAAATCGATTGCAGAAAGTTGAGAGTAATGTTGGGTTACTGACCTTGAAATGAAAACGATGAAGAATCGAAGGTTGAAGACGGCGGGATTTGGATTCTGATTTGTGGGTTTTTGGAATTGTTGGGTTGTGATTCAAAAAAGTGCTATGAAGGTTTGAATGAAGAATTACAGAAGGTGGTAGTGGAGAAAAAGGGTTATGAATTTGAAATGAAAGTAATTTATGAAGTTATGGGGTTTATATAGGACTCCTTGTACCAATTCCTACATGTGTACTTTGACTTCATACTTTTTTTTTTTCCTTTTGGTTTTATATAAAACATACTTTTTGAAGAATTGAATTTTTCTTTTCTTTTTCATTTTACAGTTTTATGGGAAACAGCCTAATTGGCCAATATTTGGATTTCAGGCACAACTTTTAAAACTTGGTTTCTTTCTCTTTTTTTTTTTTTTGAAAATGGTTTCTTTCTCTTTTTATTCAACTTCTTTGATTTTTTTTTTAAACTAGGTGTACATCGATTTGAATTGGATAAGAAATTATTTTTAGATTAATTTAAATTTTTGAATCGATGAATCGGTCAATTTGTTCAATTAGAGATATTACATCAACACACCAAATCTAACTCATGTATATTTGAATTGAGTTTGGTTGAGTGAAATTGAATTGTCGAGTCATGTTAATATCATCTTTCTTCTTAAAAGCCCGTCCCATGGCTCATAAATTTATTGAAGAAAAACATTAAGAACAGTAGTATATTAGAATCAAATTTAGATCGTCTATTTTTATTAGGGCATGTGTTCTTTCAAAATATGCTAAGCAACCTATTTTATCAATTAAACTTACAAACATACATTATTTTTAGTTCCGATTAAATTGGATGGAATCGAACAAAAAATTAGTCGAACCTGAGAACCGACTCAACTCAACTAAAAGAAAATTATAAAATTATAACTCGACTCAATGAAATTTATAATCCTATCCAACTGCCATCATGTCATACAATGTCTTCTTCTTTTGACTTTTAAGTGCATAGACTAAGTGTCGAAAGGGTTAGTGGTGCGTTTGTTTCATTGTTTGGTGGTAATCGAGTTAAATACCGTGATTACATCTTTGATCTCGAGAAATTAAAAAAAAAACATGATTATTTTTCTACTTAAAATTTGGGATAAGACATCACAAACCCTATATAAAAACAATGAAATAGATTACCATCAATCAAAATAATTAATAAACTAACCATTCTCTCGATAAAAGTAAAAAAAGAAAAAAAAATTAAGTTAGATGATATATTGTGAAATTAAAGATGAATTTCCAAAAAAAAGAATTTCGTGGGAAAGTGGTAATATACTTTGGACAGTTTCAAATTTATTGGGAAAGTCGTTTTCTTTTCTCTACAGCTAAAAAAAATTATTTGTTTGTTTTTTTGTTTTTGTAAAAGGACTGCTTCGTAACCACAATCGCCACTGCTTATGTCACTCTCTGAAAATTCTCCAAAGTTCTCTAATCCTAAACTATAACCAAACCAAAGTAGCTTAATAAGCAAGTTTCTTTCCAACCCAAACACTTCTATAAAATATTCATTAAAATACCATTGAATATCGAAAAACCGGCCAACGAGAGCAGTAACCCAACGTCATTAGTGTAAACTTTAAATTAAAGGTCATAAGGGCTTTGACATATTTAGGTAGTATTTAGGTTAAAAAGTTATATTGAGTAGTTAGAAATTGAGAATTGTGTTAAAAATTTGTTTGAATATAGTTTTTATGTAAATGAGTTAAATCAAAACCTTGTTTGGATGTAGATTTAAAAATGAGTAATTATTGTTAGTAGTTAAAAAATAAATTATTAAAAATGAATGGTTAAAAATGAGTTAATTTGATTGATGTGAAAGGAATAATTAAAAATAAGTGGTTAGAAATGATTGAGTAGTTATAAATGAATCGTTAAAAATAAATAGTTAGAAATGAGAGTTATTTTTAAAAGTAAAAATGAAGAGTTAATAAAAATTCGTTTAGATGTAGATTTTCGAGGAAGAGTTAATAAATCCTAAAACTAACTTCTATCTAAATATGTCAAACAAAAAACCCCATAAATTCTAATCTCCTCATCCCCTAATAATAATTTTTATTTATGACAATTTTTTATGAGATATTTTATTAGTAACATATTTTTGTGCATTTTTTTTAATATTCTAAAGAGAATTTATCATCAGCAGCACATTTTGCCTTTTGTATTACATTTGCAGCACAATTTCAAAAATAATTTCATCTATATGATATTAATTTTTATGAGTGACAAAACTCAATTTGAAATTTTATCGCTAGTAGAAAATTCAAGCAGTGATAGAAAAAATCTTTCATTGATTGAATTTTATCACTAATAAAATTCAGCTAGTGATAGAATTCAATTTGATTTTTTTGCTACAAATGAATTAGTTTTGATTTTATACTATAGATGAAAATATTTTGTTTTTTTTGTTATACATGCAAAATCTCCTATTCTAAAATTGAATTTATTGTTTTCAATTGAATTGATTCTCATGATTTTAAGTAGGAACATTTTAGTAATTTTATAAGGACCTGCTCGTTTTTTTGCTACTAACAATATTTTTTTAATTACGCTATTATGCAATTTTTTTTTAATTTTTATTGTTTATGTTACACATTAAAAAAAATCTCACTGAAAGTACTTCGTGCACTGAAGTCAAAGGGAGTTTGGATTACATATTTGCAGAGCTGGATGCTTTTGTATGGATATGATCTGTAATCTGTTTGGTAATTGGGTTTATTTTCCTCCCCTATTTTATTTCAGCCTTTTCTTTATTCCAAAAGTTCAAGGCAGTAGAAGTTTCCTTTCTATTTCTCTCCTAACCTTTCCACCAACAAAGATTTGACTCCTCCCTTTTAAATCTCTTCGGTCTTTTCATTTGTTGAAAATTAAAAATTATTCTCTTATTCTATTGTACATTTGTTGCTTAAGGAATTAGAATACATAACTTATTTTTAGCTATATCATTTCCTTTTTAATAATCTTGAGTATTCTATTCATATCGAAAAATGATCCACCAGATCTACGGTAATACTTTTATTATCGAAAGCGAGATGTCTGCATGACAAAAAATGTAAGACATTGGTGTGGTGTAAGCCACAAGGTCTCTTATGCTTAAATAGGTGAATTATCAAGAGAAATATTGAGAGCTTATGAGATTGTAGGGTAGCTTACTCAAAACCAGCTTAGAATCAGCTTGTCTTCAAATGGTGAACTTCTGATCCTTTTATAGCAATCAAACTCGTAATTGTCCCTAGTCTCATTTATCATTGTGTATGATGGCATTCTTTAATGAAAAAAGGTTGTAACATTTTGGCCATTAAGCCTGCGATAAATTTGTTGGTAACTCCCGATCGTTACTTTTCTTCCTCTTTAAGAGTTTGTTAGCTAACAATTTGGTTGCTTAAGGCGTAATGATCTTGAGAGGGTCAACGAGTTGTTTGATGATCAACTCCTTGGAGAGGTCGGTGGGCTGTTAGCCACCTATAGAGAGGTTGATAAAAAATGGACCCACCCCTGGGTGTTTGTTTCCCTTTAGCCGACCTCTCTAGAGGGTTAGTTTTCCTCTTTGGTTGGTCCCTTGGAGGTAGGCAAGCTTGAGCGCCGACCCATGAAAGGTCGGTTTTCCTCTTTGGTTGAACCCTAGAGGATCAATTCTCCTCTTTTAGCGACCCCTTAGGGCTTAGCCTTTTCTCGGACCCACTTTTTGGGGTGGGCTAGCTCTGGGGGGTTGACCCCCTAGGGGTGGGTCTCCTCCTTTAGCATTTCTCTTAGGAGGTCGACTTTACTTGTCTTCCTAAATTGAAGGTCTTTGTCTCTCGGGTTCTTTATTATTCCTCAAGCTCTAGGGAATATTTTGACCCACAACATATTCGAATAAGCTTATGCAACATACTTAGACTATTTTTGTGGGACACGACCTTAAATCATGAGGAATCAATTTTGTTAAAATTAAGTGAGGAGAAAATGTGGTTTTTATTATTAATTTAATGATAGAAATGCTTGAAATTCTAAATGAATCTGTAAGTATGGAGAATATCATCGATGTAACTTAAAATTGTGTTCTTTTGAGAACAGGTTCAAGTAGTCATTGGTGGATTTAGTTCATCGTCCTGTTGAAGTTCCAAGGTCTTGAAGACCGTTTTGATTTGCACGTGCTGAGCAAAGTTATGATCTAATTTTTTCTAGAATTCTAAAATTATGATGAGATGGATTTGTCTTTTTTCAATTTATGATATGTTTGTCAAGCTAAGAGGGTAATTTATAATTGTGATTTGTCAATATCATTAACCATGGGTTACTCTTTTACCTTGGGTTAAAGTTTGGTTAGGCTATTTGAGATTTTAGAAGTGTTATATAAGCCTTTCTTTTAGGGTTTAGAAAATTTAGAGAGAGTTTAGAGAGCTTCCTTTGTAATCCATTCGGCAAATTTGAATGAGAAGATGATATCAAGATTGATAGTGGGTGTAGGGCTAATTTCTAAACCGCTCTAAATATTAGTGTGCTTCTATCGATCTCTGCTCCATCTCCTTCTTATTTGGTTTGATTTTCATCATTTGTACTTGTTTTGAGTAGTTTAGATCTAAAATTGGGAATTATATTTTTCCAACAAAAAATTTCTTAAAAATAATGTTTTTTTTTATCAAAAAAGTTAATGGTGTGTTGGTGACTTCATTTGGTGGTAATCCAGTTTAACACCATAGTCTCTAATTTGATCTTGAAAATTGTTATTTGACTCTCATTTATTTGAGGACAATAGCATCATCTCCGTAGGATTTCCCCAATTTTTTTAAGAAAATAAAATTAATAGTTTTTCTAAGTTTAGTAAATTACATCCTATAGTGGATAAATATTATGATATTTCTCATAACATAAAATATTAATACGTATAATAATATATATATAATATAAAAATGTCACAATTTTTAATTTACTAGAATTTTAACACAGTGTTGCACGTGATAATTTCTTAAATAATAAATTATATATATATAATTATAAATTATTTCTTACATTTTTATGCTAAATTTAAATCATCAAATAATAATTTCAATATAATATTGAATTTTATAACCATTTTTTCACGTTAGTTAAATTTATTAAAATTCATATTTATGTTAAAAAGAAGTTAATTATTTATTTTGAATAATAAGTGTTATTATTTAAAAAAAAAAACTTAATAAAATTTATTGAATTAAAATTAAATTTTTATCTTTGATTTTTAAAAATCGATGCTCTTTAATTTTTTCTCAATTTATCTATTAATAGACCAATTACTCTTGAATTATAAAATTTATAAGAGTTATATCATTATTATAATTATAAATATAAATAAGGTAAATATATTTATTAGTATACATCTATGAACTTATCTTTAACCTCAAATGATAATTTTATCGTTATTCAAAAAAACAAAATTCCCACATCTCCAAGTCAACAATTAAGCAACAAAAGATCCCTAATAAAATTTTTGCAACAAAAGAAAAGTTAGATGAAAGTTAAGGTAAATAATCCAACAAAAATAAGATAACTAAATTTTTTATTATAAAAAAAAACCAAAGTAACCCAAAGCAAAAAGAAAGTTTCAAATGTGTTTGTAAACAAAATAAAGATAACTATATATATAGTAGGAAATCATTGTTACCAAACTTTTGAAATTGAAGAATTCATGCACTAACCTCATATGATAATCTTATAATTTTTCAAATTTTTTTTCCAGATCTCCAAGTATTTTTTTTGAAATGCAACAATTATGCAAAAAAAAATCCCTACAAAATTTATTGCACAAAAGAAAAATTTTAGATGAAAGTTAAGGTAAATAATCCAACATAACTTATTATAAAACAAACAAAAAAAACAAAAAAAATAAAGGAAAATAAATCCAAGCAAACAGAAAGTGTTCTTGTAAACAAAATGTAACAACTATTTATAGGATTGAAAAATTCAATTTATTATTTTAATTATAATATAATATGTCAAATAAAATCTATGAGATTTGGTAAAAATATCTTATTTTCTATATGAAAATTTAAATGATATTGTAAATATCTTCATTTGATTGTTGAAATCTCTTATCTTCTAACTTAGTCATAAAATTTATGAGATTTGATAAAAATATATTATCTTCTACGAATGAAAATCTAAATGATATAATAAATATCTTCTACGTTATTTGATTTTTTTTTATATTCCAATAAATGACATTTTTGTAATTTGAAAGTACACATTTATTTTAAATTTATCAACCTAAACTTCTCTACATTATATAATATTTATATATAGTACTTGGAACACAATAGCAATATGGTTGATCCCAAAAACGAAAACAAATGAAAAAAAGGCTTTCGAGGCTCCCACTTGTCAAGATTTGCATTCATTCCATTGATTTGATTAGAGTGGTAGATGAGTAAATTGATTCTTATGATACACATTATCTTTGAAATGTTCTAATTAAAACGTGTCGATTCTTGATAATTCTTTACGTATACGAGGGGGAACTTAACTTTGCATGTAATTAATTTTAAAAAAAAATTTAAAAATCACAAATTAGAAATAAGATACAATATCGATATACTCTTCATAAAAGTCCAAAAAGTGAGAAGAAAAAAACGTAGGAACTCACTTTAAAGTATGATATAAAATCCCATCAAATTAATTAAAATAAATGTTCATGCTGGCATGCATGCATTTTAATATATTTACTTGTGTATTATCTGTCATGCTACCCTTCCTATATTATTTATATATGTCTTTTGGATTCTATTTATATTTTTGTTAAATAAACCTTCCTTCGCCCTACACGTGGCTCGATCTTATCCGTATGATAAATTCATACAAACAAGTTTAATAAATACTATGAGTTACCATTGAAATGTCCCCATCGGCAATTCATAGTTCTATTAGTCATTGCTTTACTATGGAGAATGCAATTTAAAAGTACCAAAAATACCTATTTTAAAAAATAGCAAAAATCCACCCTAAAAAGTTTAATTTTGGATTATTATTGAACTTAAAAGGATACATCTTTAGGTGAAGATGACTCGTGTCTTTTTTTTTCAATTAAATTTATTTTCATGTCCTAATTATTTTCTACGTATAACCTTATATAGATTAAAAAGTATTAACTTTTAAATGATAGTATATAAGATTTAGTAATTTACAATTGCTAAGTTTCATATTTTTCTAGGTTATTACCTTGGATTTTTAGATTCTATTTATTTTGGATAAATTTATTTTACTGAGGAAATAAAATTGGTGTAAATTATTCAATCTTTTATCAATTCAATATGGTATTAGAGCGTGCTCGACTTCCCATTTGACATTTTTTATATTTTATTTTTATTAATTTTTTTCCTCTTCTTCTCTTACGTTCAAGTTGGAATGTCTATTCTTTTAGGTTCAATTTGAAGAGACTATTAGATAAAGTCAATAGTTAATTAGATTCTATAAATTTTATATTTTCTTATTTTAGGTTATTAGTTAAGTTTTTAGATTCGGTGTATTTTGTATAAACTTATTCCAAGAAAATAATATTGGTGTCAATTATTCCATGTCTATCAATTTAACATTGTATTTTACTAGATTTTTTTTAAAAAAAATCTCTTCACTTGTTTAATATAAGATTATAAGTAAGTGTCACCAATTTATATAGCCCCTAAAATCGTTTAAAAATAAAATTAGAAAGATATATATATATATATATATATATATATATATATATATATATATATATATATATATTCAAACATTCTACCCTACTTTTATTCGTTTGACAATTGATCTAAACAGGTAATGAAAAAGAAAAAAAAAACATCTCGTTGACAAAATCAATGTCTAAATCCTTTTAAAAAAAAAAAAGGTGTAAATCTATATACGACCGACGTAAATGCTGTGTATCAAGTTGGTGGTATTTTATTTGTTTATAAATTATAGCTACGTAGCTTTGTATTAAAAAATATTATAGTAAGTTTTGCACATCTATATCAACTTTTACTTGAATTTTGAATGCAATTATTTTTATTAAACATACTTATGCTCTACTTATATATTTCAACTTAGGTGAGGTGAATTCCAGCATGATCTTATAATTATTAGATGTGACCATGAAACCTTGTGTCATCTGCCCATCTATTTTATTGGAGTGTTGAAAATGTCATTTTTTTTTTCTTTTAGGAGTTAATTAATTATGTAATATTTCTTTTAAATGAAATGATACGAATCTCCCACATTTCATGTTTAATAATGCCTGCATGCCTCTTGAGGATCTCTTGTTCAAATTAATGAACTGTAAAAATATTATTATTGGTCACTTAAATTTAATATGGTTAGATCTCACATTTTTATTTTAAATTTTTGTGACAACTGTATGTCATTTCTAAATCATTATTCCATTACTGCAAAGTCAAACTCTTTTAATTTCTAAATATTTTTCATTATCGGCCAGTCCAACATCATTTGTTATTTATTTATTTATTAATATTATCATTGTACACATTATTGCCCCCACTCGAAATTCTGAGATTGAAGTTATTTTACTTCATCGTATTCTGGACTCGTTTCTTTTAAGATCTTTTTGTCCGATCGATTATTTTTGTGGTTATATATTTATTTTTTGAAAAATAAAAGTTAGGGTAAACAATTCCATAGAATATTTTGTGCTGGTTAAAAACTTCCATAAAGTATATATTTTAGGTAAAATATTCATAAATGATGAAATCATGTACTGCCACACAAAATAAAAAGGTAGCAAGATTGACCCAGATGGCTAGATAAAAAAATATTTGAAATAAAAACAAATATAATGAATGTAGAAACGTTAATTGAAACAAAATAAAAACATAAAAGAATATGGTTATATTTAACTATTAAATAAAATTCAATCACGTTTTTTAATTGTATTTGCTTGAACTATATTTGTGCACCAAAGTATTCTTTGCATTTTTTTAATTCAACAACGGATTGAATTCATAATTTTTTTGTTCATAAATATACGTTAATATCGTTAAACTATTGTTTTTGTTGGCAAGTATTCTTTACATCACTTCTACTTCCAAATATTGTCATATGCAAACCATCATAGCGTGGTTTAATGTTCAAAGAAAGCTTTGAGGTGCAAAGTTAAACGAATTTTTTTGTGACTTTAACTGAAGTACGTGTAATCTGATTCAAACAATCACATATTTAAAAACAAATTTTAAAAAAATTATTGTCACATCACACATGTAAGCTTTTTCATTTTTCTTTTGAATTATCTCATTGAACTAAAAAAATACTCGAATAATATTCTTTCAGCTAACTTTCCTTGGTTATCTAAATCACACTCATTGTTTTTACGAGTATGTCAAAAAATAAAATAATTTGTACGAATTGTACTATATTCACATGTCACTCTTGTTTAACAACAAATTAAAACATTATATGTGATTTTTTATTTTTTTAAAAAAATGGAATATGAAAAGAGATCGACAGGTCTAATTATTATAATTATTTTTAAATCACTATTGAATTCAAAATTTGGAAGAAAAGTAGTGGTGTAATGCAAATTGCAGGTTAATTAATTATGTTGTAGGAAAAAAAAAAGATTGGAAGTTAAAAAATCAAAACGAGATCGGATCTTTGACAATTAATAACATTAAATTCTCATAGTTAACTACGAAATGTTATGTATGATTGGAAGTAAAGTGTGAAAGGGGGACTCACAGCCGACAAGTCGTTAGCAGTACAAGTTAGTGTCGTTTCAGATCTGCATGCAAAATAATACAATTTGTTTATCTTTTACATAAAACAAATAAATAAAATAAATATGAATTGTAGGCGTGGGTACTCTGCATTGTACGAATTGGTTGCGATCCACCTGGCGAGAATTAATTAGTCCACGTGACGCTGTCTATGGCAAATAATACACCTGTTTTCACACAACCAAATCCCATGCCTGGCGCCGGGTTTCGCCTGTGTTGGGAGGGAGGTGATACGGTCACCAACCTCTTTCCGTCACAGACCAATGGCGAGCCTGAAAACGTTATCCGTGGATTGGATAAACGCGTTTATGTCAGCACAGCACCGACGCTGCGGTTACATTCGTACGTGGCTGTACGCGCCAAGCGGCGTGTGGGCCATACAGTACGTTAATGTTTGAAAGAAAACGTCAATATTTGTTCTTTTTAAACTTTGGAATGTAATTTGGAAGTCAACGTCCTTCGTTGACGTTTGCCGGTTTATTGCGCATCATATACTTGGGAATTTTCCCCACTTTTTACGATAAATGTTTTAAAAAGTCGTTGAATTTAATTTTTGGGGTAAGGTTAATAAAGAAAAAAAAAAAGAGTTTGAAACTCGGGCTAATTAGTCTTTCAATAACATTATATATAATTTACTAACTAAAATATTACGGTCCAAATTATTTAGAAAATTTGCATTATATAACAACTTTTTTACACAGTTTATTGTTATAGGACATTTTAAAAATAAATCGTTTATAGTAAATTTGACCTATTTTTAAAAAATCTCAATTTATCTTTTTTGATCGAAGATTTTAATAGAATCTATCATTCTCTAGTGATGGAAGTCAATCAATTTTATCAATAATTGATTCTATCAACCATTAATGATAGAATCTAATGAAATCTATCAATTTATTTATTTATTAGTAATTGATTCCATAAACCTCTATTGATAGAATCTATCAATATGGAAGTCAATCAATTTACATCTTTTGTTATATGTGCAAATATTTTTATTATTGTATTATTCATGAAATATTTTAGTCTTTTTTTGTAATATTCATGCAAAAGCCCCAATTTTTTATTTTTAAATATTTCTATAATTGTTTCTGTCATTTTTCTATAAACAATATTTTTATCAACATAAATATTTATGCATCCAGCATGCGTTTATATGTTTTTTTTTATTTAATTCAAAAATATTTGTAGTGATAAATAGATTATTAAATTGTAAACCATACTACTAGAATTAAGCTTTCGTTGATTGCAATTATGTTCTTTATAATCTTTGTATTCAGTGTTGTTTCAAGACAATTACAACTATAAAAAATGGAAAAGACATTATAAGTTAATAACAACTTCCCAAACGATTTGCGGTTATAATAAAGATAATTAACATGCTTTGTGGTAAATTATAAAAAGTACTTGTTTCAAAAAAAAAAAAAAGTACTTCAAATTTAATTTTTTTAAAAAAACTTCACATTTAATGACTTCAATCAATAACTTTAATTATTGTATCTATTAAAGTCACCAATGACACTAATAGAAGGTTAATTAGTGATATTTATTGAAGTTAACTAATGACTTCAATCATTCAATCAGTCCGAGCAACTTACATGGATGATCTATCTATATACATAAATTATGCCGATATCTAGCTAGTGAGGATCATCGATATAAGTTGTTTGGACGAGTTTTCGTCAATGAAGCCAGAACAATCAACGAAACCTTGATATTTGTAAATATTTCATTTGGATTTTAAACCTTTGTTCGACTTTATTAGCTATTAAGCTTCTTAGAAAGCTGTTGAGCATTGTCTTATCCATGATCAATACAAAATAATGTTACCCTTTTCATCTATATATTTAAAATCTACCCCGACGGAGTTTCGAGGCAAAGTAGAATGTACATAAAGTGATAAGAATTTCGGACGGTCCACTAAGTGAGATGACACTACTACAATTTTGACATTCTATGACAGTTAGTTCAACTCAAAAAATTTTAAAAACATAAAAACTGTCATAAAATGTCTAAGAACACGCATATTGTAGAAAAACATATAACTTTTAAGTTATTGAAGTTTTATGACAGTTATTAATATTTTGATAATTGTCATAAAACAATTATAATGACATTTTAATGACTGTCATAGAAATTTTTACTTTTAGATAATAACATTTCATATTTTCATAAGATTATGACAATTTTTGAAATTGTCATAGAAAATAAATATTTATAAATTTATAAATTTTATTTTATTTTTTATTAAAATAAAATCTAAAATCTAAAAAAATAAAAAGAAAAAGAAAAAAATGACCTTTTTAGTTGAAAAAAGGTCATTAAAATATAAAATCAAGAGATTTTGGTTTGGTTTGTTTCTTTTTTTAAAAAAAGAAAAGAAATATCAAAATTGAAAAACATTTTTTCTTAGCATATTTTGAAATAATTTGCACCCGTTCATCATTCTAAGATTGTTATTCGTCATTATATTAAATCAATTTTGTGAAATAATCAAATCATTGAGACTGATTAATAATTTAAAATTATATTCTAAGTCTTGGTATAAAAAGAAAGAAAATTAATGTAAAAAAATAAAGAAAATTAAAATTAAACTATACTCTCAAGCATCCCACAAAACAAATTAAAGGTAAATAAACCTTTAATTAAGAGCATAAAATTTATTGCACTACGATTGTGATCACGGAAAGCTTTTGAATGTATAGAGTAAAAATATTTACTATACACAAATGTTTAATTTTAGTTTGAAATTTGTTGTGTGAATGTGTAACGCCCCAATTTTCTTGGTGTATTTTTGTTAATTCTGACTTTAGGAGAATTTTGATAATTTTACCCTTTAAGACCATTTTGCAAATGTTATTTTAATATTGGATATTTTAGAAATTTTTGGGGTGTTAAAATTAAGTTTGTGTGGTTTTGTAAAGAAATAAAAAATTCATTTATCTTTTGGTTTTAAATTTTAAAAGAGAAGACTATTAAAAAAAAGAAACTCATTTAAAAAGTTTTGAAAGAAAAACTGGAATTTTAAATCAATGACCCATTTATTTGTTTAAAAAAAAGGCAAAAGAAAAGAAAAATCCTAAAGTGTCTCTTCTTTACCCTAGCCCTCACCCCTCCACCTGCTGCCTCTTGCCGCCATCTTCAATCCCGACCTCCGCGCCCATCACCGCCGAGAGCCACCCGTCGCACCGCCTGCGCTCGAGACCGAGCCATTTGCGACCAACACCATTGCACACTGCAGCTCCCACGCGCGACATCCCCTCTCGCAAGCGGCGACACGCAAGCCGCGCGCGACGCCGCCTTGCCACCAACGCCGGTGCCGTCATCCTCGCACAGATCCGGTCGAGTTCGTGTTCGCCCTGGACCACGCCGCCAGCAGAGCTCAGCGGCGTTTCGCCCGCGTCTCGCTTTGTCCTCACAGCACCAGCGTGCAACCAAAGCAATCCCAACGTCGCGCCAACTTACACTCATAACCTTACAACATTTAGGGTGATTTGTGAGAATATTTAAGAAAAGGTGTAGCATGCTTTATTGGAATTTCCTATTTCAAATATCTTGATGTAGCTGATATCTTTGCTCATACACCATTTGAAAATTCCTACAATTGCTACTGCCTTGTAAACTTTAGCTATTGAGAGCATTTTATTAAAAATCCTTGTAAAATTTCATTTAATTTTTGGTTGGCTATCCATTGAAACGTGTTGTGATATATTCCTTCTTAGTTAATTGATTCAAAGAGTACACACTCGTATTAAATTTTCAGTTCAAGACTCAATTGACTCCACATCTTATTACCTTCGCCTCTGAACATTACAAGTTAGATTTTAATCTTGAATTTCATCTTTTTCTCAAAGCTCTATTTTTTTATTCAAATTGTGAAAAGAAAAAAACATTAACCGATATGTTTATTCTTATTTTTTTGCATCACCAAATCTTTTTTCGCGATTTCCGGTAAGTTCTTCTTCCAAATAGCGATGGAGATCGTTATTCAAGCGAATGATGCGACGGAGATTGTTTCGCGATTTCTAGGTAAGTTCTTCTTCCAGCGGCAGAATTTGTGATCTTTAATTAGGAGACTTGAGGTTTGTCTCATGTTTTTGGAATTTTTAAAGGATGGTGATAAGATTTTGCCCCAAACTACATTGCTCTGTTAGAAAGTGCTTTATTTATTCTTCAATTTATTCATTTATTGGGTTTGTAATTAGGGTCGAGGTCCTTATGGTGCTGGAAGTCGAGGCCAAGATCTTATCGAGAAAGATTTCAGTGGGAAGATGTTGATCAAGGGAGATTTCACAACGGTTTCACTCTTTTCAAACTAATTTATTGTTTCTGATTTTGTACCTGGTAAAATGGTGAGTATTTTCTTCTTATTTTTTGTTTGCACTGTAGTTGGGGCAAACTTGTTATGCCATTTTTTTAAAATGTTGGCCATTTGTAATTTAGTTTTTTTCTTGAATTTGAAGCCAAATTAAGCTTGAATATGCTTTGTTGCAGGTGTTTTTTTTTTCAATTCTTTTAGATTTGCACATGTCGTCCTACCATTTCCATTCAATCTTGTTTAGGTAAATTTCCTCTTGTTTTTCAAGCTTCTTCTTTCTTGATCTATTTCACTACTTTCTTCTACTCTAAATATTTCTTTATTATGACTCTTAGTAACTCTTTCAAAAGGGGATTATTTTTCCTTAGATGAATGTAATATGTGAAACACCATTTAAAAACTTCATAAAAAACATGTTCAAATGATTTTATCATTATTGCAATTTATATTATTTGTGAATGGTAAGATTGTTGTTTACCAAGGTATGGGTTGTTTGGAAAATGCACTCGAACTGTTTGATTAATTTCCTCAACCACAAACTAATCTTTGCAATGCTATGATTAATGGGTATCTGGGCATTTAAATGAGTATTGAGCTACTTGCAGTGCTTTGATTGGTGTATATGGTAAGAGAGGTAAGATTGAAAGTGTTATGGATTTTCAATACGATGCACTTGAGGATTTGATCTCTTCTAATGCTATGAATGGAATTGGAAAGTTATAAGTAATGAGGATTGAAAGAAATTTCACAAGAACAAGAGTTCAATAGAAGTGACCAAAGAGTTCACTCATGGATAGTTTTACAATTCAATTTAATTTCTCTTATCTTTGTTGTGGTATCTTGAGTACCATGTTTGTCCAGTGTACGATAGTGTTTCATAAAATGCTATTATAGGTCTACGATAGCGTTTTTGGTAACATTTTGTTTTTAATTATTTGTTCCCTTACTAGGAGTTCGTGACTTTTTCGGTTTTATATATTTGGTAACATTTTGTTTTCATTTACTTAAAGTTTTATAATTATATTGTGTATGTATTTTATTCAAGGTAGCTTATGGATACTGTTTTTTTTTTTGCCATGGGACATATGAGCATTTTCCTTAGATGATTGAAGAAAATGGCGAGGATTCGGCAGCTTATGGATACTTTTTTTTTTGTTCTTTAGTGTTATAACCTTACAAAAAGTGGGACTTCTACTAAGGCTAACGTTGAGAACATTCTTAGAAGAATTAAGGAGAAAAGTAGGCATTTATTTTTTGTTCCGTTACTTTCTTATTTAATCAATTTTGTCCATATTTATTTGTTCCCTTACTATTTGTTGTTTCGCTATTTGTTGTTTGATGTGTTGATTTTTTTTAGTTTATTTTATTTTATTTAACCTGTATCAATGTTTCTAACTTTTTTCATTGATTATGAAGTCCATAGTGTCAATAACTAGATTATAATATTTTGTTAGAAATTATAGAATCAATAGCTTTTAAAAGAGTTATATCTCTTATAAGGCTAAAATCAATCCATTAAGGATTGGTTTTGATTTCTGAACTCTTTAATCTTTTAGTTTTTTTCTTAACTTTTCCAATGTTTCATCCAGTGTCTCTATATTTTTTAGGTTTCTTGGAACTACCGACAAAGAAAGCAACAGAGCGGATGATAGAGCTTGAAGCTTACCCTCCATTCACCCAGGTGACATGTCACTACAACATTTTAGGCTTTCTGCAACGGAAGTTTTCGTCGCGAAAAGTGTTGTTTTCCGTCGCAAAAGCCTATCGCGACGGAAATATTTCCGTCACCAATTCTGTCGGGAAAAGCCCTTCGCGGTAGCCTATTACGATGGAAACATTGCTTCCATCGGCCAAAATCCTCAATTCTGTCAGAGAAAAGGTTCCGTCGAGGTAGATATCTTTTAAATCATGGTAGAGTCCCTTCGGCGATGGAAATTGGTTTTGTCATGGTAGGTATCTATCGCGACGGAACACTTCCGTCGCCTTAGCATTTTAGTTTTTTTTTTTTTTTTTAATTTCTATACCTTTTAATTCTTTACCAAAATACTTGAATACAAAATAAATTTAATAACATTATCATTCAACTCAAAATTTCATACAAAGTTTAAATGTCAAGTGTTACTAATCCAATACAAACTAATTCAATACAAAAGTGTGTACAAATGTTACTAAAACCATAATTGAACACAAAGTTTAAAGATCCATATACAAAGAAAATAACTAAATGTGAATGCAAGACACCGCCTCCCATGATCGCGATTATAGGTGACTACCTGAATCAAACAAAACAACTATATAAGTCTTTAGTTTACAAGGTTTCTAAACTAATATTAAGTCATTTTCAAGTACAAGTTACAAATTTAGAATCTTGAAATTCTATATACATTTCAAGCAAAGATAATGACGTGTTTTGAATTATTCCCAAAAAGACTAAACTTGTTATAATACAAATAAAATATGGATTATAGCTATCTTTGCTGCAGGATAGCGACAAAAAAATAAATTACGTTATTTCACTAACATATTTATGAACATTGTAACTAAGCTTATAAAGGTTGACACTATGAAAAAGTTTTCAAATGTATCTATTTTGACGTGTCATTGCTGACATTCATCTTCCTAAAAACTCATCATCTATACTTCCATCTTGGCTTGTCGACATGTCAAACAAATGAAACAAACTAGATCTTAAAAAACACATCACTTAAAGTCATTGACATAACTTTAATCAAAGTTATAATCCAAATCCAAATCCAAATCACACGTAACAAACATGAAACATAAAACAAATCAATAACCATAATCAAAGTTTAAAATATAAATAAAAGTACAAATTTAAATTCAAATCAAAGAAAAAACATAAAACAAACAATTTATTTACATAAATTTAAACTAAGTGTACAATTCAAATCCCCTAATTTCGTTTTGTCCAAAACTAACACATATGTCATAACCCAAATTTAAGTATCAACTTTAAACCACTTACATAACTTTAAACTCAAATTCTTAATTTCTTTTTGTCCAAAACTAACACATATGTCATAACTCAAATCCAAATATCAAGTTTAAACTAAGTGGCCAACTCAAATCCTTAATTTCTTTTTGCCCAAAACTAACACATATGTAATAACCCAAATTTAAGTGTCAACTTTAAACAACTTACATAACTTTAAACTAAATGTACAATTCAAATTCCTAATTTCCTTTTGCCCAAAACTAACACATGTTATAACTCAAATCCAAATGTTAACTTTAAACTAAGTGTTCAATTCAAATCCTTAATTTCTTTTTGCCCAAAACTAACACATATGTCATAACCCAAATTCAATAACTCATTTTATCTACAAAAAACACAAACTTTGAAAGCACATGATAATCCATAATTCTTTAAAAACACATAACCCATATTCCAAAACTCATATCCCATAACTCATAATTTCAAAACTCATGAATCCCCCTAATACCATTTTCTCCCAACATATTTCATTTCTTCATAATTTCAATAACTAACTTTCTCTAAAAAAACCACACACAAACTTTGAAAACACTTAACTCATAATACTTTGAAAAATACATAGCTCAATATTCCAAAACTCATACATAGCTCATCCATAATTTCAAAACTTATAACTCCTAATACCATTTTCTCCCAATACATTTCATTTCTACATAATTCCAATACCCCAAATTTCAACACACATACTCTAAACCAAACCCATAAACAAAATCAAACATAAACTCATATCCTTAACTCCAAAAATTAACTCTAAATACATAGAACTTTGTTTAAATAGATAAAAAAAAAACTTACAAGTGGGAGTGAAAGAGATGGACAACGAAAAAGGTGGTGGAGACGTCGACGGTCACTAGATACGAAAAGGGTGGCGATGGTGGTGTTCGGAGATGGAGAAGATGGTGGCGGTGATAGGAGACGACGAAGGTGGCGGCGGTGGTGAGTAGGGAGGAGGGGAAAGAGGAAAATTTTGGGAAAGTAGGAATTTGGGGGTGTTTTGAAATGGGAAAATCGATGGTAATTGTATTTTTAAGGAGGCTACGCCGACCGAATTAAGTTCCGTCGCAAAAGGTAGTTTTTCGCGACGGAACTCCATCGCGAAAGGTAGTCAAACGTGATGGAACTCCGTCACAACAGGTAACCTACCGCGACAGAAACATTTCCGTCGGCTTAGTTCGCATTTTTCCCCCCAAACCGAAAAAATGGGGGGAAAATGAAATTTTAGCCGACGAAAAATGGTGTTCTGTCAGCAAAACCCAAAGCAAAGCCGACGGAAGGTTTTTCCGTCTGCGTAGGTCACTTTTCGTGACGGAATTAAGCTCCGTCGCCAAAGGTTCCGTCGGGAAAAGTTATTTTTTTTGTAGTGTGTCTTGTGGCATTGCTTTCAGTATAATGGTGATCTATTTTATCAACACTCTTTTTTTAATTTGTAGAATTTCTTATTGACTGTATGGATGATTTGTCGGTGGAGCAGTAAAATTTTTGTGTACTCTTTTAAAGTTTTTGAAGTTTTTGTTTCTTATGATAGCTAGCTATGAGCATATAATACATTTATCTTTCTCTAGTTTATGTTTTATGATTGGTTGTGCTACTATACTTTGATTTTCTTTTTTTTGTGGAAGCTTAATTGTTTGACATAAGATTTGGCTTCTTAGTATTTCAAAGTTGTTTCTTCACTCTTGTTTTCTCATGTTTCTCATGGGAGTTTAGAAGGAAATATTTGTGGAGTTTAACTTTTTTGTTTTAATGTTGTATATTTATGTTAAGATCTAGTGATTTATTGAAGTTTGAAGTGATTCTAAACCTAGCAAAGACCAAATGACACAAACTTAAAAATTTATAGATTAAATACACCATAACTCTTACTTTTACAAATTGTTGCTCTATGTCAAATGTCAAGCTCCCTTTTTGTTACTTTTTTTATGTATCATTGAATTAATGTTCATTAACGTCGTTCTCCAATTATATTTAGTATACCATTTTTTCGTTAACTTATTCTTTGTAGGTGGATATGGAGATTTAGAGACAACCTATAAGCTATCTCGCAAATAATTGAAATGGTGTTGTTATTTAATTCATTCTTTTTTACTTTTAATGATTTTTGAAGCTTTTGAGTTTGAGTTTCTTTTAGTTATCTTATAATATTAGTTGGGCGTTGATTGTATTATTCATTTTTATACATTAATGACATTTAATTATGTATACTCATTTTGATATTTATTTTTTCAGAGGCAACACTAATGAAATTTCATTCTTCGGTTCTCATCTTTAGGGTCCGAAAGAATCACATGAATAAGGAAGTCAAGAGGAAGATGAACAAAGAGTATCGATATCTCGCCAACCTTCCGTTTCTGTACAGGTACAAATTATTAACTTCATTCTTTTTAGCCCATTCTTAAAGGGTTTATGATTTTTTTTTATATGATGGAACTCAAACTACTATCGAGAAATTTTGCTCTCAAGTAATTTTTCTTGCACTTATTTATGATTCATCTACTTGTATGAGATTAAGAGACTTTGTAGAAGTTTAGTTTTTGGAAAAAAAGAGTTATTGTTATAGGAATACTTTTATTCTCCTTTGTAACTTCTAATTCAAATATTCAATAATGATGATGTTGTTTTGGTGCGTTTATGATTCAAATCTCGACTAAGTTGTTTTGATTGGTAATTAAAATGGGCATTGTCAATATAATTGGAAAACATAGTGGATGAACAACTGTGATTTCTAATTCAAAATTTACATTTTGTAGGTACTTTATGAGGTGATCTTTTGCGTCTACACTTATCTACAAGTTGTCAAATTATTAATTTTTTTTCTTGGTTTTATGAAATATTAATTGTAATATACAAATTTTATACATTGGTTACTTTGTATAAGACTTTATTTGGATTTTGATTAATGAAATAAGTTTGATATTTATCGGGATTGTGATATTATCTTAGAAATGCAAAATTATTTACAAGTTTAAATATTGTTATTTTTGAATTGACAAGCTCAAATGTAATCAATATAAAATAAATATATGAATAAATAAATAAGATATATTCAATTTTATAATTTAAAAATGTCATGTTATCCTTTCTAAGACAATTTTAAACTATCAAGAAATATAAACTATGACAGTTTACGATTTAATTTTATTTGGAAAAATAACTCTTCTTTATGACATTCTAAAACTGTCATGGTAACAAAAGTTAACATTGCAAAAATAACATAATTTATGACAATTATAAAATGTCATAAATAGATATCATAAACCCTATTTTTCATTTATTCATGACAATTTTTAGTTGTCATAAGAAAATATTTATGACATTTTTATAATTGTCATAAATTATATTTTATGACATTGTTATTATTTGTCATTAAAGACTTACCATGATAGGGGATACTATGACACCGCATTTTTTAGGCATAATTGTCATAATAAATCGATCATGACAATTAAAAATTGTCATAGAAAGCGGAAATTGTAGTAGTGTGGACGGTGATGTATTACTCAATTATTCATGGAAGAAAAAACTATATAAATGATAAATTAAAATATATATAAAAATTAATTAATTAATTAAGATATAAAAATAATTAATGTAACCTAAACCCTAAAATTATAAATTTAAAATAATAATGATTATATAAACAAATTCAAGGAAAAGATGTTTCTTTAAAGAATTTTCCACACATTTGTTTTTTGGATTACAACAATTGAGGATAGACATTCAAACTCATGACTATGGATATACACTAATACCGATGGAGCTACTGCTTCTATTGGCAATTATCACACACTTTTTTTTTAAAAGTAATAATACTTGCAAAATTAAATCGATATCAATATTATAGAAAATAATAATGATATTAATAACTAAATAATTTTATCAAATAAATAAATAAAATAGGTGAAAAAAAGAAAGGATAAAAAATATACGTAAACTATAGTTGAGACCCATAAATTTACAAAACCATGAAATATGTGAGATTTGGAATGGTTTGAAATCCTAATTCCAAACCCTCGAAATAAAACACAAAACCAAAAATTGGTTTGGAATTCGGATTCCAAACCAATATTTTTCATCCCATAAATCAACATATGGCCTAATTGAATCAAATCTAACCTTAAATTTATATCATGAATAAAATTATTTAAAATTTGTTCAATTAATCGATTCATCATTTACTTTCTCGTTATACAAGTTTTTCTTTTCCTTTACACCACCTTATAACTTTTTTACTGTAGGTGCAGACTCAAACCATGAACCTCTTTTATTTAACCATGTTTAGTTATATGAAGAATTAAATTTTTAATTTTTAATCACAAAACTATATTTTGTCGTTTTTTTTTAAAGAAAATACTTTACTCTACGTCGATATAACCATAATTTTGTTGGAAAAGTATAATATTTTAAAGAAAAAAGTACCTGAAAAAATTGAATTTAGTAATTAAAAAATCACCACCAAATACAGCGTAATTGAACAAAGTTATTCTAAAATAAACAACCACCTTGACATAAAAATGGTAATTTCACAATCACTTTCGCTACGCCACGTGGATATATGGGTTAAAGTCAAACGGCAAAAAAAATTGATGCTTGCTATACAAACTAACACGGAAATAAATAAATAAATAAATAATCTATTTTAACGACAATGAAAAGACGAAAATACCCATGTGTTGGTCTTAGTCGTAATCGAACTTGTTGGACAAGTTCAATGTAAAAAAGGATAGAAATAAGGAAAAAAAGAAGTCGCAGCTTGTGGAGCACGAATATGGGTCAAGGTCAAAATTTGTTGGATATGAATAAATGTGACCTTTTGAGGAGACAAAAAGTGCCAATGTTGGTAAGAAATTCTTCTATAACCGAGGGTCAGTGGTACAGTTGGTTATCTTGTCTGGTGTTAATCCATTTCAACTTCATGGTCATGAGTTCGAGCCCAGAAAAATTTGTAGGGTTTGTTGGTCTCCCTCCCTCC
The DNA here is from genome assembly GCA_036507275.1 of Sicyos edulis. Taxonomy (NCBI): domain Eukaryota; kingdom Viridiplantae; phylum Streptophyta; class Magnoliopsida; order Cucurbitales; family Cucurbitaceae; genus Sicyos; species Sicyos edulis. The sequence goes on from CM071850.1 coordinate 9,367,221, forward strand.
ATTATGTACTAAAAAAAAAAACTCTTCTATAAAAAAAAAAATGCAAGGATATACTACAATCACCACCCATTTTTATTTTAAGAAAAATAATATATTTTTAACTTCTTTTTAGTTAGATTGGAGTAAGTTTCCATCTCGTCTCTTTTAATCTTGTTACATAATTTTTTTTTTGTTGAGTACAAGTTGGGAGAAAGGGGATTAACAATACCAATTCCAATGATGGAACTCGCGACCGTGGAGCGAAAATAGATTAACTCCAAAATCAGATAACCAATCGTGTCACCGACCCATTCGATATCTTGTTACATAAATTAATGTGGACTAAAATGATAGTTAGATTAATTTTAAATTTTAATGTATTAATGAAAAGATTATTTTAATTTCAAGTTAATTTAATTTTTTTAAAAACAAAAGTATAAAAAATAACACACGACTAAAAGTGAACATTATTAAAATTACTAGAATACAAATATTCAATTTAAAACATACGGACCATATTAAAATTAGATCTCAAAACTAGAAATAAAAAGTGTAATTTTTTCTTAAATTACTAGGCAATAGTTAGGTAATAGTTGAGAATTAGAATTAGAGATTTCAACATGTAACTTAAATTTACTAGGTTATATATAATACGATTAAAGCTATACTCCTATTTGTTCATAAATAAGAACTTAGAAACTATAGAAAAATAACATCAAACTGAAATTTCAAAGTGGAAAGGAAAAAGTGTTATAAAAGAAAATAAATTGAAATTTCAAAATGGAGTGACATGTTGAAAGAGAGTAGATAATGATAATGATATTTAATTTATGTTCATAAAAGTAGAGCTACAGTGACATAATTTAATAATATGATAATACAAAAATTGCAGGTTCAAATTCTCACATTTGAATTAATGATGTTTAATTTGCTTACGCGTTCACTCTAAAGTAAAAATGTGATGTTATTATTTAAAGTACTATATAATGGATTTATAATGGGGTAATGAGTAAATACTATTTTGATATTTATTTTATTTTGATTCATAAAATTTTAAGAGTTCAATTTTTATCACTAAATTTTGAGATTTCTTAAATTTTAATCACTGTGCTTTGAAGTTTATTGCATTTCAATTGATGAAATCAAGGAAAAAAAAAACTTCAAATTGCTCCTTAGAATTTCTTTGTTCATTTTTTTTTAAATAGTTACCTTCTTTCACTCTAAATTTTGAAAATATTATATTCATAGTTTATCTTTAATTGTATTAAAATTATTAACATCATAATCAATTTTGATTAATATTGATTTCAAGTTTACATTAAAGACTAAAAATTTCTTTAAAAGTACAATTTTTTTTTATACAACAATATTGTGGAGAGGAAGATTCAAGCATGTAACTTTACAGTTATTAGCTAAGTTGTATGAGATGCCAGTAGAATTCTGCGTTTTGTTGGTTTGAAAGTACAAAAATTAAAATTAGACTTTTGAAAATTTAGAAACGATCGGTTGGAGATACTCACTTGTAGTGCAATTATCCCACATTGATAAGGTGAGGATTCTTCAACACATTTATAAGGGATATGAGTTACTCCCCTCATTACCAATTGGTTTTGAGGTGGAACCTCATATTCTCTAATAATATCAAACACACTTCAAAAATTGAAAGACAAAAATAACATTCTTAAAAATAATAAATAAAAACCGAAATGATATTAATTTAATTTGAAGTGGTTTAAAAATATATATTTGTTTTCTTTTGGTTTACAATGATTTGAACACATTGATTTGGGTGAGATTTCACATCAAAATACTATAATTTGCATAATTTTGTTTTTTCAATGACAAATTTGGTTGGGTAGTAGTATGAAAACGGGCCGACAAGTCGGTCGAAACTCAAAATAGAAAAATATTGAAGCCCAATCCGACAGAACACAGTCGCCTCGCAGACAACCAACCAAACAGTTTCATTGACTTTCTCTTGTTTTTTTTAGTATAACAATACTGGAGGTCGATTATTCCAATATGTGACTACTTTCTCAAGAATGCATATCAATTATTTTTAAGTTAAATTTTGTTTTCGCTTTTTATAACCATTCGAGAAATGTAATTGCAACATTTTGTCTATACACAACTTAAATTTTTGAGATAAACGTTATCTATCTATTTAAGAGGTGTTTGGGCCACCAAGAATAAGAGAGAGAATGAGATGGAGATGATTCCCCGTGTTTGGGCCACCGGGAATCATTTCCCCCATAATCACGTTTTTTAAAAATCACTTTTTTCAGCCCTTTAACTACTTTTTATTCTTTCTCAAATAACTTTTCATACATTACATCACTATTTTTTACTCACATCATATTCATTATTTTATTTTTCCCATAATCATTACCTTTATCTTAAACACAAATAATCATTCTCTCTATAATCATTAACTTCACTCGAAACACAAATAATCATTCTCCCAATAATCATTCTCCTCCTCATTACTATTCTTCCTTTAACCATTAACATTACCCTTGCCCCAAACACACCCTAAGTATCAACAAAACTATAACTCAAATTGCATAAAGTACATAAAAGTATGTTTCAAATGACATGAAATATATAATTATAATTCAAAAATTATGTATTAGACTATCTCGCAATTGTTTCATATTAAAAAAGTAACAAACAATTAAAAGAGATATGAGTTATTTTCCTCATTGTTAATTGGTTTTGAGGCGAGAATTTTACATTCTCTAATACCTATTCTTCACAAAAAAAAATATCTATCTACTTAAATATAACTCAAATTATATATTTTGTTTCTAAATGCAATAATAATATTGGATAAGACTTAAATGGTAACAGATTTGTCACATGGAAAATATTTGGCAAAGGATTTTCACACATTCCAAGTCTATATTAATGTTGTACAGCCACTGTTGTAAAATTTGAACTTTTCATTTTATTTTTAATTTTAAAAAATAATTTATTAAAAGAAAAAAACGAAAAGAATAAACGGTTAAGATTTTGTCATATGTGTGGCTGCATACAGCTAAATAGTATGTAAATATTTCTCTATCAATAATGTACAAATTTTTTAGATAGAACTCTGATCAATTAGTGTACATATATTTGATATATCAATAATATATATATATATATATATTTATTTGTGATATAAAACATGATATGTTTTTTTTTTTTTTTTTTGAAATACATAATATAAAATATGATCTATTTGTGACATACTAAATTATAGTTTGCTAGCAGCTAGCAACTAAAACATCTAAACCTTAAAGTATGATATGGATACTTTAGATTTCTTTTGTTGAAAGGCTTATTTTCTCTCTGTCAAGGATGAACAACTTTTAAAGGGAGAATCGCCTCCCTCATATTGGCTTCATTTTGAAAAATAATTGTATTAGTGTGGTTTGTTGTTAAATGTATGGTTGTTTAAAAAAACATCTAAACGATCAACTTTTGAGATAGTCATTGACTATAGTGTTAAATTCAGATTTTCAAGTGGATCTATGAAATCAAATTACTTTTTGTAGTTAAAGAAATTGCGACGGAGAATTAAAATCATCAACTTTTAATTAATAATGAGAGATGAAAAATTTGATTTCATTGTCTTTTGATAACTAGGTATGCATCATCATTTTTTTACAACGTACATCGTCATATTTAAGCTATACTTTATTAGTGATTTGATGTCTTATCTAAACCATGCTCGGATTAATTGGCCTTCGGGATAGTAATTACTAAATACTAGATCTAACTTCTATATCATTTAGCCAATAAAATTCATAGTTCAACGATAATAATCAAAGAGAAAAACTTGACTTTTTAGTTAAGGAGGCACGCCCTCTTTAAAAGGGATATGTGACACTATTTGGTGCCACAAATTTTTTCTTTAAACAATACTATTTTTTTTAAAAAAAAAAATTTGTGGCACCAAATGGTGCCACATACTCCTTTTAAAGAAGACTTACCTCCTTAGCTAAAGAGACAAGTTTTTCTCATAATCGAAAGGTTAAAGGTTTGAATCTCTCGCCTTTCGTTGTAATAGAACTAAAAAATTGCGATTATGTATAACGATAGGTGGTTATGAATTCGATTCCATACACTTGAAAAGGCTCACTATTTATAAATTTTGGGATTTAAAAGGGCTAGTTCAGCAGATGCCCCAAATCACAATTTACTGGGCCGATCCAATTGGTAGGAAGGAGGTGCGAATAAGCCCATGGGCCTATGAAAAAGTGGCCCAATAACAGCATAAACGGAGACATTTTGTTGATGTGAGTGGGTTGACTTTGGCAATTGAGTCGAACAGATTTTGGAGGGAAATCACAGGAATCTCCCCTTTTTGTTACAGTGGTTCGAATTTGATAATATTTGATTCCATTTCAGGGAATTTAAAAATGCTTTTGCTGAAGAACATTACACATGGCGTCGATTCCTATGCGGAATGTTCTACAAAACCAAATCCCAAACACCCAATGGATTGTGATGGATGGAATTGGAAATACCCAATTTTTTAAGGTTAAATAAAAAATTGGTTGCCACTTTGCTTCTGCTTGTTCTGCTTTCAAAGGTTAAATCTCATACTTACATTGCCGTTTTGTTCATATTTATGCATTAATGTCATTTTCAGTTGAGTTTTTTACTTGAGCTGGTAATGGGATGGGTTTTTTCTTTTTCTTTTTTGCCTTTTTCTTTTATTAGGGTTTTCTTCAGTAGTTGCAGAGCTGGCTTAACTAAAAGTATAAAGTTCGATTTTCTTTGTTGGGTGTTCTCCTTGTACTTTAATTTAGTGTTTATGGGTTAATGTTTGGTAATTGGTGGTTAACTACTTGTTGACATATGGATTTGCCTGTACCCTTCTTCTTTGTTGTTTGTAATACCCTCTTAAGTTTTACCCACTTGGGTTGCCTATGGATTAACGGCTTATAGTTTTAAGCATTTGGATTAGAAATTGGGCAACCATTATCTTCTTTTTGAAACAAGTTAACCATGTCCCTCTCTAGACCAGACACCAAAGATATCGAAGGAGTAATGTTAAATGTGAGTCTCGAACCTACGACCTTGAGGGGAGCATACCCTCAAAGCCTAAGTCTTCAATCACTGCGCCACCCCTTGAGGACAAAATTGGAGAACTATTATCGACATGCATTGGTTGTGAGGGTAACCATATCACTTGTAAATATGTTGAGTATGCCCAACAGTTTGGTTTTGCTTTAAGGTTTTTCTTGCTCTAATTTCATTTAGTTTTGACCTTGTCCTCGTAGGTATTAGGTTTTTAAGTGTAGATTATGATCTTGATAGGAGGGCTATTAGAATGGAATTAGGAATTTTAATCCATGGTGGCTTCCTACCTAGGAATTAATTTCTTAAGGATTTCCTTCACATCTAAATGTTGTACGGTCGAACGGTATGCCCTGTGATATTAGTTGAGGTACGCGCAAACTGGCCCGGACAATCACAAATATCAATAAAAAAAAGAATGGAATTAGGAGTGAAATTGTAGTATAAGGGTATGTTAGTGTTGATTAGTTGAGGAATTTTTTGGAGAGGATTATTTAGATGGTTTAGGCTTGAGTGTCAGTAGTCCTCCCTTGGCTTATCTTATAGTTATTTACTTTTCTTATTTCCATATCTATCAGATCTTTTATTAATGCTAGCATGGTTCTATCTTCCATGTACGATAATTATAATTAGCTTAAGTGACTTCCTAGTTTTCATGGTTGTTCTCATTTCTGAACTTTATCCGACAATTCAAACTTGTGAATTCTATCAACTCTCATAAAAAAAAATCAAGAGGTTCCTGAGTTCAATTGATGGTGGCCACCTAACCTACCTAGGAATTAATTTCGTACAGATTTCTTTCACATCCAAATGTTGTAGGGTCAGACAATAGGTCCCGTGACATTAGACGAGGTGTGCGTAAACTGGTCCGAACACTCACAGATATCAAAAAAAAAAAAACCGACTCTCATCAATCTGCAGTTTTTTTTTAATTCAACTTTGTTCTTTCTTGGTGGCATCTCATAACAATTTTAACAGGCCTGTTAAACTAAACTGCCGAGGGCCGACTGGACAGAACAGTATGTTTGAGGTTGACGTTTTGGCAAGTTGGAGGATGCATGAGAAATGGTCTGCAGTTGTGCTTTTGCTATTGTCTTCCATGATTTTTCATGTAAGAGGTATTTCTATAAACTCTTTCTAGTAACTTAAATGCTAAAATTAATCGAATGGGTCAATGGTGCAATGATTTTATTGTTTGGTTGTAAACCAGATCAACACCAGCGTCACAGGTTTGATCTCGAGAATCGGTATTTGTCCTTTCTCCCCCAGCATGTACTCAAAAAAAAAAAAAGAAGCCAAAATTCAAGTTAAAACCTGCCTCCATCTGTAGCACTCTTCACAACATGCTTTCTCTCATGGTGCCCACAATATTTGATATTTTTTAATGCATTCTTTCTCATTCTATTGTTAATACAATTCTGTGATTTGATCAGGAGGATTTGTTGGGATAAACATTGGTACTCACGTTTCGAATCTTCCACCTGCTGCAAATGTGGTTTCAATGCTCAAACCCTACAAAATAACTCATGTTAGACTCTATGATGCCAATGCCCAATTCCTCAAAGCCTTTGCAAACAGTAACACTGAAGTAATGGTTGGCATTACAAATGAGGAGGTTCTGAAAATTGGAAAGTCTCCCTTAGCTGCTGCAGTTTGGGTTAATAAAAAGGTTGCACTTTATATACCTGCAACCAATATAACAGCCATTGCTGTTGGCAATGAGATGCTTACCTCCATCCCGAATGCAGGCCCGATCTTGATCCGTGCCATGAAATACCTTCATAAAGCGCTTGTCGCCGCAAACCTAAATCTTCAAGTCAAAGTTTCGACTCCCCTGTCGATGGATGTCGTTCTTACGCCTTTTCCTCCCTCTACAGCCACATTCAATTCTTCATTGAACTCCACCATTTACCCACTCCTTCAGTTTTTGAAAAACACCAAGTCCTATTATATGTTAAATGTTTATCCTTACTTTGGTTACATAAAAGGAAACGGAATTTTCCCACTAGAGTATGCTCTTTTTCGTCCATTGTCTATAAACCGGCAGATTGTTGATCCAAACACACTCCTTCACTATAACAACATGTTTGATGCCATGTTGGATGCAACCTATCATTCAATAAAGGCTCTCGACTTTTCTGATATCCCGATTGTCGTGACAGAGTCTGGCTGGCCATGGAGTGGTGGAGCTAATGAAACTTTTGCAACCAAGCAAAATGCTGAGATATATGTTAATAATCTGATTAGTAGGGTTTTGAATGGTTCAGGTCCACCTAGCGAGCCGACTAAACCTGTTAACACGTACATATATGAGTTGTTTAGTGAAGACCAAAAGCCTGGGCCTATGTCAGAGAAAAACTGGGGAATTCTTTCAACCGAAGGTTCTGCTATATATCGTTGGAGTTCGATATCCAGCAGTGTCACTGGAAGTTCTTCTGTTGTTTACTGTGTGGCAAAAGATGGTGCAGATCTTATTAAGTTGCAAAATGGTCTGAACTGGGCTTGTGGTCATGGTGGAGCTAATTGTTTTGCCATTCAACCCGGGCAACCATGTTTTCTTCCCGACAAAATCATTAACCATGCTTCTTATGCTTATAATGACTACTATCAGAAAATGCAAGTCAATGGTGGAACATGTGACTTTGATGGCACAGCAACATTAACAAATATTAATCCAAGTAAGTTCCTTTCTCCAAGTTCTTGCTTTATCTGCCGCAGTGTGTATTGTTCGATCCTGTTAGTTGATATAATTAAATTTACTCCAACTTAAGCTTTGGGTTAATTGATTATTAACATAATTTAACATGGTAACAGAGCAGGACATCCTGAATTTAAACTCTCGCCGAGTTGTTCATCCCCAATAAATATTGTATTCCACTTAAATGGGTAATTTTAAAATTTTCAAGCCCACAGGTGAAGGAGAGTGGTTGATATAATTAAATTTATCCAAACCATCAGCTTAAAATTTTGGGTTGATCAGTTATTTAACATGATTCTTCGACCCATACATTACCCTTTCCTCTACTGGATATATTTTTCAAGAGACATGAAGCAAACAGTAGAGTGAAGATTACTGGGGGGAACTGGATTCTTAATTGAGCCAGTGGAGCTGTTATCTTGACCACAAGGTCTATTGGACCTGAATTGATACAAATTGAGCCTAAATAATCTTTCACCATCACAGAATCACAGCAATATTGTGTTTAATTATCAACTATTTAAGTTTTTTGTCCGCGATCCTCAGGAAAAATAATTGCAAAAATTACATTTTGTTGTTGGGTTTGTTGTCTGTTGATAGTATCTAGGAAAAAAATTGTATTGACAAAGAATACATGAAGAGGTGATTTTAGCGCCACTAAAACGCTGATGAAACTTGAGTGTTGAGTCTGGAAGTGCATTCAAATCTAGCCATTGCACATTGTGAAGGTGTGAACTGTGAAGAAATGTCTGTTGCTAAAAGCAGAAAACTGTTCATAATAATAATAATGATCTTGTTTCTTTTTTGATATGGATTCCTCTAATTTCTAGGCTATTAGCGCTTTCCAATTCTGAATCTCGATCATCTCTTTCCATTAATCATTATGCAAGGACCTCAATTCTATTGAATATTCTAGAAGGGACAAATTGAGTAATTCCTTAATAGGTTATTATGGGGAGAATGAAGAGAAAGCCTCTTGGAGATATGAATATTGTAAATATGGGAAAGTTAAGGGGAGTTCTATTTTGTGGAGGTTTGGTCCGAGGACTTGGAGGAGAGGTGCCCGGTATTCTCGAATTCACCGGTTAGCTTGTCGTTTCTTTTATTATCTTGTCTGTTATTTCCATTAGTGTTGGTAGTGAAGTGTATGTTGGATTCTGAATATAGTGAAGTTCTACTGTTATTTCTATATTTGGTATTTGGTATTGTTGTGTATATTTTTGGAAACTGTCAGGGTGAACATATTATCCACTCATTCCACATGCATAAACAAGCACATGCACAAATACAGTAATGGATGCATTGTCCTAATATTGGTGCCCTTTTGCAGGTCATGGATCCTGTGTATACATTGGAAGGTGAGCAAATAGAAGCTCTACTGATATTCTGCCATAGAATTACAAAAAGCTTTTATGAGTTTTCTAGTTGCAATATGGACCTATGGTTTATCTGAACAATTGGTAATGTGTGTTTTCTGTGACAGCGCCAATTCGAGCGGTAGTAATATTAACGAGGCTTCGCCCCCAGGTCCTTCACTGAACCCGGAACCCTCCAGCCCCCGCAATTTTCACAGCTCAAGTTCAAAACTTGAAGCTGCAAACTTTCACTTCTTGTTGTCACCCATGCTTTTGTCTGCTTTCTTTCTTCTTTGACTTGAAGTTGAAGATGCTGTCACTGTGCAGTCTTGAACTTGCAGTTCAATGAAAGGTTCTTAGGAATGTATGGGGTGCAAGAACTTTTTTGTTTTTGAATTTCATAACATATGGGGTGTAACATTTTGATTGAACTTCTTGTATTGTCTGTAATTAATTATATAATTAGAATAAGTTAAAGGGGTTTTTGTGCTTTGTAATTTGCAACCAATTCAAGGAACTGTTGGGCTATTTATGAACATTCAGATTATTGCTGTGTGTGTGTGTTTTTTATGCCAAGTTTATTGCTGTGTAATTATTTATAAATTTGTACCTAATTTAAGGGTTCTACTTCTTAAGATAATGGTAGATTTTACTTTACATAATAGTAGTTTTTTCACATGATGGAAGATGTTGCAAAATGACCAATTATATGCTTTATGAATGATCCATAATTAAGGGTTTTACCTAGTTTGAGTTGAGCTTAGAAATTTTTGAATTCGTCTAAATTTTTAGATGGGTTAGTTTTTCAATCAATTCCACTCTTGTATCGAGTTGTAAACATCATTTCTTTCCTCTTAATATATATATATATATATTTTATAGTATTAAACTTGAACTCAAGTTATTTATCTTATTAGTATATGCTCCATATTAAAAATTAGTGATTCTAAAAATTGACAAAATTCAAAGAAGGTCATCAAATTATAATTCAAAAAAACTTATAATCAATTCAGATAACCATTTTTTTTTTGTACTACTTAAAGAGTGTACAAAATTAAGAATGATTTAATATTATATATATATATATATAATATAAGATGGTTTGGTTGGTGAAAAAAGAAATATTTAATTATCAAAATAGGTATTAGGCTCATAGTAAATAAATTTATCATTTAATAATCATAAGAAATAATTATAAAAAGATTGGCTTGTTGCAATGAAATGTGAAATGGAAGTGTGTTGGTGCGATAAGGATGACGGTGTTGGTGGGTAGGTTAAGGGTTTGCATAAAATTGATCGGATGGGAAATCGAGAGCAGCAGCGGTCGCAGTTGCCGCTGATGGGCGTGGGAAGATCGGCGGGTCCGACCTCATGGGCGTCCACAACCTCCGTCTCCGCTTCCGGCAAGCGAATCCAGAGAGAGATGTCGGAGTTCAACCTCGAGCCTCCCCCCCACTCCTCCGCCGGCCCCAAGGGCGACAACCTCTACCACTGGTTCGCCACCCTCTTCGGCCCTTCCGGTACCTCTTCTTCCCTTTTCCCTTCAACTCTTCGTTTCTATGTTCAACAACTCTCATCGGGTTTTGTTCCCTCACTGCTGAATGTTCATTCCCTTTTTCTATCTTTTTTACCTCAATTAAATAGTTTCGTTTCCTATCAAAATTAGTTTACGCCCAACAAATGATTAGAGACGAAGATGCTCGCCGATGGACTTCTATTACCTAAGAATCAGTTGCACTTAAATTGCGCAAAACTTGAAAGGATTTGGAAGAATGTTCCTAACTTAATCCCAACCCATCTCTTTTATATAGGATGCTTAAAAGAATGAAATGATTGCTCCATCATTTGTCAAAGTTTCACTATGAGCAGGGTAGAGTAAAAAAGCTTACTTTATGCTATTTGTGTCTCATATTAGTTAATGTGACACAGAAAAACTGCACTCAAGGGGTGGCACAATGGTTGAACACCTGAGCTTTGAGGGTATGCCCCCCTCCTTCCATGTCTCCCGGTGCCTGACCTAGGGACGGGCGTGGTTACCCTTGTTTTAAAAAAAAAGAAAAACTGCACTCAAGAGAAAGAAAAACTTGCTTATGCTGTTTGTGCCTGATATTAGTTTTCTCAGGAAAGGAACAAAGCAATAAAGGAAAAATGATGCATAAGCGATATTTAGCTACAAGATTGTCTAGTAAAGTAGATGACTTTGCAGTTTTTGTACCGGCTAGCACCTTCCTCTTCTTCTCTTTTCATCTCAGGGTGTTTCTCTCCGTTGTTGATGTGCAGTTTAAGACATTTGTCTATAAAGTTGCATTTGTTTGCATTATTTGAGGTGGTTACATACTATCTCAAAGTTGACCTGAGAATGTTACCGACCAATTTTATTTAGCTTTTGCCAATAGAGTTATTTTGACAAATGTCTGTCTTGTTTTTAGGGACACCATATGAAGGTGGCATATTTTTCCTGGACATAATTTTTCCAAGTGATTATCCATTCAATCCTCCAAAGGTACGCCCACTCACATCCTTCAATTTTAGGATACAAAAACTACATTTTCTCTTACCCCCTCATCATGAGAACCAGAGGATCATTCTTGACCTGATGCTACACTTTTCTGAGTCTTATACTCATGTTTGCAGGTTGTATTTAAAACCCGAATCTACCACTGCAATGTCGATTCTAATGGTAATGTAAGTTTGGACATTTTGAAGGATAACTGGAGTCCAGCGTTAACAATTGCAAAGGTGTTAATTGCAGTGAAATCAATTTTTGCAAATCCCAACCCTTGTGAGTTGCCTCACTTTTCTGGACTCGTTCTGTATGTCACTTTAAACCTGATTTAGTTCACTTCATATGCTTTTCTATTTCAAGGGCTTCCTTAAAGGTCAATCTGTTTTTTTCATCAGGTTCTTGTATGTTGATTAAGTCATGGTTGTTAGTTTTTTCATGAAATTATATTGTCAATGAAGTGAAGCCGATCATGCAATATCAATGTGGTACCTTTTCTATTTAACTAATTAATCTAGTTGATGAGCCAAATTAAGCATAACTCAATTGGTTAAGACATATGCATCCTTGATCATGAGCGATGTTTTTAAAGGCTATAGCCTCAAGGCGAGACTCTAACTTTTAGCCTTGACTCTTACACCTTTGTTGGATCATAAGAGTCTTACACCTCACACAAGAGAGATTGACACCTCTATGATAACACACCAAGGCCCCGCGTCTCGTTAAGTAATTAGAAGAATAGTATTAATTTTTTCCCATTATTTTAAATATAAGAGTTTGAGACGGAATTCATTATCAGTGAATGGGAATAGTGTTGTGAATGATGGTGATATTGAGACGGAATTCATTTCTTTCTACATGAATTTATATTCCAAAAAACAGAACAGTGCACCTCTCCCACAAATCAATGATTGGAGTCCTATCTCTATCGATCAAAGTGAAGCTCTTGAATTACCTATCACAGAGGATGAACTGCTGCACGCTGTTAATGATTTGGGTTGTAATAAGACTCCGGGACCAGATGCATACACGGCTGAATTTTTTTAAAAAATCGTGGAACATTCTTAAGAAAGACATTCTGAGAGTGTTCGATGATTTTTTTTTAAAAAAAATGGTATGATCAATGCGAATTTGAATGAGACTTACATTTGTCTTATCCTAAAAAAGACTAACCCATCATCTGTCTCTGATTATAGACCCATTAGCTTGACCACCTGTCTATACAAAGTGATTGCTAGAGTTTTATTTGAACGGTTAAAGGTTGTACTGCCTTATACCATTACCAAATATCAATCGCCTTTTGTTGCTAATAGACAAATTCTGGATGCTAATCTCATCGCTAACGAACTCATTGATGAATGGGAACGGAATAAGAACAAAGGGGTTGTATTGAAGCTTGACATTGAGAAGGCATTTGACATGGTGGATTGGGATTTCTTAGATGATATATTGAGAACCAAAGGTTTTGGGATTGTCTGGCGTAGATGAATTAGAGGTTGCATCTCTTCCACAAATTTCTCTATCATCATTAGTGGTAAGCCTCAGGGTAAAATCTTTGCAACTAGAGCCTTAGACATGGTGATCCTCTCTCCCCTTTTTATTTATCCTTGTGATGGATTGTTTGAGTAGACAGTTTAGCATTGCAGAGAACAAAGGGACTGATTGAAGGTTTCTGTTTAAAAAGTAGAAATAGGCGGGAATCTATTACTCATCTTCAATTTGCCGACGACACGATTCTTTTTACAACATTGAAGAGGGACGTCCTTAAAAATTTGGTACAGGTGGTTAAATCTTTTGAACATGCATCAGGTCTAAATGTTAATTGTCAAAAGACATCGTTTCTTGGTATTGGTATTGATCAAGCCGGGGCAGAGCTGATGGCTAGTAGTAATAACTTTAGGGTCGAAGAATGGTCGTCAACTTATCTTGGCCTTCCTTTGAGAGGTAATCCGAGAAATATGAATTTTTGGTCCCCTGTTATTGAAAAAGTGGAGAATAGACTACAGACATGGAGCTCTTCTCATATCTCCAAGGGAGGTCGCCTCACACTTTTCAATGCCTCTCTAGCTAATATTCTAGTGTACTATTTATCATTATATCTTGCTCCGAAAAAGGTCACTGAAGCTACTGAAAGCTTATGAGGAATTATTTATGGAGAGGTAAAGGTGGATCTAAATTAAATTATTTACTTAAATGGGAGAAGGTGACCACTCCTCTGGAAAATGGCGGTTTGGCCTTAGTTGATATCCACAAAAAAAATATCTCTTTATTGGCTAAGTGGCATTGGAGGTTTTATGAAGAAAAAGATGCTCTATGGAGATCCTGTATGGAGGTGAAATACGGGTTTGGAAATGAGGGGTTTAAATCAGGGAGTAGGAGCAATCGCACTTCTAAAGGCCCATGGAGAGATATCGATAAATGGAAGCACTTGATCTACTCTAACATCAATGTTAAGATTGGAAGAGGTGACCAAACCAACTTTTGGAGTGACCGTTGGTGTGGTAACAATGAGCTTAAAAATTCCTATCCATTACTATACAACTTATCCTTAAATAAGGATGCTTGTGTGGCTGATTTTTGGAACCTTGAAGCTGGATGTTGGAATTTAAATCTCAGAAGGAACCTTAAAGATGTGGAGGTTGATGAATGGGCCACTCTTTCCAATACTTTGGACAATATCAATGTTACGGATAGGGAGGATTCGTGGAGATGGAATATTGAAGCTAGTTATACCTTCTCATCAAAATCGTTGTTAGATAGCTTTGCTCCAAGAGAATCCAACCTTAAAAAAGACTTTTATGCTCTTTTTATGCTTGTTTATGGAAGAGGCCACAACCGAAAATTAAAAAAGTCAAGTTTTTCTCATGGGAGCTCAGTTATGGTATCCTTAACACAAATGACCAGCTTAAAAAAAGAGCATCGGGTTTGGTCATATCGCCACAATGTTGCACGATGTGTATGAATGATCTTGAAAGTCAATACCACCTTTTCTGCTCTTGCTTAGTGGCTATGGACATTTGGAATCAGCTCCTCCAATGCTTTGGTTGGAATTTGGTGATGCCTGGAAATATTAGAGATGTGGTCCTATATACATACACCGGCCATCCCTTTATTGATGAAAATAAATCGCTATGGGAGCGTTTCCTAGTTGCATTTTGGTGGTCTTTATGGAAAGCTAGAAATGCTAGAATATTTTCTGATGAGGATGTACACAAAAGTCATTTATTTGAAGCCATCACTATACTTGCTATCACATGGGCACACAATATTCACTCATTTAAGGATTATAGCATTACAACTCTTGTTTCATTGGAAAAGTTTTATGTAAAATGTTTTTGACTATATTGTAACTTTTCATTATCAATGAAAGTTTTTGTTCGTTATTGCTACTTGAGCATAAAAACATTGATTACTAAAAATATGTATTATAATTTAATCTAATCCTATAATTTTTTTGTCTTCAGTATGTTTTATAAAATAACTCAATTATATCATTAGTTCATTGATTATAAGTTGTGAAACATAAGAGAACTTGGTTTATGATCTCGTTCTCGAACATTGCTTTAGTCATACATTTAGATCACAAATTTTCTCTTATTTGTTCTTTTGTTAGAAAGACGCATAATCAATTTAGAACTGTCAACGTAATTTTGATCATTTGTTAGTTTATTTTCCTCTCACATCTCCTTTTGGAGTTCTTTTGTTGTATTCACTATAGGTGCTTGGGGAATTCACTTAGTTTCATTCATCAATAAAATTGTTTCTTATTCCAAAAAGTTCCAATCCTATTGGTGTTGGTGTGATGTATTATGTATTTTACGTAAATATTGTTTTTTACTATACATGTTTACACAAATTTAGAATTTTATTACGTTTTGAATTAGAATTGAAGCTTACACCTCATACCACCTTGAGACTTACGCCTCGCCTCTTCAAGAAAAAAAGCCTCGAGGCCTCCTTTAGCCTTTAAAAACATTGATCATGAGTTCAAATGTTCGAGTCTCCCACAGTTGAAATTGTTCAACTAGAAACATCCTAGTTAATGATAACTTTCAAATCCCATATTCATTTTTGGTTTATGTTTCTGCTAATTACTAATGCCATTTTCTTCACTTCCACAGATGATCCAAATGCACCTGGCGTTGCTCACATGTACTTGGCCGATCGAGCTAAACACGATGAGATAGCTGCCGAGTGGACTCTACGTTTTGCTAAGTGAATAGAACCTCAAGCAACCAATATTTATGACATATACTACGTCTTTGGATATCATTTTCTGTAACTGCTTCCAATTCTCCCCCTTCACTTGGTGATTTATTGTGTTTTTTATCAGATAAAAACACCTGGTGGGTGTTTTGGCAAGAAGTTTGTCAAGAAAACTGGAAAGCAAATTTTGAGAGGACATGGAGAAAAATACAATCTGAAATTTCTTGGGAGCATGAGCATGAGTGGATAGTATGAATGATTTGTAGCTTGTACTGTATATATCAATGTTTTTTGAAGTTGAAGGTGCACTAGAAGACTAGAACAAATAGCCCAAGTCTAGGAAAATTGATATGTATAAACTTATCTATTTATGCATATGCATGTATGTTGTTGACTTGTAGTCTTGTAATATACACTTGTATAAGCTGTTTGGTTCAAGAAAATGACACATGAGAATGAGTAAAGATTTGCTAAACCCTTGTTTGGTTTATGATGGTGGGGTTATGGGAATAATGTGTTTTCTGATATCATTTCTTTTACAAAGGAACTTCAAAATGTGTTAGATTGTTTAGGAGCTATCAATCCCCTACAAAACAGAATTGAATTTCTCTTTGCTCATTTTCTTCTTTTGCTTATTTATTTAGTTTTTATATGTAATTTTATTTTGAAGGTATTTACTAATTATCTAATTATTGTTATTGATGGGCCAAAATTAATTAATCGATTACTTAATTAGAATAAAACTACAACAATAGAGTATATTTATTTCATTTTTGCAAATAAAAAGCTATCGTTCTTATAAAAAAAAAGTCGACATATATTTTTCTCTCCTTTTCATGTATTGTTTATTAAAACATATTTTATTTAATTTAATTGGTTTACTATAAATTTCAAACTAAAGCTATTCAACCCCATGGATTAATCAAAACTAATTATTCATTTTATGAAAAAAAATTTATGGGACAAGTCGGAGGAGAGGATCAGTAACATTTGAACTGCATTGATAAGAGAGTTTTATTTTGCAGATCCAGTTATTACTCTCCAGTGTATCACTCAGTAGATGCCATGACTAACATTCTCTTTTCATCTAAAACCATAGTTAAAAAGTTATAACTTATAAGCACCTTTTTCTTTCAACTCTTCAGCTACATCCACATCATGGGATGTCTCTCTAGCACCATGTGTTATACTGTGTACTGATCAAAATAAAGGGCGTTAATATCTTAATACTAGCCCCATCTGATAACCATTTGGTCTTTTGTGTTTGGTTTTTGAAATTTGAGTCTATTCTTACTCAAATTTTCTACAATGTATTTCATCTTTGCTACGATGTATCCATCTTTGTTTAAGAAAGTATGTGAACTCCAACCAAATTCTAAAAATAAAAACAAGCTTTTGGAAACTACTTTTTTTTTTCTTCAAATTTTGGTTTGCTTTCTAAAAATATAGGTAAGATGTAAGTATTCAAATATGAAAAAATATATGGTAAGATTGTTGTTGTATGCTAAAATTTCAAAAACCAAAAACTAAAAACAAAATAGTTATCAAACGAGATCTTAATATTTTACAAATTTCTGGCCCAAATCAGAAGAGCCAAAAGCAATTCTGTGGACACAACTCGCAGCTGATTCCTGGGCACACATGGATGTTCAGACAGGTGACATTGTCTGTCAGCCCGGGTGATGGGGCTGATTTCAGTGTCCTGTTAGCTGGTGCAACTCTTGCACTCTATCATGGATCTCCCCTCGGCCGTGGATTCGGAAAGTTCGTCCAGGTGAAATCTTTGTTAGATACCTCTACTCGAGTTTAAACCCGCTTACGATACATGATCTCCAGGATAACTCGTTTCGGGTTTTATAAATTTTCTTACTGTGCATTTGTTATAGGATGCAGGAGTGACCGTGTTGGGAACAATTGCGAGTTTGGAAAAAACTTGGAAGGATACAAAATGCATGGAAATTGGACAAAGATAAGGTAATATTTTGGATGCACTTCTGGATGAGTTATAACATGAGTTTCAATCAAATGAACTTGGAAGTTGATAGCCACAGGTACTTTTCCTCTACCTTGGAAACTTCGAATGTCGATGATGACCTCTGGCTTTCTTCGAGGCCGTATTACAACCTGCAATGGAATGTTGCAGCGGGACCAAACTTGCTTCATGCTTCTATGACCACTGGATTTGTCATCCTTGATGAACAAGGAATGCCTTATGTGAGAGAAAAAACTAGGCATTTATGTTGTTAGTGAATTTCTCAATGAAGAAATCAAGTATATCTTTATTTCTCTGTGTTTTCTTGTGATTAACAGCCAGAGGATCGGCCTAGCGTTGGTGAAACAGGGCTATTTCCTCGATATCTCGGAGCAAGCGACAAATTGCTAAATGCTGATCATGATGAAGTTTACTTCAAGGGAATGCCAATTTACAATGGAATGGTATAGTCAAGCTCAAGCACCACATCCTTCTTGTTATATATAGATTTTGTTCAAGTTCTCAAGGACTTGTGGTACAAGACTCATCTGTTTCGACATCGAAATGAATGTGGATTATATAAGGTTGGTTTATTGGGAATGTAAGCTTGCATTCTGAATACATTTTTACCTTATTTACTTGATTGCAGCAACTGAGGAGACATGGTGATATCATTAAAAGAACTGTTGGAGGCTATTTTGTTGTTCAAGGTAGGGCTGATGACACCATGAACCTTGGCGGCATCAAGGTACTGCATAATGTTTCTTCTGATTCTTCGCTCCCACTAACAAATGACGTTTTTCTAGTATAAGTCTGGTAGTATATGCTTCGACCGTATAGAATTTGTTGAGGATCTCACATCGAAAAGATGAATAAATACCCTACAAACAATAAGATACATGAGTTGCTCTTCTCTTCATGTTGTTTGATATGGTATCAAAGCCCATGAAATCCAAACAGGCATTAGGTCCAAAAAAATCAAAATCTAACCTAAGAATGATGAACTCAAAGAGACGACATCTTATCCAGCATAGATTAGCATGTGATTAAAGAGGTCATTGGAGATGTAAGAGGCTTTATGTTCAATATATGATGACCATCTACCTAAAAATTAATTTCTTATAGATTTTCCTGACAACCAAATATTGTAAGATCAAATGGTTTGTCCCGTGAGAATAGTCGAAGCCCTAACACTCACGGATATTAAAAAAAGAAAAGAGGTGCCATCTTAAGTAGACGCTGATGATCCCATATCGAAAAGATGAATAGATACTCACAACTTATAAAACACATGAGTTACTCTTTTTATTGTCAATTGATTTTAAAAAGAAATTTGTTGTCCTGTGGAATTAAGTAGTGCAGCCATTTCGAACAACCTTGAACTCCTTGAAATTTGAATACTCAACAAGTGCGGTTGATATCGAGCGCGTATGCGACCATGTCGACGAGAGCATATTGGAAATAGCTGCAGTCAGTGTATCGCCCAAAGAAGGTGGTCCAGAGAAACTAATAATTTTGGTAGTGCTAAAAAAGGGATACAAAACATGCCACAAGAGCTGAAATTCAAATTCAACCCCTTATTCAATTGGTCCCTCAACTTTCACATTTATTTCATTATAGTTCTTAAACTTTCAAAAGTTTGACTGATTTCTTGGGTTAGTCGTAAGTTAACCTACTGTTAAAATCAAATAAAAGTAATATTGTTTTATATCTCTATCGCCCTATCTTTTCCAATCTCCTCCATTTTTTTCCTCTCTTCTCTGTATGGTCTTACTTGGTGGAAGGGAGGATAAGATCGAGGAGAGATTAAAAAAATAAAATTGTTTTATTTGATTTTAACGGTGGTTAACTTATAGCTAATGTTAGAAACCATTTCCAAGCGGATTAAATTAGAATTTTTGAAAGTTCAAGATCTATAATGAAATAGAGATGTGAAAGTTAAAAGGAACTAATTTAGTATTTTATTCACCAATATTTAAAAAATGTGATTCAAAACTTACAAATGAATAAGATATTTTGTCATGCATAGGTTGAAGCCTCAAAAAAAAAAAAAAAAAACTAGTTTGATTCAGTTGAGAGACAAGTTAGATGTTTTTTTTTTCACCTCTATTCAAATTTATTATTTGATATTACTAATGGAATAGTAACGTGGCACGATTAAGTATTTTAACGTTGAATTTGCGTGACTAACTAACTAGGAATCACTCCAAAAAAAAAAAACTAACTAGGAATCAACAAGGAACACATGTTGCTTCATGAATAAACTAACTACTCTATTCACATTTATTTACCTTCATGTCCTAATAAATTACTTTTAGTTAAAATATTATCGTCCACTTTTTTTAGTATTTTTCCTTTTCAAAGAATAATCTTGAATTTTAGATTTTATTTTATTTTATTTTTTGTATTTCTAAATGTTTATTTTTAATATTCTACCTTCAATAAAATAATGACGCTCTTTTTTAAAAAATAAAATGTCACCCTTAATCATTATTGATTTTTTTTTTAATCTATTATAATTACGTACCTAAAATTTAATTGGTATGTTCTATAACCACAGTCATAATACGTGCAAGTTTACTTGGACAATTACTTACCTACAAAAAAGAATATTTGCTTGTATTATTTTTTGCATAGCAAATCATATATATATATATAAAGAAAAGTCAACAAATCAAAAAAAGCTAAGTCACTTGAATCAATTTAAAAATATGTTTTACATAAAAGGCATGCCACTTGAATCAATTTTAAAATGTGTCAATCTCAAATTTGAATTTGTTCCTAATAAAATAACTTTGGTAACAAAGTTTCTATACGATCTACGAATTTAACGGAGATTATAATAATTGAATATTCAATTTGATTCCATTTCAAAAAAAAAAAAAAAAAAAAAAAAAAAAAAAAAAAATTCCTTCAAAATTTTGATTTTAATCGTTCCTATTAGTTCAAGGGAGTTTATTGTGTCTGTCTTTGAGATGGATAAGGCAAACATGAAGAATATCAGATAGATAAGATGAGAATTAAATTCCCTACCTATCCTCCAACCATATAATATAGAATAGGACCAAAGTTTGAAAACTATATAACATATTGGAAAATAGGGGAAAATTAAATTACGCGTTACACCGAAAAAATTTCGTAATCTCTTCTCTTCCCACTCTATTGTATGTACAGCTACATCACCCTAAGCAAGCATTACTTCATTTCCAAACTCGTCAAAATTACCATAATACCCTCCTAAATTTCCATGTAGGGGTATTTTCGTCAATTCACACCTCCACGCAGCACCCCGATTGGATGAACCCACAGAACTCTTCTGGAACACTAATTTTCGTAATTTGACCATTTTGCCCTCCCTCCGTCTCCATCACACAGATATTCTGCGGCGCCCCTTGATACTCCGAACCGGTGACCACAATCCGGTTCCCAACCACCGTACCGGAGGCTCCGACTCTGACCGCCGGCGACGATTCCGACCAGTCCCTCAGTTTCCCGTCTTTCCCCATCCCGACGCATGCCCGCGGGCAGCGCCCCGCCTCCCACGCCTGCCCCACCACCCGCCACTCGCCGGAGTCGAAATCGTAGACCTCCGCGCTGCCGTCGAACATCCCCTGCTGCTCGGTGTCGTAGCCGCTCACAACCCAGAACTCGCCGGCGGCGGCGACCACCACCCCTTCGCACTCGTCCCTCCCCTGCTTCATCTCCGGCAACTCCGCCCACTCGTCGGTGGCCAAATCGTAAACCCAGGCCGATTTGAGGGCGTTTTTGGCGTCGTCGTGGCCGCCGGCGATGTAGATCCGGCCGTCGAAAGCGCCAATTGCAAAGAAGGATCGCTTGGAAGGCATATCCTTCCCCTTCCGCCAAACGCACCTGGTAAAATCGTAAACAAAAACATCAACAATTGGGTCGTAGGTTTCGGGATCCCAGCCGCCCATTACCACCAATTGGCCCTCGGAGCTGGAGACGTGGCAGAACAGGGGAAGCCCATGTGGGTACTGCGGAATCGGAGCGATTCGATCCCATGACTGAGCCAACGGGTCGAAAACGGTGAGTCCGTAAGTGAGGGAGTTGCAGAGCTTCCATCCGGCGGCGGAGTGGGCGGGGGGCAGGGCCTGGATCAGGCAGGCGAGGAGGCGGGTGGCGCCGGAGTTTCGGCGGTGGTAGTAGAAATCGCGGCTGGAAATGAGGTGATGCCAGCGGCGGCACACGGCGGCGGCGCGGTGGTGGGCGGTGTAGGATAAACGGGTTATGCAGTCGAGTCCGAGTTCTTCGGGTAGACCCGGAATTAACTCGGAGAAATCGGATTCGGACCTATCCATGGTGCAAGAACAGAATCGGATCTTGAAGTCGGTTTTTGTTTATTGAGCTGAGAAATTATTTTAGGGCTTTACAATCTTCGCTCTGCTATTTATACTGAGCCCGACAATATATTCAATTACCATTTTTCTTTCTTATTTTATTTTCTTCGGATTAACGGTGTCATTTAAACACAATTATTGATGCCCCAAATTCTGTCCATATTCCTTTTCGAACCGCAAGGACCATTTCGTACTTTCATGTTCCCAATAGAATAAAATATCTTTTTTTTTTTTTTTTAATTCACTAATATTTTTTAAAGAGAGAATTTTTCCCTCGCTAGTCTTACATAAATTTAATTTATAAATAAAAAATAAAATTATTTATACAGCACCAAGTAGTGTATACAAAACATATGGCTATCTTGTACATAAAATTTTTCTCTTTTTAAATAGCTTAATGTAAAGATATTTTTTATGCACTTCATTTTTTAGGTTATATATATATATATATATTTTGAATGTCCGTTTAATAAGTCTATAAATTTTTAATGGGCATTTTTTTTAATATAAGAGTTCAATACTGATTTTGAGCATCAAATTCTGACTATTATATTGAATTGGATTATTAAGGCCTCATTTGATAATTATTTTATTTTTTATTTTTTATTTATGAAATTTAAGCCTATTTCTATTTAAATTTTCCCCCATGTGCTCCATCTTTCTTATAATGTATCCATCTTTTCTTAAGAAAGTAGGAGAATACTAACCAAATTTAAAAAACATAAACAAGTTTTTAGAAACTACTTTTTTTTTTTTTACAAATTTTGGTTTTGTTTATTAAAAGATAAGTAAGATGTAGATATCCAAATAAGGAAAAATGTATAGTGAGATAGTTGTTGTAGGCTTAAATTTCATAAACAAAAAATGAAAAACAACATGGTTATCAAACGGGGCCTAAACAATGAAACGACTGGCCACTGATCCTTTTTGTGTTGAACAACTATTTGTTAATATAAATACTTAACACTATCACTAAAACTATCCACTAAGGCTCCATTTGTTTTTAATAATTTTTAATTTTGAAATTTAAGTCTTCAACAACTATGGTATTATATATAATTTTTACTCATATATTTACTTCTTGCCTATATTTATAGAAACTAAATCAAAATTTGAAAGAAAAAAAAACTTTCAAAATATGTTTTTTAAAAAAAGTCAGTTAATATTCACATATTTTCTTTAAAAAAATACATCATAAAAAGTATGTAATATATATTAGAAAATTCGAATAAAAATAATTTTAAATTTAAAAAAGCAAATGATTATTAACCGAGGCTTAAAATACACCTTTTAAAACTAAGTTGTGTTACCAAAATATAATTGATCGATAGTGTTTCCACCTTAGTGGTCGGTGTTTGGATATTTTCGGTGATATAAATATATATTTGTTTGTTATTTCTAAAAAAGAAAAAAATATTAAAAAAGGAAAAAGGAGACTCGGATAAGATAAGGGACTGAAAAGTATTATTTGCCTTTCGATGTGTGTGGTCCCCCGACACAGCTTTGCCGGTGGAACATTGACACGTGGCATATTCTTATTTAATTAATATCTGCTGTCCTTTTATTATGATGAACGCAAGAGACGGTTCTTAATTTTCTTCCCTCCTAAGAAAATTTGAACTAAAAAACAATAATTTATTTTAGTTTTTGATGAAACGACAGCTGATGTCTAAAACTTAGAAAAAAAAATAATAATAATAAAAGATTGAATTTAGTATTATTTTAAGAATGATAAGTTTTAGTGGACTAAAAGATTGTTTTTATTATTATTTTACTTATAAGGGGTGATTGAATTTAGGGATCGACAAATGAGAAAAAAGAAAATTATTTTAATTTTGTGTTGATTTTTATTTAATCTGGTAACCTCTCTCAACTTTTTTTTGTATTCTATTTAATATATTTAATTCTATCAAACTTTATTATAATAAAATAATAAAAAATAAAAAATCTTCAATATTAGTTCTTAAATAAATATTTCATTCTTTCAAATCACTTATCTTACTCTTCTCTTCCAAGTTCCAAAATCCAATCACCTCTATAATTTCTGTTTTTCTTCAATATTCTCCTTTTGTTATTTGTAATTAAAATAAATATCTAGGTCTTAAAAATTATCTACATCTCTTTTGAAAAAAAACAAAAAAGAATGGCATTCCATATTTAGTCTTCACTTGTTTTTTTCCCAAAAAAAAAGAAAAGAAAAGGTAGAATTGCCGTGTTTCATAAATTTCAATTTATAATCTTAGAGTCAATAATTGATGATGAAATAAATTGTTAACTCACCATTAACATATATATACTTGATAAAAGCAGTGTTAGTATTAATGTATTCACATAATTCAAGGTTATCAATTCAAAATTTTTCTCTATAATAATTGAACTAAAAAAAATTAACACATATAGTTAATGCTAGAATATTAATAACATAGCTAATATGAGCAGTTGCTCAGCGTTAGTAATGTATGCCCAATGACCAGAGATCTTGGGTTCAAATCCTCTCACCCGCAATTGTTGTGATCTAAAAAAAAAAGAATATTAATAACATATATTTTTTCAAGAAAATTTCAAAATTTTAATAATTAATACATATTTTCAACTAAAAATTAGTTGATCTCACAATCTTTAAATCATGGTCAAGAATCATAGAATAAAAAAGTGAAAAAGATTTAATTGTTTTTTTTTTCTAATTGAATAAAAGAAAAAAAAAACTTAATTGTTCATTGGACTAATATATAAAGTCATTTTCTTTTATTAAACAATATTTAAGAAAAGAGGATTTGAACGTGGAAACTCAAAATTATAAAAGTTATAAAACTCATTTTATTGGCAAAGAGTTCGTTTCACTCAATTCACGTAAGGTATTTGATTTCTTCGATTGGATGTAAAGTAAAGTTTGAAGTCAACTCATTGAGCTGATAATGTTGCAAAACACACAAGTCCCATTACTCACATTAAAACCTTCTAGAACGTTAAAAAGTACTATTCAAATAAATAAATAAATAAATAAACCAATCAAAGTGTCCATTATCGCTATGAAAAGGACAGTTTTTGCCTTTAAAAAAAAAAAAGAAAAAAGGACAGTTTTTGCAGCTTTGTTCCTGTGTCCAAAAAAAAGCTTCTAGAAGGCTGATGGATGGAATAGTGAAAGGTAATAGTATATTTGGTTTATTATTATATTATTTAATAAAAAAAAGTCTAAACTATACATTTCTTTTTCTCATAATGGAAATAATTCACAATCTTAAAAGTAAAAAAAAAAAGCTTCTAGAAGGCTGATAGATGGAATAGTGAATAAGTAATAGTATATTTGGTTTTATTATTATATTATTTAATAAAAAGAAGTCTAAACTATATTTTTTTTTCTCATAATTGAAATAATTGGCAATTGTAAAAGTTATAATTTAGTCGAAATTAGAAATTTTTATAAAGAAGGGACAAGCGGTTGCTGATTTCATGGTTGATTAGTATTACCAAGCAAGAAGCCAAAGAAATACAAACGTTGGAACAACAAGCAATAAAACATTTAAGAAAAATAAAAAATAGAAGTTTTATGTAGATGGATCTTTAACAGCAAATGATGCACATCATGACTCTTATTAGATGACTCTATTAATAAAATATTTTGTTCATAGTCAACCCTCCAAGAACAAAAATGAAGCGTTACGTTTGAGATATTAGGCAACTTGCTATGTAGTGCAAGATGATAAACTCTATAAGATTTTTTTTTTCTTTTTTCTTTTACCATTGCTCGAGTATCTTACTCCAAAAGATGTTGATTATGTTATGAAAAAAAATACATGAAGGCATATGAGGAAACCTTTTGAGGGCACACGATTCTTAGTAATCAAAATAGATTAGACAATGATATTATTAGCCAACCATGGCAGAAGATACACGTAATTAATTACACATGGTCGTACGACCATTGCCAAAGAATCTCCCTAGTGCTTGAAAATCGTCACAGAATGGTGCGATCTTTTTTCTTTTTTTTTTTAACAACGGTAACCATGTCCATACCTAAGCCAGGAATGGGAGACATTAAAGTAATAATGACACAAGTGAATCTCGAACCTAGGATCTAGCTAGAGAGGAACATACCCTTAAAACCTAAGTCTTCGACCACTGCGCCCCCCTTGAAGACAAAATGGTAAGATTCTGACCTCTTGCACAATTAGTAATAGATCAAATAGAACTCTTTTTTTTTTCTAAGAAAAGATATAAATCAAATTTGTAGTAGCTGCGGTTGATTATTTTACCAAATGGGTTGAAGGAGAAGCCCTGTCCACCATCATAGAAAAGAAAATTTCCAGCTTCATTTGGAAAAACATTGTTTGTCCATTTGAAATACCCAACACCATTATCACATATCACAGACGATTATTTGACAATACAAACTATCAACAATTTTGTGTGACCTTGTCAATAATTTTGACATATTCCTTGAACACACCAATGCTCTACGATTAGTAGTCGGGGGTCTCACTGCTAGGCAGTGAGTAGGGGTGCGAGTGCAACGCCTCCATTGCGAAAACGCATTCCACATTTCACATGTATTAATGCATCTGTATTCGCTTAGCACATCCTGCGCGCAAACGCAGCTCTTATTGCCGCAATACGTTCTACATTCGTTTTCTGTTTAATGTTTACGCGTTCTATAATAGAGTTGGATGAGAGTGCATATATAAACTCGAATTAAACTCTAGCTGTATTATGATGTTCATTTTGTAACTCTGTAATTTTCCTCTCCTTAATAAAATTGTTCTCCCTCTCTGCCCATGGACTAGCTAACACTACATTAGTAAACCATATAAATTCGTGTATATTCTTATTTCTTCTTCTTTTGCGTTTATCTTTATCTGTTTTCATATCTTCATATCGATTGTTGATTGTCGTTTTCATAACAAATAATTATACTAAACTTCTCATAACTAGCTCATTGTCAAGAGTACTAAAAAAAACTCATTCTCAAGCTAACATGCAAGTGGAGAGAGTCAACAAAATAATCATGAAGAACATTAAGGAAAAGCTTGAAGGTTTAAAATGATTGTGGGCAAATGGGCTTTTGAAGGTACTTTGGGTGTATCAGATCACACCCCATGGAAGAAATACCATTCACATTACCTTTTACGATAGAGACTATAATTGCAATGGAGATTGACTTTATATCTCCCCGAGATGAATGATATGATTTCAACACAACTGAGCAGTTTATGCAATTGAATCTAGACTACTAAAAGAACATAGAGACAAAGCACGTTTGTGAGTGGTGGAGTTTTTGGGAATGCAAACAAAGTAGTTGTCCCATATTGATTTGTGCAAAAAAAAAAAAAAAAACTTATCCCATATTGATTAAATAATGGATATATCATAGGTTTATAAGGAAGAACAAACATTTCTACTGATTTGAGGCATTTTAGGTGAAACAAAAAATAAAGTCATCAAGGCTTATTGTAACGACCCAGGTTTTCGATACGGTTATTCAGGTATGATGTTCAGTTAGTTCGGTTGGTTTGTTGGACCATTATTGCAATTATAGCCTTTAGAGGTAATTTAGTAAATTTACCCTTAGGGCCAGTTTAATGATTTTATGATTTCAAACAAGTTGAGCTAGTTTTGTAATTTGGATTAAAGGCCAAATGAAAAATGGATTTATCATTTAATCAATTCGATGCTCTTTTCATCGATTTCGTCTAAAAAAAAGCCAGAGAGTTCTTGTTGATTCCCTTCACCTCTTTCTCCTTCGATCGCTCCATTCATTGCCGCTAATTTCTACTAACTTCTGTCATTCATTGATTTCTACCGATTTCTGCTAACTTCTACCATTCGTCGATTACTGGCGACTTCTGCTGCCGTCGATTTCTACCGGTTTCTGCCAATTTCTACCTTCGTCTTTTTATGTCGTTCGAGATTTGGATAATTTCTGGATTCCATGTGTTCCTAATGTTAGACCGTTAAATTAAATAGTTGATTTTTTATTAATTAATTAGAATTATATTTGTTAGGCAGTGTTATTGGATTCACTCTTGAATGAGCAATTTCACTATTCCATGTTATTATTTAGGTAAAGATTTCTTACCTGGGTTGTGTGGACCTTGCACTTGTTGTTCATTGGTTGTATCTAATGTTGTATGTGTTTCACTATTTCCGAGCATGTTATGTAGATACTCTGTTGAGATGATGACCTATCTATGAATGCTAGCATGTACCAGTTCAATGTTGTTTGTATTAGTATCATGTTCGGGATGACTGAAATCTATTGATATGTATTGATATATGCTAGGAGACTGAGCATGTAGAATTCTTAGAATTATATCTTGTTAGGTTGTCGTCATCTCGAGGCTCTGAGAGGATGTGAAGAAACATGCTGCCCTCTTAGGCCTAGGGATGTGATGAAACATGCCGCCCTCGGTATAGCCTAGTTTTTTGCCTGCTAGAGCGAGATTCTGATCATGGTGCAAACTTGTCGTGGGAGATTCCTTAGCTTTAGGTGATGAGTGTGAATAGGTTGCCATAGTAGGGTGCCAAGGGCCTCTCACCAACTATGATTAGTGGACACCATTTTCGAGTCTTGCTAGACATGTGGACCTGGACCAGTGTAGTCTGCGTAGGCCTACATTTACCTAGTTTCAGTAGCATACGGTGTGCATGTACACGCACTAGATGTTGAGAGGAAGGCTCTATCGGGCTATTTTCATATGTACACCATTCTTTATGATTTTCTAGAGCCGAACACTTGGGATCATTCCTTAACTATTTAGATCAGTGTGATGACCTGATCGTTGGGTCGGGAGTTAGCGAACTCTCAGCATAGTCTGCGTAGGCCTACATTTACCTAGTTTCAGTAGCATACGGTGTGCATGTACACGCACTAGATGTTGAGAGGAAGGCTCTATTGGGCTATTTTCATATGTACACCATTCTTTATGATTTTCTAGAGCCGAACACTTGGGATCATTCCTTAACTATTTAGATCAGTGTGATGACCTGATCGTTGGGTCGGGAGTTAGCGAACTCTCAGTATTGGGAGTTATGGTCGGTAATGCATGTTTTGCTAGGATGCTAGATGACCTTATGATATGTATACCATACCCCGGTTGGGGATTCTTAATAAGTACCTTCGTACTCACCTTTGTTTCTATGCTTTTTTCCACCAGGTAACTTGAGACAACATCAGGATGGCTAAAAGGAGAAGTTGGTGGATCATAGGTGTCAATTGCGCTTATTTTATATTTATCCATTTATTTCAACATGTTAGATAGGGAATGTTTCTTTAATATAGAATTTTCTATGATTTAATAATCTCTGGTCAGAGGCTAAAACCATGTTTAATGTTCTTTTCGATTGAATGGTTTACAATTTTGAAATAGAGTGGCTTACAGTTGGTTTCTTTTCATCAATTGTTTGTTATAACTATTTTAAGTTCATGCATGGTGAGTAAGAACTGGGTCTAAGGATGTTATAGAATCAAGTTCTTACAGTTGGTATCAGAGCTTAGAGTCTTAGATTTTTGTAGACTAACCTTCTGAGTTAGGTCGTTAGTCGCCATGATCATCAGCACTCCAACGACCGTCAGGCATGTCGAAAGTTAAGTTTACTAAGGGATTATTTATAGTACTTGCATCTAGCTTACATGTATTTACTCATTTGCTTATGGTGTTGATCCGAGCGTAGACTAACTTAGTGTGGTTTGCATGTAGATCGCGAGCTATGCCAGATAGACGTGTTACTTGTAGTGGAGTTGGGACAAAATGGCTTAAGGATTTTGATGCTAAATTTGAGGACCCATTAGTTGCAGCAAAGTCCAACAACGTACAAGGAACAACAAAAGAAGATGGTCTACAATCACTTTGCGAGCCTTTACTAGAATAATAATATCACCCTTCCGCAAACATGTTATTATCAACAACATGGCTATGCAGAGGAGCCATACATAACAATTTTTTACCCCGTGAATCCTAATTGGGAAAATAAATCGCAATTTTGGGGATATCATAGCGAATTCTTTTAGGAGAAATGTAGTTTGCAAGTAGAATATGATAAAATGGCATGTAAATGGGGGATTTGTGTGTCATGAACCATGATATCCTATGTATGAGTATGTATAGTCTTTAGAGGACGCAATAGTACAAAGACCCTATGCTGCAAAAACATCAAACTTGGATGGGAGAAAATGGCATCCTTCTAGCACCTCATGTACTAGAATGCGAGCCTGAACAATCTATAGAAGAAACAATCAGAGAAAGTGCAGCAAGAAGGGAATTTCTCGAACGAAACAATTCAATGTTGAAGGCCAAGACACTTGGAAGAGTGGTAACAAACGAGATCAACCACGAGCCAGAACCATCATGTAAGCTATTATAAAAAAAAAGGAAGAATCTTTCGCTTTATCAAGGCACGCAAAAAAAGACAGAGAATAGTGGATGCAAGATCATCAACAGGGAGAAGCATAAGTGTAACAACCCAGTTTTCTATCCCAGTTTTCGAGGTGCCTTCGGGTCAAGTTTCGGTTGTTGGTTGGGTCGTTAGAGCGGTTTTGCCCCTTGGGGGTATTTTGGTCTTTTGGCTCTTCGGGCAGGATTTGTGGTTTTCAGGGCTTCGAGGTAGTTCCTGCCTTCGTCGAGGCTTGTTTGGGTTGGACTGCAAGTCCCGAGATGTTTGGGTTGGACTGCGAGTCCCGAGATGTTTGGGCTAGTCGTTTGGAAGTTCGGTTGTGATTTGGGATTTTTGCAAAGTGATGGTTGGTTGTGTGCTTCCTTTGGGATTCGAGCCCGGGCCCTTGGTGTTGATTTGGGAGTTGGTTTAGTGAGTTTTATTTATTGGAAAAGATTGCTTCGGTCGGGTCTCGAAGGAGGAAGCCGGGAAATGGGATTTTGAGGTTTTAAGTGGATAAGGATGGAAAATGGAATTAAAATCCCATTTTTCACTTTTTTTCCCATTTTCCTTTTTATTTCCTTTTTTTATTCTTTTATTTTTCCCCAAAATCAATTTTCTCTCTCTCTCTCCCCGAGCCCCCCACCTTGCCCGACCTAGCCTTGGCTCGCCCAGCCCCTTGCCCGAGCAGCCCTAGCTCGCCCAGCGCCCGAGCCCCTGCCTCGCGCCGCCGCCCAGCCCGAGCCCCTGCCTCGCCCAGCCCGAGCCCCTGCCTCGCACAGTGTCGCCCAGCCCCAGCGTCGCGCGCCCTCGCCCAGCTCGTGTCGCCCGAGCTCGCCCGCACAGTGCCGTCGCCCTGCTCTGCCCTAGTCCGTGTTGCCCAGGCCGTCGCTTGTCGTCCGCGCTCGAGTCGCGCGTCCCAGCGCCAGATCGCGCTCCCTCGCGTCGTGTCGCTCGCGCCCGCGCGCCGTCTCCAGTGCCGAGCCCAGCCAGATCGCGCGTCCCCGAGCCCTCGTCGCGTGTCCTCGCGCTAGATCGCCAAGCCTAGGTCCGAGTCGCTCGTCCCAGCCCGTGTCGCGTCCCTGTAGCGCGTCGTCGCGCCCGCGCGCCCTCGCCCCTGCTGCTCGCCCGCGCGTTCGCGTGCAATACTTCGCCCAGCGTGCCCCAGCGCCGTGTCAGTATCGCCCAGCGCCGACCAGCGCCCGACCTGAGCCCAGCACACGCTGTCTGCGCCAAAGAAATGCCTAGCCGTCTGGCCCCGGCCCGTCCGAGTGTCAGCCGTGCCTCGTGAGTTGCTCCCGAGCTGAGCCCTATTTGTTTTATTATATTTGGGCCTTATGATTGTAATTATTGTTGTTTTTGTTAGGTTCTCGCTAGCTAGCTCGGGTTCGATCGCAGCTTAGGTTTCTTGTGTTTAGAGGTCTTCCGGCCAGGTAAGGATTTCTTACCGGAGTTGTGTGGACCCTACGATATATTATGTGATTGCTGATTGTATGCTTGTTTGTGTTTATTGACATGTTTCCTGATAAGTGCTCTATTCTGAATTCCCGACTGGCATGATTTCCTATGTTGTTTCTCATGTTAGTCCATGCTAGGTTGTTCCTTTCTAGCATGCTCGTATCTGTTCCTTGCTTCGTAGTATCATGCTAGGCTCGTTGTATGAAATTGTTTGCTGATTGTTAAGGCAGGTTAGAGTTAGAGTTGCAGGTAGATAGCATCATCCGGGCCTGATGCATAAAGTACCTTGCATCCATGGCAGGGACGTCGAGCAAGTCATTCCGTCCCTGGACCCCGTGAGGGATTAGCTAACCCAAGCGGTAGGCCCTGCAATCTTGGGTGAGGGTGGCAGTTGTTAATGCCCCAACGGTAGGGATGATGACTTGACATGGCCTCGTCCCCGGCAGCCGGCATGTCCTCAGCATGTTTGGCAGTAGCCCCTGATTGCCACCTGTTAAGGCAAGGACGGCTTCCTGGTGTAAGCCTACCACGACCGTTCCTTGGCCCCAGGTGCGGTGGTTCAGGCTGACATAGTTTACGTGTTCAGGTCTCACACCCCTATGTCAGTGACACCGATCCAAAGATTTAGTTAGGCATGGTGACTGGACATGGGCAGCTTGCCTCTAGACCCGGCACCCCCCATGGTCTGCAGTAGCACGCGGTGCATGCTTACGCTCATTACAGAGCCGACTGGAGAGCTCTTCGGGATTGTGAGCCAGTGTACCTTTCGTCGACAGTAGACAGGCTGAGGCCGGGACTTATTTCTCGTATAGGGCGACTTGTGTGATGTGTGGTGTGGTGATTTATTTCTGGACTAAGACCCTGAGTTGGCATCCGAGGCCCAAGTGTGGGCTAAGCTATGTGCTTTATTCTGTGTTTATATTCATAACTTGCTTATCTTTCTGCTAGATGACCATGTGTATCGTATTGTACCCCGGTTGGGGATTCTTACTGAGTAATTCGTTACTCACCCTTATTATGTGGTTTTCCACAGGTAACCATGGTGCGAGACAGGATGGCTGGAGAAGGAGCTGTGATCATGGAACCCGTTGTTCAACTCTGAGTCTTATGTTTATGTTTATGATTTAAGTGTCTTCTGAATGCATGTAGTTGGGCACGGAGCCCT
Organism: Sicyos edulis; assembly: GCA_036507275.1. Lineage (NCBI taxonomy): Eukaryota > Viridiplantae > Streptophyta > Magnoliopsida > Cucurbitales > Cucurbitaceae > Sicyos > Sicyos edulis. The sequence goes on from CM071850.1 coordinate 9,400,352, forward strand.
AGGGTGTTTTCTGAATGTATTTCCAGATTCTAGCATTGTTGTAAAGTTTGTATGTTTTAAATAAATCTCTAATCAGAGTATGTTTTGGAAATGTATTTGTCTTGGAACAGGTGCTTGGAAACAGGGACAGGTTTCAGGAATTTATGTTGATTTTTAAATGGATGTTTTCATGTTTTAGTTTTTACTTAGAATCCAAACACCACCTTGCAAATTTTCTGTAGATTTGTATGCATGCATTGAGGTAATGGCCTATTTAGAACCCCATTCGGGTTGGGTCGTTACAGTTGGTATCAGAGCTAGGTTCATAGATTCTGTAGACGGACCTTTTGCGTAGGTCGTTTTTTTTCCATGATCATCAGCACTCCGACAGTCATCAGTTACGCCTAAGTTTACTATTTGTTGTTGAAAAAGGGTTAAGAATTTACAATACCTGTCATCTAGTGTATGCCTTGTGTAGTGTTGTGTAGCGGAGACGAGCAGGTTCTGACTCGTTGTTGGTTTGGGTTTAGAGCGACATCATGCCAACTTCCCGCAGTGTGTGATGTTTGTTGTGGCTTGTTGAGGTATCCAGATAGATTCGGATGCCCTGGGACATCGTCCCCGTGGGAGGCAGAGCTTGGACTCCCGTAGGCCATTTGTGGCCCAGTTGTTGGCTTTCCCCTAGTGAGAGGGTGGAGGTGTTTTGCCTTGGAGTACTACTCCAAGAGAGGAGTTAGCTATGGCTGTGCTTATGTGGGTGTTTGTGGAGCAGGTCCCCGTGTAGACTAGCCTGGGTAGCTCAAGTGTTGATCTTGAGCCTTGTTAGATTATTTGGTTGCCTAGAGAGTGGCTGCAGAGTTGGTAGCCTTCGAGGAGATTGTTGAGGCATCTTTGTGCTCCTGTAAAGTGTTGTTGTTTGCAGCCAGTAAGCCGGAACCCTGTGGTTAAGGGTGCAGTGAGTAGTGTTCCCTTCGGATTGGATTCGTTGGTGTTTTCCTCAGATGTTTGGTAGAGTTGAGCACTCTTCCTTTGGTGAGCTCCTGGAGTGGAGCTAGCTGCTGCATGTTGAGAGAGCCGGCCAGAGTTTTGTTGAGCATCATGTGGAGGTGCAAGAGTAGGCGGTGAGCCTTCGGTTTGATGAGATGCCATAGGCATGGTTTTTGAGTTGGAGCCCTTATATGCCTAGCCAGAGTTCGTGTCACTTGAGGTTGTGATCTTGTTGGCCCATTGGTAGTAAGATATGGTTTTGGTAGTAGTGGCACTTGAGGTGCATTGGTTGGTGTGCCGCTTTGGCACTAAGTCTGGTTCAGGCTTGAGTTTGGCTTGGGTATAGCAGATGGTTCTATGCCGTCCGGAGTTCAGCGCACTCCTTTAGCCTTGGATCCGTTTATGGCAGTTGCACCTCTTTAGGTCGTGCCAAAGGGCTAGTTCAGTGGTAGTCGATGGACTACAAGCGAGAGGATGCTCGAGAGGAGCCGGAGCCGGAGCCTTTTCCCAGTGTTACTGGAGGTTGAGTAAGTCAGCAGGTTGGCGGTTGGTAATTGTTTGTGGGCGTGATTCTCGCGCTAGTGTTAAGGCCAAGAGATTTTCTTTGTGGTTGGTAGTGCGGTCAACTACCTTCGAGTGCCTAAATCTGAGGAGAGTTGAGCGTTGTAGATGCGAGTTTGGTCCAGCTGAGGGACCATGAATTGGATGTCGATGAGGCGAGTTGGATGCCTTGGGAGAGGTTTCAGATGCCTTTTTGGGTAAGCACCCTTGGTAGAGGCTTGGTATAAAGTAAGTTCGGTTTGGCATTGTTATACTTTGGTAGAGCAAGCTTGCCTCAGCTTCGTGTATCATGTGGAGATGGAACTTTTGGTGTTCCTTGGATTGTTTGTATCGCTGCCAGGAGTTAGCGTTGCTTTTTGGAAAAACGCTTGTTAGTCTTGGATCTCTAAAGGAAGGTTGAGAGTTGTGCACGCAAGTGTGTTTTGTGTGGTTCGTTCCGTGGCGAGAGTTTCATATCCATGTAGGGTTTGCTTTGGAGATCTATTGCTCAGTTTCTGGAGAAGTTGGACTCCAGGTGGATGTTGTAAGGCTTCAGCGAGGTGGTAAGGATATCGTGCTCGTGATATCAGGTTGTTGCTTAGGCAAGATTTGTTAAGCTGGACCTAAGCTTGGTTGGCGGATTTTCTTGTTGATCGTTGGTTGGAGTTCAGTTGGAAACTGAACAAGAGCGGTGGTAGCTAAGCCGCGTGGTTTCTGATCGTCATGGCTAAGAGAGTTGTTTGGATCTTTCCTTGGGTAGAAGTTATGTTGTGGTCGATGCTTTGAGTAGGAGGATGACACATTCTGTAGCGTTTCGGGTCCTCTAGGTTCCCAAGGAGTTGGAGTTGGCCAGCATGGTTGGGATGCTGGAAATTGGAGTTGTTCGTTCGTGCAGGTTATCCATTAGATCGATTCTTTGCGAAGTGTGTGTGTCGAGGGTTGTCGGAGAACCCTAGGTTGTGGAGAGCCTCTCCAGAGCTCAGTCAGGCCCAGGTAGTGAGTTTCAGTTGGCCAGCTGGAGGCGTGTGGGTTGTAGCCTCGGTTGAGTTGCTAGCAGTCTTGGTAGACTAGCAAGCTAGTGTCTGCTTTGGAGAGTAAGTCCGGATTGGTTCCGGTGTGGTGGCAAGTTGATGCTTGGTGTCGACCAAGGTGTGGATTGGAGTTGCTTGAGATTAGTTTTGCTCGTGGGGCGAGTGGTTTGTGTCCTGTTGGTTGTTTTCCTGTTGCAAGATGTTGAGTTGCCCCGTTTGGCATTTGAAGGTTAGTCCGTGGTGAACCCCTGTTGTTGCCCCGCGAGATTTGATGTTGTTGCTCTAGTGGAGCAAGACAGTGAGCGTATGTGGAGTTCTCTGTCCCTTGGTTGTCTGCTAGTAAGAGCCGTTCCCTTCGGGGAGTTGTCAGGTTCTTCCTTGGTCTTGGAATTGATGGTAGTGGTGCTAGCAAGAGGGAATAGTTTGTTGGCTGCTTGGAAGCAGTCGTTTGTCCAGTTAAGCGGATTCTTGGATGGTGTTCTAGAGGCTGCAGTAAAGGTTGTTCTGCCTCTTGTGAGTGTTTGGCCAAGATTTGGTTCGTTTGTTGTTTCGAGAGCTAGTTCGGTTCTAGCTGGAGGGCGTTGCCCTGAGGTCTTGTTCCTTGTCAGGAAGTTTTGGGAGTTGACCCCTCCCTCGGCAGTTGAGTAAGTTCTGTTAGTTTTGGGTTGGTGATCCGATTGGTTGAGTTTTCCTTGGGTGTTGCTTCCTAGAGAGTTGGTTGTTGTTGCCTTGGGTTTGAGCAAGTCAGCGAGCGTGTGTGATGTTCGCTGCCCTTCAGAGTTTGCTTGCTGGGAAGTCGTTTCCCGTTTGGTAGGAGTCAGCTTAGCTCCTGAGTTGTGTAGTTGATCAGAGTAGCGCAGCGGTCAGCCCAGCGAGAGGGTCCCTGCTTTGTGTTGTTAGCAAGCAAGAGTTGTTTGTTCCCACAAGAGCGGAGGCCAGCCAGTAAGAGTTGAGTTGTTCTAGCAAGTGTTGGTTCTTTGGGGATTGAAGATTTCCTTTCCCCCTAGCCTCTGTGGTGGTTGAGTTGCTCCTTGGATGCCAGCCTCGAGTGTTAGCTCCTGAGGTAGTCTTGCGGATTCGTGTGGCTCAGGATCCGTAAGCTTTGAGGTTGTCGATATCCGTTTTCCTGGTGAGGTTTCGGGAGTGGAGCTTCTGGTTGGAAGTTGAGTTAGGCCTAAGCTTAAAGGAGAAGTCCTTTAAGTAGCCAGTTGGATTTTTGGAAGTTGAGTAGTAGCTTCGAGGCGAGCGTTGTTCGTTATAGCTTGGTTTGAGTTCTGCTGAGCAAGCCCTTCTCGGGCTTTGTTCCTAGTTGTTGTGCGTTAGCAGAGCCGCGTTTGAGTGAGTTAGCACAGAGGTGTCGTGGCATTGGTTGGTAAGCTGTTGAGCTGTTTTCCTCAAGGTGTTGTGCCGCAGAGAGCTGCGTGATGGTTTAGTCCTTGCTTCCTGAGATTTTGAGAGGAAGGTTGGTTGTTCCTTGCCTGGCGGTGTTCTCTTTGGCCAGTTGCTGGTAGGTTTGCTCCGGAAAGTTTGCGCTCGGCCGTTGAGGAGCTCTAGTTTGTTGGTTTGGCCGAGTGGAGCCTGTGCTTGGCCCTTGTCTTTTAGAGGTGGCCGTAGCTGAAGTTTCAGCTGGTGTGAGTGTTGTTAGCCGTCGGGTGTACCAGGATGGTGCCCCTTGCCTTTGGTTCGGCGTTTTCTCCTTAAGATGGTTGCTTAAGCGTTGTGGTCGTGTTCTAGTTGGAGAAGTTTGCCTTTTTGGATCAATCGCCAGTTGGTGATTCGCTTGGATCTCGTTAAGGCTGTAGACAAGGTTTGAGGTTTGTTAGTCTCTTGTGAAGTAAGAGTAGGCCGTTTGGTTTTCTGGAATCTGGAAGGTTAAGTTGTTTGGCCAGTTTGTTGTAGGGTTGAGTTTGTTTTGTTGTCAGCTGTGAGCTTCCAGAGGAGTTTTGCCAGTGCGTGGTGTAGAGTTTCAGAGCTTGTGGCCAGTCCTCGAGTTTGCTGTGAGTAGCACCGTTTGAGAGTTGGTGCAAGTTGAGGACGTGGTTTGCCGTCTAGTTTTTCGCATTTGTTTTCTTTCGGAGTTCAGTGTTTGGCAGTCTGGATGGCATTGTGGCCTTGAGTTTTTGAGAACCCAAGAGGGTTTGGTTTTCGGAGAAGGTTGGAGCTCGTTTCTGTGGAGTTTTCCTGGAGCTGTTTCGTCTTAGAACTTTCGAGGACGAAAGTCTTAAAAGGAGGGAGTATTGTAACAGCCCAGTTTTCTATCCCAGTTTTCGAGGTGCCTTCGGGTCAAGTTTCGGTTGTTGGTTGGGTCGTTAGAGCGGTTTTGCCCCTTGGGGGTATTTTGGTCTTTTGGCTCTTGGGCGGGATTTGTGGTTTTCAGGGCTTCGAGGTAGTTCCTGCCTTCGTCGAGGCTTGTTTGGGTTGGACTGCGAGTCCCGAGATGTTTGGGCTAGTCGTTTGGAAGTTCGGTTGTGAATTGGGATTTTTGCAAAGTGATGGTTGGTTGTGTGCTTCCTTTGGGATTCGAGCCCGGGCCCTTGGTGTTGATTTGGGAGTTGGTTTAGTGAGTTTTATTTATTGGAAAAGATTGCTTCGGTCGGGTCTCGAAGGAGGAAGCCGGGAAATGAGATTTTGAGGTTTTAAGTGGATAAGGATGGAAAATGGAATTAAAATCCCATTTTCCCTTTTTTTCCCATTTTCCTTTTTATTTCCTTTTTTTTCTTTTATTTTTCCCCAAAATCAATTTTTTTTCTCTCTCTCTCTCTCTCTCTCTCTCTCTCTCCCCGAGCCCCCCACCTTGCCCGACCTAGCCTTGGCTCGCCCAGCCCCTTGCCCGAGCAGCCCTAGCTCGCCCAGCGCCCGAGCCCCTGCCTCGCACAGTGTCGTCCAGCCCGAGCGTCGCGCACCCTCGCCCAGCTCGTGTCGCCCGAGCTCGCCCGCACAGTGCCGTCGCCCAGCTCTGCCCAGGTCCGTGTCGCCTAGGCCGTCGCGTGTCGTCCACGCTCGAGTCGCGCGTCCCAGCGCCAAATCGCGCGCCCTCGCGTCGTGTCGCTCGCGCCCGCACGCCGTCTCCAGTGCCGAGCCCAGCCAGATTGAGCGTCCCCGCGCCCTCGTCGCGTGTCCTCGCGCCAGATCGCCGAGCCTAGGTCCGAGTCGCTCGTCCCAGCCCGTGTCGCGTTCCTGTAGCGCGTCGTCGCGCCCGCTCGCCCTCGCTCCTACTGCTCGCCCGCATGTTCGCGTGCCCAGCGTGCCTCAGGGCGCCCAGCGCCCGACCTGCGCCCAGCGCTTATCATCATGCCAACAACGCAATTAGCTAGCCCGTCTTTGCCGCCCCCGTCAAAGTGTCGGTAGTGCCTCGTGAGTTGCTCCCGAGCTGAGCCCTTTTTGTTTTATTATATTTGGGCCTTATGATTGTAATTATTGTTGTTTTTGTTAGGTTCTCGCTAGCTAGCTCGGGTTCGATCACAGCTTAGGTTTCTTGTGTTTAGAGGTCTTCCGCCGGTAAGGATTTCTTACCGAGTTGTGTGGACCTGCGATATATTATGTGATTGCCGATTGTATGCTTGTTTGTGTTTATTGACATGTTTCCTGATAAGTGCTCTATTCTGAATTCCCGACTGGCATGATTTCCTATGTTGTTTCTCATGTTAGTCCATGCTAGGTTGTTCCTTTCTGGCATGCTCGTATCTATTCCTTGCTTCGTAGTATCATGCTAGGCTCGTTGTATTCTCTTTGAGCACGTATTGGATTTTATGAAATTGTTTGCTGATTGTTAAGGCAGGTTAGAGTTGCAGGTAGAGATAGCATCATCCGGACTTTGATGCATAAAGTACCTTGCATCCATGGCGGGGGACGTCGAGCAAGTCATTCCGCCCACTGGACCCCGTGAGGATTAGCTAACCCAAGCGGTAGGCCCTGCAATCTTGGGTGAGAGGTGGCAGTTGTTAATGCCCCAACGGTCGGGATGATGACTTGGCATTGCCTCGTCCCCGGCAGCCGGCATGTCCTCAGCATGTTTGGCAGTAGCCCCTGATTGCCACCTGTTAAGGCAAGGACGACTTCCTGGTGTAAGCCTACCACGACCGTTCCTTGGCCCCAGGTGCGGTGGTTCAGGCTGACATAGTTTACGTGTTCAGGTCTCACACCCCTATGTCAGTGACACCGATCCAAAGATTTAGTTAGGCGTGGTGACTGGACATGGGCAGCTTGCCTCTAGACCCGGCACCCCGCATGGTCTGCAGTAGCATGCGGTGCATGCTTACGCTCATTACATCGCCGACTGGAGAGCTCCTCGGGATTGTGAGCCATTGTACCTTTCGTCGACAGTAGACAGGCTAAGGCCAGGACTTGTTTCTCGTATAGGGCGACTTGTGTGATGTGTGGTGTGGTGATTTATTTCCGGACTAAGACCCTGAGTTGGCATCCGAGGCCCAAGTGTGGGCTAAGCTATGTGCTCTATTCTGTGTTTATATTCATAGCTTGCTTATCTTTCTGCTAGATGACCATGTGTATCGTATTGTACCCCGGTTGGGGATTCTTACTGAGTAATTCGTTACTCACCCTTATTATGTGGTTTTCCACAGGTAACCATGGTGCGAGACAAGATGGCTGGAGGAGGAGCTGTGATCATGGAACCCGTTGTTCAACTCTGAGTCTTATGTTTATGTTTATGATTTAAGTGTCCTCTGAATGCATGTAGTTGGGCACGGAGCCCTAGGGTGTTTTCTGAATGTATTTCCGGATTCTAGCATTGTTGTAAAGTTTGTATGTTTTAAATAAATCTCTGATTAGAGTATGTTTTGGAAATGTATTTGTCTTGGAACAGGTGCTTGGAAACAGGGACAGGTTTCAGGAATTTATGTTGATTTTTAAATGGATGTTTTCATGTTTTAGTTTTTACTTATAATCCAAACACCACCTTGCAAATTTTCTGTAGATTTGTATGCATGCATTGAGGTAATGGCCTATTTAGAACCTCATTCGGGTTGGGTCGTTACAATAAGGAAGGTTTACAACTCCAATAATTCCAATAGTTGATGAAGAGGAATAAGTTATGAATGATAGAAATAAAAGTTCTAGTAGCGGTACTGTGCAAAGTCTAAATGATGAAAGACAAAGTGAGGATGAAGATCTTCCACCACTCAGCTTCGTGGATGATGAACCTACAGGCATAAGCAAAGAAGATATGCCTCAGCCTAAAAGGAAGAGGAAGAAATGGAAGAACTGCATGATGGTACAAATAGCTCTAATAGTAGTGGAACACCAGCAATGGTGCCCGACTCTTACGAGATGTCATGCTTACTAATGCAACATGACTAACCATTCAAGGAAGAGACATAAAAATCAACTGAGCTTCATCTAGACGCTCCACACCCTACTAAAACTGATATTGGTAGGGAGTAAATGCATTAAGGCACATAAAGGAGTACGAAAAGAGCAAACAATCAAAGATGGCGCCGCTCCAAAAATATAAAAGTGGCTAAAGCACAAACAATTATCAGATGAAATGTAGCACAAAGGTTTCGCCCAAGGCATGCAACATTCCTAGAATGCGAATATCGGTATTTATGGCATTGTGTACTTTCTGCATTTTTATTATAGGAATAGAACTATGTCCTTTATAAGTTTTACCTTTTTAGTATTTTCCTTTTACTAGTAGCAAATAAAAAGAGATGCAATATTTAGAAGCAAATTTTTTTAAGGAAATCGAAACCTTTCTTTTTGCAGTATTCCTTTCCGTTTCTTGCACAAGAGGATTCAAAAAAATTCAAATTTTTCCAAAACATTATAAATACCTTTAGACGGAGAAATGGAAACACACAAATTTTTATCCTGCACACAAGAACCCTAGCAACCAAATAGAATTCTTACTCATCAGCCTAATTAATGGCCTTAGTCTACAAATCATCTAGCAAGTCAGCCAAGGGTAAGAAATTTCTGCAACGCAAGAACCCTAACAACCATAAACCGAGTTTGTAACTCTACGTCTCCAAAATATGGAGTCAAGAAATTCCCTTTTGATGGATCGAAGTATGAGCATGGGGAGTGTTCACACTAGCAGCAGACTAGAAGCGAAAAGGTCTTCTTTAAGAGAGTATGGAATGGGAAGCCTTCAACGGACACCAATATGACGCTGTGAGAAGTGAAGAAAAAGCACTACTTGCCATGAGAAAAGATTAGATCACAACAAGCTAATTTGAGTTGGTGGACGAATTGGTAAGAGATTACTTTCGACAGAGATCAGCTTAAAGAACGTAGGTGGCCATCAAGGAGGAACCGATGGATGAAATAGAGGAATCAATTGAAGAAGATCTCGAGGAAGGCGAGCCATGCAAAGAGGAAGAAAGTTTGATAGAACAAGTGGAAGGAAAGAATGACTTAGAGAAATGAGAGAGAAAGATGGAAAAACAGTCTCTAAGGTTTTCCAGCATCAAAATACAACCCATGAAGGTAAGTGTGTTGCCGACAACTCGGAACATTGAGATGATAAGAATGAAGGAGCGCAATCTTCATGTCTATCAACGCCGAGGATCATTACATATCACTGCAAAATAAAGAATTCTAGCGTGAGCAAGGAGTAGAGAAATTCTAAAAAGAAACCGCCAAGAGGATTAGCATGTTGGGATGGACAAAGTATTTTAAGCCATAAATGAATGCGAGACCAGAGTGGGTTCAAAAGTTCTATGCGAACGTGAATAAAGGAAAGCCATTCTTTTCAAGGGTTGAAGGCATAATGATATATTTTTGTGTGACCACTTGGAATTGAGCATTCACATTCCCTAATGTTTCTGGAACAAAATGCTTAGAATTATTAGAGTCCCCAACAGAGGAAAAATTTCAAGAATGCCTAGAGGTAATTAGAGCAGTGGGGACAAAGTGGAATGATCCAACATCATACCCATCACGTTGGATTCAGACAGATCTATACGATTGGCTTAGTGTTATTAAAATTTCGATCATACCATCAACCAATGTGACATTGGTTAGAAAGGACCAAGCACTGCTACTTTACGCAATCGAAAGTCGGAAGCCCATCAATTTGGGCCAAATATTAGAAATGCAAATTCAGCTTTGCGCTGAAAAGATGCGAGATAAGATGTCCTTCTCGTTTTCCATAACATAGTTGTGTATTGATCATGGTGTCAGACCTAAGGTTAGTGATGACGTCTAACGTATCTGTCCCGCAATTCAAAATTCCGACAAGACAAAAAAGAGAAAAGAAAATGAACAACATGCTGAATAAGTATTGTCCATAGACAAGCTGGTACAAAGAATCGAGCAAGTCTTCGCTCAAACGCAAAGCTACTAGTTTACGCAAGTAGGTGTGATGAGATGATCATAAAGGCAACTGCAACAATGGAAGATTATCCCCAATGGCCAAAATTTCCAAAGCATTTGATGAATGTGGATTGTAGCAAGGGAAAACAAGAAAGCTAAAGGAAATGCAAAAAAATAGATGGAAGTCTCACTCTCTTAACTTTCCTTTTTCAATAATTACTTACTTTTATTTAACGAGTGCGTTTCATTACATTTCATTTCATTTAGGATGTGATTCTGTTTCTATCTTTTAATTTAACCTCATAGTTGGATATCAATATTTTTCTTTGAAAGACCAGAGCTAGAATAATTATTGCAAACTTTAGATTTTGATATGAAATTCGCTTTTTCTTAGAAGAATTTTTAAATTCCCTAAGAATCCAATCTAGCAACAAAGTAGTCTTTATCGTGCATGACAGAAAGAACCAAAATTTATGAAGAAATCCTAAAGCTCGGAATAGAATATTTCAACCATGAAAATGATTAAGTTTGAGAGAACTAAGCCTCACCTTCATTAAGGACAATGGAGATTTTAAATTTGGAGGTGAGGACAAGCCCGATGAGTGTATAGAAGAGAGAAAATCAGGTGAGCAAGCTATTTGAAAATAAAAACTGTGCAAAAATGAAAATCAACACATTCTGGGCAAAATAAAAGGCATAAAAGAGCAAATAGCCGTAGGAATTCTCGAAGTATTTCACTATCAACCAAAAGCTCAAGCTTGGAAATTCCATTTGCTTAGATGAAATGCTTTATGCTCAAGTAAATCATCTTAAGAACTATGGAATTATAGATATGAGTGCAATCCATAAATAATGCATAAAGCAAAAGCGAAAATGCTTGAGGGATATGGGGACCTAAATAGTAGCCTTAAAAGAATGTGTTGGGCAACCTTAGTTATAAAAGTGGTTGAGTACAATAGATTGAGTAATGGGAAACAATTATAATGAGGAACAATTAGTCAGCCACGATAAAGAGGAATTTGAAAAAAAACTTGAGTCTTTGGGAAAGTTTGAAAACTAAAGAGAGAAGGAAGTTTTATATCAAGTTTATAAAAGATGCGATAAGACCCATCTAGAGTTGAGCTTAAGATGAAAACTGATTTAGAAGAACAAAGCGCTAAGAGGTAGGCCATGCATTACTCGGGACAAGCAATGATTCAAGTTTGGGGGTTGATAGCTCTCAAATAGAGCATAAATTAGGCTATTTTATTCAACATTTTTCTAAGGTTCAAGGGAAATAATTAAATAGTTAAGAAAAAAAAATGCGAGTAAAACTGTTAGAAATCACACGCATCCACTATTAAGCATTGAAAAGGTTAACATTGCATTTTTAGCATGTAGGGAAGAGTAAATTACGCTAATGTACATTTATGCAATGCAGGAATGTGAAACTAAGATGCTGGAGATAAGATCTTTTACCGAATACGAACAAAGAGAGAGAAAAACATATTGCGCATTCATGCGACAACTATGTTCATAAAATCACGCCACAAGGAAAGAACAGAAAATCAATAACCATTGAATCCCATGTTATCAGAGAAATCCTAACATAAATTAAGAAATCAAGCATTGATGAAGACATTCTAGAATCATCCGAACTTACTCACCAAGTAATCCGACCATATTTAAGGAGCACTATAGGCCAGAATGAAGCATCTGGTTGGTTGGCCGAAAGTCACTCCACCCGAAGTAATCCGCAATTGAGGAGGAAAATTGGAAAGTTTTCATGGAAACCATTAAAAACAGAGTCTTCCCATCGACAACAACCGCACGATTTCATAGTTTTTAATTTTTTTTATGTAGTAGAAGTAGTTGAGCCAAAACAATTTTCGAAATGATATTTCAGCGTTTGAAGTTTATATGTTCTTTCTGCATGTTTTCTTAATTTAATGCTTGGTAAATTTCTATATATATAAGAAGCATGTTAGGATTGCTGAGTATTGAATTTTATGATGTTGCACTTTTATGATAATTATGCATCGATTAGCTACCCACACATGCTAACGACTAGCAAACTCGGAAGAGGAACTGATGGAAGATCCAGGAAATTACTTAGGTCAATGTGAGGTGTCTCGCATGTTTAAAGAGTTAGGAATAACCTTATTAATGCACGTGTTGCTCAAAAATCAGTATGAAGAACTACAACGAAAGATGGGTTTGACATAAATCAATGAGTGCGTAGGCATTTGTTAGAATAGGAAAGCTTGAAACTTAATTCACCATTATCGTATGATTATCATCTTTTGTATTCCCGTTTCACCTAAACCATTATTTTCATTTTCATATCTAAAAAATTCAAACTCAAATCAACCAACAATTGAGATTTTATTTGATGCATAACTCTTAAGTTAAAAGGCTTAGTTCTAGACATCAATCACTGTGGAGAACAATAAAATAAATATTTATCACTTGCCGCAATTCGACTACGTATCCTTGCACAAGACTGCGATTTTCAAAATATAGGTGTTAGCAATAACATCTTAGTTCAGAATCAATCAAAAGAATAATATACATAGCCGATCTAAATCGCACCGGTCACTACTATTTCATGCATGAGGGTTCCTTATCATTGGCGACAACGAACTTCTCCCTATCTTTATTCCTATACGATGAAATACTTCCGGGGGTAGGCCACTCTCTAGGGTTTTCGTTCATCCTTTATATATGACGTGGTTACTTGGGAATCAAGATTCAGAATATTCTAGAACGTATTTCTTTTTCCCCGGTTCTATGCGGCGTACCAGTGTTGCTTTGATATTTCATTATCCTTTCTAATCGCATTGCCTAGAGTAGCGACATTTCATCTGCTCAAACCTGCATGAAACATACACATATTAGTGTGTTTATTTCTTTCTTTTATTCAAAGAATACAATGTTGTTCTTCTCATTATCTAACTGTGAATGTGTATGAATTTTGTCTCTTTTTCTCATAATTTAGTGTTCCTTTACTTAGCTGTCCCTATAAAGCCTAAGAAATGCCTAAGTTAGTATCCCAATTTACCCTTTATTTAAGAGCTGTCAACAACCTGCTTGAAGCAAAGTCCAGAGCCCAAAAACCTTCTATGAATGGGAGGATGGTCAATCCAACACTATGATCGACTTGGACCACCAATATAGGTGGCTCCCTAGAGGGAACCGAGCCATGGCCCAACCGACTTATGGGTTGGCTAGTCCACTCGTGACCCATCTTAGGTAAAGGGCAATCTACTACAATCATACTTTCTACACTATGGTAGAATTCTTCAGAACTTATCACACCTCAGAGCAACACGCATCAGAAATATGAAGAAAAAACGAAGAAAGGGACGACCCATGCAGCACAGGGAACAAATGAACGAAGGGATGACTCATGTGACATAGGGAAAAAACTTAATCAGCGTTACAAATTTTTAGTTAAATTATTTTCTAAATTCTCAAACTAATGACTTAAGTTTCAAAGTCTATGTTGTTAATTTCACACTGATATCTTACCCTTTTCTACTTTATAAGTAGTGATGTCCTTTCAAATACAAATTTATTATTGGAGCCAAATTACTTTTTTTTTTTGGTATAAATCAATAGTATTCTTATCGTGGTTTTTGAGATTTTGAGTTTGAGTAAGTCCAAAACCTACACAAGTGATCGGGCGTTCGTCTTGACGTTCTCTTGCGAAAATGCGAGATCGAACCAAACCAATATTGAGCAGTAGTATGGGTACAACGATATGATCGAAAACCACTTTTTCTTTTTCTTTTTCTCTTCTCTCTTTTCATAAATGAACAAGAAGAAATATACTCAAGACGTGCTCGAAAATAAAGAGATAGAGAAGAGATAGAGAGTTAACACATTATGTAAAGTGGTTCAACCATAATCGACCTAATCCACTGTAAAGAGCAAGATTCAAATAGATTTACTAGGGAGTTTCAAGAGTACAAAAATGAAAGCCTTTTGCAACTCTAATCTACAATCTTACTTTTGGAAACTATCACTCTATAGATACTTGTCATATTAACTATTGCTAATAACTGATCTTTATGGAACATCATATTACAACTCATCTTGAATTACACTGGTCATGTCAACCTTTTTTCATAAAAGATACACACAATGGGTGAGAACTTAATTATGAATGGGTCGGTGACGCAATTGGTTATTTAGTTTGGAGCTAATTCGTTTTTACTCCACGGTCACGAATTCGATCATTGGAATGAGTATTGTAATCACCCTAGTATCAACATCGAGAAATGAAAAATACCTTGTAGTAAATAAAAATGCAAAGGTTGAAAAAGAGATGCAGATTGTGAGGAGGGGGCAAAAAAAAAAACAAAGTGGGGACAAAGGGTGTTTTAAAAAAAATGATTAGGTTTGTGGAAGGAAAAGAGTGATATGAGGAAAAGCAAGAAAAAAAAAAGAGAGCACTTAAAATAAAAATATTGGCCTCACGTGGCACAAAAAGATAAGAACATAGAAAAAGTAAATCAACACAAAATCCAATTTGAATAATGGTTCAGTTCATCAGTTGCATATGCCAATGCAAAACATGCCGCTTCTCTTAGTTATTATTATTATTATTTTTACTTTATTTTATTTTTCTCGTTAGGCTCGTCACACTCATTCTTACAAAGCAAACTTTATCTTTATTTATTTACTTATGTCAATCATTTTGTTGAGATGTTTGATTTTATAATATTGATCATTTAAAAATAATTCTTACAAAAATAATTTTTTTTATATGAATGATTTTTTTGAGTATAAATTTAAGAAGAGTACCCATAAATCCTACATAAAAAGTATTATTCTTTTTAAATAATATAATAATCAAATACTAATTTATTCGTGATTATAAAGTTGAAATAGATTACCAAACAAGATAATTAAAACGTCATTAACCTATTCAGTATTTTTACATAAGATGATCATTAGGATAATGAAATCCATAAATTTGTTTTATGGAAAATTGTAGAAAATAGCTAAATTTAAAGAAAAAATAGAGGACATGGCTAAAAAAAAATTAAAGATGGATATTTCTTTTCCCAAAGTACCCTTTTTATTTCTTTTTTATGGAGGTGTTTAACCAAATTTGTTTTTAAAAAAACACCAAATTTCCGCTAAATCTAAGTATAACCAACTATTATATTTTATAATATTTAAATTTTCGTAAATTTAAGCACAACTAACTTATTTTATAATATTTTAAAATTAAAATACTCATAATATTTAATTAAAAACAGATTCATAAGATTTAGGAAGACGATTAAAAAATGAAAATCACCATCACCACGAAAAATAAAAAATAACTAAATATCAACGTTCAATCAAAGTTGTCGATCACGATGTACAATAGATGTAACATAGCGCATATTAATAAATTGTAGGGACTACATATGCGGTGCATAATTTTGGAAAATAGAACTAGTGTCATGAGTGATATATGAGGCATATGAATATATTCAGGGGGCAAGCGATCTATGTATTATAATGAACCAATTCATACTTATATACACATTCCAAACAATATTAATAGCTATAACACAACAAGAATGGATAGCACACATAGCATAAATGACGTCTCAGTCTTATATATACATATGTAGGCAATCCATTAGCTCAAAACCAATGTTGTAAACCTCCAAATAAAATGCACTAGAAAAAGTTATAGATCTATCTCATGTTCTTAAATCATGATGTACAATGGATGAGCAAACATAATGCATATTAATAAATTGTAGGGTCTACATATGCGGTGCATAATTTCAGATTTGTTGCATGTGCTTAATTTTGAGCCACTTGAACTCGATTCTGATCTTACTTTGAAGAGAAGTTTATGTCAACCGTGTCAAAAATATGCACAAACTAAAAAAAATAATCAAGGAAACAACGTTATTCACAAAGTATATAAATAGGCAATTGTCTATTTATATGTGCCAACAATGCCTAACTTATGCAAAAAAAAAAAAACGTTATTCACAGAATATACAAACACTGATGTAACTAAAATATGCGTCAATAGTATGTACATAATAGATGTCAATAGTAACAAACATACGATATGTACAAATACGTGCAACTAATGTCTAACCCATGCAAAATAAAATAAAGGAAAATATAATCCCTAAGAAGTAGGGATTTTATTATGTATAAAATGTGTGCCTCCCATGTCTAAAAATAAAAACAAAAATAAAACAAAACAAAATCTCAATAGAGTAGGAATTCAATTTTAGATGTTAATATCTTTAAAAATCATAGCCATTCGAAAGATTTGGAAACTTATATTGGAAAGAATGTGGGAGCACAAAAAATGATTCGAAAGCTTTTATCAGAAACGTTTAAATCTTTAGAAAGGTGGCTCTAATGCCGATCCCTTTCAAACTCTCGAGAATCGAAGCCCAATAAAATTCATGCATTTCTGTTGTGACCGAATTTTTCAACGCGGCGTTATCATTAACCACTGCAAATACATGGGTGGAGGGTTTTCGAGGGGTTGTCTAACGAGAATAAAAAATCAAAATGAATTTTTCATCTTCTTCAAAAACATATATTTAAGGCGTTCATAAAACTCAAGTATCATTCTCAACCATTTTTAATTTATATTTAACAAACTTACAATAATCACACCAACCAACGAGAGTATGTACGACTTATGGAAAGATGATGTATGACTATATTTGTGAACGTTAAGAACAAAATTTCTATGTTAAGTATAAATTTTTTAAATTTTCAAAATTCCTTATTTCATGGTATTTTATAATTATTAATGTATTTATGTTTGACTAATGTTTTTTGAATTTGTTAGATAAAAAAGTAGTTACAAATAATATATTTAAAATTAATTAAAAAAAATTATAAGAAAGGTAGGAAGGGTATAATTGCAAACTACTTTTCATATTAAAAATTAATTAAACATTAAAAATTAAAAATTAAAAAAGAGGCAAATTTAAAGTCTAAAAATAGTTAGCTATAACCCTAATTAATTTCTAAATTCTAATCATTTCTGTGGTTGTTCCTTTTTTTATTTTTCAAAATCTTCAATCAATCTACGATAATTGAGATGTGTCTATTTGTATTATCTTTCTCCTATTTATTTTAACTTTTATTTTTTACTTATAAAGTATTTTTAGTATAATAAATATAACGTCCGAAAATGGGAACTTCAATTGGAACTTTCAACTTGAATGAAAAGACATTTGCTGAATTATATTAGCTTAGTTAAAATCTTCGTTTATTAATGAAAAATACACTGAATTGAATTTTTTTAAGTTTATTCATAATTATTGAAATGAAATAGAAAGATCCAAATATAGGGTGCTAATCTTCGTTTATTATTGTTCTATTATCCCAATTTCAAACTTAGGTAAAAAATTTATAGTTTTAACCTTTAAAAATACTTTCAACAAAAATATGAGAAATTTTCATGAATAATAATAACTATAGGTATCAAAATTTTAGTATAAAAGTAATCAAATATAAAATAAATAAATAAATAATATCAAAAAAATTGATTAAAAAAATGGATAATTTTCAATCAAAGTGAAATTGATTATTCCAATAAATTAAGCTGATTGAAAATAATGAAAATTGAAATATTTTGATATATATGAATTTTTTTTAAAAGTTTTATAATTAAAATAGTAATAATAAAATTTGTTATCTATCATAAATTTCTTGAAAAGATTTTGATATCTTGATTTTTTTATTTTTTTTTATTTTTATGGATGCTTTTAATAGTAAAAATAAATAGGATTTTAATACCGTCGTGTATGACTATGTAAACTTAGAAACTCTACTTTTAAATGCTGTTAAATTAAAAAAAAAATTGTTCTATTAATTATAAATTTAAAACATGTTGTATTTCTTGGTGCACATATCAAGAAGATTTTCAGTTAGTTGCTTTGAAAATATTTGTTGATAATATACATTTGAGATTGTTCAAAACTAGATATGAACTAATCCAAATCTTTCTAGAGTGTTTTGGGTTTATTTATTATTTTTTAACTTCTCTAACATAATTCAAGTAGTTATGCTACACTTATTTAAATGGTTGGTTTTATTGTGTCGGTTTTATTTCAAATGTTTTTTTTAGAAGTAGATCAAATTTTAAAAAATATTTGTAAATTTTGGCTTCTTAAAAAAAATATTAGTAAAAAGGAAATTGCTATATTGTTAATTATTTAAATTGTCTATTTACAATAATACCTTTTTCATTTGATTTTTTAATTTTCTAACATTTATCATTTAGGAAAAATTCTCCGACTAACGCCTAAGATTATCAAAATGAGTGGTTGCATATTAATTTTATTGTTGAAGGGTAATCTATTTTAACATGGACTAGTTTGATTTGCAAAACTGGTATTTTACTCTCTTTCTTACTTTCACCTAAAAAAAAGTAAAATTCATTTTCTATTGAATTTTTCCACAGAAATGTGTTGTTCTCACTAATTTATTTTAGTGGGTCAAGCCATTTTCTTTTTTCTACTTTCTCTTATTAATTTAAAGTCGATTATTCTCTTAAAACGCATAAATAATGGAGAAAATCGTTTCGATTAAATTCTAATAAAAAACACCAAAAAATTTTAACAAAAAAATAACTCAATTAAAAGCTTGTCTCCATTATATAGTATTTGTTTCTCTTCCGTTATCATTTTGATGATTTTTTTTAACGTTGTCATTTTGATGAAGATATCTAGGATTTTTTTTTTTTTTTTTTTTTTTTTAAGTAACCAGGGATTTATTAGATTTTGGTGTTGAAAAAAGGAAAGGAGAGAAAGTTGAAGAGAAAGAGGAAGTGGAGTGATTTGAAGATACGAGGTGCTTGTTTGAAGATTGATGTTTTGGGAGGAGATGTTGTAAAATTATTTATTTTATATTGCTTTTTTTATAATGTGATGATTGTAGATTTTTTATTGATTGATAAATATAATATATTTTATTTTATATTGTATGGTTGAAAATTAGAGAAAGTTTGATATGATATTTGATAAGATTAAATAAAAAATATTTTATATTATATTATATGGTTAAAAATTAAAAAAAAAAGTTTTATGTGACATTTAAAAAATCAAAATAAAAGTTTTTTTTTTTTGAAAAATAATAAAAAAATTAATGTAATTTTAGATGAGAGGTTGAGGAAAAGTTGGGGGAAGATGTTATCCTAAAAACAAACGTAGGTTAATTTCTTCTTATTTTTCTCTCCTCAATACCAAATCTCAAACACCCCTCAAGGAATTAAATGCAAAGGACAGATGTTTTCAAAAAAAAAAAAGAAAATAAAAGCAAAGAATAGATAGGATTAAATAAATTGACCAAATATTCTATATTTGTTAAGAGTAACGTACAAATTGACCAAATATTATATAGTTGTTAAGAGTAACGTACAAATACTTAAATATATATAAAAGAAAAAGGGTACAAATATTTTATAAGGTGTAATTTTTAATGTATTAATTGATGATGTAATTGATTATCTAATTTGACATTAATTTATTTCTACTCTATGATCACAGGTTCGCTATGAAGATTTTTAGATTAAGATTTATTAATTATTTTTTTTACTTTTAAAATTAAAAATAATTCTTATTTCTAATCACTCATTTTTAAATCTACATGGAAACAAGTTTTTGAATATAATTCTTCTACACAAAAATTACAATCTAACGAGTTTTTGACACAACTCTCAATTTTTAACTACTCAATATAACTCTTTAACTCAAATACTACATAAATATATCAAATAAACTGCCATTTAGCATTTATAAGATACTTTTTTTTTTAAAAAAATGCATTTAAAAGATTGGCTATTACCATTAATGACTAATTAATTTTGAGATCGACTTGATGAGATCGTTGATAAGAATAATCTTCACGGTGCTGAATTTCAAATTCGGTATTAATTTATTGGAGGGAGAAATCCTGTGGTGTTGAATGTCAGCCAAGTTTAATTTTATTTATTTTTTTGGTCATTTACTTATTCTATTCATTGCACCATTTACTAAAATTAATAATGTTGACAAAAATATCATATGTTTTGTTAGATAGACAAAAATAACATCTTCAGTTTCATATAAAATAATAATAATAACTCAGCATATTTTTAGCTGCTAATTGCTAAAGAATTTCCTTCAGAAAATTGTTTAGAATTAAGGACTTTTTAGAGTTATTTTTCTTTATTCAAATAAGCACTCAAGGTTTGCAATTGATTTATAAAATAATTTGATCCTGGTTAATGACTAAATTTTGTATCCCTCTTTTATGTCAAAAAAAGATTAGCTTATCGAATGAATGATTAGCGCAATGGTTTCATTGTCCAACGTTACGGGTTCAATCCTAAAAATCGATATTTATTCTCTTTCTTCCAATATTGTACTAAAAAAAATAGGCTTTATATGACAAATTTAATATATATTTTACGGTTATTTGATAAAATAACATTTCCTAATTTTATGTCTTTTTTATTTATTTAAAGCCAAGGTCTATCTATCTAAAAGTTAGTTAAATCACACGTTGATTACGTTATTAGAAGAATTCTAAAAATTTATGATGATTAAGAAAATTGATATTCATTCTCTCTACGTTTTTATGATACAAACATTCTCTGTTTATAAATGTCAAATAATGTTGCATCTAATTCATGGAAAAAATTTGTATTCATTTTTTATATAAAAAAAAAAATCAACTATATTTATGGATGAAAACGTTTGAATATTAATCTCAAAAAAAAAAAAAAAAAGTTTGAATATTTAATCTTTTGACCAATAATATATATTTACGGCGTTAAATCTACTTTGACAATTTGATTTATAAACCTTCTTTTCTTTCAAAAATCATTTATATAATAATAATTTGAGGATGTAGCACCCTCTAATAATTTCATCCTATTCTTTGAATAAAAAATATTCATTAAATCATATCATATCATCTTAAAGTGTATTTTAAGGAAAAATTATTTTTGTACGATTTTAACTTTAAATCCTACTCTAAATTACATATTAAATGATCTGACCGACTAATTAGTTATGCTTGACATTTTTATTCAAATGCAAGTATAAGTGATTATTTGGAGTTGACTTTATGAAAATTTTAATAAGCCTGATCCAATTAGCTTTATCTTATGAAACGTGTTAGGAATAGTTGAAAGAGGAAATAGACCCGCTTCGCCAATAGACCAGTAGCTCAAGCGGCATTGTTGTACACCTAATGACCTTGACCTCTTAGGTTCGAGTCTTCCCCATTCCCAACTGGAAGTTCCGGTTTTCTGTCGTCGGTTCTGAATAAATACCATGTGGTTTGGCTCTCCATTCCTCAATTATTTTCTTCTAGAAGATGCGACTTTTTTTTTCTTTTTTTTCCTCTCTCCATTGTCATGATTTTTGTTTTTATTATTTTATTAGGCAGCCTACTAATTTTGGGCGTTCACGAAATTCCAAAAGTAGTGCTGTGTTTTTTTTAAAGCTTTGTACTCATTTTCAATAAGTTTCCGAATAATCATTTGATTTTTTAATTTTGGTTTATGAAATTTAAATTTATACTCAAATTTTCTATTATGAACTTCATACATATTTTAAGTGAATACTAACCAAAATTTTAAAATAAAAACAAACTTTTGAAATTTTTTTTTCTTCTAAATTTTAGTTTTGTTTATTAAAATATAGATAAGAGGTAGATATCCAAATAAAAAAAAATATAATAAGGTAGTTGTTGTAAACTTAAATTTCATAAACAAAAAAATAAAATGATTATCAAACGGGATCTTAAAATATCATTTTGATTTCTTCCCTGTCAATTTACTTTTATTTTCATTCTAAAATTTTTAAAAATTTTATTTTGGTTATTCACTTTGTCAAAACTTTAAAAGTAGTATTTAGGTTAAAAAAAAATTAAATCACAGTTTAAAGTGAGATGAGTTGGTAAAAATATAATAATAAAATAATTCAACTAGTTCAAAACTAAAATTAGAATTTCAGAAGTGCAGTAACTAAAATAGAACTAAATTAGTATTTTAACATTCTTATTCTTTACGGTTAAAATCAATTCGTGAATTATTGATTTTTATTTATTTTGTTTTTATTTTGAGTTGTAAAACCGGAAATACATTATAAAACTAAAATTTGCTTCTTCAGTATAAATTATGTCTCCGTTCAAAGCAAATTACAGTACGTACATATACTTCCTCCCTTATTTTATTCTCATTATTATTTAACTTTTCCAAGTCCTCTTTTTCTTTTCTTTTAACTTTTACCATTTTCTCCACGTTTTTATAAAAGAAAATATCTAATTTTAATTCATTTTTCTCTCTTCTCTAACTTTTCAAAGTGATTATTCAATTTTACTTTAGCATCTCTTCTACATTTTTTTCCAAATTTAGGGATTAATTAGTCATATTAGCACTAAAATATTTTGTTGATCGAGAAATACAATGTATAAGTTCAAGAGGGTACATAAATAAATGGGAACTAGTAGTAAATGACTATTTTTGAAAAAATAATTAAAAAAATATCTTAACTTTTTAAACTTTAAACGAGTATTTAAATTAAAAATCATTGAGATAGATAATTAAAATATCTCCATAATTTCTTTGATTTTATTTTATTTTTAGACATATTTATTAATTATAAAATCTAATTAAACGTTCTTACTAACGCCCTCAAATCTATGAGAAAATATCTTTATACAACTAACTCATATATTTGTTTTTAATATCTTTCAATTTTTTATTTAATTTATTTAATATTTCTGTCAAATATTTTTTTATTTAACACAAGGAATTATCAAATCGTCTTTGATTGTCTTCTCCATGCCAAACGAATTATCCTTTTATTCATTTTACAACTCATTGCATCCAATATTTGTCACATTCTTTGATCGTTCTCACTCATACTCACACTTTTTGTTCATGATTTCTTTCCCACCCATGCTTTTTGTTGATGATTTTGATTTTTGGAGATTGGGGATACAATTGCGCACCCAAGATATTTCATGAGTCTTGTTGGATCTCACTTCAGTTGAGTTGAGGTATTCACAAGTTTTTTGTTTGATTTTCATGGATTTCTCCATCAATAAAAGCAACGTCGATTACAA
The DNA here is from genome assembly GCA_036507275.1 of Sicyos edulis. NCBI lineage: Eukaryota > Viridiplantae > Streptophyta > Magnoliopsida > Cucurbitales > Cucurbitaceae > Sicyos > Sicyos edulis. The sequence continues at coordinate 9,423,253 of CM071850.1, forward strand.
TTGTTTTTAACGGAGTTTGGATGTCGCGAATGTATATTCAAATGACACCACAAAATGTGTTGACATCGGATCCACAATATCTCAATTTTTATCCACCTTCACTCCAGGTCTCAAACTGGATACAAGCCTGAGTATCTAGCATTTCTCTTTATAAATATAAGGTTGATAGTAACAGAAAATAGAGAAGTGCGGGGTTAGTAAACGGTATGTACACAAACTGTGACAGTATATTTTGGTACACATGGTATACAACCAAGAACAAAAGATGCAAAAGCGGTTGAAATTTCAACATCACAGTATTTTTGGTACACATGGTATATAACTAGGAACAAAAGACAAACTGGTGCGTTCTGGTTGAAATCATGACAATATGTTTTGGTACACATGGTATATAACTAGGAACAAAAGACAAACAGATGCGTTCTAGCTGAAATCATGACAGTATATTTTGGTACACATGGTATATAACCAGGAACAAAAGATGCAACATAAATAAATCTATGTAGTAGCATACACCTACAATACCAAAGAATTATGTTAAGCATGCATTTTTCACATCCAACGTCTTTATGCAAGAGATGGTTTGCAGGTGAATTCACTTTATATTTTTATATTTGTTACTTGTTTCAATATTAAAGAATTCATTCACGTGAACCATATATACTGTTATGGAGATTAAATGCTCATCTCAAATCTTTCGAAAAATAATTTCAAATAATTAACAATATACTTTCTTTTTTATCTTTTTAAAATAAATTTAAAATTTCCATCTTTTGGTTAAAGACTTATTTAAGAATGCTATTAAGAATTTTCTCAAGGTTGTTACAGAGAAAAAGAGATTGCAAATGATATTTTTATCAAAAAGACAAAACTTAAGTAGAGGGATATAATTGTCCATTTCTTATTTACAAATTAATAATTAATTTTTCAGATTTAAAAAAAGACATTTATTTAAACTCCTAGATATCGTAGACATTCTCTTAATATTTATCCAAAATCTAGACAATTGCCTAGTTGTCCCTAAATAAATTGTGACCACTATCAAATAAGATGGATCTTGAAAATATATACAAAGTCGTGGTTTAGTTATAAAAATTGACTTAAAATAGAGCTTAAATTAAGTATTTATCGGCATGCATGAATAAATTTTCAAAAGACCCAGGTATTTAAAATAAAAAATGCTCTTTACTTCAAATCAAGAGCAAAACAATAAAACATTCTCTAAGTTAGGATAATTCAAAACATAAATATAAACTTGCTTAAACATAATATAAAAAGTTAAAAAGTTCATGTACAATAGAAGTTGAAAATTGAAGAACATGGCAATATGCTCCATGATCCAACAACCACATCCAACTCTTTCGTATCGGTATAATTCAATACCTAGAGGGAAAAATATAATAATGGTGAGCATTGGGAATACTTAGAACCTCTACCTAGGGTACATAATGCATACACTAACTTAGTATTTAATCAAACAATCACATACGTTATCTACAACTCTAAGACTTAAGATCATAATCTCGAACACATGCCATCCTTTGTCAAGAACCTCTGTTAGGTGACCAAGTTAGCTTAGGGAGTCAAGCCCTAACATAAAGGTCAAAATAGTAAAATAGAACCTCACAACTCACAACTTGGGAACCTCCAAGGTTAAATTCACAAGTATCATAACGATCGTGTAAATCATAACAATCATCAGGGAACCACTGGCCCTAGCTCATCAAGACAAAATTGTCCTTGCTCAACAAGATTATACTGGTTTTGTCTCAACATGGATTCATAGGTCTTGACTCCACATGAACATGGTCTTGAAAAGGGAGCTAATCTTGACTTTAAGTTTGGTACCCTAACGAGTTAGAGGGGCATATCAACAGAAGATCAAGGGGAAACCCTGGTCAACGACTCTATACAAGAAGAATATAGTATGCTAATGCCACATGGTCATAGAGCTCTTAGTCAAGACTAAGTGCATTTCACCAATATACTGCACGAAGTTGAATACGATTAGCAATAAACCTACACCAAATAACTGCAACTTAGAAGTAGGGACCCTCACTAGATCCCTAGTCCAGCCTAGGTAATATAACGATTACAGTCGTGGTTCCAAGCATATGTATAATGAGCCAAAGACTAGTTCCAAGTCTGTGGTGCCCAAAACTTTGACTATGTTAGGCGTTGTACTCTAAAGGCCTAGTAATTTATAATTAAAAAATATTTATTGTATTCGGTCAAAATTAATAAAGAGTTATTAATTATTATTTACTGTTATTTAGTTTTCACACTACCCTAACCAAATACATTAATCGGGTTAATGATATTAAACCCGAAGTCATCATTATCCACACTTGAATAAGTATGTGGGGGCATACAAGTGAATTTCTATATTTTCAAATATTGTTGTAAAAAGGAAGATGAAGATAAAATAAAAGATTGAAAGTTTTTTTTTTAAGAATATATTGAAGGTTTATTTTTTCTCTTATAATTTCTGTAAATTTTAGAATAGAAAAATTATATCATAAGAAAATGAATTAAAATGCTCATCCTCCATAAAACTTTTAACTTGTAGTGGTGACTAAGTTAGTTCAACTTCTTTGGAAGCATTATTTAAAATTCAATTAAGGTCATAGTTTAAAATTGGCTCATTATTTCATTAAGTTCCCTTTACTTTCAGATCGTTTTAGTTTATATGATCACCTTCCAAATTATGGTTCGGTACTAATGTTTTTATTGGGGGTGGTCCCAATTAGCAATTTTACCTTAGTTGAAAGGTTAGTTATACTTCTTTTCATGTTTGATTTATGAAACTTTTGTTTTTCAAAAACTAAAAACTAAAAACTAAAAAATGAATAAATAATAATAATAATAATAAAAATAAAATAATAAAATAATAAAAGCTATTAGCTTCACCCGACCGAATCATTAAAACGAGAAACGAAAAGGTAGAAAAAGCTTGTATCCTCGTTTTTTTTTTGAAAAACTATTGAACGATTTTCGAGAAGGATATTTTTTTTTCCTTCATAAATAATAACTCGTCTACAGAAATTTTGTGCCCAAATGCATTGAACTTGAGATCGATAAACTTTACAACTAATCAAACCATTAAATTGCGCCATAAAAATCTTTTCAAAAAAAAAAAAAATTGCGCTACAAAAGTAATAATAAATTGAAAAGGCCTATAATTTTTTTTTATTTTCAAAAAGCTTTTCAAATACTCCTATTTTATTCGTTTGGTTTTTGAAAATTGAGTAGAAGATCCTTCATAAAATAGCTAATAAAATAAGGATATTTATGGATGAAAGTAGTATTATTTATAGGTTAATCTTCAAATATTAGAATAAAAAAGATTGAGGTCTCATTTAATATTCCTTTAGTCTTTAAAATTAAAATTTGTTTTCAAAAATATTTTGTGCAAAATTGATGGCGCCTTGATTTTAATGTTTGGTGGTAATTCAATTTAACACCACTATCACGAATTTACTCTCATTTATTTGAAAACATTAATACTTTCTACGTAGAATTTGTGATCTTTCTCCACAATTTATACTAAAAAAAAAAACTAATATTTGGTACAAATGGTTTCATATATTCACTTAAGAATTATTTGTATCTCAAGCAAATTTTAAAATCAAAATCATTTTTATTTTTAAAAACTGAAAAATTAGAACTTCGATTTTAATATCTAAAAATTTGATAGCATGATTCATAGCTCACATTCGGGATATTTTAAGAATTTTCTAGTTTAAGTCATTTCTAACCGTCTCAAAATAGGGACATCCGAAGGAATATACTTCAAAGTCTATAGTTTCAACTAATTACTCGAATATCCTTTGGGACAACCAAAATTAGTTTTAAGACACTTACGCCCCGTTTAATAACCATTTGGTTTTTTGTTTTTGGTTTATGAAATTTAAGCTTATTTCTACTCAAATTTACTACCATGTGCTCTACAATGTATCCATATTTCCTTAAGAAAGTAGTTCCAAATTTCAAAAACAAAAATAATTTTTAGAAGCTATGTTTTTTTGTTTCCAAATTTTGGTTTTGTTTAAGAGGTAGATATCTAAGTAAGGAAGATGGTATAGTAAAGTAGTAGTTATAAACTTAATTTTATAAACAAAAAATGAAAAACAAAATGGTTAGCAAACCTTATTTTTTTTAGTTTACAAATTTTTATTTGGTTTTTAAAAATATATATGTAAGGTAGATTTCAAAGTAAAAGAAAATTACAAATTGAAGTATGTATTATAAAAAAAAAATGATTGTTTAACGAAGCCTAAATAATTATCCAACAATAACTCAAATATGATTTCAAAAAAAAAAAAACAATAACTAAAATATTTATAGCACAGTTTTCAAATAATATTTGGAAATAAAGATTTTAAAGCTTAATATCTTAAATGAAAATTACATATTAATTACTTTTTTTTTTGAGGAACATATTAATTACTATTAATCTGTGCTTAAAATATATTACTCATGAATATATCAATTCAGCTTCATATGGCCAACATGAGCAACTCACCAACATATTCAATTTCCTTTTCGTAATTCAATGCATCACGTTTTTCTACCATAAAAAAATGCATCACATTTTTTTTCTTGGGAAAACTATCCATTTAGTCTCTAATTTTGGGTTTAGTTTCAATTTGGTTCTTAGATTTGAAAAATGAACATTTTTGCCTTTTATATTCGAAAATGTTCAATTTTAATCCTTGACATAACAGAAGTATTAGTAACATAACGGAATGTTGACTAGAATGATGAATTGACTAATTATAAATTGAATAAATTGATTGTGGATATATTAAAATTTATTTTTAATTAATAATACATAAGAGAAATAGAAAATTAAAAACACATGTATACATGAAACATTAATAAAATTTTCATTTTTAGATAAAAGAAATTAATGACTTTTCATCTTCAAAATTAAAATTTTAATTTTGAAACACTCCTCATCTTCTTCTCTCCCAGAGGCATTACTTTACTAATTAATATGATTTTTTTTTACTGTTGATTCGTGAACAACGATTAATATAGCTTAATTCAGAACAACAAAAACAATTAGAACTCTCCCATCCTTAATAGAACTCAATTTTTTTTTTAAAAAATCTTAATTCATGAACACATGTCTTATACTGTTGAGCTATTTACTTTAATTAGTTATATTAATAAAAATAAGGAAATTTATTTTAGATAGCCCCTTTTAAGATGTTCATTACATGTTTTTTTTTCTTTTAATTAAATTCATTTTTTTTAATTCCCATTTTACTCATTTCTTGTTTTAAAAAAGCAGGTGTCCCTTCTTATATGTTTTGAAGTTTACCCAACAAGAATCACATCAAATGAAGTTTGGAATCAAAACTTGTGGCTCGTCGAACAATTCCCAAAATAATTAATCATTACTAGAAAATCAGTGAACTAATTGAATCTATCAGCGAACTGATTGAAGACTAAAATTGATTGAAAGTACTATTAATGGTAATCAAATATCGATTTTTGAGATCGAACCCATGACTATAATGTTGAACTAGATTACCACCTAACAATGAAATCATTAGGCAACTGTCCCTCTTGATTATAACATTCAAATATTAAGAAAACTAATTATTTCTTAGTAGGAACCATTATAAATTGAATTCATCATCTTTTAACTAGTTAAAGACACTTTTTAAAAAAAGGATTAAGAAATTTTTCTCAAGAATTGCTCTGTGTGAAGGAGATTCTTCCCCAAGCTTTTTACTGGAATACCTTTGTTGGGAATAAACACTATTCTAATTGGATCAATTATTCCCCTCTCGTGTTCCTAATGAAAAACAGCAAGCATAAATATATGGCAGAAATATCAAGCACAACACACAACGATTTTTACGTGGAAAAACCTCCTCAAGTCAATGAGTAAAAAACCACAGACCGAAGTCAAAATCTCCACTATAATCAATAATGGGCAACAACGAGTTCTTCCTAGTCACAACTAGAGGTATACAACATATAACAACTCAAGATAATTAATCTTGGCAACAAACGACACTAAACCAAAGAGAAATAAATAGAAAAGTATCACAAAATTGTGGAACCGAAACACCATTGGAATCTAAATGTATAAGCCTCTAAATCGCGATCCCACCGTTCAGATTGAAGAACCTCGTGTTACAAACACGTTGTCACAATTTCAGCTCGATCCGACGGTTGGTTATCTCGTAAATGCTGAAACACTGAAACTGGGCGAAATTACTTTTCCCTATTTTTCCTTTTCTCTTCTTCCTGCCGTCACTGTACTCTTGGTGTGTTTTTCTCACGGTAAAAGCAACAAAGTGAAAAATTCACTTTTAATATAAAAAGCCCTAGTGGGCTTTTAGTTGGGCCTTACAAGTAAATAAACACAACAAATCTCCCCCTATTTAATCTGTGGAAGAACTTGCCATTCCTCCAGCGGAACGACAAAACTAAAGCTTCTCTCTTGGTAGATTCTTAGTCAACATATCTGACCCATTATGATCAGTATGTATCTTCTCAAGCTCAAACAAGCCATCATTCAATGCATCTCTCATCCAGTGATACCTCACATCTATATGTTTAGTTATGGAATGAAATGTAGAGTTCTTACCAAGATGAATAGCGCTCTGGTTATCACAGAATATCACATATCGTTGTTGCTTGAAGCCAAGTTCCTATATAAACTGCTTCATCCACAACATCTCTTTGCACGCTTATGTTGCAGCTATATATTCTGCTTCTGTAGTAGAAAGTGCAACGCACTTCTGTAGTCTTGACTGCCAAGAAACTGCACCACCTGCAAACGTCATCAAATAACCCGAAGTAGACCGTCGGTTATCTAAATCTCTTGCCATATCTGAATCAGTATAGCCTGTAAGCAAGGGTTTTTCACTTCCAAATGTAAGCTTCATACTGGAAGTGCCTCTAAAATATCTCATGACGCACTTGACTGCCTCCCAATGCTGTTTTCCTGGATTGGACATAAATCGACTAATAACTCCAACAACATGAGCAATATCAGGTCTAGTACTCACCATGACATACATCAAACTCCCAACTGTTGAAACATACATGACTTTCCTCATTTATACCTTCTCTTTATCATTAGAAGGACTCTGTTTGCTGCTCAATTTGAAATGAATGAAAAGAGGGGAGCTAACAATATTAGCTTTATCCATGTTGAATCTTTCAAGAAGTTTCTCTATATATTGCTCCTGTGACATATACAACTTCTTGGATGCTCTGTCTCGAACTATTCGAATTCTAAGAATCTTTTTCACTGGCCCCAAATTCTTCATGGCAAATGATTTGCTCAACTGTTTCTTAAAACTGTCTATTCTAGAAACATTCCTGCCAACAATCAAAATGTCATCAACATAAAACATTAATATCACAAAATCATCATCATAAAATTTTTGTGTAAAAACACAATAGTCAGAAGTAGTTTTTTTGTAGCCTTGCTCCACCATAACTGACTCAAACTTCTTGTACCATTGTCTCGGTGCCTATTTCAACCCATAAAGGCTTTTCTTCAACTTGCACATAAGTTTCTCCTTGCCCTTCTCTTCAAAACCCTCAGGTTGTTCCATATAGATTTCTTTATCTAAGTCTCCATGAAGAAATGCAGTCTTAACATCCATCTGCTCAACTTCTAAGTCAAGGCTAGCAGCCAAACCCATAACAACACGAATCGAAGACATCTTAACAACTGGAGCAAAAATTTCATCAAAGTCATTGCCCTTCTTCTGACTGAACTCTTTAACAACTAATCTCGCTTTATAACGCGGTCTTGATTTATTTTCTTCTTGTTTCACACGATAAACCCACTTATTTTTCAGTACGGTTTTCCCTTTAGGAAATTTAACAAGCTTAAAAGTGTGGTTCTCATGTAAAGATTTCATCTCATCTTTCATAGCATCAATCCACTCTCTTTTGTGCTCATCTTCTATAGCCTCTTCATAACTCTTAGGTTCTCCCCCGTCAGTCAATAACACATATTCATTAGCAGAATATTTTGTTGACGGATGACGATCTCTGACAGATCTTCTAAGTGGAACATCAGTAGGAACTTCAGTTTCTGACAACTGTTCCTCAATATCATCTTCTACCTCAACCTGTTCATGACCTTCTACCTCATCTGAATTATCAAACTGATCATTCTGAGTTTCATTATCAATTTGTGTAGAAAGTTGTGTCAAAGGAACTGTATCTAAATCAATCAGATCATCACTAAATTTTTACTCTATTTCATCAGCTTTATCAATATCTTCTATGCTCTGGTCTTCAACAAACACAACATCTTGACTTCTAATAAGCTTTTTCTCCACCGGATCATACAACCTGTAGCCAAACTCATCTTGACCATAGCCAAGGAACACACATGGTCTTGTCATTGCATCAAGCTTCGATCTATCATCTTTAGGAACATAAACGAAAGCTTTACAACCAAATACACGAAGATGACTGTACGATATGTCTTTCTTTGACCAAATTCTGTTAGGGACTTCATTTCCCAAAGGAACACATGGTGTGAGATTCAAAACATGTACAACTGTATTCAATGCTTCACCCCAAAACATTTTGGCTAACTGTGACTGTGAAAGCAAACATCACACTCTTTCCACCAATGTTCTGTTCATTCTCTCAGCCAACCCATTTAGCTGAGGAGTCTTATGAGGCGTCTTTTGATGTCGTATACCATGATTTCTGCAATACTCATAAAAAAGTCCAATATACTCTCCTCCATTATCGATTCTGATGCACTCAACTTTTTACCAGTTTCTCTTTCAACAAGGGCATGAAACTGTTTAAACACTTGCAACACCTGATCTTTAGACTTCAAGGTATAAATCCATATTTTCCTTGAGTGATCATCTATAAACGTCACAAAGTAGGATGCACCTCCAAATGTTTTTGTTTTCATTGGACCACACACATCAGAATATACTATGTCAAGTACTTCTGGTCTTCTTGAAGGTTGAGATGCTTTAAAAGAAACTCTCGTTTGCTTTCCCGCTAAACAATGCTCACATCTCTTCAAGAACACATTCTTTACCCCAAAAAGATGAATTTTCTTGGCTAGAATTATCAAACCATTTTCGCTGATATGACTGAGTCTTTTATGCCAAAGCTCAACATTCTGTTCACTGTCCACTGCATTGATATCACAATCAGTAGTCTTTCCTGCATAAAGTACAATGAAGAACACTTCTCCCCCTTCGCTACCACCATTGAGCCTTTAGAAAGCTTCCATGTACCATTATAAAAGGTATTACAGAAACCTTCATCGTCTAGCTTACCTTTGGAGATGCGGATATTAGGGATGTGTTTCACATTTTTCAAAATCAAGACAGTACCATTCTTGGTCTCCAAATGCACATCTCCTATGCCAACTGCTTTTGCTAATCCATAATTACCCATCCTAACATTACCATAATCACCAGATGTGTAGGATGCAAAGAATTCTCTTCTGGATGTAGCATGAATCGAGGCACCACTGTCAATCACCCAACTGCTCTGTTATGTATCAAGGTTTACACTATCACTATCGAATACAACGAAAAATTCTTCGGTGGCTGCAGTAATTCGGTCTGCATCATCATCAGTCACTTTTTCTTTACCTTTATCAGCTTTATTTTCTCTCTTTAGTTTTCTGAAATGCTTCTTTATATGACCTTTCAAACCACAATGAAAACATTCAACATTAGAAAACCGGCCACGCTTGCTCTTGCTTCTGTCTCTGTTTTTCGGACCTTTGCTCGTACTCCTCCCCTTTCTTTCAGTAATAAGAACATCAGACTGTGAAGAAGAACCCTGTGACTTTCTTCTCATCTCTTCGTTACATACACTACTTTTTACCAAGTCCATACTCAGTTTATCATTTGGGGCTGAGTTCGACAAAGAAGTTCTAAAAGTCTCCCATGAATCTGGTAACGAACCAAGAAGCCATAACCCATGTATCTCTTCATCAAACTTGATACTCATTCCAGCTAACTGATTAATAATACCGTGGAATGTATTCAAGTGATCTAACATAGACATTCCTTCTTGATACTTCAAAGCCATCATTTGCTTAATCAAATACAATTTACTATTACCAGTTTTCGGGGCATACAAAGACTCAAGCTTGTCCCACATAGTCCGTGCGTGATTTTCTTCACCATTATGATTTAGAATATTTTATTCTACCCAAAGTCTAATCATGCCGCATACTTTCCTATGACATATTTCCCATTCTAAATCGGTTTTATCAGCCGGCTTCTCTAGTGAAAATACGGGAAGATATAAATCATTGACATATGAAATATCTTAATTTTTCTTTTCCAAACTTGATAATTTGATCCATTCAAATGAACCATTCTACCACCACTATGACTTTTTTCCATATTTAACACAAGGCCTCTAATTAAACTCAACCACGAAGCTCTGATACCACTTGTTGGGAATAAACACTATTATAATTGGATCAATTATTCCTCTCTTGTGTTCCTAATGAAAAACAGCAAGCATAAATATATGGTAGAAATATCAAGCACACACACAACGATTTTAACGTGGAAAAACCTCCTCAAGTGGAGGAGTAAAAAACCACGGACCGAAGTCAAAATCTCCACTATAATCAATAATGGGCTACAACGAGTTCTCCCTAGTCACAACTAGAGGTATACAACATATAACAACTCAAGATAATTAATCTTCGCAACAAACGAAACTAAACCAAAGAGAAATAAATAAAAAAGTCTCACAAAATTGTGGAATCGAAACGACACTATAATCTGAATGTAGAAGCCTCTAAATCTCGATCCTACCGTTCATATTGAAGACCCTCGTGTTACAAACACGCTGTCAAAATTTCAGCTCGATCTGACGGTTGGTTATCTCGTAAATGCTGAAACACTGAAACTGGGTGAAAATACTTTTCCCTATTTTTCCTCTTCTCTTCTTCTTGCCGTCACTGTACTCTCGGTGTGTTTTTCTCACGGTAAAAGCAACAAAGTGAAAAATTCACTTTTAATATAAACAGCCCTAGTGGGCTTTTAGTTGGGCCTTACAAGTAAATAAACCCAACAACCTTGAATCTCAGGGATGCCAAGCATAATAAATTACTTAGGTAGGAGTGATGGAGGGAAAATCAACTCTTGGACACTCCATATCTTCAAGAAAGTGGTTGCACTTTCCCACCACATTTTGAATTTTATCTACAAAAGAAAGTTGGTAATAGTTTTGGTTTTGGTCACGTCTTTTCTGAAGAAGAGCAAATTGATAAAGGAGTTCCTTTTATAGGGATGAAGAAGTGTTATCCTCGATGGTGTCTCCACTTCTGTATGGTACTAGAGATCTCCTCTTTTCCATTGGTGGTTACAAGTACGTCAGTGTAACAGCCCAGTTTCCTATTCCAGTTTTCGAGGTGCCTTCGGGTCAAGATTCGGTTGTTTGGTTGGGTTTTAGAGCCGTTTGGCCCCTTGGGGGTATTTTGGTCTTTTGGCTCTCCGAGCAGGATTTGTGGTTTTCAGGGCTTCGAGGTAGCTCCTACCTTTGTCGAGGCTTGTTTGTTGGTGGCTGCGAGTCCCGTGGTGTTTGGGCTAGTCGGTTGGATGCTCGGTTGTGGTTTGGGCTTTGGCAAAGTGTTGGTTGTTGGGTGTTTCCTTTGGGATTCGAGCCCGAGCCCTTAGTGTTGCTTTGGGACTTGGATTTAAGTGAGTTTGATTGATTGGAAAAGATTGCTTCGGTCGGGTCTCGAAGGAGGAATCCGGGAAATGGGATTTTGAGGTTTTAAGTGGATAAGGTTGGATTTTGGATAAAATCCCTTTTTCCTTTTTATTTTCCCATTTTCCTTTCTTTTCCAAATTCATTTTCTTTTCTTTTTCTTTTTTTCTCTTCTCTCTCTCTCTCTCTCTCTCTCTCTCTCTCTCTCTCTCTCTCTCTCTCTCTCTCTCTCTCTCTCTCTCTCTCTCTCTCTCTCTCCCCGAGCACCCCCCCATCCTAGCCCGAGCAGCCCCTTGGCTCGCCCAAGCCCAGCCAGCTCAAGCCCCTGCTCGCCCGAGCTAGCCCGGCCCCAACTCGCCGCCCCGTGCCAGCCCCCGCGCGCCCTCGCCCTCGCCCAACCCTTGGTCGCCCTCGCCAGCCCGAGCTTTGCCCGAGCATCGCCCAGCCCTCGCGCGCCCGAGCCCAGGCCGTCGCGTCGCCAGCCCGAGCTCGCCCAACTCGTGTCCGTCCGCGCTAGAGTCGCCCAACCTCGAGCCGCGTCGCCCTGTGCCGAGCCCAGCTCGATCGCGCGTCCCAGCTCCCGTGTCGCGCGCCCCCGCGTCGTGTCGCTAGCGCCCGCGCGCCGTACCCTATGCCGAGCCGCGCCGCGCGCCGTCTCAGAGCCGAGCAAGCACCCGCGCCCGCGCGTCCAGCGTCGCCTCAGCGCCTGTCTGCCTGCAGCTCGCGCCCAGCGCCCGCGCCCTAGCGCCGAGCCAGCTCCCCAGCGCGCCCCCTGCGGCCCCAGCGCGCCACCCGACAGCCCTTTTTGCTGCCTCGCGCGTCTGCAAATGTTTCGTTCGCGTGTCGGTACCGCCTCGTGAGTTGCTCCCGAGCTGAGCCCTGTTTATTTTAGTGTATTTAGGGCTATTTTATGATTATTGATGTGTTTGTTTTGCTCGTTATAGGTTGCTCGGGTTCGATCGCAGTTAATTTATTGTGTGTTGTTGCCTTCCGACCAAGTAAGGATTTCTTACCGGAGTTGTGTTGGCCCTGCGATATTTTCATGATTATGCCTTGCTTGTTTGTTGACTGTTATGAGCATGATAATAATAGAGCAGCTTTGATTGATTTCTTGCTAGCATGTTTGCTTGATTTTACATGTTAGTGCCATGCTAGGTTTGTTCTGCCAGCATGCTTGTGATTCCTGCTTAAGCTCGTAGTATCATGCTAGGTTAGTGTGATTGATGTCGGTCTTTGTTTGCTAGCCAGGAATCATTACTTTTTACTCTGTACTCTTAGATAGAGTTGTAGGGTTTGTCATCATCCAGAGGCTGAGCGGACATAACGTACTTTGTCCCCAGTAGCTCAGGTCGTGAGTAAAGTGTGCGCAGCATAACGTATCTTGCTACCCCCCCGACCCGCCGGTTGTGGACTTAGCTACCCACTTCGCATAGCCTAGTTTGTAGCTCGCTAGAGCGGAACCACGCCAAACGGTGTAAGCCTACCTTGGCGGGTTCTTAGCTTCGTGTCGGTGGATCAGTTTGCACGATGAGCGCCGAGGGCCTCGCGCTCGTGATCGGTGACACCGCTTCCGAGTCATAGGCATGTGCACTGCCCGCGTAGTTTGCCCTTAGGCCCCGCATTTACGCCGCCGGTTGCGGAGAGGCATGCGGTGTGCGCACACACGCTGCGTTAGTTGCCGGTTCGGAGAGCTCCCCCGGGCTAATGTCGTGAGTACACCATTCCTTCCGTTAGAGCCTGACTTCGGGTACTCTCCCGTAAGTCCAGATTAGTGGCAAGGGCAAGCTGGCCTTTAAGGAAATTCTAGGGATCAGTGTATTCCCCCCGAGTGACAGATACCTCGGTGATGTCCCAGGATTGGTCAGTGTATCCAATCCCAGTTAGGCCGGAAGAAAGAGACTTCTGATGGCTCTAGATCTTGTTTTATGAGCTCGTTGAGCTATGATCTGTGTTGGTAGCTGTTTGCTTGCATGCTTTGGTACTAGATGACTGATTATATCGTATTGTACCCCGGTTGGGGATTCTTACTGAGTAATTCGTTACTCACCCTTATTTCTATGGTTTTTCCACAGGTAACCATAGTGCGAGACAGGATGGCTGGAGGAGGAGCTGTGATCATGGAAACTCGTTGTTCAACTCTGATTCTTATGTTTATGTTATTATTTAAATGTTCTCTGAATGCATGTAGTTGGGCACGGAGCCCTAGGGTGTTTTCTGAATGTATTTCCGGATTCTAGCATTGTTGTAAAGTTTGTATGTTTTAAATGAATCTCTGATCAGAGTAAGTTTTGTAAATGTATTTGACTTGGAACAGTGCTTGGAAACAGGGGATGTGTTCGAGGAATTGATGTTGATTTTAAATGGATGTTTTATGTTTTAGTTTTTACTTAGAATCCGAACACCATCTTGCAAAATTTCTGTAGATTTGTAATGCATGCATTGAGGTAACGGCCTAGTTAGAACCCCTTTCGGGTCGGGTCGTTACAGTCAGTATGTATTATATCAATTGAATTAACCTTCATTGTTCATCGAAAATCAACCTTTGTGGCGTTGAAATTAATGAGTTCGTCCATTTGTAATAAGGTTGGAAGTGGGCATGTATGCTTTCATTTTATTATTAATGAATGATATATGTTTTCTTAAAAAAAAAGACAATTATTTTAAATGATTATGTGTGACACTTTTTTTTAAACAATTATTTATGACACTCTTAACCATTAAGTTACTTCATAATAGTTCACATACAATTTATTTTTTAAATAGAATATTTTACATGTATAGCAAAACAAACTAAAAAAATAGCACTGATAGCACGTTTTTGAAAATATTTCATATATAGCATAAAAATGGAGCATTTTTTTGTGAAATGACCAAAATGCCACGTCTCAATCAATTTTCAATTGATAGATTCAATAAGTTTTCAGTGGATAGATTCAATCAGTTTTCAATTGATAGAGTCGATCAATTTTCAATTGATATCTTTTCATCAGTTTGTTGATAGCATAATCTAAATTCTCGTTCCTCAATATATATATTATAAATGCATGAAACAAACTTATATATTCAATGTTCATATATAAGTTAGGTAGGATTTAACTTAAGGAGTTATATTGAGGAGTTATGTTGAGTAGTTAAAAATTGAGAGTCGTATCCAAAAACTCGTTTGGATGTAGTTTTTGTGTAGAGGAGTTAGAGTTAAAACCTTGTTTGGATGTAGATTTAAAATGAGTAGTAATTTTTAGTAGTTAAAAAAGAAATGATTAAAAATAAGTGGTTAAAAATGAGTTATTTTGATTTATTTGAAAGAAATGATTAAAAATGAGTGGTTATAATGATTGAGTAGTAGTAAATGAATGATTAGAAATGAGAGTTATTTTTAAAAGTAAAAATGAGAAGAAGTTAATAAAAACTCGTTTGGATGTAGATTTCGAGAAGAAGTTAATCAATTCTAAAACTAAATCCTACCTAATATGTCAAACAAACAACCCCCGACACTTTACATGTATTTGAAAAAAAAAATCATGAATAACACTATTTTGAAAATATTTCATAAATAGCACAAAAATGAGGTGGTCCTTGTAAAATGGCCAAAATGCCCACGCTTCAATCAGTTTTCAACTGATAGTCTTCGATCTATTTCAACGAATAGACTTCAATAATTTACAGTTGATTGCCTTCAAACAGCTCGTTGATGTATTTAACCAGATCAATTATAGTTATTGACTTGCTTTTTGGATGTTACAATATATAATTGATGAGTAAATTCTAAGCTAAACCTATTACTAAATATTGGCTTCAGAATCGCTTTCATGCAAGTATACACGATTAAACGCAGCAAGTGATAAGTATTTATTTAATCGTTTTACACAAGGATTAATATTTAGAATTAAGTATATTAACTCAAGAGTTGCGCAAAATAAGAAATGATAATGATTGATGATTGTTTTGGGATGTTTAAAAATAAAGACTCTAAATGCAGCGTATAATGCGCAAGTAAAAATGCGGATGTAGAAGGTGATTTATCATGCGATAATGATAATTTAGATTTCATGCTTCCCTATTCGAATGAGTACTTCCGCACTAACTCCAGGCGACACATGCAATAATAGGGTTATTCCTAACTCTTTAACTTATGCGAGAGACCTTACATCAAAGGTATCGTAACATTCTAGGTCATCTAAGAGCTTCCTCTTTCGAGTTTTCTTATGGTTAGCACAAGTGGGTAGCTAATTAACATGTACTTAGAATAAATTGCAACAATATAAAATCACACTACTTGTAATCCTAACATACATTCTACATACAATTCTTACAAAAGCTCTTAACCTAATGCAACATAGAAATGATCAACAGGTGATAATGAAACTTCTGAAATATCACTACTAAAAGTTAGCTACATATCTACGATCTACTCCTAACTACAAAGAAATAAAAATAAGGAATTGATGTGGTTGTTGAAGATGTGGAGACTCCATATCATTAGATTCTAAGGCCACCGTCAAGTTTCCTTCTTCTTATCTAGTTTGAAATACGTTGTCCATCCCAAGTCATCAATTCTCTTAACGGTTTTCTTTGACATTCCCTTCATTCCTTGTTTGTGCTCGAATCCTTTACTCATTAGTGATAAATAATGGCCCTCTCCATGGATAGATGCAACGATTATGCCTTCTTTTACTGCTCTAATCTTGATGCTTGGAGTTTCCAGTACCACACTTACTTTCATGGATTGGATTCTTACATTGCAAAACTTTGGAGGTTGTTGTTTCGCCTTTCCTAACTCTTTTTCTTCCTCTTCCTCTTCCTCTTCCTCTTCCTCAACGCATGGTTCTCCTTCCCTGGGATCTTCCTCTAACGATTCCTTTGTTTTCTCCATAGACTTCTTCTTAATTTCCCTCTCTGCTCGCTTAACCACCCTTTGTTGAAAATAACCCTTTACCAATTCATCCGCCAATTCAAAGTAGCTCGTTGCGATAAACATCATTTCATCTTCGTTGCTTACAACGACATAATGAGTGTCAGTCGATGGCTTTCCACTCCAAACTTTCCTGCCAAACGCCTTTTCGCTTCTTGTATTCCATCGATACGATCTATCTCTATACTCATGCCTTGATTGATCAGAAGACAATTTCTTGACTCCTTATCTCGGAGACGCTGAGTTTCGACCTCACTTCCAATCATCCACTGTCGTACCTTTGGCTGCCTTGCTACCCGATTTACACACTCAGGCCATTAGTTAGGTCAAGAAAATAGTAGGGGTGATGGGTTGATTGCGGTGCTAATATAATGACTAGTAACTAATTCAAAGTCAACTTATGCTAAGTGTAACCGAAATCACATGTGTACAAGTATACACGATTGAAAATTGCAACAAGTAATACGTATATAATTTTATCGATCCCACAAAGATTGATGTCTAGAGCTAAAACTATTAAGATAAGAGTCGTACATAAAAGTAAAGCATAATATGTATAAGTTGTTGTGAGTTGTTTGAATTTTAGTGCGTAAATAAATAATGTTAAGGCTAAACTAATTATGATGCAATGAGTAGTGGTAATTAATCAATCCTAGAAGATACTAAGTGCGTGGAATAGTTATAGAGAATCATGCTTCCCTATTAAATAAGAGCTTCCGCACTTAATGATTTATGGTAGAGTCAGCTTCCGCTGCGAACTCCATTCTAGCAACAGGGTGACGCAAGCATTTAGCAAGCTTATTCCTAGCACTTTAAACGGTGAAAAGACTTTCACGCAAACTAATGTAACATACTGGGTCAACATGTGGTTCCTTCTTCCGAACTCACCCCAAGGTATATGCATGGGTAGCTAATTGACACACACACACACACAGATATATATATATATATATATATATATATATATATCTCTGTGTCTGTGTGTGTGTGTGTGTAAAATAATATGCAACAGTGTAAAACTCTATGACCTACGCTTCTAGCATACTTCTATTCATGAATAATTAACAAAACTCCTACAACACAACCATAGAGATAAAAATCAAATAGAAGTTAAATCATACGATTTTATTGCAACTAAGAAATGTTCAAATCCACAAGCTACTCTTAATTAAATAGTAAAATGGAATTTGTTCTACTGAAGATGTGTAGTCTCCTTGTCAACGGCTCCTACAAACACCACCATGTTCTTCTCTCCACGATAGGCTTCATGGCCAACCGACCAGCTCGCCCTTCTCGGCTCCTTGCCTTGGTATTTATAGAGTTGATTTACTTGGCCTACAAGTTGATGTGAGCTGTGAAATCTTCTTTAATTCAGGATCTCTTTATTTACGTTGGAATTTATTTGATTGACGCCACCTTATTTACTGATTGATTTCTTATTATTTCCTTGTTGACGTGTCTTTTTTCGAACGTGTCTTAATTTTGAATTTTTTCTTTTCCGCGCTGCTGGTAATTAATAACGCTAAATAAGAGCACTATTTAAGCTTCTAAAACCATGCATTATACGAAAAAAGGCAAGTATGTGAATAGTATAAGAAGGAAATTCAGCGCCTATAGTCAGATTATCCAGACTTGTATGCCAACAACATCGCATGACGAAATCTTTGCTAAAAATGATCTTTAAGATGCAAAATGCGCTTATATGCGCAGAAACGAGGATATTAAGCATAAAGCTGTTGATGTATCTTATGTTCCCAGGAAATCGCTACAAGGAAGGAACAGATGAGTCATCATAACAGAAAAGGAAATAGATGCTTGGCAATCAAATCAAGAAATCAAGGGAATCAAAATGAAAACAATCTGTGAGGAGAATATTTCAGAAGGACGGAGATTGGGCATGGTTGACAAGAAACCTTGGACAGTTATAAATAGAAGACGAATCGAAGAAGAAAGGTGTGCTCATTCAGAGAGGAAGCTATCGATTGATAAGCGTTCCAGACATCGAGGTCTCATTGGAGATCCCGGCGGCCTCTGTTCATCTATAGACCTTGAAGAATTGAGTACCAACGCAGTGTTATGGACGAAGACGCCATTGGAAACATTGACGATTGACTCTATTGCTCCATAGATAGATACTGGAGTAGTTTGTCATTTCATTTGCATCTCATACTTGTTTTTGTGTTTTATTCATAGTTGCTGCTTTCTTGAATTAAATCTACAAGTTCTTTGTTCCATAATAGATCTCCTGTAACGTTTTATGTGTGATTTTATCTTAAGAAAGTAGGGAAGCAAAGTAGTATAAGTATTATATCAAAGAACAATTTAAGGGGGAAAAAGAGTAAGTACGGCGATTGCTTTAATTATCTCGAGTCGAGTGACTCGACTCGAGAGTGCTTAACATTGATCTGGGGAAGAAGATGTTAAGGGTTAAACCTTACCGTAATCACTATGTAATGTTTAGATTTTATTACTTTTAAGACGGGAGTTAGGAATAACCATCTCACTAGCTGCATACGCAAGACTTGTGCTTAAAAGCAAACCTACGGACTTTGTTCCGGCAGGTTGCAGTCAAGTACTCTGGGAGGAGACTTGAAGTTTAGTCCAATATGTATTCATTTTCTGGTGACAATTTAACTTGCTTTTGAATTAATCTTCACTATGATACTTCCTGCTGTAGTTAGTTATATAAACTTAAGAAGCATATTTGATTTGGGTTAAGATAAGCTTAAGTGTGGGTAATTGATTTTATAATGTTGTAATTAAATTAAGTATGTGTCGGCTCGCTACCCACGTCTTCTAGCCTTCAGATTACTTGGAAAAAGACCCTAGCGAAATACCGATAAGGTTACGTTAGTATTGTGCGAAGACTCTTTGTGCTACGCAATGGGAGTTAAAGTTTTAACCCAGCTAATGCATTCCAAGCTCTGAGCCTAATCATGTGGAACTGCATCGGAAGCTGAGTTTTATATCCATGAATGCGGAAGCATTTATGCGTTTAGTTAGCATGATTTCTATATCACCAAGCAACATATGTATGTTCTTCATAATTTATAAATTAAATGTAGCAGCTTAGTTTTGCATTATCATTAGCATTAGCGTTACCATCAGCATCTGAATTAGCATTTTATTCAATTTATATTTTAGCAACATCAACTCTCTCAAAACTAATTCGTGTATTTACATTTTCGACTCTTAATCTATATCATTGCCCTTCAAATTCTCTGTGAGATCGATAAATCTATATACTTATTACTTGCTGCAATTCTCGATCGTGTATACTTGAGCGTAAGTGATTCCAAGTTACACTTAGCAAAAGTTGACTTTGAATTAATTACTGTACAATATATCACCACTGGAATCGCAACCCATTAAGTTTTTGGCGCCGTTGTCGGGGAATTTGGCAAGCAATTTGGTATATATTAAGGGTAGTTCTTGATTGCGAAAGACTAACTTGTTTAACTTACATGCAGGAAAACGATGCAACGAAAGCAACATCATTGATACTACGTGGCAGATGAGCAGTAGACTTTCATATCTACTATATCTGGATAGTAAAAGCGCTAGGTAAAGAGTATGAAAATATCGTTTTCAAGTGTTGAATGGTTGAACTAGAAGAAATTGAATAGCGAAAGCGTATTCCTGAAATGCAGAAGAAAATTTCAGCAGCACACACTTCTACCTTGCTTAGCAAGAAGCGCGTTGGTTGGAATTTCCCAATGAAATGCGAGCGGACTGATTCATAAATATATCTTACTAAGAAGAACCTATTTTTACATGCTTTCTAGAATTTAATTGATTTAGGAGTAGTAAGTCTGATTTAGGAGTAGTAAGTTTTTATCTTCGATAATAAAATAAAGAGGAAATCTTTGATCATTAGTGAAATCTGACGCTGAAGGGGCATAACCCAAGGGT
This sequence comes from Sicyos edulis, assembly GCA_036507275.1. Classification (NCBI taxonomy): domain Eukaryota; kingdom Viridiplantae; phylum Streptophyta; class Magnoliopsida; order Cucurbitales; family Cucurbitaceae; genus Sicyos; species Sicyos edulis. The sequence continues at coordinate 9,443,783 of CM071850.1, forward strand.
CGGCATGCAATGGTAGAATAATCTAACCATTGGGGCCACTGCACACAATAAGAGTAAAATGGTAACTTCAGAAGTCAACATTTTAGTACGTTTATAAAAGGGTATTACCCTTTGACCCAACTTACGTTTTCTTTGAAATTCTCTAAATTTTCTTGTGAAAACCTAGAAATTATAGCAATCAAATTTTTCTTTCTCTTGCAATATTTTTATTGTTTTTCTTTGTTTTCTTTGAACTAACATTACAGGCACTGATTCAATGGCATCCGACAATAACATTGCTGAAATCTCAACCTCTCAAGTAGCGAGTCGCTCCAGGGCAACTTTTCGCGCAAGGAACTTCGAAAGTTCAACATTCAAATGGGCTCACACTCTCTAAAATCGTTAAATTAGGGCAAACTATCTATAGGGATATTGACGAGGTACCAGGAGGATTGACCGCAACAGCCGAAGGTTCTAGAACTCGGGACCAGGACATGCAAGAATCCGAAAGAGCCGAACTTGTAATTGCCCAGATATTGGCCATAATAGAAGCACCAAGAAATATAAGCACTAAGGAAGAAGTACTTCATATAGCAGAGTTAGCCAAGAAGTTCGAGGAAGAAGAAGAAAATTACATAAAGGCCAGAGAAGCAAAGAATTCTGAGTTGGCTAGACAACTAGAAGAAGAGAAGAGAGGAAAAGAACCAACGAAGGCCAAGAAACTAACACGTATGGAAAAAGGAAAAGGGAATGCGAAACCATCTCAAGAAGAGGTTCGTTCACAGCAACAAAAAACGCGGCGAGGAAGCATGAATCACCAACCTGCATAAAGGACTGAAGTAAAGAAGAGGGAGTTTCTGCAATAGCAGGGGTTCGCTTTAGCAATGCTCAGCAAAGACATCCAAGCAACTATTACTATGTGTGGATGTGATGAATTGTGCAGACCTAGCGTTAATGCTAACCTCAACTGGGTGAAAGAATTTTATAGAAATGGAACCGATGATGAAAGTTGCAGCACAACAGTTACGGGCAAACAGATCGATTGGCGTGTAGAAAGTTGGAATGAACTACTTGACTCCAAGGTTATGAAAAAGCACAGTATGAAAGGCTAATTAAGGAGTCTACACCAGTGGACTTTGAAGCATGTCTGCACACGGCAACCCTACCAGGAATGGAATGGAGACGGAACAAACCAATCTTGCGTTCCACCCTGAACTTCCAGGGTTATCACTAGAACCACTTCATCAAAACCAACATCATGCTAACAACGCATGACACTACGCTATTCAGACATGTATATTGTTAATATATGTTATTTGTGCAAGGTTAACGATTGACATTTGACGCATCATTGAGGAGGAAGTGAGAAGACAGATGGGGAGGTCGTCGAAAAGGAAGTTATTCCTGCACTCCATCATTGCGCTATGTCTGCATCAATGACTGCATTGTGATCCCAAAGAGCAGAAACGGAAGGTTAAAAGAGTTTTTCAAATGGCAAGCAACAAACGTGGACCGAAAGAGTTAACCATCAAAGAGAAGATAATGTGGCTCCGAGCTACAATGAGTATAGAAACGCTGGAGAAACTGACCCCTGAAATCCAACAAATAAGGAGGATGCAACTGGCTCGGTATACACATCAGATATTGCCACCAGCCACAACTCAAACAATCTTTGAACCAATCATACAGCCACCTAGCGTCAACATTAACAACGTGCTAGACATTAATGACACTCCACCATTGAAAAGGAGGAAGAGAGAAACAAAGGTGATCCAAATAGTGAGCAATGTCTTAACACATGAGCAATAGGAGCCTACATAGCAACCTATTGATCAACCAACACAACAGACACCTCCTAACAAAAGGGGCAACCTTCATCCACCATTCCATAAGATGCAAACATGACGCCACCACCACAACAAGCTGATACAAGACAATAGGAAACCCCAGTCGGAACACTAGATGATGTAGTGCAAAGGCTAGCACGCCTTGTTAATGCGGTTAATTAAAGGAACGAAGAGTTCTAGAGTCAGGTGTGCATTTTATGAGACAAGCACGAATCACATGGACATATATGCAGACAACGGATCTGTAACAGCCCAGTTTCCTATTCCAGTTTTCGAGGTGCCTTCGGGTCAAGATTCGGTTGTTTGGTTGGGTCATTAGAGCTGTTTTGACCCTTTGGGGTATTTTGGTCTTTTGGCTCCCCGGGCAGGATTTGTGGTTTTCAGGGCTTCGAGGTATCTCCTGCCTTTGTCGAGGATTGTTTGTTGTTGGCTGCGAGTCCCGAGGTGTTTGGGCTAGTCGGTTGGATGCTCGGTTGTGGTTTGGGCTTTGGCAAAGTGATGGTTGGTTGTGTGCTTCCTTTGGGATTCGAGCCTGGGCCCTTAGTGTTGATTTGGGAGTTGGATTTAAGTGAGTTTTATTTATTGGAAAAGGTCGCTTCAGTCGGGTCTCGAAAGAGGAAGTCGGGAAATGGGATTTTAAGGTTTTAATTTGGATTAAAAGTGGATAAGGATGGAAATAGGATTAAAATCCCATTATTTTCCTTTGTTCCCATTTTTCCTTTTATTTCCCATTTTCTTTTATTTTTTTTTCCCAAAATCCCTTTTCTCTCTCTCTCTCTCTCTCTCTCTCTCTCTCTCTCTCTCTCTCTCTCTCTCTCTCTCTCTCTCTCTCTCTCTCCCCGAGCTAGCCCCCCACCTAGCCCGAGCCTGCCCCATGGGTCGCCCAACCCAGCCAGCCCGAGCCAGCTCTCGTCGCCCAGCCAGCCCGAGCCCCTAGCCCACACAGTGCCGTCGCCCAGCCCGCGCGCCCTCGCCCTGCCGAGTCACCCTCGCCCAGGGCCCGCGTCGCCTAGCACGTCCGAGCCTCGTCTGATGTCGCCAGTCTCGTCCATGCCCGTGTCGCCCGATCTGCCGCCGCCGCGTCGTCGTGTCGCTCGCGCCATGTATTGCCCTCGTCTTGAGCCGCGCCATGAGCCCTGTGTCGCCAAATGACCTCGGCGCCCGATCCAGCGCGCCAATACCATCTACGCTGCTCATGCGCCATCGGTTAGCTAGCTCAAATGCACGGCTGCGTTCGCGTGTCAGCCGAGCCCTGTTTATTTTATTGTATTTAAGCCTATTTTTATGATTATTGATATGTTTGTTTGGCTCGCTATAGGTTGCTCGGGTTCGATCGCAGTTAGTTTTATTGTGTGTTGTTGCCTTCCGACCAGGTAAGGATTTCTTACCGGAGTTGTGTGGGCCCTGCGATATATTATGTGATTGCTGATTGTATGCTTGTTTGTGTTTATTGACATGTTTAGTGATAAGTGCTCTATTCTAAATTCCCGACTGGCATGATTTCCTATATTGTTTCTCATGTTAGTCCATGCTAGGTTGTTCCTTTATGGCATGCTCGTATCTGTTCTTACTTCGTAGTATCATGCTAGGTTTGTTGTATTCTTATTGAGCACGTATTGGATTGATTGGATTGTTTGCTGATTGCTATGACAGGTTAGAGTTCAGGTAGATAGCATCATCCGGGCCGGGTGCATAACGAACCTTGCATCCCCGACAGGACGCGTGCGAGATGGTGCTCCGTCCCTGATCCCGTTAGGGACTAGCTAACCCTAACGGCGGGCCCTGCAATCTTGGGTGAGGGTGGCAGACTGTTAAATGCCCCAACGGTCGGGATGATGACTTGGCATTGCCTTGTCCCCGACAGCCGCAGACGCCTCGCTCGGTGTTTTTGCAGAGCCCTTGAGTTGCCACCGATAGGGCAAGGGCGGTTTCTGGTGTAAGCCTACCACGACCCGTGCCTTAGCCTCGGTGCGGTGGTTCAGCCGACATAGTTCACGTGTCCGTGTCTCACACCCCTATGTCAGTGACACCGATCCAGAGATTTAGTTAGGCGTGGTGATTGGACATGGGCAGCTTGCCACTAGACCCGGCACCCCCCATAGTCTGCAGTAGCACGCGGTGCGCGCCAAAGCTCATTATAGCGCCGACCGGAGAGCTCCTCGGGATCTTGAGCCAGTGCACCTTTCGTCGACAGTAGACAGGCTGAGGCCTGGACTTGTTTCTCGTATAGGGCGTATTGTGTGGTGAGTTATTTCCGGACTAAGACCCTGAGTTGGCATTCGAGGCCCAAGTGTGGGCTAAGCTATGTGCTCTATTCTGTGTTTATATTCATAGCTTGCATACCTTTCTGCTAGATGACCATGTATATCGTATTGTACCCCGGTTGGGGATTCTTATTGAGTAATTCGTTACTCACCCTTATTATGTGGTTTTCCATAGGTAACCATGGTGCGAGACAGGATGGTTGGAGGAGGAGCTGTGATCATGGAAAACCCGTTGTTCAACTCTGAGTTTTATGTTTATGATTTAAATGTTCTCTGAATGCATGTAGTTGGGCACGGAGCCCTAGGGTGTTTTCTGAATGTATTTCCGGATTCTAGCATTGTTGTAACTATTGTAAAGCTTGTATGTTTTAAATAAATCTTTGATAAGAGTAAGTTTTGTAAATGTATTTGTCTTGGAACAGGTGCTTGGGAACAGGGACAGGTTCCAGGAATTGATGTTGATTTTTTAAATGGATGTTTTATGTTTTAGTTTTTACTTAGAATCCGAACACCATCTTGCGAATTTTCTGTAGATTTGAATGCATGCATTGAGGTAACGGCCTATTTTAGAACCCTTTCGGGTCTGGTCGTTACAGGATCAAAGCATCAGAAGAGAGCTTCAAAGGAGGAACCCAATTTTACACCTTCCACCTTTTTCCAACGAAAGTGTTGCAGGAATGGATACCACCGTCTAATCACCTGCAGAGAATGCGAACTCAGAGAACTAAATGAAGGATTTGTCTCTTTTGGGTAACTTGCATTATTTAATTTTGTTTACATCTTATAACTATGATTTACTTGCCTAAGCATTGGTATATACTTATGGTTGAATATTTCACTACTTCAAACTACGCAATCCATTGGTTACTAATTTTATAACTAAAAGGAAATTAGGTAAATTAAAATTACTGTAAGAGGAAGTTTTTTAGTAAAGCGGAATATTAACAATAACGAATGTTATGAGTAGGAAGAGAGATTGGATATTTTATGAGGTAATTCTAAAAGCTCAAGGCAAGGAAATCAATCTTAAGATTCAAATAAGTTTGAGGGAATTAAGCATCACCTTCATTGAAGACAATGAAGAATTTAATTTTATGAGGGAGGAATGCACATGCTATGCGGTGCTTTGAGAGAATAATATAAAAATTGCATATTTTGTTAAAAAAATAAATCTCCTTCTCAAAACATTGTGAGCAAAGGTGCAACATTAAAGTGCGTATAAACCATAGGATTCCTAGTACTTCACTGTCACTGCATTAAGTGCGTATAAGCCTTTGCAACATGAATAAATACCTGAGTAGGAATACGAAAAGCATAACCTTAAGGGTTTATAGGGACCTAATAAGCATCTGTGGTTATATTGTTTTGGGGAAACTTAGAAAAATCGAGAAATTAAGTGACATGCTTTGTAATTGTAGGCATGAACTCTTGAGATGTCCAGTCTGTCGGCCGAAGATAGAGGAAACTAGCACTAATGAAATAAGTAGACTAGTTTACAAAATTCCAAATTAACTATGCAAAAATCCAAATTAACTATGCTCTCTTAGTCTATATGAATTAAATAATGAAGAGAGGTTCACAGTAAAGATTAATTCAAAGTAAGTTAAGTTGTCATGAGAAAATTAGTACATACTGGACTAAACTTCAAATCCTCTTCCAGAGTACTTGACTACAACCAGTCGGTACAATGCCCGTAGGTTTGCTTCTAAGCATAATTCTTGCGTATGCAACTAATGAGATGGTTATTCCTAACTCCCTTCTAAAAAATACTTAAGCCTAAGCATTACCTATTGATTACAGTGAGGTTAAGCCTTTAACATCCCCTTTTCCAAGGCAAATGCTAAGCAATCTCGAGTGGATGGTCAGTCGACTTAAGATAGATAATACAACCACCGTTATTACTCTTTTTCTCCCTTAACTTGATCTTTAAATTAAATAGCTATACTGTTTAGCTTCCCTACTTTCTTAAATCTTAATCACGCATAAAAAGTTTACAACTACGTCTAAAAACAATAAAAGAGAGTATGATATGCAAATAGAACTACTAGCTATCTATGGAGTTATAGAGTCAATTTCATTGTTGCCAATGGCATCTTCAAGGTCTACAGATGAGTAGAGGCCACCAGGATCTCCAAGGAGACCTTGGTGTCTTGAGCACCCATCAACGCTAGCTTCCCTTCTGAATTAGCACACCTTCTTTTTCGATTCAACTTTTATTTATAATGTCCAGAGTTTCTTGTTGACCACGTCCACACCTTGTGCCGTACTTCTGGAATATTCGCTTTACCGATTATTTCCGTCTTGGTCCCCATTAATTTCGTGATTTGATTGCTAGTTATCTTTTTTCTTTTCTGTTCTGATAACTCATCTGATCCGTCTTTGCAACGATCTCCTGCGAACATAAGACACGTCAGTAGATTTGTGCTTAATAGCTTAGTTCATGTGCTTATATGCACGTTTTGCATCTTAAATACCATATTTAGCAAAGTTTTCATTATGCAATGTTGTTGGCACACGTGTTTGGATAATGCGATTATTTTAGCTAAATTCCCTTTTTATGTTACTCGCGTATTTGCTTTTTCAAGTCGAATGTGAGGTTTTAGAGACTTGAATAATGCTATTATTTAGTGCTATCACAAATCATCCAACCGCATATACCAGTTTTTTCTATTCGGTCCAACAACTTTTTTAAGAATGCTTTTAATTTCAAAATTGGAGATTTCAACTTGGTCATTGGTCTGCAGATGATATGGTCTTGCAATGCGATACTTTATATTATAATTGTGTAGCTCGTGTGCCCATCGCTTTGTTTATGAAGTGTGTTCCCTCATCATTAATCAGTGCTCGTAGTGTACCAAACCTAGTGAAAGTATTTCTTTGAAGAATTTTTATGACAGTTTTAGCATCATTAATAGGTGTGGCAATCGCTACTACCCATTTGGAAACATAATCAACCGCGACCAAAATGTATAAATTCCCATGCGAAGGAGGAAATGGTCTCATGAAGTCAATTCCCTAAATGTCGATTGATTTGACTTCCCGAAATCGAAGTTAAAGGCATTTCAACCCTTTTTCCTATATTTATTTTTCTTTAAAATTTATCGTACATTTTTATGTAATGATGTGCATCTTTAAATATGGTATGCAAGAAGTAGCCTAATTGAAATTTTTTTGCAACAATGCGCATTCCTCCAAAGTGTCTGTTGGAAGGTGATGTGTGGCATGCCTCTAATATTGCATTCATCTCTTTCTCCTGGACACATAATCAAATTATTCCATCTGCACATTGTCGATATAGAAATGGTCCATCCCAAAAATAAAATCGTGTCTCGTGAACGAATAGCTTAGCTTGCTGCCTTGATAAATCTGTTGGGATGATGTGGCTTGTTATGTAGTTTGCGATGTCTACAACCCAAAGGTCATCATTATTTTTTACAGTAGCTACCATAGCTACCATAAATAGTTGCTCATCTAGGAAGCCTTCAGAGATATTGACCATTGTTGCATCAGTGTTTTTATTCTCAAATTGAGATAGATGATTTACGACAATATTTTTGCAACCTTTTTATCCTTTATTTCAATATCAAATTCCTGAAGGAGTAAAATCAATCTGATCAACAATGCTTTAACGTTCTCTTTACTTATAAGATACTTAATTGCATCATGGTCAATAAAGTCGATCACCTTTGATCAAACCAAGTAAAAGAAAAAAAATTCAAGCAGGTAGATCACAACCAACAGCTCTTTCTTATTAGTAGTGTAGTTGTTGCACATCATTTAGAGTTGAGTGGCGTAATAAATGTGATGGATTAGCTTTTCCCCTTTCTGACCCAAAATGGCTCCAATTGTGTAATCACTTGCATCACACATAAGTTCGAAAGGTTTCATCCAGTTAGGTAATATCATAATAGGAGCACTAGTCAGCGCTTCCTTCAGTTTTTCAAAAGCTTGAGTGCATCTTTGATCGAATTTAAAGGGGCAGTCGTCTTCCTGAAGCTCGTACATAGGCCTCGCAATTTTTGAAAAATCCTTAATAAAATGCATGTAGAAACCTGCATGTCCTAGAAAACTACACACTCCCTTAGCATTCTTCAGAGGCTCAAGTTTCTTGATAGCTCCATTCCAGCCTTTGAAATTTTGTGCCCAAGGACAATGCCTTCGCACACCATGAAGTGACAGTTTTCCCGATTAAATAGTAGATGCATTTCTTCACATCATTGTAACACCTTCTTCAGAGTTTTGAGGCAGTCCAAAAAATCGTCTCAAAACACTCTGAAATCTTCCATAAAAACTTCCATTATATTTTGTAGAGAAAATAGGCATCATGCATCTTTGAAATGTTGATGGTGCATTGTAGAGCCCAAAACGCATTTTTCTGAACGCGAATATTCCATAAAGATAAGTGTAAGTTGTTTTCTCTTTATCCTTGGGATCGATGGTATTCTCATTATAGTCCAAAAATTAGTCCAAAAAGCAATAATATTCCTTTCTTGCTATGCGATCCAACATTTGGTCTATGTAAGGCAAAGGGAAATGGTCTTTCTTGGTTGCGCTATTCAACTTATGGTAGTCCATGCATACTCGCCATCTGGTCATTGTTCTAGTTGGTATTAGCTTTTTTTTTTTTTTTCATTCCGGACGACTGTGATGCCTCCTTTTTTTTGGCACGTATTGAATGGACTAACCTATTGGCTATTTGATATGGGATAAATCACTTCCACATCCAGCCATTTAATGATTTCCTTCTTTACTACCTCCTTTATGGTAGGTTTTAGACGTCTTTGATGTTCAACTGATTTTTTGGCATCTTCCTCGAGGATGATTTTAGGCATGCAAAACTTAGGACTGATTCCTTATGTGTCTGCCAAAGTCCATTCAATCGCCTTAGTGTGTTGTTTAAACTCCATAAGAAGTTGCTCATCATTTTGGGTTAGTTGCAACGAGATGAAAATGAGAAGTGTTTCCTTTTCGCCTAGGTACGTGTACTTTAGATGCTCAGGAAGAGGTTTTAGCTCAAGGGTTGGAGGTTCTTTAGTCGAGGGGCGTTGTGGAGGCTCGTTCTTCCTCAGACAACGAGAGTTTCATAACGATAAATTTCTTCCATCACAGGATCTCTTAACAAAAAGTCTAGAGCATCCTCTTCCTCTTCTTCGCCGATAATGTTTAGCATTTCTAATTTCTTCACATCCCCGATTAATTCATCAATTAGCATTCTATTTGGCTAACATTAATATTTTCCTCCACATCAGCTTGCTTCATTGAATCGAAAATGTTGAATTGGATACGTTTATCATTCATCCTTAGCGTGTTTGTTCATTCGTACACATCAACCAAAATTCGACCAGTTTTTAGGAAGGGTCCTCTTAAGATAATCTGTACTTCCTTGTCTGCTTCATAATCAAGAATGATGAAATCCGCTGGAAAGATGAACTTATCAAGTTGGACTGAAATATCCTCGGTTTTTTCTATGGGATGAGTAATTGTCTGATCACCAAGTTGAATCGTGACAATCGTAGGTCTGGCTTCACCTATCCTAAATTTTTCCTAGATTGAGAGGGGTATAAAGTTGATGTTGACTCCTAAATTACATAGCACATGCCGAATGTGGTTGTTGCCAATTTTAACTGGAATGGTGAATTACCCCGGATCAACTTCCTTCATTGGAATTTTATTCTGGATAATCACACTACATTCTTATTCACTGCTACCACCTTGAATTCTTCGAACTTGCTCTTTTTGTTGAGTGCATTCTTAAGGAATTTCATGTAGTTTGGCATTTGTCGCAACGTATCAATTAATGGAATGTTAATTTGTATTTGCTTTAGTATATCCATAAATTTCTCAAAATACGTTTCGTTCTTCTTCCTTTTGATCCTTTGAGGGACGGAGGAGGTGGTGGTTGATAAATTGGAAGTGGTTTGTCCACAACCCTCGCCTCAAGTCTCATCTCAAATTCTTCTACTTTGTCTTTTGCAGCTTCTATGTCCTCCGGTTGTTTTTCTCTTTCAGCATCCTTGAAAGCTAAAGTTTCTTTATTCTTCTTCACCTTCTCGTTATCTATCAGAGGTTTGCCACTTCTTAGCTCAATCTCATTGACCTGCTCTTTTCCATTTTGCCTAGAGTTTTTCGTGTTTGACGAAATTTTTCCTTGCGGTCTATTCTTAAAATCCATATCGATCTAGCCTATTTGTAATTCCAATGTCTGAAAATTTGCTTGTTAAGCATTTAGTAAGGTCCATTGTTCCAACATTGCAATGTCAATTTTGGCTATGTAGTCCTTCAACGTTGAGTCTTGAGTATAATTTTTTTGTTGGTTGTTCTTAAATATTGGTGGTTGATTTGATCTCTACTTCCCAACTAGGTTAGCATTGTCGTTTTGCCCTCCCCAAGAGAAATTTGGATGTTGCCTCCAACCCGCATTATACGTATTTGAGAAAGGATTATTCTGAGGTTGCAAATTTTGATTTTCGATATACATTATTGAACTTAGATTTTTTTCTACAACGCTCGTACGTAGGTCACCTCTACATAATGCACAAAAGTCGAGAGTTGTATGGTAAATGGGCAACGCAATCTGAACCATCTGGGGTGTAGTCATTTGGATATTTTTTTACTGATAGTAAATGTAGCAATCTACACTTACATTGTCGCCAATGGCACTAAGCTCTAATTTATTAGGTGTTTGTCATTGAGTTCTTCCTTGACTTAATTTGCATTCGGTATTTTTAGCAGTTGTTTCGACAATTTTTTGAGATTCATTATAAGTTTTCTCCATAAGACTTCCTCCCGCAGTTGCTTTGATAATCGCCTTGTCCTTATCGGACAAACCATTATAAAAATTTTCCATTTGAGGGTATATGACATATCATGGTACAGACACTTCACTATAAGCTCCTTGTATTGTTTCCATGCACCTCCAATGGTTTTGTTGTAACCTTACCTAAAACTAGTAATTTCATGTCTACAGTTCATACTTCTTGAATTATGGTAATATTTTTCCAAAAACATTTCGGTAACTTGTTCCCAAATGCACTCACGTTGTAGTGTATTTACCCAATATCTAGCCTTATCCTTTAATGAATAACGGAATAGAAAAAGTCGGGTGTCTTCTGGAGAAACACTGACTTCCTACTTAGCATCATTAATACCTAGGAAGGTTTGCAAATGTTGATACAGATCTTCCGAGGGTAAACCACAGAGAGCATCATTGACGCAAAACATGTTATACATGTTATTAGTTAGAATGGGACGCCTACCTGCAGCGTCAAGTCTAACCATACTTGGATACGCCACATGATGCAGAAGTCTCACTTGAGTCCACATGACTCTATCTTTTTCATCCACAACCTAAACTGGGGGTGGATAAGCATTAAGGTTTTCACCTGCTCCTATTACAGCTTCAACACCTTCACCAATTGATGAGTCAATCACTCCAGGGTTGTGCATTTAAGTCCATCCTCTCTCTTTCTTGTCTTCTCTGCTCTCGCCTTCTCCAATGGAGAGTTCGCTCAGCTTTTGGATCGATTAAGAGAGTCGTGCTCATGCACAAATCACACTAAAATGTTTAAAACAAGTGATTCCCTTTTCAAATAATATTTTTCCGAAACAATTAATAATTTAACATAGTCCCTGACAACGCCACTAAAAACTCAACCTATAGAAAACCGAGTTGCCTCGTGTGTAAACTAATTCACAATCGCACAATTATATGCGGTATATAGTAAGTAATAAGTAAAATTATCGATCTCCACGGGGAATGTGATTTACCAAAAGATCATGTTTAGAAAGAGAACAAAAAGTAAACGAATGGATTTTGATCGTTTTTTTTTTTTGCAAAAAATAAAGAAAATACGAACGTAGTATAGTTTGCGAATTTAGAAAGAAAGGCATGGCTAAGGTACTCATGGAATGTGTTCACAATGTTAGAAATAAATGCTCAGTGAAGAATAACTATATGAATTCGCCTTACAAACTTCTGCTTCCGCATTCGTTCGCATTAAGTCCAACTTTTGTTGTGGCTTAGTGTACTTATAATCGGTGCAACGTATGCAGTAGTTACGTGCTTATTACTAAACTCCAAGTTAAAGTACAAAAGACTCAATACTAACCTAATAAACATGCAAATTAGCCTTAGTTTATTTCCTCTTCCAATTTACAACCTATTAGCGCATGTTGATGGTTGGTCCATACTAACTATTAAGTTTAAAACCTAATTAACATGTTCTGGTTATTTCCTCCATAAATCTATCTAACACATGCATAAGATATTCCACTTTTCCTTAACCTAGCCTTAGTTCATAATGCAAACACGTAACTCAGATAAGGACAAGAAAAATAACATGTTCAAATAGTATTACTTAATTTCCAAATGAGTCTTAAAATTAAAGTAGAAAATAAAAATGGTAGTGAACTCTTTCGTGTCCCCCCCTAAAAAAAATTGGTTGTAATGATCTCTCCTTATAGTCTCCTTGTAGGTCTTCTCGAATCTTCCTGGTTTGGATTGGTAGCTACATTAGCACGAAGAATCCTACTAATTGATTTCTCCAATCTCGTTATGTGAATTAAGGAATTAATCCTGTGATTTCCGTAGTTTGTCTCACTAGTGTCAAGTTAGTCAATAACTACTCTTCACTTGATTTTTTTTCACCTTTTACTCTTTATATTCGACTTTTTCGCATTATATTTTCTATTATAAGGCGAACCAACTATTATAAAATGTCCTAAATATTGACTCTATTTGAGAGTCATCATCCTTCTTTAAATAGAGATGATTTTTCTTGTGCAGCAAGTTTGGGTGAACTAGTATATTTTCATAAATGCCGAAATATTCTAATTGTTGCTAGAATTCCTTGATTAACTCTAGATTTAATTAGTTCATTGATTCTTGGTTCCTTCCTTGTTGGTATGATTCTTTGAATGTAGTTGTCTTATGAATGCTTTGATTTTTGCCTTTCGTTCTTTGCATCTAGTCAGTTCTCTAACATCCAAGTTCCGCATCTTGCATTATATAATATTTAACATCGCATATTATTCATCCTTTTACTTTAAAACACAATGTTTTCCCTTCTTATGTTGAATAATGGATGCGTGCAACTTTTAAGGGTTTTACTCGTATTTTGCTCTTAACACTTCAATTATTTGCCCCGAACCTTAGTAAAATTTATAATAGAGTAGTCTAATTTATGCTCTTTTTAGAGCTATCAGTTATCAATCAAAGAAATACTATCAATGACATTTCTTTAAATGACGTATGTAGCAAAAAAATGAGTCGCTTCTTGTAAAATGACTCAAAAGCCCATGCTTCAATCAATACCATTGATAGTCTTCAATCGACTTGTTGATAGCTTTCAATCAATTCATTGATAACCTTTAATCAGTTCAGCGGATAGCTTTCAATCAATGATCTATAAATTTTTATTTTTGAAAGTTTAAAACACAAACATTAAAGTTTAAAGTTAGGAATTATTTTTTTGCCAATAAGACAATGGCTCAGCGGCAACGGTGTACCCATTGACTATGAGGTCATGGGTTCAAATCTCAACTCCTCTAATCATTGAAATCTCCAAAAAAAGAATTAGAATTTTTATTTTTTTAAAAAGGTTTTAGAACTCCTTAAAAAAGGATAGTAGTAGAACGCATAATTTAACAACAAACATGTACATAAATTATCCAACATCAAATTATCAAACAATTTTCCATTAAAAAAATAGAGCCATAGACGGAGAAAAATGGAATTAATCTATATTTGAGTTACTCAAAATAAAGCGATCATTAAAACATATAGTTACTCAAAATAAGTTTTTTATAAGCACAACCAATAGTCTTTAATCGATTCTCATAAAAAAAAAAAGTCTTTAATCGATCTGTTGAACTTATTGACTTCTTGAACTGATTGACTTCTATTAGTTGAATTGATTTGACTTCTATCTGTTCAACTCATATAATTCAATCCAAATTCATTTATCAAATGTTGATTTCAATTTCATGTCAATTTCAAATGAAATTGTAAATGTTGTTCTTTTTAATTTTCCACTTGAGGGGATGCAAAGTTTTAGGGTACATTGACCCACTTATCTTCGTGTATCGAATTGGGTATTCATGCGAGTCGCTAGAAATTCGATCATTTTTCTCTCACACCGAAGGACTTTTTAGAAATGTACTCAGAGAGGAATTCTAATGGGAGATAGATGGCTAATCAGCTTTTATGGCTAATCAGCTTTTGAAACACCCATTTTGAGGAGAATTGTATTCAAATTCCAGCTTAAAGCATATCGAGGAAGTTAATTTAGAATCTCCGACTATCATTCTAAAATAGGGGATTTTCAGCTAATAGATTCAATCAGTTAGCTAATAGCCTTCAATCAGTTTTCGGCTCATAGATTTAATCACTTCATTGATAGTCTTCAATCAATTTGATGATAGATTCAATCAGTTTTCTGAAGAAAATGGTATGATGAGAATTTTAAAAAAATGGTCGGTCTCTATATAATGACCATAATGTCCACGTTTCATTCGATTCAGTTGATAGTTTTCAATTAGTTAAACTAAGTGCCTTTAATTTGTTTAGTTGATTGAAAATAATTAGCGAAATTTATTGAAACAAATATTATTTAATTTATGCATCTATTTCATCTTCTTCATTCGAACATTCTTGTTCTTCTTCATATTGATCCTGAATGAAGGCAATCGTTGAAACTGATTGACGTCAATCAATTAAATAAAAACCACTATTGTTTCTTCTCCCTTATCTCACCTCCTCACGACTCAACTTGCTAATCTTCGACTGGTATGAATGCAAAACAAAAAAAAAACTAAAAAAATCACGGTTTTCTCAATTTCATCCCTTTAGATAAACCTGGGGTTTTGTTGAGTTACTTCCTCTTCGCCACACCACGTTGTCAAAATGGTGTCGCTTTCGATCTTGCCACCAAGTGGAAGCAATTCGACTAATCCAAAGTCGACATAAATGGCCTTCTCGACGTCAGCAACAGTAAAATTCTTCACATCTTCACACCCACCAAAAATTGAAGCACATAGCCGACTCAAATCTGCTATGAATAAAATATATTTTTTTAAGAAAATGCTATAATGAAAAGAGAATTTGCATTGTATAGCAACTTTTTTACTCCATTTTACAATTATAGAAACTTTTTTAAAATATTTCATTCATAGCAAATTCTACCTATAGTTTTTAAATCCCTATTCTACCCTTTTTTATCGACGATTTTGATAGAATCTATCATTCTCAGCGATAGAAGTTTATCAATTTACTAAAAAAATTTATTTATGAGTAATCGATTCTTTCAATCCCTATCGATAGAATTTATCATTCTCTAGTGATGGAAATCTATCAATTTACTATTGATAAAAGTCTATCAATTTACTATTAATTGAATCAACTTCTTATTCAAAGGTTTTAGTTACTTTTCAAAATGCTTATTTATCATTATTTGATTATATCAACCCCTATTGATAGTATCTATCTATTTATCAGTAATTAATTCTATCAACCTTTATTGATAGAATCTATCGATCTTTAGTGATGTAAGTCTATCAATTTACTGATCTAAAAAAAAAGTCTATCAATTTACTATTGACAGAGAAAAGGGAAAGCCCAATGATTAAAATTAAAAGAAGCTCAATCCAAGCAAATGGTTTAAAAGCAGCCGGACCATATCATGGGCCTTTTGATCTTTTTAATAGGCCCGTTTCTATTTTATTTATGTGTGCAAATATTTTCATTATTGTGCTTTTCATGAAATATTTTAACCATTTTATAATATACATGCAAAAAGCCTCTAATTAAAATAGACATCTAAAAATGATGCTTAGAGTAAAATCCCAAAAATGAAAGTATAACATTTTAAAACCCTAATTGATATCAATAAAAACTTAGTTGAGTGACATGATATTTAGTCTAGTAAATAAGAAGTAATAAATCTTAATTTTCATACCAAATGAATTTCCTACTTGCTAATATTACGAATATTTCTACCGTTTGTGTAACTTGAATGTAAATATACTATTTATTGTTTTGATTGTAACAATATTCTGTTCAATCTTTAACAATTTCCTTATGTATCTCATCTCAGTCTATTATATAAAGACTTTACATTTACATCAATAAAGTGCGCCAGAGATTACAAGTTATATTTTATTTTATTAAGCTTCTTCTTGGTATCAAAGCCAAAGAACTACCGAGGATCAGTGGCGCAGTTGCTTATCTTGTTTTTCTCATGTGACGTCGGCATCAACTGCTAAAGTTTTATGGACACTTCATTTGAAAATAGGTACTCATCCAAAACACGTTCAAATATTTTAAGCTTACATTGTGCATTATAAACAATTCAAAAGAGTTCGTTTGAGACGATTGACCAGTTCACACGACGAGTAAAAGACATTATTGACAAATTGGTTGTTGCTTCCATTTTAATAGACGATGAAGAGACACTTCTACATATTCTGAATGGCCTACCTGCTGAACATTAGTCCAATCACCCTCGAAGAGCTCGATGTTTTTATTGATGCAGAAGAAAATTGCATTGCAAAATCACAACCTTCAATTGAGCCTACACCCACAGCAATAGCTGCTGCAAATGGAAATTTTGAATGTGGATTCTCAGGTGGAAATCAAGGGGGACGCAATTCTCCTCGTGGCGACCAATGAAATCAAAGGGGAAGAGGATGCAGATGGCAAAACAACCTGATACGATCCCGGCATCATTAAAAGTAGTGAAGAATGAGTTATTTACTATTTTAATATATTTTCTTATGCGAATTTAGGTTGTAATGGGCCTATGGGCCTAAATAGAGTCATTTACAAAGTTAGGTTAAATCCTAGGAATGCTATAAATAGGCGGACTAGGTTACTCTTTTAGGTATCGAATTATCATCATTGTATTGCGGCTCTTTGAGAGATTCTCTCGAGAGGTTTATCTTATTTTAATAGAAAAGTGTGGTAGATTCTATCATTTTGGTATCAGAGTCATTTACCGATCCGGGAATGGTAACTACCAAGATGGAGACTAGGGTTCAAGAGTGCGAATCGAGTGGTGCCGAGATGGTGAAGAAGCAACAGGAATTCGAGGTTCAACTGGCAGCGATGAATAGTGAGATAGGTCAAATTAACCTAAATATACAAAAGTTGCTAGAACGAACACCGAATGCAACGTAAACCGAGGCAAGCGGTGCGGACAAAGGGAAGGGGTGGGCTCTGCGGGTGGGCCGGCTCATTGCTCATTTGGGTCGCGCGGAAGGCGTCGAAGGGCCGAGGGGGACCGGGGCGGCGCGCGCAGAGACGTGTGGCGACGGGCGGAAGAGGCCGGGCGCAGATGTGAGGTTGACGGCCACGCCGTGGCGGACGCGCGCGGCCGAACGCGGGGAGTGGACGCGGGGGGTCACGCTGGTTGGGGCGCAGCGCGGCGGCATGGGGGCGCGGGGCGCTGGGGTCGTGGCGACTGGGGGAGCGGCGCGCGGGCGTGGGTGGTGCGGTAGGAGCGGGCTGGGGCTCAGGAGGTGTCGGGGGCGAACGGGGTCGTGCGGCGTGCGGGTCGAGCGTTGGGCACGGCAGGCCAGGCGGCGGTCACGGGGGACCGGGTCTGGTCGGGTTGTTCGGGTCGGGTCGGTCTGGGCCAATTGAGCAGGACCGGAGAGAGAGATACCCAGATTTTGGCGATGGGAGTAACAGCGGGGAACCGAAAGGCGAGCGAAAGGGGGGCGGCTGGGTCCACGAGTCACCGGAGGAGAGGAGTGTGCGCATCGGTCATGACAGACCAATAGCGCACGACGGTTGGAACGAACGTGGGTGGGATGGCTATAATCGAGAGGGAGACCGAGAAGACTGGAGAGAGTGGGAGGACCGATATGAACAGGGAGGACCGAACATAGGAGAACGAGCAGGTCCAGTATTTGACAGGAGGTTACGAAAGCTTGAGATGCCAGTTTTCAAGGGTCTTACCGATGAGGATCTGGAAGGTTGGTTGTGTCGAGTGGAATGATATTTTTGGGTTAACCGATTAAATGGGCAGGAACGAGTCGACGCCGCGGCATTGTGTATGGAGGGTGAGGCTCTGGAATGGCTGCAGTACGAGGAAGATCGATCGCCGATCAGTTCTTGGGAAGAATTTCGAGAGCTCCTGTTTCACCGATTTCAACCTAGCATAAATGACAACAGGTACACTAAGCTGATGAGTTTGCGACAAGAGGGCACTGTTAAAGAATATCGGCGACTGTTTGAGAAATATGCTAAGGGAATGCGCGATATTAGTGCCAGTGCGTTAGAAGGGAAATGGGAGAGCGGTTTAAAAGAAGAAATAAGGAGTGAAATGAGAAAATTGCGACCCGTGGGAATACAAGATACAAAGTTCATGGCACAAGTAATTGAGGATGATCTGGCTTTCCGAGCACTAGGAAAATGGGTGAGCCCAGGACTAGTGAACAGAACAAGTATGGGATCCGGACTAGTTAGTACGAAGGGAACGGGTGTTGCAACTATGAGAACGACTACGTTCTCAACGTCTAAACCAGTTACAAACAGTACAGCAACCAATACGCCGTATAAGCGTTTGACAGACAGTGAAATCCGTGTCAGGAAGGATAAGTGGTTGTGTTTCCGTTGAGACGAGAGATTTGTGCCCGGGCACCAATGCAAAAAGAAAGAACTTCAGTCTTTGGAGATATTGGTAGTACGCGACACCTATGACCACGAGGATTCGTACGAAAATGATGAGGCACTGGAGGATGAAACTCTTGTGGATACGGGCGATACAAAGGATTTAGCGGCATTGTCCTTAAACTCCTTGGCGGGGCTGAGTTCGCCGAAGACTTTGAAAGTCACTGGATTTATTCAGGGGTTGGAGGTAGTAGTTTTGATAGATTGTGGGGCCACCCATAACTTTATTTCCGACGTCATTGTGGAGAAATTAAAGTTACCGATAGATCCCTCAAACGATTATGGCATCATGTTGGGAACCGCGAATGCGCGCGAACGGCGGAGTCTCAGAAAATGTCGTGCTACACTGGCCGAATTGAAAGTGGTAAATGAATTCCTACCTTTACCTTTAGGTAGCGCAGATGTGATTTTGGGGTGGCATGGCTAGAAACATTGGGAAGGATAGAATTCAATTTCAGCCTCCCTCAAGATGCGGTTTGTGTTGGGGTCCCGGCAGCAGCACTGCAAGGGGACCCCGGTTGGTCAAGGCTCAAGTATCCTTGAAATCCATGATGAAATCCTTACGTCCTGAGGACCAAAGGTTACTGGTTGAGTTGAACATGTGTGAGGTGACAACACAGGATTGTGGACCAACCAAGATGCTCCCGGATTTATCGCAGGTACCCCGAGAGCTTCACTCTTTAATTGAATCTTTTTCACCGGTTTTTCAATCCTTGGCAGATTTACCTCCTGAAAGAAACTGTGATCATGCGATTGAATTGATTGGGGGGACGAACTCAGTGAATGTCCGGCCATACCGGTACCCACAATATCAAAAAAACGAGATAGAAAAACTAGTACGGGAAATGTTGTTAGCCGGGGTAATTCGCCCTAGCACGAGTTCTTTCTCTAGCCCTGTTTTGTTAGTGAAAAAGAAGGATGGAAGTTGGCATTTCTGTGTCGATTACCGTGCCTTAAACCAAGCTACAGTACCGGATAAATACCCGATACCGCTGGTGGATGAATTGTTGGATGAGCTTCATGGCGCTTCTGTTTTCTCGAAAATTGATCTAAAGGCTAGATATCACCAAATTCGTGTCAAACCGACCGACATATACAAGACAGCTTTTCGAACGCATGAAGGACATTACGAGTTTGTAGTCATGCATTTTGGGTTGCGGAATGCTCCGGCTACGTTCCAGTCTGTGATGAATGAGATTTTGCGGTCGTATCTGCGTAAGTTCGTGCTGGTATTTTTTTATGACATTTTGATTTACAGCATGACTATTCAGGAACACATGGAGCACCTGGCTCGTGTTTTTGAGGTGCTGCAGGAACATGCTTTCGTCGCAAATGCAAAGAAGTGCCAATTTGGGTTGCAACGTATTGAGTACTTAGGGCACTTTATATCTATGGAAGGCGTCTCTGCCGACCCGGCAAAGATCACAGCGATGATAGAGTGGCCAAGTCCTCGAAATATTCGGGACCTCCGAGGATTCTTGGGGTTGACCGGATACTATCGACGATTTGTGGCTAACTACGGTTCCATGGCTTTTCCGTTGACCCAGTTATTAAAGAAAGGGAAGTTTGAGTGGGGACCGATCACCAAGACAGCTTTTTTGAGATCAAACATGCTATGAGTAGTGTCCCGGTCCCTACGATTTCCAGATTTTGACCAAGTATTTGTGGTCGAAACCGATGCTTCGGGCATCGGGGTGGGAGCAGTTCTGATGCAACAGGGTCAACCGATAGCATATTTTAGCAAGGCATTGCCAATTACTCATCGGGTGAAACCGGTATATGAACGTGAACTGATGGCAATCGTTTTCGCGGTGCAGCACTGGCGGGCCTATCTGTTAGGGCATCACTTTGTTGTTCGCACTGACCAGAAGAGTCTGAAATTTCTTCTTGAGCAGCGTGTAGTGGATGGCGACTACCAGCGTTGGATTGCGAAATTAATGGGATATGATTTCAGCATCGAATATAAGAAGGGCCTCGAAAATCGAGTCGCGGATGCTTTGTCACGAATGCCCGAGAAATGCGAGCTTGGCATGCTGAGTGTGGTGGCGGGTATTAACACCGCCGTATTTACACAACAGGTTAAAGAGGATGCTAAGTTGATGGAAATTTATAAGTCGCTGATCACCGGGCGAGGGGCCCTCCGGGATACTCAGTAGTTGGTGATGTGTTGCTTTATCAGGGTAGGCTTGTTTTGCCTCCGACATCCCCAACGATTCCTCTACTTTTGCTTGAATTCCATAGTGGTGCTATTGGGGGACATTTCGGAGTCCTTAAAACTTATCAGCGCTTGGCTAAGGAAGTGTATTGGCAAGGAATGAAGGCTCGTGTGCGTTCCTTTGTGGTCGAATGCTCTATCTGTGTTCAAGCTAAACACCTATCTTTATCTCTTGCAGGGTTGCTACAGCCTTTGTCGATCCCTGCACAGGTCTGGGAAGATATTTCGATGGACTTTGTGGAAGGTTTACCGCGATCCGAGGGTTATGACACTATACTGGTGGTGGTTGACCGTCTGTCCAAATATTCTCATTTCATACCTCTGCGACACCCGTTTTCTTCCTTGTCGGTGTCAAAGGTGTTTATCAAGGAGATTGTTCAGTTGCATGGGATTCCGAAAAGTATTGTATCCGACCGCGATAAGGTTTTTACAAGTTTGCTTTGGGAAGAGATGTTCAAGGCTACGGGCACTAAACTTTGTCGGAGCACCACTTACCATCCACAGACTGATGGGCAGACTGAGGTGGTGAATCGTTGTTTGGAATCCTATTTGAGATGTTTTGTGATGCATCATCCTAAGGCGTGGTACCAATGGTTGTCCTGGGCGGAGTACAGCTTTAACACTTCTTTCCACTCATCCACGGGTATGACACCTTTCGAGATTATTTATGGCAGACCCCCTCCTACCCTGTTGGGTTATGATCACGGAGTTAGCCCGGTGGCGTCTGTGGATTCAATGATGAAGGATCGTGATCGGATCTTGGCCACCTTAAAGGCTAGCTTGTCGCAAGCGCAGCAATCTATGGCGGATCGCGCAAACGCAAAACGTAGGGATGTACAGTTTAATATTGATGATCCGTGTATATCAAGCTTCACCATACAAACCCAATCTTCTTTGGCTAAGTTTCAACACCCGGAAGGGCGCCGAGGTTTATTGGGCCCTAACGTGTCTTTGCTTAAGTGGGTCCTGTTGCTTATCGCTTGGAACTTCCGCCGCAGCTTAAGATTCACCCGATTTTTCACGTGTCGATTCTCGCATAAAGCGGAGACTCGCTTGGTTATTGTCATGTCTACACCGTCCTTGGTGGGAGATGATCTGCATGGTGGTTCGCCCTAAGGCCGTGTGTTGGGCGTCCAGAGAATTTACACGCCGGATCGCGTCAAGTTTTGGTTCAATGGGAAGGCTCCGCACCAGAGGATGCGACTTGGGAATCCGCGGCTGATTTGGAATTGCAATTTCCGGACTTTCACCTCGAGGACAAGGTGGCTCTGTGGGGGGGGAAGTATTGATACGATCCCGGCATCATTAAAAGTATATTCGAGGCGGAGCAAGAAGTGAAGAATGAGTTATTTACTATTTTAATATATTTTATTATGCGAATTTAGGTTGTAATTGGCCTATGGGCCTAAATAGAGTCATTTACAAAGTTAGGTTAAATCCTAGGAATGCTATAAATAGGCGGACTAGGTTACTCTTTTAGGTATCGAATTATCATCATTGTATTGCGGCTCTTTGAGAGATTCTCTCGAGAGGTTTATCTTATTTTAATAGAAAAGTGTGGTAGATTCTATCACAACCCTACACAAAATTCTTTTTTAATTCATATGGATTGATTTTTGTGCTATAAATCTGATGTGTCTTATGTGCTTTATGTTTTTATACCATTTGTTGAAAATTTACTTTCTTCTCGTCTCAAAAATTTTCGATTTGATGGAGGCCGTGAATTTTGCGATAAAACTATGACATCTTTATTCGGTCTAAAGGTATCATTCATAAAAAATCATGTCCTTATTCTCTTGAACAAAATGAGGTAGCTAAACGAAAGCATCGGCATATTGTTGAAACTGCATTGTCATTACTTTTTCATTCTTCTGTTCCGTGCCTAGTGATTCTCTAAATATGTTATCTTCCTTTGAAAAACTGTTTGGAAATACTCTTACTTACTTCACCTACAATTTTTTTTTTGTCCGTTGTTATATTTTGACAGATTATTATATTTATTTTATAGACCTCAGTATTTCCTATTTTTCACACGTGTAAGTGTAGGCTCACTTTGGTGTATTTGCGTGAAAAATGTAAAAAATGTAAAAATTAAGTTTATAAAACCTGTTGTGAGGCTGCCGTCTTTTGTAACATCTCAACACAGAGGGAGTTTCTTCACAGATGGAAAAACTGTTTTACAGAGAGTTTCTCTATAGAGTGCGAGGTTGATTTACTATGCGAGAGTTGTGTCTTCCTAAACCTTTACAAGAGTGAAAGGTTGTATGCATTGGCCAAGAGAACCTTCACAAAAAGTGAAAGGTAGTGTACATTTTCCAAGAATAAGGAAATTGCTGGTGAATTTTGGTTTTAAGACTAATTGATGTGAGAAGTCATTACAGCTTGTATATCACTGATCAATGAAAGGGACTAGTGGAGTAGATAAATTTGGTGTTACTATCTTCTTCTCTATTTAAGTTCTATAATTGTTTTCTTCATGGGCGGCTGATTTTATTAGATAAATTTTGTCTAAATTATTCTTGTTTATTTTACAATTTTTCCAACATGTATGTTACCCTCTTTTGAAACCATAAAATCAACATAAACTTGAACAAAAAACATCATTGCATGCTTTCTTGGGTTACACTCTAGATTACAAAGGATATATATTTCATAATATTCATACGAAGAAAAACATTATTTCTCCACATGTTATTTTTCATGAAAGCACATTTCCCTTTTTAACTATTCCTTAACGGTCTACTACTGACCCCATTACATTCAAAAGCATTTCCCACAGCCCCTTTTCACAAATTCCTTCACCACATCAACATCCAAAAATTTGCATATCTTTGATCATCCATGCGTACAGAATATGTCTGTCTCACTAGTATCTTCAACTTTACCTAGCTCCACCATAAACCCTATACCAACTTTACCTAGCTCCACCACCATAAATCTCATACCAAATTTACCTAATCCATCGAAAAATAACTCGCCTATCCAAACCCATGAACCCATAGTCTTTATACTCAACTCAAGCTTTAGTAACACAGATATGCCTTCTCCTATTGTGCTCCCTATGAACAATCACCCTATTCAAACTCGTTCCAAATCTAGTATTTTCCGACCCAAAGCATTGCATGCCACTACTAGTTCTACCAATTTGTCTGATCCCATCTCTTATACCGAACCATCAAAATATCCTCATTGACGAGCTGTTATGGCAGATGAGTTTTTGGCCCTTCGGGAACAAAGGACTTGGAGTTTAGTTCCTTATTTGCCTAACTTGACCATAGGTGGTTGTAAATGGGTTTTTCTTACCAAGTACAATGTCGATGGTATTGTTTCTCATCATAAAACCCGTTTGGTTGCTAAAGGATATCATCAGATTGAAGGTTTTGACTTTGATGAGACATTCAGTCCGGTTGCAGGATCATCTTTTGATTGACTTCAAACTATGGTTGGACATCAAATCAAATGGACAATAAAAATTCCTTTTTACATGGGCATTTGCAAGGGGAAGTCTATATGACTCAACCAGTTGGATTTGTTGACAATAATTACTCGGACCATGTTTATTTCCTACACAAAAGTCTTTATGGTCTCAAGCAGGCACCTCATGCATGGTATGATCAACTTACCATTTATTTATCAACACTTGGTTTTTTTATGTCCAATGCAGACTCTTCTTTATTTGTCGGTCCCTTTGTCGGTCATCTTTGGACCAGGCTCAACATACGTTGCAAGATTGAAACATGCTCTTGCCTCTGAATTTCAAATTTTGGACTTAAGGCACATTAAATATTTTCTTGGTCTAGAGATCGAGTATCAATCAGGTGGCATTTTTGTTAATCAATTAAAGAATTTGGATGACCTCAAGGCCTCCACTGGAATGGCTGCCACCAAAACCTATTTGACGCCTATGTCAACTACAGTTGATCTCCATTCCGCTGCTTCACCTCTCACTGATATGACGCACTATAGAAACCTTGTAGGCTCTTTCCAATATCTCACATTCACACGTCCTACATTGTCTTTGCAGTTAATTAGGTCAGTCAATTTATTCAGCAACCTAAACACTTCATCTCTCTGTTGTTAAACGAATTTTACGATACCTTCGTGGGACTCCTATATTCGGTATCTCATTTAAACTAGGTTTGCTCTCTCTTCAAGTCTATTGTGATGCTAATTTGGGCTTGTGATTCTTCTTATGACGTTCAACCACTAGGTATGTCATTCGACTTGGATCTTGTCCCATATCTTGGTCTGCTAAGAAATAATCCACAATGTCTTGCTCTTCTACTGAAGTGAATATCGTGCACTTGCAACACTACCTCTGATATTTTTTGGCTTCGAGAACAACTACTTTGTGATCGACATGTGTTTTTAACTAAGGCCCCTACTATATGGTGTGACAATATCTCTGCTATATCACTAGCTAGTAATTTTGTATTTCATGCTCAAACTAAACGCATTGAGATCGATTATCACTTTGTTTGTGAGAAGGAGGTTCTTAAGGTAATGATATATTTATTAAAGCTCTCTCTTTGCATGCCTTCCAAAATTGTACAATCAAAATCATGACTACATCAACATCCTGTTTGTTTAACTTTAATGCAAATATATTATTTATTTATTTATTCTAACAATAGTATGTTGAATCTTTAACAATTTCCTTGTGTATCTCATCTCAGCCTATTATATAAAAGCCTTACATTTACTTCAAAATAGAGTGTGCCAGAGATTACAAGTTATATATTATTTTCTTGAGCTTCTTTTGCTAACAGACTCGTTTATTTTTACAATCTTCAATTTTTAGACCCCAATAATATTTTTCAGTCTTCTCTATTTCACGACAAACCCTAAATTCTCAATCTATTTTTAGACGAGGTGGCTTCCCTAAACATCGAGGTTTTATCATGGAGGACGGAGGAGCAATAAGGGAATATGAAACAAAAAAAAAATGTTATAGATGAAATATTTTATTAAAGTACTCAAAAAAATATATATTTTACTAAACGTGTTAAAGAAAGCTTAGAAGTTGCTAGCCAATTCCCGAAAAAACCTAATTGTTTATTCTTTTGTTTGGTTTGCAGGGTTTTCTTGTTTTTCATTTTTTATTTTCTTTCATTGGGAGTTCTGGTAAGATCTTAGATATTATCTAATAAAGTTATTTGATCTAAAAAATAATAGAATAGTTAAGAGAAAAAATCGTGAAAAACCTTTTACATTTTTAGTTTGAATTCTAAACCTTTTTAAGTTTTTAAACATTAATTATTGAAACGTCAACTTTTTAATATATTTTTAACTTTAGTAAACTTTATTACTAAAATTAAATACATTTTTTTATAACAATGAAAAAAGAGTATCTTATGTCTCTTACAATTTTTTCTCATTAATAATTGAATTGTTTTGCTTTGAAGATAGACCATTTTTTCTATAAAAAAAAAAAACAACTCAAAGAATGTTGCACAAAATGCATACCGATTAATATGAGATATTCTTCACTCCCAAATAAGTTCAAGTTTTCATGCTAAATTATTAGATATTCATATCTCATCTTCATATATTAATGTTACAATTCTATCAAGATTTTTCTAAAAAAAAAAATCTATCAAGATTTAAAAAATTCAAACAAACTTTAATAAAATCAACCTTAAAATAATCAAAATTATGAAATTATCATTTAAATAAAATAGTCAAAATTTAATACTCTAATGTTAAAACACATTTAAGATGGTAAAATAAGATTGTAGATTATGAATTGAATGAGAAATACTGATATATTAATTTACTCTTTGAACATGATCATAGTATATACAAACTTTGACAAAAATTATCACTATTAATATTATTAAAGAAGGCATGTATGAAGTTATATCTATGTATTTAACTTTAAAACATACATTCATTTAGAAGTATACATTATCCTCAAGCTTTCTTGTTTGCATGTACCTTCATATGACATTGTTATCATCATCAATCTTCTTCCTTTTTGAACATCCTCAAATCTATTTTTAAACTACTAAATAATCAAACTTGTAAGAATTAAAAAAAAAAAAAGAAAAAAAAAAAGAAGAGGAGGTTAAAGTAAGCCATCCAACAAAAAGTTGAAAGTAATCAACAAAGAATAATCTATCCAACCATAAAAATTAAAAATTAAAAAAAAAAATTATGTAAAGTTAGACATAAGAGGTAAGGAAAACTCAATTGGGCACAAAAATTGTATACAAAACCCTATATATATATATATATATATATATATTTAAGTGTGTGTGTATGTATATATGTGTGTGTGTGCGCGCGCATATATGTGTGTATATAAATGTGTGTATGTATGTATATGTATGTATGTATGTATGTGTATGTATGTATGTATATGTATGTATGTGTATGTATATATGTATATGTATATGTATATATAGTTGAGAGGTGAGTAGAAACCCTTAAAATTCAAATATTAAATAAATTTTGAAACTTCAATTACAAGGTAATGGGGTTAAAACTTTTCAAACTCCTATCGTGGTAATTATAAATGTAATAAAAGTATTTAAAATAAAAACTTCTATTGCTTTTAAATTCAAAGGAAGTTACATATTCAAATAATGTTTACAACTTTTCAAATTAAAGAAGAATTTAAATGCAATAGAAGTTTTTTTTTAATACAAATTTAAATAATGTTACATAATAAAAAATACGTGGGTGAGGGGTTTTTTCGGTTTCTTTTCTTTTAATTGTAATAAAAGATACGTGAGCCTTTTTGTAGATAATTAATGTAGGATTTATGGTACGTGGATTTTTCTTTCTTTTTTTTAAGAAGATATATTTGTAATTGTTGATGTCGCTTAGGGGTAAAATGGTTTTAAAATGATTTACCCTCTAAGCCACATTTTAGGTTGTTAGATTAGATAATTCTTTTTCAAAGAAAAGAAAAGAAAAGATGACAAGGCATTTTGTCAAAAGCTTCCAAGTTCAATCATAGAGTCTGGTGGGGTAAGAAAGATATATGTAACAAAAAAAGCATAAAAATTGTTGTAGAAGAATATTTTACTAAAAGTGTTACAATTAAAATAGGAAGCTTAAAGTAGCTAGCAAATTTCCAAAAAAAAAACTAAACTATCATGATTTATTTTAATAAAACTAAACTAATTCATAATGAATTTGAATAAAGGTATAATTATTAGATTTTGGTTGCATTGATAATTAGTATTCAATGTTGGCTGGTAACGTAAAATTTACATAATTGCCTAACATTAGCATGAGTGCATTTCAGCTAATAATTCATTTTCAAAAAGAAAATAAAAGATAACCAGGCATTTTGTCAAAAATGAAACAAAACTCAGCAAAATTGCAGTTAGGGCTTGACGATTTTTCTCTCTAGTCGGCTTTTCTAGAGAAACTTCTCAAGTGTGTGTGGAGCTTCCTTCGTGAGGCAGTGTGGTGGCATAGCAGTTTACTGCTAGAGTGTGCGGTGCCAAAGCAGGTTACTGTTGGTGTTTTGGTTTTTGTTTTTCTGGTAGGGGTGGCTTTTGTGCTTGAGTCACGATTGAAGCCATGAATGTGGATGAGTTCGAGAGGCTTATGGAAAATCTGGAGTTGGCTGACAATGAAATAACAGATGTTTATGAGCTCGATGACAACGATATTTCAACCTATGATGATCAACTTGAGGGTATTGTGGCCTGTAAAATGATGTCTGAGAAGGTGATTAGTACAGATGTTTTCAGAAAACTTATTCCCAGAATCTGGAATGCAGAGAATAAGGTAACTTTTGAGGTTTTGGGTAATAATGTTTTCCTCTGTTCTTTTGAGTCTAAGATTGTGAAAGAGAGGGTGTTGGAACGTGGTCCTTGGATTTTTTATAATGCCCTTCTGGTCTTTGAGGCCATGAGTGGAGGAAAAAGAGTTTCTGAACTTCAATTTGATAAAGCTGCCTTTTGGGTTCGGTTGCACGACGTTCCGCCAGCGTGTCATACAGAGGGTTGTGCGAGAGGTCTGGGGAAGATAATGGGAGAGTTCCTTGGTTGAGACAGTGAAGGCGATGCTAGAAATAGAGGTAAATTTCTTAGGATCCAGGTGTTGTTGAAAATTAACCAGCCATTGAGAAGAGCACTGAAAGTTAAAAGTGGTGGGATGGAAAATGAAAAATGGGTGAGAATTTCCTATGAAAAATTGCCAATTTTCTGTAGAGGTTGTGGGCGATTAGGGCATCTAGTTGAAGGGTGTTCGTTTGTTGTTGCTCAAGAAGGGGTAGCTCTTCTGTTTGGGGAAGAATTGAGAGAGCCTAATTCTTTTTTCAGAGGAGAAGGGCGTGCTTTTAATAGGCAAGGAGGTAAGGGGTGGGAACGTGTGTTTAATGGGCTCATGAATAATATAGGGGAAGGAGCCATTCAAGGTAAAGGGTCTTCTTCCGCCGGCTTTCGACAAGGAGATGAAGAGGAGTTTCGAGTTCAGCAGGGAAGAGGAGATGACCGGAACTGCAGCCGACATCTGAGCAACAGGTCGCCGGAAGGAGGAGAGAGGGCGAGAGCTGGAGCAGCGCAGTCTAGTCAACCTCAACAAAAAGGGATGGCGACATTAGGGGATTACTGCAGAGTTAGGGAGGTTAGGGCTTCAGATCGTACATCAGATGGTAGCTGGAAAGGGGAAGACGTTTCTGCAGGCGTGTTTCTTGGGCAGGATGCTCAAGGTGGGCCAGATAGTGTTGTCGGGCTGAGTGTGAAAGGAGTATGTTTGAATGGGCTAAATTCAGAAGTGGGCCTTAGAGAGTTTAATTTGGAGCAGAATATAAAGGGTGTTGGTTTGGGCTTAAATGAAAAGGTGGCTGAGATTAGAGAAGGGTTCATTGGGCCTTGTGAATCAAAAGCCATTTCTGAGCTTAAGTGTTGTCTTAAATAAAAAGTCATTATGCAGAATGTTAGTGGGCCTGACCAGTTGGTGGAGATTGGTGGGCCAAAAATTGGAATTGTTATTAAAGAGAAAAGGGCAGGATTGTCTACTGGGCAATTAAAAATTGGTGGTTCAATGGACTTAGAAAAGAATTTTCAAGGTATGATTAATAAAAAAAAGATTGAAAATATTAAGTTGGAATGCTCAGGGGTTGGGTAACCCTCGAGCAATAAGAGCACTTCGCCATGAAGTGCAAAGATTGTGTCCTCGGATTGTGTTCGTTTCCGAAACAAATAGCGGTGATAAATTAGTTGCAAAGTTAAAATTAGTCTTGAGTTTTGATAATTGCTTTTGGGTGCCAAGTGTGGGCCTTAGTGGAGGCTTAATGCTTTTTTGGAACTCTCCTTTAGATATAAGGGTCAGTTCCTTCTCTAAGGGTCATATAGACGTGAGCATCAAGGAGCAAAGCGAGTAGTGAAGATTTACTGGATTCTACGGTAATCCAGTTCCGGCTAATAGAAAATATTCCTAGAATCTTGTAAGAAGGTTGAATGAAAATTCGGTGTTGCCTTGGATTATTGGGGGCGATTTCAATAAAGTCCTTTGGGATGAGGAGCAGAAGTTTGGAGTGGCTAGGAGCATTACAGGTATGCGTGATTTTCGTGAGGTCATTGATGAATGTTCGCTCATTGATCTTGGTTTCTCGGGTGATCGATTCACTTGGATTAAAAATAAAAGTTCTATTTCTGCAACTAGAGTGCGGCTTGACAGGTACTTCGCTAACCCTTCTTTTCTTGCTAGGTCTAATAAAATTGATATTTATCATTGTAATTATCATTCGTCAGATCATAGACCAATTGTTGCTGATTTTACTTGGGTTTCTGAGGGTCCTTTTAAAGTTGTGGCTTTAAAAATACCTCTTAGGTTTGAGGATAGTTGGGTTAAGTTTGAGGGATGCAAGAACGTGATTAAATATAATTGGCGAGTTTCTATTGGTAGAGGGATTTTGGGCGATAATTTTCTCCAGTGTGTTAATGACTGTTTGAGGAAGTTGGCTAAGTGGAATAGGGGTAGGTTGCAGGGGTCGGTGAGGAAAGCGATTAAGTTTAAAGAGAAAGAGTTGGCTCATCTGAATGCTATTGCCGGGGCGCCTAGATCGCCTCATATGGTCAAGTTAGAGAAAGATATTGAGATGTTGTTGGAAGAAGAAGAAATTTATTGGAAACAAAGATCTCGGGAAGATTGGCTTAAATGGGGAGATAGGAATACAAAATGGTTTCATATGAGAGCCTCTCAAAGGAAAAAAAGGAATAAAATCAATAATCTTATGAACCATGTTGGTATGTGGGTTAGCGAGGAGGAGAATGTTGCTGAAGTTGCTAAAGACTATTTTTGTAATATTTTTAAGGCTCAAGCAAAGGATGAAAGTGCTAGAGATAAGATTTTAAGGGGCGTTGATAGGAAAATTTCTGAGGTGGATGCTAAGTTGTTGGATAGGCCTTTCACGAGAATGGATGTTGAGATTGCATTGAAAGAGTCTAATCCGTCCAAAGCTCCTGGTCCAGATGGTACTAATGCTCATTTTTTCCAGTCATATTGGGATATTCTGAGGGATGCGTTGTTAAGGTTTGTCTTGGAGTGCTCAATGATGGGATGGAGATAGGGTCTGTTAACAATACGTTAATTGCATTAATTCCTAAAATATCGGTCCCTTGTAGGATGGAGGATTTTAGGCCTATTAGTTTGTGTAATACAATTTACAAGATTATTGCTAAGGTTTTGGCTAATAGGCTTAAGGTGGTCCTGGATAAAATTATATCCCCGAATCAGGCGGCCTTTGTCCCTAGTAGATTGATTACAGATAATGTTGTGCTCGGATTTGAATGCTTGCACTCTATTAATATGAGAAAATCTGGCAAAACTGGGTGTGCGGCTCTTAAACTTGATATGAGTAAGGCTTTCGATAGAGTGGAATGAAATTTTGTTTGTGGAATGATGGAAAAGTTGGGGTTCAGTGATGCTTGGGTTAAAAGAGTGGAGCTGTGTATTTCTTCGGTTAAATACGCAGTTTTAATCAATGGCAACCCTTATGGGGAGATTATTCCTCAGAGGGGGTTACGCCAAGGGGATCCCCTTTCGCCGTATCTATTCCTTATTTATGTTGAAGGGCTCTCGTGCTTACTTAACAGGGAAGACAATCCAAACTCTTGTCTTAGTTTTCGTATTAATACACATTGTCCTATTATATCTCATTTGTTTTTTACTGATGATAGCTTGCTTTTTTTCAGGGCGGATAGGGATGGGTGTGAAGAAATTAAAGAGATCCTTAATTGTTACGAGCGAGCTTCTGGCCAAATTGTTAATTATGATAAGTCTGCTATTCTTTTTAGTCGGAATGTGAGGATGAGGGATAGGCAGGTTCTAAGTGGGTTATTAGGGGTAAGGGTGAATGATAATCTTGGCATTCATCTTGGAATGCCTTCGCAAAATAGTAGAGATAAAAAAGCTTTATTTAGGTCTATCAAAGGGCGGCTCGAAAAGTGTCTTCAGTCGTGGAAAGGTAGGATGCTCTCTAAAGGTGGGAAAGAGGTTATGATAAAAGCGGTTGGCCAAGAGATTCCGACGTACACTATGAGCTGTTTTAGGTTGACCAAATCTTTTAATGAGGATTTGGAGCATCTGTGTGCTCGGTTTTGGTGGGGGGAGGAAGATAACAAGAGGAAGATGCATTGGAAAAGTTGGAAGAATCTTGGAAGGAGAAAAGGGGAAGGGGGGTTGGGTTTTAGAGATCTTAATTTATTTAATCAAGCATTATTGGCTAAGCATAGTTGGAGAATCTTAAGATTTCCCAATAGTTTATTGAGTAGGGTTCTCAGAGGGAAGTATTTTAAGAATGGTGATTTTCTTAGTGCTCAAGTTGGAAACAACCCTTCTTTGGCTTGGAGAAGCATCATGTGGGGGAGAGATTTATTTAAGAAGGGGTATAGGTGGAAGATTGGTAATGGCAGGAGGGTTTATATTGGTTCTGATCCGTGGATTTGTCGAGAGGGGAATCCTTTTGTTGACGGTATCAAAGAGGAGTGGAAAGGGAGAAGTGTCGCTGATTTGATTGTTGAAGGGGCTAGGTGGGACGAGGCGACTATTGAAGAAATTTTCTGTCCGGAGGATGCCAGAGTTATCCTTTCTACTCCTTTAAGTGCAAAGGGGGGAGTGGATGAGATTATTTGGAACCATTGCCCAAAAGGGAGGTTTTCGGTGAAGAGTGCTTACCATGTGGCTAAGTTCGAAGCTAATAGAAATGAGGCTTATTCGCCTTGTAGTAAAGCAAGTGTTGACTCCTGGAATGATTTTTGGAAAATTGAGTGTGCTCCTAAGATTAAAATTGGGGCTTGGAGTGTCATTTCTAACGCTATCCCCACTAGATGTAACATTTATAACCGTGGTGTTGATATTGATGTGACTTGCCCCATGTGTCAGAAGAGTCGTGAAACTAATATGCATATCCTTAAAGAGTGTAAAGTGGTTATTCGCGTGTGGAAGAATATTTTTCCTTGGTTTGATGATTTTGAGAGATTGGTTAGGGGTGGGGATGTCAGGATCGATGTGTGGGATATGATTTGTTCTAAGATTGTGAAAGAATAGTGTTTCAAGGCGGTCATTATTATTTGGAGCTTATGGAATTTCAGGAACTTGATTATTCATAATATTTCTGATATACTATTCCATAATCTCTTTAGTATGGTTAACAAAAGTATTAATGGCCATTGTCTTCTTTTTACAGGTGGTATCTCTCAGGCTCATAAGCTGAAGATTGTCGTGGAGGAGAAGTGGATGGCCCCTCCTAGAGGATGTTGGAAGCTGAATACTGATGCTTCCTTCAATTTATCGTCTGGTATAGGGGGCATTGGTTGGATTGTTCGTGATGGGAGAGGTGTTCCAAAGATTGTTGGGTGGAAGGCTGGGCAAAGGAATTCTTCTGTCAAGGTTCTCGAAGGCCTGGCTATTCGTGATGCTCTAAGCTTTATTTACGAGGCCGATATTCAAATGCTTCCCCCGATTCTAGTTGAATCTGATGCTTTTGATGTGATTAAGTCCATTTCTGAGGATTCTTTTGATTGCTCTGAGTTCAACAATATCGTTGTTGATATTAGATGGCTTATGGCAGCGCTTGGGACGGTTTCTGTGTCTCATTGTGGTAGGTGTTGTAATAGGGCGGCTGATTTGCTTGCCAAGTTAGATGGTTCTGACTTTTTTGTCATATTTCTTCTCCCTTTCAGGTGGAGGATTGTATTTTCTTTTGGAGGGGGATTCTCCCCCCTAATGTAGGCTCCATGGTGGAGAACGATTGTGTTGGTTTGTTAGGTTTGAGCTGAATGAAGTTTATTTTTCAAAAAAAAAATAACCAGGCATTTTGTCAAAACCTTCCAAATTCTTTTTTTCTTTTTTTTTTTGAGTTTATTCCAAATTCAATTATGAAGCACGGCTATTTCAAAAAAAAAATGAAGCATGGTGGGAGTAAAAAGGGTATACGAAACAAAAAAAAAACATAAAAATTGCTATAGATAAAATATTATACTAAAAATATTATCATTAAAAACGGAAGCTTAAAAGATGTTATATATATATATATATTATAAAGGGGATTTTGCATGTATAACAAAAAAAGACAAAATATTTTCATCTATAACATAAAATCAAAACTAATTCATTTGTAGCAAAAAATTCAAATTGAATTCTATCACTTGCTGAATTCTATTAGTGATAGAATTCAATTAATGAAATACTTCTTCTATCACTGCTTGAATTTTCTACTGGCGATAGAATTTCAAATTGAGTTCTATCACTAGTTAAGTTTTATCACTGATAGAAATTAATATGATATAGATGAAATTATTTTAGAAATTGTGCTGCAAATGTAATACAAAAGGTAAAATATGTTGCTGATGATAAATTCTCTATTATAAAATCCATGGTAGATCGTTTTTTCTTTAAAAGACCCATGACATATTTATAGGGATAATTTGGTAAATGTCTTAATTTAGAAAAATAATTAAGAAAACGTTTACTATCTTTTAGATTTTAAATAAATGTCCACTTTTAAATTTTGTATTAATTAATTAGTTATTATAAAAATGGTGGACTATTTTACCTTTCTAATATGTTTTTTAATTGATTAATCTAACTTTAAGTTTGCAATCATTCAAAATCCGTGAAAATTTTAAATTAAAAGTAAATAAAAAGATATTGGATCGAAAATCATATTTGTAACCACCCGAAATTTCCAACTACATAATTATGAGGTCATTATCATGCATGCATTTCTTACTCACAATTTGTTTAAAATCACTCGGACGGAGATTATTGGTAAAATTTTCAATTTTCATTAATTAGTTACAAATGAATTTCGACGGGTTCCAAAACTATAAGGTGTCAACCCTAACTAATATAAACCCTCCGGTAGGAGTCTGCTAGCTCGCAGTATGGATATGAGATATAAACTCTCCCATTGGGGCCCGCTAGCCCGCAGTATGAAATAAGGGAGATTAGCAAACTCACCCAAACATTTACAAGGATCAGCAAACCCAAGTAAGCAATATCTCATGGACCACCAAATTCAATAGATATCATAGACCAGCAAGTCGATATAATTAATAGCATGGACCAGCAAGTCCAAGCAATAATAGAATAGACCAGTACGTCTATATAAGTAATAACACGGGCCAGCAAGTCCGAACAATCATAGAATAGGCCAACCAATCTATACAATTAATAGAATGGATTAGCAAGACATAATAGTCACAATGTAATGAAAGAGACTAGCAACCCACTATTTTACTTCATAATCTTATTCAAACCCCATGATTTCATATCCTTTATTTCCGTGTTAAGTTCTAGTAATTATATTCCACAACTTTATTGTCATTAAAATGAGTTAAACTAACTCAATCATAACATAAAATCTCAATTTCCAATTATTTTGCATAACCATAATCAAAACTTTATCGAAACTTGAATAGGCTTGCATAACTTATTTAAACCCCAAATACATAAATTCGCTTTAATCACCACCTTGTAAGATCGCAATTCCAACTATATAAAATTTGATAAAATCATCAACTAATAATCATATTTGATTAAGCCGATCTATCCCTCATAAATTTGCATATTCTTGATTGTCACCACTTAAATACTCACGAACCAAACCACATTCTTAGGCACCATCATTTAAGATTTCAAATCCAATGTTCATCTTTAAAGATCCACGATGAACTTAATTAATTTCAATAGTGAACTAAATATGAATGACTATAATAACCAATGACCAATTCCCAAATTTATCTCTTCAATCCAAGCCATTTAATCTTGTAATTGCAAGTTCTTAACTCTCATCTTTTAAATTCTGTCAATCACTTAGAAGGTCGCAAAAACTTAACTAATTAATAATCAAAAAATTTCAATTCTATAAGATCATAATTAACAACCACAAATGGTAAAATAATAAAAATACTAAACAAACATTAACGATGAGTTTCCCACAAACCACATGTAAAGAGTTCATTTTTCCTTACCTTACGTCAATGGTTTGAGACTTTTGCTAGAAATTTTTTCTCCAAAGTGAGATAACGTTTTTGTTAATGATCCTGATTCATAGAAAAAGTTGGGTATTTAGATCGTGATCCTATTCAAATTTGGATGCCCCAAAGGAATGTGAATAATAGATCCCCAAATTTTAGAAATTTCCTTTTTTTTATTAATTTCCAAAAGCAATAAATCCTCTTTTTCTCCACTTCAAGTTATATCATTATTATCTCTTAAATTTAAATAATGTTGTTTAAAGAAGTTATTTGGTTGTGACTTTTTATTGTATTTTTAGAATGAAATAGTCATTAAGGTAGAAATTTCATTTATTCCTTTAAGTTTCAAACTTACTAAGGAATGAAATGTTTAAAATGAATTTTAAATCATTTATAGCTACCAAATTTAATTAAATTTTTTGCATTTAAGAATTTATTATTATAACAAGAATTATAAATATAGTAATAATTTTAACAAAATTTGTGAGCATTATATATTTTTTTTCTTTTGTCAATACTTTTTTTAAACCAAATCAATTAAGCATTGGATATTAATTTAAAAATTCGAACTCCATTGTTGTTAATTCTCTTCCTCACCCATAACCATAAAATCCCCCTAGTGGTGATGTTTTTTGGGTTACTATGCTCTTATGTGGTAATATGTATATTGTTCTTCTAGATTAGTGTATTGGGTCGATAATTTGATACTTTCGATCTTGCATGTTTGTAATCTATCCATATTGTTCGCTTTATGTAGGGTCAATATGCTCCTATATGGCATTATGTAGAGTTATATACTCCTCCATCTTATGCAGGGTTGACGGTTGTGATGTACATATTGTTGATTATTTACCGTAAAAAAACTCTACTACCCCTTAAAACCTAGATTCGTTTGTGCCTTTAATCCCATGAACATCACTCCCACGCTCCCTCCCTGCTTTATGTTTGGAACTTGGTTGACTCAAGAGCAGATGAAAAGAGTGGGTTCGTGATGAAATTTTGAGTGATCAACAAAAATCTGTGAGAATGCTAGGAAGATAATCGTTGAGGGGATATGATTTAATTATCTTTCCAACTGATTTTATTTTTGGATTTAAAGTCTAAAAAATAGTAAACATTTTCTTAATAATTTTATTTAATGTGGACATTCGTTGCTATTTTCCTATTTAAATTTTTACCAAATTTCCAAATAAATCAACTTTAATCCATTTAATTTTTGGATAATATAGATGTATTATATGTCCAAGATATAATTTAATTTTTCTATTAAGTTTTAGGACAATGACATGACGTGTTCTGATTTGTCGAAATTTCTATTCCAACGGACATTAAATCCCATATTAATTTTATTCAATATAATCCGTCCATTTTGGTTACATTAAATGTCAATTTTTATTTTATTTTATCTTTTAATTGCCATAAACACACACAAAAAATAATAATAATATTATTAATTGAATTCAAATTCCCAAAATTTTTGTTCATTACAATGTTGGCTAGTAAAAGTGTTCAAAAAATTCGACAACCGTTAACCCAATTAATCAAAAAATTTGTTTGGATTGACTCAACATAACTCAAATTTATTATTAATTTTTAAAAAAATACATATCACGTAAGTGTGTATATATATATATATATTTATATTTATATTTATATTTATATATGCATTTATTTATTTTTATTTTATTATTATTTTTGGGTTTTTTATTATCTAAAATTCAATAATGATCTTTGAAGATGGTTAATGAAATTTATTAGATTTCTAAAAAAATTGAAAATAAATAATTTGATGACGTGGTCAAACCCAATCCAAAAATATATGGAATGGATTGTGTTGGGCCGCTCAAAAATAACCACTCACCCCTAAAAATGTCTTCAAATAAGCACTAATCAACCAAACTGTTATCACAAAAATTCACTTTGAATGAAAATGGTAAAAAATAGCTAAATTTAGAGAACAACAAATAGAGGTATGGCTACTTTGTCATAAACTTTAAATCGATGGCTAAAAAAAAGTTCATGAGGAAAGATTAATATTTTTTTCCCGAAAGTACCATTTTATTTCTTTTTAGTTTAGGTGTTTAAGAAATTTTAAAAAAAAACAATTTTCTCCTAAATCTAAGCATAACCAACCAATTTTATTTTATAATATTAAATTTTTCCTAAATTTAAGCATAACTAACTAATAGTTATTTTATAATATTTCAAAATTGCAACACTAATAATATTTAATTAAAAACAGATCCATAAGATTTAGGAATGTGGCTAAAAAAATGAAAATTACCATCACCAGAAAAATAAAAAAGAACTAAATATCACGTTCGATCAAAGTTGTCGATCACGATGTATAGTGGATGTACAAACATAGCGCATACTGATAAATTGTAGGGACTACATATGCGGGCATAATTTAGGAAAATAGAAGCAAGTCAGAAGTGATAAGGGGCATATGAACATATTCAGGGGGCAAGCGAACAATGTATTCTAATGAATCAATTCATACTTATGTACACATTCAAAACAAGATTAATAGTTATAACACAACAAGAACGAATAAACACATAGCATAAATGAGGTCTCAGTCTTACACACATACATATTTATACAATCCATTAGGCCAAAACCAATGTTAAACCTCCAAACAAAATGCATTAAGTAAAATTACAAAAACTAAGTAGTCACAAAAGATTACTAGGTAAATTTTCTATGTTTCGTGCATTACGTAACTAATCCGTCGCATGTTCATAAATCATGATGTACAATGGAGGTACAAACATAGCGGATACTAATAAGTCGTAGGGTCTACATATGCGGTGCATAATTTCGGATCCGTCGCATGTGCTTAATTTTGAGCCACTTGAACTCAATTCTGATCTTACCTTTGAAGAGAAATTTGTGTCAACCGTATCGAAAATATGCACAAACTAAAAAAAATCAAATAAACAACTTTATTCACAAAATATATAAATAGGTAGTTGCCTATTTATATGTGTCAACAATGTCTAACTAATGCAAAATAATAATAATAATAATAAAGAAACAAAATTATTCAACGAATATACACAAGCGACAACACTAATTTAACTAAAATATGCGTCAATACTCTGTACATAATAGGTGTCAACAATAACTAAAATAGGATATATACAAAATACGTGCAATTAATGTCTAACATATGCAAAATAAAATAAATAAAATAAAGGAAAATATAAATATTAGGTATAAAGTTCGTGCCAAGCATGTCTAACCTATGAAAAATATATATATATATATATATATATATATATATATATATATATATATATATATATAAAAAAAAACAAATCCCAATAGAGTAGGAATTCAATTTTAGATGTTAATATTTTTAAAAAGCAGAGTCATTCGAAAGATTTGGAAGCTTAAAAGCTTATATCAGAGACGTTTATATCTTCAAAAACATGGCTCCAATGTCGTTCCCTTTCAAACTCTCGAGAATCGGAGCCAACAAAATGCATGTATTTTTCTTCTGGTCGAATTTTTCAATGTGGCGCTATCATCAATCACAAATACATGAGTAGAGGGTTTTCGAGGGGTTGTTCAACAGGAAAAAGAATCAAAATGAATTTTTCATCTTATTCATAAACGGATATTTAAGGTGCTCATAAAACTCAAGCTCACGCACCACTCTCAACTATTTTTTTAATTTATATTTAATAAGACTTACAATAATCACATCAACCAACGAGAGTATGTACGAAAAGGGGATGTATAGCTATATCTGTAAACATTAAGAACAAAATTTCTAAATTACGTATAAATTTTTTAAAATTTCAAAATTCATGATTTCATGGTATTTTATAATTATTAATTTAATTATGTTTGACTAACGTCTTTTCAATTAGTTAGATTAGTTTAGATTTTTTCTAGATTAAAAAAAGTAGTTACAAATAATCTATTTAAAATTGATTAAAAAGAAATTATATGAAATGTAGGAGAGGTACAATTTAAACCACTTTCTATATTAAAAATTAATTAAGATTTGAAAAAAAAAAAAAAAAAAAAAATAAATTTAAAGTGTAAAAATCGTT
Source organism: Sicyos edulis (assembly GCA_036507275.1). Classification (NCBI taxonomy): domain Eukaryota; kingdom Viridiplantae; phylum Streptophyta; class Magnoliopsida; order Cucurbitales; family Cucurbitaceae; genus Sicyos; species Sicyos edulis. The sequence goes on from CM071850.1 coordinate 9,484,272, forward strand.
AGCCATAACCCGATTTTCTAAATCTAGTCATTTCCCTAATTGTCCCTAAGACTTTTGACTCGTTGATCTCTGTTCTTAAATGGATAGGCTAATTGAGCTACAAGTAAATACAAAATTGATGATTCTACTATTTTAGAAAATCAGATGGATGCACTGTTTTTATTGCTGCAATTGATGCCAAAGTATTAAAAAGTTATAGTTTCAAAATTTTTGCCATGTTTTTTTTTTCCTTTTTGAAGCATTTTACCATGATTTATTATTGGTCTAAGAATACATGAATATAATATAATATATATTTGACCTTATGCTAAAAATGAAGTATGATCCATGTAGAGAGCCAATTTTTCGTACGTTTTCTTAATAAAAAGTGTTAATATAGAAGTTGAATTGTAAAAAGAAAGGGTAAAAAAGTTAATAGATAAATGAGGGGCATTAAAGGAAAGGAACCAAAGGAAAAGGAATGGAAAAATAAATGCGTTTGCCGGGAGTCGAACCCGGATCTCATCTTCTCTCTCCTCTTTTTTTTCTTTTTTTTTTAAATTTAAAATTTTTTCATCTATTTACTTATTTACTTATTTTATGTTTGATATATTTTTTTATAATAATATTATTATTTTAATATATCAATATATAATTATAATAATTATACTATTATTATATCAAATGTTTATTTAAATATATTAGAATTTTAAAAATTAAAATAAATAGTTATATATTATCTCTTAATATATGACTGTTAAATTTTCATATTTTTATTCATTTTTTAATCTTCTTTAATAACAAAAAAAATTATAGAATTTCAATTGTTCAGAGATAGACTATAAATATCATATTTAAAAATTAATAATTAAAAGTTATGTGTTTATTTTTAATATTAACAACAAATATATCAATTTATTATTAAAATAAAAATTAAATTTAAATAATTTATACACATTGAATTTTTATCCGTAGTTTACAATATATTTAAAAGTATGAACTTATTTTCAATAAACTTAAAATTATTAAACTTATTTTGTTTGTTAAAAAAATGAGATTAAAATTTTATACTCTTGTATCCGTAGGGTCATTGGTCTTTTTCAATTCCTCCGGTCGTTTGCACTCTGGCAGCTCAATAAGTTGTTTCTCAAGCAGTTGTTCGAGCATGTCTGCAACATTTGAGTCTAGGAACGGATAAACTTTTTCCTGCCTCTCTTTTAAAGTTAGGCGACGTCTCTCACCATAATCTTGTTGCCCTTCCGTCTTCCTATCCTTTCCTTTTGAGAAAAACTTAACAGGGTTTGTGTTCACGACCATGGACTCTTTAGAGGTGTTTTTGAAAACCTTTTCAGTATGGTTGACTTCTTTCTTTTCTTTTTGACATCTGCAGGGAGAATGTCTTTATTTCCTCGATTAGCAATGCTTAACTGCATATCATGAGCGCGAGTTGCTAACTCTTCAAAAGTGCGTGGCTTTATTCCTTGAAGAATGTAGAGGAGTCCCCAATGCATGCCTTGGATGCACATGTCGACTGCAGACAATTCGGTGAGTCTATCTTTGCAGTCGAGACTTAAGGCTCTCCAACGATTGATGTAGTCGACGACTGGCTCTCCTTTTCTTTGTTTGGTGCTGGTGAGCTCTATCATGCTGACAGTTTGTCGGGTGCTATAGAAGCGGTTAAGGAATTCTCTTTCAAGTTCTTCCCAATCGCCGACGGATTCTCGATTCAAGGTCGATATACCACCAAATGCATTCCCTTTCAAAGTTCGAACAAATTGCTTCACCAACAAATCTCCTCTAGTACCGGCATTTTCACATGTTTCAACAAAGTGTGCAACATGCTGCTTTGGGTTTCCCTTCCCATTGAATTGTTGAAATTTTGGTGGCTGATAACCAGTAGGCATTCTCAGATTGTTGATTCTCTTGGTATATGGCTTCGAGTACAATAAAGAGCTCTGAGCAGGTCCACCATATTGTGCTCTGATTGAGGTCATAATCATATCTTGCAATCATTGAATGCATACGATGTAGCAATTGAAGCATTATGTTGTGAGTGATCTTCTTGCATGATCGATTTCCCCTTGTCTTTGTTAATGGCAGTATGGCTAGACTCAACAACATCTCGACTTTCGATTTGGTTCTTTAGAGAAGTGATTTCATCATTCTTTTCTTTGACTACTTCTAATAACATGCTAATCTTCTTTTCACATTCACTAGTCTTTTCTTCGCAGTAGACGTATTAGTCATCATCACGGACATCACATCAGGATTTGAAATCTCGCTCTGATCATGGTAAGGAAGAGTATATTTTCCAAACTCAAAATCTTTTGCAGCAGAGATGTAGTCTTTGGAAGATTTGATCACGCGCTTCAATATTTTATTCGCGATAACAGGTGTCTGGCTTTCTTTGTGGTTGATTTCTTTTGAACGGCTTTGAGTAACAGGTCCCATATAGGAATCTGTTGAAGCAGTAGTCTTGGAGGAAATTTCTTGGCGATTCATGCTTTCTTGAGAGAGAGAGTAAGAGATGAGAGGTAGAGATGATCCCACTGGGCGTGCCAATTTGTTCACACGAGATTTCCAGAAATAAATAGAAATGAGACACGTGTAAATGAATTTGAATCTTTATTGATTTGATTTATGCGCGTGTTACAATCTCTAATATTTGTCCTCTGATTCTTTCTCTCGGGATGGGGATTTTGAAAATGTCGATCTGAGGGCTTGTGAGCTTATTCTCAGATGGAGGATGATCAAATCTTCAGTATGTTGGTGAAGAGACGATCGGTTTGAGGAAACCTTTGTCGTTGAGAGTTCTCACGATCGATCTTGAAGGCTTGAGGATTTGGGTGGTTGGATGCTCTGAGTTCTGAAAGCTCTAGAGTTTCTGAGTCTTCAGTCTGTAGTTCTCAGTTCAGGTCCCTTGCAAATGAGGGAGAGCTCTCTATTTATAGAGTTCCCGTGGGCTTGTGGACTTGGGCTTTTGGGCCCAAACCTTGGTCTTGGGCCTTATGGATCTGGCTTGACCATTGGGTTGGAGGCTCATGCATCATTGGATCTCATTGGGCTCGGGCCTCGTGAATCTTTGGGCCCAAATTTCAAACGAACTTTTAATCCATTTAATTTTTGGGAAAATTATGGATTTGTAATTGACCCAATAATTAATTAGATATATTCATAAATGACGTGGCAATTTCTGATTGGCCGAAATTTCTCAGTCAACACTATTCTACCTAATAAAAAAAACAATAAATTCCAAAATTTGAGGGATATTTTATCTTCCCTATAATAACTATTATCAAAATGTGACCGAGTTCTTTTTTAACTACAAAAAAACAATAAATAAAAAATTTTAGGGGTGTCTATGGTTCCCTAGAAGTATCAATGACTAATAAGATAAATATATTTAATTTATTATTACCTATTAATTAGTGTATTTTATTAACAATTCTTTGACCTTCGGTAACTATGAATATGAATATGAATGTATAAGAGGTATAAGAAATTAATTTTTTTTAAATAAAATAAAAATTGCTATCAAGATTTTATAATGACTAGTTTAATCAAATGGTTTTATTTTTATTTTTTAATAAATAGAATCTTGGTATTTTTTTAATTTTTTTTATTATTTAAGTCTAACAATTCTTTAAAAAAAAGTTATTAACGATGTACAAATATTTTAGATTAGTCAAACTTTATTTTGGTGGTGTGAAAATTTTTTTTTCTCATAATTTTTTTTAATTAAACAATATTTAAGTACGAAAGATTAGAAACTTTTAGCCTCATGGTTATTATGTCGTACATAATATCATTGAAACTATGTTTTTTTTAATAAAAACATTAATATGATTAAGGGTGCTTAATATTAAATTTATATTACTTACATTTTATTTATGATAGTAGTTATATTTACATACTTATTATATTAATAGCTAAATATTTGAGAATAATTATTATTTTTTTTAAAAAAAAAAAACAACAATTTTATTGTTAAAAAAAATATATAAGAACAGTTTTTTTTTTTTTAAAAAAAACATATCTTAACATCTCATCTCCTCTCCCTCCACCCCAAATAAGGTTTTTCTGTATCTCATCTCATCTCACCCCAAACATGATTTTTCTGTCATCTCATCTCACCCCAAACAAGGTTTTCTACTATCAACATCTCATCTCATCTCATCTCACATGCAGCCAAACACCCCCTTTGATAGACTTGTTAGGCTTGTCTTCATCTAGAGGCTGAGAAAGAACATAACGTACTTTGTCCCCACAGGCCGAGTTCACGAGTTGCACGACGTATGATGCTTCCTCCCCGGAGCCGGTACGGATTAGCTCCTGTATCGACAGCCTGCTAGAGCCGAACTCAACAGACAGTGTAAGCCTGCCGTGGCCGGTTTTTAGCTTCAGGCGTGCGGTGGTCTTATGTTGCTTACAGTCGAGTGTCGAGGACCTAGCACTACTGTTCGTTCAGTGACACTGCTCCGAGTCGTAGGCATGCATACCTAGACTGATGTAGCACGTTTAGGTCCCACGTCTCTACACGATTTGCAGCAGCATGCGGTGTGCGCGCACGAGCATTAGGCACTGGGAGGAGAGCTCCCCCAGGATAATGCTTACAGTACACCACTTCCTTTCTAAGTCTAGAGCCATACACCGGGTACTTCCCGAGTGTCCAGAACCAGTTAGGAGAGCTGGTCACCAGTTGATTGGACTTATGAGCCCAGATGATTAGACATTTATGTCCCAGATGTTTGGACCTTCGGGTCCCAGTTATTGGACAAGTGATGTCCCAGTTTCTGGATCAGCTGTTGAGCTAATCATAGGCCGGTGGTAAGAGACCCCGATGATTCAGGAGTCGTTTGGTTGACTTAAGGGTTTTATCTGTGTTGGTAGCGGTTATATGTATACTAGCATGTTGTATGAATGATGTTCGTACAGTACCCCGATTGGGGATTCTTACTGAGTACGTTTATACTCACCCTTATTTTCTGTGGTTTTCCACCATGTAACTTCGGACAACGACATGACGGCTAAAGGAGTGGCTGCTGGATCATGGGACTCCGCCAGCATCTCTACTACTCTTATTTATTCTATTTGTGATGTTTCAGCATGTTCAGGGCATAGGGCCATAGGATTTTATGTCTTGGGAACCTGTTGCACTGTTTATGGTTTTTCTGATGTTTTCTTTAACTGTGGATATTTTATGTTTGGGTTTTATCTAGACTTGATCGTTTATCTGGATTGTTTACGTTTTAAAGGATTTGGTTTTGAAACAAACTCTGGCCAGGGTTGCTAAAAGATTCCATAGGTTGAAATAAATGTTTTAAACAGGTTCCAGGTTTCCACATGTTTTTAAACAGGAAACTGCGGCCCCATTTGATAACCATTTTGTTTTTTGTTTTTTCTTTATGAAATTTAAGCCTATTTCTATTCAAATTTCCTATCATGTGCTCTATCTTTCCTACCATGTATCCATCTTTTTTTTTAAAGTAGGAGAATACTAACCAAACTTTATAAACATAAACAAGTTTTTGGAAGCTACTTTTTTATTGTTTACAAATTTTGGTTTTGTTTATTAAAATATAGGTAAGATGTAGATATTCAAATAAGGAAAAAGGTATAGTAACATAGTTGTTGTAGGCTTAAATTTCATAAACAAAAAACCAAAAACAAAATGGTTATCAAACGGGGTCTGCGTTGTTTGTTTTAATTCTTTACCGTTTTAACCTGCATGCTGAAGTAAGGATCCATTTAGTACCACGTTTTGGGTTGGGTCCTTACAATCTCACTCCCACTTTCGATCATGATTTTTTGGATGTCACTTTCATCAGCTAAGATATTCACAAGGTTTTGTTCTTTTCTTCTATTCTTTGTTAATGGAAGCAACGCCGATTATAATTGCTTTTAACAAAATTTGAGACGATGTGAATGTATACTCCAATGACAACACAATATGTTTTGACATCGTTCACGAATCCGACGATATCTCAACTTTTATCCATCATCACTGCATGTTTCGAATTGGATGGAAGTTCAAGTGTAACGGCCCGAAAATTTCATCCCGGTCTTTCCGGGAGGCCCAGGGGCATTTTGGTAATTTTGGGTCGGGCCGACAGGGCCGGTTATGAAATTGTTAATTGCCGGAAAAATTATGAGTCGATTTGAATAGGATCGGGAATTTTGGTGAAAACATTTGGGCTTGGGAAAAAGTAAAAATAAATAGGGAATTAAATAGCGCGTCGAGTGAGATTCAAGCCAAGGACGCGCTGCATGCTAGGCAGGGGGCGCTGCCAGCCGAGCCACTGGGCGCGTTAGTTAATCTAAACGCGCGATCTAATACATATCCGTGTCTTCGTGCGCTCGATTTAAAACAGAGCTCTCCCGAGCCTTCTCCTTCATTTCTCTCCTTCTTCTCTTCTCGATCCCCTTCATCAACCGACAGCGATTTCCGGCGATTTCTTCCTTCTCTAGCTCCGATTCGATCGAGTTCGTGTTCCCAAGTTCGAAGGTCGATCCATTTCCGGGCAGCAGGTAAGCTTTTCCTCTCTTCTTCTTCTTCCTCTCCTTCAAATCCGACTTCTTCTTCCCTGTTTTGATTTCCATTTTTTCCGGCCGAGTCGAGGTGATTTGAGGTATGGGTTTTGTGCAGCTAGTGTAGGGGAGTTCACCATCAAATAATCGCTCGTCGAATCCCCGTGGATCGCTCGATTTTGGGTTTTCTCCATCGCACCTGTTTTCGTGCTCTGTCACTGCGCAGTGCCGCCAGCTCCGTGTCGCGTAGCATCGCCATCGCCCTCGCCGCCGCGCGCGCCGCTCGCCGCGCGCCCATTCCTCGCGCGCCCGGCACCACTTTCGTTCTTTGCCTGCTTAAATGCGTTAAATCGCGCCTCGTGAGTTGCTCCCGAGCTGAGCCTTGTTTGTTTTATTATATTTAGGCCTATTGTGTGATTTTTGTTGTGATTGATAGGTTCTCGGTAGCTAGTTCGGGTTCGTTCGCCATTTAGGTTTTCGTGTCAAATCGTCCCCGGCCAAGGTAAGGATTTCTTACCGGAGTTGTGTGGACCCTGCGATATTATATGTGATTGCTGATTGACTGCTTGTTTGTGTTTATTGACATGTGTAGCTAGGTATTCTATTCTGAATTCCCGATTAGCATGATTTTCTTGATTTAATTCTCATGTTAATCCATGCTAGGTTGTTCCTTTCTAGCATGCTCGTATCTCATTCCTTTGCTTCGTAGTATCATGCTAGGCTCGTTGTATTCTTATTGAGCACGTATTGGATTTTATGGAATTGTTTGTTTGTTTGCTAGGCGGTGTTAGAATTGCGGTAGATAGCATCATCCGGCCCGATGCATAAAGTACCTTGCATCCATGGCGGGGACGTCGAGCAAGTCATTCCGTCCCTAGACCCGTGAGAGATTAGCTAACCCAAGCGGTAGGCCCCGCAATCTTGGGTGAGGGTGGCGATCGTTAAATGCCCCAATGGTCGGGATGATGACTTGGCATTGCCTCGCCCCCGCGGTAGACATGTCCTCGGCATGTTTGGCGGTAGCCCTTGATTTCCACCGTTAAGGCAAGGACGGCTTCTGGTGTAAGCCTACCACGACCGTTCCTTGGCCCTAGGTGCGCGGTGTTTGGTGACATAGTTTACGTGTCCGTGTCTCACACCCTATGTCGGTGACACCGATCCAAAGATTTAGTTAGGCGTGGTAATCGGACATGGGCGCCTTGCCTTCGGACCGGCAACCCCCATGGTTCGCGTAGCACGCGGTGCATGCTTACGCTCATTACTGGCGCCGACTAGAGAGCTCCTCGGGATTGTGAGCGGTGTACCTTTCGTCGACAATAAACAGGTGAGGCGGGACTTGTTTCTCGTATAGGGCGACTTATATATTGGACCGTGTGTGGTGATATTATTCCGACTAAGACCTTAAATTGGCATCTGAGGCCCAAGTGTGGGCTAAGCTATGTGCTCTATTCTGTGTTTATACTCATAGCTTGCATACATTCATCGAGATGACCATGTATATCGTATTTGTACCCCGGTTGGGGATTCTTCTTGAGTAATTCGTTACTCACCCTTATTACTGTGGTTTTTCCACAGTAACCAAGTTAGTAGGACAGATGGTCAAGGAGGAGCTGTGATCATGGGGCCCAGTCTTCCAACTCGATTTTGTGTTATGACTCTTTATGTTTTATTTTCCCCAGAATGCATGTAGCCGGACACGAGCCCTAGGATGGTTTCTCGAATATTTTGTGGATTCCAAAGATTATTGTATTTAGACATGTTTTGAATGATTTTAAGAAATCTCTGATCGGAGTATACTTTGGAAATGTATTTATCTTGGAACAGGTGCTTGGAAACAGGGAGAAGTTCCAGGGAAATTGTCTAGTTTTTAAAGGGGTTATTTTGAATGTTTTGTTTTTAATTGGAATCTGAAATCATGTCTGTTTAATGTCATTTACTTTGGATGCATGCATTGGGGTAAGGGCCCATTTAGTGCCCCATTCGGTCGGTCCTCTTACGCTTGGTATCGAGCTCAGAGTCATAAATTCAGTAGTTTGACCTTTTTTTTGTAGGTCGTTTTCCCATGATCACTAGCACTCCGGCATCCATCAGTGCACGCCTAAGTTTGCTTTTTGTTGTAAGAAAAAGGGTTAAGAATTTACAATACCTGTCATCTAGTGTATGCCTTGTGTAGTGTTGTGGAGCGGAGACGAGCAGGTTCTGACTCGTTATTGGTTTGGGTAAAGAGCGCCATCATGCCAACTTCCCGCAGTGTGTAATGTATGTTGTGGCTTGTTGTGGTATCCAGGTAGATTCGGATGCCCTAGGACATCGTTCCAGAGGGAGGTAGAGATTGGACTCCCATAGGCCAACTGTGGCCCAGTTGATGGTTTTCCCCTAGTGAGAGGGTGGAGGTGCTTTGCCTTGGAATGCCACTCCAAGAGAGGAGTTAGCTCTGGATGTGTTGATGTGGATGTTTGTGGAGCAGGTCCCCGTGTGGACTAGCCTGGGTAGCTCAAGTGTTGATCTTGAGCCTTGATAGATTATTTGGTTGCCCAGAGAGTGGTTGCAAAGTTGGTAGCCTCGAGGAGGTTGATGAGGCATCTTTGTGCTTCTGTGAAGTGTGGTTGTTTGTAGCCAGTAAGCCGGAACCCTGTAGTTAAGGGTGCAGCCCTAGAGTAGGGCTAGTTGCTGCATGTTGGTGGTTTCCTCAGTGGTTTGATAGAATTGAACACTCTTCTTTTGGTAAGCCCTAGAGTAGGGCTAGTTGCTGCATGTTGATAGAGCCGGCCAGAGTTTGTTGAGCATCATGTGGAGATGCAAGAGTAGGCTGTGAGCCTTCAGCTTGATGAGATGCCTTAGGCATGGTTGTTGGAGTTGAGCCCTTGTATGCCGAGCCAGAGTTCGTGTCACTTGAGGTTGTGACCCTGTTGGCCCCGTTGGTAGTAAGAAGTGGATTTGGTAGTAGTGGCACTTGAGGTGCATTGGTTGGTGTGCCGCCTTGGCACTAAATCTGGTTCAGGCCTGAGTTTGGCATGGGCATAGCAGATGGTTCTATGCCGTTCGGAGTTCAGCGTACTCCTTTAGCCTTGGATCTATTTATGGTAATTGCACCTGTGTAGGTCGTGCAAAAGGGCTAGTTCAGTGGTAATCAAAGGACTTCAAGCGAAAGGATGTTCGAGAGGAGCCGGAGCCTTTTCCCAGTGTTACTGGAGGTTGAGTAAGTCAAGCAGGTTGTCGGTTGGTAAGTGTTAATGCGCGTGTATCTCACGCTAGTGTTAAGGCCAAGAGATCCTTGTGGTTGGTAGTGCAGTCAACTACCTTCGAGTGCCTAAATCCGAGGAGATTTGAGCATCGTAGAAGCAAGTTTGGGTCCAGTTAAGGGACCATGAGTTGGATGCCTATGAGGTGAATAGGATGCCTTGTGAGAGGAGTTGGATGCCTTATGGGTAAGCACCCTTGGTAGAGGCATGGTATAAAGTAAGTTTGGTTTGGCATGGTTATGTTTTGGTAGAGCAAGGTTGCCACGGCTTCGAGCATCGTGTGGAGATGGAACTTTGGGTGTTCCATTGATTGATTGTATCTCTGCCAGGAGCTAGTGTGGCTTTTGGGAAAAGCATTTGTTAGTCTTGGATCGCTAAATGAAGGTTGGGAGTTGTGCACACAAGTGTATTTTGTGTGGTTCGTTCTGTGGCGAGAATTTCAGATCCATGTAGGGTTTGCTTTGGGGATCCGTGCTCGGTTCTTGGAAAAGTTGGACTCCGTGGATGTTGTAAGGCTTTAGTGAGGTGGCAAGGATACCATGCTCGTGGTATCGTGTTGTTGCTTAGGTAAGATTTGTTAAGTTGGACCAAAGCTTGGTTGGCGAATCTTCTTGTTGATCGTCATGGTTTGAGAGAGTTGTTCGGATCCTTCCTTGGATAGGAGTTATGTTGTGGTTGATGTCTGAGTAGGAGGATGACGCATTCGGTAGCGTTTCGGATCCTCTTGGTTCCCAAGGAGTTGGAGTTGGCCAGCATGGTTATGATGCTGGAAAAAAAAAAGAGTTGTTGTTGTTCAGGCAGTTGGCTGTTAGTCCGTTAGTTGGCAGTGGGTGTCGAGGGTTGTCGGAGAACCCTAGGTTGTGGAGAGCCTCTCTAGAGCTCAGTCAGGCCAAGTAGTGAGTTGCGATTAGCAAGTTTGGGCCGCCGTGTAGTTCGTAGCCTCGGGGATTTGCCGGCGATCTTGGTAGCCTAGCAAGTTAATAATTGTTTGGAGTAGAGTCCGGATTGGTTCCAGTATGGTGACAAGTTGATGCTTGGTGTTGACCAAGGTGTGGATTGGAATTTCTAGAAGTCAGTTTGCTCGTGGGGCGAATGGTTCGTGCCCTGTTGATTGTCTTCCTATTTCCAGGAAAGTTGAGAGTTGCCCCGTTGGTATTTGGAGGTTCAATTCGTGGTAGACCCCTGTTGCTACCCCATGAGATTTTGATCTTGTTGCTGTAGTGGAGCAAGACAGTGAGTGTAAGTGGAGCTCTCTATTCTTCGGTGGTTTGCTCGTAGGAGCTGTTTCTTTCTGGGTTTGGCAGGTTACTACCGTCGGTTTGTTAAGGATCTTTCCGCCATAGCCTCGCCCCTCACTCGTCTGACGAGGAAGGGTGTCGAGTTTATTTGGAACAGTAAGTGTGATGAGAGCTTTGCCAGGCTCAAGCGCGGTTTGACTTCAACGACTGTTGGCGATCCGGAGGGGACAGGTGGTTTCGTGGTTTACAAATGATGCTTCCAAATTCGGGTTAGGTTGTGTGTTGATGCAAAGACGGAAGGTCATTGCTTATGCTTCCCGCCAGCTGAAGCCATATGAGCAGAACAATCTGACTCATGATATGGAGTTGGTAGAAGTGGTGTTTGCACTGACGATTTGGAGGCATTACTTGTATGGTGAGCGGATTCAGATGTTTACCGATCACCAGAGCCTCAAGTATCTGTTTACTCAGAAGGAACTCAATATGAGGCAGAGGAGATGGTTAGAGTTGGTAAAAGATTATGATCATGAGGTTTTGTACCATCCGGCAAAGCGAATGTTGTAGCCGATGCTTTGAATAGAAAGACGTCGCACTTCAGCGGTGTTGTTGAGTTCCCACCAGTTGCGGCGAGAGTTTGAGCGGGCTGAGGTTGCAGTGTTGTTGGGTGAGGTTACTGCCAGAGTAGCTGAGTTGACAGTCCAGCCATCAATTAGACAGCGGATTATTGATAGTCAGTTGAGTGACCCCGCACTTAAGAGATTGTTTGACAGAGTTAGTCTTGTGAAGATTTTGATCTCGTATATTCACCGAGACAGGTGGTGACGCGTCGAGGTCGGTTGTGTGTTCCGGATGTTGCAGGATTGCGAGCAGAGTTGCTCTCAGAGGCCCACAGTTCTTCGTTTGATTGGCACCCCGGGGGTACCAAGATGTAGCAGGATCTTAAGCAGACATTCTGGTGGATGGGGATGAAAAGAGATGTTGCGGAGTTTGTCAGTCGATGTCTCACTTGTCAGCGAGTGAAGGCACCTCAGCAGAGACCAGGTTTTGTTGCGTACCAATGAGTGTGCCTTAGTGGAAATGGGAAGAGATCTCCATGGACTTTATTTATGGTTTGCCGAGGACTCCGAGGAAGTTCTCTCAGATTTGGGTGATAGTCGACCGATTGACTAAGAGCGCACACTTCATTCCCGGTAGAGACACTTATATCGTGGAACAGTGGGCGCAGTTGTGTTTGGAACAGATCATTCGTTATCACGGTGTGCCTGTGAGGATCGTATGTGACCGTAATTCGAGGTTCCCTTCTCGTTTCTGGAGAGCGCTCCAGAAGGGTTTAGGCAATCGAGTGCGATTTCGGCAAAGACTTTTTCACCCTCGCATCGATGGATGCATCGAGAGGGTGAACCAGATTCTCGAAGATATGTTGAGGGCTTGTGTGTTGGATTTCCGCGCTTGGGACCACTACACCTGATCGATGGAGTTTGCATATAACAACGATTATCGATCGGCGATTCGAGATGGCTCCATTCGAGGCTTTGTATGGTAAGCGTTGCCGATCTCCCGCGTGTTCGGGAAGAGGGTTGGTGATAGGCGTGTTTTGGGTCCCGAGTTGCTGCGCAGCTTGACCAATGGTGCCATGCAGAAGATTAGAGCTCGTATGTTGACAGCCCAGAGCAGACAGAAGAGTTACGCCGATGTTCGACGTCGGGATTTGGAGTTTGAGGTTGGTCGACATGTATTCCTAAAGGTCGCACCGATGCGAGGTGTTTTGAGGTTTGGCAAGCGTGGAAAGCTGAGTCCCCGTTTTGTTGGTCCGTTGTGATTCTGGAGAGGATCGGCAAGGTTGTTTATCGATTAGCCTTGCCTCCGTCATTGTCGGCGCTTCACGATGTTTTCCATGTTTCGATGTTGAGGCGATGCGTGCGGACCCGTCGCACATTGTTGATTTTGAGCCTTTGCAAATGAATGAGGATTTGAGCTTCGAGGAGAAGCGGTGGGGATTCTTGCTTTTGAGACAAAGACAACTGCGTGTCGTGAAATCCGGTTGGTAAAAGTTCGATGGAAGAGTCGAGTTCGAGAGGAAGCCACTTGGGAGCGGGAGGATGAGATGAGATTGCGAGATCCCGAGTTGTTCCAATCTTAAGTGACTTTCGAGGACGAAAGTCTTATAAGGGGGAATATTGTAACGGCCCTAAATTTCATCCCGGTCTTCCCGAGAGGCCGGGGGCATTTTGGTAATTTTGGGTCGAAGCAACAGGCTGGTTATGAAATTGTTAATTGCCGGAAAAATTATGAGTCGATTTGAATAGGATCGGGAATTTTGGTGAAGACATTTGGGCTTGGGAAAAAGTAAAAATAAATAGGGAATTAAATAGCGCGTCGAGTGAGATTCGAGCCAAGGACGCGCTGCATGCTAGGCAGGGAGCGCTGCCAGCCGAGCCACTGGGCGCGTTTGTTAATCTAAACGTGCGATCTAATACATATCCGTGTCTTCGTGCGCTCGGTTTAAAACAGAGCTCTCCCGAGCCTTCTCCTTCATTTCTCTCCTTCTTCTCTTCGCGATCCCCTTCATCAACCGACAGTGATTTCCGGCGATTTCTTCCTTCTCCAGCTCCGATTCGATCGAGTTCGTGTTCCCAAGTTCGAAGGTCGATCCATTTTCGGGCAGCAGGTAAGCTTTTCCTCTCTTCTTCTTCTTCCTCTCCTTCAAATCCGACTTCTTCTTCCCTGTTTTGATTTCCATTTTTTTCGGCCGAGTCGAGGTGATTTGAGGTATGGGTTTTGTGCAGCTAGTGTAGGGGAGTTCACCATCAAAGAATCGCTCGTCGAATCCCCGTGGATCGCTCGATTTTGGGTTTTCTCCATCGCCCTGGTTTTCGTGCTCTGTCGAGCAAAGGCCGCCGAGCCTCGCCAAGACACGCTGGCGTCCTCGCCAGCTCCGTGTCGCGTAGCATCGCCAGCGCCCAGCCGAGCTGCGTCGCCATCGCCCTTCTCGCCCGCACGCAGCCGCGCCGCCTTACTCGCCAGCCGCGCCAGCCGGCCTCGTTCTTTGCCGCCGTTCGTGGCGTTAAATCGCGCCTCGTGAGTTGCTCCCAGCCGAGCCTTGTTTGTTTTATTATATTTAGGCCTATTGTGTGATTTTTGTTGTGATTGATAGGTTCTCGGTAGCTAGTTCGGGTTCGTTCGCCATTTAGGTTTTCGTGTCAAATTGTCCCCGGCCAAGGTAAGGATTTCTTACCGGAGTTGTGTGGACCCTGCGATATTATATGTGATTGCTGATTGACTGCTTGTTTGTGTTTATTGACATGTGTAGCTAGGTATTCTATTCTGAATTCCCGATTAGCATGATTTTCCTGATTTAATTCTCATGTTAATTCATGCTAGGTTGTTCCTTTCTAGCATGCTCGTGATCTGCCCTTGCTTCGTAGTATCATGCTAGGCTCGTTGTATTCTTATTGAGCACGTATTGGATTTTATGGAATTGTTTGTCGCTTTTGCTAGGCGGAGTTAGAATTGCGGTAGATAGCATCATCCGGCCCGATGCATAAAGTACCTTGCATCCATGGCAGGGACGTCGAGCAAGTCATTCCGTCCCTGGACCCCGTGAGGGATTAGCTAACCCAAGCGGTAGGCCCTACAATCTTGGGTGAGGGTGGCAGACTGTTAAATGCCCCAACGGTCGGGATGATGACTTGGCATTGCCTCGTCCCCGGCAGCAGACATGTCCTCAGCATGTTTGCCAGAAGTGTAACGGCCCGGAAATTTCATCCCGGTCTTCCCGGGAGGCCCAGGGGCATTTTGGTAATTTCGGAATAATTATGAGTCAATTTGAATAGGATCGGGATTTTTGGTGAAGGCATTTGGGCTTGGGAATGAGTAAAATTAAATGAGGAATTAAATAGCGCGTCGAGTGAGATTCGAACCTGGGACGTGTCGCGTGCTAGACAAGGGCGCGCCACAAATGAGCCATCGGGCGTGTTTGTTAATCTACGCGCGCGATTTGGTATATATGCCGTCCGCAGTGGGATTTTCATATAAAAGCAGAGCTCGCCCGAAGCTTCTTCTTCCTCGCGAATTCTCCTTCGTTCTCCTTCGACCGACTGGCGATTTCCAGCGATTTCTGCCTTCTCCAGCTCCGAATCGATCGTGGTTGTCTTCCCCAGCTTTGAGGTCGATCCTTGTAAGGGACCGACCCGAATGGGGCACTAAATGGGCCCTTATCCCAATGCATGCATTCAAAGTAAAGGACATTTAAATGACATGATTTGGATTCCAATTAAAACAAAACATTCAAAATAACCCTTTTAAAAACTAGACAATTTCCTGGAACTGTCCTGTTTCCAAGCACTGCTCCAAGATAAATACATTTCCAAAGTTTACTCGATCGAGATTTACCAAAAGTCATTCAAAACCTGTTCGGATACAAAATCTTGGAATCCACAAATATTTACAAACATCCTAGGGCTCAGTGCTGACTACATGCATTCGGGGAAAACAAAACACACGAGAGTCATAATACAAAAAATCGAGTTGGAAAGACTGGGCCCCATGATCACAGCTCCTCCTTGGGCATCCTGTCGCGCACCACGATTACAGTGGAAAACCACGAGAATAAGGGTGAGTAACGAATTACTCGATAAGAATCCCCAACCGGGGTACAATACGATATACATGGTCATCTCGATGGCGTATGCAAGCTATGAATATAAACACCGAATAGAGCACATAGATTAGCCCACACTTGGGCCTCGGATGCCGACTTAGGGTCTTAGTCCGGAATAATATCACCACACACCCAATATATGAGTCGCCCTATACGAGAAACAAGTCCCGGCCTCGGCTGTCTCATCGTCGACGAAAAGGTACACTGCTCACAATCCCGGAGCTCTCGATCGGCGTGCTGTAATGAGCGTAAGCATGCACCGCGCGTGCTCGCAAAACTATGGGGGTTGCTGGAGTGCGGAGGCAAGTCGCCCATATCCGATCACCACGCCTAACTAAATCTTTGGATCGGTGTCACCGACATAGGGTGTGAGACTGGACACGTAAACTATGTCGGCTGAACCACCGCACACGGGCCAAGGAACGGTCGTGGTAGGCTTACACCAGAAGTCGCCCTTGCCTTAACAGTGGCAATCGGGGGCTCTTGCCAAACATGTTGAGGACATGCCGGCCGCCGAGGACCGTGCAATGCCAAGTCATCATCCCGACCGTTGGGGCATTAACAACGCGCCACCCTCACCCAAGATTGCGGGGCCTACCGCTTGGTTAGCTAATCCTCACACGGGTCCGGGACGGAATGACTTGCTCGACGTCCCCGCCATGGATGCAAGGTTCTTTATGCATCGGGCCGGATGATGCTATCTACCGCAATTCTAACTCGCCTTACTAGCAAGCGACAAACAATTCCATAAAATCCAATACGTGCTCAATAAGAATACAACGAGCCTAGCATGATACTATGAAGCAAGGAAGTCATACGAGCATGCTAGAAGGGGAACAACCTAGCATGGATTAACATGAGAATTAATCAGAACAACATGCTAATCGGGAATTCGAAATTGAGTACCTAGCTATACATGTCAATAAACACAAACAAGCAAACAATCGGCAATCACATATAATATCGCAGGGTCCACACAACTCCGGTAAGAAAACCTTACCTTGGTCGGGGACGATTGCACGAAAACCTAAGTCGTGAACTATCTCGAACTAGCTCACGGGAACCTATCAATCATCACAATAATCACCCAATAGGCCCAAATACAATAAAATAAATGAGGACTCGGCTCTGGGAACAACTCACGAGGCACGACGCGAACGCATTTAACGAGCAGCCGATTGCGCGAACGGAGCAACAACGGGTGGGCTGGCGCGCCGGAAGCGCGAGGAGTGGCGCGTGGCGCGCTGCGCTGGCTGCGTGGCCGGGCGCGAGACGTCTTGTGACGGACGGCGCTTCTTGCGCGCGATGATGCAGGGCAACAAGCAGGCGCGCTCATCGGGCGCCGCGATCACGCGACGCATCACAAAGGCTGGCGAGGACGCGCGCGCGAGCACGTCGATGCGTGGCGTGGCTCGGCCGGCGGGGTGCTTCACGCGCGCGTCGGCGCGAATGCAGAGCGATCCGGGCGATGGAGAATAACGAACTCGAATTCGAGCGATTGGAGAGGATTCGACGAACGATTTGTTGATGGATGAGTTCCTCTACACTGCTGAACAAACCACACGATTTTCCTCACTCCCTCGGCGGCGAGAACGAAATCAGCGACAGGAGAAAAAGCGAAGGAGAAGAAGAAGAAGAACTTACCAATTGCTTGAGGATGGAACGCCTTCGAATTTGGGGAAGGATACTCGGTTGAATTGAAGCTGGAGAAGGAAGAATCTGCGAGAGAATGGCTGTCGGTCGGGGGAGCTTTGCGAGGAAGAAGAAGAAGAAATGGGGAAAACACTCGGGCGAGCTGGCCTTTTAACCAAAACAGGGGACGATCAGACATAAATAAAAAATGGCGCGTCTAAAGCAACAAGAGCGTTTGATAGCTCGAGTGGCAATGCCACCCGCCTAGCCTACCACACGGCCCTGGTTCGATTCCCGCTTGACGCACTATTTAATTCCCTATTTATTTTTACTCTTTCCCAAGCCCAAATGCCTTCACCAAAAATCCCGATCCTTTTCAAATTGACTCATAATTATTCCAAAGAATTTTTAATTTCAAAACTGCCTGCTTACCCCGACCCAAAATTACCAAAATGCCCCTGGGCCTCCCGGGAAGACCAGGATGAAATTTCCGGGCCGTTACAATCCTTTTCCGGGCTGAAGGTAAGTTTTCCTTCCTTTCTTCTTCTCTTCTTCGTTCTGAGACCCCTTCTTCCGGGCTTCGTTTCACGGCCGTGGTGAAGTGATTTTCTGGGTGGTTTGTGTGCAGCTAGTGTAGGGAAGTTCTCCATCAAAGAATCGCTCGTCGAATCCCCGTGGATCGTTCGATTTTGGGTTGTCTCCTTCGCCTCGTTTGCGTGCTCTGCTCGGCTGCGCGTCTCGCGTAGTCTCGCCGCAGACACCGCATGCGCGCCCTCGCGCTCTGCATCGCTCATGAGCGAAGCGGCCAATGTGCCGTGTCCGTGCACTGCACTCGCTGCCGAGCCGTGCGCCGAGCGCGCGCCCTAGCGCGCGCGTGTCGCGTGTCTCTGCTGGCCGAGCCGCCAAGCCAAGCCAAGCCAAGCCGAGCCGAGCCGAGTGAGAGCCGAGCCGAATTATTTTATTTTATTTTATTTTATTTTATTTAGATATTGTGTAATTTTGTTGTGCTTGTTAGGTTCCCGGTAGCTAGTTCGAGTTCGTTCACAGCCTAGGTTTCGGTGAATTCGTCCCCGACCAAGGTAAGGATTTCTTACCGGAGTTGTGTGGACCCTGCGATATTATATGTGATTGCTGATTGACTGCTTGTTTGTGTTTATTGACATGCGTAGCTAGGTAATCTATTCTGAATTCCCGATTACCATGATTTTCCTGGTTTAATTCTCATGTTAATCCATGCTAGGTTGTTCCTCTCTAGCATGCTCGTATCTGTTCCTTGCTTCGTAGTATCATGCTAGGCTCGTTGTATTCTTATTGAGCACGTATTGGAGTTTATGGATTTGTTTGCTGATTGCTAGGGCAGGTTAGAATTGCAGGTAGATAGCATCATCCGGGCCTGATGCATAAAGTACCTTGCATCCATGGCAAGGACGTCGAGCAAGTCATTCCGTCCCCGGACCCCGTGAGGGATTAGCTAACCCGGCGGTAGGCCCCGCAATCTTGGGTGAGGGTGGCGATCGTTAAATGCCCCAATCGTCGGGATGATGACTTGGCATTGCCTCGTCCCCGGCGATCGACACGCCCTCGGCGTGTTCGGCCGTAGCCCCGATTGTCACTGTTAAGGTAAGGCGGCTTCTGGTGTAAGCCTACCACGACCCCTTCCTTAGCCTCAGTGCGGTGGTTCAGCCGACATAGTTTACGTGTCGGTCTCACACCCCTATGTCGGTGACACCGATCCATAGATTTAGTTAGGCGTGGTGATCGACATGGGCGACTTGCCTCTGACCCGCACACCCCATGGTCTGCGATGCACGCGGTGCATGTTTACGCTCATTACAAACGCGACGAGAGCTCTTCGGGATCTTGAGCGATGTACCTTTCGTCGACGATAAGTAGACAGTGAGGCGGGACTTGTTTCTCGTATAGGGCGACTTATGTATTGGACTATGTGATGATATTATTCCGGACTAAGACCCTGAGTTGGCATCCGAGGCCCAAGTGTGGGCTAAGCTATGTGCTCTATTCTGTGTTTATATTCATAGCTTGCATACGCTCATCGAGATGACCATGTATATCGTATTGTACCCCCGGTTGGGGATTCTTACTGAGTAATTCGTTACTCACCCTTATTCTGGTTTTCCACAGTACTCAAATGTGGTGCGCGACAGGATGCTGAAGGAGGAGCTGTGATCATGGGGCCCAGTCTTCCAACTCGATTTTTGTATTATGACTCTCGTGTGTTTTGTTTTCCCCGAATGCATGTAGTCGCACGCAGGAGCCCTAGGATGTTTGTAAATATTTGTGGATTCCAGCATTTTGTATCTAAACAGGTTTTGAATGGCTTTTAGTAAATCTCTGATCAGGGTAAACTTTGGAAATGTATTTATCTTGGAATAGGTGCTTGGAAACAGGGGGGATGAGTTCCAGTGGAAATTGTCTAGTTTTTAAAGGAGTTATTTTGAATGTTTTTGTTTTAATTGGAATCCGAAATCATGTCTGTTTAAATGTCCTTTACTTTGAATGCATGCATTGGGATAAGGGCCCATTTAGTGCCCCATTCGGGTCGGTCCCTTACAAGTAGCCCCTGATTGCCACCTGTTAAGGCAAGGGCGGCTTCTGGTGTAAGCCTACCACGACCGTTCCTTGGCCCAGTGCGGTGGTTCAGTGACATAGTTTACGTGTCCAGTCTCACACCCCTATGTCGGTGACACAGATCCAAAGATTTAGTTAGGCGTGGTGATCGGACATGGGCGGCTTGCCTTCCGGACCGCAACCCCCATGGTCTGCAGAGAGCACGCGGTGCATGCTTACGCTCATTCTGGCGTCGGCCGACCGGAGAGCTCCTCGGGATTGTGAGCGGTGTACCTTTCGTCAACGATGACAGCCGTGGCGGGACTTGTTTCTCGTATAGGGCGACTTATATATTGGATCGTGTGGTGATATTATTCCGGACTAAGACCTTAAATTGGCATCCGAGGCCCAAGTGTGGGCTAAGCTATGTGCTCTATTCTCGTGTTTATACTCATAGCTTGCATACATTCATCGAGATGACCATGTATATCGTATTGTACCGGTTGGGGATTCTTCTTGAGTAATTCGTTACTCACCCTTATTCTTGTGGTTTTTCCACGAGTAACCAAGTGCGAGCGAGACAGGATGGTGAAGGAGGAGCTGTGATCATGGGGCCCAGTCTTCCAACTCGATTTTGTGTTATGACTCTTTATGTTTTATTTTCCCTGAATGCATGTAGCAAGACACGAGCCCTAGGATGTTTTCTCGAATATTTTGTGGATTCCAGGCATTATTGTATTTAGACATGTTTTGAATGATTTTAAGAAATCTCTCGATCGGAGTATACTTTGGAAATGTATTTATCTTGGAACAGTGCTTGGGAAACAGGGGGGCGAGTTCCAGGGAAATTGTCTAGTTTTTAAAGGGGTTATTTTGAATGTTTTGTTTTTAATTGGAATCCGAAATCATGTCTGTTTAATGTCCTTTACTTTGAATGCATGCATTGGGGTAAGGGCCCATTTAGTGCCCCATTCGGGTCGGTCCCTTACATCAAGTATCTAGTCTTTTTCATTACAAATACGGGAATAACAAAGCAAAGGGTATACTGGTAACAAAAGATAGAGGCGTGGGATGAATATTTAATGGGGTTGCAAACAGTGTGTACACAACTGATGCATTTTAGCTGAAATCACGACAATATGTATTGGTACACATGGATATATAACCAGGAACAAGAGATGCAAAAATGAGGGAACAATACATGTAAATAAACCTACATAGTAGCATACACTTACGTCACCAAGGAGATAGAGACGTGTAGTGGATATTCAATTGGTTTGCAAACAGGTGTACAGTGAATGATGTGTTCCGGCTAAAACCACGGCAGTACGTATTGGTACACATAAAAAAAAGGAAACAAATAAAGGCACACCGACTGATGTGATTGAGTACAGGTACAAACAGCCATATATAAATCCATTTGCCTTCTTTGATCCAAGTTTGACACAGATATTATTATGTGAAGTCGTATGTACATGAAGTCGTATGTACACACGGTCAAAGGATGCAGTTGTCTCAGATAAGTTTTTATTTGTTTTTTGTTTTCTCTATTTAAATACATGCAGCAGCCAACAAATTTTCGATGGTGGTTTCGTATTTAGTGTTATGTATGTTTAACACTAAACAATTTTTAATGTTGGTTAAAAAAATCAAATTTAAATTGGTATGTTGGTTAAAAAAATCAAATTTAAATTGGTATATTTCAAATTTAAAAGAATTTTGTTTAAACCAATTTTTAGATTTTTGTGTTAGATTTGGTGAAATTCTATTGAAAAATATTTCATATTTAAATATATCAGTAGATTTTTCTTTAGATTTGGTAAAATTCGGTTGAGGATTTTTGTTTAGATTTGGTGAAATTTTGTTTGAATGGTTTGTTAAAAAGTCAATATTTTGAATAATATGTAAAAAATAAAATATGATTTAAATTCCAAGGGGACAACTATCCATTTTATATTTAGTTATTTAAAATTTATTTTTTAAATTAAAGAATAGACATTTATTTAAAGTCTAAAAAAGTGTAGACATGTCTATGAAATAGTTTCTAATTTTAGACATTTACCTAGTTTTCCCAATATTCTTCTAATTTGTGAGCCCAATTACGGTGTCACTTATAATAAAACTTAATTTTTTAGCCGAATTACGCTTTCATATCTTATACTTTAGTCTTTTATGAGACATATTTCTACAATATATAAGGAAAAAAAATGTTTATTGATGAAAATAAAGTAATTTTTGCCGCAAGGAAAAATACATCATGTTCGGGTATAACTTAAATATTTCTTCACAAATTAATTTTTTATTACAAATGACAAAAGAAATTAAAGGTAAAATGCTATTTTCTTCCCTAAGCTTTGATATTTATTTCATTTTAATCTTTAAATTTTTAAATGTTAACAAATTTTGAAATTTGCTCCATTTTAATTTATAAACTTTTAAAAGTCTAATCCATCTTTATACTAAAAACAAAGTGGTCTCTATAATAAATTTTAAGTTAATACTAATCTAAATTGGTTCAATAGTTTTAATAATTTTATTACCATCAAAGATAAAATATGAAATTATTTTTAAAATTTATAGAGGAAGATGATAGTTTTTAAAAGAAAATTTAAAAAAAAATATAATTAAGAATCAATTTAAAGTTTTTTTTAAAAAAAATTCAAGGAATAAACCGTAACCAAACTTAAAGTTTATAGGTTAACATTGTATTCAAAATAGAACAATCTCAAACTTTAAGGAATCGAAAGTTCAACACCAAAATGTAAACAAATGTTAAAGTTTAGGGACAAAACTAGTATTTACCCAAAAATTAAAAATATGGTCATTCTGTGAATTTTGTTCTTTTCAAACTATGAATCTAACTTTATAGTTTATATAAATCTAAATCAATAGACATACATTCTATATTTCGTATCAACATTTATAAAACTATAAATTTATATAAGCCAAACATAAAATGTACACAAATTTACATTTATTTGTCAGCATGAATTATAGTAATTAGTACATTTAGTTAAGGTATACCTTCGAATTTTGAAGATGAGACTAGAGGTTCAAATTCACCTACCCAATGTCGTTAAATTCTTTTTTATTATTATTTATAAAAAAAATGAATTTAACTAATTTATTTAGTCACCCATATTCTTCAAACTAACCAAATATTGTATATCCCATTTGGTAACATTTGATTTGCGGCTATCAAAAACAAAGCTTATAAAACCCTATTCCATCTTTGGATATCTTTGTTTTATTATTTACTTTTACGTATATTTTCAAATTCTAAACCAAGTTTTTTTTTTAAGTTTTAACATTTGGAATTTGGTTAATAACCCATATAAATTTTAGAAATGTGAAAACTATTGAAAATGAATGATAAGAAGGGAAAAAAAATACTAAAAACCAAACAGTTATGCACGAGATTTGGTTAATAACTCTAATCAAATAAAAAACAAATAATAAAAAAGCATACTCATTCTCAAAAAATAATAATAATGATAATAATAATAATAATAATAAATATATTTTGTTTATAAAGAATAGTTATTTACTCCAGCATCGATTAACGTTCATCTTCAAACAAGTAATTAATTATCTCAACTACTATTAACTCTTCCGCTTCACTCCATCTCTTTCTTTTCAACCAAATTCAACCAAAGTATAAAATAATCAATTGAGTGAACTCTAAAAAAATAAGTAGACATAGACTTAATAATTATATGGGAAATAGACATTTATTACTATTTTCTATTTCTTTCAAATATGAAATGTGTGGGCCTAATATAATAGGCACCTTGGTTGTCTGTTTGTTTGACATATTTAAGTAAGATTTAATTTAAGAAGTTATATTAAAGAATTATGTTGAGTAATTAAAAATTGAGAGTTGTGCCAAAAACTCATTTGGATGTAGTTTTTATGTAGAGGAGTTAGAGTCAAAATCTTGTTTGGATGTAGATTTAATATGAATAGTTATTTTTAGTAGTTAAAAAAGAAATGATTGAAAATGAGTTATTTTTAATGATTTGAAATGAATGATTGAAATGAGTTATTAAAAATGATTGATTAGTTATAAATGAATTATTAGAAATAAGAGTTGTTTTTAAAAGTAAAAATGAGGAAGAATTAGTAAAAACTCGTTTGGATATAGGTTTCCGATAAAGAATTAATAAATCCTAGAACTAAATCCTACCTAAATATGTCAAACAAACAGTCCCTACGGATCCAAATCCAAGATACGTACTTTTAATGAATTAGCTTGAAGTTATTTATGGATGAATGTATTGTTGAAAATTAGGTATAATTAGCTGAAGAGTACAAATTTACAATACAAGAACACATTCATAGATGTACCCAATGCTTGAAACATGAAACAGTCTTGGGTTTCAAAAGGGTATCAACAGGCTTCCAGATTCTAAAATCAAATCCCAAAAACAAGACAAAATCATTGTCATTTTCCTCCAAACCACTGTCTGTTTATTCTAGACAAGGCATTTTCTTTGTCATATCCTTCACAACTTGATTGAAAAAAGAATAAAAAAAACAAGCCCAATTTCTCAATTATATTCATTTTGTACCATGAACTCCATTGGCATAGAACTTGGAGCTTCAAACTCTGTTTAAAGCTTTTGAATCCCACTCTTCT
The DNA here is from genome assembly GCA_036507275.1 of Sicyos edulis. NCBI lineage: Eukaryota > Viridiplantae > Streptophyta > Magnoliopsida > Cucurbitales > Cucurbitaceae > Sicyos > Sicyos edulis. Next base: position 9,508,758 of record CM071850.1, read on the forward strand.
CAAAAAGCTTCACAAAATGAGTTTTTCAGTTTGTGTTGCCCCAAAACCTCAAATATTCATGGGAGAACATTGCAAAATGAAGCTTTTTTCAAAAAGATGCACAGTGATAATGAGCAGAGCTGGGGTGATTGCAGCACCCAAAAGTCCAGAGACATTAAATTTCAAAACTTTGTCAAAACAGGGAATTCCTTTGGCTGATTTGCACGTAGACGAGATCGTTGAACGGCAATCTCGGGGCAGCCATGAAGATTCTTGTAAGAAACTGCAGTTTCATCCTTCATTTCTTGAGGGAGCTTATGAGAGTTGCAGGAAAATTTGTGCTGAATATGCCAAGTCTTTCTATTTGGGGACTCTGTTGATGACAAGGGAGCGGCAGAGGGCAATTTGGGCAATCTATGGTAAGAAAGATTGAGATTTACATCTCTGATGAACCCATTTTAGAAAAAGCCATGGAAAGTTGATTTTTTTGGTGGTGAAGTTTGGTGCAGAAGAACAGATGAGCTTGTGGATGGCCCAAATGCTGAGTATATAAATCCAAAAGTGCTGGATCGATGGGAACAACGTTTGCAGGACATCTTTGAAGGGTGCCCCTATGACTTGCTGGACGCTGCTTTGAGTCACACAGTCTCCAAATTTCCCATTCACATGAAGGTACACTCAGAGCTGGGAGAAATCTTTCAGCTTTTAGAATGACTTACAAAAGTTTCATCCAAACAAATCCCCTTGTAAGCTGTTCGAATGTGGAATTGTAAAGGGATTATTTTGATTGAGTGATTAGAAAATTTGAATTTTAGTAATGGCTGGTTTGGATGTGGTTATTTGTAGAGGAGTTGCAATTAATAGCTCGTTTAGATGATGGTTTTTGGAGGGATGGTAGATAATAGCTCGTTTGAATATGATTAGAAATGAATTATTATTTTGTGGGGTTTGAAATGAGTGATTAGACATGAATGATTAGAAATAAGTGGAGTTATAAATGAATTAGTATTTTAAACAATTATAATTATAAATGAGTGATTATTTTGAGTGATCACAATAGTTCATTTGGATGTAATTGTTTGAAGAGTTGTAAAAACTTATTTGTAATAGCTTGTTAATTACATCAAACAAACACCTCATTAATCTTTTGTAGGTTTGGCCTCATCATTCTCGGTGTTTTTTCTTATATCCGTGAATGTCCATACTAACTTAGGCGTATCTCAACTATTTTCACCAAGACATACCATTGGACCCTATAATATTTTGATGTCAAAGAAACTAATAATAACTTATTCTCTAGATAGGTAGTGGTCATGGATTAAATCCTTTAACTTTTTGGTGTGTTTTGAAAGCAGCCTTTCAGGGACATGATAGAGGGTATGAGAATGGACACCAGAAAGTGCAGATATGATAGTTTTGAAGAACTGTATTTGTATTGTTACTATGTGGCTGGAACTGTTGGCCTAATGAGTGTACCTGTTATGGGAATTGCATCTGATTCTTTACTTTCTACTCAAACTATTTACAGTGCTGCTCTCCACTTGGGAATTGGAAATCAACTCACCAATATTCTAAGAGATGTGGGAGAGGAGTAAGTTTTACCTCTCTCTCTATCTCCTTGTGCCTAAAAGAAGTAACTAAACCAACCCCAAGTTTCTAAATCCTGCATTTTGAACTTGTTTCAGTGCTTTGAGAGGTAGGGTTTATCTTCCTCAAGATGAACTTGCACAATTCGGTTTAAGCAACGACGATATTCTGTCGATGAGAGTTACTGACAAGTGGAGAGAGTTCATGAAAGAACAGATCACAAGGGCGAGGTTTTATTACAAGCTGGCAGAAAAGGGAACCTCTCAACTTGACAAAGCGAGTCGTTGGCCGGTATGTCATTCTTTGTGTATGGTATATCCATTTATTTACATCAGGCAAAAACGAAGACCAAAACATTTGTTTTATATAGTTATGATTCATTTTGCACATAGGTATGGTCATCCTTGATGTTGTACAGCAAAATATTGGATGCAATCGAAGAAAACGATTACGACAACTTCACGAAGAGGGCTTCTGTAGGGAGATCGAAGAGACTTCTCACATTGCCTCTTGCATACACCAAAGCTATTTCAGCACCCAACCAATTCTTCCATTGACTGCAGAAGCAAACCTTAGGCCACTTGGGCTTGTGTTGCCATTTGTGAGAATCAAAATAGAGCAAAGAGAGGGAGAGGCTTAAAAACCAATTTACTAGCACAAACTTGGCTTGCTAATGGTCATGGATGCATTAATTCAAAGCCTGGTATCAAAACTACTATTACAAAGCTTTTTTCATAACAGAATATATGAAATTACAGCCGGCTGCATTATCATTCCAAAATCTAGGGTAAATACATTCTTAAATTCATCTCAACGCGTAAAAAAGCTTCAAATGAGACCAGATAGTTTTGTTCCGTTCAAGATTCGAACCTACACCCTTTTGAGATACACGACAATTGCATCCGAGCTAAGCTCGGCTCGATACTCTGTCAGTTTATTCATCAATAAGCTGAAGAAAAAGAAATGTAATAGCTGGAAGGAAGATGCAGAGTAACAGAACAAATTTAAGGGAAAGAATAATAAAGGCACTCATTAAAGGAACTTGAATTGATAGTCCATCTGTAAAACCCCCCACAAAGAAATCTAAAACAAGCATCCTACAAAATAGTTAACAGAAAAGTAGAGAGACGTGAGAACCAGAGAAAAAAGAAAATTACATGAAACATACTATTAAAAAAAAGATGCATGCAATACATTGTTCTTAAGAGATGTTACACATGCAGTTAATAATGAGTCCCCAGCCCTATAGCTTCCTTCAGCAAAACCTTGAGATTTTCAAGGATGCACTCCTCTCTCCCTCCAACTTGAAGCAACCTGCCTAAATATACATGCTCTTTTGGCCCCCCCAACCCACCAACCCCATATAGGGAAACTGACCTCTCCAATGTAAAAACAGCCAAAAACATATATTTGGAGACAGCTGCTGCTAGAAACTTTCATCTGACAACGTCGCATCATAAGAAGTAGTCGGGAGTTCTTCGAGTGACATCTGGTTCGCCCCTCCTCGGAGCTGGTTCAAACTGCAAAAGCAAAAAATTTCACAACTTTTGACAAATACAAAACATAACACAAACGTAGATACGGATCAGCTGGGATATGGGAGGGAGAGTAACCTGAATGAAGGTGTGCGCCTTGCAGTCATCAACTTCCAGAATTGAAGCCATATTTCCACAGCGATAACAATAATTAGGTGCACTAAATATAGTCACAACTTTTTGTTCCTGTAATAATCAATTTACAATTTTTAAGTTACCACAACACCAAAACTGTAGGATGAAAAGGAAGAAACTTCTTACATGACTCCAGTTGTATCCTTCCATCACTAGCTGATGAGCTCTCGCAATCAACTTTAAACTATTACTGTGGTTAAACTGCTCAGATATGTCCTGGAGAAACAACAAAAAAATCTTGTAAAAGACCATGGTGGAAACATGAAGGCTAGATGGAAAATGAGGAGACTGCTACACAAATTACCTGGCCAAAGGTATATCCAGCACCTCTGGGAGAAATTCCCCAACCACATCGATCGTCTGGGTCCGACCATAAGAGATCGCACATGGGACCTTCATGAGGAACTTCTTGAACACGATCAAAATTCCGTATATTGTCAAGGGTTTCGATGGATGGAGACAAACCACCATGCAAACAGAATATTTCTGATTCAACCTATAAAGATCAGATAAATAAGCATCAGAATATATTTCAGAAACATAAATCAGCAACCATTATGCCAGTACGAGGAATAAAAATATTCCCACTTTTTTTTTTTTGAAATTGGGAAATCGGAACTTTGCTCCATTATACTTGGGGTAACCATGCCCGTCCCTAGGCCAAACACCGGGAGACATCGAAAGAATGGAGACACAGGAGGTGTCTACAAATTAATGTCACAGGAGAGTTTCGAACCTGGGAGCATGAGAGCAAACCTTCAAAGCCTAAGCCTTCAACCAATGTGCCATCCATTGGAGACAAAAACCTTACATTGTAAAACTATTATACATAATGGTGCTTAAATTATACTCACCAAGGCTGTTAGCGGAAAATAGTCGAACAGGTCAGTAAAAATCTTCCAAACATTAGCACTGCCGTACCTGCAAATGAATAAGATAATAAAACTAGAGTTCAGGCTTGAGTTGCATTTTCAAAACTTCGAGTTCATGTCAATGTGATACAGTCTTGGTTCACAAAAAAAAATAAATAAGCATCTCTCCTTCGTGTATTATAAACATATATAGCCTCCATCTTCTGATAAACAACACATAGTGAATACAAAAAATAATAAATAATAAAAAGGAAAATCCCTACTGAGGATAAGCCAGAGAAGACATACTTTCTTAAGCATTCATCATAGAACCCATAAACTTGTGTTATCTGCATAAAGGATCATAAATCACAATTAATGATGAGATCAATAAAAAAAAATACGGACACATAAGAAGAGGTCATGGTACCAAACAAATATTCATCAAAATTATAAGGTTAAACTTGCAACATATTATACTTATACATATGGGTAACCAAACATAATTGAAATAAAAACCTGAAAGTAAGCAGCGAAAATGACAGTGATAAACATTTACCTGGCGACTTTCATGATTTCCTCTAAGAATTGTAATGCGTTGAGGATATCGCACTTTAAGGGCCACTAAAAGCTGCAAAATGACCCAGATTAGGACATAATAGAGTTATTACCCCAAAAAGGCATCCTATGGCCTACTGTGATAACATTGCTATAGAATGGATGATGAATTAACAAAACATGGTAGGAGTTGTGCAGCATTAAATTATTGGACAAGTCCACACTATGGATAATGGTCTTTCAATTCTGTCGATAAGTGATGTTCATGGACCTGGAAATTTTTTAATATCCAATGCTCATGGAAAATGAACCATATTCAGCAAATAAACCTAGTAAAATTAATCACAAATTTCAAATGAGTCCCCAATAATCCTAGAAATAAATAGTCAGTAGAAGTGAGATACAAGTAAGAATGCTATACAAAGAGAATCCTATACAAAGAGGGCCCCAACACAAGCTCTGTTATAGATAAATTGATATTATTCATTTCTCTCTATCTCCATGTTTTAAAAGGCTATTGAGGCTTACGCCTTGAGGATCGCCTCAAGGTGAGGCTCTAACTTTTAACCTCAAGTCTTACGCCTATGTTGGTTCATAAGAGGCTTACGCCTCGATGATAACGCATTGAAGCTTAAAAACCCTATGCCTCGTAGAATAACTAGAAGAATAATATTAATATTTTTCATTCTTGTAATATAAGGGCTTGAACCATAATAACATAGATTTTCTATTATAGATTCTTCTGTTAGAAAGATACAATCGTTTCAGAATCATCAATTTATTTTTGATCACCTGTTGGATTATCTTCCTCTAGCATCTCCTATCGGAGATCTTTGTTGTTTTCACTATAGGTTCACGGAGAATTCACTTATGTTCCATTCATAAATGAAATTATTTCTTATTCCAAAAAATCTCAATCCTATTAGTGTTGGTGTTATGTTTTATGTATTTTTACGCAAGTATTATGCTTTACCATACATGTTTACATAAATTTAGGTTTTTTTATAATATTTTTAATTAAAAGTGAGGCTTACCCCTCATACCGCCTCGAGGCTTACGCCTCACCTCGTCAAGAGAAAAAGTCTTGAGGCCACCTTTAACCTTTTAAAACATTGCTCGATGTTAGTTTTTTTTCATCCGTGAGTGTCCAGGCGAGCTTGCGCGCACCACGACTATTCTCACAAGACAACCCACTTGACCATAAAACATTTGGCTGTCAAGAGAACCCGTAGGAAATTAATTCCTCAACAGGTGGCCACCATGAATCAAACTCATAAACCATTGGTTATCCAAGGCTTTCTTGACCGCATGATGTTTCTGTTGTTCTTAGTTCTAAATCATAATTACCAATTACTACTAGTACAACCATATTCTAATGGCCTAAAACAATATTTAAAATGTCTCGAGAATTCCAAGTCAAATATTTACTCCTTGAATCTTTATTTTACAGAATTCCATAGAAATCAAAACTAAAGATGGTTGTTGCGAAAATTAAGAATTAATTAAATGTTAGAGCACTTATTAGTTACTCTTTTTTAAAAGAAAACTAAGCTTTCATTATCACCTAGATTACAAACATTCCAAGACCCTACTTAATTGAAATTAAACTTTATGATAACAATCACAATTTATGCCAATAAGGAGGTGACGCTTCAATTGTAAATGTCCCTTAAACAAATTTTGTCATGTTATATATGAAGTACCAAGCATATAGTACATCTAAACGTAAACAAAGTACTTACTGTTACAGTCTCAACTGAGTAGTAGCCACGATCAACATAATCTCCCATAAACAAGTAATTTGTATCCGGACACTGCCCCAAGAGAGATATTTAAAGGAATAAAGAACTGTATGATATTGATGGTGTAAAAGAAATAAGAGGCTAACCTAAACTATTCAATGACGACAATAGTCTAGAACTTCAAGAGAAACTTGAAATAAAATATCAATGGTAGTGTGTAGTGAGCATAGAAATTTGACTATAGCTCAATGGATGCTTTAGATAATGTGAAAGAATTAGTAAATTCAAGTTATTGATACGTGACAAATACCCTTTTTATTTGCTTCATTTTATATCCATCACCTAATGACACCCTTCATTATCTACTTGGTAAAATGCTTGAAGTTGGAGAGGCACAACGATTCAACATTAACTAGAGCCTACAATATCAGCATATCAAGAACTTTTCATTCACACTTTAGCATATATTTTGTCGTCCGATTCTTTATTCACTACTCATTCAGCAAAGAAAATCAAAATTCTTGTCAACAGTCAAATTAGATACCTTCCCTCCAATGCGAAAGAGCTCTGCAAGATCATGAAACTGCCCATGAATATCACCACATATTGTTACCGGACTTTTAACAGGCTGCAGAGCATAAAAACCCAAGGCATTAAATATCGCAATTATGCAGCCACTATGACACCCACATCATCAAAATTGCAAGAGAAGAATGAATGCATGTTCAAGAGTATGATCATTATAAAAGCTCCAAGCTCAGTAGATCCCAGATCACGCATTAGAAGCTTCAATTAAGATTCAGACCAAACTTACATTTTAGAAACCTCAGAAAAAATGTCATTAAAATTCATAACCCAATAAAACTGGAGAGTAAAATGCGTCGGAATACTAAATAAGAAAACAAGCCATGGAAGACATAATATAGGAGCTACAGAAATTGTAATAGAAAACACATGGAAAACAACCCCAGACTACTAATAGAATTTACTTCTTGACCTGCTTTAGCAATGGTGTTCTTGAAAGTGGTTTTGAAAGAATATTCCCATCATACAGAATATTAGTAAGAAGTACCCAATAATAAATCCCTTCGCTGTTTATTTTCTAATATGTGAGAAGTGCTTTCAATATTTGTTGAATAATCAACTACTTCAACAATATTTCTAGAATCGGCAAGTAACAAAAATAAGAAATCAATCAAGTTACAAAAAGTAGAATACATGAGAAAAAATGTGAAAAAGGTATTAGTTATGGAAAATGTTTGTATAGAGAGGGATTGGAATGAGAAAGTGGAAAATAGTTAATGAGTGAAATTATAAATGTAAAGACTAAAAATCTAATAGGAAAGAGTGAAAAGAGAGGTCGGTGAGAGAAAGTGCATGGCACCAAGTAAAGCACACCTGGACATTGCTCTCGTCCATTAATATCTCCTTAGCTTTCTCACACAATACTCTTACCTGCAGTAGAGATAATAAACACTTCAGAAGTTAAGATCTTTGAAAGAAAAAATAAAAATTTATGTCTAGCTTATACTGAAGTCAAATAAAACAGAAAAAAATGAAGGCACTATTAATTGATATAATTAAATTTACCCCAATCCACGAGCTTAAGCTTTTGGGTTGATTGGTGATTTAGCATAATTCAACGTGGTATCAACCTATCAGGGCAGGACGTCCTAAGTTCAAGTCCCTGCCGAGGTCATTTTCTTCCTCAATTAAAATTGAATTCCACTCATAGGGCATTCCTCAAATTTCCAAGCCCACAAGTGAGGGAAAATGTTGGTTGATATAATTAAATTCACCCCCGGCCAATCCACAGCTTAAGATTTTGGGTTGACCGGTGATTTCACATAATTCAACCTAGTATCAGAGCAGAAGGTTCTGAGTTCAAGTCTTTACCGAGTCGTTTTCCTCCCCAATTAGAGTTGAATTCCACTTGAAGGGAATTTCTCAAATTTCCAAGCCCACGAGTGAGGGGATGAGTTGGTTGATATAATTGAATTTACCACAGGCCAATCCACAAGCTTAAACTTTAGGATGGATTGGTGATTTAACATAATTCAACCCAGTATCAGAGCAGAGGGTCCTAAGTTCAAGCCCTACCAATTCACAGTTCAAGCCCTTCCAATTCGCTTTCGGTTGATTGATGATTTTACATAATTTAAAAGGCACAATCACATATTCATTTCATATATAACTAAAACGATACAACCCATTGTCAGCAAAGGAGCAATGAACAACCCATCAAAAAAAATCTTCAATGGGAAATCATTAATAGAGAGAACCTAGAAAGTGCAGACTATGAAAATGAGAAGAAATCAAGTTTTATTGAAAAGAATAATAACTACCGAAGCAAACATCATTCTATGGGGGATCAGAATAAAACATTCCCCGCCTATATAATATGGTCTGGATCTCATAATCAGCACACTTGTTCGCACACAACCTATAGCAACTCCAAAGTTCTATACCCTAAATCTTTGACTATGCTATGTATTACCGATACTGAATGTCTGAAATAAAAATCTGATCGTGATCCTTCCTTTCTTCTAATGGTTCTTGGATAGTATTTTGATCTATTGAGTTGAGCCATAAATTCACGTCAAGCAAAAAAGTAACTTTAAGAATGTTCAAAGCAGTTCCCCAGAAACAGAAATAGGAAGCTAAGTACCATTACTTGAGCAACTGGGGTTGTTCAGGCTTTCTCACTTAGATGATATTGATGATAAAAGCAAGTATAGCATAGTTCATTAGAAAGCCAACGACATGACAAGTGGAACCCTCGTCTTGTCAATCTGTACATCAAGGATCAGTCCCGTCTCTGAACAGGAAACAGTAAATTGTACAGCTAGAAATTATACTTCCAAGACAACCTGTTGAGAACGAAACTGTTCGACATTATTCCTCAATTTACAGACACCATGGTATCGATAGGCCGCTCACTTAATTCCACGCTCAAACACATGCGGGTGTGACAACTGGTGAGTAATCTCAATCAATTCAACCAGGAACAAGACAGAAACGTTCTTAGGCGTAACTTACCACGCCAAATAGCATTAACTGGGGCAATAATCTCGCACAAGCACCACCGTAAAAGATCTATTTCGCGTAGGCTCAAATCTTACCCGAACAACCATATTTCTAAGAATCCAACCACTAGATCTACCCTCACAATACCTCGTAGGTTAGCCTAACCGCAACGGATGAAGCCGGATCCATCACATTGCTTTAACCATCCGAAAACCGCCGCAAGGATAAGCAAACAATCTCAAGATTCAAGGATATGACGAGAAAAACGAACAAAAAGTAGAGAGAAAAAGCAAGTACCTCCTGCTCGTTCAATGGCTTGCACTGCATGAGCTGAGAAATCTGCTGGTCGACATTTCCATGGGAGTTGGAGGATAAAGAATCCATGATTTGATGAATCAAAGCAGCCAATCACAGATCAAGATCTCGGCAAGTTCATAGAATTTCGTGAGCCCTGAAAGATCCGCCGGAAAACCCTAGAAAAAGGGCCCTGTCTTCTTCTTGTTCTTGTTCTTCTTCTTCTTCCTTCTAATTACTAAAATTGAAAATATTACGCGAAATTCTTTATGTATTTTGGTTCGAAGCCCGGTAAAAATAATCCCACATTCGCATGCTTTGCGCGTGAAATTAACGCGTTTGTTGTATGATGACACGTCGACATTTCCATGGGAGAGGCGTTGTCTTTTTGAGATTGTGGACGTGAATTAGTGATGGTGATCGGAGATTTACAAAAGGATTATGGTCGTTCCTAAAAGCGTGTTTGGTGTAAGGATTAAGATTAAGTTAGTCGGTATTAAGTTGAGTTGAGTATTAAGTTAAGCTGAGGATTAAGTTAATCTGTATTTGGTGAAAGGGTTAAGTTAAACTGTATTAAATTGTTTGGTATAGGGATTAAGTTAAGTTGAGTTTTTATTTATTATTTTTCATACATTTTTGTAAAAATCTATTTTCAATTTGTTTTCCTAAATGAAAAAATTACATTCCTTTGAAACAGTAACAACATGATATTAGTAGTTATGTTTGATCATTATATATTTTATTATTTATTTCAATTTTAACACAATATTTTTATTTAAATTTAAAAACAATATAACAAAGTCTATATCTATTCAACAAATTGAAGAAGAAGTTTAAATTATATCAAAATCATTTTAATTTAATCACAAGTTTAATTTTAAAAAATACACACAATTTAATTTATTTAGTATATCATAATATTTTAGACAACAGTTTATATATATATAGTTTTTTTTTTAACAAATTTTTGTATAATTGTTAAAATTTATAGTTGGAACTTAAATTTTATTTTAATTCAAAATAAATTAAATATTGAATCAAAATCTTCAAGGTTATCATCAAATTTGATCTTTAATAATAAAATCGATATTATTTTTTAAAAAAAATATATTGTTACCAAACGATATCTTTCAATAAAAATATTTTATTTATTTTGTAATTTATTTGAGAGATATATATTTTGATATAGAATATATTAATAAATTAAAAATAATATTTTTTTAAAAAAAATTCTTTTGGGTGGTCTTGAATTCAATAAAAAAAAATGTCATGTAGAGGGATGCTTGGATCTTTAAGAAAAATATTAATGTTCAAATTCATTAATTATTTTTATAAATATTATAGTACCTTAATCATAAATTAAATATAAATTGTATTATGCAAAATTTAAAAAATGGGAATCTGAAAAAAAAAAAAAAAAAAAAGTTAAAGAACAAGTTTTATATTTAAAATTTCTAAGTACTAGACCCTCCAAGTAAAACTAATAGGGAGAGAAATCAAATCCGAAAAAACACACAAAAGATTTTATTCAAATAATTTTATAAAGAAATATAATAATAATGATAATAATAAAAAAGAATCTGAGCCTTATATATGTGTTGATATATCTCTTTATTTATTTAAAAAAAATACAAATATATATAAATATTTCTTTTCCTTGCCCAAAACCATCCATGGTGTTTAAGTTACAAACCCAAAGGCTAGCTGCAACCAGGATCGATGTCAGAGACATCCACACAAATTTGGGCACATAATTATAAAAGAAATACCAGTTTTTTTAAAAAAAGAATTCTTCAATTGAAAAATGCCCAAAATTCTAAATCCATGAATTGGACTCAGAAACTTGAGTCTTAAAATGGAGAAAAAAAAATCAAATAAAACTCAAAATACTTCAATCAACATACACCTGAACAAAAAAAATTCTAACAGAATTTAGAAAAAAAAGGACAAAAACCACCGTTTGATTTTATTTCTAAAGAAGAAGAGAACGAAGGGATACGAAATAATCCCCATTTGATTGGATCTGAACGCCATAGTTCGCAGGGGAAAGAAAAAAATGAAATCGAATCTCAAAATGGGAAAAAATGTAAATCAAACTTCCAAACCAAAAGAAGAGAGAACTATGGTGGCGAAGAGAATTGGAAAACCAGAAGAAGAGAGAGAATACCGATGGGGAAGACGAAACGTTCCAAATGAGGAGATTGCTCGATAGACGAGCGGATTTTGAACAATAATTACTGTTAGACATCCAGATTAACTTAATATGAGATAAAGAGTCGCATAAGATGCATACCAAACAAGGTTTTAGGGGCTTAAGTTAATCCAGATTAACTTAAGCCCCCCACCACCCCAATGCACAAAACAAATGGAACTAATTGTTTCGAGGGAAATTGTAATGAATGGACACTTTTAAGAAAATAATTGTAAATCTAAACATATTTGAAATTATTTATGAATTTATTTTATATTTTAAATTTAATTAATAATATTTTTCTATTATCTTAATCTTAATTCTTAATACCTTAAAGTGTGGCTTAGGGGAAAATCATTTTTAGACGATTTTGCCCATAAGTCACATTATATATTTACATATATGCCATTTTTATTTAAATTAAAAAAAATTTTAAAAAAACTCCGACATTTTAAAATAAATGCAATCCACTAACTTTTGATGTCCATGATAAATTTAAGAAGAAAAAAAAACTCCCCCACATATTCATTCATTATAAATTTCCATGAAACTCTTAATTAAAAGTCTACCATTTATCATACTTACGTATCATTTTGAAAACTTTTTTTTAATTTTCTTTTTATAAATAATAATTTACTACATAATCAATGTAAGAATGTAATCTTATTTTGCCCTACCTTACTATCTTAAAATGTGGCTTGTGGGAAAAATTATTTTTAGACGATTTTGCCATTAAGTCACATTATATATCTACAAACAAATCATTTTCTCCTTAAAAAAAAATAACAAACCCACGTTTTTTTTTGTTTAAATCTATATCCCCACCCACTAAGTAGTACATTAATTGTATTTCATAATTTTTTTTCAAATTTCATATTATTACTAATTAATGAGTATTCGAATTTGGAAAGTGTATGAGTTTTTCTTATGTCATTCTCTTCTTAAAAAAAACAGCAAACCCACGCTTTTTTTTTTTGTTTAATTCTATATCCCCACCCACTAAGTAGTACATTAATTGTATGATTTTTGGAAAATTTAATGTTCTTTATCATAGTATTATTACACTGAGTTAAATGAGGATTAGAATTTGGAAAGTTTATGGTTTTTTCTTTAACTTTCTTTAATGTTGAGTTTTAAATGTTTTGTAGCTTTCTTTCTACAACTATATATATAGAACTATGTTTCATATTCTTTTTTGCATACAATTGAGTTTTTTCTTTCTTTTTATGTTCTTTCTTTCTACAACTATATATAGAGCTATGTTTCATAGATTTTTTTGCATACAATTGAGTTTTTTCTTCTTTTTATGTTTATATATTGTGTTTTGTCTCATTATTGTTTACTTTCATATTGTTTTTTTTTTTTCGTTGCTTTATCTAACCTTTGTTATTTTGTTTTGTTTTGGTTTCTTTGTTACAAGCTCGATCATTTGTAGCTTATAACAAAATTTGAAGACGTTTAACAAAGAAAAATTGAAGATAATCTATAATATTATTCGAAGGTAAGCATAAATAATTTTATAATTCATTCGTCTATCAACTTTTATATGGTATTTAGCATTTCTAACAATAATAGTTTTACGAAATTTGTGTTTGCGATAATAGTTTTAAAGTTTTATTCATACTATATAAATATATTTGATTTTATATTCTTATTAAGAATTTGAAAGATTTCTTTTAATTATTTCACTAAACTGTTGGATCGGTATGACAACCCTAGAGGGGGTGAATAGGGTTTTACACAAATTTTCCTAATTAAGCTTAAGATATATATTCTAAATATCAAACTTTTTACAAGTGATAAAAAAGAAACAATAATGCACTACACAAGATTGATAAAGATTATGTAAAACCAATTTGATTTAAAGCAATACGGATTAAAGCATGAAAGACAATACTAAAAATTATTTCAAAAGTAAATAGGAAAGAGTTAGAGAAGATGACACCGTGATTTATAGTGGTTCGGCAAGCCTACTCCACTACCCAAGCGCCTCTTGTGATTTTGAAAAACCTTTTTGCTTAACTCTTTCCACGGATTAGAGTCCAACCGTAAACCGCTCCTTTTACGAGTTCAAGAGCAAACTCGATCTTTTCCACGGATCAAGATCAAACCGTTACAAAGTATAGAATTTTTTGGAACACACTTTACAACTCTCTCAAAAGAGTGGATATACAAATTTTATCTCACACAACCAAATCCTCACAATACAATATGCCTCTTAAGAATAAAATCTAAAAGAAAAGGTTGAGAGCTTGGAGAGAGCAACAATGGAGCTTTTGATTTTTAGAGGATTGAGTAATAAAAGTTGTGTTGTGTTTTTGGAGAAGAAGATTGAGTTTAAAAAGAGAGGGAAATGGGGTAAAAGACAACATTTAATTTGAGCCATCGGATATATAAAATATAAAATGAGTGGTGGAGATTAAAAGTTAAAATAAGTAAAAAGATAAAAGGTTAAAAGTTAAAAAAGTTAAAAGTTAAAAGTTAAAATAATATATATAAAATATTATTATTATTATTATTATATATATATATATATTTTCAAAACAATCAGAACGGTCACTGACCAGTTCTGATTTTTTTTTTTTTTTTTTTTTACCGTTGGAATATATATAAATATATAAATATATATATAAATATATAAATATATATATATATAGAGAATTTACCATCAGCAGCACATTCTACCTCTTGTATTATATTTGTAGCATAATTTTAAAAATAATTCATCTATAGCATATTTATTTCTATCACTCACCTAGTGATAGTCTATCACTCACCTAGTGATAGAACTCAATTTAGATTTCTATCACTGATAGAAAACTTAAAGAGTGATAGAATGAGTCTCATTGATTGAATTCTATCACTAGTAGAACTCAACAAGTGATAGAAGTCAATTTGAATTTTCTGCTACAAATGAAATTATTTTAGATTTTGTGCTATAGATGGAAATATTTTGCCTTTTTTTGTTATACATGTAAAATCCCCATATATATATATATATATATATATATATATATATATATATTTTTTTTTTTTTTTAATTTCTTTTTCCTTTTCTTTTTCCTTTTCTTTTATTTTCATTTTATTGTCAAAACTACCAAAAGCCACCATTTGTCACTCATCCAAAACTCCACATGTCAACTTCTAAATAGCCCACGATGTACACTCAGCTGCCACGTCAACGTCTCGGGATTTTCTCGTTCAAACTTGTTTTGTCAATAACTTCTTCGTTTCAACTCCGATTTGAGTAATTCAAATTGCGTTGGAATCCTTGTTTCGAGCACTACACTGTTGACATCTTAAAACATCAAAATTATTAGTAAATAATATCAGGTTTGTTATCATCAAAATATTAATTAATTAATTTGAGATAGGGCAAAAAAGCCAACAATCTCCCCTTTTTTTATGATGACAAACAACTAAAAAAAATCACTTGAAAAACCATAAGAATCAATTGAGTACATGTGTCCAATAATATCATCATAAAGTTCACATTAATTTTCCCCCTAAATTAATGCATCAATAATAATAAGATATGTTACAAACATTTCAAATAAATTTTTTTTCAAAGAACTTCTCCCCCTTTGTAATCATAAAAAAGAAATAAGATATAAAAGCTCCCTCTAAATATAAGAATATTTCCTCTACCAACATGATTACATACTTCTCAAAATAGCTCCCCCTAACAATATGCCTTAAAGCAAAATATAAATTTAAGAGGCATCACAACGAATAATACCAAGTTCGAGCCTATTTTTGCAAAAATTCTCTTCATTCAAAGGCTTGGTAAAAATATCCGCTAATTGATTATTAGAGCTCACAAAATCAAGTATAATATGACCATTTTGCACATGCTCTCTAATAAAGTGATGTCTAATATCAATATGCTTAGTTCTTGAATGATGTATAGGATTTTTGGTCAAATTTATAGCACTAGTATTATCACAAAATATTGGCACATTATCAAATTTTAAACCAAAATCACATCATGTTTGTTTCATCCAAAGAATTTGAGCACAACAACTAGCCACCACAATATATTCCACCTTGGTAGTAGATAAGGCAACCAAATTTTGCTTTTTGCTAAACCAAGATACTAAGGAACTTCCAAGAAATTGACAAGTCCCACTAGTACTTTTACGATCAAGTAAACTTCCGGCAAAATCCGCATCGGAATATCCTACTAAATTAAATTCAACATTTCTAGGATACCACAAGCCTAAATCAATAGTACCAAGTAAATATTTAAATATTCTTTTCACGGCATGCAAATGAGATTCCTTAGGACAATATTGAAATCTAGCACAAGACATACACTAAACATGATATCGGGTCTACTTGCGGTTAAATAAAGAAGAGATCCAATCATACCTCGATAAGCTTTTAAGTCCACACATTTACCTTTTTCATCTTGTCAAGTTTGGTAGATGTGCTCATAGGAGTTTTTGCAATTTTACCTTCGTTGAGCTTGAATCTTTTGAGTAAATCCTTTGTGTATTTCTCTTGACTTATGAAGATGCCATTCTTGAGTTGTTTGATTTGAAGTCCAAGAAAGAAGCTAAGCTCTCCCATCATACTCATTTCAAACTCACTATGCATACACTTAGAAAATTCTTCACACAAAGAAGGATTAGTAGAACCAAAAATAATATCATCTACATAAATTTGCACTAAAAGCATATCATTTTCCTTAGTCTTGATGAAGAGAGTAGTATCAAGTTTACCCATTTTAAAATCATTTTTAAGAAGAAAGTTGCTAAGTCTATCATACCAAGCTCTTTGAGCTTGTTTTAAACCATAAAGAGCCTTTTTCAACTTATAAACATGATTAGGCAAATCAAAACTTTCAAACCCGGGAGGTTGTTCTACATAAACTTCCTCCATAATATAACCATTTAAAAATGCACTTTTTACATCCATTTGATACAAGATAAAATTCTTATAAGAAGAAAAAGCAAGTAACATTCTAATAGCTTCTAATCTAGCAACGGGTGCAAAAGTTTCTTCATAATCTATACCTTCCTTGTAACGGCCCGGAAATTTCATCCCGGTCTTCCCGGGAGGCCCAGGGGTATTTTGGTAATTTTGGGTCGGGCCGACAGGGCCGGTTATGTAATTGAAAATTGCCGGAAAAATTATGAGTCGATTTGAATAGGATCGGGAATTTTGGTGAAGACATTTGGGCTTGGAAAAAGGTAAAAGTAAAAAGGGAATTAAATAGCGCGTCGAGTGAGATTCGAGCCAAGGACATGTCGCATGCTAAGCAGGGGTCGCTGCCAATCGCGCCACTGAGCGCTCTTGTGCTTCTAAACGCACGATCTTATATTTATGCCTGTTCGATGCAGATTTTGGTTTAAAAGCCAGCTCGCCCGACTCCTCCCCCATTTCTTCTTCTTCTTCTTCGCGGATTCACTTCGACCGACCGACGATTTCCTTGCGATTTCTTCCTTCTCCAGCTCCGATTCGCACGTATTCGTCTTCCCCAGTTCGAAGGTCGATCCTTTCCGGGCAGCAGGTGAGCTTTCCTTCTTTTTCTTCTTCTCTTCTTCGATCCGAGCCCCCTGCTTCCGGGCTTCGTTTCCCGGCCGTGTTGAAGTGAATTTCTGGATAGGTTTTGTGCAGCTTGCGTAGGAGAGTTCGTCCAACAACTATCGGCCGTCGAATCTTCGCCAATCGCTCGAATTCGGATTTTCTCCATCGCCCCTGTTCGCGCGCAAAAACAGAGCCCTTGTTCGCCGTGCTCGCGTGCGCGGCGCAGGCACCTCGCCGCCGAGCCTCGCCGCTGCTACGCGCGCTCTCCTCGCCAGCCTCAGTGTCACGCCACGCGCTTGCCCACCAGTGTGCCGCTTCGCCCGCTGCGCGTGCCCTCGCGCCCACTGACGCCGCCCGCATCCGTCCGCCATGCGCGCACAGCGCCCAAAGACGCCCATTTATGCGCCCAGTAGCGCCAACCAACCCGTTGCCGCCGTTCGTGCAATCGGCTCGTTCGCGCGTTAAATCGCGCGCCTCGTGAGTTGCTCCCGAGCCGAGCCTCGTTTATTTTATTATATTTAGGCCTATTGTGTGATTTTTGTTGTGATTGATAGGTTCTCGGTAGCTAGTTCGGGTTCGTTTTGCAATTTAGGATTTCGTGTCAAATCGTCCCCGACCAAGGTAAGGATTTCTTACCGGAGTTGTGTGGACCTGCGATATATTATGCGATTGCCGATTGATTGCTTGTTTGTGTTTATTGACATGTGTAGCTAGGTTCTCTACTCGAATTCCCGATTAGCATGATTTTCCCGATTTAATTCTCATGTTAATCCATGCTAGGTTGTTCCTTTCTAGCATGCTCAGTATCTGCCTTGCTTCGTAGTATCATGCTAGGCTCGTTGTATTCTTATTGAGCACGTATTGGATTTTATGGATTTGTTTGCTGATTGCTAGGGCGGGTTAGAGTTGCGGTAGATAGCATCATCCGGACTTTGATGCATAAAGTACCTTGCATCCATGGCGGGGGACGTCGAGCAAGTCATTCCGTCCTCAACCCCGTGAGGGATTAGCTAACCTGCGGTAGGCCCCGCAATCTTGGGTGAGGGTGGCGATCGTTAAATGCCCCAACCGTCGAGATGATGACTTGGCATTGCTTCGTCCCCCGACGATCGGCACGTCCCTCGGCGTGTTCGGCCGTAGCCCCCGACGCCACCACTGTAAGGTAAGGCGGCGGCTCGGTGTAAGCCTACCACGACCCGTTTCCTTAGCCTCGGTGCGGTGGTTCAGCCGACATAGTTTACGTGTCGTGTCTCACACCCCTGTCGCCGACACCCGATCCAAAGAATTAGTTAGGCGTGGTGATCGGACATGGGCGCTTTGCCTCTAGACCCAGCACCCCATAGTCTGCAGTAGCACGCGGTGCATGTTTACGCTCATTACAAATACACCGGAGAGCTCCTCGGGATCTTGAGCCAGTGTACCTTTCGTCGACGAGTGAGACGGTGAGGCCGGGACTTGTTTCTCGTATATGGCGACTTATGTATTGGATGTGTGGTGATATTATTCCGGACTAAGACCTTAAATTGGCATCCGAGGCCCAAGTGTGGGCTAAGCTATGTGCTCTATTCTGTGTTTATATTCATAGCTTGCATACGCTCATCGAGATGACCATGTATATCGTGTTGTACCCCGGTTGGGGATTCTTACCGAGTAATTCGTTACTCACCCTTATACGTGGTTTTTCCACAGGTACCAAGTTGCGAGACAGGATGGTGAAGGAGGAGCTGTGATCATGGGGCTCAGTCATCAAACTCTCGATTTTGTGTTATGACTCTTTATGTTTTATTTCCCCACTGAATGCATGTGACAAGGCACTGAGCCCTAGGATGTTTTCTCTCGAATATTTTGTGGATTCCAGCATTATTGTATTTAGACATGTTTTGAATGATTTTAAGAAATCTCTGATCGGAGTATACTTTGGAAATGTATTTATCTTGGAACAGTGCTTGGAAAGCGAGGGGACGGTTCGGGGAAATTGTATAGTTTTTAAAGGGGTTATTTTGAATGTTTTGTTTTAATTGGAATCCGAAATCATGTCTGTTTAAATGTCCTTTCTTTACTTTGAATGCATGCATTGGGGTAAGGGCCCATTTAGTGCCCCATTCGGGTCGGTCCCTTACATTCCTCTTGACAATAACCTTGAGCTACAAGTCTAGCTTTATTTCTAATTATATTTCCATTTTCATCCATTTTATTTCTAAAAACCCATTTAGTCACAATAATAGAAATGTTAGAAGGCCTAGGGACTAATTCCCAAACTTTGTTTCTTTCAAATTGATTTAACTCTTCTTGCATAGCTAAAATCCAAAATTCATCATTTTCGGCATCTTTAAAACTTTTTGGTTCAATTTGAGAAACAAAAGAAAGATGATTAAATAAATTAAGAGAGGAACGAGTTTTCACACCTTGTTCGGGATCACCAAGAATCAAGTCTTTGGGATGAGATGAAACATACCTCCATTCTTTAGGCATAGATGAAGAACATTCTTCATTCTTATCGTTGAAGCTCATTTCTTCTTTACATGAAGCAATTTCTTTACCTTTATCACTAACAATTATATCTCCAAAATTTTCTTCTAAGGCATCACCACATATAGACTCAATAGAAATACTTTTACAAGATTCATCAAACACAACATGCATAGATTCCTCAATAACTAATGTTCTCTTATTGAAAACTCTATAAGCTTTACTAGAAGAAGAATAACCAAGAAAAATACCAACATCCGTTTTAGAATCAAAATTTTCAAGTTTTTCTTTGTTGTTCAAAATAAAACATTTGCATCCAAAAACTTTGAAATACCCAATATTTGGGACTTTTTCATGCCAAAGCTCGTAAGGAGTTTTATCTAAAGAAGGTCTAATTAAAACTCTATTTAAAACATAACAAGCGGTATTAACGGCTTCCGCCCAAAAATACTTAGGCAAATTATACTCATGCAACATAGATCTAGCATATTCTTGCAAAGTACGATTTTTCCTTTCAACTACACCATTTTGTTGATGAGTTCTTGGAGCGGAGAAGTTATGAGAAAAACCATTTTCTTCACAAAAGTTTTCAAAAGCAATGCTATCAAATTCTCCTCCATGATCACTCCTAATTTTAGAAATGAGAAACCCCTTTTCATTTTGAACTCTTTTTGCAAAACTAGCAAAACTTTTCAAAGCATTATCTTTATGTTTTAGCATTAAAACCCAAGTATATCTTGAAAAATCATCAACTATCACAAAAGCATAATAATTCCCTCCAAAACTAGCAATTCTAGAAGGGCCAAATCCATGTGTAATAGTTGAAGAGGTCTAGATGTAGAGATCATATTTTTAGATTTGAAAGATGACTTAGTTTGCTTACCCATTTGACAAGCATCACAAACTCTATCTTTTTCAAATTTAATATTGGGAAGACCTCTAACTAAGGAACTTTTAGAAATATTTGAAATTAAGTGCATGCTAGCATGTCCTAATCTTCTATGCCATAACCATGAATCATTTTGTAAAGCCGAAAGACATTTATCACTAATAGGACAATCATTCAAATCAATAGTGTATACATTTTCATCTCTATTTCCAACAAATAAAACTTTTCCATCACTAGCATTTTCAATTATGCAATTCTTTTTATCAAACATAACTCTAAATCCTTTATCACATATTTGACTAATACTAAGTAAATCTTGCTTCAAACCATCAACTAAAAGTACATTTTCAATCAAAGTAGAAGAAGCATTACCAATACTACCCTTACCGATTATTTTACCTTTCTTGTTGTCACCAAAAATTACTAAGCCTCCATCCTTTCTTAAGAGATTGACAAACTTGGATTGGTCTCCCGTCATGTGCCTTGAGCAACCACTATCCAAATACCATTTATTTTTCTTGGAGGCTTTCAAACAAACCTACAAACACAAATATTCAAGTTTGATCCTTTGGTACCCATACTTGTTTGGGTCCTAGAAGGTTAGCATTTTTAAACTTTGGAATCCATTTTACTTTTGCATCCACATTTACCACATTTGATTTAGACAAGTAACAAGAATAAGATTTATGTCCATACTTGCCACATGAAAAACAAACAACATTATGCAATGATTTATCTCTTATAATAAAATTATGTACTCTACTTTTCTTTGAGAAATTATTTCTATGAAACTTTGCTTTTGGAGAAAATTTTCTTCTTGTAGTAGTATGAGCATATTTTAATTTAAAACACTTAGGTCTTATATGACCTTTAACACCACAATAATGACATATAGACACAAAGCTAGATTTATCATGTTTGGACACAATTTTAGGAATATTAAGCTTAGATACAAGAGGAGATGCTTTAACAAAAATAGTTTTAGAAGTTGAAGGAGTAGAAACTTCATCAATGTAACCTACACCTCTTTTATCACCATAAGACTTTCCTAGTTCAATTATTTTATCCAATCTTTGGGCACCTATAGTTAACTTTTTAATAGACTCATTAGCCCTATCAAGTTCATGCAAAACATTTAATTCCTTTTCTTTGAGCAACTTAATCAAATTATCTTTTTCACAACAATCTTGCTCAAGAAATTTAACTTTATCAAGTAAGATATTTTTCTCATCACAATCTAAAGCATGTTCATCACAAGAGACATCTATTTTATCAATTTTCACAATATCATGCTCATGCAATTTTAAGCAAGTAATTTCATCAAGTAAAGTCTTATTTTCACTAGTAAGAGTATTATATTTCTTTCTAAGCACATTATATTTTGAACCAAGCTTTTCTAAGTCATTTTGCATGTTTTAAAAAGTTTCAAATAATTCATCATAAGAAGGGGATTCTAGAGTTACCCCATCATCTTGTTCATCACCTTAGTCACTATGAGCCATGAAGCAAAAATTTGCTACTTCTTCATCACTTCCACTTTCACTTTCATCACTATCATCCCAAGTAGCCTTCATTGCTTTCTTCTTGAATTTCTTGGATGATTTGAGGAGTGGACAATCCGTTCTTATATGACCCGGTTTCTTGCATTCATAACATATTACCTCATCCTTCTTGTTCTTTTCTCCTTTTGATTCTCTTTGGTTGGAAAAGTTCTTTTTGAATTGTTTCTTCCTCTTGATGAAGTTTTTATACTTACGTGAAAAATATGCAATATCATCTTCATCAAGAACATCTTCATCTTCGGAGTCAACTTCCAAGGTGATAGACTTTAAAGCAATACTCTTCTTCTTTTTGGACTTATCTTCCATATTCTCTTTTATGGTAATCTCATGTGTCATGAGAGAACCAATAAATTCCTCCAAATAGAGTTTGGTGAGATCCTTTGCTTCTTATATTGCCGTCACCTTTGCTTCCCAATTCTTTGGTAGACACCTAAGAATTTTCCTAACATTTTCAGATGTACTATATTCTTTTCCAAGGCCCTTCAAAGAATTTGTGATGTTAGTAAATCTAGTAAACATTTCGATAATAGATTCATTTTCATTCATCTTGAACAATTCATAATTATGAACAAGCATGCTAATTTTTGTTTCTTTAACTTGACTTGTTCCTTCATATGTCACTTCAAGAATATCCCAAATTTCTTTAGCCGAAGAACACATAGATACTCTATTGAACTCATCACAACTTAAGGCACAATATAAATAGTTCATAGTTCTAGCATTAAAAGCAAGCTTTTTCAATTCATCTTCATCACATTCATCTTCTAATTTAGGCACATCTTTATCATTAACCTTTTTCGTGAGAATATTGGGACCTTTAATAACGTCAATGGATTTCAAATATATCATCATTCTAATTTTCCAATAACCATAATTTGACCCATCAAAGTAAGGAGGCCTAGAGGATGATTGTCCTTCATTAATACCACTTCCTACAAGGTTTGCCATAAAGCTCAAACAATAAAGTTTATATTAAAAATCTAGAAGAGCAACTTGACTCTGATACCAATTGTTGGATCGGTATGACAACCCTAGAGGGGGGGTGAATAGGGTTTTACACAAATTTTCCTAATTAAGCTTAAGATATATATTCTAAATATCAAACTTTTTACAAGTGATAAAAAAGAAACAATAATGCACCTCACAAGATTGATAAAGATTATGTAAAACCAATTTGATTTAAAGCAATACAGATTAAAGCATGAAAGACAATACTAAAAATTATTTCAAAAGTAAATAGGAAAGAGTTAGAGAAGATGACACCGTGATTTATAGTGGTTCGGCAAGCCTACTCCACTACCCAAGCGCCTCTTGGGATTTTGAAAAACCTTTTTGCTTAACTCTTTCCACGGATTAGAGTCCAACCGTAAACCGCTCCTTTTACGAGTTCAAAAGCAAACTCGATCTTTTCCACGGATCAAGATCAAACCGTTACAAAGTATAGAATTTTTTGGAACACACTTTACAACTCTCTCAAAAGAGTGGATATACAAATTTTATCTCACACAACCAAATCCTCACAATACAATATGTCTCTCAAGAATAAAATCTAAAAGAAAAGGTTGAGAGCTTGAAGAGAGCAACAATGGAGCTTTTGATTTTTAGAGGATTGAGTAATAAAAGTTGTGTTGTGTTTTTGGAGAAGAAGATTGAGTTTAAAAAGAGAGGGAAATGGGGTAAAAGACAACATTTAATTTGAGCCATTGGATATATAAAATATAAAATGAATGGTGGAGATTAAAAGTTAAAAGAAGTAAAAATATAAAAGGTTAAAAGTTAAAAAAGTAAAAAGATAAAAGGTTAAAAGTTAAAAAAGTAAAAAGTTAAAATAATAAATAATAAATAATATATATAAAATATTATTATTATTATTATTATTATTATATTTTCAAAACAATCAGAACGGTCACTAACCAGTTCTGTTTTTTTTTTTTTTACCGTTGGAATATATATAAATATAAATAAATAAATATATATATATATATATATATATATATTTTTAAATTTCTTTTTCCTTTTCTTTTTCTTTTTCTTTTATTTTCATTTTATTTTCAAAACTACCAAAAGCCACCATTTGTCACTCATCCAAAACTCCACATGTCAACTTCTAAATAGCCCACGATGTACACTCAGCTGCCACGTCACCGTCTCGGGATTTTCTCGTTCAAACTTGTTTTGTCAATAACTTCTTCGTTTCAACTCTGATTTGAGTAATTCAAATTGCGTTGGAATCCTTGTTTCGAGCACTACACTGTTGACATCTTAAAACATCAAAATTATTAGTAAATAATATCAGGTTTGTTATCATCAAAATATTAATTAATTAATTAATTAAAATTAATTAATTTGAGATAGGGCCACAAAGCCAACATAAACATGTATTATTAAAATATAATTTATAAAATAAAATAAACAAGAGTAAAAAACCAAAGTATTTTTTAGTTTTTAGTTTTTTTTTAAAAAAAAACTTGAGGTTTGTCATTTATTCCTTTAACATTTGATTTTTTCGTTATTATAATAAAACTAATTTAGAGAATTGAAGAAGAAAGATTGAAATTAAAAAAAATGATGTTATATTTGTTCTTCTAATACTAAATTTCACCCAACTATTTTTAAACCCTCTTTAATATTGAAATAAGTTGTTCGATATGTAAGTATAAAATCAATATCATTTTACCTTACAACTTTATTTGTTTGTCAATTCAAATGTGATGAAGTTATGTAACAATATTGTATTCTTATTGTATTTATTTGGGCATCATTAATTTTATTGTATATTTATATATTGTATTTAATTTCGTTGAACAACTATTCCAAGTAATATTGCTCATTTCTAATATTGTTCGGGCATGACCTAAATAATGATGCCCACACATGTGATCCAATACAAACCACAATTTATTTTATTTTAAATAAAAAAAGTATAATGATATATAAAGAAAAATAGAATGTTCGGGCATGACCTAAATAATGATGCTCACACATGTGGTCCAATACAAACTACAATCTATTTTATTTTAAATAAAAATGTATAATAATATAATAAAGAAAAATAGAATATGATCCATATTTGGTCACTTGACCTTATTATTTAGCTCGGACATAGTTTAAATATTTCGCTTTTTAATTCTAAAATTGTATTATAATTTCATCTTATAATATAACTATTCTCTATTTTTAGTAAATTAATAATTATCTTACAATATGCGTATGCAAAAAAGAATATGAAACATAGCTCTATATATAGTTGTAGAAACAAAGAACATAAAAAGAAAGAAAAAACTCAATTGTATGCAAAAAAGAATATGAAACATAGCTCTATATATAGTTGTAGAAAGAAAGTTACAAAACATTTAAAACTCAACATTAAAAAAATTAAAGAAAAAAGCATAAACTTTCCAAATTCTAATCCTCATTTAACTCAGTGTAATAATACTATGATAAAGAACATTAAATTTTCCAAAAATCATACAATTAATGTAGTATTTAATGTCGTTGAACATCTATTCCAAGTAATATTGCTCATTTCTAATATTGTTCGGGCATGACCTAAATAATGATGCTCACACATGTGATCCAATACAAACTACAATCTATTTTATTATTTTAAATAAAAAAGTATAATAAAGAAAAATAGAATGTTCGGGCATGACCTAAATAATGATGCCCACATATGTGGTCCAATACAAACCACAATCTATTTTATTTTAAATAAAAATGTATAATAATATAGGGGCTTTTGCATGTATATTACAAAATGGATAAAATATTACATGAATAGCACAATAATGAAAATATTTGCACATATAACAAAAATTGTAAATTGATAGACTTCATATTGATAGATTCTATCGATAAAAGGTGATAGAATCAATTACTAATAAATAAAGTAAATTGATAGACTTCCATCAGATTTTATCAAGAGTCTATCAATAAGAGCCGATAGAATTAGTCACTGATAAAATTGATAGACTTCTATCAGTAGAGAATGATAGATTCTATCAAAGTCTTCTATAAAAAAGGTAAATAATTTTTTTTTTTTAAATGGCAGAATTTGCTATAAAAGAATTATTTTTAAAAATGTGCTATAATTATAAACTGTGGTAAAAAAGTTGCTATACAACGCAAATTCCCAATAATATAATAAAGAAAAATAGAATGTGATTTATATTTGGTCACTTGACCTTATTATTTAGCTCGGACATAGCTTAAATATTTCGCCTTTTTAATTTTAAAATTGTAGTATAATTTCATCTTATAATATAACTATTCTCTTTTTTTAGTAAATTAATAATTATCTTACAATATGCTAAATTTAAATATATATATATATATATATATATATATCTTTTTTTAAATTTATCTTACAATGTAATTAAATTATAACTTAAATTTTAATAACATTTACGTTAAATTAAACACACGTGCATGACACATATTAAATTTCTAGTATCATTATAGGACGCTTTGCGCATTACATGTTTTTTTTCTTCAAATGGGCAGGTTTGATATGGTGCCCACAATTTGCTTGGCCACCAATTTATAACCTTTTTTTCTTTCAGCCATTTTTTCAAAAAACTAATTATGTTCATATATTCTTTCAAAATTTCATGATTTTTATTTATTTTGTTTTTCCTTCATTTTTAGCTTTTTTTTTAATTTCATTAGGTGGATTTTGATTTACAGAATTTCAAGCTATAAATGTTTTTTTTTTAAATCTTCAAGCTCTAATGTTAAATTGCCTAAAAAACAATCATATAACTTATATAATATGATCGATACCAAAATAATTACAAATTTAGTAAAATTTAAAAAGATTTGTATTATAGTCATAAATACAGTTCAATATTGTATTATTAATAATCATTAATACAGTATTATTTATTATTAATAGTATATATTATTAATACCGTATTATTATTAATACATATGACCATGATTGCTAATTTTTTTTAAAAGTAACCATATTTATAATTATTTTCTAAATTTGACTAATCTTATAAGTTTCCCAAAATAATGTCCATAAATATTTATTAATTTAAAACCTGTATTTATTTATTCATACTTAATTAATCCATAAATGTAGTAATCCATAATTAATACATAATTAATCCGAAAGTAGTATTCATAGATAACATGATCATACCACCAAACATGAATTATCATAAACTCTTATTTATTTGAACTGTATTTATTTGTTAGGGGAATTGTATTGCATGAGTTGTATTATAAATATTCATTATTACAATATTATGTATTGTTAATATACTCATTAATACCAATAATTATAGTTATTTTTTTTAAAGTGATCATATTTGTAATTATTTTCTAATTTTACTAAACTAGTAAGATCCCCTAATTATTAATACATGACTAAAGTTTTTATGAAATCAATCTCATTTTTTTCACACATTTTATGAAGTATTAATGTATTGAGCTTTGACACTGTATTCACAAAATAATCATTAAAAAATACAAAGAAATATAAAGTTTGATGAATTAATACTATATATAAGATAAATACATATACGGTACTAATTCAATATTTAGCCTCAAGTAAAATTATGTTACCATATTTGTACATAACATAATCAATAGCACAACAATAATTTATAAACTCTTTTTTATTTGAAACTCATATTTATTGATTAATACATAATTAAAAAATTTAGATATTTTGAAAAAAAAATAAAAAAAATAAGAACATAAAACAATTCTCTATCAAAATAAAAATGGAAGAAAAAAAAATCTATAAAATTCCCCTATTTGGGGAGACTTTTAAGCCAACCAGTTGATATTAAAAAATTTTAGACCCTTTAATATTAATTTAATTATGGGGTATTTAAGTCTTTTGATTACAAGAAGAAAAACGGTGGATCCATGTTTGCTAAATTTTTTAAATGTGGATATACTTGCAAATTGTTTCTTCATTCAACCTAGATCTTGTTTCTATTGACCATTTTCTTTTTCTTCTTTTGTCATAATATATTAAATTATGCATTGGCCTCCATGAAAAATGTTGAAATGAAGTTCATTTTACAGGTTATACTTTAGTTTTTAAAATTTAGACAAGGTTAATTTCAATAATTTTAAAATTTGTAATTGTTGACTGAGGAATTTCAGCCAGTCATAGATCGCCACGTCATTATCCCAAATTTAATGATGAAAATTAAATTAAATTGATTTGAAACAAAAGTTGGGTTTTCTTGAATTTGGGTCAAAATTAAACCAGACCGAGGTTCGTTTAGTGAACCGAACCAAAAAGTCCAAATCCAAAAGACCACGCCTAAGCCCATGGTCCATAAGAGCTCTATAAATAGAAGAGCTCTTTTTCATTTGAAGGGGTCAGAAATTTGAAGTTCCAGAGAAAATTCCACCAAATCGAAGACTCTCCAAATTTTCGAGGATCAAATAGCCTTTGAAGTCCACTTCAGAAGCAACCAAATACGAAGAACGCTCATCCTGTTCTTCAAATCAAGAACATACATTCAGAGAGAAAGAATTAGAGGATCAAGCATAGAGATTGAACCAATTTCGCACAAACTCATCTCAAACTGAAGTTCAACTCCACAAATAAAAATTTCTCCGAAAATCTCGTGTGAACAAATTGGCACACCCAGTGGGACCTTTCTACCTCTCATCTGAATCTCTTGCATAAATCAAGCAACCATGTCTGGAAAAGCCACGTCAAAGATCGCTGCTCCAAAAGGCTCAATCAAAGGAAGAAACACTACCTCGAAGGTGCCTGCTCCAAGAAACTACACTGGATCTATCACGCGTAGTCATTCCAAGTCCGTCGAAAGCAATGAACCTCAAGTAAACACCAGATGCGATCGTAAAATGAATCGCAGGACTACTAGAGGGGACATCTGATGAAATCGTCGTCAAAGATAACCCATTGTTCGACCAAGTCAGTCCTACCGTTGATTAACCAAAGGAGACATCTAATCATGATGTGATGTCTGTTATGATGGCTGGTGATGGAGGCCATGATCGAATGGTAGAGTTTGAAAGAAAGCTCGAGCAGATGATGAAATAAATTGAGGAAAGAGACTTAGAGATCACTTAGCTCAAAAATCAAATGGAGAACCAAGAGACGGGTGAATCAAGCCAGAGTCCACACGAGAGAGTTAATGATAAAGGAAAGAACCCTCTCTTTGAAGCACAACCACAACTACACTCAACCTCAGTCGCTTTCTTGTCTGTCCAACAGCTACCGACCTGATCAAGAACACTATTAGAGCTCAAGGTGGTGGGTCAGTTCAAAGTTCTCTTTTGTATTCCAAGCCATACACAAAGAGAATAGACAACTTAAGAATGCATGCAGGGTACCAGCCACCAAAGTTCCAACACTTCGATGGAAAAGGCAACCCCAAGCAACATGTTGCTCATTTCATAGAAACTTGTGAAACTGCTGGCACACGAGGACACTTTCTCGTAAGACAGTTTGTTCGGACATTAAAAGGGAACTCGTTTGATTGGTATACTGACTTGGAGCCTGAGACAATAGACAGCTGGGAAGAGCTAGAAAGAGAGTTCCTTAACCGGTTCTACAGCACGAGACAGACTGTCAGTATGATCGAACTGACAAATGCGAAACAACGGAAGGGTGAGCCTGTTGTCAACTATATCAACCGATGGCGAGCTCTTAGTCTTGACTGCAAAGACCGCCTCAATGAAACGTCCACGATCGACATCTGTGTCCAGGGCATGCATTTGAGACTCCTATACATCCTGAAGGGAATCAAGCCTCGCACTTTTGAGGAGCTGGTGACCCGAGCTCATGATATGGAGCTGAGCATTGATACAAAGGGAAATAAAGATTCTCTGGTCTTAGAAACCCGTAAAGAAAAGAAGGATTTCAAGCCCATAGAAAAAGTTACAATAAATGTGGCAAATGAGTCAATGACCATCGGTGCAACTCCTTTACAGTTTTCCACAAAAGCAAAGGAAACAAAAGTTGAGAAACGGCCTGTTGTAGAGCAAAGACGTCGTCTAACATTGCAGGAGAGACAAGAAAAAGTATATCCATTTCCAGACTCTGATGTTGCTGATATGTTACAGCAACTGCTAGAAACAAAACTCATCCAGTTGCCCGAATGCAAGCGTCCCGAGGAGTTAGGCAAGGTAAATGATCCTAACTACTGTAAATACCATCGCGTCGTCAGCCATCCCATCTAGAAATGCTTTGTTTTGAAAGAGTTGATTATGAGATTGGTTAGAGAAAAGAAAATTGAGCTAGACTTAGAGGAAGTAGCTCAAATGAATCATGCCACTAGGTTCTTCAGCCTAAAGTACAACCACTCAAGGGTGCAACACTGTAAGGGACCGACCCGAATGGGGCACTAAATGGGCCCTTATCCCAATGCATGCATTCAAAGTAAAGGACATTTAAACAAACATGATTTCGGATTCCAATTAAAACAAAAACATTCAAAATAACTCCTTTAAAAACTAGACAATTTCCCTAGAACCTATCCCTGTTTCCAAGCACCTGTTCCAAGATAAATACATTTCCAAAGTTTACTCTGATCAGAGATTTACTAAAAGTCATTCAAAACCTGTTCAGATACAAAATGCTGGAATCCACAAATATTTACAAACATCCTAGGGCTCCGTGCCCGACTACATGCATTCAGGGAAAACAAAACACACGAGAGTCATAATACAAAAATCAGAGTTGGAAGACTGGGACCCATGATCACGCTCCTCCTTCGGAGCATCTGTCGTCGCAAGACCACGATTACAGTGGAAAACCACGAGAATAAGGGTGAGTAACGAATTACTCAGTAAGAATCCCCAACCGGGGGTACAATACGATATACATGGTCATCTCGATGAGCGTATGCAAGCCATGAATATAAACACAGAATAGAGCACATAGCTTAGCCCATACTTGGGCCTCGGATGCCAACTAGGGTCTTAGTCCGGAAATAATATCACCACACAGTCTAATATATAAATCGCCTATACGAGAAACAAGTCCCGGCCTCGGCTTTGTCTCTTTGTCGACGAAAGGTACACTCGGCTCACAATCCCGAGAGCTCTCCAATCGGTATTTGTAATGAGCGTAAACATGCACCGCGTGCTCTGCGCGAACTATGGGGGGGTTGCGGAGTGCGAGGCAAGCCGCCCATATCCGATCCACCACGCCTAACTAAATCTTTGGATCGGTGTCACCGACATAGGGTGTGAGACTGACACGTAAACTATGTCGGCTGAACCACCGCACTTGGGGCCAAGGAACGGTCGTGGTAGGCTTACACCGAGAAGCCGTCCTTGCCTTAACAGTGGCAATCGGGACTCTACCGCCAAACATGCGAGGACATGCCGGCGCCGGGGGCGAGGCAATGCCAAGTCATCATCCCGGCCGTTGGGGCATTTAACGATCGCCACCCTCACCCAAGATTGCAGGGCCTACCGCTTGGGTTAGCTAATCCCTCACGGGGTCCAGGGACGGAATGACTTGCTCGACGTCCCTGCCATGGATGCAAGGTTCTTTATGCATCAGGCCCGGATGATGCTATCTACCTGCAATTCTAACCTGCCCTAGAAAACAGCAAACAATTCCATAAAATCCAATACGTGCTCAATAAGAATACAACGAGCCTAGCATGATACTACGAAGCAAGGAAACAGATACGAGCATGCTGAGAGAGAACAACCTAGCATGGATTAACATGAGAATTAAACCAGGAAAATCATGTTATCGGGAATTCAGAATAGAATACCTAGCTACACATGTCAATAAACACAAACAAGCAGTCAATCAGCAATCACATATAATATCGCAGGGTCCACACAACTTCGGTAAGAAATCCTTACCTTGGTCGGGGACGAATACACGGAAACCTAGGTCGCGAACGAACCCGAACTAGCTCACAGGAACCTAACAAGCACAACACAATTACACACAATATCTAAATTAAATAAAATAAAATAAAATAAAATAATTCACTCGGCTCTCACTCACTCGCCTCGCTCGGCTCGGCTCGGCTTGGCGGCGGCTCGGCTCGGCGCGAGACCTGCGACACGGCGTGGCGGGCGCGGCTTAGCGACACGGCTCTCGGCGGCGCGCGGCTCGGCGGCAGCGCGCGGGACACGTGGCGGGGCGCTTCTGCGCGCGCGAGCGATGCAGAGGTGCGAGGGCGCGCGCGCGGTGTGCGGCGAGACTCGGCGGCACTGCGCAGCAACAGAGCACGAAACAGGGGCGAAGGAGACATCCCAAAATCGAACGATCCACGGGGATTCGACGAGCGATTCTTCGTTGGAGAACTTCCCTACACTAGCCGCACACAAACCACCCGGAAAATCACTTCACCATGGCGTGAAACGAAGCCGAAGAAGGGCTCGGAACGAAGAAGAGAAGAAGAAGGGGAAGGAAAATTTACCTTCACCGGAAAAGGATCGACCTCGGTGGGAAGACAACCACGATCGATTCGGGTGGAGAAGCGTAAATCGCGGAGATCGCCAGTCGGTCGAAGGAGAAACGAAGGAGAAATCGCGAGGAAGAAGAAGCTTCGGGCGAGCTCTGCTTTTATATGAGAATCCCACTGCGCACGGCATATATACCAAATCGCGCGCGTAGATTAACAAACACGCGACACGTCCCTTGCCTAGCACGCGACACGTCCCTGGTTCGAATCTCACTCGACGCGCTATTTAATTCCTCATTTAATTTTACTCATTCCCAAGCCCAAATGCCTTCACCAAAAATCCCGATCCTATTCAAATTGACTCATAATTATTCCGGAAATTTTCAATTCAAAACCGGCCCTGTCGGCCCGACCCAAAATTACCAAAATGCCCCTAGGCCTCCCGGGAAGACCGGGATGAAATTTCTGGGCCGTTACAACACCGAGTTGGTCTCAATGTTTGATTCGATTTGGCTCATTTGAGCTAGTTGTTGTTCAATTTCAAAAGAGATCCTCGGACCACAACCTTCAAAAGGAGAATCTTCAACAAGCTTTCATCCAAGAAAGATGTATTTTAGAGCCAACCGTAGATGAGAATGAAGGTTGGACTGTTGTAACCCGTCGCAGGAAACAAAAGCAGACTTATGCTCAGAAAGAATCACGCTTGTTTCAAGAGCCAAAGAGGAAGAGATTGCCTAAGAAACGAGACAAAAGATTTGTAAGGAAATCTAAGCCCATCATAGAGGAATGCGAAGATTTTCTACGAGCACGTCATGCTATAACGTTGGCAGACTTCATCCCAAGAAATGTTTTGAGTGAAGGAAAAAATGAAGTGTTAGACATTGCTACATGTCATGTGATTTTCACAAGTGATAATTCAGTGAGCTCTTCAAAAGCTGTCATTGAGCCTAAAGCTACGTCCTCGTTCAACATAGAAAATTTGATATCACTCCCTCAAACAGATAAAAACTCTCTGATCGAGGCATTATTAGACTCAAGTAGCGAGAATGTTAAAATATCTATGACACACGCTCACAGTTCGACATGCATGTTCATAAGTTTCACGGACGAGGATCTGTTGTTGGGATCAAAGCCTCACAACCGTCTTTTGTACGTCTCGGGCTATGTACGAGAGAAAATAGTTGGACGAATCCTCATCGATAATGGGTCAGCTGTCAACATAATGCCTAAGGTAACCTTGAAGCAACTAGGCATCTCCATGGAAGAGCTCTCTGACAACAAGTTATTAATCCAAGGCTTCAATCAAGGCGGACAACGGGTGATTGGCATGATACGGCTTGAAGTCATCATTGGCGAGTTGAGTGCAGATACTTTGTTCCATGTAATAGATTGAAAAACAACATATCGATTAGTATTGGGACGACCCTGGATTCATGAAAACCGAGTTGTCACTTCCTCGTTGCATAAATGCTTTAAGTTTTACCAAAACGGGGTTAAAAAAGTAGAAGCTGACACAAATCCATTCTTAGAGGTCGAGTCTCATTTCGCCGACGCAAAATTCTATACAAAGAACGAGAGTGTGGAGAAAACAGTTCCACAAGAGGTCCCTACGAGAAAAGAGAATGAAGAAGCTAGGCTAAAGCCAGAGGCCGACATAAAAAAGAAAGGGTAGTAAAAGAAGAAAAGTCATGCCCAGTAAAGATAGAGGCTTCAATGAGTTTAGTAGCTCCTAAGGTTCCAAAAGATGAGAAACTTCTAACTTCACCCATCCTACGCTATGTCCCTGTATCCCGACGAAAAAAGGGTGAAGCACCTTTCACCGAATGTTCTAAAAGTTTGAAAGTGGAGGATGTCAAAGTATTAAAGGAGAGTTTCACCACTCCTTTGACAAAGATGAAAAAGCAATGGAGTCAAAAGAATGAAGAAGATGAGAAGAATGTGGCTCTGCCTGAGAAACGAACAAATGATGGATTTGACCCCAATGCGTACAAACTTCTGGCTAATGCAGGGTACGATTTCTCGACACTTACCGAGTTCAAACGCCTAAGTATGTTTGATGACCAAGCCAAGCTTTCTTCGACACAAAAGAAACTATTGAAGAAGGTTACGCTCTACCAATGTCAAGAAAAGGACTTGAATATAAGTCACCTGAGCCAGTCCGCATAACAAGAAGAGAGAAGACAAAGATGGAAGATGCCAACCACATAACAATTCAAGAGGTTGAAGAATCAAAAAAAGGGAAGAATGTCGGTCGCAAAGTGTCCGCCCTTAAACACATTGGATCATCAAATTCTCGCATTTTCGCACTTCAAAGGTTGGGTACGGTAAGAGGAAAAAATAAAGAAACATCTGTTATCACCAATAAGATGAAACCCTCAATCTTCAACCGATTAAGTAGACCCATAGTGGAAAAAGAAACTCTATCTTGGGGTTGAGTGCGACCATCCATCTTTCAAAGGTTAAGCAGACAAGCAAAGGGAAAGGAAGATACAAGCTCAACTACAGATATGTCGCAACAATCAGTTTTTCAAAGATTAAGCTTAACTACAGCAAAAAACCGGGGGCATCCCAAGTCTGTAATTGATCGAATCTCTCATGAAAGCTTAGGGAGAACTGTCAAAGACAATTCACCGAGCAAGATAAGAAGCAACAAAGATATCCACAGTGTTGTTCCATCTCGCATAAAGAGAAAAATGTTTACTACTGTTGAAACTGAAGGTTCGTTGAGAGTAAAGCGTCGTGATGTTGTTTTCACTAACCCGGGAAAAGAGAAAATAAAACAAGAAGAAAGAAATACTTTATGTCACCATATCACCGTCATAGAATAGACAGAGGTTGAGGTAGGTGAACAAGATGTTGATAAAGTGCCACTTCTATTAGAAGATGGCAATCAATCCACGGTAGATGAGCTTAAGGAAATCAATCTTGGCACGAAAGAGAAGTTGCGTCTAACTTTCATAAGCACGTTGCTTACGCTCGAGGAGGAGACCGAGTATCTAAGTCTTCTTACAACATACAGGGACATATTTTCCTGGCCATACAAGGAAATGCTGGGACTTGATCCAAAAGTTGCAGTCCATCATCTAGCTGTTAAACCTGGATCTCGACCGATCAAGCAAACTCAACAGCGATTTAGACCAGAACTTATCCCACAAATAGAGGTCGAAGTAAATAAGTTGATTGAAGCTGGGTTTATCCGTGAAGTAAAATACCCAACATGGATCGCCAACATTGTTCCAGTAAGGAAGAAGAATGGACAACTTTGTGTCTGTATTGATTTTCACGATCTGAACAATGCATGTCTGAAGGATGATTTTCCATTGCCTATTACTGAAATCATGGTTGATGCCACTACTGGACATGAAGCTTTATCTTACATGGATGGATCATTAGGCTACAATCAGATAAGGATGACTCTTGAAGATGAAGAAATGACTGCCCTTAGAACTTTAAAGGGAATATATTGTTACAAGGTCATGTCGTTCGGACTGAAGAATGCTGATGCAACCTATCAACGAGTAATGCAGAATATTTTCGACTATATGCTACACAAACGTGTTGAATGTTATGTTGACGATCTCGTGGTTAAATCTGTAAAACGACAAGATCACTAGAAGAGCTTAAGGTAGTCTTCGATCGACTAAGAAAGTATCAATTGAAGATGAACCCTCTCAAATCTGCATTTGGAGTAACTTCGGGAAAATATTTGGGGTTCATCGTAAGACATCGGGGGATTGAGATAGACTAGTCAAAGATCGATGTAATACAAAAGATGCAACCGCCAAAGAATTTGCACGAGCTAAGAAGTCTTCAAGGGCGTCTAGCTTACATAAGAAAGTTCATTTTAAACCTAGCTGGTAGATGCCATCCTTTTCAAAGATTGATGAAGAAAGGAGAAATATTTGAGTGGGATGAGGCATGTAAAAATGCCTTCGAAAGCATAAAGAAATATTTGCTTAACCCTCCTGTCTTGGGCTCCCCAACAGATGGAAAATCATTGCTTTTTTACATTACCGCGCAATAACGATCATTTGGGGCATTATTTTCCCAGGAAGGAGAAGGTGGAAAAGAGATAACACTATATTACCTAAGCTGAACTCTTACAGAAGCAGAACTAAACTACTCTCCCATCGAGAAGATGTGTTTGGCTCTTTTCTTCTCTATCGATAAGCTGAGGCATTACATGCAGGCGTTCACCGTACGTTTAGTTGCAAAAGCAGACCCAATCAAATATATGTTGTCTCGACCGATAATTTCAGGACGTCTGGCTAAATGGGCAGTTCTTCTTCAACAATACGACATTGTTTACGTCCCACAAAAAGCTATGAAAGAACAAGCATTGACAGACTTCTTAGCAGACC
The DNA here is from genome assembly GCA_036507275.1 of Sicyos edulis. NCBI lineage: Eukaryota > Viridiplantae > Streptophyta > Magnoliopsida > Cucurbitales > Cucurbitaceae > Sicyos > Sicyos edulis. The sequence goes on from CM071850.1 coordinate 9,545,846, forward strand.
ACCTTGTTCCCTCAGACTGGAAGTTGTGTGAAAACTTCCCTCATAAAGAAGTATTCATGGTCGAAGTCATAAACCCGTGGACAATGTATTTTGATGGTGCAACACAAAAAAGTGGTGCAGGTGCAGGTGTTGTCTTTATTTCACCTGAAAAACATATGTTGCCTTACAACTTCACACTCAGAGAGCTATGCTCGAATAATGTAGCAGAGTATCAGGCCTTGATAATATATTTTCAAATGACCATCGATATCGACGTAAAGTATATAGAGATATTCGGCCATTCGAAATTAGTGATAAGCCAAGTCCTACTCCAATATGATACAAAGCATGAAGACTTAAAACCATACTTTACATATGCTAGACAATTATTAGAGAAGCTCGATAGCTTCATCATAGAGCATGTCCCAAGGTAGGGAAATAATAGGGTCGATGCAATGGCCAACTTGGCTACTGCGCTGACAATCTCTGATGAGGAAAATATGAGCATTACACTCTATAAAAAATAGGTCATACCACTACCCGATAATGGACATCAAGAGTCTAATACAATATCTGTTTATGTGATTGAAGAGGAAGACTGGCGCCAACCTATCATTGACTACCTTCAGCATGGGAAGCTCCCTACAGAGCCTCGACGCAAGGCAGATGTCCGAAGAAGATCTGCTCGATTTTTCTATTACAAGAGACTCTTTATCGTCGCTCCTACGAATGACTCCTTCTTCGATGCTTGGGTAAACATGAGTCAGATACAGCATTAGAGGAAGCACACTCAGGAATTTGTGGTGCTCATCAGTCCGGTCCAAAGCTTCATTTTCAGCTAAAAAGGATGGGTTCCTATTGGCCTACTATGGTCTAAGATTCGATGGAGTACGCAAAGAAATGTGAAGCTTGTCAAGTCCATGCAAATTTTATACACCAATCGCCAGAGCCTCTTCATTCAACCATTGCTTCATGGCCATTTGAGGCTTAGGGACTTGATCTCGTAGGCCCTATGACTCCAAAGTCATTAGTATGTCACTCTTACACTTTGGCTGCGGCCGACTACTTTTCAAGGTGGGCTGAAGCGATTCCTTTGCGGGAAGCAAAGAAAGAAAATGTTGCAAATTTCATCCGAACGCATATAATCTACCATTATGACATTCTCTATCGCATTGTAACAGATAATGGAAGACAATTTTCCAATAGCTTGATAGATAAGTTATGTGAAAAATTCCATTTCAAACAACACAAGGCATCTATATACAATGCAGCAACAAATGGTAACAAGACCTCGTGCAACCTATTGAAGAAGACAGTCTCCAAGGCAAAGAGGGATTGGCAGGAAAGAATCGGTGAAGCATTGTGGGCCTATCGGACTACGCATCGCACACCTACCGGAGTCACACCATATTCTTTGGTCTATGGAGTAGAAGTCGTACTTCCATTGGAGAGAGAAATTCCATCACTTCGAATGGCCATACAATAAGGGTTGACAGTTGAAGAAAATGCAACACTCCGCCTCCAAGAGTTAGAAACATTGGATGAAAGAAGGTTTGAAGCTCAGCAAGCATTGCAATGTTATCAAGCACGAATGATCAAGGCTTTTGACAAAAATATCAAGCCTCGTTCGTTTCAAGTTGGAGACCTTGTGCTTGCCGTTAGAAGACCTATCATCACGACGCAACATACAAGAAATAAGTTCACACCTAAATGGGACGGACCCTATGTTGTTCAAAAAGTCTACACTAATAAAGCTTACAAGATTGTGGATAAAGACGGACTAAGAATTGGCCCGATCAACGGAAAGTTTCTTAAGAAGTTCTATGCTTAATGGTGTAACACTCCTTGGCGTATGAGTATAAACTGCAAGCTATGTAATTGAACTCGTTATGACTTGATCCATTCCTTATAAAAGGGTACGTAGGTAGCTTAACAAATTTTAAGTTCAGCCACAATTTTAAAAAAATTATTATTGTCCAAAGCTATGTAATTGAACTACGTTATGACTTGATCCATTCTTTATAAAAGGGTAGGTTGGTAGCTTAATGATTTTTTAAGTTCAGTCACAATTTAAAAGAAGTCTGCTAGCATTACAGTGTTACCAATCATGAATTTTACGTCCAGCCATAATAAAAATAGGGAGAGAGAAAATCATAATGAAAGCTCTGATTTTATTTATGATGGAAAAGATGAACTGACTAATACAATGAGTAAGCTAAATTAATAAATAAAGTAGCAAGTTCCTACAATGCGAAAAAACAATTAAAACAAGTAGCAATTTGTTATAATGTGACTACAGATCAAGAAAACTAAAATGTCCAGTTCGAATCCTACAACATTTTTCATGCACTCACAATAGCTTCTTTCAATGTTGCTCGGTCTGTCTGCTATCATTAGGGGTGGCATTTAGTTGCTCAACTTTACGCACTTCTTCTTCGAGTGTAGAAGCCTTTTGTTGTCTCCGGCTTGCAAATTCTTCTTCTGCGGTAAGAAGTTCAGAAATTCTCTTATGATCAACCTTCAACTTTTTTATTTGACGGGATACATCTTTAGACTATTTACGAAGGCTATCTTTCTTCTCATTTGAGGCTCGCACGTCTGAGAACATGCTCTCCATATCTTCTTTAAGTTTTAATAAATCTTGGTCCTCATTGGCAGAGCTAGGTTGAATATTGGTTGTCTGCTTCAAGTCATTATATGCACGAATGGTATCAAGATATTCATTTACAGATTTTCTAATAGGGGTTAAATCAGTTGTAGAATTTTTCGAGATGCCTTGAAAGATTATTTCCATGTCTGACTCAAGAGCGCATGCATTCTCATAGGGTGTACTTTTTAACAGGTCTTTGGCTTGTGTCCACATACGGATAGCGGCTAGACGATTTACTCAATAACAATTTCGGCAGCACTAAGGTTTGAAGGTCCAGCATAAGTAGTGTTTGCATCGCCTTGCTCAGGATCTTCATTAACGGCAGTGGGTTGATTAACTTCATCAATTAGCACATGTACTTGTTCTGTAGGCTTAAGATGATCAGAACTTGCAACCAAGTGAGAAGGCTATAACAAAAAAAAAAAAAAATCATTTCCTTGAAAAAAATCATGTTAAAAAAATGATGATATATAAAGAAAAAAAGGATGCTCACTATAGACGAAGTCAGTCTTGGGATCTCGGAATTGGCACAGGTTTGCTCTACATCTTTTGAGAGACCTTCAAACGGGGTGTCACTCATGCCATGGGATTTTTTAACTCTTTTTCTTTTTCAGTGGTGATCCTTGCTAGTACTACAACTTCTATCATTTTCTCTAGTGGTTTTTTTTTGCAAGAGTCGTAGTTTCAGGCATTGGTATGCGAACATCCAAGACTATTTCATCTGTAGACACGTCTATTGGGGTCTTAGATTTGGATGAGGAAGGAGTAAAACTACTTGCGAGTTGATGAAGATTGTCTTCTAAGTAGCTCTCATGTTTGCTGCCCCACCAATTCCTAAAAGACTGTGTGACTTGGTCATGCGGATTCAGCTCGAGAGCTGGGAGATAGACTGTGGTCAAGGTCAAGGTTTTGCTAGAAATCCTTCAATGATGAAAAATATTGTTTAAATTGTTTTTGGAGATTTTTCAGGAAGGTCATCTGGTATATCTTGGTAAAACCCAAATTGTCGTCCAAAGCGATGAGGTTTATAGGCTTCAAAATTCATTACCTTACCATGACGAGTTGCTAAATAACATGATCGTAAACTTAAAAAAAATGATGATGATGGGTAGGGCAGACCCCTGTCATCTTTTATGGTTTTGGCTTTACCCCTAGCAGACAGACTTGCATGCTAGGCTATCGAGGTACCTTAGTGGATCAGTTGGCGAGCAGCAACATTGTCAAAAAGCTTTGCACCACCCTCGCTGGAAAATTGGGTCATCAAAGGGCCGTTAATTGGGGTGTGTAAATCAAAATGGATGCCAAAGTAATGTGCGAGCCACCCATACACATAGTGAATAGGGAAACAAATATCAGTACGCCCGATCAATGATGGTGTATGGCAAACCTTGCCAAGACCACGATAGATGTTACTCAAGACTCGAACTACGAGATTATAAGCTTGACCTTCAGCCATGAGAGATGCAGTTTTAAATACACCTGGACAGACAAAGTGGATGCTTTTGGAAGGGAACACGAAGACACATAACCAACAGAAAAGGAAGGCAGCCAGATAAGTTTCGTTCTTTGCTTCTTCTTCTACACCAAGTTCATAAAATAGCTCTTGTTCTTCTTCTAACCAACCTCGTGCTTTGAGAAGTACCCCATTTGGAATGTTTGTAGAGGGAGGACGTGAATTTCTCTTGGATCTTCGAGGTAGAGGTTTTTCATACTTCCCATCACCTTTGAACCAGAATGAGATCCAATATTTAACGGGAATTTATTGTTTTTCTACCTTTTGAGATGCGATACGGTGATAGGCGTCAAACAAATAGCTGCAACCTTTTGGCAGATGGATGGTACGGTTTGATGATCTCATCAACTCAATGTATCTTAGGACCACTTCATCATAAAACTTACCTTTGATTGGGAGACCCCCAAACAACCACATATCCCATAAGGAAAGAGAGACCTTACAAGAGGAAGTATGAAGAGTATTGGTTGCGGGACACCATGCTTCACAGAATGCTCGAATGATGTCACTATTACGATCATACGTGTATGCGATTACTACTTGCAATAACCCGGAACCTGCTAGGATGCTATGACTTCGAGTGACAACAAGCTCCAACCACTCCCAGTAGTGTTGTATGAAAGCGAATTCTCAATTAAACTTAAAGGTAGAACCCCAACGAACTCTTTCGTTGATTATTCGTCGTGCTAATGTTTGCTCCGGCTTAATATTTGGCCTCCTATCATGTAAGCTGGATTTCAGAATCCATCTTTGAGAAAAAGATTGAGAATGTGAAGGCATCTCACGAGACCATTGTGGCAGAAAGAAGAACTCATGAACCCTAGAATTTGAGTGTTTAAATGGCTCATCGATCAGGAGAATAGTTCCTTTCGTGAAGATTTCGTCTTTGTCATTCAGTATTACAAGACTCTTTTGCCCACGTTCGTAAAGCCTAGTTGTAACGGCCCGGAAATTTCATCCCGGTCTTCCCGGGAGGCCCAGGGGCATTTGGTAATTTTGGGTCGGGCCGACAGGGCCGGTTATGAAATTGTTAATTGCCGGAAAAATTATGAGTCGATTTGAATAGGATCGGGAATTTTGGTGAAGACATTTGGGCTTGGGAAAAGGTAAAAATAAATAGGAAATTAAATAGCGCGTCGAGTGAGATTCGAGCCAGGGCCTTGTGCACGCATGCTAGGCAAGAGGCGCGCGCCAGTGAGCCATCGGGCGTGTTTGTTATTCTATGCGCGCGATCTCGTATATATGCCGTGCGCAGTGGTGATTTTATAAAAGCAGAATTTTCCGCCCGAAGCTTCTTCTTCCTCGTGATTTCCTTCTTCGACCGACCGCGAATTCCTCCCTCGCCGACTTCAATTCGCCAGATTTCCTTCTCCAAATCGAAGCTGATGCCGAGCAGCTGGTAAGTCTTTTCCTCTTTTTCTCTCTTCTTCTTCTTCCTCTCCTTCAAATCCGACTTCTTCTTCCCTGTTTTGATTTCCATTTTTTCCGGTCGAGTCGAGGTGATTTGAGGTATGGGTTTTGTGCAGCTAGTGTAGGGGAGTTCACCATCAAAGAATCGCTCTTCGAATCCCCGTGGATCGCTCGATTTTGGGTTTTCTCCATCGCCCATGTTTTCGTGCTATATCGCTGCCGCTGGTGCCGCGAGCCTCGCCGCTTTGCGCGCGCGCCTCCGCCAGCCTCAAGTGTCACGTCCGCGCGCGCAAGCCCCAATCGTGCGCTCGCGCGCGCGCGCCTCGCGCCCTGCATCGCCCGATATCCGTCGCGCCTCGCCTCGCGCTGCCAGCGCCAACCAACCCCCCATTGCTTTGCCGTTCGTGCAATTGGCCCGTTCGTGCGTTCGTTGCGCCTCGTGAGTTGCTCCCGAGCTGAGGCTCGTTTATTTTATTATATTTAGGCCTATTGTGTGATTTTTGTTGTGATTGATAGGTTCTCGGTAGCTAGTTCGGGTTCGTTCGCAATTTAGGATTTCGTGTCAAATCGTCCCCGACCAAGGTAAGGATTTCTTACCGGAGTTGTGTGGACCCTGCGATATATTATGCGATTGCTGATTGATTGCTTGTTTGTGTTTATTGACATGTGTAGCTAGGTTCTCTATTCTGAATTCTCGATTAGCATGATTTTCCTGATTTAATTCTCATGTTAATCCATGCTAGGTTGTTTCTTTCTAGCATGCTCGTATCTGTTCATTGCTTTGTAGTATCATGCTAGGCTCGTTGTATTCTTATTGAGCACGTCTTGGATTTTATGGAATTGTTTGCTGTTTGCTAGGGCAGGTTAGAATTGCAGGTAGATAGGATCATCCGGGCCTGATGCATAAAGTACCTTGCATCCATGGCGGGGACGTCGAGCAAGTCATTCCGTCCTGACCCCGTGAGGGATTAGCTAACCTGCCGGTAGGCCCCGCAATCTTGGGTGAGGGTGGCGATCGTTAAATGCCCCAACCGTCGGGATGATGACTTGGCATTGCCTCGCCCTCGGCGATCGGCACGCCCTCGGCGTGTTCGGCGTAGCCCCCGATTGCCACTGTTAAGGTAAGGCGGCTTCTGGTGTAAGCCTACCACGACCCGTTTCCTTAGCCTCAAAGTGCGGTGGTTGGTGACATAGTTTACGTGTCCGTGTCTCACACCCTATGTCGGTGACACACCGATCCAAAGAATTAGTTAGGCGTGGTATCGGACATGGGCGCTTGCCTCTGACCGTGCACCCCCATGGTCTCGCAGTAGCACGCGGTGCATGCTTACGCTCATTACAACACCACCGACCGGGAGAGCTCCTCGGGATCTTGAGCCGATGTACCTTTCGTCGACGATGAGCAGCCGAGGCCGGACTTGTTTCTCGTATAGGGCGACTTATGTATTGGATGTGTGGTGATATTATTCCGGACTAAGACCTTAAATTGGCATCCGAGGCCCAAGTGTGGGCTAAGCTATGTGCTCTATTCTCGTGTTTATACTCATAGCTTGCATACTCTCATCGAGATGACCATGTATATCGTATTGTACCCGGTTGGGGATTCTTACTTGAGTAATTCGTTACTCACCCTTATTATTGTGGTTTTTTCCACAGGTAACCAAGTTGCGAGAGCAGGATGGTCAAGGAGGAGCTGTGATCATGGGGCCCAGATCTTCCAACTCGATTTTTGTATTATGACTCTTTATGTTTTATTTTCCCACGAATGCATGTAGACGGACACTGAGCCCTAGGATGTTTTCTGAATATTTTGTGGATTCCAAAGATTATTGTATCTAGACATGTTTTGAATGATTTTAAGAAATCTCTGATCGGAGTATACTTTGGAAATGTATTTATCTTGGAACAGTGCTTGGAAACAGGGACAGTTCCGGAAAAATGTCTAGTTTTTAAAGGGGTTATTTTGAATGTTTTGTTTTAATTGGAATCCGAAATCATGTCTGTTTAAATGTCCTTTACTTTGAATGCATGCATTGGGGTAAGGGCCCATTTAGTGCCCCATTCAGGTCGGTCTCTTACACTAGTGAAGTATACCATCGTCCTAAAAAAGAAAGATAATTTTTTTTGAGTAGTAGGTCAAAATAAGGGGGATACAACCATATAGTAATAATGTTCGAATAAAAATAGTTAAACGTCCGAATAAAGAGTTCTATATGGTTGTCTTCCTTGGAGGAAGACATGATTTCAACAATAAGTATTTGAAGTTGGTGACATATCAAGTGACTCGAGTAAATGGCAGAAATCGAGAAATCATCCATATACAACATGATAGCAAGTCGGCATGGTGGCAAGATACGACTTTGGGCTAGATACGGTGTTGCGGCTAGATACTGCGTGATCATGACACGACGGTGTGAAATGGCGAGATCATGGCATGACGGTAAGAAGTGGCGTGATCACGACAAGGTGGCGAGAAATGACTTGATCATGGAAAAGCGACAATGAGCGGCTTGGTCATGGCATGACAGCAAGAAGCGGCGTGATCGTGGCATGGCGGCAAGAAGCGGCGTGATCATGGCATGACAGCAAGAAGCAGCGTGATCATGGCATGGCGGCAAGAAGCGACGTGATCATGGCATGGCGGCAATAAGCGGCGTGATCCTGGCATGGTAGCGACGTGATCGTGGTATGGCTTGGTCATGGCACGGCATGGCGGCAAGAAGCGGTGTGATCATGGCATGGCTTGGTCATGGCATGACATGGCGGCAAGAAGCGGCGTGGTCATGACATAGCGGCAAGATGTGGCTTGGTCACGGTATGGCGGCAAGAAGCAGCGCGATCATGGCATGGCAGCAGGAAGCGGCATGATCATAGCGTGACGACAATAAATAGATAGGTCATGGCATGGCGGCAAGAAATGACATGGTCATGGCATGGCGGCAATAAACGACTTGGTCATGGCATGACGGCAAGAAGCGGCGTGATTATGGCCTGGTGGCAAAAAGCAGCGTGGACCATGGCATGACGGTAAGAAGCGGCTTGATCATGGCATGGCGGCAAAAAAAAATGGCTTGGTCATGGCATGGAGGCAAGATATGTCGTGATGGCATGGCAATGAGAAGCAACGACATGGCATGGCAGCAAAAAACGGTGTGATCATGGCATGATAGTAAAACCAGCGTGATGGCATATCGATGTGAAATGGCGTGGCATCATTACAACAAGAAATGGTATGACAATCATTGGCAAATATGGTTGGATGAAGTGGAATGTTGAAGATTTGGAGGGAAAAGATAAAAGTAAACCTGCAAAAAAAAAAGAGCAAAAAAATAAAATAAAAAGGGCTACCCTCAATATTTACCTTGTTGAAATTAAATGACGAAGTTGAATTGATGCAGAAGCAAAATCCTACAAAAGAAAAAAAAATGTTAACAAATTGAAGCCCGAAGCAAGGAAAAAAAAATAATAAGAAAAAAATGAGCTTTATGAAAACCTTATTTTAAAAAAAAAAAAGGTTTTGTTTTGAAAGGTATCAATAAAAGGAAGCATAAGGAAATAGAAAAATTGGGCAGCTGTTTTGTTAAAAAAAAAAAGGTTTGTTTAAAAACGATTGAATGAGTTTAAAGAGAAAAAAACCTTTTTTTTAAAACAAAAAAATAATAATAATATTAAAAGAAAAAGAGAGGATTTGGAATGATACTGTGGCTGCCAAATTTAGAGAAAACAAGGCAAAACAAATGGGTGTGGTTGTTTTGCATGAGACCAATTTAGTTTTGTAAATTAAAAAAAAAAAAAAAAAAGGTTAAACCCTTGCTTTGTTCACAGCCGCCTACACGCATATTCTCTTACTTGCAAGTCACGATGAAAACTCCAGCGACTGGTGTGGTTGCGCAGCTTGAATGGTGGCTGCCGGCGCGAGTCAACGAGTGGGTCGTAGATCTTTGGGTGAGTTGCGATGGATCAACTTCGGCAACAGAGGTTGGTGGCTGAATCACTTTCTTCGTCGTGGGGGCTCCATTGGTGAAGTACGATTTTGATGTTCAATGGATTTGTCAACTCAAGTATTTATAGGATGAGGTGTGAAAAATCTTTTATCGAATTTCAAACCTTGATCCCCAATATTTGAGATCTTTAATGTTGATCAATATTTGTAAATTTTGATCTTCAAGATTTAGTATTTTCAAACCTTAATCCCCAATATTTGAGATCTTTTCATGATGGATGTTCAATATATCTGATATTTGTAAATTTTGATCTTCAAGACTTAATATTTTCAGACCTTGATCCCCAATATTCGAGATCTTGTAATATTGTATATTGTATATTCAATATTTGATATTTATTAATTTTGATCTTCAAAATTTGTAGACTTTTGGATATATCATATTTTTAATCATCAAATATTTGGATTTTAAATATATTTAATGTGATATTTGATTTTCAAAATGAAAAGATTATAAAAAAAAGGGCAAAGGTACAAATTCATTTAATTCCTATGCTTAGAGGAATTTATACCACAATAGGACCAATTTGAAAAAAAAATTATCTTTTGTCAAATGGAAAATTCAAGAGAAAAAGTTATGAGTTTAATCCGCCTTAATTCGAATTAATTCGAAATGAGAGTACGTTGATTTTGGCTAGTTTTTTTTTAATTAAAAAAAATCAAGCCAAAAGATTAATTCGATTAAAACTTTCATTCAAGTGGATTCAAATGCAAAGTTCAATCACATTCAAGCAATAAAATTCGTTCAGTTTTAAATCTGTCCCTATTCAAATTTTTGCTTTAAAATGTAAAGTTGAGAATTGTTAATATAGATAAATTACAAACTTCAAGAAGCAATTAAAAGATTGCATTGACTCCAAAATTTGTGGATTCAAATTTCAAGCTCCATCATGTTCGAGGTAAATAGGGTCGGCCCACTTCCATTTTATGAAAGTCAAGGATGCAAGTTTGTCAAAGGCAAATTTCAACATATGCTGAACTTATAAAATTCGAGTTGCTCAATTTCTTGAAGTGGAACTTGTTGGCTGATTCAAAATTATGGGGGCAATCAAATTTTCCCCAAGTCAACAAGCGAAGGAAATTGGACACACCTTCGATTTCTTTGAGCTAAATTCAAGTTCAAATTTTACTCCAAAATTAAGTAAGATTTATTCAAAATAATTGGGTGTAAATCAAATTTTATCCCCATTAAAATTTGATGAAATCAATTCTATCAAAATTTTAGAATTTAAATTTTATCCAGGTTTGGCATGATTTAAATTTTACCTATTCAAATTTAAAATTAGGTGAAAATTTTGAAGTTGCCATAAGGACGATACAAAATTAGGTAGTGCATAAATTCTACTAAAATTTCAAACTTTTTCATGCCGAAAAAAGAAAATCATGATTTTGACCAAATTTCAGAATTTGATTGATTGGCATGGAGAAAATGAGTCAAAGAAAAACCAGTCGTTTATGACCTAAATCCATACATTCACGATTAAATTGACGTTTCATAGAGTCGAAGTTAAAAGTAAAAAAAAACAAGCTTATATTTCAACTCAAGATTATATTTTTCGAGATTCATCCACATGTTCGTGCATAAACCTCGAAAAGGGGCATTTGTTGACTAAGAAATTCCGGCCAGTCATAGATCGCCACGTCATTATCCCAAATTTAATGATGAAAAGTAAATTAAATTTTGAGAAAATATTTTTCAAAATTAATTTGAACCAAAAGTTGGGTTTTCTTGGATTTGGGTCAAAATTAAACCAGACTGAGATTCGTTTAGTGAACCAAACCAAAAAGTCCAAATCCAAAATATCAGGCCCAAGACCCAAGCCCATCGAGGCCTAAGCCCATGGTCCATAAGAGCTCTCCTTCATTTAAAGAGGAGAGAAATTTGAAGCTGCAGAGGAAATTTCCAAGGATCAAATAGCCTTTGAAGTCCACTTCAAAAGCAACGAAATACGAAGAACGCGCATCCTGTTCTTCAAATCAAGAACATACATTCAGAGAGAAAGAATCAGAGGACTCCACGAATCAAAATTTCTCCAGAAATCTCGTGTGTACAGTAATGTGATTAAAAAAAAATCTAAAATCAATTTATGAAATTTTGCAAGTATAATAAAGAAAGTAAAGTATATTTCATCTAGGGCATAAAAGCAAAACCAATTCATTGTAGTAGAAAATCCAAATTTATTTCATAACCAATAGAATTTAATTAGTGATAGGGTTTTATCACTGGTTGAGTTCTATCACCAATAGAAATCATGTGTTATAATGAATTATTTTATAAATTATGTTGCAAATATAATACCAAAGGTTTCCCAACCGTTTATATAGTTATATAAGCACTGTGGGTTGCGATTATTGGCACTAGACATATTGTGTGACCATGTAACACTATGTGTCAAGGAACTCAGTAGGGACTTTATTTCTATATAGATAGTCACTATAAAAATTATGAAGACATGGTAATTACTTCAAATTATCTAGTTAGAAACTTCAGTTGTTATAACAATCATTTCACTTAATTTTAAATAACTATCAACTTGAAATTAATTGTACAAATAATTAACAACCATTATAAAATGAACATATTTTTATTTGTCAATTATTTATTGCATATAATCCAAATGTAAAAGGATAACAAAAAGTTATAATATTCAAAATAACAATAATAAATACATAAATTTGCACAATAAAGTAGGTTTAATTATCTCAAATTACAAAATTGGCTTGTTGACAATAATTTATCCACTTGATGGGACTTTGTTCTTTGGGGTATGTTTGGATCCCAGTTATATAAACGGTTGGGTTGGTTATAATAACTCAATCGATGTTTGCCCCACCAATTATTATAAATGGTGGTTACCTAAATCCGTGTACCCGTTTATCTAAACCTATGTGTACATTTATCTAAACCTTACATACATTACTTTTTGTCACATAACCAGTCCCTCTAACACCGTTTATCATAATCTCTGTTATAATAACTTGTCTCTCAAACACCATTTATAAGAACCCATCGTTTATCATAACCTTCCGTCTATCATAACCAAACCATTGCTCCAAACACACCTTTAAAGTTTTGAAGCTCTTTTTTTATTATTTGGGGATTGTTATTCCTCAATTGTCTTAATGTTGGTTATTAATCCCGATTTTTTTAAAGTCTACTAGTATGGTGCTGACTATTCATTGTTTCGATTTTTACGTTGAGAACGAGTCGGGATCTGTCGTTTTTTTATATCAAAAAAATAGTTCAAAAGGTGTGTTATATCCATTTATGAAATCCTTCCTATACAATATTTTCCCTTTTAGTTGGTTTCAGTCCAAGCAGTGGATATTAAACCCAAATTAACTTCCTCTCAGCTTAGGTTAACATTAAGCTTAAATTATGTTAACCTTAATACTTCAACCAAACGCACCTTGGTAATTAGAATCTTATGATATTCAAAATCCTAAATATTTGGAAGTACATGTCTGACATTTTTATGAGGTAATAGGATTTAGGAGTTTGGGGAGGAGAGGAGAGGAGGAGAGTAAGAGTCAAAAAATAAGTGGAGAGAAAGTGGAGTGATTTGAAGAGATAAAACAATTTAATAAGAATAGAGGAAAAATTAGTGTTGAATGGATGTATCCATTTATAAATTCCCGAGTTATTATTATTTTTATTATTTTATTAACTCAATAATTTTATTATTTGTGAGGTAACATAGTTGTTTGTAATTTGGCATCGAACAATTTTTTTTTTTGTAGTTATTTTAATTGTAGCAATTTCTTTTAATTTTATGATCTAATTTCTAAATTTTGATAATTATTAACATGAAAAAATCAATATAAATTTTTTATCCCCACAAATACAAAACTTTTCATTCGAGAAACTTTTGGTTGATATAACAACAACCATAGTATAAAAAATTTGAAATAATATTTTTTTAATTAAAATTTCTCTTAATTTTAATATTTATAATTAAATGTCTAGTTTCGAATTCAATTTATAAAATTTAATAGTAATTGTGCTAATCATAAATTTAAAATGAAACCTTTTCATTCAAGTAAACTTCTAGTCAATATAGTAAAACAAAATTGATTTTTTTTCTTCTTATTTCTTTTAATTTACATATGTATAATTAAATTTGTAGTTTATAATCTAATTTTTAAATTGTGAATATTATTTAACTTAATGTACACCATAAATATAAATTATTTATCTTTATAAATCTTTTTTTTTATTTTATACTTCTTTTTTATGTACAACAACTATTAAAATAGTAGATCCAAACTAATTACGTATTATTCATACACTAAAGACTTTATTGTTCTTCTTTATTTTTAAACTTTTATATTAATTGTGAATAGATGATAAAAACCCAACAAATATATTATTTTTTTTATATTTCTTTTAATTTTGATATTTATAATTACATTTCTATATTTTTAAACATTAAATTTCTAATATCAAATTATAAATCAATTTGTATGTTATATTAATAATTCAATTAAGTGGCAAGGGTAAAAGTTAAATTTAAATTTGAGGAAAAAGAATAAATAAAGTTAGAAAAAGAAAAATAAAAAATATTTAAAAATTAGATAAAGTTTAAGATGATTAGATGAGATGTTTGATGTATCTAAAAAAAAAAAAGTTTGATGAAGATGTTGGAAAATGAGTGGACGGATTTGGATGGAGTTGAGAGAGTTGTGATGTACTAAAAACAAACAAGGGATTGAGAATCATCCCTCTTGTCTCATGTCATGACCCCTAAATTCAATCACCCCCTTGAATTACTATATTTTGTATGAATTTTTTTTTATATAAATACTTGATAATATTTAGATAATTATGTTTATTTTGAAGGAATCATACTTGAAATAACATAAATTTATTTGAAGTCTAGGAATGCTCTTATAGTATTTATATAATTTTGTATTAATTTTATATAATTTAAATTTATCCAACATATTTGTTTATATTAAAATAAATAAATATTTTTTTAATAAAAAATAGTTTATTATATCCTAATTATATTATGTATGCTTATTGAAAAATAATGGCACATGTACATATTCAATTATGAGTGGTAAGAAGTTAATTGTGGGAGTTATTGTACTTTTTATGACTTATATATATTGATAATCAAAATGAAGAAATTTTTTAAAGAAATAATACCAACTTTGTATTTTTTTTGTTTTTATTTTTTTATTTTTTTATAAATGTAAACCATCTTTGAAAAGATAAAATATAAAAAAAAATTAAACTTCAAATGAAAATAATTTGAGATATATAATAATAATTTAAATAAAAAATTAAAGAAAATGAATGAGTATGAATATATCATATCATATATCTTTGTGACTCAAGGGGAGAATAATTTTTTGACAATTTTACCTTAAGCCACATTTTAAATTACACCTACTCTCTTAGATAATCAATATAAAAGTTCAGTTTTTTTTTGTTGTTAATTCTCTCTTTGAATGCTTCTTTAATACCCACTCCTTAAGCTATTATTACTATTATTATTTTAAAATGTTTTTCTTATACGTTTTATGCTTAAAATTTTAAATGAAACCTATTATACCATTAATATTAGAATTTGAAAAAAATATATATATAATTCTCATTTCTATAACTTAAAAATTAAATTTAAGGTTTTCTTTAATTTTAGTAAATGTCGAATTTTAAAGGTTAGGTAACTTCTATTTCCCCCAACTTTTTAACCTCTTTCTTTCTATCATTTAATTCATAAAATTAATGAGTAAAACTTCTCTTTCTTCTATCATTTAATTCATAAAATTAATGAGTAAATCTTCAATTATATTTAATGGTTAAAGTTTAAATTTTTTGTAACTTTCTTTTCCTAAAATTGATTATATTGAAATTTCTTCCACAATTTTCTTACCAGCACTTGAGTTTTTCCCATTTCTTACGGATAAACGCCAAACGTTGCTTGAACTTTACAAAGCTAGAGGTCCTTCTAAGATCCTTGTAAAAACTCACAATAAAGGCTAATTTAGATCACACTTAAAATCTAAAATAGTCACTCTTAGATCCTAAGACAACTCACTCCAGAATTAGCTTGATCAAGACTAATCCAATGAATTGATTTAACTTCAAATCTAAAGCAAGATTTGAAAAGAAATGAAACACCAAATGGGGTTCAAGAAAACACAAGTTTTTTATTCATAATTCTGTCCAAAATGATGTATTACAAGCCATTTTAAAGGCCAAAAATTCGTGCATGTCTTGGAATACAAAAGGACTCAAAAAGCTATTAAATGCATTTTGTAGAAAATAAGACATAAGAAGCCAAAAGTAAATTGCATGACTTAAATGCTAGACAAAAGGGTAGATATGCTTTAAATACACTCAACCAACTCTTCTAGAAGGTCTCTTGCAATCATGAGCATGGTTGGCAAGCAATGAAATCAAAAAGTCCAAAAATAAGAAATCTAGAAATTTCTTTATTTAAAATTCTACCATGTTGTCATCCTCCAAAATAAAATGACTATTCTCATGCCATCTTCACTTCAATCTCTTCTTCACTTGTTGTGCTAATGTTGTAAATAAATTTGGGATGAAAAAGTTTCGTCTCTTCTTGTGCATTGGCAAGCTACTGAAGATGTAATATATATTCCTGTTGAATCTTCTTCGCCATACTCCTTGTAATAGGTCCTTCAGGTACAGGCAATGGATCGGTTGTCTGATTCATATCATCCCCCCTTTCTGTAAAAGGATTTGACCACAAATCAAGATCTTCAATTCCTACATCAAAAGAAGTCAAGTCAGCCACATTAAAAGTAAAACTTACATTGTACTCACCTCGAAGATCTAGCTTGTATGCATTATCATTTATTCGTTCAAGTACTTGAAAATGACCATCTCCCCTTGGTTGTAGTTTAGACTTCCTTTGACCCGAAAACCTCTCTTTTCGTAGATGAACCCAAACCCAATCCCCCTTTTTAAAAATCAATTTCTTTCTCCCATGATTTTTGGTAGTGATTAGCTTCTGATTTTTGTTATCAATCCTTTCTTTGATTTCTTTGTGCAATTCCTTAACGTATTCGGCCTTAGAAGATGTTGCATCACTAGTAAACATATTAGGCGGCAATGGTGATAAATCTAGTGGAGTTAAAGGATTAAATGCATACACAATCTCAAAAGGTGAACAATGAGTGGTACTATGTATAACTCTAATGTATGCAAATTCCACAAATGGTAGAGTCTCTTCCCATGTATTCAGATTCTTTGAAATTAAGGATCTAAGTAGGGCTCCTAACGTTCTATTAACCACCTCGGTTTGTCCATCAGTTTGGGGGTGACATGTTGTAGAAAACAAAAGCTTGGTTCCCAATTTTCCCCATAAAACTTTCCAAAAATGACTTAAAAATTTGACATCTCTATCACTCACAATTGTTTTGGGAATTCCATGTAATCTAACCACTTCCCTAAAGAAAAGATTAGCTATGTTAGTAACATCATCTGTTCTGTTACATGGAATGAAATGTGTCATCTTACTAAACCTATCAATAACAACTAAAATGCTATCATGATGTCTCTTAGTCTTTGGTAATCCTAGAACAAAATCCATGCTAATGTCAACCCAAGGTTCGCTAAGAACATCTAAAGGTGTGTAAAGACCATGTGGTTGTGTCTTAGACTTAGCCTCTTTACATTTGAAACATTGTTTGCATACTTTGATCACATCCTTCCTCATTTTCAACCAATAAAAGTGTTCACTCAACATGCTATATGTTTTAAATTCCCCAACATGTCTCATAAGTCCTCCCCCATGAGCTTCTTTTACAAGTAACTCCCTCATTGAACACTTAGGAATACAAAGCTTCTCTTTCCTAAAAAGCATGTCATCAAATACAATATGATCATGAACATTGTTTCCTCCTAAGCATTGTATATAAACATCATGAAATTCAGATTTCTCAACTTTGTACAACTCAACCATATGTTTAAAACCAAGAATTTTTGCACTAAGAGAAGAAAATAATGCATACCTTCTTGACAATGCATCAGCCACCACATTGTCCTTACCTTTCTTGTAATGAATGGCATAAAGAAATGTCTCAATGAATTCTACCCACTTCGCATGTCTCTTATTTAGCTTTGTTTGGCTCTTGAGATGCTTCAAACTTCCATGATCCGTGTGGATGACAAACTCTTTTGGCCACAAATAATGTTTCCAAACTTGCAACGCCCTAACAAGTGCATGTAGCTCTTTGTCATATATCGGGTATTTGAGTTGTGCTCCATTTAGCTTTTCACTAAAGAACATGATTGGCCTTTTCTCTTGCATCAAAACAGCCCCTATACCTATTCCACTTGCATCAGATTCAATCTCAAAAGATTTATCAAAGTTAGGTAGTGAAAGACAATGTGCATTAGTCAATTTTTCTTTAAGTTCATCGAATGCATTTTCTTGTTTTTGTTTCCATTCAAATTTCACATTCTTCTTAACAAGTTCATTCAATGGTGAGGCTATGCTACTGAAATCCTTAATAAACCTCCTATAGAAACTAGCCAAACCATGAAAAGATCTTACCTCGGTTGCATTTGTGGGTGTTGGCCATTCTCGAATAGCCTTAACCTTTTCTTCATCAACTTGCACTCCATTCTTTCCAACAATGAATCCTAGGAAATTAGCTTGGTCTAGACAAAAACTACACTTTGTGAAGTTCGCATAAAGTTTCTCCTCTCTAAGTTTAAGTAAAATTGTCTTAACATGCAAAACATGATCATTCAAGCTTTTTGAGTAAACAAGGATGTCATCAAAGTATACGACAAAAAAATTCCCAATGTATTCTCTCAAAACAAGATTCATTAATCGCATAAAAGTACTTCGTGCATTAGTAAGGCCAAATGGCATAACAAGCCACTCATAAAGCCCAAACTTTGTTTTAAAAGTAGTTTTCCACTCATCTCCTACATGCATTCTAATTTGAGGATAACCACTCTTAAGATCTATTTTTGAAAACAAGTTTGCACCATGTAATTCATCTAGCATATCAACTAATCTAGGAATGGGATGTCGATACTTTACCGTTATCTTGTTGATAGCTCGACAATCAACACACATCCTCCGTGCTATCTTTCTTTGGTACTAAAATAACCGAAACCGAACAAGGACTCATGCTTTCCCTAACATAGCCTTTATCCATGAGTTCTTCCACTTGCCTTTGAATCTCCTAGGTTTCGGTTGGATTTGTCCAATAGGCAACCATGTTTGGAAGAGTTGCTCCGGGAATGAAGTCAATTTGGTGCTCAATTCCTCTTAGACGGGGTAATCCCATAGGTGCATCTTCATGTGGAAACATGTCATTAAATTCCTGCAAAAGAGACTTAAAAACACTTGACAAAACATTTTTAGATTTGGGCTCATTTACCAAACACATCCTTTTGCACATAAGTACAAATTTTGGTTCTTGAGCTAAAACTTTCCTCACTTCCCTTTTTTGTATAACCTAACTCACATTCTTTCTTTTTTCCTCAAAATCACTCTTTTTTCTCTCTTTATTTTCACTCTTTTGTAATGTAATTTGTTGATTTATTCTTATTGTAATTTGAGATTTGTTTTGTATTTGTATGACCATTGTCCTTAATTTCTTCAAAAACGTTTTGAAGATGGAAGTAAAGAAGAATGTGACAACCATGAATAATATGTGAGTTGACGAATGAAAAAATATGTGAAATTACATATAGAATAACATATATATCTTAATGGATTTGGTTGTTTTTTTTAAAGCTTCAAGTTATTTATTTCTCTTTTTCTTTTATTAATATATATTTAACTGTATTCTTATTAAACTATAATTATTAAAATCTAACTAATGTCATTTCAATTTTGAATGTTTTGGTTAATATTCTTTTCATATTTAATTTGATTTATTTATAACTATATGACAATGAATTTATCTTTACAAGTAACAATAATAACTAAATTATGGTTATAAAATTAAATAAAGACTTTAAAGATTAGGAAAAATGTAAGCTGAATCTTAAAAAAAGGAAAAATGTAAGTTATATGGTTAAAAAAAATTAAAATACTAAATTGGTCGCTCAACTTTCACTTTGGTTCCATTTTAGTCCTTGGAGTTTCAAAAGACCATATTCAGTCCCTCAACTATGATTAAGCTTGGAAATATTAGGAATTATATTAGGAATATCTTTTGAACTATTTTTATTTATCTACAACAACTTTGTAACCATAATTAGTTTACAATTTGTTTTAATATTCGTGTATTCTTGTAACCGAGCAATTATAAATAGCTGCTTGTAAACACTTGAGAAACACATAGAAATTACATTTAATTCTCTATTTTATCTTGGTATCAAAGTGAGCGACAACCGAAAATCTTCTAAACACTGCTGCATCTAGGGGTGTACAAAAAAACCGGTAACCCGAGCTACCCGGACTACCCAACCCAAACCGTAAGGGTTGGGTTGGGTTATGTTTTTTAAAATTTGGGTTGGGTTAGATTTTTAGTAAACCCGAATTTTTGGGTCGGTTTGCTAGTTCACGGGTTTTGGGTTCGGTTCAACCCGAAACCCGAATATAAATATATATTTTTTAACTTATCTTTGTAGTATAAAGTCGTTCATAGCCTAGTGGTTGTAAATCTTTTCTTATTTTATGTTTTCTTTTTCTTTTTTTGCTTTTTTTCCCTTCTATGAGCAAGTAAACTTCAAGTTTTCTCAAACTTTTTTTCCTTCAAGAATTTATCCAATCTTTTTATCTCTTATTAGGTTAAATACAATATTTTTTAAATTTTAAAATTAATTCTTATCTTTTTTAAAAAATCTCATACTCTTTACAAAATTAGCTTTATATTTAGTCAAATTTTATACCGGTATTTGACTTCCAAATATTGAAATAATTAGTGTTTTCGTCGAATTTGTAATCTCGCATTCCAACTTTGAATCCTTTTGAATCGATGAACCCAACCCAACCCAACCCGAAAATATAGGGTTAGGTTGGGTTGGATTGAAACTCTAATTGGGTTGGGTTGGGTTAAAAAGTTGATCGACCCAAATTTTTGGGTCGGTCAAAAAATTACCCTTAACCCTACTCAACCCAACCCATGTACACCCCTAGCTGTCACTATATGGACAACTTGCAGCTTTAAATTGAATGCAGTGTTTTTTAACGATCGGTGAAACCAACAGACTAGTTCGATTTTCACTTCCAAACGGTTCGGTGAAGGTTTTTCATTTTGCTTCATTAAATAATCGGTTCGGCTTTTGTTTTACACAATAACTGAGCCGAACCTAACCGTTTGCACCCCTAACTGGTATACTTCCCACCCCTTCTCATATCTTTAATCTTAAAAATATCTATCATGCTCCTGATATTGCCCAAAATCTTCTTTTGATTAATAAATTCTGCAATGATAATAATTGCATTTATATTTTTTATGTCGACTTCTTCCTTATTCAGGATAAAAATTTGGGACAACTTTTATATAAGGGCACAAGCGTTAATGGCCTCTACCCTATTCCAAGATTTCTTTCAACCACTACACAACCAAATTTTTTTAGTTTGTTAGCAAATAAGGAGTCATCTTTGTGGCATTTCCGTCTCGAACATCCATCACCCAAGATTTTACATAGTTCATTAAATCGTATAGGCATTTCTCTAAATAGTTTATTGTCTACTTGTGAATGCACCCGTTGTTTGCATTCCAAGATGTCTAAACTATCATTTCCTTTATCACATTCTATTTCTGTTAAACCTTTGCAATTACTTCATAGCGATGTATGTCGTCCATCTCCAGTCGCCTTTGTTAATAATTGTCGTTATCATGTTAGTATTATTGATGATTTTAGTAAATACACATGGTTGTTTCCTCTTATATATAAATTTGATGTTGCAGTTATACTCCAAAAATTTGTCCCTTTTGTTGAAAACATGTTATCTACTCGCATAGAAACATTTCAATCCGATGGGGGTGGTGAATTTTGCAATTATAACATCTCCTCACTTTTGATGACAAAGGTATCCATCACCAGAAATTTTGTCCATACACACCAGAACAAAACGAGGTCACTAAACGTAAGCACATACACATTGTTGAAACTGCAATGTCACTCTTGTATCACTTATTTGTTCTTATCTTTTTTTGGCCCTATGCCTTCTCTTTTGATGTCTTCTCGATAAATCAAATGCCAACTGAGTCTTTAAAAATGATGTCTCATTTTGAAAAATCATTTAAAAAAACTTCAGTTTTACTACATCTCAAAGTTTTTGGTTGTGCATGTTATCCTATTTTGAAACCTTATAACCATCACAAACTTGAACCCAACACTTGTCAAAATATCTTTCTCGGTTACACCCTTGACTATAAGGGGTACATTTGTTACAATATTCAATCTAAAAAAACATTATTCTCTCGCCACGTTATTTTTCATGAAAACATCTTCCCCTTTGCTACCCATTGCCTCTCCTCGTCAAACAATTCTCCAACACACCTACAAAATCTTTTAAATCGTCAATCTCCATCCCAAAATCCTGCCACTATACCTTTGTTTGTCTCCTATCATGAACAATTTATACCAGGTGCCACTATGTTTAATGGTAATGATTTGCTTGTCTCCA
The DNA here is from genome assembly GCA_036507275.1 of Sicyos edulis. NCBI lineage: Eukaryota > Viridiplantae > Streptophyta > Magnoliopsida > Cucurbitales > Cucurbitaceae > Sicyos > Sicyos edulis. The sequence continues at coordinate 9,567,988 of CM071850.1, forward strand.
CAGTAAAATCAACCTCTCTCAATCCCCTTCAGATCCTATATATTCAACAACACTTCCTAATCCTTCACCTAATACTCACCAAACCTCTGACACCACTTCTTCCACCACCAATCCTCCAGTGATCACCCATCCAATGCAGACACATTTGAAGTCTGGTATATTTAAGCCTTGTGCCTTGATCACCACCACCCCATCTCCTGACAGATCCAACCTCCTACATAGAAGCCTTCAAATCACCACATTGGCGAGCTTCTATGGCGGACGAGTTCATGGGTCTTCAAGAATAAGGCACATGGATGTTAGTTCCTCGTCAGCCTCACATGAATATAGTTGGAAGCAAATAGGTGTTTCGTACCAAATACAACGTCGACGTCACTATTGTTCGTTACAAAGCCCGTCTAGTGGCCAATGGTTATAATCAAGTTGAAGGGTATGATTTTGATGAAACTTTCAGTCCTGATGTGAAAAGGCCAACCATTTGAATCATTTTTTCACTAGATGCTCAATATAAATGGGCCCTACATAAAATGGATGTTAAGAATGCCTTTCTTCATGGGAGTTTGTGTGAAGATGTCTTCATGTCTCAACCGACTGGATTTGTTGACAAAACTTGTCCAAATCATGTTTTTTTTTTACAGAAAAGTCTTTATGGCCTAAAACAGGCACCTCGAGCGTGGTATGATAGATTTGCCTCTCATTTACTAACACTTGGTTTTGTAGTATCTAATGCAGATTCATCTCTCTTTGTGCGCTTTCTATCACTTACTTATTACTATATGATGATGATATACTCATCACTGTACAAGACCCATGCTTCATAGCAACTTTGAAAACTGCTCTTGCTACCGAGTTTCATATCTCTTACCTGGGACAACTAACGTACTGTGGGTTTGGAAATTACGTACCTCTCTAACAACATATTTGTGAATCAAGCTAAGTATTTGTCTGGTTTATTAGCCGCATATGGAATGAATGCCGCTAAAGCATGTCTCACACCAATGTACACCACTATTGACCTTCATGCTTCTACTCCTCTTTACTTAGACACGACTAATTATTGGTGACTCGTTGGCTCTCTCCAATACTTAACATTCACATGCCCAGATATTTCTTTTGCCATCAACCGCGTAAGTCAATTTATGCAAAGTCCAACCGTTATACACTTCTAGATTGTCAAGCACATAGGAACTCTACATTTGGAAATCTCCTTTCAACCTGATGACTTATCTTTGCAAGCTTATTGCAATGCTGACTGGGCTGGTGACTTGACCAATCGTTGTTCCACCACTGGTTATGTTGTTCTCCTCAATCGTAACCCCATATCTTGGTCTGCCTATCTTTGCAAGCTTTAACGAACACTACCTATGATGTATATTGGTTACGCCAACTCTTATGTGATCTTCAAATATCTCTACATGCTTCTCCAATACTATGGTGTGATAATATCTTGTCTCTCTTGCTAGCAACCCCGTGTTCCATGCTCTCACCAAACACATGAGATTGACTACCACTTTGTGCTTGAAAAGGTTGTTCGTAAAGACGTTGTTGTACGATATGTTTCCTCTAAGAATCAGTGATAGCGCTAAATAATAGTACTATTTAGTCCTTAAAACCGCGCGCTAAACAAAGAAAAGCAAAGCAAATGAATAGTATAATGCTGAAAGAAAGCGCAAACAACCATTTATTTGGTCATACGTACTACCAGCATTGCATGACGTCACATTTGCGAAAAACTATTACTTTAGCTATAAAATGAGTGTATAAGCGTGGAAATAAGGCAATCAAGCAGAAACTGTTGATGTGCCCTATTTCCGCAGGAAGTCGCGTACAAAGGAATGGCTGAAGGAAGAAAAGGAAGGAAATAATAAGCAATCAAGGTGTCACACAGAAGGGATGCTTGAGAATAGAAAAGGAAAAAAAAAAGATGATTGATAATAAAATCAAGGAATCAACGGAACCAAGAAGGAAACTCTTAAAAGGAGAATATTCGAGAAGGACGTGGTCGACAAAGAACCCTGAATGGCTATAAAAGGAAGAAGAATCAAAGGAGGAAATGTGCCAATTTAGAGAGGAAAATACTAATTGATGAGCGTTTGTAGACGCCGGGGTCTCACTGGAGATCCCAACAGGTTATATTCATTCGTAATCCTCGAAGAATTTCATACCAACACGGTGCCATAGATGAAGATGTCATTGGCAACAATCACGATTGATTCCGTACACCATAGATAGATAGAATGTTTAATTATTGTTTCATTTAATTTATATGTCTAGTTACTGTTCATGATATCATTATGGCTTTTGATGTTAAATTTGTTGATTCCACTTGCCAATATATTGAACAGTAACTAATTCTTATGTGAAACGCACTTGGAATCACTTATGCTCAAGTATATGCGGTCGAGAATTGCAGCAAGTAATAAGTATGTAAATTATCAATCCCACAGAGATTGATGTCTAGAGTGAATACCACTTAAGTCAGAGTCATGCCAAAAATAAATAAACAAAATTGTTGAGTTGTGTGGTTTTGTTTAATAAGATAAATAAAATGCATAAATAAAATACTAATGCATGCAATGAGTAAAGCAAACTACGTATTCCTAGAAAAGGTTAAGAGCGCAGACTAGCCAACAAATGTCTAACTTGACTAAAAATTATCACTTCTACGACTCATGGTTTATGGGCGAACCAGCTTCCGCTGCGAACACCATACTTAGCACAGGGCGACGTAAGTAGTAGTGAGGTTATTCTTAACTCCCTAAATGTCGAACAGTTGTTCATGCAACCTAAAGTAACGTACTAGGTCAACATGCGATTCCTCTACCGATTCTTCGCAAAGTACATGTGTGGGTAGCTAATCGGCGCATATGTATAGAAATATTCAACAATGTAACATTCAATGACCTACACTCATAACATGATCTATTCATAAGTAGCTATCATATACTCTTATAACGCAATCATAACAATAAACACAAAATAGAAGTTTAAACTAGACGATTTTATTACGACTAAGAAATGTTTAAATAATACAACTACTCCTAATAAAAATAATAAATGGAATTGGCACGGCTGAAGGTGTGTAGTCTCCTTGTCATCAGTTCCCACAACACCACCATTTGCTCATCTACAGTAGACTTCAAGTTTTAGCTTTTAGTCTCTCGATCGGCTTATGGCCAACCGACCAGCTCAATGAATTCCGCTCCTTACTTTGGTATTTATAGGGTTGAATTTCATGATCTGCAAGTAGAGGTGAGCTGTACAAATCATCATAAATTCCTATTCCATGATTTTCATCGAGATTTATTTAATTGCCACCTCCTTGATTGCATAATTAATTCTCTGATTCTTTTCTTGTAGACGAAACTTTTTCTAAACGTATTTTCTTCTTTGGGTTCTGCATCTTTGCGGGTCTGGTTATCGTTCGCATTATTATCTTTCCTTCAATGCTATGCGAAATCCTGCTAAAAAGCATTAATTATGCACAATTGTTTTTTGATTTGCTCTAATGCGCAGATTCATGCTTATGATGCTACTTTATGAATGCATGTTGATTTTCTAAGTTATTTCTCCGTATTTTCTCTAGTAACACGCATTTTTTTACTTTAATTCTAAAATAATGCAAACTAAGCAACCTAAAATATATTCTCTTTGAGAGTTATCACACCCCCAAACTTACATCATTGCTTGTTCTCAAGTAATGCTTATTTACTTATGATGCTTATTTTTATTAATTCAACATTTCTACCTTTTTTCCAGTCTACTTCCGTGATTCTTAACACACGTCTTATTTCTAGTGAGAAACTTCATTCTCCTCGCAGTTTTTAAACTTTCCAAAAGATTCAGTTTAAGCTTTAAAAACTTTTCTATCATGACTGACAAATTACCCCTCATTGCAAGTACTCCATAATGTTCAACCATTGTGTTGCAATCGCATCTAGTTCAAAGTTTGTCCAACTTACTCTTCGAAGGTATCTATTCCGGACCTTGTGTCTTTTGAGGATTTAAGTTATGCTTTTCGTATTCCTCGCAAGTTGCACTCATATCTACTAAATTCCATAGTTCTTAGCGTAAATAGTTTGAACATTAAACAATTCCGCTTAGCAAAAGAATTTCAAGCTTGCACTAATGTAGACAACGAAATACTTAAGGTATTCTTGGGCTCATACGCGAATAACGGCCTTTTTTATTTTTTCCAGAGTAGGTTGATGGTTTTTGTTTTTTCAATAATTTAACAACTGGGCTACCCTCACATCCAAACTTAAAATCTTCATTGTCCTCTGTAACGACCCAACTTCCTAAAATATTCTATTGGGGTGTTACGTATGCATGCATATTAAAATCCTTAAAACCAATTTGTTAATCACATGCGTTTTCCAACAAATCTCATAAAACATAAAAACGGTGTTAATAGTTAGAAAACATACAAAGTTCGGGATCACGATAGTTCAAAACAAATATGGTTCAAAAGAGTTTAAAACGTAAAAACATGTGGTTTGACACAAGTAAACGATGCAGAAAAGAAATGTCGACACCATGTCCATGATCGATCCAGCTCCCAACCTAGCCACCTCGGAATGAACCAGTACCTGAAAATGTAAGGGGTGAGTATATCGAAATATACCCAGTAAAGAGCCCCACCATGAGGTTAAGCATGTAAACAGAAAACAAGTTAGAAGATACGACAACTGAAGCTAAATGCCTCGCTCATGTGTGGCCAACCCTCAGGTCGGTCACGAGCAAACAATGTCAAACAACGGCATGCAAGCCGTGAGCAAGTTACAGCTAAATGCCGAGCAATCATCTAACCAAGGTCAGAGCAAAGGCCCCGAGTGAGGAGAACACACAAGTTCCCCAAACCTCGGGTCGGACACGTCTCATACCGTGTCCTAAGGGAAATCACAATTATCTAGGGGGTAGCCTGACCTCTGTCAGGGACCCGCTAAAGTGCACCAGCGGAGGCATGCCTCGGGTAGCCTGACCTCTACCAGGGACCGATAACGTTGTGCTCGCGGAGACATACTTTAATGTCTCGGGGTAGCCTGGCCTCCGCTAGGGACCCACCAATAAGACACCCGACCCTATAGCGGAGAACCACGAGTGAGAGAAACACACAACATCCCTAAACCTCGGGTCGAGACAATGACACACGAGTCGTGTCAGCAAGGGCATACATAATGCCAAGAGAATCACCCGACCCTGTTTGGGAGAACCACAAGTGAGGGGAACACATAACATCCCTAAACCTCGGGTCTAGACAACGACACACGAGTCGTGTCAGCTAGGACATACACAATACCGAGTCAAAATCACCTGACCCTGTTAGGGAGAGACACGAGTAAAGGAAAACTGCAGGGTTCCTAAATCTCGGGCTCGGGGCGCCAACTGCTAACCTCTAGCATGCGGGAGGACCGACTTGCTTGCAGACAACATCCTCACTAATGCATGCAGGCTCACCGACATGCATTCCTCTGCGCCTTCATCTGTCCTAGTGGCCTCTTCCAGTAGTCTCAGGGACAAGCACGACATTACCGGCCCCCCCTCCAACGTACTGGAAGGTAACCTGGTGGAACCATGCACACAGCATATGAGGTTCCACGAGTACACACAGAGAGATAATAACTAGCACTAGAGTCACACGAGATCTAGCCTAGCCTAGGCGAGTACCAGGCCCACCCAAGGGTTGGTGCAACCTGCGACGTGTGCTCAACAACCAAGGAACCCGTTGTTCCGCAAGCAAGACGACACGTGGATGAGATCCGACCCCTTGGTCGGAGGCAAAAGTCAACCAGTAGGCTAGTGCAACCCAACCACGTGTCTCGAAGCAAAGAGGATCCATATCCTCGCTCGGTTCCTAAGGGGCAGTAGCGAGTCACAACAACAATAAGATATCGATCATGCAATCACGAGTCCTAAAATGTATGAGCTAGCTGCTCCTCTAGGTGGTCAACACGGTAACCAGACCTAGCTATTCTAATGCCAAAATAACATACGGACAACCCGTTAGCAAACGAACAAAGAAACCGAGCATAATCATGGCAGCACGTATACAGTCAAACATGGAGGAAGCCAACAACATGGAACATGCATAAACCCAAGGCAATTCAGTCAATCAACAGGTTAAACAAATAAGAAGTTCATCACATATACGAGCAAAGATACCAATCGGGAAATGATGATACGATCACAAGATATACAACGATAGAGATGTAACAGTTTACGAGCTATACATGATTTCGTGCTACCACGAGTAGTAATAGGTCCACAAAGTGAATAACAACACCAAAGCATACATGTGATAAGTCATCCAACATTCAGTTATCGTAAATTCTATCATGCCACTATTCACATGCTTTAAACCACAAACCCGAATCATAATGAAGTTTCTTACCTTCCCGACGACTCGACCGGAACACCACGGGAACCCACGCGCTGAATGGCAACCTGAAACGATGAAACTTGAGAGCACCTAAACAAAAAAACAACGTCGAGCGTTCGCTAGGGACAAACTAAACAAGCCACAAAGGGGGTTAACATCACGATAACGGGGGAACCTTCTGTCTAAAAAACCTCGCCGGAGCACGGCGGCAGCGAGTCGTCATGGAACGGGACGGGTCATACCTTATTGGAAAGGTCTCGAGCTCAAGATTACGGAACAAGTCTCGGATTTGCAAACGGACTTCTCTAGCTCTCAGAAACTACGAAAGAAGAAATGAGTTTCAAAACCCTCTCGCTGGAAAACTCCACGAAAACCAACAAATCTTACCATGTTTCAAAGTTGTCAACTCCCTGAGCACGGATCTGGTCTCGGAATCTCAATCGAACCTCTTGAGCTCGGCGAAACTATGAAAGAAGAAACGGGTTTCAAAACCCTCTCGTAGGAAAACTCCATGAAAACCAACAAATCTTACCATGTTTCGAAGCTCTCAACTCCCTGAGCATGGATCTGGTCTCGAAATCTCAAACGGGCCTCTCTAGCTCCGCGAAACTACGAAAGAAGAAACGAGTTTCAAAACCCTCTCGCCGGAAAACTCCACGAAAACCAACAAATCTTACCATGTTTCAAAGCTCTCGACTCCCTGAGCACGGATCTGGTCTCGAAATCGCAAACGGAGCTCTCTAACTCCGTGAAACTAAGAAGGAAGGAGTGGGTTTTAGGTGGTGGTTGTTGGGGTTGAATGAAGAAGAGGCGAAAAGGTGACCAAAAAAAATACATAAATAAAACCTTCTTTCCATTTAAATCCATAAACCCTAATTTAACTCTAAAACTCCAAATTCCATAATCCAAAATAACTTTTGCATTTTAGCTTTTATTACTATAAATTTCTAAATAACTTATCAAGGTGACTGACTCATAGCTTAAATCTCATGGAGCATTAAATAATATAATTAGTTTGAGATTTATTAGCCTATTTAATAAAACACTAACTATACTTAAAAATTATCTATATTGTTATAATATTATAAAAATAAATTCAATAAAAACACTTAAATGATTTTGGAATTAACTAGGGGGTTACATCCTCAATGAAGGTGAGGCTTAGTTCTCTCAAACTTATCTATTGACATGATTGCTCTACACTATTGTGATTTCTTTGACTTCCTTGCGAATTTTTTGTGCTTGCTCTCATTTATGATGGTGATCATTCTAATGCTAGGTTTTAATATGAGGGAACTTAAGAATTCTACAACTAGAACTAATGCTTCTGCCAAATTTAATTATTGTGATAATAATCACTTACTAGACTTTCAAAAGAAACGAACTACTAGATTAAAGAAATAACATAGGAATTAAGTAAATTGCGTCCTAAATGCATGATCCTAATAAAACATCTAATCATGAAATTCATGTGAAAGAAAATAACATATAGAAAGCGTAATGAAAAGAGAGCGAGACTTCCATCTACTTTGCTGCTCTGCTGCTTTTCTTTCCCTTGCCCTTGACAGACTCCAAATTTCCTGAGCATTTTGGAAATTCAATCCAATCAGAGTATTCTTGTAATGCTCTAGCAACTTTTAGAATTAGTTCGTCCTTTGAATTTGCATAAGTTCAATAGTTATCTGAGTTTTTGCATGGCTTATCAAACTGATGCACCAGGCTATCTATATTTATCAGCATCATTTCATTTGCTTCCTTACCTTCTTCTTCCATGTCTTTCACCTTTCTTTGTTGGATTTTTAACAGTCTATCATTTAGTTGTGGCTGAACTCCTTGATCTCTGCACAACTGTGTAATGGTGTGCGGGAAAAACATTTTCCTACGATTAGCCGAAGCCCATTGTTGAAACTGTCCTTTTATTATCTTCCCCAAGTTGACGCTTACTCCACTTATGATCGCAAAAAGCAGCAATGCTTGCTCTCTGCTGACTATCTTTACATTTGACGAAGGTATGATTGCTGACTATTCCTAACTCCCTAAATGTCGAAAACTATTCATGCAACCTAAAGTAGCGTGCTGGGTCAACATGCGATTCCTCTTCTGATTCTTCGCAAGGTACATGTGTGGTAGCTAATCGACGTATATGTATATAAATAAACATTTAGCAGTGTAACATTCAATGACCTTCACTCGTAACATGATTTATTCATAAGTAGCTATCATATACTCCTATAACGCAATCATAGAAATAAACAAAAAATATAAGTTTAAACTAAACGATTTTATTACGACTATGAAAGATTTAAATACTACAACTACTCTTAATAAAAACAGTAAATGGAATTGGCATGGCTGAAGGTGTGTAGTCTCCTTGTCATCAGTTCCCACAACACCACCATTTGCTCTTCTACAGTAGACTTCAAGTTTCAGCTTTTAGTCCCTCGATCGGCTCATGGCTAACCGATTAGCTCAATGAATTCCACTCCTTGCCTTGGTATCTATAGGGTTGAATTTCGTGATCCGCAAGTAGAGGTGAGCTGTACAAAGCATCATAAATGCATATTCCATGATTTTCGTCGGGATTTATTTGATTGTCGTCGCCTTGATTGCATAATTGATTCTCTGATCCTTTCATGTAGACGAAACTTTGTCCGAACGTGTTTCCTTCTTTGGGTTTTGCGTCTTCGTTCGCATTATTGTCTTTCCCTCGATGCTACGCGAAATCCTGCTAAAAAGTATTAATTAGCACAATTTTTTTTGCGATTTGCGCTAAGGCCCGAATTCATGCTTCTGATGCTACTTTATGAATGCATGCTGATTTTCTAAGTTATTTCTCTGTATTTCCTCTAGTAACGCGCATTTTCTTTACTTTAATTCTAAAATAATGCAAACTAAGCAGCTTAAAATATGCTCACTTTGAGAGTTATCGGCTTTCTTGAAATAAATTTATAAGTTTTATGTTCAGAATTTATCTCATGTAACTGGTTCTATGTGGATTCATTAAAAGAAGTTGGGAATTTAAGGTATTCTAACTATGACTCTATAACCAAGATTAGAGGGGATAAAGAATAAGAACGAAGGTTGCTTTGTTTACTTGAAGTTGATCGAAAATCCACTGAAAGGTGCTTTGCATCAACCTTGGAAAAAGGGATGCTAAGGGATTAACCACCGTTCTTACTAGGTAAGTTTGTGCTTACACTGAGCACTTTTTAGAAGGGAGTTAGGAATAACCCTTTCACTAGTTGCATGCTTAAGACTAGAGTTTAATAGCAAACCTACGAGCATTGTACCGGCAGGTTGCAGTCAAGTGCTTCGGTAGGGATCTTGAAGTATAGTCCAACATGTATTTCTTCTCTCATGACAACTTATCTTGCTTAGATTAATTGCTAGCATATTTCTTTCCACAGTTTGCATTCATGTAAAATTATGTAACATGTTTAATTAGGAATTAACACAAACTCGCATGTGGGTGATTGAATTTATAATGTTGCAATTTAAATAAGTATGTGTCGGCCCACTACCCACGTGTGCTAGCCTCCAGCTTACTCGGAAGAGAACCTGACAGATGATCCAGCAAGTTACGTTAGTATTGCACGAATACTCTTTGCGTTATGAAATGGTAGTTACAGTGTAACCCCACTAATATGCATGCGAACTCCTGAACTTAATCTTGTAGCACTGCAGCGGAAGCTGAGTTCTGCACTCATAAGTGCGGAAGCATTTGTGCGATTGGATAGTTATAATTTCTGCATCACCAAGCAACACAGTGTGTTTGTCTAATTGCTAGTTAAATTAAGTAACGTAGTTTTACAATAACATCAACATCTGCATAAATAATTTACATACTTGCTACTTGCTGCAATTCCCGATCGCGTATACTTGCACTTAAGTGATTTTGAGTGTACTTAGCATGAGTTTACTTAGAATTAATTACTATTTAGTATTAGCATTGGAATCCCAACCAGACCAGTCAATCAACTTGCTGATATGTTCACCCAAGCGTTATCCTCTCATTCTTTTCAGCTTTGTACGACCAAACTCATGACTCAACCTCCGTCTTGAGTTTGAAGGGGTATATTAAGAATATCTTTTGAACTATTTTTATTTGTTTACAACAACCTTGTAACCATAATTAGTTTACAATTTGTTTTGATATTCTTATATCCTTGTAACCTAGCCATTGTAAATAGATGCTTGTAATCACTTGAGAAACACATAGAAATTACATTTAATTCTCTATTTTATCTAGAAATGGTCTCTGTTAATGTACAACTAACCAACTGTTAAAATCAAATATTTTTTTTTCTATTCTCAAACTTATTTATTTCTCTCTCTAAGTTCTTTCTTTCTCTCACACATTAGAAGAGACTGTGGTGAGAGCCAATAAACCCTACACGCCCATCGCCTTTTGAGATTGTGTCGGTGCTTTTCGTAATCTGAGAATCAAAAGTTTATGACCTCCAGTGCTATCAATGTTGATAATGGAAAAATCGACATCCCCTGTTTCGAATTCGCCTAAAATGTTGAGGCAAACTTTGAAATCGATTTTGGAATAAGGCAGAGCCTTTAGAATTTCACAAGAGAAGTGAATCAAACGTTTGATTTTGGCAGAGCATGACCTATTTTTGGAATGGCATGAACTAGTATCTCTTTTATTACCAAAGTGGAGGAAACTCAAGTTCTTTGTGCTCCCTACGCTTTGGAATTAATCAACACAACAACAAAAACAAATGTACAATATACAAACTAATCAAATAGGCAAGGGCTTTTAGTCCATCTGGAAAATAATCCGAGAAGTTGGAAACACTCCAATTGGGAATCCAACATTAAAGGAAAGTATTATAAAGAGAACTCATTAGAAAGAAGGCCATAAATGGAAACAAAATACTAATTTTTTAGGGCCAGAAATAGAGAACAAGTTTATTAGGGTTCTTGAAAGAATTTATCAAATTGGGAATGGGTTTGACCTGCTAATTGTACATTCATGAATTACCCTAAGGGTACTTTTTAGTTGTAATGGCGGAAGACAATAGATTTATTTTAAGCAAATAAAATTAGGAAGATGGAGCTTCTTGAGGTTTCTACGCTTCATTGACGGATGAATCCTGTTACCCTATTTTGGTTTGTGGATAATAGTTCAAAAAGGCTTGGATTCAAGGACCATTTCCGTTAGGAAATTCTTTGGCAGTGTGTTTGAAATCTCCTATACTTCTCTAGATCAAAACAAAAACTCTGCTTATGTACTGGAAGATTAAAATGTGGCTTAAGGGAAAAATCATTTTTGGACGATTTTACCCCTTAAGTCATACTCTAATTTACAAACATGCCATCTATTGAAATATATAAAAAAAATTAAATGCAAATAATGTAGAAGATATTTACAATATTGTTTAGATTTTCATCCTATAAAGTTCTCTACATTTTGTTTACAAGAACACTTTCTGTTTGCTTGGGTTTTTTTTTATTTTTTTATAATAAGTTATCTTATGATTTTTGGATTATTTAAACTCTCATCTCATTTCTCTTTCCTTGGATTATCTTTCTTGGTTTCTTTTTGTTTTTTTGTTTTATAATAAAAAATTTAGTTATCTTATTTTTGTTGGATTATTTACCTTAACTTTCATTTATCTTTTCTTTTGTTGCAATAATTTTTGTAGGGATCTTTTGTTGCTTAATTGTTGACTTGGAGATGTGGATTTTTTTTTTTGAAGAATGATAAAATTATCATTTGAGGTTAAAAGTAAGTTCATAGATGTATACTAATAAATATATTAACTTATTATATTTATAATTATAATAATGATATAACTCTTATAAATTTTATAATTCAAGAGTAATTGATCTATTAATAGATAAATTTTAAAAATTAGAGATAAAATTTAATTTTAATGCGATAAATTTTATTAATTTTTTTTAAATAATAACACCTATTATTTTTTAAGCTATAAAATATTAACTATTTTTTAACATAAATGTGAATTTTAATAAATTTAACTTACGTGAAAAAATTGTTATAAAATTTAATATTAAACTGAAATTATTATTTGATGATTTAAATTTAATGAAACAATTTATAATTATAAATATATATATAAATTATTATTTAAAAATTATCACGTGTAACGTCTGTTCAAATTCTAATATATTCAAGTGTCATCATGTATCATATAATAATTAGTTTTTTTTCAACTGGTTATTATAATTTAAAAAAAAAAACTAATTATTATATGATACATGATGACACTTGAATATACTAGAATTTGAACAGACGTTACACGTGATAATTTTTAAATAATAAATTATATATATATTTATTTATTTATTTATTATTGAATTTTAAAAAAAAATATGTTAAAATTTTTTAATTAAAAATTAAATAAAATTGTGTTTTTATTTTTTTTATCATTATCTATATTATTATCAATTTATTTGCCTCCATATTCTTTATTACAATGTCTCTCAACAAAAAAAACATTATTTGTTATCATATTTATTTTATTATTCTGTCATTATATTAATCAATAATTATTCATATTTCATATTAGTTTTTTTTTGGTAAAAATCTTAGATTGTGAGATAAATATTTTTGTATGGGTAAAGATTAATTTTATGTACAGAATGGGACGGTAGTGCGATTAGTTATCTGGTTTGGTGTTAATCCATTTTCACGGTCATGGGTTCGATCCTGGAATCAGTATTTATAATCTCATTTCTCTAAAAAAAAGGATTAATTTTATGTTTTCTTTACTTTTAAAAATAAATTATTTGAAACATTGACAAAATAAGAACGTGTTTTAGGTGGTTAAGACATCTATATCATTATTATGTGGTTGAAAATTTCAATCTTCTTTCCATACATTTATTATTATACGAAATAGATTAAGAATGTCTCAATTATAATACTTTTTCCACTCCTATATAATTTTGTTTGTAAAAAAATCATGCTAAGTAAGAAACACGTGTTTTATCTAAATTAAAAATTAAAACTAAATCCAAATAAATAGATTGAAATGAAAAATGAGAAAATTATGTTGAAAAAAAATGAATAAACGTTTAAAATTTTTCCACCCCTATATAATTTTGTTTGTAGAAACATGCTAAGCATGTGTTTTATCTAAATTAAAAATTAAAATTAAATCCAAATATATAGATTGAAATTGAAAAAGAGAAAATTATGTTAGAAAAAAATGAATAAACGTTTAAAAAAATAGAGACAAGACTTTAGGATGTGTTTGTTTTTTGGACATTCCTAAAAAACCCTCGTTTATTTTTTTGTAGTAAACAATCATTGTTAACCACTCTTCAACCCCTTTTCAATTCTTTTATCAAATCTCACATTAAATTTTACTAAACTTTACATCAAATTTTTTATTCAACCACTATTAACTTCAATCTCCAAACAAGTAGTTAATTACTCTACTATTATTACCTCAATCTCCAAACGAGTATTTAACTACTTCTAACTACTATTAACCACTTCATTATCTTCCCCTTCATTCTTTTCTACCAAAAACAAACACACCCTTAGTGGGCCCCCATTTATGTAAACGGTCGAGTTGGTTATAATAACTCAACCGATGTTTGTCTCACCATTTATTATAAACGGTAGTTACCTAAACCTGTGTGCCCATTTATCTAAACCTACGTGCCCATATATCTACACATTACATATACTAGAATTTTAGCACGGTATTGCACGTGATAATTTCTTAAATAATAAATTATATATATATATAATTAAAAAAATTGTTTCTTACATTTTTTGGCTAAATTTAAATCATCAAATAATAATTTCAATATAATATTGAATTTAATAACCATTTTTTCACCTTAGTTAAATTTATTAAAATTCACATTTATGTTAAAAATCAGTTAATTATTTATTTTGAGCTTCAAAAATAATAGGTGTTATTATTTAAAAAAAACTTAATAAAATTTATTGAATTAAAATTAAATTATTTATCTCTGATTTTTCAAAATCGATACTCTTTAATTTTTTCTCAATTTATCTATTAATAGACCAATTACTCTTGAATTATAAAATTTATAAGAGTTATATCATAAATATAAATATAAATAAGCTAAATATATTTATTAGTATACATCTATGAACTTACCTTTAACCTCAAATGATAATTTTATCGTTCTTAAAAAAAAATTCCCTAAGCAACAAAAGATCCCTACAAAAATTATTGCAACAAAACAAAAGTTAGATGAAAGTTAAGGTAAATAATCCAACAAAAATAAGATAATTAAATTTTTTATTATAAAAAAAAACCAAGAAAGTAACCCCAAGTAAAAAAAAGTTTTAAATGTGTTTGTAAACAAAATATAGAGAACTATATATATATATATATATATATATATATACCAAACTTTTGAAATTGAAGAATTCATGCACTAACCTCAGATGATAATCTCATAATTCTTCAAACTTTTTTTCCAGATCTCCAAGTATTTTTTTTGAAAGGCAACAATTATGCCAAAAGAAATCCCTACAAAAATTATTGCACAAAAGAAAAATTAGATGAAAGTTAAGTAATTAATCCAACATAACTTATTATATTATAAAACAAAAAAATAAAGAAAAATAAATCCAAGCAAACAGAAAGTGTTCTTGTAAACAAAATGTAGACAACTGTTTATAGGATTGGAAAATTCAATTTATTATTTTAATTAGAATATAAAATGTCAAATAAAATCTATGAGATTTGGTAAAAATATCTTATTTTTTACATGAAAATTTAAATGATATTCTTCATTTGATTGTTGAAATCTCTTATCTTCTACCTTAGTCATAAAATTTATGAGATTTAATAAAAATATCTTATCTTCTATAGATGAAAATCTAAATGATATTGTAAATATCTTCTAAGTTATTTGATTTTTTTTTATATTCCAATAAATGACATTTTTGTAATTTGGGGTATGACTTAAAGGGTAAAATCGTCTAAAAATGATTTCCCCCTTAAGCCACACTTTAGGTAGTATGATATATGATATGATATGATATAATTACTTTTTATTACATAACTAGCCCCTCAAACACCATTTATAATAACCTACCGTTTTTCATAACTTATCGTTTATTATAACATTCCGTCTATAATAACCAAACTGGTGCCCCAAACACATCCTTAGTAATTTGAAGGGAAAAACAAATCAGAATATAAACCCAGCAACATACATTAAGTTTTCTAATATATATATAATTCCTTCATCGTGGAAATCTTGAAAATTGACCTATCAAAAAGCATCTAAATCTCGTCGAATGTCTAGCAATGTCAAAATATAAGTATTCTTATATTGCTAAAAAACAAATATAGTAATTAAGATGCACATTCCATGAAAATCTTGAACTACCCAAAGCGAATGACCTCTTATAATTTTATTTATTTGCCTACTTAAGCCTAACATTATGAAAGTTTTGTACTAAAAAAAACATTATGAAAGGTTTTTTTTTTTTTTTTAATATACGTGAGAGTTTGGCGTGCACCACGAAATATAAACTTCACATTAGGAAAATTTTATTGGAGAGAGATATTTGAGAAATTATGAGAATAATTTGTGAGAGAGATTAGAGTTTTGAGTTTGTGCATTATTTATTCCTCTTTTTTGTTTCAAGAAGGAGGTAGTAAATTTGGGTTTATTTTGCCAATAGAGCAGTAGCTCAAGCGGCATTGTTGTACACTTAATGACCTTGAGGTCTTAGGTTTAAGTCGTCTCCATCATCCCCCACTTGTTGTAATCTCAAAAGGTTCTAAAGTGGATGTAGAAAATTTTCCCCAACCACTGTAATTTGTTTCGTCGTGTCAATTTGTACTTAATTTCTTTTATACGAACATATTTGATTTTGATTATATTCTACCACAAAATTAAAGTCCTAAAAAATAGTAAATTTTGTTAGTAAGTTAATATGCAAAAGAAAAATTTAACTTTACTAAAGACTATATTTATATATTTTCTAACTTAATAACAACTAGGGATGAAATATTTTAATTCATGATCTCTTGATTAACAACTAAATCCATTTATTTTGTATATTATAAGTTGCAAAAAAAAAAAAGTATGTTTATGAGTTTGAATCTTACCCCTAATTATTCCTCGGGTTGAATTAAAAATATTTCGCTAAACTCAACACAAACTCGATATATTTTAACATTAGTTTAAGCATGCCCATCTAGCACTAATTTAATTCATTCATAAAAGTACTTTCATCTCTAATATCATTTAGTTTTGTTTTTAAAACTTTAATATCAATTAAGGGGGTGTTCAAACAACCCGACAACTTAAATGACTTGAACCAACATAACTTAATTTTGACGGGTTGGATTGGACTATCACTTTATTTGAGTTAGGTTGTATTTAAATAAATGAAATTTTCATTAGTTGAATTGGTTATTGACCTAAAATTAATTTGGGTCGACACAAGTCAATTTGAATTTATTATTCATTTTGTCTTTCCCTACAACATAATTATATAAGTATATATTTATTTAATTTAAATGATTATTTTTTTAACTTTTAATTCTCAAAATATATTTTAAGTTTTTAGAATGTATATATATCGTATAATTGATTGTGAGAAACATCGATTGAATTGAAGATCGAGGAATTGGTTGAGGCGAGTGAGACGGGTCTTTCTTATTGTTTCATTTCTTATTGAATAGATAAGTTGGTTTGTTTTTTTTTCCATTTTCCCATTTCAAACTTCAATTTTTAAGGTACAGCAAAATCAACTCATAGAGTTCACAGTTGCAGGAACAAGTGATCGTAAGTGAGCGGGAAAAAATGACATTGAAGTCGGTTGATTGAAGACTATCATTGATCTGATTGAAGACTATCATCAAACTGATTGAAGTCTATCGACAAATTGATTCAAGGCTATCAACGAACTGATTAGACTATCAAGTGAGACTAATCGAAGGTTATCCGTTGAAAACAGATTGAAAACATGGACATTTTGGTTATGTTACAAGGATGTAACAGCCCAGAAGTTCTATTCCGGTTTCTCGGTTATTATTCGGTTTCTAGTTCCAGGTGAAGAGTGGCTTTTTGAGAAGTTTGGAGGCTTTCCGGTTAAAAGAGAAAAATAAGAATAAATGTGTAGATGCTAGGATTCGAACCATAGTGGTTTGGAAAGTTGGATTTGAGCCAAATGAAGAGAAATTAAAATGGTTTTAAAAAGTGCTCTTGGTGGGATTTGAAGGTGGGATTTTTGTTGGATTTATCTTTTTAAAAATAGGGAAAAAATACATTAGGGCTTCATCATTTTCTCCTTCTTCCTCCTCTTGGCCGACCCACACTCTCTACATTTCTCTCCTTGGCCGAGCTTCACTTCCTCCATAGATCTACATTGCTCCTTGCTTCATAGCTCATCTCCTTCATTCTTGCTCCAAGGTAGTCTTTGCAAAGCTATTCTCTTTTTCTTCTTCTCCTTGCCATGGCCGAGACCAAGCTCTAACCAAGAGGAACTTTTCCTCTCTTCTCCATTGTAGATCAGAGAGCTCTCTTCACTTGGGTTCGAGATCTTTTTTTTTCTTGCAACCAAAAAGCCATTGCTCTTCCTCCTTGTTGGATTGGATCCGAAATCACTCCCTCTCCAACCTCCATTGCCGAGAGACCCTTTGGTAAGTCGATGGTGTTTTTGCTTTGATTAGAGATGTGGTTGTGTAGATCTAACTTGTTCTCCACCTTTGTGCAAGACAAGCCCTAGTCGAGCCTCCCCTTGCTTGTGCATCCATCTTAGCCAAGACAACCTTGCTCATTGGGGACCTTGTCGAACTCAACTAGGTAAGTTTATGTGTTGTTGTGTTGGTTTGCTTGATGGGTTGGTGGTCGAGAGCTACTTGGTAGCAAAGGGGTGTTGTTTTCTCCCTCCTTGTGGTTGGTTTGAGTGTGTTGCTTGCTTCATAGACAAAGAACTAACTTGCTTGTTGTTGTTGTTGTGGTGATGCCCTAGTCGAGACCCCTTTTTGCAAGAAGTAGTCGAGTTCCTTGTGTTCCCTTAGTGCTTGGCCGAGAGCATTAAGTGAAAGTAGGGGTAGTCTCTTGATTCCATTGCTTCTAGTTTTAGTTCGTAGTTAAGTGTTTAGCTAGCTAGGTTTAATTGTATGTTGTATGAGTTTATTAGGTTGTGAGACACTGTAGCTCAAGGAGCATTTTACTGTTGTTGTTTTCTACTTGTTCCAGGTAAGTATCTCTTACCAGGGTTGTGTGGGCCCTGCGATATATCTTGATTGCATTCTTTGTATATGTTGATTGTTATAAGCATGTTAGTGGATAGGATTGCCTTGTTGATTATCTCTGCTAGCATGTTTACCCTTGTTTCCACATGTTAGTGTCATACTAGGTTTGTTCTTCCATCATGTTCTGTAATTCCTGCTTTAAGTTGTAGTATCATGTTAGGTTACTTTTATTCACTTGTTGAGCATGTTCTGAACTGTTATGAATTACTTACTTAATAGTGGATAGCTTAGATAAGATGCCTTACTCCAGAGGCTGAGAGCAAACATAACGTACTTTGTCCCCACAGGTCGGGATTAGTGAGTAGCATAACGTACTTTGCTTCCGCTCCCAGCAGACGGTGCGGATTAGCTCCCGCATCGGTATAAGCCTAGCTTGTAGCCTGCTAGAGCATAACTCGTCACGGGTGCAAGCCTGCCCGGAGACAGTTTTTAGTTTCAGGTCGGTGGTACAGGCTGCTACAGCTGAGTGCCAAGGGCTTCGCGCTACTATAGATCAGTGACACCGTTTCCGTTCTTGTTTTAGAGTCTGACTTCGGGTACTCTCCCGTTGTCTTAGGAACAGCTTGGCCAAGGGTAAGAGGCCCTCGAAGACACCTAATCGGGATAAGCTTTTGAGTTGATCATTTGGCCGAGGGAGAAAGACTCTCGAGAGTGTCTGCCATCTATTTGGTATCATCTTTTGAGTTGATCAATTGGCCGAGGGAGAAAGACCCTCGAGGATGTCATTTGGGATTGGTTAGGAGACCAATCATTAGGCCAGAAGTAGGAAACTTCCGAGGTTCTGGGACTTGTCTTGATTAGCTTGTTGAGTAAACTTATGTGCTGGTAACTGTTTACATGTATACTAGGATGCCAGGTGATTGATGTATCGTATTGTACTCCGGTTGGGGATTCTTACTGAGTGCCTTCGTACTCACCCTTACTTTCCTTTCAGGTAACTTGGGACAACACTAGGATGGCTAGTGGAGGGAGCTGTTTGATCATGGGAGCTGCAGGCATACTCTGTCTTTATTTGTTATCTTGAGTCTTTCTTTCTGTAGTAGCATGTTGAGGAAAAATGTTTTATGTTTTAAAGAGTTGTTTGAATTGTTTACCTTTGAATACTGGCCAGGATTTATTTATGGAAGTTTTGGAAATGAATGTTTTCTTTATATTGTTTAATCAAGTTTTATTTAAAAGCAGTTTTCTTTAATATCTTAAATGTTTTACTTTGTAAGCATGCTAGTAAGAACCGGGTTTAGGACCACTTTTGGTCGGGTTCTTACAAAGGACCACCCAATTTTCCTACTATACACATAATTATTTTTTCCCTTGTTTTTACGGGTAAAATCATTAAATAAGGATAGCCTGAAGGAGGATGGTTCATTTTATTTGGACCACCAAAAATAATTCTCCCGTGATTTAATTTTCTTATAATAACTTTTTATTATGCTCATAACTTCTTTTATTCCCCATAATTATTTTTATTCTCATCATACTTATTATTTTATCTTTTTCATAATTAGTTTATTCTCTCTCATGACAAGTAATGATTTTCATTATAATTATTTTATTTACCCTAAACACACATAATCACCATCCTCTGTAATTTCCCTATAATCATCATCGTTCTCTATAATTATCTTCATTCTTTTCGCTCCAAACACGCCTTAAGAGTTGTTTTTACGAAGCTATTTTTATTGGGTCAAACTTTTAAAAGTAATATTAACATTGTCAATCAATTGACAATAGTAAAACGTAAAAGAAGAACACAACACCAGAATTATGTGGTTTATCAACGGTGTGTTAAGTACATCCACAAGCAGAGGAAAGAACCATTTTGTTGCTTTTATGAGATAAGTTACAAAATGTTGATCAATTGTACTAGAGCTTCAGGAGAGTTTATATAATGCACTCTCATGAACACTTTATTACAAAATATGCTAAAATACATAAAAAGCTCAAATCGTGCCTTAAGCCCCCCACCATGGGCCTTGCCTCTAAGACTCCAAAAGTAAATATTGGAGGAGAGGGAATAAATAATGATTATTGGAATCGAACCTGAGACACTGATGTTGAACTAGTTTACAACCAACCAATTAAATCATTGTGTCACTGACTCATTCAGTCAAACTAGACATATTCTTGCTTGTTTAAAGTTTGAATCTAATTCGATTTGTTAAGATATATGCTCTTGATTAAAAAGTATAAATTCAAATTTCCTATTTCACAATTGTTGACCTATTTTTTGTATATAAAAATTTTATCCTCTTAACAAATTAATAACAAAATTAAGATTAATTAATACATAACTTTTTTTTTAGAGGAATACTTAACACATAACTTACAATAGGGCATAAAGTTTACAAAAATTAAAGAAATAAAAAAAAATGGTTTTAAGAAGAGGTTGTATTTTTTTTTTTGAATTAGAAGAGGTTGTATTTAGATTTGAGTGGAATTTGAGAAAAAGAATAAAATTCGGAAGAATAAGAAAAGAGAAGATTTGAACCGCTAATCCCAAATACGCATAGACGTACGAACGTATAATTTAGATTTGAATTTTTTTTATTTTGAAAAAAAGTATTTAGAAAAAAAAATAATTTATATATAAATATTTATCCAGGAATCGCAGATATTTTTATTTTGGTTCTCTCGAAGTAAGGCGCTTTTTTATCTCTCCCTGTGTTTGCTACGACGAAAATTAGGGTTCCTGGATCTTCCACTATTTTTGCGACTTTTCAGGTATCCGCGTTTTTTTTTGTTTTTCCTGTTCTTCAGGTTCTTCCCTCTTCTCCGTTTCCGAATCTTTGTCCTTGCGGCATTGTTCTGATTTCAAACCATTTTCTTGTTTCTTGCTGTTGATTCAGATCAAGGTTATCTGTTGTTTGTTTTACTTTCGTGGGTTTTCATTGTTGTGTGAAAATTTATCTGGGATTTGAGAGCGATTACTTTTTTTGTTTTAAAAGTGGTTGTGATTCTGATTGTTTTTTTTTTTTGGCAATCCTTTGGTTGATCGGATGATGCATTGCTTATTAAGTTATTTGAGGGATTGACTTGGCTTTGCAATCTGAATATACCTTGTTTATCGACTGTGTTTATGCATGTTTGAATGTTTTGTTTTCTGATGAGGGGGGTTAATTCGTTTATTGGTAAATGATGTGCAGAATTCGTTGTAATTTGGAGTGGATTGGCAAGCTTTCTTGTTGCACTCGGGAAAGGGTCTTCGACTATGCGATCTTCGTGGGCAGATTTGGCTGCAAACTCGGCTGCTGAGAATGTAGCTGCTGGTTCTTCTGCTAACAATAGTGCTGGAACTACTTCAGCACCTGGTCGATCGACGTATGTTCCACCACATCTGCGGAATCGCCCAGCCTCTTCGGATCCACCTGCTGCAGCAAATAGTGGGCCTGTTGCAGGGAATGATCGATCTGGTCATGTAGGGTCTCGCTGGGCTGGTCACAGGAATGATTATACTAATCGTTCTGGTGGCGGTGGTCGTGGGGGTGGATGGGGAAATAGGGGAGGTGGATGGGATCGTGGGAGGGGGGATCGTGTAGAGAACCCATTTGAGGATGGGGATGAAACAGAGGAAGCATTTGGAGAGCAAGAAAATACTGGTATAAATTTTGATGCTTATGAAGATATTCCTGTGGAAACGAGTGGTGAAAATGTACCACCTCCGGTGAATACATTTGCTGAAATTGATTTGGGTGAAGCACTTAATAAAAACATTCGGCGGTGTAAGTATGTAAAACCAACTCCTGTCCAGCGGCATGCTATTCCTATCTCCCTTGCAGGGAGAGACTTGATGGCTTGTGCTCAGACTGGATCCGGAAAGACTGCTGCCTTTTGTTTCCCCATAATCAGTGGCATAATGAAGGCCCAGAATATTCAGAGACCAGCTCGTGGTGCACGCACAGTGTACCCACTTGCCCTTATCCTCTCCCCAACTAGGGAGCTTTCAATGCAAGTAAGTTTTTCTTCAAAAAAATTCTATTTTGTTTTCTTTTGATTATGTAGAAACCCAGCATCCCATTATTTTAAGTATGAATCCTCACGTTTCAGATACATGAAGAGGCAAAGAAATTCTCTTATCAAACGAATGTCAGGGTGGTGGTTGCTTATGGGGGTGCACCAATCAACTTACAGGTTTTGTGTTCCTTTACCTCCCTTCTCATCATTTCTATCTCTTGAAGTATTTGAGCTTACCATATGTGTATATATTGTATTATATTATATTTGCGTAAGAAAAGTCAACATATAAACTAATGGGTAAAATATAAGTTTAGCCCCTATGGTTTGAAGATAGTTAGAGTTTAGTCCTCACGGTTTAAAAAACTAGAGTTTAGTCCCTATGGTTTGAACAAACTTAGAATTTAGTCCTTATGGTTTGAAGAAAATGGGAATGTAGTCTGTATTGTTTTATAAAATCTAAAATGTAGTCATTACTATGCATAATCGCTGGCGCATTAAACACATGGAAGTTCATTATTCATGCATAAATGATATGATTTTTTTGTTATATCAGTCACTTAACTCACAATTTCATCATTGACATATGAATAACCAACTTTCAAGTACCTAATTTGCTAATGATTAGAAACGACAAAGACTATTTTTTAGGTTTTATCAAACCACAGGAACTAAATTCTAGTTTTTAAAACCACATGAACTAAATTCTATATTTCTTCAAACCATAGGTACTAAACTCTAATTTTTGAAACCATGAGGACTAAACTCTAACTTTCTTCAAATTATAGGGACTAAACTTATATTTTACCCTAAACTAATTTAAGTATTGTTCATATAGTTTTTGAGGTTGTGTTTCATGTATGAAAGTATATTGTGAGGGGTGAAGGGGTATACGTAATTGCGACAGTAAATCAACTCATCATAATCTATTGTCCATTCTTGCTAAACTGTTACGTCTGTTAGAAGAAAAGATGAATTATAATTACTTTAGAATGATTTAAGCATAATGAAAACACAAAAAATTGTGAGTGTACATTTATAATGTGGAATGGTAATTGATGAACAATCTTTTAAGTGCGTTAGGGTGATGGTTGAGTTATTATAAACAGTGAGTTATTATAACAAGCAGTGTTTTAAAAAGCGCAAGGCGCACTAAGGCGCAATGGACTTCTGGAGCCTGAGGCGCAAGGCGCACCAAAAGGTGAGGACTTTTTTACCTAAGGCGCACTATATAAAAAAACACAAAAAATATATATATGTGTGTGTATACACAATAAAAAACATTTCCATAGATATAAATGAAGTTTTAACCAAGAATCATATATAAAACATACATTACATTTAACTATTAACCTTCATTCATGAATAGAAATGAAGTTTAACAAAGAATCTATATAAAACATACATAAGATTCAACTATTAACCTTTCATTTTAAGCGAATGTTGTCTTTGTGAGTTAAAAAATTAAGTTATTTAAGGCATTGAAATGTCTTGAATCAGTTATGTCGCGCTTCGAATGACTAGTACGGCGGTCTCGCTGCCCGGTCAGAGAGTCGGGGTCCAGGGGCGAAGCGCCCGGTTTTGGGGGTTCAGGGGCAACGCCCCCGAAGCCAAAAACTTATAGGGACTCTAAAACACAAAAAATTGAGGTAAAACCCAAAGAAAACAAAAAAGCCCACAAGGCGCGCACCTTTTGGCGCCTGGGGCTTCATGTAAGGCGCCAAAAGGTGCGCGCCTAATTAACCGCGCCTCGCTTTTCCCAAGCGAGGCGCTAAAGGTGCGACTTGCGCCCAGGCGCGCGCCTAATTAACCGCGCCTCGCTTTTTCCAAGCGAAGCGCTAAAGGTGCGACTTGCACCCAGGCGCGCCTTGTAAAACACTGATAAGAAGGGAGGTTATAATAACATATTTTTGTGGAGCAGGTTATTATAACAAGTGTTATGGTAACATGCATGCTTGTGGTGCAGATTTTTATAATATGAATTGGAGATTATTATAACAGAGAGGTTTATTGTAATTTATAACAGTGTTATCATTCTTATCCAAAAAAAAAAACATCCTGATTATAAGAGGGCTGAGGGTTATTATAGATGAGACAAGGAGTATATTGAGTTACTATAAAAACATTAATCAAATGATTTTTATATGTTTCTATAAAAAAACATTGGTTAGAACTTTGATCGTCTTTTGCTGAAGCCTCAACTTCATTGTTTAGAAACTAAATTTCCATCAGATATTGATGAAATATGAATTATGCAGTACATCTTCAAACCTCAGGAACTTTGTAAAACAGACACAACGATGTGATTCCTTCTGTTATCAGAGGGTTCATTTGTGATGTTACACATGTTCTATTTTTATGATGGTACAGATTCTTCTATATTTAATTCTGGGTGTCATTTCATGATCCACTCACGTGTCTTATGGATTTGCTTGTTTATAATTTTTATTTGGCTAGCACTATTTTAATTTAGTTCTATTTGGCTAGCACTATTGATACTTGTTCTTGTAATCAGCTACGTGAACTAGAAAGAGGTGTTGATATTCTTGTTGCAACTCCGGGAAGATTGGTAGATCTGCTTGAAAGGGCTAAAGTTTCACTGCAGATGATAAGATACTTGGCCCTTGATGAAGCAGATCGCATGTTAGATATGGGATTTGAGCCTCAAATTAGGAAAATAGTAGAACAAATGGACATGCCTCCTCCTGGTGTTAGGCAGACTATGCTGTTCAGTGCGACATTTCCTAGGGAGATTCAGGTATTCTTTAATGATATTTCTTTTCCTTTTTCTCATTAACCAAGTGAAGTGTTTGTATTTACATAGTACAGAGCTTGTAGAACTTTTTTTACTTGGTGACATAAACACTCTTCTGACGTAACACTCCTAGCATATTGGTGGTTCATGGCGACTTTTTATTATGTGTCCATTGTTTGTCCTCATAAAAGATGTAGATCACTCAAGCATACTTATTTTTTGTCTAATTTTATATTGTTCCATCTTTATTTCTTGCAGAGATTAGCCTCAGATTTTCTTTCTAGTTATATATTTCTGGCTGTTGGGCGAGTGGGTTCAAGTACTGATCTAATTTCTCAAAGAGTTGAGTTTGTTCATGAATCTGATAAGAGAAGTCATTTACTGGACCTTCTTCATGCTCAAAGGGCAAATGGTGTGCAGATCAAGGTATACATTTTATATTTCCCGCATAATCGTGAGGATACATGGATTTTTAGGCCCCGTTTGAAAACCATTTTGTTTTTAGTTTTTGGTTTTTGAAATTTAAGCCTACAACTACTTTACCATAGGTTCTTTCTTACTTGGATATCTACTTCTCTTACCAATATGTTAAGAAACCAAACCAAAATTTGGAAACAAAAAAAATTAGATTCCAATTTTTTTTTTTGTATTTGAAATTTGGTTATCATTCACATACTTTCTTAAGGAAAGATGGAAACATTGTATGACATTAGTCGAGGTGTGCGCAAGCTAGTCCTGACAGTCACAGATATAAAAAAAAAAGATAGAAAGAAAGATGGAAACATTGTAGAAAATATAGAGCACATTGTATGAAATTTGAGTAAAAATAAGCTTAAATTTCAAAAACCAAAAACTAAAAATCAAATGGTTATCAAATGGGGTCTTAGTTTTTTTGTTTGTTGGTTTTTAAAAGAATTATTTTTCTTAGTAATTCCAATTGACGTGTGCCTCTATCAACCTCATATTCCTAGGAAAAGATATTGAAATTTTTTGGGCGTAGAATATTTATCTTGATTTTCCAAAATTGTTTTGGAAATATGCTGTATTTTGATTCTTATATAATTTCTGAATTTGCAGCAATCTCTTACTTTGGTTTTTGTGGAGACAAAGAAGGGAGCTGATGCTCTTGAACATTGGCTATGTCTTAATGGTTTTCCTGCCACTACTATTCATGGTGATAGAACACAGCAGGTAAGTACATTAGTGACTAACATACTTATTTTGTCGAGAAATTATGATTCTCTACCGTTTATCCCCACCCCAATCAATATATGATTTTTTTTTTGTTTTTTATGTAATGTCATTAATGTGAACATTAGTTGGTGGATTCAATCCTATGTGCAGGATCATCTTACAAACTTTACATTGTTTCATTTATTCTGGTTGTCACTATTCAGCTCCTTAGTCAACTGATGAAATTTATTTGAATACTAGTTACTGATCTAGCTGTTCCACTCTTTTTCTCCATCAATTATAGTTTCTGCTACTTTCTTGTTTCACACTCCAAGAGGCAAACCAGGGACAAAGGAAAAAATAGTAAAACAAGGAAGAAGGTCTAATTATGTAATTTTCATGATTTTAGAGTCAAACTCAACAGAATGCTCCCCCCTCTCTCCACAACCTCTCTTTACCCATCATCGACCACCTTTTTCCTATCAGACTGATTTTCCCATGCGTTCGCCGCACTCCTTCTGGATTGAGAGAAGACTTTCTCATTCGTCACTATACCAGAATAGAATCCATAGTTACTTTCGTTTCAACGAATCATCAAATCGGAAGACTCAATCCTTGGCCTTGGACAAAACTCTTCTTCCATGGTTTCAAGAATGTTTCACCAGGCTCTGCTCTAGTCCTCTTACGGTTTGGATTGAAAAAATCTCTAGTAAAAGAGGACTCAGTTGAAATAGCAACGGTCGATGGAAATGGAACCACTAACAAGATTATTCTCCCCATTGGGGAAGGTAAAAAAAGGTTGGAAGAGCTTTCTCCTCTCCTTGGAAGCTTTATCGAACTCCTCCATTGGATCTTTATTGTAAAATAAAGGCACGTTGGTGCCCCCCCTTTCTCTCTCCCTCTCTCAACACATCCTCTTCTTACAAGGAAGCTGTATGCAAAAAACAGAGCATCCCAACTATTGCATCATCAAGCCTTC
Source organism: Sicyos edulis (assembly GCA_036507275.1). NCBI lineage: Eukaryota > Viridiplantae > Streptophyta > Magnoliopsida > Cucurbitales > Cucurbitaceae > Sicyos > Sicyos edulis. The sequence goes on from CM071850.1 coordinate 9,595,473, forward strand.
ATTCTCTTTCTTTTCCTTTCCTTTCTCCATCATCTTCCCCACCATTGTTGTGATTCGTAGGAAGTTTTTTCATGACAATTGGAAGAAGATTGAAGTTGCTCTGAGAAAAGATTACTCTTCCTCTCGAGCCAGGCAACGCTCTTCTTTATTGTATTGATGAAGCACAAGCTTCTAATTTGACCAACATAAAGGATTGGTACTTGATTGGTAGATTTTGGACCAGAACTAGCTATCCTTCTCTCGATCTCTTTAGAGCTCCCTCTTTTGTTCCTTATTATGGTGGCTAGATAAAGATTAGAGAGCTTCCCTTGGATAGATAGACTGAAGATTGTTTCGAATTTATTGGTGATGCTTGTGGTGGCTTTCTCCAGGTTGCTGGAGGACAATCATTTAGGTTTCTTCCCACTTTTATTTGTCTCCCCTCTTCCTCTACAAATCTGAACACTCCAATTTGGATTGACCTTCTATTTTCGAAGATTGGAATATTGGATGTCAGAATAAGATTTTCATGGCTCCATTTTGACTTTTCATGGCTCCATTTTGACTCTGACATTCTTTTTTTATTGTTACAAATGCTCTATTCCTGCCATGGACAAATCCATAGGGCTCTTGGGGGCCTCACCATTGTTCGCGACTGAGCTGTTGCCAGCACGTGCCCCGAGTGTTCCTCTAAGTCTTGTCGTAGTCTCTGTTTCTCGTGATCTTTTGTTGACTAATACATAGTCTGATAAGAGTGGCCAACACATAAAAAAAATCTTTGTCCTTTCAAGCCATACTTAGAGGCCTGATTGAACTCTTGGACTTGTCACTTTTAGTGATTGTCCTCCATGTTACAAGGAGAGTTTTTGCACACAGGTATTACACAAGGTTTTTTCTTCTGAGGCTCCATATTCCCCTTTTCTTTCTTCTCCTTTCAAAACCCTTGTACCCAGTTGTTAGGCCTATCTCCGCTACCCCTTGACATTTTAGACGAATATTTTTTCCCCTACAAGCTTCTAACTCCATCTCAATCAGTGTTTTCAAGGCTATCGCCTTTCCTCGCCTTGCACATAGGCTGGTATTGTGCCTCTAAAAAAACCAAGGCAAGCTCCTTCAATTAGGCCCTCGCTTTTTCTAGCCATTTTCTGCCCAACATCACCTTCGCCTCAAGCCAAGGCGTGCGTTGTGTCTAAATTTTATTTATTTATCCGTATGTAAACTTAATATCCACAAAATAATCTAGAATTAGCTCATGAATAAATCTAACAACCATGTGAAGTATTTATCGAGAATATTGAATTTATTTAATTGTTATATATATATATAATAACATAATTTGTGTGACTTATGTATGAATTTGAAATTTTATGGAAATTAAAATATTTTTTATTTATCAATTTATACTATATTATTTAGTTATACCCAGTGTTTTTAAAGGCGCAAGGCGCACAAAGGCGCAAAAGCTTTCTAGAGCCTGAGGCGCAAGGCGCAAAAAAGGCGCGGGCTTTATCTTAAAGGCGCACCATGTATAAAATAAAATTAAAAATATATATTTATCACAAAAATATACATTACTCACAATTTTAATTTAAATAATACAACTTATAATCATACAAGTTAGTAAGTTACAACCATACAATAAACAAAGTTTGTGTCACAGACTCACAAACTACAGTGAACTATCAAAATACTTAACTAATTTTTCTCACCCATCAAATATCTAAGATCTAAACAAATTGAATAGAAACTAAGGAAAAAATCATTAGAATAGAGAATCATAAGAAAAGAGAAGAATAAGATTTTGAATAAGACTATATGGATTTTAAATATCAAATCAACTTGGAAAACAAAAAGGAAAAACTAATACACATCAAATTATTTATGATCATGAGATATTGAGAACATCAACTTCAAGCCTTCAAAATAAAGGAGAAACACAACATTAAAAAGAAAAAAAAAGGAGAAGTGAAGATGTAATATTTAAATATAAATATAAATATAAATAAAGTAGACAAATAATAATTAAATATAAAATAGCTTTAAAATATAAAATAGAAAATTCAATATTCAATAAAATTAAACCTCTCATTAAATATTTGCATATTAATAAATTTTATTTTATTTTAATATACAAATTTAATTATTATTTAAGGTACTAAAAAATATAATAATAAGATTAAATTAAACAACGTATTTTTTAAAGGAAAACCAAAAACACTTCAACTCATTGATTTTTTTATATTAAATATGCAATAAATTTGATTAGTCAAATCACAACTTTCCATCCTATCACACTATAACCAATGAATTTCATTAATGATTTTCTATTTCCTTATTATATAAATCAATTATTTTATTATCTTTCTTCATCCATGGACGAGACCACTCCTTCCATCTCCTTTCTTTTCTTTTTTTTCTCTGGTTCTGCAACTAATTCCAGCCGACGACCCACCTCCATGTAAAACCGAAGTTTTGATTTTTTTAGTTTCTTTTTCTCAGTGAGGGAAGTTTCTGTTTTTAGTTTTTTTTTTTTTAAAGTTGAAACGTGCTTTTAAGGTGTATTTAATTTTTTTTTAAAAAAAACAAAAGGCTCTCTAAGCGCGCGCCTTTTGCACCCGAGCGACTTAGAAAAGTCGCACAAAGGCGCGCGCCTAATGTTATGCGCTGCGACTTAGTAAGGCCAGCACAATATCTGCGCCCCGCGCCTTTTAGCGCCTTTTGGGGCTTTAGTGCGCCTTTCAAAACACTGGTTATACCTTTATTTATTGCGCCTCTCTTTTCTCGAGTCTTGCCTTTTTATTGCCTCTAGCTTTGAGGCGATCAAGGAGAGTATCGCCTTGCACTGTGCCCTGTCCGTTGAAAACATTGATCTCAACCATCCTCCCCAACCCCATCTCACAGCCTCTTCTCTCCAAAACCATCCTCTTTTTCCTCCGACCATTCTTCCCTTTTGAAGAACAGAGGACAAATCTCTTCTCTTAATCCCAAGCCCACTGTCATCATGGATAAGGCCAACATATCTTTAAAAAAAAGAGCAGGCGCCCCCACCTTTGTTAAAGGCATAAAACATTCCACCAACTCCCTCTTCTCCTACTCTGAATCAGAGGCAGATTATTTCTCCTTTCCCTGTCTCGCCTCCCCCCCTGATTCTTCTTAATCAGACAATACCCTTGCGCTCCATGTTTCATACTCTTTCCCCAATCTTGGTGACTTCTTAAATGCTCAAGAATTTGACCCCAACATCCTACCTCTTAAGGTAGACAAGTGCTTTGAAAAATCTCTTTGATAGCCAATAGAGGATAGTGTACCTGTTCATACTGGCTGGTGCTACAATGAAGACCTTGAAGAAGAAAACAAAACTCCCTAGCATTGATCTCGGATTGCCCGGAACAAGAAGATTCTTGTGCTGATGAAGGCCCTGTTGTGAATTTGGAGATCCCTTCTACCCTCCTCCCCATTCTTATCCCTTGGTTAGCCAAGATGGTCTCTATATTAGCTCCATTCCCCCAGTGAAGAAGTCAGCTGCAGTTAAGAAGAAGAAGCAAGGAACAAGGAAGTTGATCAATCTATGCACAGACCTGCATTTCCCTTCCAAGGCATCAAGTGCCAAGAGGCTGGGATCAAGCTCTTCTAAATAGTTATCTCATCTACTTTAGGTTATGATTTTGAACACCAAATGTGGATGTTCAATTTTATATCCTTTCTGTAGTCGAGTGCTTTCTCTGTCTTTTTCTGATGTTCTTTGGTTTTTGTGACATCACTTCTCTTTTGACACTCCTGATGGGCCTTGTGTTGCTCTTCCCCTCCCCCTTCCCCTTCCCCCTCTCTTGTCTCTTTTCTCTCTCTTTTCTACTTCTCTTGATAGTCACGTATCTTTCATTTTATCAATGAAGTTCATCTGTTTCTTATCAAAAAAATAAAATAAAAAATAAATAAATAAAGAAAGAAGGAAGAAGGTCTAATTCCAACTAATTTTAGGATTTTTTTTTTCTGGTATTTCTGCTTTAGCTTGCTTTTAATTACTATTTTTTTCTGAACTTGGATGTAGGGTAAACATATAGACCACCCTCCACTAATCTCTTCTGCATTATTTAGATTTCATCCTAAGAAATTGAATTTGGAATCTTGGAGGTAACTCCTAGTATCTACTAATAGCTACCTTTGTGGCTTTTGTTCCTATTTTCTGCTGTTCATCATTTGTAAATATATGTGTCCATGTGTGTGTTTATATAGGTTAAGAAAAATAGAACTCTTCCACTAAGGAAACAAAATTTCATTGAACAAGAGGGTTATGGAAATTTTCCAGGCAAGTTCTACCCACCTAAGATAAATCCTTTACACATAAGAGAGCCTCTAACTAGTCAATAATGATAAGCTTCAGTTCCTAGTGGAAGGCATTTATGTAACATACTCTAGCTTGGAGATAGTTATCTCATTTCTTTTGTATATTTTATCACATCCATAAAATATATCCTTTCCTTTCAAATAGGAATTTTTTTTTTTAAATGCTTTTACTGAAATAAGAAGTCTTTTGGTGTATGCAGTTTTAACCATCTGTTGACATGTTTTAATCGTCAGCATCACTAAACTTTCCAGTTTGATCACAGTAATTTGATTCAGTCAAGTAGATTCGTTATTTGGCTCTAATTTTTGTGTCATTATAATTTCAATGTCATCATTCTTTAATGTCTACTGCTAAGGATTTAATTAAGGAACCGTTTTGTAACCATTTGGTTATTGGTTTTTAGTTGTGGAAAGTTGTGGTTATTCTCTCTCTCATCATTTCTCTACCATGGTTCTCATCTTTCTTAAGAAAGTATTTGAATTCTTAGTCAAATTCCAAAAACAACAAGTTTTTGAAAACTATTTATTTAGTTGGGTTTGTTTTTGAAAACACAGGAAAAAGTAGGTAACAAAATTTTAAAAAAACTCATAGGTGGAAGTTGTAATCGATAGGCAAGGCTTAATTTTTGAAACTAGGAACTGAAAACCAAATAATTATCAATTCAAACAGGGCGTTGAGACTTTTGAAAGGCCATGGATGATAAATGAATCATCAGCTACATATTTTGGGTCTAGTGTAAAGCAACTTAGTTTGTTTTGCCTATTATTGGGATAAACGTTGCAAGTAGTTGAAGATCTTGAAGTTGGATATAAGCATTTTCATATGTTTGGATGGTACTTGTGAGTTCGATTCTCTTGATTGATTTTCTATATCATGTCTTACCCTTTCCTGCTAAATATAACAAGGTGTGGATAGTTCTGACATTTGTTATTAAATGTAATCATGGAACTGCAACGGCTTCTATTTTGTTGATTTTGTCATTGCTGTCTATGAAGGTGTGCATAGAGGAGGCTTCTTCTCTGCAGGTTTTGCACTATTGTTAAAAATTATAAGAATCTTTCCATTGGAACTCTGTAAAATGCTAGAAACACCAGCAGTGTTTTACTAGAGTATCCAGTCTTGCATAACTCATCTTTGAATGTTTTGAATTTAGATGGAGAGTTTTTAAGTGAAAACTTAAGTTGCGATAGTTGTGTCACAGCTTCAGATGGATGGTGTTTTAGATGTTGATAACCGGATAGCTCATTTTGATCTTGTCATTCTAGTTGTTTCCTTGCCCTCTATTTTTTCTCTTCAAAGTTTAGATGGTTCTATTACCTTGTTCATGTTCCCATTAATTTGAATTAATTTTATTTAATTAAGGAGAGGTTGCCTGCTACTGGACAAAAAATTATTTGAAGGAGCCAGTTATTGTTACCTGGCAATGGCTGTTTTATACTATTGGAGGCACGAGAGATTTAATTCTTTTTTTGTTTTGTTTTGAATCATGTAATTATGTCTTTCATTTGGGTTATATGTTTTTTATTTGTGGTTCTGTTTTATGTATATATACGTGTTTGCAGGAAAGAGAACACGCATTGAGGTCCTTTAGAAGCGGGAACACGCCAATTTTGGTGGCAACTGATGTAGCTGCTCGTGGGCTCGATATTCCTCATGTTGCACATGTAGTGAACTTTGATCTCCCTAATGACATCGATGATTATGTTCATAGAATTGGACGAACGGGGAGAGCTGGGAAGACTGGTTTAGCAACAGCCTTTTTTAACGAGAACAACTCATCCATAGCAAGGTCCTTGGCTGATCTGATGCAAGAATCTAATCAAGAAGTTCCTGATTGGCTATCACGATTTGCTGCCAGGTCTGCGTACAGTGGAGGGAGAAATCGGCGTTCTGGGGGAGGCCGATTTGGTAGCCGTGACTATCGAAAGGATTCCTCTTTCAACAGAGGTGGTTCTGATTATTACAGTGGAGGCAACAACAACAGCGGTGGGGGTTATGGCGGTGTTTCGGGTGGAGGATATGGAGGCGGAGGAGGTGGATATGGAGGTGGATATGGAGGAGGATATGGGGGTGGTTCGGGGGTGACTAGTGCATGGGACTAACATGTACGCTTTTAAATTATTTGCAGTGTTTTTGGTGATGGGTAGAGGAACCCGTTTCTGGCTGAATAGAGTATTGTTGTTTTTTTTTTTTCGACTATTGGTGTTAAAAAGTGATTATTGTCCAAAACTTATTTTGTCATTATGGGGGAAAAAAGGAGAAAACATTGTCCATTTTGGGGCCATTAGGAATGTAGAGTTGTGTGCAGTGTTTCTTAGGTCAAAATGGTACACTAACAAAGTAGGGTTTACTTTGTTTCTTTTTGCTCGAGTCTTATCGGTTAGACAACAATGGTAGGTGGTTGAGATTCAGGCTTCATATCATAGCTCAAGTTCTTGAAACCCAGTTAGCTTCTGGGGCTATCATCTTCTTCTTCTTCCCCTCTGAAGAATTTCATAGTTTCTGTAATATTTGGTCGTTAACCCAAAATAAATTGGAAACCTTCTGTTAGGACCTTACCTTGTCATTTCAGATCGTAGAAACCTTCTTTGTTGGGTTAAATTTTTCTGTCACATACTTACCCTATTGTATACATTTTAGCTTTTGATTATTTCCCAAATCTGTTCTTCTCTGCCACGTTTTATGGTTCAGTTCTTAGGTAGTTAAAGTTGCTAATCTATGATCTTTATTTTATTCTATTTTTGTTGGAAATGTCGGTTGTTGTTGACATTCTAATTGTTATGGGTTTGTTGTTGTAGTAATAATAATCAGCAAGTAATGGGGAGTTTGGTGCTTCAACAACAAAGGACCCAACCACACAATTATATAGAATTCATTCCTACTCAAACTCATCAACAGTAAAAACACACCAATGACTCTAACCAATCAAAAGTATGTGTACTTGGAAGTCACACTTGCATGTTTTGAGTAGATGTAGTGAAAAACGAGGTAGGTAAGTATTTTGGAAATACTTATCCACTTACTCTTAAAACTTTAGAGAAGGAAAAATTGGGTAGTCGTGCAAAGACATAATGAATGAAATAATCACCAACATCATGTACTCACCTTGATCTAACCTTTCAATATATTTCTTATACTTCTTGAGCATGTCTAAAAAAGTTATCATTATGTCCTTATCACCACAAGTTTAGCGTCACATGAAAATGAGTTGCTTTTATTTTATTGTATTTAAAGCAAGTTATTCTAAATTTACAATGATTATTTCATCAAGAGAGTTTTTTTTTTTAATTTATATATATTTTTAAAAAAACTAAACTAGCATTCATTAAAATTCAATTAAAAACGTATAGCCACTGTCTCAAATTATGGTAACCAGAAGACGGAGTTTTAGCCCTCCCAAGTCGAATCGAGACCAAGGAGAAATTGAAGAGATACCAATCAGACAACTTATATAAGAGTCTTTCTTATATGAGGGGTAGCAAAGCCTTGAATTATTTCAATACACTCAATGTTAAGATTTGAATCATTTTATGGATCAAATGAAGTAATCTCAAAAGCAAATTGAATATAATCACTTTTTAAACTCTTTTATTTCCAATTGAGTCCAATATTTAGTTTTTGACATTCCCATTAAATCCACCTAGAAACAGTTGATCATAATTATATCGACAATGATGCTAGATTAGATATTATTGATCTTATGGTTATGGAAATTTCATATTCAATATAAGACATTGAAATTATTTTTCGAAAGAAATATTAATCGAGACCAGTTTGATGAGATTTAATGTGTGATTTGATAAAAGAGTTTTCTTTTAAAAAAAATAGAGATTTGATAGAGGATTTGATGAATATTTAAAGAGTGGTTAAATGGTTAAAAGTGGCTGTTTATTAAAAAAACAAATCGAGGAGTGGTTCATGTCCAAAAAAACAAACACACTCTTTATTGCTATGTTAATTCCCAACTATAAAAAAAGATTCAATGTCTTATCTTGTTCATGAAAACCCACAAATCTCATCCATAATTTCCTCCTAAATTTCTACCGGAATCCCTTGATTTCATCGGAGTTGAAATCTTAAGCTTGGCCAGAAACTCTTTTTGTTTATAGAATGGATTAAAAGTGAAGACATGATGGGTTCCTCACCTGACTAAGATGTTTCTTGGGTATGAAAAATTATACTCCTTTATGATATTCAAATTTACGCTTGGAATCGCAATACTTATCAAATTTGAAGGAGAATAATTAGAAAATAAATAGTTTCAGGGTGTAATTGTTACTGAGCGTAGGAGGGTGATTAGATTTTGGTATTGAAAAGAGAAGAGGAGAGAAAGTTGAAGAGAAAGAGAAAGTAAAGTGATTTGGACATATGAAGTTTGAAGATTGATGTTTTAGAAAGGAGATGTAAAATTATTTATTTTATATTGATTTTTTATAATGTAATGATTGTAGATTTTTTATTAATTGATAAATATATTTTATTTTATATTGTGTGGTTGAAAATTAGAGAAAATTTGATGTGACATTTGATAAGATTAGATAAAAGATATTTTATATTATATTATATGGTTGAAAATTAAAAAAATGTTTATAGGTGACATTTAGAAGATTAAATAAAAGATTTGATGTGATATCATAAGAGAGGTTGATGTCCTAAAAACAAACATGAAATTGAAATTTCTTTCTCCTCTTCTCTCTTCAACACCAAATCCCAAACACCCCTTATAATTTAGGGGCGATTTATGTAATTTTTCCTTATTAATATAATTTACAAATTGATTTATAAATTAGAAATTTAATATTTTAAAAATAATAATTAGTTATAGATATTGAACGAAAAGAAATATTTACATATATTTTGTTGTAATTTTTGTTTCTTATTCACTCAAAATTAATATAATCTTTAAAAAGTTTAAAAGATAATAGCGTATTTTCACGTACAATAAGATATGTGTTTGAAATTCTTCCTTCAATAATTGTTTTACTAAAAATGTATAACTTTTTTTTTTAAATGATTTGAAAGGATAACAATTTATATTTACAATTTTTATTAAGTTGAATAATATTAAGAAGTTGAAAATTAGTTTATAAATTATAAAGATAAAAATTAAAAGAAATGAAAAAACATATTATTTTATTTTTGTTTTATATATACAATATTAAGTTTTTTTTTAATAATATTTACAATCCTCTGTATGAAGTAATGTCAAACACCTTTTCTCTTCTGATTACAACGATTACACAAAAAATAATTAACTAAAAAAATGAAAAACTTCAATCCTTTTCAAGGGTTCCCTTTCTAATGAGATTGGCAGCTTCTTTAACGCCGTGAAGTGTCACCAAAAACCTCAGTGTAGCAAATGGGACAAGCCTGGAACAGAGAGATTACGTTATGAATTCGCTAAAATGATAGTCTGTTCCAAATGCCTCGCTTAATAATCATTTGATCATTTTGGTTTTAAAAACTTAAGCTCATAAATAGTACTTCCATCTCTGAGTTTGTTGGATTTGTTATTGGCTTTCTAATTGATACCAAAATTGTTTGATTAGTTGAATTTTTAAACTCTTTTATTTCCAATCGAGCCCAATATTTAGTTTTTGACATTCCCATTAAATCCACCTAGAAACAATTGATCATAATTATAGCGACAATGATGCTAGATTAGATATTACTGATCTTATGGTTATGGAAATTTCATATTCAATATAAGACATTGAAATAAGCTCATGATATCTTTATACACACCGTCCATCATGTTCTAAAAAGAGGATATTTTTAATGTCTTGTAAATAGTTTTCAAAAATTTACTTGCTAACAAGCAAACAAATTGCAATAAAAACTAATATTGTAAATTTGATCCAACAAGAATAGTAATTCAACGACATCGGTGTATACTTAATGACATCGGTGTATACTTAATGATTAAACAGGCAACAAGTTCGAATTCCCACCCCTAAATTTATACCTCATAAATAAAAAACTTTTTGAACTTTGAAAATACTTTTTATCTTCTACATCAATTTCAAAGATAAAGCTAGCAAAAGGAGGTGGTGTTGGAAGTACAATCATAGAAGACTACATTATAGCATTGGCAAATGCACAAAACTCAATCATTATAGTGATGATATTGGTTAATAAGGCTATTATTATTGTCTCGGATTTAATTCTTGAAGTCAATTTCTCTCCGAGAAATAATTAAAAAAACAGGCTTAAAGGGATTTGTGAAATGGTAAGGTATTGAAATAGTGAATTATTGTGTGTTGACTTAATAATTAAAGAAGTTTAAAACCAGTTTAATATATGATAATCATTTTTGTAGAAATAAGTTTTCTTACAAAGAGAAAACTCTTTATGAATGTGTAGATGAACCCTACATTTGTCTTAGATGTGTAGAAGAACCCTACATTTGTCCTATGTGATATTCTTTGGCGTCACATAAATTTATGTTATAACTAAAAGTATTAAAAAATGAAATTATTTTTGTGGTACAAAGGGGGTCACATAAGACAAATGTAGGGCTCCTCTACACATCTATGCATACCTCGACTATTTCTTACTGAACATATATCACTTGACTTTACGACGTTTGTACATTAAAAAAACCTGTATGAAATTATTTTTTAGGTACGTGACCATCATGAATTGAATCTATTACCTTTTAATTAGTTATAAAATTCTTGACCACTATGCCACTTTATGATGATTTATTCTCATAATCATTCTCTTCACCAAAAACACATATAATCATTCTCTCTCGAATAATCATTTTCTTTCGCATCCTCCCTTAATTCTTATTTTCTGCTTAACCATTCTCCTTGTTAATCATCTTCTTTAATTTTCACATGCTTCCTTAATTTTCAGTCTCAATTTTTTCCAGTCCTAAACAATTCTTTGTATGTGTAGACTATCTAACCTAAATACTTATGAAATGTAATGAGGAAGTGAGAAAGAGGGATAGGGTAGGATTGAATTGAATGGCATGGACTTGTCTCTCTCCTTTTTCCCTTAAGAAATGGGTTTTGACCCATTAATTGTAACAGCAAAGAGGACCCTTCTCTCATTAGAGTTCCTTGTCCTTTTGTCAACCTTGAAAAAGCTTAGTTAAAAAAATGAAACTTTAGGTGCTTAATTAATACAACATCATTAACAAAGAAACTTGTTTAAATCAGCTTGGAAAAATTCAGTAATTGGGTTTAGCTGTAGCCTCAAATTCTTCTATTCTTCTTTTTTGTTTAGCTGCTAGAGAGAGAAACGGGGTTCCCTTTCTGGTTGATATTTGGTTGCGGTTCTTGAGGGTCAAAACCCTTTGGCTTATTAGATCAGATTCTTGAAGGGTTGAAGTTTTTAGCTCAAAGGGGTTGGGATTTGGATGCTGGGTCCGGCTGGAATTTGAGTATATGGTTCATTTGCTTCCGAAATGAACGAATCGGTTGAGCAATCTCCAAGTTGTCAAAGGGGATTTCGAATTCAAGCTCCACTGGTTAGTTGATTAGAAATTTACCCATTTAAATTCAGTACCTAATTTGTTAAATGCACTGTGATTTGAGAAAGGATTTGAAGTTTGACGAGATTGCGATGACTTTGCGATTATTGGGTGGTTTTTTTTGTAAGGTTTTGTTGATTGTGTCCAATTTGAGGAGAGTTTTATATTTTACGATGCTCATCTTTTTACTTGATGGGTTCTTTCATCAGCATTCTGTTGGATATTCTACTTTTATGCGTTTTGAATGCTGAATTTTGTTCTTGATGTTCTTTGAGAATTGATTCCGAGTATTTTTGTGAAGATGTGCTTAGTTTTGGAGTGAATTCTAGTTAAATCTCTCATGGGGACTTGGGATTTGTTTTTGAACAAATTCTTTCTGGTTTTATTCGTTTGCCTTACGATTGTAGAAAGAATAGTTTCCATATGGATTTTCCTTACTTTGTGTTGAAGGGCAATGCCAAATTCTGATACCTGTTTATTCTAGTTGCATATGTGAGATCCTTGTGAGTTTCTGATCCACTTATAGGTGAATAAACTAAAAAAAGGTACGGCCATATTGAGTGAGAGTTTTCATTGTTCTACGTCTAGTATACACACCTTGAAGGAAGTGGTGTGTTCTCAAATCTTTGTATTCATTTCATTTTTTTGATACCCGTGAGTCTGTATGCAAGTTTATGCGCACCTTGACTATTATCAAGGGATATACTGTCTAACCGTACAACATCTATATCAAAGAAACTCGAGGGAAATTAATTCCTAGATAAGTGGCTATCATGGATTGAACGCATCACCTCTTAGTTTCTCCAAGCCTTCGGTTTTAGCTCGTTTTGTTTTGTTATGGGCTTTCTCATAGCATGGTTGGTTTCTTAGTTTTTATTGTGCAGCCGCCATACGAGCCATGCCCTTACTTCTAATCGAAACAAAGTTAGAAGTTCGAGTGCGATCCCCGGATGAAGTACTACGGTCCTTTCTTGAAAACTTGGAAACATAAGACCAACTATCCTAGTATAGAGGCAAAATTTTAAGATTGAACTGAATGCCAAAGATGATCCACTGGTTTTCATATGGGTTATCTTATCTAATTTTTTCCTTTTTGGCAATTTGATATGTAAATTTTTGCATCTAACTGAAAATATTTGTAGGTTGATTCTGTATCATGCTATTGCAAAGTAGATTCAGGCTTGAAAACAGTTGTTGGAGCTAGAAAATTCGTCCCTGGCTCAAAAATATGTATCCAGCCTGATATTAATCCAAATGCACATAGAAGTAAAACTTCGCGGAGAGAAAGGACCCGAGTCCAACCTCCCCTCCTACCGGGCCTTCCAGACGATCTTGCCATTGCTTGTCTGATTCGTGTCCCTCGTGTGGAACATAGGAAACTCCGCCTTGTTTGCAAGAGATGGTATCATCTTCTGATGGGAAACTTCTATTATTCTCTTAGGAAAAGTCTTGGCATGGCAGATGAGTGGGTCTATGTCATCAAAAGGGACCGCGATCGAAGGATCTCGTGGCATGCTTTTGATCCCACCTACCAACTTTGGCAATCACTTCCACCCCTTCCCGTTGAATACTCTGAGGCCCTTGGTTTTGGCTGTGCAGTTCTTAGTGGTTGCCACCTATACTTATTTGGAGGGAAAGATCCAATAAAGGGTTCAATGAGGCGGGTGATTTTCTATAGTGCCCGGACAAACAAATGGCATAGGGCACCTGATATGCTTCGGAAGCGTCACTGTTTTGGCTCTTGTGTCATAAATAACTGCCTTTATGTTGCAGGCGGTGAATGTGAGGGGATCCAGAGAACACTTCGTTCTGCTGAAGTTTATGACCCCAATAAGAACAGATGGAGCTTTATTTCAGATATGAGCTCAGCTATGGTGCCATTCATTGGCGTTGTTCATGATGGGATGTGGTTTCTTAAAGGACTTGGAGCACGCAGAGAGGTCATGAGTGAAGCCTACTCTCCTGAAACTAATACCTGGACAACGGTTCGTGACGGTATGGTTGCTGGCTGGCGTAACCCGAGTATTTCTTTGAATGGAGAACTTTATGCCTTGGATTGCCGCGATGGATGTAAGCTTAGGGTTTATGATAGTGCAACAGATTCATGGAACAAGTTCATGGATAGCAAGCTCCATCTTGGAAGCTCTCGTGCTCTTGAGGCTGCTGCTTTAGTTTCGCTTAACGGGAAGCTTTGCATTATCCGCAACAACATGAGTATCAGTCTCGTTGATGTTTCAAGTCCGGATAGAAGTGTTGAGATCAACCCTCACCTGTGGGAAAATATTGCTGGGAAAGGTCCTTTGAGGACTCTAGTCACAAATTTATTGTCCAGCATAGCTGGCCGAAGTGGGTTGAAGAGTCATATAGTACATTGTCAAGTGCTCCAGGCATGAGAAGCCAAACACAGATCGTTTTTTCTTTTTCAATGGTACGCCAAAACAGGAATAGCAAAGAGAAACAGAGAGCTCGGGAAGAGAGCACGGATTTGGTTCCGAATGGCTAGTGGTGAAGCTGTTGATTTAGTCACAGGAGGGGGGCTTAGTTCTAGACTTTGCTTTAGGAATGGAGTTCTGAGACAATTTCATTACATTCTTGAACAGAAAGCAAATACTTGTAAGTATATCTTTTCCATCCAATCTCAGACTAGTTTGTTTATTTTGTGGGGGATCTTATGCTAGGTACTATGTAATCTTGAAGTTGCCTTGTGAATATAAACATTTCATTAGAATATAAGCGACTCGAGATTTATGGCACTCATCGATATTGATTGGAATCATTGAGAAGTTGTTTCATTTATCAACGTTATAATTAAATCATAGCAGACTAAAACTTCTATCTAACTTTAATCATGTGCTACAAATATAAATGCTCAATCAAAGGAGATTAAAAGAAACAAAGCAACTGTAGGAACTTATTGCCATTGCAAAAGAACTAAGGTAGTAATGGTTCAAATCTTTGCTTGTGGGATCGTCTCCGAGAGACGGTTTAGCGACTCATCTCTCTAAATCTTTAGCTGATTACGAAAGCTATTGATAAAAGCTTCGGCTCTTTTGTTGATGTCTTCTTTCTCGTCCCTCTCCATCGTCGTTGTTTGCAATCTTCTGTTATAATCTTTTTCCTTGTTGCTTCTCTGCACTTGGATGAAAATGTCTCTGCAGGTTTCCATTGCAGCAATTGATTTGGTTTTGAGATAGGAATGGTAAGTTTGAATGTGGAGGCTGAGTTGGCTTGGAAGTGAAAATGGCAATGGGCTTGTGTTTTATAGGCAAGATGATGAAAGGAAAAAAAGGCAGTGGAAAATGAAGCTGAAATTAAAGGCGAATATTTGGTTTATTTTTATTGTAAAATTGTTGAATGGTAAAGCATATAATTTGGTGTATTTCAATAAGATGTTTGAATTTAACACGTTAGATTCGAGACATGATTTGAGAACTCTTTATTAAGCAAATGCTATTAATTTTAATCATGCTTAATTGTTTGTTCGGTACAACAACAAAATGACTTTCTTTTTCTTCAAAATTTTGCTTTAGATTCTATTTTCTTTTGAC
This sequence comes from Sicyos edulis, assembly GCA_036507275.1. Classification (NCBI taxonomy): domain Eukaryota; kingdom Viridiplantae; phylum Streptophyta; class Magnoliopsida; order Cucurbitales; family Cucurbitaceae; genus Sicyos; species Sicyos edulis. The sequence goes on from CM071850.1 coordinate 9,610,828, forward strand.
TTTCTTTTTTAGGGTTGATACTCCGTGGTCGGAGTTGGTTAAATAGACGTTGAATGGTCTATGACGTTCTACTCAACCAAGAACAAACAGATTCATGCAAAAGTATAATAATTTTCTTCAATCAAAATCAATGATTTTTTTATCAGAAATATTAGACATGACTTAAAGATCGATACCTATTTATGTGGTTAATAATTTTCTTCAATGAAAATCAATGATTATTTTATCTGAAATATTTAGATTATGTAAGACCAAGACATGACTTAAAGATTGATACCTATTTATGCGGTTAAAATTTTACATTCAGACTTTTTTTTTGAAAGAAACAACTTTCATTCAACTCAAACCAATCAAACAATTACAATCAATCTCCACCAAGGAGCCAACATTAGGGGGGAGAATCCCCCTCCAAAATAAAATACTAACCTCCACCTGATTGGGAGATGAAATATGACAAAAAGAGTAAGAACCATCTAACTTGGCAAGCAAATCAGCCACCCTATTACAACGCCTACTGCAATGAGATACAGATACCGACTCTAGCACATCCATAAACCATCTAATATCAATAACGATATTGTTGAATTCAGAACGATCAAAAGAATCCTCAGAAATGGACTTAATCACATCTAAAGCATAAGATTCAACTAAAATTGTGGGGAGCATTTGAATATTGGTCTCGTAAATAAAACTAAGAGCATCACTAATTGCCAAGCCTTCGAGAATCTTAGCAGAAGAATTCCTTTGCTTAGCCTTCCACCCAACAATCTTCGGAACCCTCTCCCATCACGAACTATCCAACCAATGCCGCCAATACCAGATGATGAATTATAGGAGGCATCAGTATTCAACTTCCAACAACCTTTAGGAGGGGCCATCCACTTATCCTCCACAACAATTTTCATCTTGGACGCCTGGATGATACTACCTGCAAAATGAATACAATGAGCATTAATACTTTTGTTAACCATGGAGGTTATGAAACTCTCTTTCATCAGTATTATGAATAATTAAGTTCCTGAAATTCCATAAGCTTCAAATAATAATGACTGCCTTAAAACACTATTCTTTCACAATTTTAGAACAAATCCTCTCCCACACATCGATCCCCATCTTCTTTCACAATTTTAATCTTAGGAGCATTCTCAATTTTCCAAAAATCATTCCAAGAATCAACTCTTGCTTTATTGCACGTCGAAGAAGCCTCATTTCGATTAGCCTCGATCGTGGCCATATGATAAACACTCTTTACCGAGAACTTCCCTTTAGGACAATGATTCCAAATAATCTCATCCACTCCCCCCTTAGCACTTAAAGGAGTAGAAAGGATAACTATGGCATCCTCCAGACAGAAAATTTCGTTAATGGTCTCTTCATCCCATCTAGCACCTTCAACAATCAAATCAGCCACACTTCTCACTTTCCACTCTTCTTTGACATCGTCCACGAAGGATTCCCCTCACGACAGATCCACGGGTCAGAATCAATATAAACCCTCCTACCATTACCAATCTTCCACCTATACCCCTTCTTAAACAAGTCTCTTCCCCACATGATGCTTCTCAAAGCCAAAGAAGGGTTATTCCCAACTTGAGCACTTAGAAAATTACCATTCTTAAAATACTTCCCTCTGAGGACCCTGCTCAATAAACTATTGGGGAAACTTAAAATTCGCCAATTATGCTTAGCCAATAAGGCTTGATTAAACAAATTAAGATCTCGAAAACCCAACACCCCTTCCTCTTTTCTCCTACCAAGATTCTTCCAACTTTTCCAAAGCATCTTCCTCCTATTTTCCTCCTCCCCCCACCAAAACCGAGGACAAAGATGCTCCAAATTCTCATTAAAAGGATTTGGATAATCTAAAACAGATCATAATATAAGTTGGAATCGCTTGACCAACCGCTTTTATCATAACCTCTTTCCCACCTCTAGAGAGCATCTTACCTTTCCAGAACTGAAGACAATTTTCAAGCTGCCCTTTGATGGACATAAAAATAGCCTTTTTATCTCTACTATTTTGCGAAGGCATGCCAAGATGAATTCCAAGATTATCATTCACCCTAACCCCTAATAAACCACTTTGGACCTGCCTATCCCCCAACCTCATATTCCGACTAAATAAGACAGAAGACTTATCATAATTTACAATTTGGCCCGAAGCCTGCTCGTAGCAATTAAGGATCTCTTTAATTTTTTCACATCCATCTCTATCTGCCCTGAAAAACAGCAGACTATCATGAGCAAAAAACAAGTGAGATATAATAGAACAATGTTTATTAATACGAAAACTAAGACATGAGTTTGAATTTTCTTCCATGTTTAGTAAACACGAGATCCCTTCAGCGCAAATAAGGAAAATATACGGCGACAGGGGGTCCCCTTGGCGTAAACACCCCTCTGAGGAACAATCTCCCAGTAAGGATTACTATTGGTTAAAATAGCATATTTAACTGAAGAAATGCATTGCTCCACTCTTTTTACCAAGGCATGACTAAAACCCAACTTTTCCATCATGCCACAAACGAAATTCCACTCCACTCTATCGTAAGCCTTACTCATATCAAGTTTGAGAGCCGCCCACCCAGTTTTACCTATTTTTCTTATATTAATTGTATTACACAAGCTAATAGGTCTAAAATTTTCCATTCTATAAGGGACCAAAATTTTAAGAATTAAAGAAATTAATGTATTATTGATTGACCCAATCTCCATCCCATCGTTGAGTACCCCAAGACAAACTTTAACCACGTATTCGAATATCCCAGTATGACTGGAAAAAATGAGCATTAGTACCATTCGGACTAGGAGCTTTGGACGGATTAGAATATTTCAAAGCAATCTCAATGTCCATTATCGTGAAAGGCCTATCTAACAGCTTTTCATCAGCCTACAAAATTTTCCTTTCAACCCCCCTTAAAATCCTATCTCTAGCATTATCATCCCTTAGTTGAGCCTTAAAAATATTGCAAAAATAGTATTTAGCCACTTTAGCTACATTCTCCTCCTCACAAACCCAAATACCAGAATGGTTTATAAGTTTTTTTATATTGTTTTGCTTTGTTTTTTTTTTTTCCTTTGAGATGCTCTCATATGGAACCATTTTGTATTCCTATCTCCCCAATTAAGCCATTCTTCCCGAGATCTTTGTTTCCAATAAGTTTCTTCTTCTTTCGCAGGATTTCAATATCTTGTTCTAACTTGACCTTATGAGGCGATCTAGGCACCCCGACAGTGGCATTCAGCTGAACCAACTCCTTCTCTTTAATTTCAACCGCCTTCCTCACCGATCCCTGCAACTTACCCTTATTCCACTTAGCCAGCTTCCTCAAACACTCATTAACATAGAGAAGAAGATTATCAGCCATAACCCCCTTATGGTTAGAAACACCCCAATTATCTTTAATCACTTTCTTGCACCCCTCAAACTTAACTCAGCTATCCTCAAACTTAAGGGCCTTTCTCAAAGCCACAACCTCTATGAGACCCTCAGAAACCCAAGAAAAATCAACAACAATCGGTCTATGATCAGAAGAATGATAATTACAATGAAAAATATCAATTTTATTTGACCTAGCAAGAAAGGAAGGGTTAGGAAAGTACCTGTCAAACCGCACTTCAGTAGCAAAAATTGAACTTTTATTTTTAATCCAATTGAAACGGTCGTCCGAGAAGTCAAGATTAATGAGCAAACATTCATCAATATTTTTAGATTCAGACCTTTATTTAAGTAGATATCAATATTCAAATTATGTTATGGTTTTACATAATTTTTTTTTAATTATTTTATGTTATTATTATTTATTTCAAACAAACAATTGATTTTGGCATAAATTTATAAGGACTTTTTTTTTCTCTCTCTCTCAAAACACTTCTTTCTCACACTAAAAAGGTTCATGTCTAAAGGGTTTCTTGAGTTTATTGACCTAAACCGAGTAGAAATCTTTCGGGATAACGACGAAAATGACTACTTTTAGAGAATTTAATAAAGAATCTACAATTTTAATAAAATTAAATAAGGTTTGAATCTAAAATTTTAGAAGTGACATTTGTTGGTTGTCTTGTTTGGAGTTAATTCATTTCAACTCTACGATCGCGAGTTTGAACTTAAAAATTAGTATTTAACTTTCATATTATTTGAGAGTAGAGCTCCCCTTCCCACAATTTATACTAAGAAAATACATTTGTACTCTTTCTAGTAATTGGGTTTTTTGGTTAAGTAGTTTTATTTTAGATTTACTACACATAAAAAAAAACTGGAAATAAAAAGTATTTTATTATGGATGAAAAAAAGAAAGTAACATATTAAAAGATTAAAATTGTTGGGTAAAAATAATTTTAAAATATCAAATTTTATCTCCCTAATTAATGTGGACTTTATCACCTATAGGTTATACATCCGTCTCCATATACCCATACATACACCAAATTGATTAAAGGTTGAGTATTTATCTTGGGAAAAATAGTGATAGACAGTATTTTAAAAGAAAGTACATGACATGCACCAACGGTGAAAAATGTTTACAACTTTTGACATCCCTTGTTGGCATCTATTGTTGGCGTAGAGATCCAGTCCATCTCTTTCACATGAAACCTAGCAATATGAAAGCTCATAAATCCACTTTACAACAAGCGTACGTCTCAATGTGTATGTAACATCCCAGTTTCCTATTCAAGTTTTCGAGATGCCTTCGGGTCAAGATTCGGTTGTTTGGTTGGGTTTTAGAGCCGTTTGGCCCCTTGGGGGTATTTTGGTCTTTTGGCTCCCCGGGCAGGATTTGTGGTTTTCAGGGCTTCGAGGTAGCTCCTGCCTTTGTCGAGGCTTGTTTGTTGGTGGCTGCGAGTCCCGTGGTGTTTGGGCTAGTCGGTTGGATGCTCGGTTGTGGTTTGGGCATTGGCAAAGTGTTGGTTGTTGGGTGTTTCCTTTGGGATTCGAGCCCGAGCCCTTAGTGTTGCTTTGGGAGTTGGATTTAAGTGAGTTTGATTTATTGAAAAAGATTTCTTCGGTCGGGTCTCGAAAGAGGAAGCCGGGAAATGGGATTTTGAGGTTTTAAGTGGATAAGGTTGGATTTTGGATAAAATCCCTTTTTCCTTTTTATTTTCCCATTTTCCTTTCTTTTCCAAATTCATTTTCTTTTCTTTTTATTTTTTTTTCTCTTTTCTCTCTCTCTCTCTCTCTCTCCCAGGCACCCCCTGCCGCTTGCCCTTGGCTCGCCCGACCAGGCCAGCGAGCAAGCCCAAGCCCAGCCAGCCCGAGCCTCTGCTCGCCCGAGCTAGCCCTGCCCCGCGCGCCCTCGCCCACGCCCAGCCCGAGCTCACCCTGCCTAGGTCGTGCCATCGCCAGCCCCAGCTCGCCTGAGCGTCGCCCAGCCCTCGCGCGCCCTCGCCCAAGCCGTCGCGTCGCCAGCCCAAGCTCGCCCTGCCCTGGTTCGCGTCGCCCAACTCGCATCGCACAGTGCCGAGCCCAGCGCCAGATCGCGTGTCCCCGCGCCCGTGTTGCGCGCCCTCGCCCTGTAGCTTGCCGAGCCGCGCCTGCGCCCGCGCGCCTCTGTGTCGCTCGCGTGCCGTCCGCGCGCAGCCCAGCGCCTCTCCGCGCGCAGCTCTCGCCTAGCGCCCGCACCCCAGAGCCAAGCCAGCGCCCAGCCAGCCCCAGCTGCTGCCTAGCCCGTGCAGCCGGCTCGTTCGAGTGTCAGCCGCGCCTCGTGAGTTGCTCCCGAGCTGAGCCCTGTTTATTTTAGTGTATTTAGGGCTATTTTATGATTATTGATGTGTTTGCTTGGCTCGTTATAGGTTGCTCGGGTTCGATCGCAGTTATTTTATTGTGTGTTGTTGCCTTCCGACCAGGTAAGGATTTCTTACCGGAGTTGTGTGGGCCCTGCGATATTTTCATGATTATGCCTTGCTTGTTTGCTGACTGTTATGAGCATGATAATAATAGAGCAGCTTTGATTGATTTCTGCTAGCATGTTTGCTTGATATTACATGTTAGTGCCATGCTAGGTTTGTTGTGCCACCATGCTTGTGATTCCTGCTTAAGCTCGTAGTATCATGCTAGGTAGTGTGATTGATGTCGGTCTTTGCTTGCTAGCCAGGAATCATTGCTTTTTACTCTGTACTCTTAGATAGAGTTGTAGGGTTTGTCATCATCCAGAGGTTGAGCGGACATAACGTACTTTGTCCCCGATGAGCTCGTGCCGAGTAAAGTGTGCGGCATAACGTATCTTGCTACCCCCCCGACCCGCCGGTTGTGGAATTAGCTACCCACTTCGGCATAGCCTAGTTTGTAGCCTGCTAGAGCGGAACCCTGCCATCGGTGTAAGCCTGCCCTGGCCGGTTCTTAGCTTCAGATCGGTGGATCATGCTGCACAGATGAGCGCCGAGGGCCTCGCGCTACTGTGATCAGTGACACCGCTTCCGAGTCATAGGCATGTGCACCTGGCCCGCGTAGTTTGCCCTTAGGCCCCCGCATTTACGCCGGTTGCAGAGGAGCATGCGGTGTGCGCGCACACGCAGCGTTAGTTTCCTGTTCGAGAGCTCCCCTGCTAATGTCGTGAGTACACCATTCCTTCCGTTAGAGCGACGACTTCGTACTCTCCGTAAGTTCAGATTAGTGCAAGGACAAGGAGGCCCTTGAGGACATTCTAGGGATCAGTGTATTCCCCTCGAGTGACAGATACCTCGGTGATGTCCAGGATTGGTCAGTGTATCCAATCCCAGCTAGGCCGGAAGAAAGAGACTTCCGATGACTTCAGATCTTGTTTTATGAGCTCGTTGAGCCATGATCCGTGTTGGTAGTCGCTTTGCTTGCATGCTTTGGTACTAGATGACTGATTATATCGTATTGTACCCCGGTTGGGGATTCTTACTGAGTAATTCGTTACTCACCCTTATTTCTGTGGTTTTTCCACAGGTAACCATGGTGCGAGACAAGATGGCTGGAGGAGGAGCTGAGATCATGGAAACCCGTTGTTCAACTCTGAGTTTTATGTTTATGTTTTAAATGTTCTCTGAATGCATGTAGTTGGGCACGGAGCCCTAGGGTGTTTTCTGAATGTATTTCCGGATTCTAGCATTGTTGTAAAGTTTGTATGTTTTAAATGAATCTCTGATCAGAGTAAGTTTTGTAAATGTATTTGTCTTGGAACAGGTGCTTGGAAACAGGGACAGGTTTCATGAAATTATGTTGATTTTAAATGGATGTTTTATGTTTTAGTTTTACTTAGAATCCGAACACCGTCTTGCAAATTTTCTGTAGATTTGTAATGCATGCATTGAGGTAACGGCCTAGTAAGAACCCCTTTCGGGTCGGGTCGTTACAGTGTACTAGTAAAATTTCGGTAGAATGCAATAACTGTAAGGACCCGACCTAAACTAGGGTCTAAACCTAAGTCATTAACTTTAAATGTTTGGAAATTATGTTCAACATCTAGGACATGCGTAAAATAAAACCTCTTTAAATATAGTTTCACAAAGAACAAGTTCATAAAACATTAAAGTTGATAAAAAGAATCATAAAGGCTCGATAAAACATAAAGGCTCGATAAAACATGTACAACTTATCATGCCCTTAAAATAGTTCATGTAGAAAGAATAAACTAAAAGACTCTAAACAGAATAATGCAGCGAGTCCCATGGTCATCTCCAGCTCGTCTGATTACCCATCTTGATACAATCTAATAGTACCTGTGGTATTCCATAGTGGAAAAGGTGAATTTTGCAACTCAGTAAGGATCCCCCAACTCGGGGTATAGACATACACCAAATCGCAAGCATCAACAAACAAGCATGACCAATATCACAATCGAAGGGTTATCATAACCCGAGGCCTTAGGTGTCAGATCAAGAAACTCGTCTTTAACCTGCACCATGCAAAGCAGTCTAGAGGTCGAAACCTAAAAGACCAACAGTCCACACGAGTCCTCTCACTCTAGGGCAATGTGGGAAACCTACTCCAAGCCGAGGGATCTGACGAGCAGACTACCTGTCGGCCTACTCACCAAGGGCATCGTAGCCCTACCACATACCTGGAGGGTTCCCTAGGATACTAGTAGATGGTTGTTAGGTCTGTGAGCCTGGTCGGTCAACCATCCACGAAAGTCCTAGCTCAAGGGTGTCATCCCAAGTTATAGTGTGAGCCCGGAACATCATTGCCCACACTAGTCGACTAGTACCTCTCTTCGTCCAATGATTTGAGCATGCATAATCGAGGCATCAAGACGTGCCAATCACATGCAAGTCCATAACTGGGGGACATGCAATATCAATCACAGGAAAGTCTATAACTGGGGGACATGCGATTTATCATGCAGTATCAATCTACATGCATACGATAAATCATCAATAATATTAAACAATGTTGCATACTCTCAAAATAATTAGTACATACATAAAAATCACATGAATCATGCCATAATCATATCAAGCAAGTTAATGCAAACAATTCAATACACGTATTAACCACAAGCCTCAGAAGGGGGTAAATGGTCTCTTACTTTGGCCAATTCACTAACTACACTCTAAGAATCCATTAGAAGCTCCTAAAAGTCACACCATAGATCCGAACCCTGAACAGAATAAACTGATCAAAACTAGCACCTTAGAGTATCAAAATGGACTCAAAATAATGAAATTACTTAACCGCAATGAACGAGAAACAGATCGGGCCAAATCTGGTCAACAAAAGCCAAATAGTCAACATATACCATTTAACAATCAATAGCCCATTACCAAACAACCTTTAAGCCAAACACCTCATAAACTTATAGCCTAACACTGTCTATTCATAACCATAAACCAACAACCAAACAGTCCTTAATCCACATTTGATTAACTCTAACCCATTAACGAAACAAGCTTAAGTCACCTTTTAAATGAGTTAGAACCTTAAAACAAACACTCCTTAAACTTCATTTAAATAGCTTTTAAACCCAACCCAAACATCCTTAAACCTGGAAACAAACATCACCCTTCTTCTTCATTTGAAGCTCAATTAACTCAAAACCCTAAATGAGAGAGAGAGAACCTTACCACTTCAGCAGCAGCTGGCATGCAACGACGGGAATGGAACCTCAACAGCGGCGGCTTCAACGACCCATACATAGACGACTTGCGCAGCTAGACAGAACCCCTCGGTGACGCTGCTGCAGACGAACCCATGCTGAACTTCAACTCACAATGGTGGAAAATGGTGCACTCTGTCGACGAAAAAGACGTGAAGATGAAACCCTAGGTGACAGACCTTGGCTGGACGGCGACACAACCTGCTGGGAGCTTGCAACGTGAAAGAAACTGTGCAAACTCACCGGAGATACGTCAAACGATGCAGCTGACTGAGACCCACACTGAATTGAACCCACACGAGCGAAAACTTTGACCCACCACACACGGTGAATGACACCTTTGCTCCATGCAGAAGCTCCCGACTCGCGGCATCGATGATGCTTGGCTGAATGGCAGCGACGAAAACCCTTCTAGCGGAGGCGAGCTAGTCGAAACATGTGTGAGAGAGAGGTGGCACAAAATGAAGAAGATGAACAGTAACTCTAACAAAGGGATTCTCATTTTGACTTAAATACAAATGCTTATATGACCTAAATGCCCCTCCATTTAAACTTAACTACAAAAATGCATTTTCCTTCCTTATTTTACTTTAATTGAACCAAAACTAAAACCATGGGTTATTACAATAGCCATTGACATACCACTAAAAAATCTATTGTACCAAAGTATATAGGAAAACACATACAACTCTTGGTGTAAAGACCCAACACTAAATGGTACTAAATAGTCTTTACTTTAAGATATTTACTCATTAAAGCAGGCAATAGACTGAAAATCAAACATCTTTATTAAAGAATTGAACTTAAAAACTTCTTTGAGTTCACAAGTAAAATCAATAAAACAAGCCTCTGGCCAGAGTTAATTTAAAACAGTTACACAACTCTTATAAATTCCAATACAAGTTCCCTAAGACACTTTCATGACTAGAATGAAAAGACTCAAGACATGTAGCGGCCTTTCCCATGATCCATCAGCTCCTCTTCTAGCCACCTTGATGTTGTGCCAAGTTACCTGGTGGAGGAAACCATATAAATGGTGAGTACAAAACACTCAGTAAGGATTCCCCAACCGGGGTACAATACGCACAACAAATCCTCTAGCATCCTAGCATACAAGCATCAACAAGAACATGGAAATTTCATCAGTTTACATATCAGGATAAATAACATCAAGGTCTAGGCTCAAAGCTAGACAGGGTTAGCACACACTGGGCTAACTCACAAGAGAAACAACTAAGCAATCTCGGAGGCTACAACAGTACAACAAGCAAGGTTAGCACACACTGGGCTAACAAAGGACAGCAACACTAGGCTTGTCCTGGACTGCAACACACTAGGCAGCCCTGAACTGCAACACACTGGGCAGTTATGCTCAACTTGATTAGCATCACACTGGGCTAGTCCTGGAGCAACACGGGCATCAACACACTGGGCTAGTCTGGGATCAGCAACACACTGGGCCAATCCTGAACTTGGTCCGCACACCTTGGGCCAACAAAGGGACAACACATACTAGGCTAGTCCTGGACTGCAACACACTGGGCAGTCTTGATCAACCTGTTTAGCAACACACTGGGCTAACAGGGGACAACAACATATATCGACTGCCTGGATCGCAACACACTAGGCGGTCTTGATCAACTGTTCAAAGAACACACCAAGCTAACAGGGACAACAACATACTAGGCTGTCATCTGGGATCGCAACACCTGCGGGCGATCTGAGCAAACCGAGCCAGCACACAACTAGACTGTCACTCGGGACTACCTAAGGACTCTAACACATTAAGCATCCTAGAACTACAGAATATACCAGCAACAGATCTAGGATACTAGAATATATATGCATACAAGATAGGCAGTCAATGAACAGGAGAGCACAGTGGCAGGAAACAACAATCTACATGCAAACACCCTAGCAACAATTCAGGGAACCCAATCTACAAACATGCTCAACATACATATTCAGCAAGACATACACAACATACAATCAAGATCTCAAGCAGTAGGGAATAAACAGAACTAGGCATGTTAAAAAACAAACATCCTCCAAGGTACCTGCATGAACCTAACGCTAACCTGTATATATATATATATATATATATTCCGGACAACCTGCAGGAAGCCTATCCACTAACAGTCCAACAAACATACAGTTCAGATCAATAGGAAAACACAAGATAACCAGGAACATGCATTATTAACAACCAAGAACCTATCTCTAACAACATAGGTGCATATTCCTGACAACTTGCAGAAAACCTATCCACTAACAGTCCAACAAACATACAGTTCAGATCAATAGGCAAACACAAGATAACCAGGAACATGCATTATTAACAACAGAACATCCTCCAGGAACCTGCAAAAACCGATCACTAACAACATATGTGCATATTCCAGACAACCTGCAGAAAACCTATCCACTAACAGTTCAATATATATAAACACACAACCAGGAGATATCATTGCAGTGCGCAGGGCCCACACAACCCTGGCAAGGAAACCTTACTTGTCAACAACAGAATCCAAACCTAGAAGTAATCCTTAAGCTGCGGAACACCACACAAGCTACCCTAACAACAAAACAACATTTTACAATCCAAACCACAACAATCCAAGCAACCAAACAACCAGGAATTAGGGCTTTACCGAAACCCGAGCAAGACTTCAACTTCCTAGGGGTGGTCTCGGCCAAAGCTAGTCCAACCACAAGCAAGAGACTTTTCAACTCCTTCCTCTTTACTCTCGGCTAGGGCATACAAAACAACACAACAACCAACAAGTGTTAGGTCTCGGCTATAAGCAAGCACACACACACACACACACTCAACACACATGGAGCTCTCGGCCTCCTTAACACAAGGGGTTCTCGGCCACTCCACCCAACAAGCATCCAAACCCAACAACTTACCAACTCACCTAGGTGGATTTCGGCAAGGCTTCCCAAAGGAACTAGGTGTCTTGGCCAAGATAGATGCACAACAAGGATGGATTCGGCTAGGGCTTGGATTTGCACAAGGAAAAGGAGCAAGTTAGATCTACACAAATCACAACTCAAAACAAAGCAAGAACACCATTAGACCTACCTTGAAGCTCTCGGCCATGGGGTTGGAGAAGGAGGAGTGCCTCAGATCAAACTCCACGAGGAAGAACAAGCAAGAACTTCCCTACAGAAAGCAAGCTTCTCGGATCTACAATGAGAGGAGAAGAAAAACACAAGCTCCTCTTGGTTTTAGCATGTCTCGGCCATGGCAAGAAGAAGGAGAGAAAGGAAATGCTTTTGGTGAGACTTACCTTGGAGAAGATGAACTAAGGAGCAACACTTGAGGCAAGCAATGGAGAGCTTGAGAACTTGAGCAATGGAGAAGTGAGAATTCGGCCAAAGAGAGGGAGAGGGAGAAGTGTGAAATTCGGCCAAGGGGAGAATGGGGAGAAAGAGATGAAACCCTAGTATTTTCTCCTAATTTTAATTAACTAAAATGCCTCCAAAAATCCCCCCTTCAAACCCCACCACAAGCACCTTTTAAAAACATTTTATTTCTCTCTACACTTGTCTCAAACTCAACATCCAACACACCAAGGATCAAATCCTAGCTCAACCACAATTTATTTTAATTTTCTTCTTTTACCCGAGAGGCCACCAAACTTTCCAAAAATGGAACTCTTGCCCTGGAAGTCAAAATCGAAGGAAAACTGAAGTCCAAAACCAACACAAACATTCCTGAAACTCTGAATAATTGTGAGAACAACTTGGAGGGAAAAATGACCACAATACCCCTAGGGTAAAATGACCAAAATACCCTTGGAAGCACAAAAAGGCCCTAACAGCCAAACAACTCACTGGGAGGACAACCTGCCAGGCCTAGAGAACCGAAAGGAAAACTTGGACTGTTACACTTGACATCTTTTGTTAGCATCTATTGTTGGTTGCCAACTTTGATTTGGAGTGTAATATCAAAAGTCATCCTCGACTCCTCACCTTCTATTCACATAAGATCCATTCTCTCTCTGTATTGCCATATCCTTCACTTGAACTCCAACAACATGAAAGCGTAGAAACTCTTTGTACATCAAATGTACGTCTCTGTGTGCACTGGTACAATCTCTGCAAAAATACAATCGTCCTTGTACATAATGCCCATGAACCCATTGTACAACAAGTGCACATCTCTGTCCTTCGCTAGTGTTATTATTTAATGCTTTTTTGAATTGTCATTGAAAAGAGAGATGGTTGCTATTGTCAAACTTTCGTCAACGTTGAGTGCAGTTGCACTTTGTTCAAGAAGTTGGATTATTATCTCGCCGACAACTATCTCAATGGAGATGGTCTTGTAGTTGAATATATGTCTCTTTCATCCTAAACTTTGTTGAAGACAACTGTGAGCATCGTGTGGCTTCCATTGGTGTGTTCACTGGTTTGTATATGGCTACAAATTGATCAATGTATGGAGGATCGCAACTGCAAATCAGTTGAGGGCAGAACCCGTTGTGATCTTGATCAGTTGGATTGCAAAGGGGTGGGGAAATTTCTTGCGTATGAATTGATAGTAGGATAGGTGGGTGGTTGCACTAATGGCAATCACAATATGAGTCTGGTGCTATATAACATGCCAAAAATTGATCTAATCAAATTTATTCTTTTAAAAAATGATCAGATCAAATACTATTTACATCTGTTAAAACTAATAAAATAAAAAAAGCATAGAATCACCATGGTTTATAATAAATAATAGCATGACAAAATAATAAGCACCTACCATAACCATGCTGAAGCTCTCCAATTTTTTTTTTTTTTTTTTAAGATTACAACATTTGGGGTGAGAGGTTCAAACTCATAACCTCACGATTAATGAGTGAATACTGATACCGAGAAAGGAATAATTCATATCTTTGACAAAACAATTTCTGATGTAAAACAGTTTACAAGAATCTTGAGAATTTTATTAGAATGATCAAGTTATCCAGTCAAAAGGCATGAAGCCTTTTTAATACAAATGAGAAAGTAACCTAATACTTGTTTTCTAGATTACTGGTTGTTACAAATCTGTTTACTTACTAATATTAGTTACAAAGGTTGTTAGCTAGCCTGACAACAGTAGCAAGTAAGAAATCTAATTACACCAATTTCCTTTTAAATTAGCAATATCAAAGATTACAACTAATAAAAAAAATCGAATATATTGTTTATTGGTTATTTTATTTTAATTTTAAAAAGTGTATCAAATATTATGTTAAAGTATAAAAGATCAAATATTTAAATTAAAAAAAAAAAAAACCATCTACTAGAATTTGATGGAAAGTAGTTTGAGAGAGAATTTTGCTCCTCAATTTAGGTTTTATTATTAATTTTTTTTTGGAGATCGGACGGTTTTATATAGGGGTGTACATGGATTGGGTAGGGTTATGGATAATTTTTGGACCAATCCAAAAATTTGGGCTGATCAACTTTTTAACCCAACTCAACCCAATTAGAGTTTCAACCCAACCCAACCCTATATTTTCGGGTTGGGTTGAGTTCATCAGTTCAAAAGGATTAAAAATTGAAGGCGAGATTACAAATTCGACGAAAACACTAATTATTTCAAAATTTGGAAGTCAAATATCGGTATAAAATTTGACGAAATATAAAACTAATTTTGTAAAGAGTATAAGATTTTTTGATAAAACAATTGGACAAATTCTTGAGGGAAAAAAGATTTGAGAAAGATTGAAGTTTACTTGTTCATAGAAGGAAAAAAAAAAGAAAAAAAAAGAAGAAAACATAAAGTAAGAAAAGATGTACAACCACTAGGCTATCAATACACTATAAAAATATGTTAAGAAATATATATTTATGTTCGGGTTCCAGGTTGAACCGAACCCAAAACCCGCGAACCGACCCAAAAATCCGGGTTTACTAAAAATCTAACGAAACCCAAATTTTAAAAAATATAACCCAACCTAACCCTTATGGTTTGGGTTGGATAGTCCGGATAGCTCGGGTTACCGATTTTTTTGTACACCCCTAGTTTTATAAGTGTATTTAGGGAATGCAATATCTATCCAAAATTGAATTATAGACATTTCATAATTTATATTGAAAAAAATGTCATTTACTACTAATGCGAAAATCTTTATTTCATAAACGCGATTGGAATTTACTATTTCAGGTTTTGAGTTTTAAGTTCAAATTACATATGTATTAATCTACACTTACATAATGCATGTTAATATATACATATTCGTATCCTCAAAATAATAATAATAATAAGACAGACAAACATACAAATTTAGATACACAAGCCAAATGATTTAAAAAAAAAAAGATACACAAGCCAAATACATACTACAATTTTGAAGTTGGTTACAAATGTTTATTTTATCTTTCAAAAAGTACATCCTACAAATCCTTACGCTCATCATCTCCAATTCCTCATTCCATTGGTTTTGAAAGAAATTTCAATCTCCAAAAAGATGAAACATCACCAACTCTTTCAAGAACACAATTGAAAGAATCTACGAAACAAAAGACAATTGAATAAGATATTAAGAGATATAAGATTCTCTATCCTAGCCTTGATTCATTACAATTGAGCATTACCTCGGTGATCTTTAATCATTTTCGATGGATAGCAACATAATATATAACGCGAGAAACTTCATACTATTTAATATCACAACATCCATATTCATTGAGCTTTTATAGCTCCTCAAATGCCAATGTTTAAGGCATTTTTCTGAGGATCAAACAGAAGGCTCTTCTAAAATTAACATAGCATCATAGTCGTATCATAGGTCTTCTAACATAGACATTGATATTTTGGCGTCTAAACTGAGACCAGATGCCTAAAAACTACTAAACTTCTTACTCTTCTCCTTCCCATTTGGATAATGCAGCAAGAAGAACTTCAAAAACTCGGACAAGTGATGAAGAGCTACTCGGTGATGAGCATCGGAACATCAACTACTGGCGCCGGAAGCTGTGAGCACCGAAGAAAAAGTATTAGCATCATAAAATCAATCTCCAACATACTCACTTTGTACTTTTAACTTAGAGTTAACATTTTTTAGCATAGCAAATCATATTGGTTCCTAATCTACTTTAAAAAACAAAGCAACTCTGTGACAGAGCATATCTTGACCCATGGATAAGCAAGTAGCTAATGCCAAAGACCTATACAAATAACAGCAACAACTTCGAGAAGTTCCAATGTGATCAAGCAAATTAGCAGCAAGCAATAATAAGTGAGAGAAACAGAGAGGTCAAGGGCAATGAGTTAATCCAAATCCAAGCAGCTAAGAAACGTAAAGAACGAGAATCATTGAGACTAGCAAATTGGAATATTAATCGATCAAAATAATACCCATTTTATTAGAAAAACACAGCAGCACAATTTGAAACTATAAAATAGGTGGTGATGATGGCAAATAGACTCAGCTTCAAGTCTTGGTAACGTTTGACTGATGTAATACAGTAGAGGTGACAAAATAAAGGCAATTTAGCTTAATTTGGTCACCTGTTAACTGAACATGTACATGTCCTGAATAAGAATATATGATTGCTGCAGTCCAATAACCATGAAATATAATTCAAACTCTACAAAGATGTGGAATATTTCAAGTTCTAATATCACAAACAAATAAAACATTACACTATCTGAATGAATGACCACTAACTAAACACACCAAGACCAAGACTTAATTGAATCAACGAGGTCAGAGCCCAAATCAGCCAGTTTCAGCTCTATTCTTTATTTTCTTCATACGAAGGTAACAAACTAATAAAACACTTACAAAGTCAAACTATCATATCAGAACATTTACGATAAGCACGTAAAATGAGGGGCGAGGATCCTCAGGGTCCAGATTATTGTTCAGAGGTTAGTCATCTTAGATAGAAAATGAATTCAAAAGGGATAGACACTCCAAATGCTTCCAAATGGTTTTGGTCTATAAAATTGGACCAAAGCCATCGAACATCATGAATCATAACCAAACAATTTTCTCCCTTTTTGTTCCCTTGGCCGTTTGGGGATATCCCTTCTCCGTTTTGTATATCCTTTCCCTTGTGGTTAATAAATTCGTTCATTCCCAATTTAAAAATTAAGCAAACAATTTTCTCCATAAAAACTTATGTACAATTGTCAGCTCTAAAGAACACTTGCACTTAGCTAATAATTTCAATTAAACAACACACGACTAAAACTTAGGCTGAAACATTTGCTTAAAAAAGAAAATCCAATACTCTTCCTACATGATGATAACTTCATGCCAAAGGCCGCCTTGCACGATGATAACTTCAAGACAAAGAATGATGCACTCACCAAACACCAGCACTTCAGAAACAGATATAATATTCATTGTGGGGTATGATATAAGATAATATGGGTTCCGGCTCAAAATCAATTGACAAGGAGAGAAGTAGCTCATCTATCTCATATATGCTAGGAGTTTTGGATCTTCAACATGGCCTTGAGGAGTTCACCCATCTTGGATCGAATCCCAATTTTATTTTTATTGGACTTAATACCTTAATGAGCTCAGATACCATACAGACTACATAGTATGTGGCATCTCAAAACCAATCCTCAACATATGAAACCAAAAAAAAAAAAAAAAAAAAAAATCAGAACAAAGTTCAAATTTCTAAATTCACCCGAACAGGGTTTCTTCCGACAGTAGAGTTCATACAAGCCATCATATTGTAATAGCAAAGATTTCTTTCAAGTTCACAGAATCCATCACATTTCTTGAGCATAACATCGAAAGGAAGAACAACAAAAGTATCAAACGAACAAAGCAGAGAGATAACTAACCAATACCCATGAGTTAAAACAAGCTTAAAACCCCAAAAATCAAAAACAGGAAAATCTTGAGAATACCTCAAGAATCCGTTTCCAGCAAGAGCCCAAACCATTGTTCCGGCAAGAGTGCACCGTCTTAAACTGATCGATCCCAAGCTTCTTGTTGATAATCCCAACTTGGAAGTAGATGCTATCAGAAGGCGGGAAATCGACTCTGATCTCCTCGACATGGAGCCAGACAAACAATTTCTGGACCTGGATGCCGTCGAGATGAGTGATGGAGCCGCGATTGAGGTTCCCAGTGATGGTGGTGTCGTAGTAAACCAAGTAATCGAAGTTGATGTAACAGGGTTTGGCCAAACGAACGAGAAATCGGCCGTCGGAGGAGAGGGAGAAGTCAACGACGGAGTCCGGCAAGAGGCCAATCGGAAGGCCGTGCTGGGAGAGGATGTCGTAGACGGTGGAAGCTTCCGATGCTGCCACAGCAAGCGAAGGAATGGAGGCCGAGAAGACGAAGAGGGTGAAAAAGATTACACCCAGATGAGATTTAGGGTTCGGCGCCATGGTTGAGGAAAGTAGAACTGAACTGAAAGATTGTTTCAGCTTTCAAAGACGGATTCGGTTTGTGAGAAACGGCGGTGTGAGATTAGGGAAATTTCGGAGATCACAAGAGAAATCTTGTTGATCAAGATTTTACGAACGTTCTCATTCAAATCCATGACAATGGAGTAGAAATGGATCACTATTAAATTTTATAGGCATTTTTTTTTTAGTACAAGTTAGGAGAGGGAGATTACAAATACCGATTCCAATGATTGATCCCACGTTAGTGTTGAACTGGTTTACAACCAAACTAAAACAATTGCGTCACTCATCCATTCGGTAATTATATATGCATTGACCATTCGTTCAAATTGTTTTTTATTCTAAAGGTTAAAATATTAGATTTGATAGTTGTGTGATTTTATTGCTTGTTGTGTTTGATTTTATCCTTGGGTGGTAGATAGTTCATTTCAATCTTAAAAATCAGTTTTTAATCTTTATTTATTTGAGATTAATAATAATTTTTAGATAGGGTTTTGTAATCTCATTTTCTTAATTTGTATTAAGTAAATATAAAGGGGTGTTTGTTTTAAGAGAAGATGAGATGAGGTGAGGTGTTGGAAGTCCAATACCTTGTTTGGCCCAAGGTGTTCCTCATCTCATCACATCTTTTTTTTTTTTTTTTTTTTTAATTTAAAATTTTTTCATCTTTATATATATATATTTACTTATTTACTTATTTTAGGTTTGATATATTTTTTTATAATAATATTATTATTTTAATATATCAATATATAATTATAATAATTATATGTGGCAAAAAAAAATTATAAAAATTATACTATTATTATATCAAATGTTTATTTACATGTATTGGAATTTTAAAAATTAAAATAAATAGATATATATTATCTCTTAATATATGACGTTAAATTTTCATATTTTTATTCATTTTTTAATCATCTTTAATAACAAAAAAAAAGTTATAGAATTTCAATTGTTTAGAAATATACTATAAATATCATATTTAAAAATTAATAATTAAAAGTTATGTGTTTATTTTTAATATTAACAACAAATATATCAATTTATTATTAAAATAAAAATTAAATTTAAATTATTTATACACATTGAATTTTTATCCGTAGTTTACAATATATTTAAAAGTATGAACTTATTTTCAATAAACTTAAAAATATTAAACTTATTTTGTTTGTTAAAAAAATGAGATTCAAATTTTATACTCTTGTATTCAGCGTTGCACTTTGAAATAATAGTAAGAGTGGATATATTTTTTTGAAAGGATAAATTAATTTAAATAATTTTGAGAGTCTTGATTGTATATACAAAAAAACAACTATAAATTTCAAGACTTGTATGAGTCATAGGGATTGAGATCCATTCTACCTAATAAAAAAAACAATAAATTCCAAAATTTGAGGGATATTTTATTACTTCCCTATAATAATTATTATCAAAATGTGACCGAGTTCTCTTTTAACTACAAAAAAATAATAAATAAAATTTTTTAGGGGTGTCTATGCTTCCCTAGAAGTATCAATGACTAATAAGATAAATATATTTAATTTATAGGATTGGAAATAAATTAAATATTTTCAAACGTATAAATTAAATATATTTATCTTATTAGTCATTTTTACTTATTAATTAGTGTATTTTATTAACAATTCTTTGACCTTCGGTAACTTTGAATATGATGTATAAAAGGTATAAGAAATTAAATTTTTGTAAATAAAAAAAAATTTCTATCAAGATTTTATAATGACTAGTTTAATCAAATGATTTTATTTTTATTTTTTAATAAATAGAATCTTGGTATTTTTTAATTTTTTATTATTATTTAAGTCTAACAATTCTTTTAAAAAAAAGTTATTAACGATGTACAAATATTTTAGATTAGTCAAACTTTATTTTGGTGGTGTGAAATTTTTTTTTTCTCATAATTTTTTTTAATTAAACAATATTTAAGTATAAAAGATTATAAACTTTTAACCTCATAATTATTATGTCGAACATAATATCATTGAAACTACGTTTTTTTAATAAAAACATTAATAGGATTAAGGGTGCTTAATATTAAATTTATATTACTTAGATTTTATTTATGATAGTAGTTATATTTATATACTTATTATATTAATAGCTAAATATTTGAGAATAATTATTTTTTAAAAAAAGAAAAAGAACAATTTTATTGTTAAAAAAAAATATAAGAACAGATTGTTTAAAAAAAAAAAAAAACATATCTTAACATCTCATCTCCTCTCCCTCCACCCCAGACAAGGTTTTTCTGTCATCTCATCTCACCCCAAACAAGGTTTTTCTATCAGCTCATCTCACCCCACACAAGGTTTTCTACTATCAACATCTCATCTCATCTCATCTCATCTGCAACCAAACACCCCCAAAGGATTTTACACTCTTATCAGGATCCTCTACTTTCTCAATATAATATTTAATAAGTTTTTTTTTTACTTAAAACTGTCAAATATGTCTTTAAATTTAATTTTTTTTCTTTAACTAATAGGTTCTTAATTTTAAAAAAAATGTGGGATAAATCAATGTCATAAAAATTATATATTTAAAAATTAAAATTAATCTAACAATATTTAAAATATTTATAAATTATAAATAATTTGTATGTTAAAAAAAGAAGTTAAAATATCATTTTTGTTTGTCAATTATTATACTTTAGGTATTCAATTTCACTTTTGTTCTATTTTGATGAATAAATTTTCATTTGTCCAATTTTAATGTTTATACTTTGTAAAAAATTTAAAAATAATTTTTGAGTTAACTAAAAATCTTAAACATGATTAAAAAGTAATGAGGTGACAGTAAATAATAATAAATAAAATACATGTTTGATAAAAATGAAATTCTTTCTCTATTTCGTTTAGAGAGAGGTATTTCGCCGGGCTCAAAGACGTTCTTCTCGAAGATTCGTTTTGCGAGCGTTAATGGGCACCTATGGGTGCGTTCTTGGGGACCCACTGAGCTTTCTTTGGAGAGTGGAGTGTGTTCGTTTGTGGGCTCAAATGCGAGCAAAGTGGATGGAGCCCTATTAAGGCTGTGTGGGGAGCTTCGAGATGTTCAATCGAGGCTTAAGATGCCGGAGAAGGAGATGGGACGACCCCTAGATTCAGGTATGTTCTCTCATCTGGTGGTGTTTGTGGGCTCGAAAGCGAGGGTTTTTTCTCCGCCATTGAGAAGGGCTGGGAGGGAAGGGGAAATGTTCTCGTTTGACAGAGGAAGAGAGCCATTCGATCGAGAGAAGCTTGCCTTGGAGGAAAAATGTTTGGGAGGGGAAAAGGTGTTTAGATGGGTTAAGAAGAAGAATCGAAGGTTTTTGACATTGAAGTTGGTGAATCTGGTGAAGTTGAAGACTCCAAAGGCGGAGAAAACAGTTTCTTCGTACACCTTCAACATCGGTGGAATTGTGGGTCGAATTTTTTCTATGTCGGAGAAGGGGTTGAGGTTCACCGAAGTTGATGGGGATGACGTGGGGAGAGTTGGAAAAATAAAGCCGTTGTCTGACATGTGGGCAGTGCATTTAAGAGACTCGTGGCTCAAGAAGAAGGCCGTAGGGTGGCATGCAAATGTCGCTGTCATCTAGCTCATAGGGTGTTTGGTCACATTCATGGCTCATTTTGAAGGATTTGCCTTTCTTTTCCTCTGTGTGATTTTGTTGTGGGATTTTAATTTGTGTTTTAGAATGGTTTTTTTATGTTCAAAAGTTTTAGACTGTAAGTTGTAGGCTATGTTATCTCCCTATAATAGTAGTGTTAGGTTAATGTTTAGGAGTAGTTTGTGCTGGATTTTGCAGGTTCGATCCCCGGTTGAGCTGGTGGATAAAGGAATCTTTAATCAGCGTTTGGTTCGATTGGTCCGGGATATGGGTAGATTCTTCGTGGGATCGATCCTCTCCTTTGTTACTTTGGTGGGGTCACGTACCTTAGTAGTTGTGATGCTCCAAGGATTATCCCCCAAAGTTTATCGAAAGTCAACCTCGATGGTTTTGACTATGTTGCATTGGTCTTGCATGGAATTAGTGAATCCCATGGTTGTTAAGACCAAGGTCCACTTAGACTCATCGCTATTTAAGATTAATGATAACATCAGTTCTCTGTTATTGGTCCGGTCATCTTCCAAATTGTGGTTTGGGGCCAGTGTCAGGGGAAAGATCCCGTTAGAGGTAGATACTTCTTTTGAGAGGATTGGATGTAATATTGTGGTGGTTTAGTAATGAATTTGTGTTTCAAAAAAAAAAAAAATACGTATTATCTTTTCACCATTTTCATCTCCCTCCAATGTCACATTAAAAAAAAACATAAAAATATGAAGAAAGAAGAATGAAAAAAGAAAATGAAAATAAGCTAAGATATAAGAGGCAGATCGCAACAGTCAACGTGCCACCGTCAACGGAGGAATCCGGCGTCGGTGGCAAGATAAATAAGATGAACAAAATTTTAGATCACAAATAAAGAAGAAAGAAACAACGGAAACATATATCCGATCTAGAACCTAAAGCTCTGATACCAAAATGATATGAAACCTTTGAAAATTGGGTCTAACAACCTTGTTAAAGAACAAGACCTTTAGAACTCAAACCCAAAAACCCCATAAACAAGATGATTTCATCTCAAGGAAGAAGATAGAAAGGATTTACCTTGATGATCAATATCAAGAGTAGAGAAAACTTGTTTCTAAACTCAAGATTCGAATCACTCCACAAGTAGTTTGATCGACGCTACTTGAATGATCCTAACATGCAAATCTAAACACAAGATATGCAAAGAGTGCTCATGGCCTTTAGGCTCAAAAGTCTTTGTTTCATTGAAACTTCAAAACATTCTTCTCCCCTTTTACAACACATAATCTTGACTATTTATAGCCTGAATAAACCCCCTAAAAAGTAACCTATTATCACTTAAATGTTGTAACCCTCAAGGTTTTGAATACTACAATAACAACTAATTCAAAAGTAACCTAAAAATATATAAATGAAAAGTTTAATTGAAATTACATATAAATGGTCATAAATCCGAAAATTGAAAGTTTTGTAACCATTCTTCTAGGTTTTGTAACCATTCACATGTAAATGAAGCTTCCTTTGAAGTAGCTTGAAGTTCGTTCCATTAATTGATGCTTGACTTGCATTAAATGGACTTTGAGATGTACTTGAGTTCATTTTATGCAACTTCACTTCAACCTTGAATGCAACATGAGTCATCATAAATAATGTTCGGTGTATTTAATAAAATTATATTATGAAACTTGTATTTATTCATGAATCTTTGTAAAAAAAATCAGAAAATCTCAGGTGGTTTAAACAAAAAACCTTCTCTATATCTTCCAAGAAAACACCCAAGCCGTAAAAGTCTTAGGTGTGTTAAGTCTTTCTCATGATTCACATTTGCTATCTTCTTGACGAACGAAATTCACAATCATACTCCATTGAATGCAAACATGAACAATATGGCTTCTATTGTTGTGTCTGTGTTCTTATTCCATTGATAAATGATGGGAGTGACATAACATAACGGCTCGTTTGCGTTTCCTCCAAGGATTGAAATTCTGCAGGCTTGGATGATCGAATTAGATGGATGACATGAATAGACCAACAATTTGTCGATCGTCATGGAAACAAAATGATCTGTTGAAAATATGGTGTAGTCAGTTTTTAAGTAGTATTTTGCAATATCTAAATATATATATATATATATATATCTCTAAATATTAAGAAGATAACTAATATATATATTTTTTTTTTTTTTTTTTTAAAAAGAGATCTTGTGAAGATAGTTGTGGGGATGTTCTTGATTTGGGGATGGTGGGATTTTATTAACTAAATAATACATGAATTTGGTTTTAAAATAATAATAAATTTTGGGTATTTTTGGGATAAAATTTCTCTCTCTTGTTATTTTTGAAAAAAAGACACATTTTAATTCTTGAAATTGATAGACATCTCGTGGTTTATTTTTGAAAAAGTAGACATTCTCTACTGTTTCTCTTTTAAAAAAAACAAGGCTTTTGAACTTCTCTTTAGGGCCTATCCCTATTGGGCTTTCAAATTTGATCCAATTTTTTTAAGAGAAAACTAGGTAAATGTCTAAAGTTAGAAACTATCAGAATGTCTAAACTTTTTTTTACTTTAAATAAATGTCTACTTTAATTTTTTTCAAATAAATTATTAATCTGTAAAAATAATATGGACAATTATACCCCCAAGTTTTATCTCATTTTATTTTTCTAATTATTTAAATAATGATTTTTTGTAACAACCAAATGCAAAAAATCTTCATATTTAAAACAAAATCTTTTGACCAAAATCATAAAAGGTTTAAATAATATTTTCAAAGTTAACAAAAAAATAGTTGATGCTATTCTTTAAATTTACTTATAGCAATATTAATGATATGAAAACGTGATAATGACTAAAATTAAGATAAAAAAGTTGAACTTATTGAACTACCTATTGAAATGTCCAATGCATACTGACCATAGATAAGCAAAAAATAACTGTTTTTTTTTCTTTTTTTGTTTATGGTTATATACTCATGTGTACCAATACGTACTGTCGTGATTTCAGCCGGAACGCATCAGTCAGTGTACACACAGTTTGCAAACCCATTGAACATCCACTGCACGTCTCTATCTCCTTGGTGATGTAGGTATATGCTACTATGTAGGCTTATTTACATGTACTGATCCCTCTTTTTTGCATCTCTTGTCCCTGGTTATATATCCATGTGTACCAATACATACTGTCGTGATTTCAGCTAGAACGCTTCAGTCGTATACACACCATTTGCAAACCCATTGAAAATCCAGTCCACGTCTCTATCTTTTTGTTACTCGTATGCCCTTTGCTTTGTCATTCCCATATTTGTAAAGAGAAAGACTTTATACTCGACTTTTCGTCCAATCCGAGACATGCAGCGATGATGGATAAAAGTTGAGATATTGTTGGATCCGTGGACGAAGTCAACACATACTGTGTTGACATTGGAATATACATTCACATCGTCTCAAACCTCGTTAAAAGCCATTGTAATCGACGATGCTTCCATTAGCAAAGAACAAAGAAAATCAAACAAAACCTTGTGAATACCTTGGCTCGATGAAATTAAAGTGAGATCCAACAAAGACTCATGAAATACCGTGGGTGCACAATTGTATCCTCAATCTACTAAAACAAAATCACGATCAAAAGTGGGAGTGAAATCGATCTACGACTCAAGAATGCGGCAAGTGTGAGATAAAATGCTGCAAACGAATAAAAGGATTAAAAAAAATGAAAATCAACAGCCTAGATTGAGCGTTGAAGGATATATATTATTTATTTGATTCAAATAATTGATGAGAGTAAATATTTAGGGTATAAAAGAGCAAAAAGTACCATTTAAAAAGTAAAAAAAATAAAATACTAGTAGTTAGATATATCCCTTAAATTGAGAGGAGAGTTTCCAATGTACGTTTTTGCTTTTTTTTATTCCTTAAATTAAAAGGGAGGGTTGATAATAGGTTTTTTTTAATAAAAAAGGGATAATAACGTTATGAATATTTAGATATTCATTTTACATCACAAACTAATTCACTCCCATCACTCCCTCATAAATGGTCCACTTAGCTATTTTTATGCTTTAGCTATTTTTGTATATAGGCTATTTTTGTACTTCACAACACTATAAATAAGTGTTGTTTCCTCCATTGTTAATTGCACCAAACTCATTAGAGTTTATTCACTTTCTCCCTCAATTACTCTCTTTATTTCTTCTATTTTATAACACGTTATCAGCACGACTTCTGCTTTTCTGTGCTAAAGGTAGGTTTCATTTTTTATTCTTTCGTGATGTATTTATGAACAATGTATACATGTGAAGTTTTAAACAAAGATTTTTTTTTCTCATAATTATTAATATATTTGTTTATTCCACGATGACTCGATTTGATAGTTTTAATAGTTGCTTAGTTTTAAGATTTACCAGGTGGCTCATTTGTTTATTTTACTGATGTTCTTTGAAAATAGATCACAGTTAGAAATTTTTAAGTTAATTTGACTCTAAATGCATGTAGAAGCTAGTGAGACTATACACATCGAATCTTTTATATTTATTTCTTACGTAGTTTTGCTCTAAAATGTTAGATAAGATCATATCTAGTTAGATTTGTTATTCTAAATAAGGGTTTCATTTTAGTGTTTTTGTTGTTAATGAATGTTAGCTTGTTTTTAAAAAATATATATAATTTGTTACTTGTAGTCTTCCATGTGAATTATTATTACCATTTAATATGCTTAAATCTTGTTTGATTTCTAAGAAAAATGAAAGTGTAGTGTAATTTGCACATATTCAATCATTATTACTTTTATATATATTTTTTTACAGCTTAGTTATAATTCTAATTCTCTATCATATGCTTTAAATTATTGCATAAAGTATGTTTCACTCTATTCATTAATATTCCATCGTATAGTTGAGATATGTTAGATACATATGAATCATTTTGAATATAATTATTGTTTTCATAATTACATGAATATTAAAATATTTCAATAAGGTTAAGTTAATATTTAACTATTCAATAATTATTTTTCAAAATAAAAAAGGGGGAAAATCATCAATTATAAAAGTTAAAGATTAGTAATTTTAGAAGTGAACTATTAGAATCATTATATTTGGTTATTTGAAAATTCTTGCTAATTAAGTCATATATCATGTTAATTCAACTATTTATTTTTGTGTTATGCACACATTAGATTTATCTATTAAGTCTCTAATATAAGTGAATTTCTTCGTAATAGTCTTACAATGGCAAACCTTACAAAACTAGACTTCACGGCCCTTGATATTAGTGGAACTAATTACTTGTCATGGGTACTTGATGCTGAGATCCATTTGGATGCCATGAATCTTGGTGAAACGATAAAGGAAGGAAATAAAGCAACAAATCAAGAAAAGGCAAAAGCCATGATATTTCTTCGCCATCATTTGCATGAGGGATTAAAATTCGAATATCTTATCAGTAAAAGATCCTATATTTTATGGCAAAATTTAAAAGAAAGATATGATCACCAAAAATCATCATTCCGCCAAGAGCTCGTTATGATTGGATGCACCGAGGTTGCAGGATTTTAAATCAGTAAGTGACTATAATTCCGCATTATTTAAAATAAGTTCGAAATTAACATTATGTGGAGAAAAGGTTACTAATGAAGACATGTTAGAGAAAACATTCTCTACTTTTCATGCCTCGAATATGCTCCTGCAGCAGCAATATCGAGAAAGAGGATTTAAAAGTATTCTCAACTAATATCATGTCTTCTTGTGGTTGAACAAAATAATGAACTCCTCGATGAGAAATCATGAATCTCGACCAATCGAGCAACCCCACTCCTCAAGCAAATGTTGTAACCTTAAATAATTATGGTCGTGGTCGTGGTCGAGGTCGTGGTAGAGGAAGAAATAATTATTCTTTTCGTGGTGGTCGCCAAAATTATTCTTTCAAGCGAACCATGAATAATAATGATCATAAAGGAAAAGCCCCCATAAATAGTCAGAGTACCAAGAGTTTTGAGAATGAATGCTTCCGATGTGGTATGAAAGGTCATTGGTCTCGTACTTGTCGTACGCCAAAACATTTGGTTGATCTCTACCAAGCATCATTAAAGAAAGACAAAAATGTGGAAGCCAACTTTGCATATCAAAAGGATGATACATTTGATCCTTCGAGCATGACGAACTTCGACATTGCTGATTTTTTCGAGTCTCATGAAGAGGAGGCTAATGAAAAGGAAATAGTTCAAATGATAATGTCGTCAATTAATATTTTTCTAGCATTATTTACATTTGTTAGGATTGTTTGTTTTTCTTTCTTCCTTCACAATTTTATTTCAAGTTATTTTCAATTATTTAATTTCTTTTCTTTATTTTGTTTTAATATTTATGTATTTCTTTTAATGAAGAATCATGGAAATTTCTCACATTTTGGATCATGAAGACTTATGTTTGGCGATATAGCGCAACTACGCATACAATACTTAAAAGTAGAAATATTTTTCTAAACTAACAATGCTTGAAGCAAGTGTTAATACAATATCAAGTTCTCAAAACTTGATAGAAGGTTTTGGAGAAGCAAACCTTATTTTGCCTAGAGGAACAAAATTTACAATTGTTAATGCTTTGTTCTCAAGTAAATCAAAGAGAAATTTACTAAGTTTTAAAGATATACGTTATAATGATTACCACATAGAGACGAATAATGAGAATAATATAGAATATCTTTATATTATATCTATTATTGCAAATGAAAAACGTATATTAGAAAAAGCACTGCTTTTTCTTCTCGGATTATATTACACACATATTGATGTTATTGAAACATATGCTACAATGAACTCGAAGTTCATGAATCCAGATATATTCTCAGTTTGGCATGATCGATTGGGTCATCCAGGGTCAATAATGATGAGAAGAATTATTGAGAATTCAAGTGGACATTCATTAAAAGATCAAAAGATTTTTCAATCTAATGAATTGTTATGTTCTGCTTGCTCTCAAGGAAAATTAATTATTAGGCCATCACCGTCTAAAGTAGGAATTGAATCACCTACATTTTTAGAACGAATTCAAGGTGATATATGTGGACCTATAAATCCTCCAAGTGGACCATTTAAATATTTTATGGTTTTGATTGACGCATCTAGTAGATGGTCACATGTAAGTTTATTATCAAGTAGAAATCTTGCATTTTCAAGATTACTGGCTCAAATAATAAAATTAAGAGCACCTAATGGCTCAATTGACACTGTAGATATTTTTAAAGAATCTCTTGACATGACTCATAATGAGAGTATCGAAGATACTAAAATAAATGAGGATAATAATGAGATTTCAATAAATTATGTCATGACGGGAAAAAGATGGAATAGAAAGGATGTAGTTGTTAATGAAATTTTTTCTTACAACATTGCTCATGATATTATTTATGAGAATGAAGATTTTGAACCTAGATCTGTTGAAGAATGTCGACATAGAAAAGATTGGCTTAAGTGGAAAGAAGCAATTCAAGCAGAATTACAATCACTTTCAAAACGTGAAGTTTTTGACACATAGTCCGTACACACTGAAAGTGTAAAACCTGTTGGATACAAATGGGTATTTGTACGCAAAAGAAATGAAAAAAATGAAGTCACAAGGTACAAAGCAAGACTTGTTGCACAAGGATTCTCACAGAGACCTGGTATTGACTATGACGAGACATATTCTCCTGTGGTAGATGTAATTACATTGAGATATCTAATTAGCATGTCTATATATGAAAAACTTGACATGCATCTAATGGATGTCGTCACTGCATATTTATATGGATCTTTGGATAATGATATTTATATGAAAATTCTCAAGGATTAAAGATATCGTAATCACATAATTTAAATTTAAAGGAATTATATTCGATTAAATTACAAAGATCTTTATATGGATTAAAATAATCCGGACGAATGTGGTATAACCGCCTAAGTGAATATTTATTGAAAGAAGGGTATAAAATAACCCCATTTGTCCATGTGTTTTTATAAAGAAATCACAGTCCGGATTTGTCATTATTGTTGTATATGTTGATGACTTAAATATAATTGGAACTCCTGAAGAGCTTTCAAAGGCAATAGAATACCTTAAGAAAGAATTTGAGATGAAAGATCTTGGAAAAACAAAATTCTGTCTTGGCTTGCAAATTGAGCATTTAGCAGATGGAATATTTATTCATCAATCAACTTATATAGAAAAGATTTTAAAAAGGTTTTACATGGACAAAGCACACCCATTGAACATTCCAATGGTAGTTCGATCACTAGATGTGAATAAGGACATATTTCGACCTCGAGAAGAAAATGAAGAACTAATTGGCCCTGAAGTACCATACCTTAGTGCGATAGGTGCACTTATGTATCTTGCTAACAATACACGACCTGATATAACTTTTTCAGTAAATTTATTAGCTAGATATAGTTCTTCTCCTACAAAAAGACATTGGAATGGAGTTAAGCATGTACTTCGTTATCTTCGAGGAACGACAGATATGGGTTTATTTTATTCTAACCAATCGAATTTTGATCTAGTTGGTTATGCAGATGCAAGATATTTGTCTGATCCTCACAAAGCTAAGTCTCAAACTGGTTATTTATTTACATGTGGAGGAACTGCTATATCATGGAAATCTGTAAAACGGACCATTACGGCAACATCTTCAAATCATGCTGAAGTCCTTGCTATACATGAGGCTAGTCGAGAGTGTGTGTGGTTGAGATCAATGAGTAAACACATTCGTGAAACATGTGGATTGATCTGTACCAAAGAACGTCCAACAACTATATACGAGGATAATACAGCTTGCATATCACAAATCAAAGGAGGGTATATAAAAGGAGATAGAACAAAATATATTTCACCAAAGCTTTTCTACACCCATGACCTTGAAGAAAATGGCGACATCAGTGTTCAACAAATCTCCTCAAAGGATAATTTGGCAGATTTATTTACAAAAGCATTACCTACTACCACTTTTGAGAAGTTAGTGCACAACATAGGAATGCGACAACTCAAAGATCTCAAGTGATGTTTCCATAAGGGGGAGTGAAACAATGTACTCTTTTTCCCTTGACTAAGTTTTTTTTCCCATTGGGTTTTTCCTAGCAAGGTTTTTAATGAGACATTTTTTTTGTACAATGAATATCTAAGGGGGAGTATTATGAATATTTAGATATTCATTTTACATCACAAACTAATTCACTCCCATCACTCCCTCATAAATGGTCCACTTAGCAATTTTTGTATATAGGCTATTTTTGTACTTCACAACACTATAAATAAGTGTTGTTTCCTCCATTGTTAATTGCACCAAACTCATTAGAGTTTATTCACTTTCTCCCTCAATTACTCTCTTTATTTCTTCTATTTTATAACAGTTTTTATTTTGTTATATTTTTGTAATATTAAAAAATGTAAAATAGGACACTATGTGAATGTCTCTCTTCACCTAATTTTGATTTAGACAAAAATTTAAAGTAAAAAAGCAAATAAACATTTACTACTATTTCCTTATATTATGTTGGTTTGCTAAGTGAGGGTGGATTATTTTGAGTCGGTTGATAAAGGGAATTCTATTGTTATGATGTATATGTGTTCTTTTGGGGAAAGTTTTAGTCCTTTTCGAGTAAGGAGTTTCCCATCTTTCTTTGGCCGATTCATATACCTCAATGATGTCGATGATTTTTGGATTATTTCCTAAAGTTTTCTAAAATTAATATTTATTGTGGTGATAATAGCGTGTTGGCCTCTTAATTTGGGATCTTGTTTTCTATTTGTAAGAAAAGACAGTTTCGCGCTAAGAATTTCCTTGTTCAATAGCTTTACAAGATTTGTTTGCTTCCGATATGAATTATGGGTCGAAATCAAGGTATTGGTTGAATGATTTTTCCCTTGTAATTTCTTCTTCTTCTTTGTGTTTAATGAATATTGTGCTTACAAAAAAAAGGGTTAAGTGATTATAATATAATTATAATTTGATTTTAATGTTGAATTATAATTGATATGTCCTGTCACATTGTAAGGGACCGACCCGAATGGGGCACTAAATGGGCCCTTACCCCAATGCATGCATTCAAAGTAAAGGACATTTAAACAGACATGATTTCGGATTCCAATTAAAACAAAACATTCAAAATAACCCATTTAAAAACTAGACATTTTCCCCAAACTCGTCCCTGTTTCCAAGCACTGCTCGGGATAAATACATTTCCAAAGTTTACTCTGATCGAGATTTACTAAAAGCCATTCAAAACCTGTTCGGATACAACATGCTGGAATCCACAAATATTTACAAACATCCTAGGGCTCAGTGCGTGCCACATGCATTCGGGGAAAACAAAACACACGAGAGTCATAATACAAAAATCGAGTTGGAAGACTGGGCCCATGATCACGCCTCCTCCTTCAGCATCCGGTCGCGCACCACGATTACCTGTGGAAAACCACGAGAATAAGGGTGAGTAACGAATTACTCGATAGTAAGAATCCCCAACCGGGGTACAATACGATATACATGGTCATCTCGATGAGCGTATGCAAGCTACGAATGTAACACGTAATAGAGCACATAGCTTAGCCCACACTTGGGCCTCGGATGCCAACTCGGTGGCTTAGTCCTAATAAAATCATCACACGATCCAATACATAAGTCGCCTATATACGAGAAACAAGTCCCGCCT
Organism: Sicyos edulis; assembly: GCA_036507275.1. Lineage (NCBI taxonomy): Eukaryota > Viridiplantae > Streptophyta > Magnoliopsida > Cucurbitales > Cucurbitaceae > Sicyos > Sicyos edulis. Next base: position 9,643,508 of record CM071850.1, read on the forward strand.
CGGCTGCATCTCATCGTCGACGAAAGGTACACCGCTCACAATCCCGAGGAGCTCTCGATCGGCGCTGTAATGAGCGTAAGCATGCACCGCGTGCTACTGCAGACTATGGGGGTTGCCGTGCGGAGGCAAGCTGCCCATATCCAGTCACCACGCCTAACTAAATCTTTGGATCGGTGTCACTGACATAGGGGTGTGAGACCTGGACACGTAAACTATGTCAGCCTGAACCACCGCACCTGGGGCCAAGGAACGGTCGTGGTAGGCTTACACCGTGAAGCCGCCCTTGCCTTAACAGTGGCAATCGTGGGCACTCGCCAAACATGCCGAGGACATGCCGGCCGCCGGGGGCGAGGCAATGCCAAGTCATCATCCCGACCGTTGGGGCATTTAACGATCCGCCACCCTCACCCAAGATTGCGGGGCCTACCGCTCGGGTTAGCTAATCCTCACGGGGTCCAGGGGACGGAATGACTTGCTCGACGTCCCCGCCATGGATGCAAGGTTCTTTATGCATCAGGCCCGGATGATGCTATCTACCTGCAATTCTAACCTGCCCTAGCAAACAGCAAACAATTCCATAAAATCCAATACGTGCTCAATAAGAATACAATGAGCCTAGCATGATACTATGAAGCAAGGAACAGATACGAGCATGCGAGAGGAACAACCTAGCATGGATTAACATGAGAATTAACCAAGAAATCATGCTAACCGAAATTCAGATTGAAGCACCTAGCTACACATGTCAATAACACACAAACAAGCAATCAATCAACAATCACATATAATATCGCAGGTCCACACAACCCCGTAAGAAATCCTTACCTTGGTCGGGACGGTTTGGCACGAAATCCTAAGTCGCGAACAATCTCGATCTAGCTACCGGAACCTATCAATCATCACAATAATCACACAATAGGCCTAAATACAATAAAATAAATGAGGCTCACTCGAGAGCAACTCACGAGGCACGACGAACGCACGAAACGAGCCGATTGCACGAAACGGGCAAAGAACGGGGCTCGATGGGCGCGGCCGGGCGCAGAATGGGCGGCTGGGCGTCTTTGGTGCGCCGCTGGGGCGCGCGACGCCTTGCGGACGGACGCTGCTTTGCTGCGCCATGATGTATGCGAACGAACAGGCTCGCTGGCGCTCTACGGCACGACGACTCGGCGAGCGAGGGCTCGAAGCGACGCGTTGCGGAGTCTGGGCGAAGCATGCGACGGACGGGACGGCACGCATTTGGCGAGCTCGACGAACAGGGGGCTCTATTTTTTCGCACGCGAACAAAGGCGAACAAAGACACAAAACCAAGCGATCCACGGGGATTCGACGCTCGATTCTTTGAAGAAGAACTCCCTACACTAGCACACAAAACCCATACTTCAAATCGCCTCAACTCGGCCGATGAACGGAAACGAAACTAGGAGAAGGAATCGAATTTTTTTGAAAGAAAAGAGAAAAAGAAGCTTACCAGCTACTCGGGGATGGAAGACGACCTCAAATCGGAGGCAAGGCTTGGTCGAACGGAGCTGGAGAAGGAAGAGGATCGAGAGAAATTGGCTGTCGGTCGGGGGTGATCGCGAGGAAAAAGAAGAAGAAAAATGGGGCGAAACTCGGGCGAGCTGCCTTTTAAATCAAAACAGGGGACGCGCAGACTTATATAATAGAACGCGCGTTTAGATTAACAAACGCGCTCGGTGGCTTGGCTGGCTGTGCCCTCTGCCTAGCATGCGACACGACCCTAGTTCGATTCCTGCTCGACGCGCTATTTAATTCCCTATTTAATTTTACTTTTTCCCAAGCCCAAATACCTTCACCAAAAATCCCGATCCTATTCAAATTGACTCGTAATTATTCCGGCAATTTTAAATTTCAAAACCGGCCCGACCCAAAATTACAAAAATGCCCCTGGGCCTCCCGGGAAGACCGGGATGAAATTTCCGAGCCGTTACAATACTCCCTCCTTATAAGACTTTCGTCCTCGAAAGTCAAATAAGATTGAAACAATGTGCGATGGAATCCGGCACGAACTGTCTCAACATCGAAACATGAAAAACACTGTGCACTACTGACAACGACGGAGGAAGGGCTAATCGATAAGCAACCTTGTCGATCCTCTCAAAATCTCAAACGGCCAACAAAACGGGGACTCAGCTTTCCACGCTTGCCAAACCTCAAAACACCTCGCATCGGTGCGATCTTCAAGAAAACATGTTGACCAACCTCAAACTCCAAATCCCGACGCCGAACATCGGCATAACTCTTCTGTCTACTCTGAGCTGTCAACATGCGGGCTCTAATCTTCTGCACGGCACCATTGGTCAACTGCAGCAACTCGGGCCCCAAAACCTGCCTATCACCAACCTCTTCCCAGAACACAGGAGATCGGCAATGCTTGCCATACAAAGCCTCGAATGGAGCCATCTGAATAGTCGACTGATAACTGTTGTTATATGCAACTCCATCAGATACAGATACGATCCTCACAGGCACACCGTGATAGCGAATGATCTGCTCCAAAAACAATCGCGCCCATCGCTCCACGGTATAAGTGTCTCTACCGGAATGAAGTGTGCGCTCTTAGTCAATCGATCAACTATCACCCAAATCGAGAGAACTTCCTCGGAGTCCTCGGCAAGCCGTAAATAAAGTCCATGGAGATCTCTTCCCATTTCCATTGAGGTACACTCGGTAGTACGCAAACAAACCGGCCGGGTGGTCTCGCTGGGTGCCTTCACTTGGCGGCACAAGTGAGACATCGATCGACAAACTCCGCAACATCTCTTTTCATACCCATCCACCGTAATGTCCGCTTAAGATCTCGATACATCTTGGTACCCCGGGTTCCAAGCAAACGGAGAACTGTGGGCCTCGAGAGCAACTCGCTTCGCAATCCTGCAACATCCGGAACACACACCGGCATTTGTACGTCACCTTTATCTCGTGAATATACCAAGTCAAAATCTCCATCAAGACTAACTCTGTCAAATAATCTTTTAAGTGCGGGGTCACTCACCGACTATCAATAATCCATTGTCTAATCGATGGTGGATATCCAATCGAGCCACTCTGCAAGAACCTCACCTAACAACACTTTGCAATCTCACCCGCTCCGAACTCTCTCCGTAACTGGGCTGGGAGCTCAACAACACCGCGGAGTGCGACGTCTTCCTACTCGGACATCGGCTACAACATTTGCTTTACAGATGGTACAAACTCTCATGATCATAATCTTTTACCAACTCTAACCATCTCCTCTCGCCTCATATTCAACTCTTTCTCGAGTAAACAGATACTTGAGGCTCTGTGATCGGTAAACATCTAAATCCGCTCACCATACAGGTATTGCCTCCAAATCTTCAGTGCGAACACCACTGCTACCATTTCCATATCATGAGTCGGATAATTCTGCTCATATGGCTTCAGCTGACGGGAAGCATAAACAATGACCTTCCCGTGCTGCATCAACACACAACCCAACACGAACTTGGAAGCATAATTGTAACCACGAAACTACCTGTCCGCTCCGGATCGCCAACATCAGTCTTTGAAGTCAACTGCGCTTGAGCCTGGCAAAGCTCTCATCACACTTACTGTTCCAAATAAACTCGACACCCTTCCTCGTCAGACGAGTGAGGGCCGAGGCTATGGCGGAAAAATCCTTAACAAACCGACGGCAGCAAACTGCCAAACCCAGAAAGAAACGGCTCCTACGAGCAGACAACCGAAGAACAGGGAGCTCCACTTACACTCATTGTCTTGCTCCACTAAAGCCGAAGATCAAAATCTTACGGGGTAGCCAACAGGGGTCTACCACGGATTGAACCTCCAAATACCAACGGGGCAACTCTCAACTTTCCTGGAAACAAGAAGACAACCAACAGGGCACGAACCATTCGCCCCACGAGCAAAACTGACTTCTAGCAATTCCAATCCACACCTTGGTCAACACCAAGCATCAACTTGTCACCATACCGGAACCAATCCGGACTCTACTCCAAACAATTATCAACTTGCTAGGCTACCAAGACTGCCAGCAATTCCCCCGAGGCTACGAACTACACGGCTCCAGCTTGCCAACTGCAACTCCCTACTTGCTCGATGACTGAGCTCTAGAGAGGCTCTCCACAACCTAGGGTTCTCCTAAGACCTCGACATCCACTGCCAACTAACGGCCTACAGCCAACTGCCTGAACAACAACAACTCCTTTTTTTTTTTTCCAGCAACACAACCATGCTGGCCAACTCCAACTCCTTGGGAACCAAGAGGATCCGAAACGCTACCGAATGCGTCAACCTCCTATTCAGACATCAACCACAACATAACTTCTATCCAAGGAAGGATCCGAACAACTCTCTCAGTCATGACGATCAACAATAGATCCGCCAACCAAGCTTAGGTCCACTTAACAAATCTTACCTAAGCAACAACCTGATACCACGAGCCTGGTATCCTTACCATCTCACTAAAGCCTTACAACATTCACCTGGAGTCCAACTTTACCAAGAACTGAGCACCAGATCCCCAAGCAAACCCTACATGGATCTGAAACTCTCGCCACAGAACGAACCACACAAAAGACACTTGTGTGCACAACTCCCAACCTTCCTCTAGAGATCCAAGATTAACAAATGCTTTTCTCCCAAAAACAACACTAGCTCCCGCGGAGATACAACCAATCAACGGAACACCCAAAGTTCCATCTCCGCACGATGCTCGAAGCTGTGGCAACCTTGCTCTACCAAAGCATAACCAGGCCAAACCAAACTTACTTTATGCCATGCCTCTACCAAGGGTGCTTACCCATAAGGCATCCCATTCCTCTCACAAGGCATCCTACTCACCTTATAGACATCCAACTCATGGTCCCTCAGCTGGACCCAACTTGCTTCTACGATGCTCAACTCTCTTGAGGTTAGGCACCCGAAGGTAGTTGACCGCACTACCAACCACAGAGATCTCTTGGCCTTAACACTAGCGTGAGATGCACGCGCACTAACACTTACCAACCGCCAACCTGCTTGACTTACTCAACCTCCAGTAACACTGGGAAAAGGCTCCGGCTCCTCTCGAACATCCTTTCGCTTGGAGTCTTTCGATTACCACTGAACTAGCCCTTTTTGCACGACCTACACAGGTGCAACTACCATAAATGGATCAAAGGCTAAAGGAGTACGCTAAACTCCGAACGGCATAGAACCATCTGCTATGCCCATGCCAAACTCAGGCCGGAACCAGATTTAGTGCCAAAGTGGCACACCAACCAATGCACCTCAAGTGCCACTACTACCAAATCCACATCTTACTACAACGGGGCCAACAAGGTCACAACCTCAAGTGACACGAACTCGGCTCGGCATACAAGGGGCTCAACTCCAACAACCATGCCTAAGGCATCTCATCGAGCTAAAGGCTCACAGCCTACTCTTGCATCTCCACATGATGCTCAACAAACTCTCCGCCTCTCTCATCATGCATGCAGCCTAGCCCTACTCTAGGGCTTACCAAAAGAAGAGTGTTCAATTCTATCACACAACCGAGAAACCACCAACGGATCCAAATCAGTAGGGAACACTACTTGCTTGCACCCTTAACTACTGGGTTCCGCCATCGGCAACAACAACCACACTTCACGAAACACAAAGATGCCTCATCAACCTCCTCGAAGGCTACCAGCTTTGCAACCACTCTGCAGGCAACCAAATAATCTAACAAGGCTCAAGATCGGCACTTGAGCTACCTGGCTAGTCCACATGGGGACTGCTCCACCAACATCCACATCAAAGACAACCACGGCTACCTTCTCTCTTGGAGTGGCATTCCAAGGCAAAGCACCTCCACCCTCTCACTGGGGAAAACCATCAATTGGGCCACGGTTGGCCTATGGGAGTCCAATCTCTACCTCCTGCAACGATGTCCCGGGGCATCCGAACCTACCGGATACCACAACAAGCCACAACATACATCACACACTGCAGGAAGTTGGCATGATGGCGCTCTAAACCCAAACCAATAACGAGTCGAACTCTCGCTTTCGTCTCCGCTCCACAACACTACACAAGGCATACACTGATGATGGCGGTATTGTAAATTCTTAACCCTTTTTAACAACAAATAGTAAACTTAGGCGTACACGATGGTAGTCGGAGTGCTAGTGATCATGGGAAAACGACCTACAACAACAGTCATACTACGAATTTATGACTCGAGCTCGATACCAACCGTATGGGGCCGACCCGAATGGGGCACTAAATGGGCCCTTACCCCAATGCATGCATTCAAAGTAAAGGACATTTAAATGGACATGATTTCGATTCCAATTAAAACAAAACATTCAAAATAACCCATTTAAAAACTAGACATTTTCCTGAAACTCATCCCTGTGTTTCCAAGCACTGCTCCAGGATAAATACATTTCAAAGTTTACTCGATCGAGAGATTTACTAAAAGCCATTCAAAACCTGTTCGGATACAACATGCTGGAATCCACAAATATTTACAAACATCCTAGGGCTCAGTGTCCGCTACATGCATTCGGGGAAAACAAAAACACACGAGAGTCATAATACAAAAATCGAGTTGGAAGATGGGCCCCATGATCACAGCTCCTCCTTGGTGCATCCGGTCGCACACCCACGATTACATGTGGAAAACCACGAGAATAAGGGTGAGTAACGAATTACTCGGTAAGAATCCCCAACCGGGTACAATACGATATACATGGTCATCTCGATGATGCGTATGCAAGCTACGAATGTAACACGAATAGAGCACATAGCTTAGCCCACACTTGGGCCTCGGATGCCAACTCTCGGTGGCTTAGTCCGAATAAAATCATCACACAGTCCAATACATAAGTTGCCCTATACGAGAAACAAGTCCCGGCCTCGGCTGTCTCTTCGTCGACGAAAGGTACATCGCTCACAATCCCGAGGAGCTCTCGATCGGCGCCAGTAATGAGCGTAAGCATGCACCGCGTGCTCTTGCGGACTATGGGGTTGCCGGAGTGCGGAGGCAAGCGCCCATATCCGATCCACCACGCCTAACTAAATCTTTGGATCGGTGTCACTGACATAGGGGTGTGAGACCTGGACACGTAAACTATGTCAGCCTGAACCACCGCACCTGGGGCCAAGGAACGGTCGTGGTAGGCTTACACCAGGAAGCCGCCCTTGCCTTAACAGGTGGCAATGAGGGGCTACTGCCAAACATGCTGAGGACATGCCGGCTGCCGGGGACGAGGCAATGCCAAGTCATCATCCCGACCGTTGTTGCATTTAACTGTCTGCCACCCTCACCCAAGATTGCAGGGCCTACCGCTCGGGTTAGCTAATCCCTCACGGGGTCCAGGGACGGAATGACTTGCTCGACGTCCCTGCCATGGATGCAAGGTTCTTTATGCATCAGGCCCGGATGATGCTATCTACCTGCAATTCTAACCTGCCCTAGCAAACGAAGAAACAATTCCATAAAATCCAATACGTGCTCAATAAGAATACAATGAGCCTAGCATGATACTATGAAGCAAGGAATGATACGAGCATGCGAGAAAGGAACAACCTAGCATGGATTAACATGAGAATTAACCAAGAAATCATGCTAACAGAATTTGATTGAAGCACCTAGCTACACATGTCAATAATCACAAACAAGCAATCAATCAACAATCACATATAATATCGCGAGGTCCACACAACCCCGGTAAGAAATCCTTACCTTGGTCGGGGCGGTTTGGCACGAAAAACCTAAGTCGCGAACAATCTCGATCTAGCTACACGGAACCTATCAATCATCACAATAATCACACAATAGGCCTAAATACAATAAAATAAATGAGGCTCACTGGGGAGCAACTCACGAGGCACGACGAACGCATACGAACGAGCCGATTGCACGAACGGGGCAAAGAACGGGGGGCTCGATGGGCGCGGCCAGGGCGCAGAATGGGCGAGCTGGGCGTCTTGGTGCGCGCACGCCATGGCGCGGACGCCTTGGATGACGGAGCGCTGCTGCCTGCGATGATCAGGGGCGAACGGCTCGGGTTTGGGGCTCATGCTACCGCACGACTTCAGCGAGCGAGGGGGCTCGAGCGGCGCGTTGCGGAGGCGGCGAGGCGCGCGTGGACGGACGGCGACAGACTGGCGAGCTCGACGAACAGGGGGCTCTATTTTTGCGCGCGCGAACGAGGCGAACAAAAGACACAAAACCAAGCGATCCACGGGGATTCGACGCTCGATTCTTTGAAGAAGAACTCCCCTACACTAGCTGCACAAAACCCATACTTCAAATCGCCTCAACTCGGCCGATGAACGGAAACGAAACTAGGGAGAAGGAATCGGAATTCTTTTTGAAAGAAAAGAGAAAAAGAAGCTTACCAGCTGCTCGGGGATGGAAGACGACCTCAAATCGGAGGCAAGGCTTGGTCGAACGGAGCTGGAGAAGGAAGAGGATCGAGAGAAATTGGTCGTCGGTCGGGGTGATCGCGAGGAAAAAGAAGAAGAAAAAAAATGGGCGAAACTGGGCGAAAGCGCCTTTTAAATCAAAACAGGGGATGAGCAGACTTATATAATAGAACGCGCGTTTAGATTAACAAACGCGCGCGGTGGCTCGGCTGGCTGTGCCCTCTGCCTAGCATGCGACATGGCCCTGGTTCGATTCCTGCTCGACGCGCTAATTAATTCCCTATTTAATTTTACTTTTTCCCAAGCCCAAATACCTTCACCAAAAATCCCGATCCTATTCAAATTGACTCGTAATTATTCCGGCAATTTTAAATTTCAAAACTGGCCCGACCCAAAATTACAAAAATGCCCCTGGGCCTCCCGGGAAGACCGGGATGAAATTTCCGGGCCGTTACACACATTTTCAAATTGTTCATCTGTTATTTTGATTCTTTTCCATCTGTCATGTTTTCTATGGATATCACAAAAAGTAGGAGTGGTTTCCCAAAAATAATTTCACAAATCTCAATTATTGAGGTTTGCTTGTCGATATTTAAATTTAACTTTACAACAATTATTATTTTTATTTGTATATTTATATTTTAAAAAATTAAATTAAAATAAAAAATATATAATTTTCAAAAATTAATTTTTATTTTTGAAATTGGTTAACATTCACTCATTTTTTCAAAGAAAAATAGAATACTAAGAAAATTAGGTAAAAATAAACTTAAATTTTAAAAAACAAAAATAAAAAAATCAAATAATTATTAAATCAGATTCTTTATTTTTGAACTCTAATTTTGAAAATTAGACTTTGCTGAACTCATTTCTCATTGCTGGAAACATATCTTGTTATCTTTTCTCATTAAACTTTTGTTGTTGACACATCATTTAAATTGAACACTAATCATTAATTCGTTATCTACATTCGTGAATTCTTGAAAAAAAAGTTGTTTATTAATTAATTTATTTATTAATTTTGATTTATTTAATTTTATTATTTTAATATTAATGTGTTACTAGTTTTTAGGCCTTAGTGGAATCGTCCAATAGTGCACAGTGGATTCTAAATTTTAGGGACTGGGAATATGCAATGTATTTTTAGGATTTTATTTTTATCTATATATTGTCAAATGGAAAATCCATGATATTAAGATTAAGTTTAGCAAATTATTTTCTGCATTTTTTTTTCTTTGTTTCCAAATACAATTTTCTTTCTTCTTCTGTTAAATTAATTTTCCAACAAGTGGTATCAGAGCCAAGTTTCTTCTGTTATCATGAACAATTCTACCCAATTGTCATTCCCTATTCTTGATGGGAAGAATTATAATCGATGGTCTGTACAAATGAAAGTTTTGTTCGATAACCATGAGTTATGGGATATCGTGGAAAATGGAGTTTCTGCACTAGCTGAAAATGCAACTGATGTTCAACGAGTAGCGCATCGTGAACAAAAGAAAAAGGGCAATATAATCGATGGTCTGTACAAATGAAAGTTTTGTTCGATAACCATGAGTTATGGGATATCGTGGAAAATGGAGTTTCTGCACTAGCTGAAAATGCAACTGATGTTCAACGAGTAGCGCATCGTGAACAAAAGAAAAAGGGCAAAAAAGCGTTGTATTTCATACACCAAGGGATGAATGATGAGACATTTGAGCAGATTGAAGAGCAATGTAACGGCCCGGAAATTTCATCCCGGTCTTCCCGGGAGGCCCAGGGCTTGGGAATGAGTGTCGAGTGAGATTCGAACCAGGGACGTGTCGCGTGCTAGGCAAGGGGCGCTGCCAGCCGAGCCACTGGGCGTGTTTGTTAATCTATGCGCGCGATTTGGTATATATGCCGTGCGCAGAGGGATTTTCATATAAAAACAGAGCTCGCCCGAAGCTTCTTCTTCCTCGCGATTTCTCCTTCGTTTCTCCTTCGACCGACTGGCGATTTCCGGCGATTTCTGCCTTCTCCAGCTCCGAATCGATCGTGGTTGTCTTCCCCAGCTCTGAGGTCGATCATTTTCCGGGTTGAAGGTAAATTTTCCTTCCTTTCTTCTTCTCTTCTTCGTTCCGAGCCCCTTCTTCCGTGCTTCGTTTCACGGTCATGGTGAAGTGATTTTTTGGGTGGTTTGTGTGCAGCTAGTGTAGGGAAGTTCTCCAACGAAGAATCGCTCGTCGAATCCCCGTGGATCGTTCGATTTCGGGTTGTCTCCTTCGCCCCTGTTTCGTGCTCTATTGCTGCGCTGTGCCGCCGAGTCTCGCCGCACCGCACGCGCTTCGCCCTCGCGCCTCTGCATCGCTGCGCGCGCGTATGCACGCCAATGCGCCGTGTCCGTGCGCTGCTCGCCGAGCCGTGCCGCCAAGCCGTGTCGCCAAGCTGCGCCCCAGCGCCGCGTCGCGTGTCCTGCTGCCGAGCCGAGCCGCCGAGCCGAGCCAAGCCAAGCCGAGCCGAGCCGAGCCGAGTGAGAGCCGAGCCGAATTATTTTTATTTTATTTTATTTTATTTAGATATTGTGTGTAATTGTATTGTGCTCGTTAGGTTCCCGGTAGCTAGTTCGGGTTCGTTCGCAGCCTAGGTTTCCGTGAATTCGTCCCCACCAAGGTAAGGATTTCTTCACCGAGTTGTGTGGACCTGCGATATTATATGTGATTCTTTGATTGATTGCTTGTTTGTGTTTATTGACATGTGTAGCTAGGTAATCTATTCTGAATTCCCGATTAGCATGATTTTCCTGGTTTAAATCTCATGTTAATCCATGCTAGGTTGTTTCTCTCTAGCATGCTCGTATCTGTTCCTTGCTTCGTAGTATCATGCTAGGCTCGTTGTATTCTTATTGAGCACGTATTGGATTTTATGGAATTGTTTGTTTGCTTTGCTAGGGCGAGTTAGAAGTGCGAGTAGATAGCATCATCCGGCCCGATGCATAAAGAACCTTGCATCCATGGCGGGGGCGTCGAGCAAGTCATTCCGTCCACGGACCCCGTGAGGATTAGCTAACCCAAGCGATGAGGCCCCGCAATCTTGGGTGAGGGTGGCAAATCGTTAAATGCCCCAACGGTCGGGATGATGACATGGCATTGCCTCGTCCCGACGGTAAACGGCATGTCCTCGGCATGTTTGGCGATAGCCCCGATTGCCACTGTTAAGGCAAGGGCGGCTTCTGGTGTAAGCCTACCACGACCGTTCCTTGGCCCCGGTGCGGTGGTTCAGGTGACATAGTTTACGTGTCCGTGTCTCACACCCTATGTCGGTGACACCGATCCAAAGATTTAGTTAGGCGTGGTGGCTTTGGATATGGGCGACTTGCCTCCGGACGACAACCCCCATAGTCTGCGCAGAGCACGCGGTGCATGCTTACGCTCATTACAACGCCCGATCGAGAGCTCCTCGGGATTGTGAGCCGGTGTACCTTTCGTCGACGACGAGAGATGAGCAGTGAGGCCGGGACTTGTTTCTCGTATAGGCGACTTATATATATTGGACTGTGTGATGATACTATTCCGACTAAGACCCTAATTGGCATCCGAGGCCCAAGTATGGGCTAAGCTATGTGCTCTATTCTGTGTTTATATTCATAGCTTGCATACGCTCATCGAGATGACCATGTATATCGTATTGTACCTCGGTTGGGGATTCTTACTGAGTAATTCGTTACTCACCCTTACTGTGGTTTTTCCACAGGTAACCAAGTTGCGAGACAAGATGGCTGAAGGAGGAGCTGTGATCATGGGGCTCAATCATCAAACTACGATTTTGTGTTATGACTCTTTATGTTTTATTTTCCCCGAATGCATGTAGGCGGAGACACGAGCCCTAGGATGTTTTCTCAATATGTTGTGGATTCCAGCATTATTATATTTAGACATGTTTTGAATGATTTTAAGAAATCTCTGATCGGAGTATACTTTGGAAATGTATTTATCTTGGAACAGGTGCTTGGAAACAGGGACAGGTTCCAGGGAAATTGTTTAGTTTTTTAAAGGAGTTATTTTGAATGTTTTTGTTTTAATTGGAATCCGAAATCATGTCTGTTTAAATGTCCTTTACTTTGAACGCATGCATTGGGATAAGGGCCCATTTAGTGCCCCATTCGGGTCGGTCCCTTACAAGCAATGACATCAAGTGATGCCTGGACCATTTTGTCAACCTCTTTTAAAGGTGATGACAAGATCAAGAGGGTGCGTCTTCAAACTCTAAGATGCCAATATGAGTTGTTGTAGATGGAGACTACAAAAACTGTTGATGAGTATATCAATAGGATTCTTGCCCTGGCAAACAAAATGAAGACCAATGGTGAAACACATTCAGAGCAGACAAAGGTGGAGAAGATTTTGAGATCTTTAACTCCCAGATTTGAACGTGTTGTTGCTGCAATTGAAGAGGCCAATGACCTGTAAAAAATGACAGTAAGGTTATTGTCTGGTTCCCTAAAGTGCATAAGCAGCGGATGAATGACAATAAAATTGAAAAACCAATTGAACAGGTTTTACAAGCACAAGCTTCAATTAATAGCTCAAGTTCACCAGGTAGAGGTCGTGGACGTGGTCGTAGCTATTCCATCAAAGGTCGTGGTGGGCAGAATCATGGAGATGGCACTACTACAATTTGTAGAATAGATGGCAGGTTTAAAATTTGGTTTTTAAAAACATAGAGGAAACAATGGCGGGAAAAAATGACCCTATTGAAAGGTTTCGATGGCGTGCAGTAAAAACACATCGATGGCGGTCTTTTATGCCTGCCATAGAATACAATCGATGGCGGGCATTGCCCGCCATCGATTGTGCCCGCCATTGATTAAACAGAATCAAAACGCGCGGGCTAGTGCTCTTCCAAAAAATTTTCATTTCCTCTTTCTCGACAGAAACCTCCGAAACCCTCGCCCTCACCCTCTTTCTCTATTCTCACCTACGTCGGCGCTGACTAACCTATCGCCGCGACTAACCCACCGCTGCCGACTAACCCTCCTTTCTCTTTGAAGCTCAGAAGGTAAAAAATTTCGAATCTTCTTCAACTTGAGGCATCTGACCTTCACAAATTGGGTAACTCTTTTTTTACCTTATTTCTTTCTTAAATGCATGTTGTAACCTTTCAAATTTCATCATCTTAGGACACAAATTTCAACATTTTTCAACTTGGGAAGTCTCTTCACAAATTGGTAATTTATTACTCCCTAACTCTTTTTAGTCTCTTGTTATCTTATTTCTTCACAAATGCTTGTTGTTAACCTTTCAAATTTGTGCATTTTCTTAAAGTCATTGTTTGTTTGATTTGATCATTTGATTGAATTGTGCATTTGTTGTTTTGATAGCCATTTTCACTTGGAAAGCTCACTTGTGTAATGAAAATGGCTATGAAAACAACAAATGCACAATTTGTATTGTAGCTTGATTCAAAGTTTCCTTCTATTAGCTCAAAATTCTATTGTAGCTTGATTCAATGCATGATTTGAATTCTATACTTTGATTATGGAGTTAGCTAGATTCTTTTTTTTTTCTTATTTAAGTTGAGTTATATATGTGACTAGATTCTACTTTGTTTAAAAAAAATTGTAGCTTAAGTTTCTCCTAGTTGACTAGATTTCTAACATGGCTATGGATAAGTCGTGGATGTTTAAGGATCGGATGTCACCGGAATACGGTTTAGGAGTTGAGATATTTATAAGCAATGCAATACGACATTCAAAAGGTTTAAATGTCGTTTGTTGTTCATGTTTGAAATGTGTGAACGCCAAGTACCAAAGTGTGAATGTCATCAGAGACAATTTGTTTGAGGCTGCACAAAATTACTTTAACGAAAATTCTCCTATATTTGAGGAAGCTTTAGAGGATGCCAAGAAACCATTATACCCTAATTGTAAAGATTTTAGCAAGATATCAGCGTTGATTAAACTTTTTAATTTGAAAGAAAAGCATGGGTGGAGCGACAAAAGCTTCTCATAGCTGCTACAATTCTTGATCGCTTTATTGCCTAGTCCTAATGAAATTCTGATATCTACCTATTATGCGAAAAGATACCTAGGTACCTTAGGAATGAAGTATGAAAAGATCCATGCGTGCATCAATGACTATTTTTTGTATACAAAAGAACTTGTCGATGCAGAACTGTGTCCTACATGTGGAACATCGAGATGGAAGGTTAAGAAGAATATGAAAGGAGTGAAAAATATTCCAGCAAAAGTCATGTGGTATTTCTCTCCTATTCCAAGATTTGAACGAATGTTTCGAAGTAAAGAAACCTCGAAATTATTGACGTGGCATGCGACGGACCGCGAGGTTGATGGGTGTATACGACATCCAGCCGACACACTGTCATGGAAACAAATTGACAAAAGGTGGCATGATTTTAGTTTAGAAACGCGGAACCTTCGTCTAGCCCTATCAACAGATGGAGTCAATCCCCACAGTGACCAAAGTACTAGATATAGTTGTTGGCGAGTTATGTTGGTGACTTACAATCTACCTCCATGGTTGTGCATGAATTGTAAGTTCTTGATGCTAACTTCATTAATCTCAGGACCTAAACAACCTGGAAATGACATAGATGTCTATTTAAGTCCATTAGTCGATGATCTGAAAATGTTATGGAACACGGGCATTGAATGTTTTGATGCACATCGGCAAGAATGCTTCACCCTGAAAGCTATTTTGTTGTGGACCATTAATGAATTTCCAGCATATGGTAACCTATGTGGGTGTACGATCAAAGGTTATAAAGCATGTCCGATTTGTGCGGAGAAAACATCATCAATTTTTTTACCCAAGGAGGGAAGAATGTATTTCTCGGACATCGAAAATATCTACCAATTGGGGACACATTTAGAAGTAAAAAAAAAGCATTCAATGGAGAACAAGAATTTGGAGTTGCCCTTAAACTGCTAAGTGGTGAAGAGATTCTAACACAATTAAATAGTCTTCAATTTACATATGGCAAAGGATCACAACAGCGCCCTACAGACTCTTATTGGAAGAAAAAATCGATCTTTTTCGAATTGGAGTATTGGAAACATTTTCACGTGCGTCATTGTTTAGATGTCATGCACATTGAGAAGAACGTGTGTTCCAATATTATTGGAACCCTACTTGACATTCCTAGCAAAACAAAAGATGGAATAAAAACTCGTGAAGACTTGGCTAAATTAAGACCTGAGTTAGCCCCAATTAAGAAGGGGGACAAAAAGATATTCTTGCCTCCAGCATGTTACACACTACCGAGAAAAGAGAAGATGAGTGTGTGTAAGAGCTTATCTGAAGTTAAAGTGTTTGAAGGTTATTCATCCAACATAAGCAAATTAGTGTCACTTACTGATTTAAAACTATACGGGCTTAAATCGCATGACCATCACGTTTTGATGCAACAATTGCTACCTATAGCCATTCGTGGTGTTTTGCCTAAACATGTTAGATATGCGTCATTCGCCTGTGTTAATTATGTCTATACCAGTATTTGAATATTCGTTAAATTGTATAGGAACCACTAAATTTTGACCATCATAATTTCAGCTGAAAATACATTGTATGTATTCAACTCGCTTGGTCAAAATCCATTCAACGAGACTTTAGTTCGTACCATCAATCAGTAAGTTTCTAAATTAATGAACTTTGGAACTTCGAATTTATTTTATCAATTTGAATTACAACTTTCAACTTCATTAATATAGTGCCTACCGAGTATGGCAATTAAGACACAAGTCGAAGGCCGTAAAATTAAAATGGAAAACTGTGAAGGTAAAATTGATTCCATATTCTTTTAATAATTTTTTTGTCATTTTTTGGTCATTATTATTTATATATATGTATCATACTAATTAAGTATGCAACTATTTTGTTTCACTAGTGCCCTGAACAAGGTAGTTGAGCAATATTATGTGGATTTTACGTCCAACTGTTCATGCGGAAGATGATATAAAACACATCCACGCACGTATCGAAACTTGTAAGTTTTGTTTTATACGTTTTGTTTAGATAAAATCATGTATATAAGATATACTAGCTAATTGGATGTTCTTAATTATATGTCTTCAAATTTGTAGTACATCGCCGGTCCGACCACATTTACTCAAGCCGAGATTGATGAGGTATGAGTAGAATGGGTTGAATTCATAGGTAGACATTTGATGTAGAATTAGTGTATGTAGTTTAGTTTTTTGTTTAGATCTTTGTTTAGGTATAGTGGAGATCGTTGTAGTCTAGTTATTTGTTTAGAAAAGAAACAAAGTTGTTTAGGTATGGAGAAAGAATGAGTTACTCTGACTGAACTGAATTTTGTATTCTGCATTATATACAGTAATTGTTGAATATAACAGGTACTGAATTTTTTGGGAATCGCATTATTGCGCTGTTATGCTGTCCAAATTTTTGGCACATAATGCAATATCATGTGTAGACAAAGTAAATTAGAAGTTTAGGATTTCATGCAGGAGTTAGTGGTCGTTAGATATTTTGTAAGAAAAGTTTCATTTGGTACTCAGGGTGGTTAGATATCCTTTGAAGACATTAATTTTATTTTTTTTATAAAGTAGAATGACTTTTAGTGGCGGGCACAATATATATGCCTTTGTGCCGTTTTTTATAATTAAGTGATAACGTATTTTAATGACGGGCACAAAATAGAGAACCATTTTTCAAAAAATAGACCATTTTTCAAAACAAATAACCCAGACCATTTTTCTGGATTTAAAAAAAAAAAAAACAGAAGCATTCATGGCGGGCAGGATGCACGCCATTGTAAAGTTTACATGGCGGGTGGGCGCGTGCGATGAAATATTTTTTATGGCGGGGACAACGTGCGCTATGAAAACGATTTAATGGCGGTTTTTGCCCACCATGGATTTTGATAAATTAATGGCGGGCGCTGCCCGCCATTGATTGTACGCACGCCATCGTTGTTTTTCGATGTTAGCGGTATTGATGGCGGGTTCGCGTCCACTATTAATGTTATATAATGGCGAGATATGCCGGCCATTGATGCTTGATTTTCTACTAGTGTGGTGACCAAAATAATACGGGTTCCAACAACAATCCAAATTCAAATTCCTATTGGCAAAGAGGACGTGGTCGTAGTGGATATAGAGGTAAATACAATAAATCAAATGTAGAATGTTATAATTGCCACAATCTTGGCCATTATGCAAATGAGTGGAGATCAAAAGGTGATAATCAAATTGCCAATTGCCACAAGAAGAGGATTATGACGAAGAGGATCATGCATTATTAATGGTAGCCAGATCAAATGAAACTCCAAACTACTAGACTTGGTATTTGGATACTAGTTGCACAAATCACATGAGTGGCCATAAAGAACTGTTTGCAGATTTTGATGAATCGTTTCACACAGAAGTGAAATTTGGTGATGGAAGATTAGTTCCGTTGACTGGAAAAGGGCGAATTCTTATAACATTGAAGATTGGTGATCGAAGGTACATTTCAAATGTCTTCTACGTACCTGATATGAAAAGTAATTTGTTGAGTATGGGACAATTGGCCGAAAAAGGATATGTGATGCACGTCTTTGGAAATAAATTCTCAATTTTTTTATAAAGAAGGTAATATGATTCTTGAAACATTTTTATCAAAAAGTCGTATGTTTTCAGTAGATTTTAATGTGGGTAATTTCAAGTGCTTGAATGCTATGGTGAAAAATGAATCATGGTTATGGCATTTACGTTTTGGACATTTAAATTTTCAGTGTTTGGAAAATCTTTCCAAACATAATTTAGTGAAAGGTTTACCCAATATTCATCATCCTGATCAATTGTGTGAAGCTTGTATTTTTGCAAAGAATCACAAGACAACTTTTGTTAAGCAGCCTTGGCGTGCGAAATTTCCTTTGGAGTTGGTTCATACAGATGTTTGTGACCCAATGAACATATCATCAATTGGAAGGAACAAGTATTTTCTGACATTTATCGATGATTTTTCAAGGAAAACTTGGATTTATTTGTTGAAGAGCAAAGATGAGGTATTTTACTGCTTAAAAATATTTAAAGCATTTTTGGAAAGACAGAGTGGCAAATTAATCAAGATGATGTGTAGTGATGGAGGAGGTGAGTACAACTTCATTGATTTCAAAAGTCACTGTGAAAAGCTTGGATTGCAACATAACCTTACTGTTCCCTACACTCTCGAACACAACAGAGTGGTTGAGAGAAAGAATAGATCAATTATGGATATGGCTAAGAGCATGCTTAAAGCAAACGGTATGCCAAATTATTTTTGGGCTGAAGCTGTATCATGTGCAGTTTATTTGTTGAATAGATCACCTACTAGAAGTATTCCCAACACAACTGCTACTGAGGCATGAAGTGGATTCAAACCCAATGTCCAACAGTTGAAGATATTTGAATCAGTTGCTTATGCTCATGTCCCTAAGGAAACAAGATCCAAGTTGGATGATAGGGCAATGAAGACCATTTTCATTAGATATAACTAAGGAGGGTACAAATTGTACAATCCAATGACAAAAAAGGTGATAGTAAGTCGTGATGTTACATTTGCAGAAGACGAGGTATGAGATTGGAATACAACAGATGACATAGACTCAACAAAACGTTACATTTATGTTTTGAATGAGGATGCAGATGTAGAAAATAGAGTCAATGAAGAAACAACTACAATTGAACCAGAAGTTGCAACTCTAATTGCAACTATTATGGAAAGGCAAAGAAGGGAGCGACGACAACCTCTACATCTTCAAGATTATGAGGTTAATGTTGATGATGAGGTTGATAATGATGGAGAATTAGTCCATTTTTCTTTTTTTGCAGATTCAAAATTCAATAAAGGTGTCATAAAAAATCCAAAATGGCAAAAGACTATGAATGAAGAATTGATGGCAATGGAGAAAAACAATACATGTTAGTTGACTAATTTTCCAAAAGGTCAAAAAGGACACAAATCAATTGATGTGATGTGTATGGATAAATCAAAGTGAAATCAAATAGTGAAATTGGCAAACATAAAGCAGGGTTGGTGGCGAACAAATTTAAACAAAGAGAAAGCTTTGATTATGAAGAAATTTTTTGTTCTGTAACCAGAATGGAAAATGTGAGATTAATTATTGATTTGGCTACACAAAAGCAATGAAAAATTCCAGAGAAGATTGCGATTAAAGATTGGGACAATTTGAAGATCATTGTAAATAAGAATTAAGGCTGGATGTTGTTTATTAATTAATTTATTTATGAATTCTAATTTATTTAATTTTATTATTTTAATATTAATGTGTTCCTAGTTTGTAGGCCTTAGTGGAATCGTGCAATAGTGCATAGTTTAGGCCTTAGTGGAATCGTGCAATAATGCATAGTGGATCCTAAATTTTACGGACTGGGAATATGCAATTTATTTTTAGGATTTTATTTTTATCTATATATTGTCAAATGGAAAATCCATAATATTAAGATTAAGTTTAGCAAATTCTTCTGTGCATTTTTTTTCTCTGTTTCCAAATACAATTTTCTTTCTTCTTCTGTTAAATTAATTTTCCAACAGTGTAAACCAAGTTAGGTATGACTCGTGAGATTGTTAATTTTAGTGATGTTTTGGATATATATATATTTGAAACTGATGTTTTGGACTAAAACGTTCATGTAATTTGCCTTTTTGTTTATTGATGAACTCTAAAATAAGATACCGATGTCAGAAAAAAAAACTCTAAAATAAGATTAAAAAATAAATTAGACCAAAGAAAATTGGCAAATAGAAATTTTTTGAAAATATTTCAGATGTATTTAAAATTTGGCATGTTTCTATAAAATGACTAAAACATTTATGTTTCAATCAGGTCGTGGATAATTTTCAATTAATTTGTTGATAATTTTTAATTAAATTATTGATAATTTTTCAACCTCTAATCAATTCAGTTGATAGCCTTCAATTTATTTAATTGATTAAATACAACAAGTGAAACTGATCGAAACAAAAATCACTCATCCTATTTCATCTTATTGCCTCAAAGAGCTTCAAAGCTTCATCAAATTTGAGGTGGAAACTTTTAAACGTTAATATAGACATTTTTTTTTAGATGTGTTAACATGGACATCTACTCTCTAGTTATTTCCTCTCTTTTTCCGTCTTGAAATTGGTTCTGAAAATTGGATTGCACCACGATACCAAATATATATATATATATATATATATATAATTTTTCACAAAAATATTATAATTAAAATACAATGCTCAAAAGTTACTATGGGAATTAAATTCCCTATAAAAAAAACTAAAAGACATAAGAGGCTTATTTAAATTTTTTTTTTTAAATTTGATTTTTCTTTCATGATAGTAAGAGCTAAGCTCACTTTGATACCTTAAAAAAAAAAAGCTCTCTTTGACACAAGTTTTCAAAAACTTAGATGAGATTTAAACCTTACATTTAATATACAGAAAAGAAAACTTGGTAACGGTTGCGTTCTCAATTCACCATCC
Organism: Sicyos edulis; assembly: GCA_036507275.1. Taxonomy (NCBI): domain Eukaryota; kingdom Viridiplantae; phylum Streptophyta; class Magnoliopsida; order Cucurbitales; family Cucurbitaceae; genus Sicyos; species Sicyos edulis. The sequence goes on from CM071850.1 coordinate 9,664,366, forward strand.
CATCAATCTTCAATCATGGAAATTTTCCCTCAAATTTTGTCATGTTATGTAATATTTGATTGATTGAAGAAACAATACAGAGACGATTTATGCAATATCTATAGAAACATAATAATTTCTTCAATTTTGTCGTGTTCTTAATATTTGATTGTGTTAAAAATGGCTTATACTTAAATTAAGATTCTTTTTTAATTAAACATCACTAAATATATCAAGAATAATTATTAATACATAGTTAATAAATTAATCAATTTGTTTAAGTGGTTAAAACAAACTTGAGGATTAGTTTAGTGTGGCTACTTTCATTTAATCAATGTACACCCATTTATTCATTATAAATAGATTAGCATGCATTCATATTTCATTCAAGCATCTTTAGTCTAAGTTTTACATTTTGAGAGGCATTTTATCAATTGATTTGACATTCTTTAAGTCCCGAATTTAAGAAAAATTCATTGTATGCTTAGGATAGGTCCTCGGTGAACACTAGTTCGAAATTAACAGATTGATTGGATAAATATTTTGAAAATCATATATGCAAATCTTTAGAAACATCACACAATATTATATTCATATGAGAACTTGGAAGGATATTAAAAACAATCAAGGTGTTGGACTTCAACACCTCACCTTATCTCACTTCCTCTTAAAACAAACACCCCTTAGAGAGATTTTCTTTTAGAGGATATCTCTCCCCCTTAACGTTGGCTCTTTTTTTGGAGACTGTGATGGTTTGCTTGGTTGAGTATTGAAATTTTTACTTAAAAAGAAAGTAAAAATGAATTCATTATAGAAAAGATAAAAATACATCGTAGAAAATTTGAGTAATTTCAATTTTAAAAATAAAAAATAAAAAATAATTATCAAACGGGATCTAATTTATTTTATAAATATTTTCAATCAAAATTGTCGAAATAGAGGACATAGTAATAGGAAAAAAGGAAAGTAAGAGACTATTTCAGATGCAAAATTTAGTTATGGAATATGAGATCAATTTATCTGTAAAGTTAATTTCATTTTATGTTTGTGGAGTAATATATTTATGTTTGAGGTGCATAGTTGTTTACTGTGTTAAAAAATTAGTGTTGGAGGTGCATAGTTGTTTACTGTATTAAACATATTGGTGTTTGAGGTGCAAAATTAAATCAACAACAGTCATATATTTAGTTATACTTTTTCAAAAGTGTTTTTTAGTGTAAAATTTGTTTGAATTTACTTTATTCGGTTTACTGTTCTCAACCCCATTGATTTCGTAAACTAAAACGATAATTAAAATGAGTATCCATCTTATTTTATTAGCTACTCCAACATTAAATCAAATCAACAATAAATCAACTAATTATTTGTTCCCATCATACCGTTGCTTGTTTCAGTCTTTAAAATTAAAATTAAAAACTAGACGTTAGTTTTTTACTTTTAGAATTTAAGCTTACAATATTTATTTCATTATATTTTTTTTTCTTATTTAGATATCTATATCTTATCTATATTTTTTAAAATCAAACCAAAATTTAAAAACAACAACAGAATAATTTTCAAAATTTTGTTTTGATTTTTAAAATTTAATTAACATTTACATAATTTGAAGAAAGATGGAACACGTAATAATTTTTTTGAGTAAAACTAAGTTTAAACTTTAAAAATAAAAAACAAAAGAATTATTAATAGTAACAAATTAAAAAAGAAAAAAAATGTTAGGAAGAATTTAAGAGTGATAGCAATAACAACTTAGTAATCATAATCATTCAAACAATTTGTCTTAAAGATAATAGATTAACATTAGGAAAAACATAAATGAGTTTGTGAGTGTGTTGAAAAAGAGTATAGAGATAACAATTTGAGAACTAAAAATTGGAACTACCAAATACAAATGAGTAGAATGGATGAAATGAAAAACCAAATGAATATATCCATCCCAAACCATTGTAATTTTCTCATTCCACCATCATTCTTCTCTTGAGGCTTTTGTGTGGAATTCCCTCCCACTGCAAGAAATTAAACAAAATTTTCACACCATCAAAGAATTTTCTTATTCTTCTTCTTCTTCTTCTTCTTCTTCTTCTTATTATTATTATTATTATTATTATTATTATTATTATTATTATTATTATTATTATTATTATTATTATCATGTAATAAAGAGTTGATTACTTGAACTACATAGATCTTGTGATTTATAATATATTCAAGATGTCACTTGCTATGCTAATTTATGAAATAGAGAAGAAGAAAAAAAAACATCCGTAGTAGAAATTTGTGCCTATTTTTTAACGCAATTTATTTGTATTTGTATATAATTATTTAATGTTTAGAATAAGACAATGCTGATTGGACATACAAAAAACACCATTATTATTATTACTTGTTTTTTGAAAAAACAAATAAAACAAGAGCGATCTAGAAATGTGAAGATGAAGAAAGAAGAGAAACATTTTATTTTCTTAAAAAAAATGTATCTAAAAAGAAAATTGAATCAAGGGTGGTAGGAATTTTCAAGTGGTCCAATAAGCAGACAAGTAACATTCTTTAAATAAATCTTTGGTATAAACTATAAAGACAAGTTTTGTATTTCTGGAATTTATAAAAAAAAGAAAATGTATAATAGTATTTAAATTATTTTGTGTTTGTTTATTTCTTATATCTCTATCTTATTTTTTAATTGATTATTTCACCTAAAATATTCATTTTTAAGTCAGCAAACCTAATGTGACCCAAATATATGCTGGTGGGTTTTCTGAAAAATGTGTATACAATTAATAACTATTGTACAATTCAAAAAATATATATTAATAATAACTATTGTATAAAAGAACAAAATACTTTCTACAATTTCTCTTTCCCACATTTAACTGTGCAAAATTGATAGTTTCATAAATAAATATTTGTATTTTACCAAAATTGATAGAGAGATGGAAAAGCCCAAAAAAAGTAATTAAGGAATTAATAGTGATTAATTACCAGCAGGAGCTGCTGTAATGTTTGTTCCCTTAACGTTCAGCCCTTGAAAATCCTTAGCCTCTGTGGAGTTCGGCGACAGATGAAGAAGCCCTATCATTCACATAATCAATATAATTAGCACCATTTAATTACATTAATTACCAACAACAAAACAACCATGTTTTTCTTTCTCAAAAAACAATTCTTCAAGGATTAACAGAGTTGAATTATATCTACGGTTTCGCTTGACAACCAAATGTAATAAATTCAGTGGATTATTCCCTAAAACATGGTTGTCACTAAAGGAAAATCATGAAAGTTTTATTTTTGGAAGAACATTTTGAGAAGTTTATATATATAAAAAATTCACAAATTTTAACACTTAACATTAAATCATATGCATGCTATAAATATTATTCAACTATGAATGATCTAATATCTACTCATAGATAATATTAAAATACGGAGATAAATATATATAGAAAAAAAAGGAAAAAAAGAGGAAATTTTAAGTTTTTCTATATATATTTTTTAATTCAAAGGGAGAGTTGTTCGAATATGAAACTTTTTAATTTTGCCAACAAATTTTAAAATTGAGAGACCATCATCTTACATGTTTGCATATAAATAGTATTAAAATCAATTATGGAGCGACTTAGTGAAAACTTAGAGAAACTAAGAAATAATAAATTCAATTCATAATGGTTACATATTTAAGAATTAGTTTTGGATGAGTTTTTTTATTATGAGTTTTGCTATCATCCAAATTTTATAGGGTAGGTACGATGTAACAGTTGGTATAATTAAGGTGGTAAACCGATCTGAACAGTCACAATTTTTTTAAAAAAAAAATCTATTAAAATATGAGTAAAATCTACTGCTATATACAAAATAAGTATATATATCACAATCCTTCAAAATCTTGAGTGCCATGAATTATGAATGAAATCCAAAGAATTAATTACCGATGCATTCTTTTATATCGGTGGGGGAATGGCAAACATCGGGCAGTCCAAGAGCAAGCGGAAGGTAAACTTTGAGTCCCAAGCTCGGGTCGTTGCGGTCCTTTATGAGCACACAAAGACATTTCTTACTCTTTTGGAGCACGAGCTTGAGGCCGCTGCAGCAGTCGGGTGTCGGGGCTTTGGCCTCGCCGCCCACGTACGGCAGGCAGGTGGCTAACCCGACCACCTGGTCTGCGCACTCGGCTCGGTCCTGGTCTATGCTTGCGCTCACAAACCCCACAAGAAACAGAGCTGCCATGGCGCATGAGAGAGCCAGATTGGTTGAAGGCGATTTGGGGCCCATGGTTGCTTTCGAGAGATGGCACTGTGAATTGGCCCAAATGGGGTTTGTATTTTATGGTGCGTGAAGTGGTGGATGGGAATTAAAGGGAGTGGGTGGTTATTGGTTCGCAGTTATTGCGGCCACTAGACCATGAGTTGTATTGTGATTGAATTGCAAATTCGGTCTCTATTTTTTTAATTTTTTTTATTTATATGTATTAACTATTTTTATAAGAAAAATTGTATCACCCTATAACAAACATAAAGTACAAAATTGCTTCTCAATGATGGACACAAATAACTTCTTGCCTACTTGATGGTTATGTGACAGTATCGATTGTGCAACCATATCTTTACTAGTTTTCTCCAACCAGTTAGGGGTTTCCCACTTATTTTATAGGAATCCCTAATCATTAATGCCACTCCCTCGTTTGTGAATATTTCTGTGCTATTGGTCTTCAAGTAATTCCCTATAACAATGTAATAGTTAAAAAAGATAGAAATGTACATTAACGACGTTATTCAAACAAATTTGAAACATGAAATGGCCATTTACTTTGAGATAATCAAGATGATTAAAATCTAGAAATGTCCAGAATCTCAGATGCTCGAAATCACGAATGTCTAGCATCCTTAGATAACTTTGTTTGTTTTGTAGGAATATTTTTTTACGAATATTTGATCATCTTTAGATACGCGTGTTTCTTTTGTAGGAATCGTACTTGATATAACGTAAATTTACCTAATATTCCAAGAATGTCCGTACAATTCATATAATTTTGCTTAAATAAAAATAAATTATACAACACAATTGTTTATATTAAAGTTTAATTTCATGCGTATAACAAATTATAAAATTTTAAAAGTTACTTGATATAGTTTTTTTTTATGAGCAAGATAATTGTATAATTAACTATATTTTTTAATAACTTAAATATATATATTTTGATCATAATCAAAATAAATAAAATTTTGAAAAAAATAGTATCAATTTTTTAAAAATAAATGTAACCATGACGTGAAAAGTAAAATAAAAAACACTTCAAATTTTAATTAAGATATATAATAATAATTTAAATAAATGTTTTCACACACATATATATATATTTTAAAATGATAAATATAAATATATATTAAAAAAATGAAGGGTAAAATCGTCAATAAATGATACCTTCACCATAGGAATCTTGGAAACCCAACAATTAAAAGGGCATCCAAATCTTGTGGGATGACCTTCATATGGGAATCTTAGGATGCTCGAGAATGTCAAAATCCCGACATTCTTCAATTATCACGAAAGAAACATGGTAATCCAGATGTTTATTCTATGAGAATCTTGGATTACCTCAAAGTGCGGCCCCTAAGATGTTTGCATACATGTAGTGTTAGTATAGTTGATACTTATTTTCCTTATTTCGATACTTACTCTTTATGTCAAAATTGAAATGAGCCTGCATAATAGAAATAATAAAAAAAAAAGTTAGTTTCAGTTAACATGCTTTATTTTCGAACTTGTAGTACTAGAATTTACTTACTAGGAGTTTCTACTTGACAATTTCCTTCATCTCGTTAGTTACTTCATTCACTTTAGATAGACGTACCAGAAATGACTTATGTACAAGCATGACGATCTGCATGCTAAGTGTATTAGCTTCTTGGCATACAAACTTTTCATACTCCTCGCCGAAAATATGAACGTGAACTCGCTCATGCTTGCAGACTCGCTATGACTGTATGATGTTAACATTTCAAATGTGAATAGATGATGTTATATCCCTTCTAGAGGTTGTTACGACACATTCATACATTTATTACAATGCATTTAGTTTGACTAAATCGGTTGCTATGACACTTTATAATTCCTAAAAACTACTTGACTCATTTGGTATATTCAGTAGACAGTTTGTCCATATTCCTAATCCAATATTTAGTCATTTTTTCCTGCTCTCAATTAAAGACTTGTTGGTTGTTTCACCAAAAAATTATACAAACTTAATTTAGATGAATGATTAGAGAGTGTTATTGGGCATAACTAGTCCAACTTAATTAAGACAGTGGTTATAAGTTTACAATTTTAGGGAATTCCAATAACTTTATAAGATTTCTCCCATTATGATCCAAATAAGGTGTAAGCCTTGGACTTAAAATAAAATCTAAATTGAATATTTACTAGTATGCATGCTTAAATTCTCAATTGACTTAAATATTTAAAATCAAAACATACTTTTAATTCCAAACAGATAAAATACTTAACAAGAGAAAAATAATAAAATATTCTCCTCGCCAGAATAATTCAATACAAAATTTTAAACTTGCTAAATTGAAATAACCATAATTAAAGAGTTCATGCGGGATAGAAGACAACAAATATATAATAGGACAAGTGTCCCCCATGATCCAACAACCATGCTTAGTTCATCCATCTCGGTATATCTCAATACCTAGAAGATAAATATAATAGGGGGAAGTATTAGAAAATACTCAACAAGAACCTCTATTTAGGGTACAAAATGCACACGTTAGCCTAGCATTGAACCAAGCATTCACATACGTCATCTAGAGTTGATAAATCTCAATTAGAGAGTATTTAACAATTTATTAAGTGTTTTTTTAGAAGATTTTGAGCTTAATTACAATATTGTGATGGCTAGAATGACTTTAAGACTAGAGAGTTTTACATTAATTATGATGCATGATCACTTAGAGCCAAGTTTAGGAACTTAGAGTAATCGTGAGTTTTTAGGTTAGTAAATTGAATGTTTAAAGTTGTTTGTGCTGAATTGTTAGAAATCTAAGAAGAAATCAAGAAACATAATGTCGAGAGCATTTTATTTTCAGTACATAACATTTCTTATAAACAAGTGAAAATTATACAAGGGGAGAATGGGAAAACAAGGAATTAAAGGCGTATATCCCTTTTGAACACGTGTCATTCTAGACCATTTAGGAGAGAAAATCAAGACATGTTGCCCTAGAATCTGAGGTGTCGATCAATAGAGAACATCTACCCTATAAAGTCGCATTTATGGAAAGAAAATGTATAACACTTCTAGACAAGAAGTGGAGTTGCCATCTTCACTATGTTTTTTGCAATTGTTCTTTCCTTTTGCCCGATAATGTAGAAAATTCGTATTTATTTTATAGATGTTATTTCTCTTAGACATTATAGTTTTTCTTTCTTTTTTTTTCTTTTTTTTTTCCGAGTAAGAGACCACCTTTGAGTGTTTGTAAGAAGGTTTAGTAAGCTTGTTTATAGCTCATTTTAGCTAAAGATATAAAGATTTTCTTCTTAGTTTAAGTTTAAGAACTTGTACTTTTGCTTCTATGTTAATAGCATTCTGCTATGAGTATTTTCCTTAAGTTATGGTGTGAAATATTTTTAGGCATCTTCATACTCTTTTATTTTTTTCGTTGTAAGTATGAGATAATTACCTAAAGGTGAGAGTTAGGGTTAAAAGTGTGATTCACATGTATTTGGGATAAGATGGAGATACTGAATTGTTCTTGGTAGGCATTTTAGCTAATAACATGTTTTGATTGACCACTTACTCGTGTTTGCTTTTCTCTAGCTTCCTCTCAAGAGGATTATTTATAGATTTACTATCCATATTCAATATCTTCATGTGTTTAAGTATCTTCTTGTATGTTAAAACGGTAAGTTAGAGATAATCATCCCACTAATGCACATTGAACATTGTTTTATTGCTTGAAAATTGAATGAGAGTTTATGTTTCCCCGTGAATGTGTCTTGAGAAAGAGCATTTAAGAAAATGAAGTTTGGAGTTCACTTCTTACCATAGTTTAATCAAATGTTGCATGTCAAGTGCATCCTAACGTACACCTTAACCCGAACCTTACTTCTGAATCAATACATTTTCCCCATTTTCTGCATTCCTGTGTTTTCGAGTCCATATTATATTCAAACTTCTACATCGCACAAAGTTGAATACGATAAGGGGTATTTTTGCCCCAACTGAACATATACTAAGTCTACACATGCTTAACAAAGATTATAACTACGACTCAGCACTAGTGCCCCTCACAAGATCCCCGTTCCATCTTGGGTAAATACTTCACTCACAGTGGTTTCAAAAAAAAAAATTCACTCACAGTTGTAACTCGGTCAATAACATGCTTACATTCTAATCCGAGCACACGTATGAGAGCCACAAACTAGGTTCTAGGTCAACGGTTCACAGAACCCTACCTAGACCTCTAGGTGATGACAAACCAAATAAGTCTAAGAATAACATGTTGATAATAGTGTACAACTAGATAACTATAGAGGTAAACATACTCAATGTCTCATACCACTAAGGAGTAAACCAAGATAGACATTCAAAGATATATAACATCTTAACTACGTGCTCAATATCCAATAATACTAAACAATAATCAACATATGAAATAGTTCAATAATACATGCAATAGGTAATCAAGATAACATACAACTCATAAATTTGCTATGCAGACAATTGATACTGAAGAAAGCTCTAAAGAACATTAAAAAAGTAACCAATACGATAAACAATTCATAACTAAGTAACTGCATACATGCTCAAGTCATTCCTAACATCCAACATGCTTTAATTAGACATTGACATATAATTAAACAATTACAAGGTAAATCCTAAGCTAACATAGTAACTTGGATCATACAACCCTAGGTAAAAGTCCTTACCTTTTGAAGATACAAAGCTCCCCTAACATTATCTGGCTTATCTACATTGAACGACCTTGTAAAACTTAACCTAGGAGTAAAATAGTGCAATAAAGACTTAACAAGTAAATTAGCTAAACTGGGAGTTCGGCTTCTTGAAAATACCTAAGATTGCAAAAATGGACGTACCACGAAAAATGGAGCAAAACAGCGTTAGGTCGAAAAATCTCATCAGAGGTTGCCAAAGGAGGGCGCACTAGTGCCTTAGCACACGCACTGGCTAGCCAGTCGTCCGGGTTGTGGCTCGGGGACATTGCATGTGTAGGATCAGGTTTTTAGGGGTGTTAGAGGCAACAACGCGTGTAACGATGCACCTGCATGCGGTGTAAGTGCACATGTGATGTGGTGATGGGGCTACCAATGTTTGTCGATGGGAAGTGGTGAAGGCTCCAATAACCTTTCAGATGTGCGGTTGGAGGTTGTCACTAACCTTTCTCAAATTTCCAATATTTTTTCATAACATCACAAATGAGGTTATGGTTTATCGAGAGGTTTTTATAGTGTTTAAAGAAATGTTTAATTTCAGTTAAGGGATTAGATTAAATAAACTAAAATTATGAAATAATTACAAAATGCCCCTAATGCCGAAAAATTACAAAAATACCAATTTATATCAAAATGCTGAGAATATTAATATGACCATTACTATGTGAATACAAAACTACAAAATAATCTTATTAAATCTTGGGTCATATTTCTCAAAAAAAAAAAAAAAAAAAAAAAAATCTTGGGTCGTCATAGTTAGGATCTCGCCTCTAGATGAGCCTCAAGGTGTAAGTCTTAATATCTTTAAACGTCATAGAATGCAAATAAAGTTCTCACATGGTGCCCAATGTCTTGCCATCAATCTATGAGGATCTCAATCTCTCTCATATTCTAACTATAGATATATATGAGAAAAATAAACTCAAGTAAACAACATGAAGGCCATAAACCTTCAGACAACAATTACAATGAAACCTTTAAAACACATGCGTATAAGCATTCATGCATGATTCAAGAGAATTATTAATGATTCAAGAAAAACAAACAACATGGATGTTTTTTTTTATGTATAATAACAAAAGTTAAGTTCAAGGTATAATTAACGAAATTAAAATTCTTAACTCAATATAGTAGGATCGAAAGGCAAAACTAAGAGAGAAACAAAAAAAATTATAGTGGTTCAAAATTCCTACTCAACTCCCAAGACTTCTTCTTGGATACTTTACTAGATAATCTTCTTATGCATAAGAACCAAATTAAAAAGACACCCTTTTTCCTAGGCTAAAGAGAAACCTCAATCATTTTCACTAGTTTAGGAATAACCACTCAAAACCTTTTTTTTTTAAGTTAAGGAGAAACCCAAATATTTTTCATTGGTTTAGAATTAATCCAATTGCATTTTCTCACAACCCAAGGTTTACTCATACCTTAATACAAATTCATGATAAAAAAAAATTTAGATCTAAAACTATACCTCTTGTAGGTAAAATACGTAAGTTTGACATTGACAGCTTCTTAAAAAAAATTCAATGGGTCGTTTGAGAATGTGTGAAGTAATCAAAAAATTTTTAAGCTTAATAGAATGATATTGTTACTTTAGAATTTTAGAGGTTGAGACAAGGGATTTAATGGAGAGAATATAAAAAGTGGTCGCTGAATTTAGGACTAAATGATAAATGAATGAAATTGGATGAATATATGATGAAAGGTGACCATCAATTTAGAGTAAGGGTGATAGATGGATGATATTGAATGAGGATAAGATAAAAAAAAAAGTTTTGGCTAAAAAAAAAACAATAAAATGGGAAATCATGTTTTTCATATAGATGTTGTTTTCCAATTTTGTTTTAGGAATATCTTCGTTATTTGAATTTCGAATTGAGCAATTCAAAATGGGTCGAAATCGTGCTCTAAAAAATTAATAATTCAAAACTCTAAAATTATTAGTAATTGAAAACCGAATTTGCTCCCATCAAAACATTATTATTTAAAATTAACTAATTTTAAATAATTTACCAAGAAGCCGAATGATTCAAGAAAATATAAATACCAATGATATTTTTCATGAGAAACAAATACCAATGATATTTTTCATAAATCCCAATCGTCAAGTTTATTTTTATTTCACTCTCTTAAGTAAATAAGAAACATTTTGAAATATCTTGAACAAGCAAATCCCTAAATAGAAACACTATTTGTACAAGCAAACTTCCAAACTTTTTAGCTATTTGACCTCTTATATACCAAATATCTTTTGTCACATTCAGTTACAAGAGACTCTTTTCTTTGAGACAAGCATTTTGAAAATGGAATGCAAAAAACAAAATTTTCCCTATCTAAACCTCAAATCATGCCCCTACACCCCTTAACAAACTTTTATCTAAACCTCAAAACTTTTTTTCTTTATTAACAAACTTTCAAACTCTTCAGCCATTTTGACCTCTAATGTACCAAATATCTTTAGTCACATTCAGTCATTAGAGACCGTTTTCTTTTAAACAAGCACTTTGAAAATGAAATGGAAAAACAAAAGAGAAAAATTTGGGTGTGATAGGCAAATTATGGTCACAGTACCAACAACATATAATCAATCTAAATTTCCAGCAACTCAGACAAAAATATATTCAAGCCTTTTCCAAGATCCAATTCGTTCTCCAAATTAAAATACGGAATAAAAAATTTGGAAACGATATGCTTAAAAATATAGATAAAAGAATCTAAATTAATAAGCAACAAGAACGATCATAAAAGTTTAGGGAAGAGAAATTGACACCAATTTATACTGGTTCACCCAATAATGGCTACTTCCAGTTCTCTGCTACCAATTGCAGGTTCCACTAATTTGATGAGAAATTACAAGAGTTCTACAACACTCTTTAATGGAGAAAAAATGCCCAAGAAGAAATCCCAAAAGAAAGCTCTCAAATCTCACTTTTTTCTTCTCTGTACAAAAACTCTGTGTAAAAAATAAACACAAAAAAGCTACTGCCTTTTTTTTCTTCTCTTATTTTTTTTCTCACCAAATCCACACAGTAACAAACTGCCTTGCAGTTATTTTATTTTATTTTTAAATAAAAAAGAAAAAACCACCCACATTTGTAATTTTGGCTCCATAATTCTTAACAATCTCCCACTTGGAAACAAAACAATCAAACTTGTCTCCCCTGCAATGGTAGCGACTCCTCTCTACTCATGGAGAAGTCCAACTGAAGTTGCACACAACTTCATTTTATCAACAGGAACGGTTTTGGTTAACATATCAGCTGGATTCTGACTTCCTGGAATCTTTTCAAGCACTAAGAGTCCATCTTCCAAAGCTGATCTGATAAAATGGTATCTAACATGTATGTGCTTCGTTCTCGAATGAAACACTGGATTCTTTGCTAAATGAATAGCACTCTGACTGTCACGATGCAAAGTTCCTTTTCCCAACTTAAAGCCAAGTTCACTCAGAAACGACTGAAGCCATATCATCTCTTTACTTGCTTCAGTAACTGCAACATACTCAGCTTCTGTAGTAGAAAGAGCTACTATCTTCTACAATCTCGATACCCAGCTAATCGCAGTATTACCAAAAGTAAAAACATACCCGGTAGTACTTTTCCTACCATCTGTGTCACCTGCCATATCTGCATCAACATAACCCTGCAGTTTAAAATCGGTTTTCTTAAAATGCAAAGCATAGTCAGTTGTTCCTCTCAAATATCTGAAAATCCACTTCACTGCATCCCAATGCTGTTTTCCTGGATTACTCATATATCTGCTAACAACTCCCACTGCATGTGCAATGTCTGGTCTTGTGCAAACCATAACATACATCAGGCTACCTATAGCTGAAGCATATGGCACTCTAGCCATATAATCTCGGTCTTGCTCAGTAGTGGGTGAGTGCTCCTTAGATAATTTAAAATGACAAGCTAAAGGAGTACTCACCGGTTTTGCATTTTCCATGTGAAATCTGTTCAACACTTTTTCCACATACTCTTTTTGTGACAGTGTCAAAATACCATCTTTTCTTTCAATCCTCATTCCTAAGATTTGTTTGGCAGCTCTCAAATCTTTCATGTCAAACTCTTGGGATAATTCAAGTTTTATCTTAAGAATTTCTTGTTCATTCGCACCTGCTATCAACATGTCATCAACATATAGCAGTAAAATAACATATGAGTTACCTTGAGTTCTAATGTAGCAACAATGATCTGCCTGACATCTCTGAAATCTATTGTTGCACATAAAACTGTCAAACTTCTTATACCATTGTCTGGGTGCCTGCTTGAGACCATACAAGCTTCTCTGAAGTTTGCAAACCATTTTCTCTTGTCCCTGAACTGTGAAACTTTGTGGTTGTACCATGTAAATCTCTTCCTCCAAGCCTCCATGAAGAAATGCAGTTTTTACATCCATCTGTTCCAGAATGATCTTCTTCCCGCCACTATTGACAATACAGTTCTAATAGTAGTTAACTTAACTACAGGAAAAAATATTTCATTAAAGTCAATACCTTCCTTCTACTGAAAGCCTTTGATTACAAGCCTTGCTTTGTACCTTTTGCTGCCATCGGGTTCTTGCTTGATTCTATAAACCCATTTATTCTGCAAAGGTTTCTTACCTCTTGGTAACTCAGCTAGTTGCCATGTCTGATTAGTCATAAGAGAATTCATCTCATCCTTCATGGCTAACTCCCACTTGACAGAATCATCTACTTGAACCGCCTCATCATAATATTCGGGTTCACCACTGTCAGTCAACAATATGTAATTTAGACTAGGGGAATACCGCTGTGGTGGTCTGATAGTTCTACTAGACCTTCTAACTGCTGAAGGTGGCGTGCTCAGAACTTCTTCATGTTCCACAATCTGTTCATCAGTTCCAACAATTGATCCTTCAGTTTCCACAACTGTTTCCTCAGGAGTAACTGCATTCTGATCTTCTATACCTGTTGTTCTGCTCTCAACATCAGGAAGACTTACATACTGAGTCTTCTCATCTGTCTTTGAATCAACTTTTCTGTTCTTGTACAAAATTGTCTCATTGAAGATCACATCTTTGCTTCTGACTATCTTCTTGTTTTGGTCATTCCAAAACTTGTAGCCCATCTCAGCTCCACCATATCCAATAAAGTAACACTTTTTGGACTTAGCATCAAGTTTACTCCTCTCTGCAACATCAATGTGAATGTAGGACACACAACCAAAAACCTTTAGATGAGAAAGGTTTACCTGTTTCCCACTCCAGACTTCTTCAGGCAACTTGAAGTCTAATGGTATGGTCGGGCTTCTATTGATCAGATAGGTTGCCGTGTTGATTGCCTCAGCCTAGAACGTCTTAGGCAATCCAGCATGTAACCTCATGCTCCTGGCACGCTCATTCAGCGTCTTGTTCATTCTTTCTGCCACACCATTCTGTTGCGGTGTCCCTGGTATAGTTTTTACCATCACAATTTCATTGTCTGCACAATACTTTTTAAATTCCCCACTAACATATTCGCCGCCATTATCTGATCTCAAGTTCTTGACTTTCAGACCTGTCTCATTCTCAACCATGGCCTTCCATGTTTTGAAAACAGAAAAAACATCAAATTTATGTTTGAGAAAATAAGTCCATACCTTCCTACTTGAGTCATCAATGAAGGTCACATAATATCTGGAACCACCAAGCTAAGATACTTTTGAAGGACCCCACACATCACTGTGAACTAACTCCAACCTCGTTGGTTTTAGCTTTGCCCCTGTCTTTGAGAAACTGACCCTTTTCTCCTTCCCAAATACATAGCTCTCACATAACTTGTGTTCAACTACCTTCAGTTCTCAGAACTTCCTCAGAGAATGAAGAATTTTCATTCCTTTTTCACTCATATGTCCCAGTCTGTTGTACCATAAATCAGTTTCACTAGAACAATCTACAACAACAACCATATCTCTATCATTGTTGTTGACATACAAAGTCCCTGACTTGCTTCCTCGAGCAATTACCATGGCGCCTTTTGTAACCTTCCAGTTTCCTTGGCCAAAGGATATCTCATATCCATCACTGTCTAACTACCCCACAGAAATCAAATTTTTCATCATACTCTGAACATGACGTACCTTGCAAATGTTCCAAGTTGAACCATTTGCCATTGTCAATTTCACGTCACCGATCCCAATGATGTCTAAAGGCTCTCCATCTGCTAGATACACCTTTCCATGATTTCCTGCAACAAAGTTTTCAAGAATTTCACGCTGACCTGTAGTATGAAATGATGCACCTGAATCTATAACCCATGTATCATGAGCACATTCAACTGCCAAAACTAGAGCATCTTGTTCTTCATTAGCAACAACGTTTGCACCAGCTTCTTTCCCATCTGTTTTCTTTAGGGCCTTACAGTCCCTTCTCAGATGTCCACTTTTACCACAGTTCCAACAGTCAAATTTTCTATTCTTTGACTTGCTTCTGTTGTTTTTCGATTTACCTCGATTCCCTTGACTTCTGTTATTGTTTCTACCTCTATCCACATTTAATGCGGAACCAAAAGAAGAAGCAACACCTGAATCATTCCTACGAATCTGTTCTGCAATAGCAGAATCTCGAACTAGTGAAAACTCTAATTTCTCTTTTCCACATGAATTTGAAACAGCAGCTTTCATAGTTTCCCAACTATCAGGTAAAGATCTCAACAACAAAATTGCATTAACTTCATCTGAAAACTCTAAATCAACGGCAGCTAACATATTCATCAATAAATCAAATTCGTTGATATGAGCAGTGACAGATGTACCTTCACTCATTTTCAAATTGAAAAATCTAGTGGCAAGATACACCTTGTTGTTTACCGAGGGTTTTTCATACATATTGGACAAAGTCACATCGCCTCCTCCGTGGTAGTCGCCTTCGCAACACTACTTTGCACATTCTTTGTCAAAGTTAAGCGAATAGTCCCTAACACTTTCCTGTCCAATTTTTTCCATTCGGCTTCTCCCATGTCATCGGGTTTTCCTTCCAATGGTAAACTCAAATCCTTGGAACATAAATAATCCAATATTTGACATTTCCAAAAGCTAAAATCCGATCCATTAAATATTACTAATTTCTCATCTCCTCCAGCCATCGTTCTTCAACTTGGCTCTAATACCACTTGATAGGCAAATTATGGTCACAGTACCAACAATATATAATCAATCTAAATTTCCAGCAACTCAGACAAAAATATATTCAAGCATTTTCCAAGATCCAATTCGTTCTCCAAATTAAAATACGGAATAAAAAATTTGGAAACGATATGCTTAAAAATATAGATAAAAGAATCTAAATTAATAAGCAACAAGAACGATCATAAAAGTTTAGGGAAGAGAAATTGACACCAATTTATACTGGTTCACCCAATAATGGCTACTTCCAGTTCTCTGCTACCAATTGCAGGTTCCACTAATTTGATGAGAAATTACAAGAGTTCTACAACACTCTTTAATGGAGAAAAAATGCCCAAGAAGAAATCCCAAAAGAAAGCTCTCAAATCTCACTTTTTCTTCTCTCACAAAAACTACTCATGTAAAAATAAACACAAAAAGCTCTGCCTTTTTTTTCTTCTCTTATTTTTTCTCTCACCAAATCCACACAGCAACAAACTGCCTTGCAGTTATTTTATTTTATTTTTAAATAAAAAAGAAAAAACCACCCACATTTGTAATTTTGGCTCCATAATTCTTAACAGGGTGGAGTCTAGGCCGCACCCCATATATGTTATCGCTCATATGGAATTTTAAGAATCACGAATTTCTTTTTTTTTTTAATCTCATTTTGTTTATAAGAGATTTTTTTAAAAAAAAATTTGTGCCTTTTAAAGCACCTGTATGTGTGGGATGCAGCCTAAGCCGCACCAAAATCTAGCTCAAAATAAAATTCATTCCCTATCTAAACATTAAATCATGCCCCCTACACCCCTAGCTTTATCATCTCCTCTCAAGTAATTTTTTTTACCCTTAAAACATATACCAAGAAAGATGGTAAAAATTAGAAATGAATTTATCCTTGTTTTTAACATGGATCATGGTATTCCTATCTTAACAAGCCAACAGCCTCAACTTTTTAGGCATTTGGCCTTTTATAAATCAAATATCTTTAGTCACATTCAATCACAAGAGAGACTTGTTTATTTCATACAAGCAATCTTTGAAAATAGAATGCAAAATTATTCCCGAAATTTAAAGTATTTTGACATAAAACTTACCTAAATATACACCCTACAACTATTCGGAAACTTAAGCTATAACAAAAATTCAATACATTCAACATCAATGTAAAAATTGATAAACCTAAACCCTAAACGAAATTCTAAAACAAAATGTAAGAATTGAAAAAAAAAAAAAAAAAACTAAAAAGACTCACCTACTATTTGGAAGTGACAAAGGGAACGACGACATCAGCCGCGCAGATGGACGTTGACAGCGGCGAAAAATGAATGGTGGATAAACGTCGACGGAAAACTACATCGTCAACCTATATGAGTACATATGCCGACGAAAGATAATGTCGTCGGCATACATACTAAGTAGATATGAGTAAGTTTGAGGAGTGAATTTCCTCGAGAATGATTTTTCGGTAGGATACTCTGGTTCCATGTTGTGGGATTGAGGATTTTGAAAATTTTTAATTTGGAGTATGCAATCCGTTCCGGATCTTTTGGATCGGGATGATGAATAATTTCAGCAGATTTTGTATCTACTAAAATGAATTCATAAAACCGACGGGTTTTTTGATGAGTTTCTGGCATGAAGAAAAAGCCAGTTGGGAATATATTTTCGACGATTTTTGAAACATTGGGGTCGTCGAATTTCGGTTCAATGATGAATTCTCCATGAGGAGTATTCTTTTTTAAATAACCCTTGATTTCGGGTTTAGGGATGAATCTGTCGGGGACGACTGCGGTGGCGAATGTCGTCGGCGACGTATTTTGAATAGGCTGCACGGGATGTGCAGAGAGGATCTGGGTTGATGACCCAGCTTTGGATTTGCCTTTTACTCTGGTTACTAAGGTGTAATCAGAGTCATCAGCATATGAATCAGGTGACATCTTGGCACCTGAGGATTTTTTTGAAGAAGCAGCAGAAGGCTGCTCAGCAGTAGGAGGCTGCCTTGAGGAGGAGGAGGAAAAGACACCTCGGCCTCTACCGCGAGCTCTTCTTTCCATTGGAAGAGAGAGAGAGAGAGAGAGAAGATTGAGAGAGGAACTCTCTTGAGAGGTAATCTGCAAGGACGTTTTCCGTCCCTTTTATAGGCAGAACCTCAAAGTTGAAACATGATAAAATGGCTTGCCATCTTGCAAAAATTTGTTTAGAAACTAGATTTTTTACATCTTTATCTAAAATGAACTTAGATGCTCTGGAATCTGTTTTGATTAAAAACTGTTTATTGATTAATTCACCTTGAAATTTTTGTACACACAGTACAATCGCAAGGATTTCTTTTTTGACTGTGGAGTAATTTCTTTGTGCGTCATTCCAGACGCCATAGTGGAATCGCACTATTGACTCCTTTTTATCAATACACTGTTTTAGGATTCCTCCATATCCGATGTCGGATGCATCATTCTCCACTATGAGGTTTGCTTTGTCATTAAGCAAACTTAAACAGGGAATTTATTTGACTAAAGCCTTGATTTTTTGGACTGCAGCAGTATGCTTGTCGATCCAAGGCTTTGGATTCTTTTTTAGTCTCTCAAAAAGAAGTTTGCAAATGGGCCTGATATCCTGAAGAAATCCGGCCACATAATTGAGACAGCCCAAAAACCTTTGCAGTTGGGTCTTGTCTATGATTTGGTCCGGGAATTTTGAAGCAAATTCAATGGACAGATGGATGGCCTTTATGAGGCCCAAATTGATATCAAACCCGAGAAAACGGATTTGGGTTTGAAAAAGTTTGATCTTCTTGGCCGATACTACTAGGCCATTTATCTTGATAACATTGTAAAACGTTTGAAGGTGTTTGAAATGTTGATCAATATTTTGAGAGAATATCAAAACGTCGTCAATGTAAACTATTGAAAATTCTTGAAAACCATTGAAAATATCATTCATGATTTTTTAAAATTCAGATGGAGCGTTTTTTTAAGCCAAAAGGCATGATGTTCCATTCGTATTGTCCAAAGGGGACATTAAAAGCGGTTTTGTATCAATCTTTTTCGGCAATTTGGATTTGCCAAAAACCTGATTTGAGATTGAATTTTGAAAATACTTTTGCGCTTGAAATGAGCTTGATTAAATCGGTTTTATTTGGAATCGGATATCAAATCCATTCCAAAACTTTGTTTAAAGGTTTGTAATTTATTACCAGCCTGGGGACACCGCGTTCCTTCTCGGCTTGGTTGTTGACGTAGAATGCTGCACAAGACCACGGGCTCTTGGACGGCCTGATTAGCTTTTTCTGCAGCAAATCATCAATTTCTTTCTTCCAGATAGCAAGAAGATTAGCATTCATTTGAATCGGTCGTGACTTAGTTGGAATTGCTTCTTCCGAAAAGTCCTTTGTATAGGGGAGAGAAACGACATGGCTTTTCCTTTCCCAAAATGCATTGGGGAAGTCTGAACAGATGTCCTGTTCAAGCTTCTTTTGGAATTGGTTAACCCGTAATTTTATCCTGGGAGTAACCAGTTGTTCTTCGATCTTCTTATAGGATATTTCATCCTTAAGAAAATTGATTTGGTTTTCTTTGTATTGAATTTCATCAACCTTATGAGTTTTAATGGGTTGAGTAAATTCAAAAATGATTTTAGAATCAAGGATACTTGATTCTAGCCCCTTTTCAGTTATCTGAAATGGGTATAGCTGAGTCAAGAACGGTGTTCCTAATATGATTTCCATATTAAGATCCTTGACCAATATGAAGGTATTTACGAAGCAAATACCATCTTCGCATATATGTGCATTCGATAGTTTGTACTCGATTTCGAGTTGCTCGTTGTTAGCGCTTTTTAGCGCAACTTGAGTCTTCTCGAAGTACATCGAAGGTATTCTACCTTCGCGAAAGCAGTTTTGATCCGCTCCTGAGTCTAGCAGGGCGACTAAGTCTTGTTTAAAATCACCTACTTTTAAGGTAACAATGGTGTACCATTTTTGGTACGGTACCTCGGTGATTTGGCTAATGAAAGATTATTGTTCATCTGGTATATCATCCTCTTGATCAGCTTCTCCTATGATTGGAGCACTTTTCAGGGTTGCTACCTCGACCCAAAGCTTTGAAACATGGTTGACCATGTCGATCTTGAGTTGTTGAACCTCTGCCTTTAGGTTCTTGATCTCGGCTTGAAGGTCTTTTGTTGAAATTTCCTTGGTTGTGACCGGGAATCGCTTCATAACATTTGCTATGTTATAAGGCTCAAATGATTCGGTTCTTTTAGGCTTCTCTTGATTTTGAGCTGAATCAGTGGAATCAAGGGAGGCTTTAAGATCAATAATGATCTTCTTTTGCAAATCTGGATCGTTGACTCTTTCGACGATGTCGAAAAGAGCTTTTTGATCAATTATTAGGACATTAATACAACCACCACATGCACGCATGCCAATGTGGTTGATTGATCCATGTTCGCTTGAGGAGGTGGAGCTATCCGTTTCCTCATGGTCGTCGAGGATTTGGCCTATCTCCTGTTCACTGCTGTCTGAATTCTCAGATTTAGAATCAGAGAGAACCATGTTTAGTATTTTATTTTTGAGCTCTTCATCTATGTCAAGCTCATTGATTTTTTCGTGAACGGGGCACCGGTTTGCAAAGTGACCAGGTCGCTTGCATTTGTAGCAGACTTTTTTCCCCTTTTGGGGAGTATTTTTTCCCTTGCCCTGATATCGGTTTGGATAGCGGGGCTTTTGATAGGAACTCTTGTGACGATTGTCATAGGTCCTTTTTTCATGGTACTGGCGGTTATTATACCGCGATAACCTTGAAGAATGGAAAGGTCGTTTGTGACTTTTCCGTCTTGAAGTAGATAGTTGTGGACTTGTATGACAACCATATTGATAGCAGAAATCGCCTAGGATGGCTTTTCCTATCTTTGGATCGTCAATCTTGCGGCGGAGCTTTTGCTCTCCGCAGAGCTTGAGTGCCTCTCTAATGACCACGGTGCTGATGTCGCCATAGGATAGCATATCCCATTTGACCATACCACCGTCAAGTTGTGATGTAAGGGCTTCCTCAACCCTCTGAGAGAAATGGTTTGGGAGGCCTTCAACAAACTTTTGTTTCCAAACTGCTAGGGCGCAGTCTGTTCGGACCATGACCTTGGCTAGGTACATATCTTTGTACCATCTAAAACCGCCAAGAGATTTGCACTTCATTTTTAATAATATGGAGGCAGATCTTTCTTGAAACACTGTGGGATCACCAATGAAAAACTTTGTAATAGTATATACGAGTGTATATACCATATCTTTGGTCATAATGCTTTCTGGCGGTTTGCCAGTTTCTTGTTTTACCACGGTGGTTGAATGAGTAAAGATCTTGTGCTTATCCTCCTCGTCCATGTATTTGTCCCACCATTCTTTGAGGATTCTAGTGAAGCCAGAGGCTAGAAGTTGGGCTGTTTCCCAATCCGTTTTGCCCTTTATAGTGAAGGCACTAGAGGCCATCATCATATTATTGGCCATGTTTAGAATCAGATGGTCGGATAGGCCATCGAGGTTCCATTCGTAAATCTCGGTTCCGCTGAAGGCCGCAGCGGTCATGATACCTCTTTCCTCGAATGTCGTGTCGGGAAAAGAAGGTCTCTTGTAATATAAATGAGATTCAATACTCGTTTTTGGGACAGTTGAAATGCGGTGAACGACTTTTGAAGTGCTGGCAGGGGTGGAAACCCCATGGTTCAGATATTTTTCTCTGAATGTTTTGATATGATAATCTGAGGGTTTAAAGATAACGTTGATCCCTTGGCTTGTTGAAGAAGAATCAGGTCCTTGAGTTAGACCTTTCAACATCTTTTGAATGTTTTGGAAAGTATCAGCATTGTTGTCCAGAAGTATGCCTTTACTCAGGGTTGGAGGTTTGAATAAAGGTATTGATTTGTCTACGGGGGGCACTCCCCTGATATAGGTAGACGATTGCTTGAAACCGGATCTTAACTCCTTCTGGATTTTCTCCTCAATTTTGTCAACTTGCCTGGCGATTGTTGACAATATTTTGTTGGAGAAGTTGTTTTGATGCTGGATATTCTTTATATCCTTTAGAGAAGGTGGCTCCTTCTCGTCTCTTGATATGGTTTTGAATGGAGATGCTATAATTTTGTCTTCATATGTTGTTTCAATTTCCACTTCTTCAAGAGGTGGGTGAATACCATGGATGATACCACGTCGAGTGGTTTTCCAGTTTGAAGTTGTGAGAACGTTAACTCCAAGTTCCATCCAAATAAAGAATGGAATGTCTTGTTGAGCGTCCTCCATGTATGAGTACCACTGAGAATGGAGAGTGTATCGTTCCTCCTCGGAGTACTCTTTGAAAAACCTGTCTCTCTTCTCTTTGTTTTCTCTGGAAAGAAACTCTTTCTTAAGGAGATCTTTGTTGACGGAGAAGGAGAGGATGACGTTGATCTGGCTTTCTGCAATAGACCGGCTCTCCATATCTGATTGGGTTGGAGAAGTAGCCTGATCAGCGTAATGAACCGTGGCATAGGCGTGGTCGTAATCATTCGACTGAACCCGGAGGGACTCAGATCTTCCGATTGATGCTGGAGGCCTATGGACTTCGTAGGTGCTGGGCCTGGATCTCAAGAACTCTTTTGTTCTTGGGAAGGTCTCTTGAGCATCCTCAAATTTTACTTCGACGCTTACGTCGTTATGTTCAATTATTTGAGTAGGAGTTGACTTCCTGATGACAGGAGGGCAGACTTGCTTCAAATCCCAGGAGGAATTCCTAGTGATTTGCTCTCAAGTAAGGGTCTTGGGGACATTGATGGTTGCTCTGCCCATATTTGCTTCAATGAGCATGGTAGATCCACTCACAAACTTCCGGAGGGCTTCAGGGGCAACGTTTGTATGCATCAACTTATAGCAGATGCGGAAAATCACTACAGCTGAGTGAGTTTCAGATTGGATATTGAGATTCTTTGTATTGCCGTCTAACATTAGAGCAGACAAAATATTGGGGTCTGGTAATGAAAGAGTCAAGTTTGGAAAACAATTGAAGAAAATCGGTCCATTTTTGAGATTGGACTCGACCATCCCAAGAAGGGAATTTGTATAAGTTTTATGTCGCTTGTCTCGAAGGGAAACAAGGACTGGAATGTCTAAACCAAGTCTAAACAAGGGCTTAATGGCTACTTGAACCATGCCAATATGTATGAATTTGAATTCTTCGCGATGTCGAAGAATCATATACTTTGAAAAGAGATTGAGCGTTGTGCTATCTTGATCGATAGGCACGACATGCTCAAATAATTTGATGCAGTTCTTCTGAAAGAACAATGAATTGGGGTTTTTGTAAACCATCTTTGAATCAATCTTTGGGATCGACCAGTTTTGAAGGGCTTCTTCAACTTTGGCTATCTGGAGTTCATTTTCATTTATATTTGAAAGATGAAGGTCTTCACCTTCTTTGATTTATATTTAGTGTGGTGATTGTATTAAAAAAAGTTTGTAATAACTATTAATATCTATTATATTTGTTAATACTTATTTAAAATGTAGAATATATGTCAAAGACTCATCAATGAAATAGTTGAAATTTTCAAGTATTTTGTAGACAAGAAATTTGAAGTTCAAATATTTATTCTACACTTCTGAATATATGTCAAAGATCTATTGAATGCAAAGTTCCAAATTGTAATTAATAAAAATTGGTCAAAATATATGACCAAATAAGTAAACTGTTGTGAATCCAAATTCTCCTTGAATAATTAGGGGTTGTTTTCGAGATAATCAGGATAACAAGAATTTTCTGATGCTCGGGATCTCAGATGTCCAAAATTTCAAATGTTCATCATTCTTAGATCATCATGTTGTTTTGTAATAAAATTTTTACATGTATTTAGAAAACTTCATTTAATTCATAAGTTTTTTCGTGGAAATGACTTAAATGCCCTCATAACTTAATTTACACATTAATTTATGTAATTAAAATCTACATAAAGTATTTTTTATTAATTTAAATATTATATTTAAAAATAAATTTACATAGAAAAAAATTAAAATTAATTTATTAGTTGAACAAGGGAAAATTTGAGTGAATTAAATTTTTGTTGAAAATAATCCAAATATTATTCAATTTAATGCATATTATTTTAAAACACCATGTAAAATATATTGATATAATTAATTATGTATGCTTAGTTGTTAATGCATAATACTAAGAATATATTATTATTTTGTAAGGTACAAATTATACACAAAATATAGAGAAAAAATTGATCAAAATATAAAATGTTATAAAAAAAATCATAAGGATCCATGGACATCCTAAAAACTTATATTGCAAAATAGCATCCAAATAGATCTTAAATGATAGGATGTTGGACATCTCAAAATGCTTGAATATTTCTCATTTCTGCAAAAATAAACATGGTAATCTCGATTCCTATTTCATAAGAATCTTGAATTACCTCTAAATAAGCAAATAAAAAAAGGATCTAAAATATACTTCAACTTAAACTATCAAATAAAATCTTAAACTTACAAGATTTATTATTAAAAAAATCTTAATTTGAATTTTAGGTCAAATGAGGCTTTTGACTTTTTCAATTTTTTTTAAAAAAATTCATTGATATGTATTAATATGACTTAGAACTTTGTGCTATATGATTATTTAGTTACAGTTTTACTATTCAATCTTCAAGTCGAGATTCTGGAGAAATATGTAACTGGATTTTTTTTTTGTATTAAATTATATATATAATATGTTGCATGAAGGTTTTATAAGATATAGTAAATAAATTCTCATAAAAATTTTAATCTTGTTTGATCAAATATTTGTATTGTTTTATCTATAATATAACAGTTTTCTCTTTTTTTCTCAAAAAAAAAAAGATATATAAAATTTTCCCTTTTACTCGTTGCCATAGATAAGATAAACTAAAGAATGGTGTACATTATTTTGTTTTTATTTCTTTTAAGAGAAAAACTTGACTCCTTAGTTAAGGAGGCAAACCCTCTTTAAAAGGGGTATGTGGCACCATTTGGTGCCACAAATTTATTTTTTTATTTTAAAAATAGTATAGTTTAAAGAAAAAATTTATAGCACCAAATGATGCCACATACTCCTTAGCTAAGTTGACAAGTTTTTCTCCTTATCTATTAAAAAATAGTATTTCTTTTAATAGATACATTTTTTTTACTTTTAACCTATAGTATTGGGGTATCCATGTAGCAGCTTCATTCTTTTATAGTAATATTATGCATTGCTTTTTTATCTTTGAAAATGGCGCAAGCCTATTTGTTGGGCAATCAACTCCTTCAATTAAAGAGTCAATTTAAAAGTAATAATGATGTACATTATCCTCGACACGTGTATATGTCTTTCCAACTTCAGCTGTTGTTCCCGACAATTATTTGAATATAGTTTTTTATTGATCATGAATGGCCATGCCTAGAATTTATACTTGTCGATATCACTTTTTCCTCAAATAATTTTCTTATTAATGGAATATAGTTGTTACTTGTTATCGAAAATCTTATTGTTGGCAGTAAAAAAAAAACAATAGTTGATTGGTTACTTTAGACCGTTGAACCAAATTAAATCGATTTGGATTTTCAATATAATATTGGACACATTGATTTTTATTTAGAGAAAATCGAAATTCATTGGATCAGATCGGATTGTATTTGTAAGACCAATAAAAATCGAACCGAACCGATATTGATATATTTATTTTCATTTTTCTTTTTTATGTTTTAGTTAAACTTTTTATTGGTAAATAACTAATTATTTTTTTAATAATTTAATTATAAATTATGAGATTTTTTAAGGAAAACAACACTAAAATATGAATTGGAAGTAAAATAGCAAGTAAAATAGTAAAAAAGAAGTAAGTCGTAGGGAACCAAATTGAAAAAAATCGTGTCAATAATTTTATCAATTAATGGACATTAGTTTGTTTTATCTTTTTTGTTAAATCAATTGGATTAGATCGGTTATCCGTTTGGCCTAAAAATCAAAGAAAATCAAACCAATAATTTTGTCTTTTGTTGGACATTAGTTCGATTTCTCTTTTTGTCAAATTGATTGGATCGGTTCGGTTATGAGTTTAACCTAAAATCGAAGAAAATCTAACCAATATCACTCTAAGTTACTTAAAAAAAGGTGCTTAGTTGAAATTTGTAGTTGTCGATATTAATCTTTGCAAATATATCTTAAATATAATAATTTTAGATAGGTTCAAATATCTATCTCAAAACAAAAATAAATAAATAAAATAAAATATTTATGGCATCATAAAAATTAAGATAATAAAATTTATAGCCCAAGTTTTTTTTTCTTTATTGATAATATATGTGTGGGTGTGCGATGGAATCCATCTCTTTAATTAAAATGATTTTTTTTAAAGATTATAATAAATGGGAGTGAAGGATTTAAATCCAAAATTTCTTAGTTATTTATAAACTCTTGATTGCCATAAACATGAAAAATGAATGTTAAAAGACCCTTGTTAAAGTTCAATGTTGAAAAGGCCTTATTAAAGTACATAAACTTAACCATTTACTATTAATACCCAATATTGTATACATTTAGAGACCAAACTTAAAATTTAAAAATAAGCTCTTTTCAAAAAAAATTAAAAAATAAGTTAGCTAACTTTGAATTTAGTCTCCAAATTTTTATATGTATCTCTATTTGTATCTATTTGACTAATCGGTATTAAACTTTGAATGTCCATACTTTAGATGATAAATTGAGTTTCAAAACTAAAATAAAAATAATAAAAAATACAAAAATTACTGTAAAATAATCCCTAAACTTTTCTATTTCTATCTATTTGATCCCTTAATTTCAAAATGTATTTAAACTTTCAACTTTACCTTCAATCAGAGGTTTTTGAATTTCCAACATTGTGTCTAAGACACCGTTGACCTATCCAACGTGTTGTAAACTTCACAAGCGTAACTATTTACATAAAATTGAAATTTTAAATTTTTATTAATATATTAGATCCTATTTGATAACCATGTTGTTTTTTATTTTTTATTTTTGAAATTTAAGTCTACAATAACTATTTTACCATAACTTTTTTCTTATTTGGATATCTATATCTTATCTATATTTTAATAAACAAAACCAAAATTTATAAATAAAAAAAAATAGTTTCCAAAAGTTTGTTTTTGTTTTTGAAATTTGATTAATATTCACTTACTTTCTTAAGGAAAAATAGATAAATAGTAGGAAAGATGGAGCACATAGGAAATTTGAGTAAAAATAAGCTTAAATTTTATAAACAAAAAACCAAATGATTATCAAACGAGATATAAACTAAAAATTCCAAATAAAATATTTGACAGCCAACGAAAATAATAGGTAAGCCAAAAATTCATAAGTTTATGGGGTTGTTTGTTTGACATATTTAGGCAGTTTTTGGGCTAAGGAGTTACATTGAGGAGTTATGTTGAGGAGTTAAAAATTGGGAGTTGTATCAAAAACTCGTTTGGGTGTAGTTTTTGTATAGAGGAGTTAGAGTCAAAACCTTGTTTGGATGTAGATTTAAAAAATGAGTAATTATTTTTAGTAGTTAAAAAAGAAATGATTAATAATGAATGGTTAAAAATGAGTTATTTTGATTGATTTCAAAGGAATAATTAAAAATAAATTGTTATAAATGATTGAATAGTTATAAATGAATGATTAAAAATGAATGGTTAGAAATGAGAGTTATGTTTAAAAGTAAAAATGAGGAGGAGTTAATAAAAACTCATTTGGATGCAAGTTTTTAAAGAGGAGTTAATAAATCCTAGAACTAACTCCTCCCTAAATATGTCAAACAAACAGCCCCTATGTTTCTCTCGATTATTGTGGGACTCAAAGGGGTTGTTTGTTTGACATATTTATGTAGTTTTTGGGTTAAAGAGTTATATTGAGAAGTTATATTGAGTAGTTAAAAATTGAGAATTGAGTCAAAAACTCGTTTGGATGTAGTTTTTGTGTAGAAGAGTTAGAGTCAAAACCTTGTTTGGATGTATATTTAAAAAATGAGTAGTTATTTTTAGTAGTTAAAAAAGAAATGATTAAAAATAAATGGTTAAAAATTAGTTATTTTGATTGATTTGAAAGTAATAATTAAAAATAAGTGGTTAGAAATGATTGAGTAGTTATAAATGAATAATTAAAAATGAATGGTTAGAAATGAGAGTTATTTTTAAAAGTAAAAATGAGGAGGAGTTAATAAAAACTCGTTTTGATGTAGGTTTTCGTGGAGGAGTTGATAACTCTTAATGCTAACTCCTATCTAAATATGTCAAACAAACACCCCCAAAGAAAAAAGACATACTCAAACACTTTTTAGTGACTTATTAGAAATAATTTTTTTTAAAAAAATAGTGAACCAAGTAATTTAACCTTAAAATTATGAAAAATATTTATATCATGCCCAGGCATGGTGTATAAAATAATGCTTACCTATGTGGTCCAAGATGGGCAACAATCTATTTTTGTTTATTTTATTTCTTTTATCTTTTAAATTTAAAATCAAATAGATTACGACCTATATTACCACACAGGTGGACATTATTTTATACATCATGCGGGCATGACGTAAATATTCCTCTAAAATTATTAATGGGGAACATTTATTTTGATGTGGACTATACTTTGGCGTTATCAATTAATTTTCCTCTTTGATTGGTTAGGTCTGAATGCCACATGGACGCCCATACTATAGCCGTAAATAAATAAAAAGCATATGTTTGTTGAAGATATACAAAGCAGGTGTAGATGGGGAGGAAACTAGGGCTAATTTAGGCAGCCACAATATATACAATAATGTTGTGGTACATATCACAGCTGTAAAGAAAGTTTCAACTTGCAACAACCAAAAAGGTGGTTTTGTAATTGGCATCAAACTTGATTAGTGTAATGGTAATTGACATGATAATTTCGACCAAACATTGTAGCTTTGAATTTTCTAATATCTATATAGACATATACTTAGTCTACAAATATAAAAAGTGGTCGTGCAATCAATAATAATACATTGTTGGTTTGATCCAATTTTGGTTCATTTAGTCTACAGATTTTTTTTTCTTCGGTAATAATGAATGGAAGATTCTAACACATGACTTGTTAGTTCATAGACATATACTTATAAAATTGAATTATTACTCTTGTTGATGTTTGCTCAACTAATTCAATTATCGTAATGTTGTATTTGATATTGATTTATATTTTATATATTCCTTCGATGAAGTTAAAATTCTAAAATTAGAATTATTCTTAAGAGGCGTTTAAGAGAAGAGGAACAATCGAATGAGTTGGTGGCGCAATTGATTATCTAGTTTTGTGTTAATCCATTTTCTCTTTACAGTCACGAAGTTTGATCCCTGAAATCAGTATAAAAATGGACAATACATGTACTCTGATGTCGCTGAATTACTACTTTCGTTGTCGAATTTTTATCCTTTTGCATGTCCTAAAAGGTTAACCTCTCTCCATCACGTAATAAAATAAGACTAGGTGTTTGACCATAAAGTGTAAATTCCAAATGAAAATTGACAACCACCCGAAACGGTACTATAAAGAAAACATTTCAAAATAGTAGATTTTTTATATATATGTGATTTATTATATTAAAGAGCCAACATTTCAAAATAGTAGAACCAAAAGGTGGGCCCCTGGATTCATTTTGTAATGCAAATTGGGCGGACAACGGTGGGTCGCGTATTTCACAGCCTAACTTACCTCTTATCATTAAATTTCATATACCCACTTTGTATTACTCCATACCCGTATCGTACAATTTGACAACTCAAATAACTCAATCAAGCTTGAGTTAGGATTAACTAAATAAATTTTTTAAAACTACTTACTTTTTACACCTAACTTAACTATATATATATATATATATAATTAAATGGATTAGTGGTGCAATTTGTTATCTAGTTTGGTGTTTACCTATTTTCACTCTATAGTCACGAGTTTGACCTTTGGAATTGATATTTGTAATCTCTTTTCCCCAATTTGTACTATAAAGAAAAAGCTATATATATATGTATATATTATTTTATTTAATTATTATTTTTAGATTTTTGATTATGCAAAATTTTAAAAGAAAAAATTTAATCTTTAAAATATCATAATATAAATTGGAGTTAAATTGTTAAGATAAGTTAATGAATTCTTACCGAACCGTTTTGGTGTTTATTGGGTTGGAAACCTAGTAGGTGAAGAAGCAAGAAACTTGAAGTTATTGAATTCTTTTTTATATAAAAAAAATAAAAAATATATTTTTGAATTACAAATAAAAGCAATAATCTGAGGAAACAATTTAGCTACAAAATATATGTTTGCTCAAACTCATAGAATTAAAGAGATGGGGTTTCGGCAATCTAAAATGAGTTGGTCCGAAAAGTCTTATATGACTCAGTAAGATGTTACAAGCTCGATACTCTCATCCTAGTTGAATTTTAAAAAATAATAATACTAATCATAACACTAACTTTTTTTTTATCTTTAAGGTTCAAATCCATGAACAAGTATATTAGATAATATGAAGTTTCACTTCAAAATCAATTAACAAGGAGAGGAACTCAAATCTCTTATATATTGTTATGAGATCCACGCTCTTTCCAATATGAGATTCTTAACATACCACTCAAGATGGTGTCACTTTTGGGCTCACCCTCAAGATTGTTATGATTGTTTGTATTGAATAGAGCAAGGTCGCAGTTACAATAGATTGAGAATAACAATAATAACGAAGATGAAGAAGAGAAAGAATGACACAGTAATTTTACGTGGAAAATCCCTAAACAAATTAGGATAAAAACCACGGGTAAAGATAGAAGAACTTCATTATAAAAATAGGAGTTACAAACTTTCTCTCTTACAAAGTAGCAACAAACTCTCTTATAAGGAGAAACTCTCTCTATTTTTATCTCACACCCTCACTCACTTAGATGTGGGATGTCTTAGGAGATTTTGGGATGGTTTGCCAACTAATGGCATCACCTATTTATACTCATAAACTTGGGCTCCAAGTATGATCCAATGGTCCACATTTTTCCTTGGTGATCAAGTAAATCACGTGGCCATGATTTTGCCACAACTTCACTTTGGATAAGAATGAGTAGATATTTCTTGACAATATATCTAGATCTTTCTTCAACAATCTTAGACAAAGTGTGTTCTAGAATTCTCTTCGTCATTCTTAGACCAATAATGTTCTAGAATTCTCTTCACCAACCTCAGTCAAATGGTGTTCTAGAATTCTCTCCACAATTCTTAGATAAATGGTGTTCTAGAATTCTCTCCACCAATCTAGAACATATGTGTATGATCTAGAACCTTTCTTGGCCATCTAAGATAAGGTTGAATGATCTAACATATTCTAATATTATTCAACAAAGATGGTGTTGCTTCGGGCTCACCAATCTTAAATTAGATTTCTATTTCATTTTTATTGCAACGAATACCCGTTTGGGTTTATGGGTTCCGATGCTATATTAGATTATAGAGAAACTTACAAGATTAGTCAAATTCAGAAAATAATTACAAATATAATTACTTTTTAAAAAATAAAATTAACAACCATAGTGATAGGTAATACATAATATTGTATTAAAAATACATAATATTGTATTAATAATAAATAGTTATATATTAATAAGTATTAATAATACAATATTGAAATGTATTAATAACTATTGATGCGAATATTTTAAAATTTGACTTCTTTTGTAATTATTTTGTTAGAATCTCCCATCAATTATAATTTCCCTAAATAATAAAGGGATTTGATTCATTTGTGATTCTAGTTAGAGCATTATAAGTTAGATGTACCTCAACATCATGATTTGAAAGGTATATCAACAATTTCCAAGTTATGTCGTGGGTTAGTTGAAACAGAAAAGTGAAAAGTTTATTATTTGATTGATCGCTTTATTTGGTTAGTATTGAGAGACATGTTTCAACATCAACTATAGAACGAGCATTTTTTGCGATGAAAATTCTTAAAATAAGGCTTCGAAATAAAATGAAAGATGAATTTCTTGCAGATTACTTAAGTGTCTACATCGAAAGAGAAATTTCTGAAACTTTTAGTTCGGGGTCAATTATAGAGGATTTTTACTCCATGAAAGAACGTCGAGCATGGTCGAATTGTCGAATCCCGCCAAAATAAATACTGACCCTCTATATCTAACTTGTAGAAATAGTGAAAGCAGGTCGAAACCCAAAAGAGTTATGTATTAATTTCTCAAAGTTAAAAACAAATAAAATGAGAGATTTTCTAATAAAATTAAACTTAAATAATAAAACGGATAAAATAAACAATTTATCCATAACTTCCAATTCAAGGATTTAGTTTAATCCAACTGTAATCTTGATCGTGTGTTACAAATTTTTTTTGAATTTCTTAAATTCAAGTACTTAGTCTACTTACTTGGAAAAGCCACAATCACACATATGAGTAAAATCCCTTGCTACAATTTACAGCCATTCAAAATAATTACTTATCACAAAATTATGTATAGATAAATCATAGAAAAAAATAAACTAACAAAATTAAGAACAAAACCCAATTTAAATCCTGCAGGTTATAGTACTTTTCTTTTCTTTTTTTTTTCTTTGCTTGCTGACCCTTTTTTCAATTGTATTTGCGGCTGACTCCTCCCCCTTCCCTGCAAATCACACAAATATATAATAAAGTAGGTTAAAAGTATGTTCAAGGTGTATTAAGCTCAAATGAGCCCAATGGAATATTGTTTTTCTTTCTTCTTTTTTTTCTCAAATTATTAATTCAAATAATTCATTCTTTTTATGCCAAGTTCACCAAACATATAGCAATTTACTTTCTAAATGAAATTAAGAATAATTTTCACAATTAAATTCAATATTCAATTAAAATGAGGGAATAAGGTAAAATAAGTATAATTAACTAAGACTTGTCAGAGAACAACTTCAAATTCACATAATTCATTCCAAAATCCTTAAGATCTTTTAGGCGAGCTTAGCCAACTCCAACAAATAACTAAGTATTAATAATTATACTAATCAACAACCAAATCATGACTGTTACGCCTCAATCTTAACTCATCTTTCATAACTATAAGCTTTTGAATTCAAGCATTCCAATTAATTTTATTCAAAAATATTATGAGCTTCAATGAACCTAGCTAATTTAATTAAACTTCCAAATTTCATAAAATCAAACATAATAACCACATGTGAAATTCTAGTAAACATATCAAAGCATAATTAACCAAGTGTTTGCCAAGCATGGGTGAAAAGATTTAGTTTCTCTTACCTCAATTGAATACTTGATTGACATGCTTAACCGAACAATCATAATGTGATAAAAGCAACTAAACCCAATAATGAATCATTTTGACACGTAAAACGAGGCAATGATGCATCGTCAAAATGTCACCATAAGGTAGGTAAGTCACCACTTATTGGATTCATCTTGTCCCCAAGATTATAAATGGTCCATTTATCAGAATCTAAGCCCAAAGGATGTAGATCTAAGATGAAAGCTTATGGAAATTGTGGATAGAGGATGAGAGTTTTGAAACTCCCAAGTGTAGGCGCGTGAAGTTAAAAAAAAACATAGGAGATAGAAGTTAATAGGTTTATAAGGTTGTGTGAGTTCTAAGGGAGTGAAGTGGTCTACTTATATGGGTATACATGGTCCGAGTTGGGTTGAGTTAAGGATATTTTTAGGACCAACCTGAAGTTTCGAGTTGGTCAATCCTCCAACCTGTCAAACCCTATTCATTAGAGCAACTCAATCCAATAGTTTTGGGTAGGATTGGGTTGGATTCTCGAGTTGGGTCAATCTTTTCTTTCAACTATAAACGACTCTATTCATACTCCATAAATATTGAAACAAATAAATAAAAAAATGGATAATACTACACTAACCTAGACTACCTATTGTTGATGCCAAAATTTGGTCTTCGAGATCAACGGTAAATATGTATTTCATTGGGACGAATATTTGCAAAACAAACAATAATCAACTGGACACCAGTGTGGTGTGAGCCACGTCACCTCCGATGCCTAAGTTAGTCTATGTCAAAAAGTGTAGATGAGTCATTTTTAGGGTTTAGAATAGCTTACTTTTTTGTTAGGCTCTCAACTGACTATTTATAGGCATGCAGGTAAATAAGATTTGGGCTTGTGAACTAGGTCGATCTCATTTTTTGGTCTAACCTCTTATTATTGAGCTCGTGAGTTTCATTACATCTTGAACACAAATTTCACTATAACAGTTTTCCCCACTCTTTAATTTAGATAAGGTACTTAGTCTTAATTTCTAGAGTAGAAATTAATTAATCTAGGATGTCTACCCACCACATTCATGGATCATTCCCACTTTTACCTCCCTTTATCTTAGGTGTTGCCTTGAAGTGTCTCATGAGGTACGACCCAATGACATTGCCTTAGAGCATAGATGAGAATGTTTTCATGAATATTTGAGAGGTAACCTTGGTATCACCCTTAGTCATAAAACTTTGTTCAAATTTAATGACGCTAGGATAACTCACACTTAACCTTATCCAACTTGTACTATTGGATAACTTATATTTTTCCTATCCATTACGTAGTACTGGATACCTCACATTTAGCCTCATCCAACTTGTAGTACTGGATAGCTCATACCCAACCTTATCCCTTATGTACTACTAGATTGCTCATCTTTAGCCTTATGACTTGTACTACTGGATAGCTCATACTTAGCTTAATCCATTTTGTAGTACTTGATAGCTCACATTTAGCCTCATCCAACTTGTAGTACTTGATAACTCATACTTAGCCTTTTCCCCTTATGTACTATTGGATAGCTTATACTAAGTCTTATCCATTCTATAGTACTTAATAGCTCACCTTTAGCTTCATCCAACTTGTAGTATTGAATAGCTCATACTTAGTCTTATCCATTATGTAGTACTAAATATCTCACATTTAGTCGCATCCAACTTGTAGTACTAGATAGCTCATACTTAGTTTTATCCAACTTGTAGAATTGGATAGCTTTCACTTAGTCGTATTCATTATGCAGTACTGGATAGCTTACATTTAGCCTTATCTAACTTGTACTATTGGATAACTCATACAACTTGTAGAATTGGATAAGTTGTACTTAGCCTTCATTCTGTAGTATTTGATAGCTCATACTTAGCCTTATCCAACTTGTACTACTAGACAGCTCATGATTAGCCTAATTTAACTTATAGAATTGGATAGCTTGCACTTAGTCTTATTCATTATGTAGTACTGGATAGCTCATACTTAGTCTTATCTAACTTTTACTACTAAATAACTCATATTTAGCCTTATCCAACTCGTCCTACTGGATAACCCATACTTAGCCTTATCCATTCTTTGGTATGGGATAACTCACCTTTAGTTGTATCCAACTTGTCGCATGTGTTTCCTACGTCACCTGCATTACTTGCATTGTCTGCGCTGCTATGGTAGATTGGGCCCCAACCTTTCTTTTGGCTCAGGGCCTCTTCGAGAGCTCTTGGGCCTTTTCTCGAGCTTCCCAATCTCCTAGGCCTAATTTTACCTATGATAGTTGCCCCCACTCTTAGGCTTCAACTTCTCGGTATCGTGTTGAGACTGAGAGTATCTTTTGGGTCTTGAAACTAGACTGCATAGTTAGAGCTAGGGAGCTTTCAATATTTTATGGGCCCTAGGGCTTTGAGGCGTTTCGTTGGGTCCTTGAGGACTTGCTTGTGTAATAGGTGCCTAGGCGCCTTAGAAACTCTGTGGCACCAAACTTTTTCAGTCTCTAACATGGCTCTATTCTTCTTCACTTGTGTTCTTGAATTTGGATTTATAAAGTTCTAAAATCGATCTCCACCGTTCACATAAAAGACGCTTTTGTAAAAATAAAGCCATAAAAATTTCAGCTTAATCAACGGTTGATTTTCCCAAAAACACTAAAATATAGAACCGAGGCGAAATCTTTTCATATCTATTTTTCTTTTTCATGTATTCTCGAATCTAACTAAAGAAAACTCCAAACTCGATCTCCACCGTTTTGATTAGAGCCCTTTGTGTCAAAATGTATCAGTCTAAAGTTCAACTCAATCCGATGGTTAAATATCTCGAAAATGCTAAAATACGAAACTTTGTGAAACCCTTTTCTTCTCTATTTTTCTCTCTATCATGTTCTCGAATTTTCCATGCAAAGCTCTAAACTTAATCTCCATCGTTCAGATTAAAGCCTATTGTGTCTCAAATAGTCCGTCAAAATATGGGCTCGATCCGATAGTTTTTTAATTAAAAACGCTGAACTACAGAACCTAGGCAAAATTCCTTTTTCTGCTCTATTTTCCTATTTAGAGTATTCTCGAATCTGACTTTATAAAACTCCAAACTTGATCTCCACCGTTCAGATTAAAGATCTTTATGTGTCAAGAAATTTATCAAAATTTTGCATCGATCTATTGGTTGGTTATTTTGCAAACATAGAAATAAAAAATTAACTTTTTATGAAAACAAAAACGTGCTTACCTTTGGGTCGTCGAGCCTACTGCAGCGCGACTGGTTTCACTCCCTTCGCGCTTATGTCATGCCTATATTTGTAGTAGTTTTACGTGTGGCTAGTTCCTAGAAGCCTTCTCCTCATCTGATTGAATTTTGGCCGACGTTTGCTCTGACCCATGCTCATCTTCACTAGTGAAGTTCAACGTCAAAAAATTATTATAGTTTTTTTAGTAAAGCACGAACTCGTCCCCACAGCCAGCGCCAATTGTTGATACCAAAATCTGGTCTTCAAGATCAAGAGCTAATTTTTATTTCATTGGGACGAATACTTGCAAAACAAACAATAATCAACTAGACATCGGTGTGGTGTGAGCCACGTAGCCTCCATGCCTGAGTCAGTTAGGTAAAAAAGTGTAGGTATGAGTCGTTTCTTAGGTTTTGAATAATGTACCTTTTGTTAGACTCTCAAATGACTATCTATAGACATGTGAACCTTTCCGTGTAGCCCTAGGAATAAGATTTGGGCTTGTGAACGGGGTTGATCCCATTTTTGGGTCTAACCTCTTGTAAGTGAGCTTGTGAGTTTCATTAAGTCTTGAACACAAATTTTACCTATAACACCTATTTTATTCGTGCATTTTATTTATCGATATGCTAAAAACCTTTCTTATTAACTAATTTCTCTACTCACATACACATACATATATGTATAAATTATTCCTTAGTTTGAGTTGGGTTGAACAGAGTAAAAAAATTTGTCAATCCTAGAACTAACTCAACCCAACGAAAACTAAAAAAAAAAAATCATAACTCAACTCAACCCAAATAAAATTATAACCTAACTCAACCCTGAATTGGATAATCTGGGTTGCTCGAGTTGGAATTAATGGTTTTGATATAAATTCTACCATATCTAAAATTAATTGAATATCTTTATTAAAGTTGATTATCTATTAAAAACTAAATACAAAAAACATATAAATAGCTTATAATTGATTTCTAAAAAAATACGAAGGATTACAATATTCCATATTAAAAGAAGTTTCTCCTTGAAAGTAAAGAGAAAACTTACACAAGAAAACAAAATTGTAACTTACTTTTCTCGTACAAGCTCACCCGTGGTGCTAAGAAGAACGGTAAAATCGAATTCGAATAGTCCTCGTACAAAACTTACACAAACACAACAATAAGCAACAAATCAACAAGCAATTAATAAATAAATAAATAAATATCTTACTTTCTGATATACCAATTGTTAACTGAATAGCTGATTCTTATGGGAGCTCTGATATCAATGATGATGATCCTAAATTTCTAGCTAGATAATTAGGAGTAGGAATCATGAATGCATATTTTACTCAAAATAATTACAACTTTTAAGATTGAGATTTTTTTTTTTTTGGAAAATAACCAATTTGAATAAAATAACACCAAAATAGTTTTCTCAAAACAAAATAAATAAATAAATAAAAACACAAATCCCCTTAAAACATTTAAACAGCTTTTTTTTTTTAATGTGAAAAATAATTAAGGAAACTAGAAGACTCCATGATTAATAATGCAGAAATAAAAAATACTAACGATAATGTTCATGATCTTCTCAACTCCCTACAGTCAACCACCACAACATGTTTCGGATTCTTAAAAAAAATGTTAAATAATGAATGTGTTTCGAAAAATTCAATAAAAAAATCTCTTATTTTACATGAGAACAATCAATGCTTAACATAATAATAAAAAATAGCATAGCAATTTAAATCTTATGACATAACTCGTAGACAAATATTAATATCAAATAATATACCTTCCTAACAATCAATTATTAGTTTCAAATATAACAAAGGCAGATAATTAATAATATTAAATTCTAGTAAGAAACTAAAAACATAAATAAATAACCAAATTAACCTTAAAAGGCATCTAACCCTAATTAAATGGGATATTGACGCTCTCATAGGAACATGCTCGTAGTATGAATATATACACTCTTTCATCGAAATTTGTAGCCCATAGTATGATAGAAGACGACCAACAAATCCACTCTGCATCTACAACGACCCTGAATGACCATCCATCTGCCCCCAAATTAGAGGGAACCAATTCAAATCACCCACGAGGACCATGAATGACCACAAGCTGATAAAGGAGAGGTAAATAAGGATGAACATCTATTAACTTCTTAAATTTTACTTGTTTTATTTGACATATGAAGATTCTAACATGTAAGCTTTTGTTATTAGATTCTACTACAAAAAACGGGTTAGTTGACGCGCACAGAACATCAACTGTGTAGTATAGTTGACGCTTTTGAAAACGTCAACGAATCGACTGTCAACTAAAGTCACTATAGTTGACGCTTCTAAAGCGTCATCCAATGATATAATTGACATAGTCAAATTGTCAAGAAATGTACATGGATTGACGTTATTTAAACATCAACGAAATTATTTGTTGACATTTTAGAAACGTCAACAAATTTAACCAAAAACGTCATTGTAAAATACGATTGACGCTTATCTAACGTCAACTTGGTCATTATTGTTGACGTGTATTAAACGTCAAGGAATATATCTTTTTAAAAAAAAAATTGGTCGAATTTATCTAAATTTCTTGTTCATCCTGTAAAATGATATATTGCTTGACAGAATTCTGATTATAAATTACAAAACATTCAACATAATTAGCATAAACTTAATATATATTTTTAGTATTAATATTTTACATAATCCAAAATTACAAAGAAAGTATGGAACAAGATTCGCTTTCAAAGTTTCCTTCCTAAATATACACAAAATCACTCATTCCAAAAAATAGCCCAACTATTATCAAAACTAATTGTATACACAAAAAAAGAATATGAAATACTTTTAAAAATTTATAGTCTTCCTAGATATATTTAGCAACGAAAAAAATACAACATTCCACGTGCACTTTATCTTGCTCATATGTAGGGTACTAGACATCCAACCTATTCCACGCGCACTTGATCAAATTCATCTTGTGTATATGAGTCTCTTGTATCAATCTGTTAAGATTAATTAAGGCTCAAATAATAACCTTTTGCAACAAGGATTATAAACAAAAACAACTAGAAGAACCGTAAAACAAGAAATGATACTTTAAAGCATGAAAAAGAATCTAAGTTTTTCCATCATAAAGTTTAGGGATGAAAAACAATATCAAAACTCTAGAGGATGACATTGAAATTTAGGCAAATTTGATGAGTTTGAGATTTTTTCTGTATTCATGACAAGTCAAAATCTTTGCGGCCTTGTTTACCATAAGGGTTGTACTAATTTTCATGAATTTTCCACATTCACAACCTAATTCAAACCCCCTAAATTTTCAAGAGATTCTAAATTATGCACTTCAAATTTCTCCTATCCCAATTTCAACATGCTTCAAAATTGAAGCTGCAATAAAATGAGTTTCTTTAAAAACCTAAATAAACTTCAAGATTGAAGTAGCAACAAGGCTTGTTGGGCTACTAAAATCCAAAAGAATAATATAACATTCTAGCATGGTGTTCTTTTTTCACCAAAAGAAAAAAGGATATCTCATATTTTGATTGAATAGTTTTATAAATAATAAAACCTAAATTAGCATGTTTTAGATGGAATAAGTTCCTAGACCACTCAAACAACTCTAACAATACCTTCCAACATATCCCTATTTCAATGTAAACATAAATACATCTTGAACAACATGCTCAAAACACAACCTAAAAAATGCTTAAAGCTTTAATCCAAATGACTACTATTAATATTCATACTTGTTGTCCAACATAGGCAAAGAAAATTTCACCACAAGTTGCTAAGAAAAGAAGGATAACCAAACTTGAGATCAATGTGATAACTCGTGAAATAAGGAGTATATCAGTCATTGCTAAAGGGAAAATGATAGGAGAAAAGAAACACCTGAAGTCTAGCAACACCACTAGATATTTAGATTTGAAATTAGATATGATAAAGATATTGTCCTAAAAAATAGAAGTTTGAGCAACTATTGAACATAAAATGAAAATCTGACAAAGAATGCATACAAAAAGAAATACTCATACCTTTCAATCAATCAATATAAGAGTATCTCCAGCTCTATAATCAGTGTCAAAATTGAAATGAATATGAAGCTCAAACCTAAATTAGAAATACAAGTTTTAGAGGAATGCACACTTAACCCACAAATATGACCTAAAAGTGAATAGTGATACTCCAGTTAGAAGCATATAATTTTCCTTTTTCATATTTTTTTTTCTTAGACTTACCTTTTCAAGAGTTTTTAGAAATTCTTGATTTACAACGTCAGCGCATACTTGTAAAGTTGTGCCAATATGCTTGAAATAGTTTATTATGCAAAACAGAGAATAAAGAGTAGGGAACATCAAACATCACTAACAAATTAAGCACATGGTTTAATTAAGTGTTCCCAAGCTCTACAACAATACAATACAACAAAACACCAAAAACAAAACTACTATTAAAACACAAAAATAAATTCTATCCACAACAAAAAATCTAGCAGAGAATGCACGTCGATATCATAGGCTCAACAAACGAGTTCTCTAATGTACAAAACAGAATCCACAAAAATTACACATCAATCGCAAGCAGAAAATTCTTTAAGTAAAAGGCCTGATTCAAAAAGATAATGCACAAGGCAAAAGTAATATACCCAAATAATGGTAAGAGGGCCAAAGATTCACTTGACTACATACTCGGGGCACCAACATACATTTATAAAAAAGTTTCAAAAAAAATGTTCTACATTATTTCCAATCTAAGTCTGAATTAACTTCAACTTTTTAGCAAAACAAATTAGACAAAAAAATGTACGATTAACCCCTGAATTAAAGCAACCTAGAACCTTTGGCAATGGAGGTTTTGTTAAAAAGAGCTAAAAACAACCAACGAGTTCAATCTATAAAGAAATAAACCAAACAAACCATAAAACTTGGATCTATCTAAAATGAAAGAGATGAAGAAACAAAAATCATTGTTAGAGAGATGAAAAAAAGAAAATCAATTTTAGGATTCACAATCAAAAGACGTGATTAGAAATTGGAAGCCTACCAGAGAATTAGAAGGAGAGGGGAGACAAGATTGCATAAAACAATACATATCGATTTCTAGGCCTCCATTAATGTTCAGAAACTTGATTTGAAACAAAAATAGAGAGAAAAAAAGAAGAGTACCTCAAGTCCCTCTTGAATAAATGAATGGTAAAAACATACTTAAGCGTAAGAATCCTCGATTGTCGTTCGAGAAAACGCTTCTCTTTTGTTCTACGAAGAAAAACATCAATGAAATTATAGAATCAATACATATTGAACTTCATTAGCTCACTAGCTCTCGAAGAAATACTTCCTTATGGCAATAAAGATTGTGAACAATCAACTCTATGAGGCAACTAACCTATAATCATTATACGTTTCCACTTTCAATATGCAACAAATACATTACTAAATATACCATAGAGACCACAAAAACCCGAGACATGTTCAGTAATTAATGTTTCACGAAACACTTCACAAACCAAAAGAATATTTTTGTAACACTTTGTTCTTGTGAAATTTCATTCTTCCTTCTTTATTGAATATAAAAAAAATACAACAAAAAAATATAACTTAGAACAAGCAGGGACTTATACCAATTCCTACATGCATAACTAGGACCCTAGTTTAGCCCAACCTAGTACTTAATCAATCCAGAGCTTAAAAAAAAAAGAAATATTGCATACACAATAACTATTTAGCATCCTCAAGATTGAGTTTCCTAAATTTAACAAGAGAGTGTATAGCTATTCGAGCGTCCTAAATGCCTCATTATGTCTTGCCAACATCAAACAGTATTAATTACTTATTTAATAATACGTTCTCATCTATGGTGTAGAAAGTTCATCAAGCAACTCAACAATTCAATGATAACTTGATAGCTTTTTCCCTAAACCTGCATCATTTTAAGCAAATATACCATGGGAAAGAAAACTTACGCACACCAAAGCATTCCACAAGGCGATATCTGATAGCAACATTTCAACAAACACCTTCCGTGCAAGATCAAGACCTCTAAATTTCCCATAGTCATCAAGCAACATGGTCTACAGAAGAATAGACATCAAACCCAAATCACAAAAACTATGAATGTAACTGTTTGGCTTTAGAACAAGTCAATGCACTAGCATAAGCTTTGAGAGCAAAAGAACAAAAAAGAGCATCAACTTTGTGAAACCCATTTGAGGAAGCAAATGATGTGTTTTAGAAAATGGCATTTGAGGGATTAGAGCTTGGTACGGCGCCGCGAAGGACGAAAAATATGGATGGCGTGAGGGAGGTCGTTGAAGAGGGAAATGGCGCAATGCTTGAGAAGCTGGTGCGAGATGAAGAGAAATGGAAATGGCCATTGGTGATGAGATTGGCTTGAATACCTAGCCTCTTCACAATCTTCAATCCACCACAAGGAAAACGTGAATAAGATGAAGGGAATGGAAGAGTGCGCGGTGGACTTGATGACAACGAAGGAGTCTCTGGAAAAATTGCGAATGCAATCGTGCCCTAGTTTTGCGACTCTTACTTTTTCTTTTATTAGTCATATCTATCATTTTATTATTTTT
This sequence comes from Sicyos edulis, assembly GCA_036507275.1. Taxonomy (NCBI): domain Eukaryota; kingdom Viridiplantae; phylum Streptophyta; class Magnoliopsida; order Cucurbitales; family Cucurbitaceae; genus Sicyos; species Sicyos edulis. Next base: position 9,707,498 of record CM071850.1, read on the forward strand.
AATTAATTTAATTAGTTGACGTTGAAAACGAGTCAACATATTTATTTTATAGTTGACGCGCACACAACATCAACTAAAACCAAGTATAAAAAAATAAAGTTCACATACGCGTGTTTTTAATTTAGTTGACGTTTTTTCATGTAAGAGATATTTTAGTTGACATTTTATGTTCAAAACGTCAATTTTAAAAAATATCAAGCGTCAACTATATTGATTTTTGTAGTAGTATATACAAAAGTTGGACCTTTCTTTGCTTCCAAAATTTGAGTGTATTCCAGTTTTGCTTGAAAAATGAAAATAATAATAATAATAATAATAATAAAAGATTTATAATAGATTTTATTCAAAAATTATTTTGAAGATAATAGTCTAAGAGGTACTTTTTCTTCCCAGTACGATACTGCATTTCCGGCGGCCTCACGGAGACCAAGGAGGTGTTTGGATAAGATTATGGAAAAGTTGTAGCCAAAAGAAATTTTGGATGTGATTTTTTTTTTGAGTAATTAGAAACGTTAATTTATCTTGTAAATTTGAAAGGATGAATTATTTTTTATAGTTAAAACTAAATTATTTTGATTAATAAAAAATGAATAATTAAAAATAGAGGATTATAAATAATGAGAATTGACCTAAAAATTAATATTACAATGTTAGTAATTTAAGTTTGTTGTTATCATTCATGTGAAAGATTCATGACTTCTTTCACATTAATTTATCTTAAAAAAAAAAAATTAACACAATTTTTTTAATATAAGCAGAGAAACATAAATTTTTTAATTGATAATTTTTATTTGGTCTCTATATTTCAAAATCAAACATTTTAATTTTCGCAATGCTCAATTTTAGTTCTTATAAAAATATCAATAATTGCATAGCAGATATTGACTAAAATAGTAACTTGACTAATTTTAAATTTCATTTTTTATTCTTAATTTGAATGAAATTTTTTTTTTAGTAAACTCAAAAAACACAAGAATTTAAGCATTATAAATATATGATTAAAATATTTAATTTTAAAATATAGGAAACAAATAAAAACTAGAAAAAGACTAAAAAGATGATTTTCCCAAACAAATTTTAAAATTCAAGGTTAAATTTTTTTTTTTAGTACATATTAAGCGAGTGGGACAAATATTCATTCTCGGGATCGAATCTGTGACACTGGTGTGAACTAGTTTACAATCAATCAATAAAACTATTACGTCACTAACCTATTCGATCAAGGTTAAAATTTTAGGAGCTAATTGAAACCAACTTCAAAACTCAGGTTATTTACTCGAAAGCTGTGTGACCATTTTTTTTTTCCAAACGAACTTCCACTGATTGGCAAAATAGATCTAACGGCTTCGGACACTTGATATTTCTAGCTGATGTTTTTTAAATTTTGGATTTGGATTTAAAACACAGAAATAGTTCGTACATAAGATGGGTAGAAAGGTATGAATGATAATTAAAAATAAGTTTTAAACTATGTTTTTACAATAGCAATACATTAAATGAAAAAAAATTAGGATTCCAACCCCTAGTAATTTCAAACAAATTTCATTTTTATTTTTACAATGGATTGTTCAATAATGTTGGACATTTAAGCCTCAATTTTTATTTTTTATTTTTTATTTCTAAAATTTAAGTTTATAATAATTATTTTATTATATATTTTTTTATTATTTGAATATTTGCATCTTATCTATATGTGTAAAAACCAAATCAAAATCTAAAAACAAAAAAAAGTAGCCTTCAAAATTTTATTTTTAATTTTTTGTTATTGAAAATTTATTAACATCCACATACTAATGAATATATTGTAAAAAAGGAAAATATATAGTTGCACATAATCATTTATTTGATGGGTGGATAGTCGTATACTCTATAGATCGGAATTTTTAGACTTTCCTACATGTGTAGGAAAGTTGTACTAGTAAAAAATATCATTTCTACACTACGTCCAAAAAAATTTAATTGAATTCATTCCAATTTTCTCTAAGATTTCAAATCAGGTGGCACCCTATTAAAATATATATACAACCTTTTTCATGACTTTGAGAACATTTTTCTTTTCTTTTTTTTTTTTTTTAAATTAGGTCAGGGGAGGAGCATAATGCTGTTCAACAATAATATGTACCGTTGATAGCGAAAAGCAAGAATAAGCTGTCTAATCGCATATCCATTGAAAGTAGTACAGATTCAGATTTTTACAGCCCTAACATCATTTTGACCAAATGCAGTTCCACAAGCAGGACACTTCCGATTCCGACGTTCGATTCTTTGTTGAATGCATGAACTGCAGAATAGGTGATAACACTTCACAATTACAACCTGCCAAAATCATCAGCTAAATATTTCAGGTCATAAAAAAAAAAAAAAATATCACATCCCCATGAAATCAATAATTGTATCGACTATCAATCCATGTGAAATCTTACCTCCTTTGGATGATCATTACAGATACTGCACTTCAGAATCGTTTTACATGCATTAATTTCATCCTGCAATTTCTTGATAGCAGCCTCTCCTGTTTCAGTTGTCAACTTGGCTACCTTATTGTTCAATTCCCTCAGCTCTTCCTCAAGTTTTTTTCTGGAACTTCTGTTCACAATGATTGTTTAGTTAGAAGCAGATGAAGTTTGAATCGCCGCAGATGTACTTGAATCCTATGGTATGTATAACTATATCATAACGTTGGTTAATATAATTAAATTTACATAATTTAACACATGAGATCCTAATTGGTTAGGCAGCTAGAAGGAACATACGTTTTGCATCCACGATTCAGACAGATTGATTTCATTCCTATGGCCGACATCTAAATTGACGTGATATTATTCTACTAGTATTTTTCTCATTCAGACTGTCCTCTAAAGAGAAGTTAATATAAAATTGTAAGTTACAAAAATGCAGCTGCTGGTACTTGCCGAGGAAGAACTCGTTTTTCTACCGAATAATACAAAAAGAATGAAGATATATATTCCTTCTTTTACCGAATAATACATGTCAAATAATAGCTGATGATGTTATAATATAGAATAAATGTTAAAATACCATTTTAGTCCCTTGACTTTGAAGTTTGTTCCATTTTGGTCCCTAAACTTTCAAATGTCTAATTTTTGTCCCTCGACTTTGCTGTTTGTCTAATTTTGGTCCCTCGATTTTGCTGTTTGTCCAATTTTGGTCCTTTATCAAGAAAGTTAAAAAATGATCCTTTAGTCAAACGATTTTTTTTCACTCTTGAATTATTTTCTCTCTTCCATATTTCATCATTTCTCTTTCTAAAAGTTTTATCTCTCTTAAATTCATTTCTCTAGTCTTCTTTCCTTTTTTTTTCTCTTATTCTCTCTTCAATTCATCTCATCAAATTCTTTAACATGAGAAAAGTTTCCTAAATAATCATTTTCCTATTTTGATTTGTCACTTTTTGTTTTCAAAACTTGCAATAGAAGAAAAAGAAAGAGAATGAAAGAAGAAAAAAAAAGCAAAAAAAGAGAAGGAAGGTGGATTGAAGAGAGCTAAAAACTTTTAAAGAAAGAAATGATAAAAGATGAAGTGAGAGAAAATAATTTAGGAGTAAGAAAAAAAAAATTCTACTAAAAGGACCACTTTTTTTTAACTTTCATGATAGTCTAGGATCAAAATTGGACAAACAGTAAAGTCGAGTCACCAAAATAGGATATTTGAAAATCCAGGGACCAAAATGGAACAAACCTCGAAGTTGAGGGACCAAAATGGTATTTGAACCTAAAATAAAACTATATTATCAAGACCTGAAAAATAAAAATACTGCTACACGCACCTTTCATTCTCCAATTCTACTTCAGTATCAGCAATCTGCTGCTGTGTTTGCTCATACTCCTTCTCAGAAGACGAAACTGCAAACTTGAGCCATTTCAATTCCTTTTCGGCATCAGCTAGCTCCCACTTTGCAGTTTCAAGGGTAATGGTAAGATGCCGTTCTTCTTTCGTGGATCTTATAACGTCTATCAGGCTGGCCTTCATCTGCAGAATAATAAAGGATCATTTCCTTGAACTGATTGATAGGCAGGTCATGTCGTCCTTGACAAAGAAAAAGAAAATCTAACCTGATCTTCAGTAAGTAAAATCTTAGCTCTAAGAGATTCGAGAGATGCATTAATTTGTTGAAGCTGTTTTTCCAAGGCCTGCTTTTCAGAATGTAAAAGGCTCTGAACCTGCTTTGTTTTAACGCTTTCTGAAACTAACTGCATAAGTCAATGATCAATTAAATTTACCATCCAGTTATCAACCGCATTAATATCCATAAAAGTAGATGAAGTAAATAATTCGACCAGGCAAGTAAATTAGAAGACAGACCTTGATATTAAGATCATCTCTCTCCGCCACCTGCTGCAGTAAATGCTGATTCTGTGCCTGCATATCTTCATATGCTTGACCAATAGTCTAAAAGAAGGTAATATTACAAATCAACCATGAGGCCTGGGAATAGGAGAAAGCTTTGGGATATATGGAATGATAGCAATCAACAGGCGGAATGCAATAAATACAATATAAGTGACCTCTATTTCTGATATATAAGCCTCTGCCTCCCCATCTTTAATTTCAATGGCCCCAGTAAGCTCTAAGATATCCCTGCATGTAAGAATTAAAGCAAATACTTTAAAAAAAAAAGCAATCTGGAACATCCCTAAAAAGGATCATTCAATTGAAGTGTTGGAGATTAAACCATGCCTAGTTACGAACATTAAAAAGTAGCACTGCCATAAATAGCATCTCATCCAATGAATAATTTTTTCCCAAATCAATTCGTTCGACCTCTAAATGCCCCAAAAGATGAGAGGGAATGCAAGTACCAAACATAATAACTTCATCAAGATCTCAAGAGATTACTTTCTCAAATAACTGAATAACTGAGTGTACAAGCATTAGTTTTCTAGACATACATATAGAAAAAGATGTACATTTAACATACGCCAATACTGATCAAAATTTGGCTTTACTGTGTAGAGTGTACATGATAGACCCCCCCTATTCGTTATGTGTAGCAACGTAGAAATAGGAGGGGTAATAATGTAATTGCAAATGGGTAATTAGTAAAAAGAATATGTTTTGTCAAGTACTATAAATAGAGTCCTTCTGTACCCTATTTGGCCATCCAAGTAATAAGAGAAGTAGATTGTGGAGGGTGGGAACTCTTTAATCCCGTAATTGGACTTTGTGTTTCTTCTTCCTTTCGTCAACTATCACTTTGGTATCAGAGCTCGCGATTTCCTGAGACTTCGATGACGACTCGGATGGAAACCAGAATGGAGATTGTAGAAAACAGAGTGGCTGGCATACCTGATACGATTCATCGAGAGATCAACAAGATTGTTCCGACGGTAATCCAGAAGGAGATAGCGAAAATTAGCGATAAATTGGCCAGCGATCAGAAGAAGGAAATCGCGAAGAATGTGTCGGAAGAAATGAGTGAGTGTATGCAGTTACTACGCGTGCAATTGAAAGAAGATCGACTTGCAAAAAGGTCGAAAGAACAGTCAAAGAAAGATCAGGCAATAGTGGAGAGCAAGAACGCAATCAATAATGATAAAGATTCCAAGAAAGCAGAGGAATCGTTCTCAGACAGGGCCGATACAAATTTGGGAAAGACTTTAGCACCAGTATCTGATTTGCAAATGAGAAAATTAGAAGTACCCGTATTTGGTGGTGAAAATCCCCATGAATGGTTACAACAAGTGGAGCGATATTTTTCAATCAACAGATTGACGGAAACTGAGAAGATGGAAGCCACGATTCTCTGTTTGGAAGGAGTGGCGTTGAAGTGGTATACATGGGTTGAAGCTCGAAGACCAATTGAGAACTGGGATGAATTTCGTCGAGCTTTATTACGACGTTACACGCCCAAGAAGGCCGGAACCTTACACGAAAGATTTTTTTTGTTAAAACAGGATTCGACGGTGAAAGAATACAGAGAGAAATTTGAGGATTTTTCGGCAGTAATTTCTTTGGATGAAGATACGTTGGAAGGAAAGTTTATTCAAGGACTGTGTGAAGATATTCAAGTTAAAATCAGAGTAGGCACTCCAAAAGGGCTGATTCCAATCATGGAACGCACAGAAGAAATTGAAGATGAACTTGAGTATTTTGCAACAAAGAAAGTCGCAGTTGAGAAATCTTTGATTGGAACGAAGGGGACATATGGGTCAGGTTTGAATTCTCGAACAATCGCTTTAAATCCTAACGCAGTTCGAACAGCATTTGGAGTTCGAAGAGAATCGAATACTAGGCGATCGGGTGAACTTCCATCCAAACGACTTTCTGATGAAGAGCTTCAATCAAGAAGGGAACGGGGACTTTGTTTCCGATGTGAAGAAAAATTCTTTCCGAGACATAAATGCAAGAAAAAAGAACTTCAAGAGTTGGAGGTAATTGTTGAACAAGATCCCAATGATGTAATTTATGCTGAATGCCACAATCTGAATTTTGAAATTCAAGAAACAGAGTATGGTAATGTAGAAGAACATCCAGCAGTTGAATTGGCACTTCATACGATGGTTGGAATAGATACTCCAAAAACTTTGAAGATGAAACGAATGATAGCGACACAAGAAGTCATTATCCTTGTCGATTCAGGAGCAACACATAACTTTATTTCTAAAAAAATAGTAGAATAACAAAACATAACGATGGATGAGTGTGATGGCTATGGAATTTTGTTGGGGTCGGGATCTTCGGTTCGAGGGTCAAAAATTTGCAGAAATGTTGTAGTCCAATTAGGTGAACTAACAATCATTCAAGATTTCCTACCAATGACATTGGGTAGTGCATATGTGATTTTGGGAGTGCGGTGGCTAAGTACTTTGGGCAATGTTGTTACTAATCATCATCAATTAGATATGAGTTTTGTGCTTGGAAAGTCAACAATTGTTTTAAAAGGGGATCCATCCTTGATACGCTCTCAAGTTTCATTAAAATCCATGATAAAAACCCTCAAATTGGAGAAAGAAGGATTTTGGGTGGAATTAAATAGTATCAGTACAAGTACTGATTTATCTAACATTGTGGCAACTTCATCCTTACCGAATGATCTCCAGAAGGTTTTGACTATTTATTCCTCTATTTTTAGGCCTATCAAAGAATTACCTCCTTATCGAGAATGGGATCACAAAATAGAATTGAAATCAAGGACTAGTCCGGTTAATGTTTGACCCTATCGATATGCGCAAAGTCAAAAGGATGAAATTGAAAAGTTAGTAGAAGAAATGCTGTTAGCAGGATTGATAAAACCAAGTCATAGTGCTTATTCTATCCCGGTACTTTTGGTACGGAAAAAAGATGGGAGTTGGCGTTTTTGCGTTGATTACCGTGCTCTTAATAAAGTAACAATACCAAATCAATTCCCAATTCCAATAGTGGATGAATTATTAGATGAACTACATGGATCAACAATTTTTTCTAAAATTGATTTAAAGTCGGGATACCATCAAATACAATTACGAGAAGAAGATACTGAGAAAACAGCATTCCGGACTCACGAAGGCCATTATGAATTTGTTGTTATGCCTTTTGGTCTTCGAAATGCGCCGGCCACATTTCAGACTTTGATGAACAAAGTTTTACAACCGTATTTGAGAAGGTTTGTCTTAGTCTTTTTTGACGACATCCTCATATATATAGTAAAACTCTTGCGGATCATGTCCAACATTTGAGTACGGTGTTAGCAATATTATGCGACCATAAGTTAGTCGCCAATAAAAAGAAATGTTCCTTTGGAATACAAGAAGTAGAATATTTGGGACACATTATTTCAAAAGAGGGAGTAGCAGTAGATCCAGCTAAAATAGTTGTTATGCGCGAATGGCCAGTTCCAAAAAATATCAAAGACCTTCGTGGATTTTTGGGACTTACAGGCTATTACAGAAAATTTGTTCAAGGATATGGTAAAATTTCTTTTCCGTTAACACAACAGCTAAAAAAAGACAATTTTGATTGGTCTTTTGCTACAACCGAAGCTTTTGAACAGTTAAAACAAGCTATGACTTGTGTGCTGGTGTTGAAATTACCAAACTTTACAAAACAATTTGTGGTTGAAGCAGATGCATCTGGAGTAGGAGTTGGAGTAGTTTTAAAGCAAGACAACAGACCCATAGCATTTTTTAGTCATGCTTTAGCCCCATCACATAGAAATCGACCTGTATATGAGAGAGAACTTTTGGCTATTGTCTTGGCGATTCAAAAATGGCAACCATACTTGTTGGGATGACATTTCCTCGTATTAACAGACCAACAGCCTTAAATATATTCTGGATCAGCGGCTGGCTGTTGGTGATTATTAGAAATGGTTATACAAGTTGATGGGTTACGACTTCGAAATTCAATATAAGCCGGGTAGATTAAATGTGGTTGATGACGCCTTATCCCGCTTACCTAAGACCATTGAATTTTCTGCCTTGTCTTTGGTTGGTAATATAAATACTTAACATCTGATTGATCAACAGAGGAATGATGATGATATTAAATCTGTGATTACAAAGATTGAAACTGGACAAGTTGTTCTTGATGGTTACCAGTTTAAAGAACGGTTATTGAAGTATAAAAGCAAAGTTGTTTTGCCTCATGATTCTCCTACAATTCCATTACTATTGGAAATGTTTCATTCTTCTCCAATGGGTGGACACGGCGGCGTACTTTGTACATTACGAAGGATTGGGAAGGAATTCCATTGGCTTGGCATGAAATCCAAAATTCGGACATTTGTTCAATCTTGCAATATTTGTCAGCAAGCCAAACATTTGACTTTAGCTCCAGCAGGTCTGTTACAACCACTTCCCATACCAACTCAGATTTGGAGTGATATTTCAATGGATTTCGTTACTGGGCTACCTAAATCTCAGGGATACAACACGATTATGGTTTTCGTGGATCGTTTATCTAAATATTGCCACTATATCGCACTTAAACATCCATTTACGGCTATGACAGTAGCAGAGGTATTTTTGAAGGAAATTGTACGACTTCATGGCATTCTGCGATCTATTGTATTGGATAGAGATCCCACATTCACTAGCATATTTTGGAAAGAATTTCTTAAAGCACAAGGTACAACGCTCAAGTTCAGTACGGCTTACCACCCTCAAACGGATGGTCAAATGGAGGTAGTCAATAGAGGAATGGAAGCTTATCTTCAATGCTTTACAATGACAGCTCCAAATACATGGTATAAATGGTTGGCATGGGCAGAGTATAGTTACAATACTTCCTATCATTCGGGTTTGAAGACAACACCATTTGAACTCGTCTATGGTCGCCCCTACATTAATTCCTTAGAAATCCATGGATTCGATAGTAGCTACAGTTGATGTAGAGTTAATTCGTAGGGACAACCAGCTACAGGTAATTCGTGAGAATTTACTTCAAGCTTAACAATATATGTCTCAACCAATCACAAACGACGAGACACTTCATTTGAGATTGTTGAATGGGTCTACTTGAGACTTCGGCCATACAGGCAAGGAACTCTATTACGACGATTCAATGCCAAACTTGCTCCTCGTTATGTTGGTCCATATGAGATCATTGATAAGATCGGTCCAGTAGCTTATAAATTAGCTCTTCCTACGAGTGTGAAGATTCATCCTGTTTTTCACATCTCTCAACTTAGAAAGGCTATTGGATCTACTTTAGCAATGGTTGATTTTCCTCCAAATGTTGGTAGTGACCTCAGTTTATCCTTTTCACCAGTAGAGGTCTTGGGAATGCGACAGAGTCCTAATGACTCTTCTAAAGTTGACGTTTTGATTAAGTGGGATAGCACTAACGTGGATGATGCTACGTGGGAAGATGCTGCCTTCATCAAAGATCAGTTTCCTGATTTTCACCCAAGGTGGTTGTTTGGGGGCCGGGAAGTGATAGACCCCCTATTCGTTATGTGTACCAACGTAGAAATAGGAGGGGTAATAATGTAATTGCAAATGGGTAATTAGTAAAAAGAATATGTTTTGTCAAGTACTATAAATAGAGTCCTTCTGTACCCTATTTGGCCATCCAAGTAATAAGAGAAGTAGATTGTGGAGAGTGGGAACTCTTTAATCCCAATTGTACTTTGTGTTTCTTCTTCCTTTGGTCACCTATCAGTACAGCATGCTCAAATTAACTCAAGCAGATGGAAGCTTAATCTATCCAACTTATTTAGGACATACTGGCCAATGCACATTGCTCATTAGTGAAAAACAGATATATGCTCGGATGTTCATCCAGTTTTAACTCAACATCCTCACGTCAACCACAGATTAATAAATAATGAGTACTATTCCTTGTTCAATGAGTGAATAGAGAAGGCATTTTCATGCAATGATAACCAATTAATAGTTCCATTTCTAAGTAAATTAAGAAAAACAAATGATTGAAGAACACACCTCTCTGCGGAATCAAGGTTAGATCTTAACTCTGCTATTTCAGTTTCTGCAGCAGAAAGCCGTTGTTGACAAGCAGCTTCAGCTTCATTTGCAGCTTTCACTCTTAATTCAAGGCTATGCTCATCCAAAGCACTTCTTAAAACATCAGCCTGAGAGCAAGCTCGGCGTTCTGATTCTTTGATTTCCACCAAATTTCTACAATTAAATTTAACGCATAACTTGTTTGATCAAGAAAGCACCAATGAGAGTAAGAAATTGGAGAACAGCACCACAGTATATTGTTGCCATACGAATAGTTCAATCACTACCACAATGTTGAACAATTTAATATGTATAAAACATGTACTTTAATAGAAAAAAGCTGAACCCACTCCATCGTTCAAGATACAATATAAAGTTACAGAAATTTACACTTACCGACTAATATTAAGTGTTACAAATTTGGGCCAGGACTGTATGGAGTAAAATAAAAGGAATTACATCCGTAAAACCAGAAAAAAAAAAAAAAACCCTAACAAATTGGAGGCAATAAAATATTACTTGTAAAAAATGAATTGTGCTACCACTCCAATGGCAAGTGTGTTATAAAACAAGTTAACTACTTCAAAACACTTGACATCCTCACGGGGGAATGTCGTTTGAACTTGAATCTCTACCGTTACTTTCCTTCCATATGTCTGACTCCCAAAGAGGGACATTGTTTTTCATTTTAGATTATGCCCATTAAAATTAATTAAATCAGCCATTAAAGATCTAACAGTAAATAAATTTGAGTGGCCTAGAAGCCAAATCCAGGCATCATTTGCAATCCTTTTATATGATTCAGCAATAAACGTTGAAATAGACAAGTCCATTCCATAGTTTCAGCTTCATTGAGATTCCTTTGAAGACCCTAGATCCCATGCAGAATGAGTTGAACTACAAAAAGCAGTAGTCTCATATATCTGTACTATACTGACGGGCCTACTGACTATTAAAAACCCCATTACCTATCAGATACTCGGAACCTGTTCCATAAAACAAGATATTGTAGAAATTCTTCAGATGATCTTAAGTACCTATCTTAACAATCAACAAGACAACTGATAATGATATGGTGAAACAAAACTTTCTCGTACCTTTCATCATAAGTTTCCTGTCCATACATGTCTAGAAATAATTCCAGCTCAAGTTTTTCCTCTCGCAACTTCTCAATCTACAATGTTAATACTCATCATTGTTAGTTTTACTTTCTAGATGGAAAAGACCATTAGCTACTGAATAAAGTTAGCAATAAACTTCATGTTCCTACACATACTGATATTAATATGCACATTAGTGAACCTATCCACTAGTAAAAGAAAAGGCCATTCTAGAGTTGTCTGTCATCAAAGTTTGATATGAATTTTAAGTCCTGACCTTTTTTTTATTTTATCTTTTTCATTTTCCATTCTTCTGAATGGAAAGTTCTGTTTCCTATAAAAATTAAAATAAAATTTAAACATTTTTTATTTTAAAAAAAAGAAAAGAAAAAAAAAATCTAAGTTTCTTATGAGTTATGACAAAAAAGCCCTAACTTCAATTTATCCTCAAAGATTTGCTTCCTGCCTTCAAATAGGATATCTTCAAAATTGCTCAGATATTCACAGGCTTTGGTTATAATTACAGTTCAACAACCTTGGGACTTTTGCCCTGTTCAGAAGTTGGGACGTGAGAAATCTATGGAACTAATGAGAAATGGCAAGAAACCTACATAGTTCCACAATCCCTATCATGGAGTGCCATTTGCGAATCAATTTTGCCTTATCCAATAGATGGCAGCACAAAATGATTGACAACACCTAAAGGCCCTACCCCAACAAAGTTTTTTTTTTAGTTCAACAACAATTGAAAGTGGTGGATTTGATTTCGAACACGTGACATCTTGATCATTAGCTCATACTTTATGCTTAGTTGAATCATGCTCCTGTGGGCACCCTACCCCACCAAATTTTAGATTCGTAAAAACTAGATTGAACCCAAAGATTGGATTGTTTGTCAGTATTCCAATCCTTGAAGCTTCAAGTTTTCTACCATTTTGTAGTCATGACTAACTTCCAGAAATTTTTACTTGGAAGAAAAAAAAATAAGAAAAAATTAATTATGATAACAACAATGACAATGACAATAAAGGAAATTAAATGTAGTTCAGCTTAAACAGGCGTATGATAAAGATTTTTTTAGAAAATGAAACATTTCATTGATAAATGAAATAGGAAACAACTTCAAGAACCTAAAGTTGAATATAGAAAAGAGACTCCAAAAGAAGAAATAAAACAAACTAAAAGAATAGATTGCAACAAACAGTCAACGAAGATAAAAATTTAAAAAAAAACCCTTGAATACCCTTCCTCTGCACACAAAACAAGGCAAAAAATCACTGGCCATCCGTAGTTTCCACAATAAATCCTTGGTAGTTGATTTATCCTAGTGAATATTAGAATGCGAGTTCTGCAATTCCCTCGTTTCTTCTCTGCAGAAGTGGGTATTCGCAGGATCCCCAAGACTAAGAGTCAATTTTTCCAATAAAATATAATGAGAGGAAGATGAAGGCATCAAAAAGTGAGGAGTTCGATTATGAGATAGAAAGCGAGTAGATGGTGTGGTTGGGCTCCCTTTGATTGATGACCAATTGGCTGGAAGGAGAGATTGGAGGTAAATGTGACAAAGGTTCAAGAGAAATAGCATGTTTCATCAATGGATTAGCTCCAAAGATAGTTAAATCAGAAGGGCGGACTTCAAAAGCTTATTGGCTCGAGCTAATAGAGGTTGGACTTGAAAGGTAGGCCCAAGTAAAGATGCAAAGGTTTTTTGTTGGAAGAGGAAAGGAAAGGAATGGATGAAGGGATGAATTTTGCAAACGACCGTTGGAGAAGGAGACAAAAGAAAACGAAGGTTGGTTTAAGGCAAGAGAGATAGGGTTCAAATACCCATGAGTAATGTTTTAAAAAGACCAAAGTGCATTAAGGGGCAATGGGCCTCTGGGGCCTGAGGCGCAAGGCGCACCATAAGGCGCACTATATAAAAAACACAAATTTTCATATATATATATATATGTGTGTGTATACACATTTCCATAGACATAAATGAAATTTTAACAAGAATAATATACAAAACATACATTATATTTAACTATTAACCTTCATTTCATCTATGAAATGAAGTTTAACTAAGAATATATACAAAACATACATAAGATTCAACTATTAACCTTTCATTTAAACGAATGTTGTCTTGGTGAGTTGAAGAATTAAGTTATTTAAGGTATTGAAATGTCTTGAATTAGTTATCTTGCGCTTTGAATGACCTAGTACGGGGATCTCACAAAAGATAAAGGTGAAAACATGAAAAAATATAAAGAAAATAAAAAAGCCCTCAGGGGCTCGCCTTTTGGGCGCCCGGGGCTTCACGTAAGGCGCTAAAAGGCGCGCGCCTTATTAAGCATACCTGGCCTTTCCCAGGCAAGGCGCAAGAGGTGCGCCTTGGGCCTAGGCGCGCGCCTAACGAGGCTTTTTAAAACACTGCCCATGAGTCTCAGTGAGCTTAGTGGGCCAACGGGCTAGGGCAAGGATAAGAAAGAAGAAGATTTTATTGGATGGGCAATATGATGCCATGCCCACCAGGCACCGGTAACTTACAGAGGTTTGAAGGTCACTCGGTTGAAATACCTTTCCAATTTAAATATCCAAAATTAATGAATCTTGTCGAGCCAGGATTTGTCTCGCTCGGATAATTTCCAAAAATAACCAATGAATCATAAGAAACCGATGAACCAAAGGGAGGACCGTTGGAATCTTTACTATTTAGGAATATTAGAATGCTTACCATTTAAGAATATTTATCATAATTGTAAGATAATTGTAATTATCGTATTTATTCTTTTCCATTGTTGTAATGTTTCCATAATTTTAAAAGGTCTCTCTCCTATATAAGAAAACCTAGTGTGAATATATTTTAAGCAAGCAATACATGATAATTGCTCTTAAAACTAAGGACATTTTCCTCAAAAACTTCTCAAGAATTTGGGGATCCTCCAACCGATCAACTAGAATAACATAAATTGCATTTTATTTTTGTATCATACAGCAAAAGAAGACAATATCCATGCTGAGCAAGACTAAAAAAGATATTTAATACTATCCAAGTGTTACTCACCTACAAACTTTACTTTTCATGATAAAAAAGTCCAATAACAACACTACAAAAAAATTGCTAATAGGAAATGGTTGGATCAGAGAACTTTACCATTGCCTTGAGAGATTTTATCTCCACCATTTGTTGAGCACAAACGTCTGTCAAGCTCTTTTTCTCATTTGTCTGAATCATGAACCAAATAATGGTAAATGGTCAACTTCAAACGGATAGGCATAATCGCATTAAGATATAAAAGAACAATATATCCAAACTACCAAAGATTTGATGGAGCATCATATATTTAACAATAACTGTTGAAAGTTAGGGTTAGATTTGTAATCTTGTAAATTATATTTATCTAATTCTGGTTTGTGGGTTGTTAGGTAAGTGAGAGTCTATAGGAGAGTTGTTATGTTTGTTAGGTAAGTGAGGGTCTATAGGAAAGTTGTTATTTTTGTTTTGATTTCCTTTTGGTGTGTATTTATACGTAGGTGATTATGGAATAAAGCAAGAAATCAGAGTTTCTTCATGGTATCAGAGCAGAAGATTCACTCTCTCCTTTGATTAAATTCTCTCTCCTATTCGTCGGAATCTCCTCGCCAAGCACATCGAATCAATGAGCCTCCGACGCCCTTCGAAATTTCTCGCCGAGCACACCGACTCAAAGAAGCCTCCGGATCTCCAAACCTGAATCGTCAACTCCGAGCATCGTTGGTACGCGTCAAACCCGCGAAGCTTCTTCGCCGCTGCGAATCAGTTCCGCGAAACCTCGTTAGTTCGCTATCAAGTTCTCCTCTGCTTCGGTCAAAGGCCCAATCAGATCATTGCCGCTGCAATTCAGATCATTTCTACTGCCTCTCCACCTCCTACTCTTTGTTGCTGCCTCTTTGCCGCTGTAAATTGAATCACCGCCGTTGCGAATCTCGTCAGAATCAGATCCATCACGCTTCCCATGCGTTCGCTCCAGCGAGGTTCGCTATCTGTTCTAAAGATCATCAATCTTCGTTCGCTCCAGCGAGGTAATCCTTTTCCCATATCTGTTCTAACGGTTAGCTTTGTTCGCTGTGCTGGTTAGCTCCATTCGCTGTGATGTGCCGTATTTCAAATAGTTTTCTATTATGGCTTCATCTAAGGATTATACACTAGGAAGTTTTGATTCGTCACCAATGTGTATTACTGGTCATAAATTGAATGGTCATAAATTGAATGGTCATAATTATGTTCAATGGTCACAAGTGGTACACATGTTCGTTTGCAGTAAAGGTAAGGATGATTATCTATCCAAGGAAAAGGAGCAACCAAAAGAAGGTGATCCGGAATACAAACAGTGGAAAATAGACAATAACCTGGTAATGTCGTGGTTAATTAATTCCATGACTACTAAAATTGGGGAAAATTTCCTCCTCTACGACACAGCCTATCGTATTTGGGAAGCAGCCAAAGAAACCTACTCTAGTAAGGAGAACACCTTTGAGATGTTTCGAATCGAGTCTGTTCTCCATGATCTCCGTCAAGGAGACCAATCGATCACCGAGTATTTTAACAACCTCTCACGTCATTGGCAACAATTAGATCTATTTGAACTACATACCTGGAAGTGTCTTGATGATAAGGCACAATATAACAAGATCACAGAACAGAAGAGAACATTTAAGTTTCTCTTTGGCCTGAACAGTAATCTAGATGAAGTTCGGGGACGAATCTTGGGAGTCAAGCCCTTTGTGTCTCTTCGTGAAGCTTTCTCGAAATCCAAGAGAGGAAAGGTGAAAAGTATTATGATGGGCAAATCGTAATCGGTTCCAATCTCGATGCTTCGCACTCGTGTCTCAGAAATTTCATTCAACAGAAACCACGGAGACAAGTGAGGTCCCGCAAGGGAGGCCTTGGTGTGACCATTGCAAAAACCAGGCCATGTGAAGGAGACCTATTGGAAAATCCATGGGAAACCAGCTGATTGGAAACCTCGAAACCGGAATGATCGTGACAGTAGGGCATATGTGGCCAATGTCGTACCTGATAAGAATGCCAATACAGAATCTTCTCCTTTTAGCAGGGAACAGATGGATGCACTCCAAAAACTCATAGGTGACACAATCCAGGGAAGTGGTCTAGTTGCTCAGAAAGTTGCACCAACCGCCCTAACTGCGAATAAGGGAGGAACTCAGCCTTGGATCATAGATACTGGAGCCTCCGATCATATGACAGGAGATAAGTCATTATTTCAACAATATCAGGCCGATACATCCAATGCATCCATCAAGATTGCAGATGGGTCACACTCGAAAATATCAGGAACAGGTTCTATCCGTATCTATCCCAACTTATCTCTTACATCTGTTCTTCATGTGCCCGATTTGGATTGTAATCTTCTTTCAATAAGCAAATTGACTCGGGGGCTGGGCCGTTGGCGCAGCTCGGGTGGGACAGGTTGGAGTGTGGGAGTTGGCAATGCGGGCTGGGGCGTGGGTGTAGGACCGGGCGTGGATGGGCAAGGCTCGAGCGAGGGTGTGGGCGACGTGGGCTGGCACACGAGCGTGCATGGTGCGCGCGCGGGGCTGGGCAGGGACGGGCGTGGGCGTGGGCGATGTGGGTTGGCACGCGGGAGTGGGCGTGGGCGGGCGTGAAGCGGGCGCGGGGCAGGGCGGGGATTGGCATGGCTCGGGCGTGGGTAGGCCGGGTCGAGGTGGGCTGGTCGAACCGGGCCAGTATGGGCTAGTCGAGTTGAACCGGAGAGAGGAGTTACGTGGGAATGTGAACGGGGAAAACCGACCGGGACCAGAGTTCGATCATCAGGGAAATTCTAGGTTTGACCGGAGGGGCGACGGGTTACTAGAAGAGAGGAGGGTGTGCATCGGCTATGACAGGCCATTAGCGCATGACAGTTGGAATGATCGAGCCGAAATTGGGTTGACGATTTTTCGGGACCGGAGTTCGATGAAAGGGGAGATCCGAGGGTCATGGGGAGAGGAAACGGGGTTCTGGAGGAGAGGAGGTTGCACATGGGCTATGATAGGCCGTTGGCGCATGATGGTTGGAACGATCGTTGGTGGGGTGACAATGTCCGAAATAGGGGACCAGATTTCGGGTGGGGAGGTGAAGAAAGATTTGGATAGGGAGGTCAGAAAGCAGCAGGAAGAGAGGGTCCGGGTTGTGACAGGAGATTTAGAAAATTGGAGATGCCGGTTTTCAAAGGTCTTGCTGATGAGGACCTAGTGGGTTGGTTGTGCCGGGTCGAGCGTTATTTTCTAGTAAACAAGATGACTGAATATGAAGGGGTTGAGGCAGCGGGGTTATGTTTGGAAGGGGAGGCATTAGAGTGGCTTCAGGATGAGGAGGACCGTGCTCCTTTTCGTTCCTGGAACGAATTCAAAGACGGGTTGTTGGAACATTTCCAATCGACGGCTCAGGCAAACAAGTATGCCAACTTCATGAGTTTCGCAAATAGGCACAGTGAAGGAATATCGTCGGAGCTTTGAGCGCTTTGCTAAAGGAATGCGCGATATCAATGCGAGTGCATTGGAGGGGAAGTGGAAAAGTGCACTGAAAGAGGAGATACAGAGCGCAATGCGGAAACTGCGACCAGTGGGCATCGAAGAGAAAATGTTTATGGTCCAAGTGATTGAGGATGATTTTGCTTTTCAGGCTGCCAAAAATTAGGGAAGTACTTCTACAACAGTCCAGGCTAAAGCAAGAACGATTGTGTCTGGAACTGGAAGCACAGAGACTTTTGCCCACAGGACTACAACCGTTCAACCGACGTCCTATAAAAAACTCACTGAAGCCGAAATTCGAGCACGGAAGGACAAAGGGTTATGCTTCTGCTGTGATGAACGATTTGTCCCGGCATCGTTGTCAGAAAAAGGAGCTCCAGAACTTGGATGTATGGGTCGCTCGGGATGCGCATGATTACCAGGATGTTGATGTGACAGACTTTTCGCCAGAAGACAGAGCTGCAGAAGATGGCGTCGGAGATAGAACACCTTGAGGACAAGGCGGCTCTTGGGGGGGAAAGTATTGATACGATCCGGCTTTTGGAGTTTTAGAATATTGGGAATATTAGTATTTATTATTGATTGTTATTTTAACTGTATTGGGCTTGAGCCTATTATTAGTCTTTATTATTAAATTAGGTCATTATTAGGTTTACTTGGGGAGTAAGTTAGAGGCTAGGGTTTAAGGTTATAAATAGGAGATGTTAGGTCATTGTTAGGCATCCATTGAATTGTCGTCTTTGTACTCTGGCTCTTTGAGAAATCCTCTCGAGAGAATTATCATAGTTTAATAAAAAGTGTGGTAGATTCTATCAGAACATCGTTATGAATTAAAAAGCTTTATGAACTTCCAAAGCTCAATAGAATTAGCAGAGTATCATCTGGATTTTTCTTTTCAAATCTTCCACAATAGCATATCTTTCAAAGCCATTCAAAAGTACATACATTTGCTCAAAACTTCTTATGAACGAGAAACTAAGGGAAGTTTTGTTTGATAATATTATTTTTTAAATATTTCAACCAATTAATTTTAAAAGAAAAAATCAGCAAAAACCCGCTTCAATTGTACTTATAAAAAATTTAATTACAAAAAATCAGCAAAAAAAACTATTTTAATTGGTGGCCCATTAATAGGTGACCACCATGGACTAACCTCATTTCCTCTAAACATTTTATGAATTTCAATTTCCAAGCCCTTATTTGACCACTAGGTCAATCCATGATGGTTGTATCTATAATTAGGTAAAAGAGCACCATGTACATCCCAGGAACAGAAACGACACACAAAGAAATAGAAAATGTAATTTTTAGGATGGTAGACATACTAGCTGAATATGTTCTCGAACAAATAAGACCTTGAAAGAATAGCATGAAATCATATTCCAAAAGAGGAATTAATAATCAAAGACCTTGTTCTCTTATTTAAAAATCAGTTTGTACATGGGAAATAGGAACTAAAAAACACTAAAGATCAGCATACATCAAACAAATAAAAACACAACACCTACAAATAAAATCATCAATCCTCAATATTTTCAAAGGCTCAAGGCACAATGGCCCTCAGGAGCTTGAGGCGCAAGGCGCACCAAAAGGCACGGGCTTTATTACTTAATGAGCAATCTTGGAGCTTGAGGCACAATGAACATCAAAAGACATGGACTTTTTTACTTAAAACATGTATGTGTGTGTGTTGCATGCCATTCATATATACAATAAAAACAATTTCATGGAAACAAAATAAGTTTTAACCAAGAAAAAACATGCATAAGATTCAACTACTAACCATGAAATGAAGTTTCAATCATGAATAATATATAAAGCATACATAAGATTCAACTATTAACCTTTGAAGTATAAAAAAACTATTAACCTTTGTATGTAGTACTCTAAAAAAGAACGCATAAGAAATGGTGTGGATGGATAACTAAAGAATGTGCGGCTAGATAAGTTGGAGAATATGAGTTGTAGAGTAGATGGAAAAAAAGTGAATATCGTCTTTGTGAGTTAAAGAATTAAGGTATTTAAGGTATTGTAATGCCTTGAATCAGTTATCTCAAGCTTCAAATGACCTAGTATGGGGATCTCAATGGTTATGCTTCGTGCACCTTAGAAGGTGGCCCCCCGCCTAATCAAGGCGAGGTGCCACTTTGTGCATAGGTGCGCCCAATCCAATTCCAAATCCAGAACAATCGAGGCGAGGCACCGTAGGTGTGCCCAATTCTAAATTCCAAACCATAACCCCACACCAATTCTCTTCAAGGCATGAATATTTATAAACTCCCGTCACCAAGGTGAAAGGAAAATCAGCACAAGGCAAGAAATCATTAAAGTACCAATTCATATATAAAGGGTAAGATCCAACCTTCCCAATTAGCAAAGTCTCAAGTTTCTGGACTTTCTCACGTACAGAAACTGCTTCATGAGCTGTCTCCTCCCAACGCTTTAGCTGAGATTCCATCATCCCCATTTCTTTAGACAAAGCTGACGCCATTACATGAAATTCTCCTTTGATATCCTCTCTTGCTATGAATGGAAACATATTTGCAAGTCAATATTATATTTCAACATGAAAAGGAAGAAAGAGATCACATCTTACAAACTTACTGGAGTCTTGAACTGCTTCTTCCATTTCAATCTCTACATCATTTTTTTCCACCAATATTTTTTGCAGTTGATGCTCTAGCTCCTCAATTCGAGAACCTTTATTGTCAATGGAGCTCCTTGCAACATCCACAGACTCCAATTTGGCATTCAAGTCTTTCTCCCTTCTCATGACATGAGACCTGTCAGTCTGAAACCTAACCTTTAAAAGGATCTCATATCATAGTAAATATCAAATAAATGAAAGTTGAGATAATTTATTTAACCTGCAAAGTTTCGTTCATTGATTTGTAACGCTCCACTTCAGCAGTCAAATGTTGGAGTTGGTCATTTAATAAAATGTATAATCGGGATGAATGTACATACTTTTCATCCTTCAAGTCATTCTTCAAGAACATAGAGAAAAAATGCAAAATTCACCGTGAAAAAAAGTAGAAATGATAGAGTTATCCCAAAAAAACAGCTATTATATGTGCAGAAGATTACAAACCTCAAGTTCTTGAAGTTGATTTGACAATGTTGCATTGTCTTCCCAGGCATCTTGAAGCTCAGAGAGACGATCAGCTGCCAGTATCTGCATTATTATTTATGATTTTAGGTGTCTGCATGAGTGAGAGAGAGAGAGCCCAATCATACAACTATACCTTAGTTTCCTCAATGGAATCCTTTAGTTCCCGAAACCCTATTGTTCTATCTGCACATTTTTCAGGTGATATGTTTCCATTCACTACACCCGGAGTGGGAGCATGCATTGCAACTGAAACATCCTTTTGCATCATAAGACTGACAAGTTTTCTTCTACATTCTTCAAGTTCGGCCATACTCTCATCTAGCTCATCTATCACCAAAAAACAAGCATAGACAATCGACAGATTAAAAACCAATCATGCACATTAAAGCAAGTATTGCAAATTTTTATCTTTTCTTCAAATTCAAATCAGAAGCATGCTCCTGTAACAACAAAATCAGAAATATATTAAAACAAGTAGGCTTTGAGTTCAGCATTATCACATGAGACAAAAACTTGAACAATAACATTACATTAAAGTTTAAAATATGGGAAAAGTGCCTCCGAGACCTGAAAGACGTTTAATCTCGACTTGATCCATCAAATGACTGTCAACATAAGTTTGGATCTCATTGGTATATTCTTTATGCTTCAAATGGAGAATCTCGATGATTTCTCGTAGATTGTTAGCCTCCTCTTTCATCATATCATCGATCTTTGACAATTGAATGATAGCATCTAAAAAGCCCGTGATCACATAACAATGCATTGTCACATGTCTGTTTCTACAATTGTCATCCAAGTAAAAATGAATTTCCTACATCTAACCGTCATATAATAATAACCTAGTGAGTAAAAGAAATATCAAGTTTCCACGGGGTGAGTTTGGGGGCATGAGTCCATTAAAGGCACCTGCTCATCACCGCAATCCAACTATACAAGACAAATAAATCATCTGACCTTCTGGTGATTGTTTCTCATTCCAAGCAGAAACTATGTTCGCAGTTTCTTCCCTCTGAGTATCAAGAACATCCTCCAGATATTTAAACAACTCCATAGTGGATGCATGACGTGAAGTGAGGGCTTCTTTTACGTAGTTAACAATTTGTTCAGCACAACTAACTTCAATAAAATCCTTCAGTAGCAATCTACAAAGAAACATATCCTCGGCAGGACATGAAGGAATTGAACCTACAAAGTACCTCAGACTTCAGTCAATGTAATTGAAAAATAACTTCAATTCTACTTTCACAAGAGACTAAGAGAGAGCAAGGACGACATTTTAATAGCCAAGTGTTAAGTTCACTTGCTAGTTGCTATAGCATAGCCTATAACCCAAAAAGTACCTCGAGAATGGCCAGCTTGTCCTAAATTTTGTAAGACCTCTGTGCCTCCTCCAGCTTGTAGTCCAAGAAAAACTAAATCATCAACCAACTAATAGAGAGAAAAAGATCAAAAGCATTGAAAAACCAAGCAGTAGACATGGAAACTCAGAAGGAAAAGGACAACTAAAGATCACCTGATTCCAAAGTAGGTTGATGGCAATCAGTGAGTCATCATAAGAACTCTGTTTTTCCTTCAATTGACAAATTTTGGTCTCAAGATCTTGTAACTCGTGCTTTTGAGAGTCAATCTGTTGGACAAGTTTTTGATTCTGGAAGTGAAGGACGGTTGCATCAACCTGTAATGATGGTCAAAGATCTTTGATTAGTTTTTCATTTCTTAAATACCATTTTTCTGAAAATCTTAGCCAAATTGCAAAAATCAAATACACGCCTTATTATAGGAAACAATTTCATTGATTAAGTGAAATGAACAAATTTTGGTTTTGAAAATTACTACTTGTTATCTAAGTTTTAAAATACAGTAGTGATTTCAAAATGATTTTGAAAGTACATTGTAATACCAAGAAAATGATAGGTAAAAAGTATGTATTTTAGAAGTGAAAAAATTACAAACAAAAATGTTATCAAATCGGTCCTACACATTAAAATCCTATCTTTTTCCTCATAACCGTGGATGTTGTTCTAGCCAATTTCCACATTCGATCTATTACAAGGAAAATCACCCGTTGAATTGTTTTTCAACCCTAAAACATTGGATATTAGAACATTGTTAGATACTAACATAATACATAATTGGCCACCATGGTTTGACTCAAGAAAGCATACATGTTGCAACTTGCAATTTGAAGTATTGGGGCAGCATGCAATCCTATATGATCAACGCATGTTCATATACAAACCAACAAACCCCAGTCATTTGAATGTCGACTCCATAGTTGAATAAACCTAGCTTAACGAGGATGCATAAAATGAAGTAGAGAACATGAAATAGCTCCATATTATGATCAGAAAATTAACAAGGAGACCAATAAAGTGGGGGAAAACATCCAAAATCCACAGATCGTGTAGTTTTCAGCTCAAAGCTCACAGATGAATGAACTTATACATCCAATAGCCGGCGTGTTAAAAACTATTCAAGCGAATTAGTAGTCGAAACAAACGAAAAAGAAGTATAAATTGAGTATTGAAGGGGAGGCAAGAGTTACGGTATTGCTATGCGGCTGAGAAGTGGTGGAATTGCGAGGCATGGCGGAAGTGAGCGAGCTCAAATGAGGCCTCTTCTTGTCATGTTCGTCGGAATCGGGGCTTTCCATTGACGACTACTGCGAGAATCGAAACAGGAATTGAACCCTACCCAAGGACCGGAGTTGTGGGGGAGCAACCGGGAGTTCTCAAAACAACCCGGAGCAGAAAGTTCTTTTGCGACGTCGTTTTGTTCCCTCAGGATCAGCGATCAGCCCATCAAGGGGCTGCTTGGATGTTATTTTGTAGACTAGGCATGTGGAGTGAATAAAATGGAGGGGTTATTTTGAAGTGATAAGAAATTTTGATTTTAGTAATAGCTCGTTTGGGTGTGGTTGTTTGTAGAGGGGTTGCAAGCAATAGCTGGTTTGGATATGGATTTTATAGAGGAGTTGAAAACAATAGCTCGTTTGGATGTAGTTTTTATAGAGAGGTTGCAGATAATAGCTTGTTTGGTTGTTGTTTTTTATAGAAGGATTACATTTAAAAATTTGTTTGTTTTTTTAATTGTTTTTTACAGAGGAGTTTGTGTGCCATTTCTTTTTTCTAAATATTGTTTTTTTAGATGATTTATTTTGGATGCAGATTTAAATGATTTTTTTTAAATGATCTATTTTTGTGTGGATATTTCTTCTTTCTTTCTAAGTATGTGTTTTTTTTAAATGTTCTATTTTTTTAGAAGATTTATATGTTTTTTTTTTTAATTTGAACATTATTTATCATTTTTTTTGTAGGCTTATTCATTGACTTTTTTTTCTTTGTAATAATACTAAAATTTGTAATTTTTAGATGTAAGCATAGGAATTTGTTTTATATAAAATATATTTTAATATTGATAAATTTTTGTAATTTACAATTGTATATTACTATTCAATATTCATATTTTCAATAAGTTCATTATTTACAATAAGTTTATCTCTAAATTACAGACCAAATGTAGGTAATAATGTTAAAATTTGGTAATGTCCAAAAGTCGGCAATTATGCCATCCAAGTGAATTTCATAATTATCTTCATCATATGTGATTACCACAGATTGAATAATTAGATTTGTAAACATTGAACAAATAACTCACAAACAAAAAGTGACATCATGGCAAGAAACATAGTTGATAACAAACAAAGTTCACAAAAGTACATTGATAATGTCATGAAAGTTAAAATAAAAGGGCAAGGAAATACATTAACATTCCATTGGAAGCGTTCACTTCATGGTGACGAAAAGTTTGGACTTCATCCTGAATCGCGAGCTGTAATGGACATAATAATGTTGGTGAAGTATCGCTCCACCCACTCTGTCTTCATTGCTAAAAAGTAACTTAATTTGTATGGATCCTGACACACATATTCACAGATGAGATGTTTTTGGATATTTGTAAAATCATTAAGTTCATCTACTCGTTGCATGACCTCCCTCGGTTGTTGATGCAGTGGATTTGCTTATGCTTGATGTAGCCTCTCAATTTCTTCATAGTGAGTTGCTTGTCGTGCAAGCATCCGCTCCATTTGAGCTTCATGATTTTCAGTCACTCTATCTACCATCACATCAAAATGTGATTTCGTCTCAGGTTTCTTCCTTTTTGTCCCACTATACTGACTATTTTCGCATTGAGCTGGTGGGTCTACTCGAGGGGATTGTGAACATCTCATTAGCTGCACTTGATCAACCAACATTAACCTCGAAATCCTGATGAATGTCGACCTCAAATTCATCCTCGTCTGTTATTGTATCGCCTAATCTCCCAACTTCGGGTGTGATCATGTTATGCCCATCAGCAGCATCAGACAAAAGACAATTGACAGCTAATCCATATACGGAAACGGTTTTTTCGAAAGGCCTTTTTGCATTTGGATGACCCTGCAAATTTAGTAGATAAAATGTAGTTAGAAATTAAACATGAGAATAACATGAAGTCCTTAATTATAGAATTCTAACGAAGTTACTTACAATGACCCAATTGTCGAAGATATCTTGCTCCATTTCCACACATTTTTTGGATTTGTTCCATCCGAACCCACTACCTACTGGGCCCATATACTGTATCTTCAAGGTTTTTGTTTTGCACTCGATACTATACGAGATATCTCCTAAATTAGGTTTTCGATCGGTAAAGTATTTTAGCACCTACTTCCAATATCCTTTCTTGAAGTTCCCACTACGGGTGTGGTAGAATCCTCCAACAAGAGAAAGAAGTGCATCGACCAACATCTGCTCATCTTCTGGAGTCCAATGAAATCGTTGTCCACGCTTACTAGATGAAGCCATCCTAATGATAAAAATATACATTTTTTGAGGTTATTATTAACATGCCATTATGTACATTAATTATTAAAGCAAAAGAAGTATTAATTCAACACTCGAATTAAGTTTTCATTCCTTAATAACAAAAAACATATGAAAATTCTAATAACATTACATTTCTTCCCATATCCTCTTCATTCTTTCACCTAACATCTCTCTATACACAATCCATTCATTTGTAACTCTAAGGAAAGGTATGTTATGCACAATAGAGGTAGAGCTAGAGCTTTCACCTTGACATGTTGTTGAAACAGTGTCTAAGTTGTTGAATTCATCAAGAATGCCCACTCCCATTTCTCTAATGCAATGGTTGTGTAGATAAGTGCATGTCATTGCCACTTTCGCTTTCATTATTGTTGGATGATGGTCTCGAGTCCTTATGATAGCCCATCTATTCTTATAGGAACTGAACTTTCGCTCAATTATGTTTCTTGCTTGAGAGTGTCTCATGCTGAGGTGTTCCCTAGCTGTTTGAGGGTTATTACCAGCTCCTCGCCACTCGGTTAGGTGATATCGGTCTCCTCGATGTGGTGCTAAAAAACACTCAGCGTTGGGGTAACCCACATCACATAGGTAGTAACAACCTGAATGGCAATGGTCGAAGACATTAATGCCAAACAACTAACCATTGTAACACATTAACTCACATGTCTGTATTACACTTACCTTGAGGGACTTTGAAGCCATCTGGACATGATAGTGCATCTCTCAATATTCTCGCATCAGATGCAAATCCTTCCCAACCAGTAACTACGTAGATAAACTCTTCATTTGGTGCGCAAGCTGCGAAAACGTTTGTAGCTAGTGTCCTTTTCCTTGTTCTAAAGTTCGGATTATCTTCCCCACCAACATTCACTTGTATGAACGTACCATCAATTGCTCCTAAGCAATTCTGTTAATCGTAGTATGTAGTAGAGTTAATGTTTAAAATACTTCATTGAATTTGAGATAATTTCCTAATAATGGTTGAAATCAAAAGTACCTCAAACCATTTCCATTTTGGGTCGATAAAATCACTACGAATAGGCTCAGGCTTCTTCAAAAGTATCTCGTCCAATTTAAATATAGCTAGAAATTACGTGAACACTGTCTCCCCGGATCGAGCAAAGTGCATGGCAGCTATTCGATTTTTCACGTCATGCGCAACAATATATAAGAACATTGCAACCATTTCCTCTATTGGTACTTGTGTAGTGGGTTCTAAACCCCCGTAAGTTTCAAGCAAGTCGCACAACTTTTTGAATGCAGAATGGTCCATCCTCATCAAATTACGACATGTTATATCAGATTGATTAATAGGATTGAGATAGTTCACTTGCCTAGTGAACCCTCCTTCAAACGCTACAATTGATGCATCAACGTTCGGTCCTTCAATAGATAATCTTCGTTCACGCCTTCGTTGTTCTCGCAATTCTCTCAATAATTTCATTAGTTGGATGAAGCTTTCTTGTGCAATGATAACGTCATACCCACTATCAATTACGTTACGAAGTGGATCCATAAGTAGGTTGGGTGAAGATTCCGTCGAAGAAAAGCTACATAGTAGATTTACTTCGTATACTACTTCTTGAAGAAACTTTCCCTCGCCCACAAAGTTTTTCTAATACTAATGTAACTAATCCTTGTAAATAATCAATGTAAAATTAAACGAATATTCTGGTTTTTTTTTATAAAAAAAGTACACAGTCAATTGAATTAAGTACACTATTTTTTACACCAAATTTGTACTACTCATCCTTATGCTACATTTATGCATTACTTTCTTGTCTAAATTTACATTAACTAAGTTTGTTTACGTTTTTATAAAAATTCTCTATATTAACTATGTCTCCTATTTAAGATCACATGTTATTTCGTTTTTTGAAACTTCACATGTTAGTAGAATCATATTATTGCATATTTAAAATAAAATGGACAATTATTTTGTCTATTTTAGAACTTAGTAAATTCAAATATCAAAATATATCAATATATATATATATATATATTAAACTACAATTTT
The DNA here is from genome assembly GCA_036507275.1 of Sicyos edulis. Taxonomy (NCBI): domain Eukaryota; kingdom Viridiplantae; phylum Streptophyta; class Magnoliopsida; order Cucurbitales; family Cucurbitaceae; genus Sicyos; species Sicyos edulis. The sequence continues at coordinate 9,735,523 of CM071850.1, forward strand.
AGGCCTTTGCAAAATTTAAGTATCAAAATGTACAAGCTTCTGTTTAAACTACCATTATCTATTTAAGGAAAATAATATCATTTTATTATATCTTTTTCTACAAAAGTAGAGTGAGATCATTCAATGAAACCAAACATTGTTAGACCTATGGAAATTTAAATATCACAGTATAATAATCTCCTATTTAAACTACAATTTTTATTAGTTCCAAAATTCAAATATCATAATACAACACTTTTTTTAAGTAATTTGAGATTTTTTCTAGAGTAAATTCGGTGAAGCTAAAAATATTTTTCAAAATTTAAATATCATGATACTTTTTCTTAATGTGTTTAAACTACAATTTTCTATTTAAGGGGGAACATTATTTTTTATTTATTTATTATTATTATTATTTTGTATAGCAGTTTGAAATCTTTGTTATAGTAGATTGAATGAAATCAAAAGTTGTTAGACTTCCATTTTTAACAGTTACAAAATTTGAATATCATAATACAATCTAACAACTTCTATTTTTCAAAATATGTCAATCTTCCATTCAAACTTCCATTTTTATTAGTTACAAAATTGAAATATCATAATACAACTACGTTTAAAATGTAAACTACCATATTCTCTTTGAGAGAAATAAAATCATTAACATTTGTTATCTATGAAAGCAGTTTGAAACTTTTGTTATGTTATAGTAGATTCAATGAAACCAAAAGTTGTTAAACCAGTGAAATTTTAGATATCAAAATATAACAATCTTCGTTTAAACTACAATTTTCATTACATACAAAACTTTAATATCGTAGTGCAAAAATTATTTGTCTAAACTACCATTTTCCATTTGCAAAAAATAAAATCATTTTACATTTTTTATTGTCAAATGTTGTGTAGTTGGTAGTATTCCATCAATAGAAACTAATTAGTATACTTTCGTTCGGTTTATTTATGAACTTAAACATTAGCAAATATACTTTCTCTCTGTTTATTTATGAAGTTAAACCTAAGCAAATATACATATCAATATTTAAGACAAAACAATATTTAAGCTGTCGAAAATTGTTGTTCATGCTAGCACTCAGAAAATACACAAATATAGTCCACAAAATAACCCGTCTGTGTACAAACTATTTAATAAAATGAGTTTAGATACAATCATCGTGTAAGACGAAGCAAAAGTACGAAAAATAATTTATTAAAGACAACACGAACCTCAAATGCAAAGTAAAAGATCTAATGCAAATTAAGGAGACGTCTGAAAAACACCTATTCAATGGTAAGGGTATACAAATTTAGATCAAGTAAAGTAGGTATTCAAGTAAGGATAATAATTAGGTGAGATTGTATAAACCTGATATGGTCCTTTTTCCTTCGTTGAAGGAAGTGTCCCTCCCCACAAGCTTCAAAATGCAAAGTGAATCTAACAAAACGAAACAACAGAACTTTTAAAAAAAAAAACAAATAGAGGATATATTTACAAAATAAATATATTGAAGAGATAATAGTATAACATGAAAATGGGAGAAGGATATGTTGTTACCTCAAACTTAAGTTTTGGCTGATTCAACTTATGGTGTTTGCATTAAGCAAACTGTTCGTGCTTTTATAGCAAAAAAGTTGAAGTGCCGAATGCAAAATGAATTTTTAAAATACAAAAATAAGTTTGATGTAACCCAAATGTAGCATAGATTGGACATGACAATGTGTAAGGGACCGACCCGAATGGGGCACTAAATGGGCCCTTACCCCAATGCATGCATTCAAAGTAAAGGATATTTAAAACAGACATGATTTCGGATTCCAATTAAAACAAAACATTCAAAATAATCCCTTTAAAACTAGACATTTTCCCTGAAACCTGTCCCTGTTTCCAAGCACCTGTTCCAAGATAAATACATTTCCAAAGTTTACTCGATCGAGAGATTTACTAAAAGCCATTCAAAACCTGCTCGGATACAACATGCTGGAATCCACAAATATTTACAAACATCCTAGGGCTCAGTGCCTTGCCACATGCATTCAGGGGAAACAAAAACACACGAGAGTCATAATACAAAAAGACAGAGTTGGAAGATCTGGGCCCCATGATCACAGCTCCTCTCCTTCACCATCCCGACTGCAAACTCGGTTACACTGGAAAAAACCACAATAATAAGGGTGAGCAACGAATCGCTCAAGAAGAATCCCCAACCGGGTACAAATACGATATACATGGTCATCTCGATGAGCGTATGCAAGCTATGAATATAACACGTAATAGAGCACATAGCTTAGCCCACACACTGGCCTCGGATGCCAACTTCGGTGGCTTAGTCCGAATAAAATCATCACACATCCCAATACGTAAGTCACCCTATACGAGAAACAAGTCTCGGCCTCACGCCTGTCTCGCCGACGAAAGGTACACTAGCTCACAATCCCGAGGAGCTCTCCCGGTGGGCGCAGAATGAGCGTAAGCATGCACCGCGTGCTCACAGACTATGGGGTTGCCGGTCCGGAGGCAAGTTGCCCATATCCGATCCACCACGCCTAACTAAATCTTTGGATCGGTGTCACTAACATAGGGGTGTGAGACTGACACACGTAAACTATGTCGTCACCAACCACCGCACCTGGGCCAAGGAACGGTCGTGGTAGGCTTACACCAGAAGCCGCCCTTGCCTTAACAGTGGCAATCGTGGCTACTTGCCAAACATGCCGAGGACATGCCGCTGCACGGGGGACGAGGCAATTCCAAGTCATCATCCCGACCGTTGGGGCATTTAATATCGCCACCCTCACCCAAGATTGCGGGGCCTACCGCTCGGGTTAGCTAATCCTCACGGGGTCCAGGGACGGAATGACTTGCTCGACGTCCCTGCCATGGATGCAAGGTTCTTTATGCATCAGGCCCGGATGATGCTATCTACCTGCAATTCTAACCTACCCTAGCAAACAAAGAAACAATTCCATAAAATCCAATACGTGCTCAATAAGAATACAATGAGCCTAGCATGATACTATGAAGCAAGAGAAGAGATACGAGCATGCCGAAAGGAACAACCTAGCATGGATTAACATGAGAATTAACCAAGAAATCATGCTAACCGGAATTCAGATTGAAGCACCTAGCTACACATGTCAATAATCACAAACAAGCAATCAATCAACAATCACATATAATATCGCAGGGTCCACACAACCCCGGTAAGAAATCCTTACCTTGGTCGGGGACGGTTTGGCACGAAATCCTAAGTCGCGAACAATCTCGATCTAGCTACCGAACCTATCAATCAACACAAAAATCACACAATAGGCCTAAATATAGTAAAACAAACAAGGCTCACTCGGGAGCAACTCACGAGGCACGCATTTAACGCACGAACGAGCCGATTGCACGAACGGGCAAAGAATAGGGCTTCTTTGGCGCGGTGGCGCGCGGCGCTGCGCGAGCGGCGCAGGCTGCGCGCGGCGGTGCGCGCGAACAGGGGCGCCGCGACACGGCTCGGCACGAGGACGGCGACGACGGGGCGGGCGAGCGCGCGCGTGGCTCGGCGGCAGGGCACGCGACAAGCGTCTGGCGCTCTGCCGCGCGCGACGAAGCGGCGGCGAAGCTGGCGAGCTTACAGCGCACGCGCGCACGCGCGAACAGGGGCGAACAGGGCATGAAGAAGACGAGCTCGATTCCGGCGATTGGAGAAGATTCGACGGCCGATTTATTGATGGATGAACTCCCCTACTCCAGCTGCACTAAAACCACCCAACGTTTCACCTCGACACGGCCGGAAAATGGAAATCAAAAACAGGGGAAAGAAATGGAGAAATCGGAGGAGAAGAAGAAGAAGAGAGGAGAAAGGGAGGAGAACTCACCGAGGGGATCGATCGGTCGAGGAGAGCCATGGCGAGCTGGCGGTCGGCGAGGGGAGGTCGGTCGGTGAGGAGAATCGCGAAGGAGAAGAAGAAAGGAAATGAGGAGAAAGGCTCTGGGCGAGCCGCCTTTTAAACCAAAACAGGGGACAGACAAGCATACATAGAAGATGGCGCGTTTAGAAGCACAAGAGCGCTCAGTGGCTCGATTGGCAGCGACCCCTACCTAGCACGCGACACGCCCCTGGTTCGAATCTCACTCGACGCGCTATTTAAATCCCTATTTATTTTTACTCTTTCCCAAGCCCATAATTATTCCGGCAATTTCCAATTTCAAAACCGGCCCGACCCAAAAATTACCAAAATGCCCTGGGCCTCCCGGGAAGGCCGGGATGAATTTTCCGGGCCGTTACACAATGACTATTTTTTTAATTACAAAAATGACAGTTGACCAACCCTATCATTAATTTATACTCTTGGCATTAAATACCATTTAATTTTTTAAAAAAAAATTACAAACTACAATGGATTAGACCCTATTCAGTACAATGAAAAGAACAAAAAATGGCAGGACGTTTTGGGCAAAGGTTTGAAAATAAACTAACTAGACAAACGAACCCCCAACCGTAACCAGCCTTAGTTAGCGGATTAACAAACAAGAACAATAGTCAGAAAATATAACCTAACCTGCTTCTAAACCAATGGAAGAATATTTTATCAAAAAAAAAAACCAGTGGAAGAAAAACTAAAACTAAAACATAAATATAAATTGCATTAACAACATGAGTATATCATCATACTTCATATACATATCGAGGTCAGAATATATGAATGAATAATCACATCTACGACAATGCAAATTGCTAGGAGGTTAAAATCAACTAATATATGAAATATGAATAAGAGGAAAAAAAAAGTACGAAAACAAGAGTCAAAACAAACATCATCGACCTACTACTTTCACACGGAGGCAGATTCGCAAGGCTCTAGCAAGGAACATCGAAACCCACTACCATGGAACAACAAAAATAATCCTCTAAAACGTATGGGGCGATTTTATGGAGCGATTTATGGTTTAAAATTGGGCTTTGGAACAGTTGTTTGCCAAACGGGCTGTTCCTAAGGCCCAATCGCTTCAGCTCCAATAATTCCAGCAAACAAACCAAATCGACAAACCCACAAATCGAATCGAACCAATTCAATTTAAGTGGTTTGGTTCGATTTTCTAATTCTTATTAAATCTCTTGAAATTATAAAACCGAGGGAACCGAAAAAAAATCGAAGATAACAATATTTTAAATTGCTTTTATAAAATTGTATATAAAAAAAATAAAGTCCACTGCAAGTCATTTAATAAACTTGACATGTCACATCACTTTTTTTTATATATATAAAACCTCATGAATTTTAATCCCAAATTTTCACTTTGGTTCTCTCTCTTGCTCCTTATCTCTCTTTTTCTTCGTCACCTTTCTTCACTCTCTCTTTGTTTTCTCTTCAAACTCTATCATGGGTGTCGTCTATATAATATACTTATTTATCTCTTTTCTTGAAATTTTATATTAGCCATTTCGTTAAACTTCTAAGACATAATTTATCTTTTCTTCTTCTCTTTTCCCCTCTTTTTATCCCTTTCTTCTTCTATTTTTTTAACCATCTTATTAGAAAGTCTCGTTGGCTTGCTGCTGCCAAAACAAGAATGAAGAATGTTGGGTTAAAACCGAATGGAACGAGTTCAAACCGAAAGCGAGTGGTTCAGTTCTCTAACAAAAATCGAACAAAATTGGTTTTCTACGGTTTATTACATGTAAGAACCAAAGTGTTCGGTCCGGTTACTAGTTTTGGCCAAACTGAACCATGAACACCTCTATGGCTTCCCTGTCCCCGCCATAAAATTCAATCCCTGTCCCCGAAAAAATTCCCATTTTTTCTCAGGGATCGAGCAAGGATTTCTTGCAAGGCACCGACGGGGATTAGGTTCCCTACGTAGATTTTTTTCAATTTATTTTTTTCTTTTTCATTTTTTATATATTTTTTGAATGAAAAAACTCAAAAAAAAAGAAGAAAATATACTATACTATTAATTATATAAAAAAAATTACTCATATGTTTAGACAATATCACCAACAAATGTATACTTATTTGAAAATTAAAGTGGTAGAATGAAAAAAAAAATATTTAAAAAAAAAAAGATAAACGGGGCAAATAACAGGGAATTAGGGACAGGGAATACAGTCCCCGGCCCCGTTTAGCCAACGAGGATTTTTTCATGGATCTAAAAGCTACAAAACATTCAATTCTATTACTTTTACACCTTGTCTTAAGGCAATGTGAAACGAATAAAAAAGACCCTAAACTCATGGAGATCCTTGTTAGAACTCAGTCAGACCCGAGCAATAAACTCCTTAATGGCAAATGTCGAGCTAGAAATAGTTTAGTGGTATGTTCTGAGTTGACTTCGGAGTTTATGTTGCAACTTGGTTTTGTAACTAAGGTTCTGGTGTTGTAATGCGCTTTTGCCAAGAGCTTGGAGTTGCTCGAAGAGAAAATTTTGTTTTGTTTTCCCTGATGTGTTCCTATTCGGTTGGAAATTTTAAGTTAACCCAATTTGGGTTATGTGAGTTTAATGTTCTGTTTCCGAGTTGTAAGGTGTAACATTATTGTTAATCTTGAGTTGGTGGTTGGGAACCACCAGCTGAGCTTATCTTAGGTTTTTTTCCAAGATAAAGTGGCTCGACAACTCGACAGCTCGAAGGGTGGTGTCTCTCCTTTTGGTTTGAGCGAGTTCATTTTGAGGTTGTTGTTTTCGACTTTTGTATGTTGTGTTTGTAAGAAGCCATAGTTAGTTGTGAGTTATTGACAAGCTCTATGTTGTCTTAAAGAGTTGATAATTGTAACAGTTAAGTTCGTTGAGGTTGTGAGTTTTAATTCTACCATTGTGAAGTGGACAGTTTTGTTTGAGAACTTTCTATTGTTTGCATTGCTGTGATAGACTAGTTAAAGCTTGAAATTTAACTCAAACCTAGCCATGGTTGTCGTTTCTCTCGAGATGCCTGATCTAAGTTCTAAAGGAAGGTTTTCTTGTTGGGTTGTTTTTGGCCATGTCAGTTTGTTGTTATGGCTTGTTTTGACTTGTGTACCAAGTTTTTTTTTCTTGTTGGATGCATTTTAGTTATGAGAATAATAAGTTTATGCTTAAATGAGGAAATCCATTGAGTTTAGTTTTAGACAAAGAGAAGGTGGTGTTGGCTTTATGGATTAGTCACCTTGTTTATTTGTTTGGAGTTGAGATTTTGGTTTGCTGGACTTCTCTCGAGTTTCATTTTGAGTTGTTTGGCACAATTGTGAAGTGTTAATGTTGGTTGGTTCTTATAATTTACTATAGCTCTTGAGTTTTGTTGTTTTGAGCAGAGGGCTTGGCCTTGTTACGTTTTCTTTTCCCTTGTGCCTGGGAGAGATTCTAGGAGTTATTGTTTCCATGTGCCTTTTTGGTAACTGCTACAAGTTTAGTGGTTGGTGGAGCACAATTTACGAGATAGCTTGTCGGTTAGTCTGTGGTGTAGTCTCGCTTTGAGTCGAGTTTGTTGTTTTAAGGTTTGTGCTTGACCCAATTGTTTTAATGTTGACATTATCTGAGATTATCCGAGTAGTGTTTTAGATGTGGACTTGGAGTCAATTTGTTTATTGGATGTTTGGACTTGCTTTGTGTAAGGGACCGACCCGAATGGGGCACTAAATGGGCCCTTACCCCAATGCATGCATTCAAAGTAAAGGACATTTAAAACAGACATGATTTCGGATTCCAATTAAAACAAAACATTCAAAATAACCCCTTTAAAAACTAGACATTTTCCCCAAAACTCCGTCCCTGTTTCCAAGCACTGCTCCAGATAAATACATTTCCAAAGTTTACTCTGATCGAGAGATTTACTAAAAGCCATTCAAAACTGTTTCGGATACAACATGCCGGAATCCACAAATATTTACAAACATCCTAGGGCTTCGTGTCTTGCCTACATGCATTCGGGGGAAAACAAAAACACACGAGAGTCATAATACAAAAATCGAGTTGGAAGATGGGCCCCATGATCACAACTCCTCCTTCAGCATCCGGTCGCGCACCACGATTACTGTGGAAAACCACATAATAAGGGTGAGTAACGAATTACTCAAGTAAGAATCCCCAACCGGGTACAATACGATATACATGGTCATCTCGATGAGCGTATGCAAGCTATGAATATAACACGTATAGAGCATATAGCTTAGCCCACACTTGGGCCTCGGATGCCAACTCGATGGCTTAGTCCGAATAAAATCATCACACACCCCAATACATAAGTCGCCCTATACGAGAAACAAGTCCCGCCTCGGCTGTCTCTCATCGGCGACGAAAGGTACACGGCTCACAATCCCGATGAGCTCTCCAATGGGCGGCGCTGTAATGAGCGTAAGCATGCACGGCGTGCTCTGCGCAGACTATGAGGGGTTGCCGGGTGCGAGGCAAGCCGCCCATATCCAATCACCACGCCTAACTAAATCTTTGGATCGGTGTCACCGACATAGGGTGTGAGACACGACACGTAAACTATGTCACCTGAACCACCGCACTGGGGCCAAGGAACGGTCGTGGTAGGCTTACACTAGAAGCCGCCCTTGCCTTAACAGTGGCAATCGGGGCTACTTGCCAAACATGCCGAGGACATGCCACCGCCGGGGCGAGGCAATGCCAAGTCATCATCCCGACCGTTGGGGCATTTAACGATCCCACCACCTCACCCAAGATTGCGGGGGCCTACCGCTCGGGTTAGCTAATCCTCACGGGGTCCAGGGGACGGAATGACTTGCTCGACGTCCCCCGCCATGGATGCAAGGTTCTTTATGCATCAGGCCGGATGATGCTATCTACCGCAATTCTAACTCGCCTAGCAAACGACAAAAACAATTCCATAAAATCCAATACGTGCTCAATAAGAATACAATGAGCCTAGCATGATACTATGAAGCAAGGAACAGATACGAGCATGCCGTAAAGGAACAACCTAGCATGGATTAACATGAAAATTAACCAAGAAATCATGCTAACCGAATTCAGATTGAAGCACCTAGCTACACATGTCAATAATCACAAGCAAGCAATCAATCAACAATCACATATAATATCGCAGGTCCACACAACCCCTGTAAAGAAATCCTTACCTTGGTCGGGGACGGTTTGGCACGAAATCCTAAGTCGCGAACAATCTTGATCTAGCTACCGAACCTATCAATCATCACAATAATCACACAATAGGCCTAAATACAATAAAATAAATGAGGCTCACTCGAGCAACTCACGAGGCACGATTTAACGCATTTAACGGGCCGACAGCACGAACGAGGCGGCAAAGAATCTGGTTGGCGGCTTGCACGGGGCGCAAATGGGCGAGCCAGCGCGCTGCTGGCGCGCGCGCGCGCGCGCGCGAGGGCGCTGGCCGAGCGCGCACGGCGCGCGCGGCGACACAGCGGGCGTCTGAAGCGCGCGCGAGGTCGGCTGGCGCCGGCGCGATGCGACACGACACGGAGCTGGCGAGGACGCGCGCGCGGGCACGAGGCGATGCGCGGCGTGGCTCGGCGGAGCGCTCTGCTTCTGCGCGCGGCGATGGGCGAACAGGGGCGAACAGAGAATCGGAGGAAACGAACTCGATTCCGGGCGATTAGGGAAGATTCGACGCGCGAATGGAAGCTGGACCACTTCCCCTACACCATCTGCACAAAACCCACACGAATCTCCTCACTCCCACGGCCGGCAGAACGAAATCGGAACCAGGGGAAAGAAGATCGGATTTTTGAAGGAAAGGAGGAAGAAGAAGCTTACTCACTGCTTCGGGGATGGAAAACGACTTCGAATTGGAGAAAGGAACTCGATCGAATCGAGGTCGGCGAGAGAGAAATCGAGAGGAGCTCGGATCGGTCGAGGAAGAAAGGAGAAGGAAGAAGAAGAAAATGGAGAAGGAGCTTGGTAGGCTCTGCTTTTTAAACCGACGCACGAAGACAAGCTTATATATTAGATCGCGCGATTAAGATAACAAATGCGCGCGGTGGCTCTGCTGGCTGAGCCCTCCGCCTAGCACATGACACGCCCTTGGTTCGATTCCTGCTCGACGCGCTATTTATTTCCCTATTTATTTTTACTCCTTCCCAAGCCCAAATGCCTTCACCAAAAATCCCGATCCTATTCAAATTGACTCATAATTATTCCGCAATTTTCAACTTCAAAATGGCCCGACCTAAAATTACCAAAATGCCCTCGGGCCTCCCGAAGAAGACCGGATGAAATTTCCGGCCGTTACAATACTCCCCTTATAAGACTTTCGTCCTCGAAAGTCACTTAAGATTGAAACAGCTCGGGATAATGCAATCTCATCTCATCCTCCCGCTCCCAAGTGGCTTCCTCTGAACTCTGACTCCTCCACTGAACCTTTACCAGCCGGATTTCACGATTACGCGGTGTCTTTGTCTCAAAAGCAAGAATCCCCACTGGTTTCTCCTCGAAGCTCAAATCTTCATTCACCGCAGACGGCTCAAAGTCAACAATGTGCGACGGATCCGGCACGAATCGTCTCAACATCGAAACATGAAAACACCGTGCACTGCCGATAATGACGAGGCGGGCTAACCGATAAGCAACCTTGCCGATCCACTCCGAATCTCAACGGACCAACAAAACGGGGGGTCGAGCTTTCCACGCTTGCCAAACCTCAAACACCTCGCGCCGGTGCAACCTTTAGGGATACATGCCGACCAACCTCAAACTCCAAATCCCGACGCCCAACATAGGCGTAACTCTTCTCGTCGCTCTGAAATTGCCAACATACGAGCTCTAATCTTCTCGCACGGCACCATTGGTCAATCGCAGCAACTCGGGACCCAAAACTCGCCTATCACCAACCTCTTCCCGAAACACGGGAGATCGGCAACGCTTACCATACAAAGCCTCGAATGGAGCCATCTCGAATCGCCGATCGATAATCGTTGTTATTTGCAAACTCCATCGATACAAGCATCGGTCCCACCTCGCCGGGAAATCCAACACACAAGCCCTCGAATCACGGTCGACACAATCCTCACCGCACACCGTGATAACAAATGATCTGCTCCAAAAACAATCGCGCTCATTGCTTCATCAGATAAGTGTCTCTACCGGGAATGAAGTGTGCGCTCTTAGTCAATCGATCGACTATCACCCAAATCGAGAGAGAACTTCCTGAGTCCTCGGCAAACCGTAAATAAAGTCCATGGAGATCTCTTCCCATTTCCACCGAGGTACACTCACGCAGCTGCAATAAACCGGCTGGTCTCTGCTCGGGTGCCTTCACTTGCCGACAAGTGAGACATCGATCGACAAACACCGCAACATCTCTTTTCATACCCATCCACCGTAATGTCTCGCTTAAGCTCTCGATACATCTTGGTACCCCGGTGCCAAGCAAACGGAGAATCAGGGCTTCGAGAGCAACTCGCTCGCAATCCCGCAACATCCGGAACACACAACCGCCTCAGACGTCACCACCACCGTCGGTGAATATACAAAGTCAAAATGTTCATGAGTACTAACTCACTACCCAATTTCTTAAGTGCGGGGTCACTCACCGCTTATCAATAATCCATTGTCTAATCGATGGTCGGATCACAACCGAGCCACTCGCGAGAACCTCACCCAACAACATCGCAATCTCACCCCGCTCAAACTCTCGCCGCAACTGGCTGGGACTCAAAGAACCACGCGAGTGCGACGTCTTCCTACTCAAAGCATCGGCTACAACATTTGCTTTACCCGGATGGTACAAACTCTCGCAGCCATAATCTTTCACCAACTCTAACCATCTCCTCGCTTTCATATTTAGCTCATTCTCGAGCAAACAGATACTTGAGGCTCGGTGATCGGTAAACATCTCAATCCGCTCACCATACAGTGTAATGCCTCCAAATCTTCATTACAAACACCATCACGCTAACTCCATACCATGAGTCGGATTGTTCTTCTCGCTCATATAGTTTCAAATGACGGAAGCATAAGCAATGACCTTCCCGTCTTGCATCAACACACAACCCAACCCGAACTTGGAAGCATCACAGAAACCACGAAACCACCTGTCCCTTCTCCGGATCGCCAACACCGTGTGCCAAGTCGAATCGCGCTTGAGCTCGGCAAAGCTCTCATCACACTTACCGTCCCAATTAAACTCGACACCCTTCCTCGCCGACGAGTGAGGGGCGAGGCTATGGCGAAAAAGTCCTTAACAAACCGACGTAGTAACCGCCAAACCTGTGAAAAAAACAGCTCCTACGAGCAAACCACCAAGAACAGAGAGCTCCACTTACACTCACCGCCTTGCTCCACTAAAGCCGTAAGATCAAAATCTTACGGGGTAGCAACAGAGTCCACCACGAACCGAACTTCCAAATACCAACGGGCAACTCTCAACTTTCCCGAAACAGAAGACAACCAACAGTGGCACGAACCATTCGCCCCACGAGCAAACCGACTTCTAGCAATTTCAATCCACACCTTAGTCATCACCAAGCATCAACTTGTCACCATACCGGAACCAATCCGACTCCACTCCAAACAAATACCACTTGCTAGGCTACCAAGATCGCCAAAGAACTCACCCGAGGCTACAAACTACACGGCTCAGCTTTTGCCAACTTGCAACTCACTACTTGGCCTCGACCGAGCTCTAGAGAGGCTCTCCACAACCTAGGGTTCTACGACAACCCTCGACACCCACCGCCAACTAACGGACTAACAACCAACCGCTCGAACAAACAACAACTCCATTTTCCAAAGAACACAACCATGTCGGCCAACTCCAACTCCTTGGGATCCAAGAGGACCCGAAACGCTACCGAATGCGTCATCCTCCTACTCAGACATCAACCACAACATAACTTCTACCCAAGGAAGGATCCGAACAACTCTCTCCGTCATGACGATCAACAAGAAGATCCGCCAACCAAGCTTAGGTCCACTTAACAAATCTTACCTAAGCAACATCCTGATACCACGAGCATGGTATCCTTACCCTCCTCACTAAAGCCTTACAACCTCCACCTGGAGTCCAATTTTTTTTTTTTTTTTTTTTTTTTTTTTTTTCCAAGAACTGAGCACCAGATCCCCAAAGCAAATCCTACATGGATCTGAACTCTCGCCACAAAACGAACCACACAAACACATTTGTGTGCACAACTCCCAACCTTCATTTAGCGATCCAAGACTAACAAATGCTTTTCCCAAAAGCCACACTAGCTCCTGGCAGAGATACAACCAATCAACGGAACACCCAAAGTTCCATCTCCACAAGATGCTCGAAGCTGTGGCAACCTTGCTCTACCAAAAGCATAACCATGCCAAACCAAACTTACTTTATACCAAGCCTCTACCAAGGGTGCTTCCCATAAGACATCCAACTCCTCTCACAAGGCATCCTACTCACCTCATAGGCATCCAACTCATGGTCCCTCAACTGGACCCAACTTGCTTCTACGATGCTCAACTCTCCTGAGATTTAGGCACTCGAAGGTAGTTGACCGCACTACCAACCACAAAGATCTTTTGGCCTTAACACTAGCGTGAGATGCACGCGTACTAACACTTACCAACCGTCAACCTCGCTTGACTTGCTCAACCTCCAAGAACATCGAAAAGGCTCCGGCTCCTCTCGAACATCCTTTTGCTTGAAATCTTTCGATTACCACTGAACTAGCCCTTTTGCACGACCTACACAGGTGCAACTACCACAAACGGATCCAAGGCTAAAGGAGTGCGCTAAACTCCGGACGCAAGATAGAACCATCCGCTATGCCCATGCCAAACTCAGTTCTGAACCAGATTTAGTGCCAAAGCGGCACACCAAACCAATGCACCTCAAGTGCCACTACTACCAAACCCACATCTTACTATAACGGGGCCAACAAGGTCACAACCTCAAGTGACACGAACTCGCTCGGCATACAAGGGCTCAACTCCAACAACCATGCCTAAGGCATCTCATCGAGCTAAAGGCTCACAAATACTCTTGCATCTCCACATGATGCTCAACAAACTCGCCGGCTCTCTCATCATGCAAAGAAATAGCCCTACTCTAGGGCTTACTAAAAGAAGAGTGTTCAATTCTATCACACAACCGAGGAAACCACCAACGGATCCAAATCAGTAGGGAACACTACTTGCTTTGCACCCTTAACTACAGTGGTTCCGCCATCGGCAACAACAACCACACTTCACGTAAACACAAAGATGCCTCATCAACCTCCTCGAAGGCTACCACTTTGCAACCACTCTCTGGGCAACCAAATAATCTAACAAGGCTCAAGATCAAAGACTTGAGCTACCTGTGCTAGTCCACACGGGGACCTGCTCCCCCAACATCCACATCAAGACAACCACGCCTACCTTCTCTCTTGGAGTGGCATTCCAAGGCAAAGCACCTCCACCCTCTCACTAGGGAAAACCATCAATTGGGCCACAGCTTGGCCTATGGGAGTCCAATCTCTACCTCCTCCGGAACGATGTCCTAGGGCATCCGAACCTACCTGATACCACAACAAGCCACAACATACATCACACATCGCGGGAAGTTGGCATGATGGTGCTCTAAACCCAAACCAATAACGAGTCGAACTCGCTCGTCTCCGCTCCACAACACTACACAAGGCATACACTAGATGACAGGTATTGTAAATTCTTAACCCTTTTTAAACAACAAATAGTAAACTTAGGCGTTCCTGATGACTATCGGAGTGCTAGTGATCATGGGAAAACGACCTACAACAACAAAGTCATACATACTACGTAATTTATGACTCTAAGCTCGATACCAACCGTAAGGGACCGACCCGAATGAGGCATTAAATGGGCCCTTACCCCAATGCATGCATTCAAAGTAAAGGACATTTAAAATAGACATGATTTCGGATTCCAATTAAAACAAAACATTCAAAATAACCCCTTTAAAAACTAGACATTTTCCCCAAACCTGCCCCTGTTTCCAAGCACTGCTCCAGGATAAATACATTTCCAAAGTTTACTCGATCGAGATTTACTAAAAGCCATTCAAAACCTGTTCGGATACAACATGCTGGAATCCACAAATATTTACAAACATCCTAGGGCTTCGTGTCTTGCTACATGCATTCAGGGAAAACAAAAACACACGAGAGTCATAATACAAAAATCGAGTTGGAAGACTGGGCCCCATGATCACAGCTCCTCCTTCAGCATCCGGTCAAGCACCACGATTACTCGTGGAAAACCACATAATAAGGGTGAGTAACGAATTACTCGGTAAGAATCCCCAACGGGGTACAATACGATATACATGGTCATCTCGATGGCGCGATGCAAGCTATGAATATAACACGAATTAGAGCACATAGCTTAGCCCACACTTGGGCCTCGGATGCCAACTCGATGGCTTAGTCCGGAATAAAATCATCACACGCCCAATACATAAGTCGCCCTATACGAGAAACAAGTCCGGCCACCGCTTCATCGCCGACGAAAGGTACACTGCTCACAATCCCGATGAGCTCTCCAATGGCGCTGTGAATGAGCGTAAGCATGCACGGCGTACTATCGCAGACTATGAGGGGTTGCCGTCCCGGAGGCAAGCCGCCCATATCCAATACCACGCCTAACTAAATCTTTGGATCGGTGTCACCGACATAGGGGTGTGAGACCGACACGTAAACTATGTCACCAACCACCGCACTGGGGCCAAGGAACGGTCGTGGTAGGCTTACACTAGAAGCCGCCCTTGCCTTAACAGTGGCAATCGGGCTACCGCCAAACATGCCGAGGACATGCCGCCCGCCGGGGACGAGGCAATGCCAAGTCATCATCCCGACCGTTGGGGCATTTAACACCGCCACCCACCTCACCCAAGATTGCGGGGCCTACCGCCGGGTTAGCTAATCCTCACGGGGTCCAGTGGACGGAATGACTTGCTCGACGCCCCCGCCATGGATGCAAGGTTCTTTATGCATCGTGCCCGGATGATGCTATCTACCGCAATTCTAACCCGCCCTAGCAAACAAAGAAACAATTCCATAAAATCCAATACGTGCTCAATAAGAATACAATGAGCCTAGCATGATACTATGAAGCAAGGAATGATACGAGCATGCCGAAAGGAACAACCTAGCATGGATTAACATGAGAATTAACCAAGAAATCATGCTAACCGGGAATTCAGATTGAAGCACCTAGCTACACATGTCAATAATCACAAGCAAGCAATCAATCAACAATCACATATAATATCGCAGGGTCCACACAACCCCGGTAAGAAATCCTTACCTTGGTCGGGGACGGTTTGGCACGAAATCCTAAGTCGCGAACAATCTTGATCTAGCTACCGGGAACCTATCAATCATCACAATAATCACACAATAGGCCTAAATACAATAAAATAAATGAGGCTCAGCTCGGGAGCAACTCACGAGGCACGACGAACGCACGAACGGGCCGATTGCACGAACGGGGCAGCAACGGGGCTGGCTGGGCGCGATGGGGCGCAGAAATGGGCGAGCTGGGCGCGCTGGGTGCGCACGCTGCGCGCGCGGGCGACACAGGGGCGTGCGGGCGAGCGGCGGGAGGCTCGGCTGGGCGCTGGCGATGCGACACGACACGGAGCTGGCGAGGACGCGCGCGCGGGCACGAGGCGATGCGCGGCGTGGCTTTCGCGAGCGCTCGCTGCACTACGCGCGACGGCGGCGAACAGGCGAACAGAGAATCGGAGGAAACGAACTCGATTCCGGGCGATTGGGGAAGATTCGACGCGCGAATGGAAGCTGGATCACTTCCCCTACACCATCTGCACAAAACCCACACGAATCTCCTCACTCCCACTACGGTGAACGAAATCGGAACTAGGGAAAGAAGATCGGATTTTTGAAGGAAAGGAGGAGGAAGAAGCTTACCTCTTTGCTCGGGGATGGAAAACGACTTCGAATTGGAGAAAGGAACTCGATCGAATCGAGGTCGGCGAGAGAAAATCGCGAGAGGGAGCTCGGATCGGCCGAGGAAGAAAGGAGAAGGAAGAAGAAGAAAATGGAGAAGGAGCTTCGTAGCCTGCTTTTTTTTAAACCGACGCACGAAGACAAGCTTATATATTAGATCGCGCGATTAAGATAACAAACGCGCGCGCGGTGGCTCTCACTGGCCGAGCCTCTCGCCTAGCACACATGACACGCCCTTGGTTCGATTCCTGCTCGACGCGCTATTTATTTCCCTATTTATTTTTACTCCTTCCCAAGCCCAAATGCCTTCACCAAAAATCCCGATCCTATTCAAATTGACTCATAATTATTCCGGCAATTTTCAACTTCAAAACCGGCCCGACCCAAAATTACCAAAATGCCCCTGGGCCTCCCGGGAAGACCGGGATGAAATTTCCGGGCCGTTACACTTTGGTTGTACTAAGTGAAACTCAATAATTGTGGTTTGTAGTTTGTTCTGGACTTCGTTTCTTTTGCTTGATCTTGATTGGTTTCAGGTTGTTGTTGTTGTTGTTAGCAAGCTGAGTTCTTCATTTATGAAAGTTTGTTCCTCAGAGTTTCAAGGTTGTATTAGTTGTTGTAGTTCTTTTCAGTTGATTTTTCAAGGCTTGTCAGAAAATGCTGTGAGCTCTTGTTTAGTGTCTACAAGGAAGCAAGAAGAAATGCTTGTTGAACTAGTAGTTACAGTTGAGGCAATTTAATTTGTATTGACATGTTGTTGGCTTTGAGACCTTGTTGGAAAAAAAATGTTGTGAGGTAAGTTGTGTAATTATTGAAAAGCAAGAAAAGTGTTCGGTTTGAGTTGTTTTGGAAGTGTAACAAGCTAGTCGAGTTGTGCAGTTATTTTAGTTTCGTCAATGTTCGATGTATGGTTTCAAGTTGTGTTAGGACTCGTGTTCCTTGTTGTTTGACATTTTAAGGTAGGACGTTGTCCGTAGTTGAAGCCGATCGTCTCAAGATCATTTATAGTTCAAGGTGAAAATTGTTTTCTGGGTATTTTAGTGTGGATTTTGTTGTGATTTTCTTTTAAACCCTAAAATTGTTGTTGTTTTATCATTTCTATATATATAAAAAAAGGGTTAAAGGTTGATGGCTTGTGTGTGTTGCAAGGAAAAAGGAGTTTCAGGTTTAGTTGTTTGCTAGTATCCACCTTGTTGCTTGTTTTTTTAATGTTTAGTTTCCAGTATTTGTGTTTCTTGCTTGATTCTCACTCTTTTGCTTTATTGAATTGTACTTGTGTTGTTCGTTGTCTAGTTGAGTTTTTGTGCCTATTGAAGGGTTAAGTTCTTTGTTTTGGAGTTAGTTCGAGAATTAGTAACTTTCGGGGACGAATCAAGATTTTCTTTTAAAAATCATTTTGTTTTCCCTCATTTTTTTTATTTTGTTAGAATTAATTCCTGAAAAATTAAGTTTGGTGTTTTTTTTTTTTTTTTTTTTTTTTTTTTTTTTTTTATATTTTAGTCTTTAAGGTTATTTTTCAAGTTATTATTCTATGGGTCAAATATTTAATTTATTGTGTAGGTTTTTCTTTGGAGTTAATGGTGGCTTTTCAATTTTGAATCCAACCAAAACCTTAGAGAATTCTTTCTGTTCGGCTTAGTAAATTTATGATTTAAAATAAAATATTTGGATGACATTTGTTTTATTTTAAATAGTTGGAATAAGTTATTTTTAATAACTTTTCTATGTTTTCCTGTACGTTTCTAGCAAGCAATTTCTTTCTTGGGAAATTGTAGTAACTAGATCACATTTTAAAAGTATTTGCAAATATAGACGCCGAAGTTTTTTTTTGCAAAGTTAATTTTTTTTATAAAAAATCGTAATTATTAATTTTTTCTTAATACCATTTTACCCTTCCTCACATTTAATATTCAATTTTCGAATTAAATGCCCCATTTTGCATCCTTCCCATCCTTTTAAAACATATAATACATAATTGTCAACTCTTTTAATGCAATGAGATTTAATTCCTTTTCTCATTTATCTTTCTTCTTTATTCCTATTCCGTTTTCGTTTAACTTTTCTTCCTCCATTTTCATTTCTTCAGCTCCATTCAAACTTTCTTTTCACATTTCGGCCACCACGTGAATTTTTGTTGACCACAAAGTTTCGATCGGACAGTATAATCATACGTCTTTAGTCATCTATTCTCAATAATCTTCGTTTTTCACAGTATTTGTATTACGTTTTTGTTCCTTATTCATCACCATTAGCGAGTTGTTTGTTCGTTCCAAAGATAAATCGTGATCCGATATGTCTCAGATGGTTTAGTATGGTATGTTTTATTCCTATTCTATCATTTTTGTACATTTAACTCATTTAAATTCTAGTATTTAGAATGTCAAAAATCATGTTTAGGAATGCAGTAAAATCATATGTAGAACAATAGTTTCTTCATACTTTGATTTTCATATTCTTGTATAATTGATTGTATACACATCTACAAAACTGTACAATTGAGTATATACCGTATGTTCATACGGTGTTTTTAGGTTAGTTATACAGTACATCTTCTCATTATAAGTTCATCAATTATTCCATTCGTATAATACCATTAATACTATTGTTTGTCATGTAGAGTATGATATGTTTTAATCCTACTCTGTCATTTCTCTATATTTAATTTATTTATATTTCAATCTTTAGAATGTCAAAAATCATGTTTAGAAATGCAGTAAAATCATATGTAGAACAATAGTTTTTTCGTACTTTGATTCCCATATTCTGGTATAATTGACAATATACACATCTGCAAAGCTGTATAATTGAGTATATATCGTATGTTCATAGTGTGTTTTTAGGTTAGTTATACTGTACATCTTCTCCTTATATGTTCATCAATCATTCCATTTGTATAATACGATTAATACTGTAGTTAGTCATGTACTGTTATATTACTGTATAAACTATACAAAACTCTATATATTTCATTATTTTACTATCCATATTGTATAACTTACACGGTACATTTATGGTTTATTATTCATTTTATTCATGTCTAATACATTTTTCGTACTTATATTACTATCCATTACATTTCTATTCCACAATACGGTATTGTTTATATACATGTATATTATACGACTTATAATATAAATTTTTGTAATACTATACAACGTTTCCTTATAGGTTCAACAAGCATCTCAATCCCTATTGCACATAGTGGTCAGTGAGATGAAAATGAAGATGTATCATAATCATGAAGTAGCTGAAGAGTGTTGCATAAATATTGAGGAATGCATTCACCCAATGATGATTTTACATTACAGTTTTTTTTATGCTGAACACTTTCAGTTTCAATTTTGTAATCCATGAGACCTTTTTTTATTTTTTACTAATCTCACTTTAAATAGTAATTTTGTGTGAGATTGCTCCAACAGTATGAGTCTCTATCAATTCACAAATATTACGTATGTTATTTCCAAACGTTTTACTATACGATATTGTACATTCAAAAACTTATATATTTAAATTATTTGTTCGTTGTTGCAAACATATTAAATCACACTACAAGTGTCCATATCAGCAAATTAAACATTTTTAAAAAACATAAAGTTTTAAAATACAGTATGCTACATGTTATATTATGGGTGTACCGTATATACCAAGTTATTTCAGTACTGTGCTTATTAAACGAGTTCTGATTTCAATTAACAAAATTGAACGTTCAACAACTCATACGGTCTATTTATGAACAAAATTACCAGGATCAAATAACATGTAAATTATTAACTATACTGTACATGTACATTACTAACCGTACTGTATGTAAATGACAACTCAACCTCTAAGAATATACTGTTGCCACTTTCGTTCATCAATTAATGCACCATAAATTGACGATTTCTGGATTTCCATAATTAATGCACCGTAAATGCAGGTTTCTAGTTTTTCTCAATTAATGCACCATAAATTGACAGTTTCTAGTTTGGAATGGGAGGTGAATTTTTTTTTAAAAAATTTCACTTCCCAAATGAAAAACCAATAAAGTAAGGGTATTGTTGTAATTCATTATTTTCGAAGTTTATAAGATATTAAAATAAATTCTAATTTTGATAATATTGATGGAGATGCATATATTTGTAAATACTTTTCAAATAAGGTCTATTTATGAAAAAAGCCCAAAAAAATAAAAATAAAATAATATATATATATATATATATATATATTTAACTTTTCATTATTCTGTAGGTTACTGTGTTGATAATTAAATATATATATATAAAAAAGGACAAATAGTGTCTCCTTCTTCACAAGCTTCATCTTCCCCGCAAGCACACCCTCGACTGATAACTTTTTCGCCGTCGAATTTCGTGTGTTGCTGTCGTAAGAGTTCAAATTTCGCGAGCCGAGCCGCGAAATCGTTTCGTCGTTCATCACTTCGGCGTCGGCCAGAAAAACCCATTTCAATATTAGATCCGAACCACAGAATCCGTCAGATTTCACCGCCGTTCGTTTCTAAACATTATCGAATTTGGTCTGTGGTAAGCGCCGGCTTCTTCCCGAGGGGTATTTGTGTAGCGCAACTGTGTTTGCGCGAGAAATTGGCCAAACCCACATCGTAACCGCAAATCCGAGCTAGTTTTTCGCTAGATCCAGTCGTGTAGTTTCTGTGACTCTCCAGTACTGACCAATCCACGCGCGGAGGCATTCCTTCTCATCGTTTGGGCCACATACCCACGACCACATCTGATCTGTGTGCCCGTATCCGTCTAACCCGCGAACCCAGCTGGTTGAAGTTAATTGGTTGTTGTGTTCTTGGGTTCTTGTTGTATTAAATTAATTGGACTTTAAATATTAGTTTTTTAAATGAATTTTGGGGTTGTTGGAGTTCTTTTAAAATGGGTTTTGAGCTGCTGCAGATTTAAGTTTGGACCCAAATTTCAAAATGTGATTTTAGTATTTTTGGTTATTATTATTTCTTTGGGACTTAACCGTTTAAATGGGCAGTAAGGTGCTGGATTTTGTTTAAATTATTGGGTTCTTTAGTTCATTTTTTTAATGGAGTTTAGGCTCATAATGTAGTATTTGATTTTTAAAAGCTAAAGGGCATGGCTTTTGGTTATATTTTAAAATGTCAATTAATTGTGATGATTTGAATATTTAAAATCCTTGACTGTGAATTTGGAAAATAATTATTTAGAACTCTTTTAAATAAGAATCATATGGAAAATATGGTATCTAATAGTATGAGTTTTAATGATTAACCATTATTCTTTTTAATTTTGGGGTGGGATGCTTTATTGCTCACAAAATTACGAGTTTAGGTCCCAATGTTAATCTTGAGTTGTGGTTATTCTAGGCCCAAATTTGTAGCTCGTTCGAGGGTTTAGCTCGCTATTTTGAAGAGTTTTGTATCTTCAAAGGTAAGGACTTTTACCTAAGGATGTGTGGTCCTTAAATGCATTGTTTGCTTGATATTTGATTGATAATTTGTTAGATTATCTATGAGATGCATGGATTTAGTCTTTGAGCTAAGTTTGACCTCGTTGACTTCTATACTTGTTGTTTGAGCTATTGCTTATCATATTTTTCAATACGAATATTCTTTGTGCTTGATTCTGTTTAGTAGTATGGGATGCTGAATAGTAAATAGGATGATTGTAACTTATAGGACCAGTTGCATTCCCTATAGGTTTTATTAGGACTAGTTGAGTTCCTAATCTTTAATAGGGCCAGTTGAGTCCCTACTTATTTATAAGACCAGTAGCATTCTTATAAATTTTATTATGACCAATTGAGTTCCTAATCTTTAATAAGGCTAGTTGAGTCGCTACTTTATTATAGGACTAGTAGCGTTCCTATAAATTTTATTAGGACTTGTTGAGTTCTTAATCTTTAATAGGTCTAGTTGAGTCCCTACATTATTATAGGACCAGTAGTGTTCCTATAAGTTTTATTAGGACCAGTTGAGCTCCTAATCTTAATAGGGTCAGTTGAGTCCCTACATTATTATAGGACTAGTAGCATTCCTATAGGTTTTATTAGGGCCAGTTGAGTCCCTAAATTTAGATAGAACTAGTAGAGCTTCTATTCTAGAACCAGTTGAGTTCTTGTTGGTAATCACTTGGACCGAATAAGTTTCTTATGTAAATAGGTCAGACAAGTACCTGAATAGGTGGAACTAGTTGTGTTTTACCCAATTAGCTGAGCCTAGAGGTTCTCAGCTTAGAGCTCTGAGTCTGAGCATGTTGTAGATAATGAGAGCAGTTGTTGGTTATATGTTGAGCTGATGTATGCATTTTTTTACTCTAGGTGCGAGTTCTTACTGAGTAATTCCCATTACTCACCCTTATCATTTTCCCCCCTCCTGGTGCTGAGGTATACCGAGACGGATGAGCTGGACGAGGTTGTGAATCGTAGGGGTCATGTGTCTTGTTATTTATTAACTGCATTTCTATTCCGCGTGAACTATTTAATAAATGTTTATTTCAACTCAGAAATTTGTATGTATATTTTGAATCATTCTTGGCCAGGAGAACGTTTTACCGTTTTACCTTTTTATAATATTCAATTTGTTTTAATAAAGAGCATATTTTGATTTTAAATTTTTTTAGACTTGTTGAGTTTTTAATCACGCATGCTAGTAAAGTTCTACTAAAATTAGTTATTTTAGTCGGGTGTTTACAGTTGGTATCAGAGCTCAGAGTCATAGATTTTTGTAGACTGACTTACTAAGTAAGTCGCTGTATCCCCATGATCTTCAACGCTCTAGTCACTGTCAGATATGTTGGGAATAAGGGTTTAAGCATACTTTAGCATGTTAAAAAAAAGAAGAAAAAATTATTGTGTTTCTTCTCTATGCGAGAAAACTCACTACTAGCCACTTCATCGTTGTCGTTTTTCCTCTAACGTCGTCGGAAACAAATTGTGGTTGTGCCGATTTTCTTCCCGAGGGGCATCTGAGTAGTGCAACTACGTTTGAGCGAGAAGTCGACCAAACCCATGCTCGTAACCAGTAGATTAGTCGTTTAGTGTCTTTTATGACATCTACTTGTTGCTTGTTAGTAGTCCTAGTTGCGGGCTAAGTGTTTTTTTATTCGAGCGCGTATTTTTAAGCATGTTGATAATCGAGAATCTAGAGGATAGACTGAAGAGTTTGAAGTTCCATGAGCAAGTTTGTCAACTTCTGAGGTTTGGCCATGTGTTGTATCCTCATTAACACTTGAGGTACCAATTGTTGTTAAACAATAGACAGTATAATGTTTGTTGGTTTTTTGACCAATTATCTAAAATTAATTAATTTTAATTAATTAATTAATGTTTTGATGATAACAAACTTGATTTTTTTTTTACTGATATTATTGGAGTTTTTAAGCGTTTATTATGTAGATCTTGGAGAGACAATTCCAACGCATTTTGAATCGTGCAAATCGGAGTTAAAATGAAGAAGATATGGACAAATGAAGATTTGAAGAAAAATCTCCTAAGAAAAACAACGAGTTTTTCATTTTCAAATTGTTTTCTTTTTAACCCAAACTCATTTCATCTTCTAATCATTCAATCCCATCCATATACACCTTTGTCCTAAATCTAATGGGCACAATTCATCATATCTTCATCAAATCTCGTCCGTCAATCATTTTGCCCTAAATCCAATGGACACCTTTTCATCTTATCCCTATAAAATCTATAGCCTCCATAACAAAAAGAAGACAACAACATTATCATTCTCAAAGTTTCAAAAAGTGTCATTTGCTTCACACATTCTTGAATTGACGCATCGCAAATTTTGTGAAGAAGTTGTCAACGCCTAACTTGTGTATCTTGCCTACAAGAGGTATATTGTAAGGTTTCATGTTTATTTTTTATTTTGGATTTGTATTAAGGTGTGGGGTACACCTTGGGTTGTGAGAAACTACAATTGGTTTAATCCTGAACCGGTAAAAGGATTTGAGTTTCTCTTTAGCCTTAAAAAAGAGGGTAGTAGTGGTTTAATCCTGAACCCGTGAAAAGGATTTAAGTTTCTCTTTAGCCTAGGAAAAAGAGGGTCGTGTCGGTTTGGTTCTCACCCGCAAGAGGATCGCCTAGTAAAATACCCAAGAAGTAGTCTTGGAGAGTGGAGTAGGATTTCCGAACCACTATAAACTTCGGTGTTTTCTCTCTTCCTTAACTTTTACTTTTTGTGATTTTAATTATTTCATATTATAATTTATTGTTGGGTGATTTTATATTAACAAAACTTAGATCGTAAAAGTATTATTTTTAAATAACTTAAAAAGTTGGCGAACCCTATTCACCCCCTCTAGTGTTACCTTTCGATCCTACAATTGGTATCAGAGCGGGTTGCTCTTGTTTTTAATAGAAAATATTTTTTCAAAAAGTGTGTATTTGATATCCATTTGTTTGAGTTTTACTTCTTCAATTGGTATTGTATTTTTGAAAAATATTTTTTTTCGAAAAGCTTAATTGCTAGAGTTATGACAACTTTAGATGTTCTTGAAAGTCATTGCATTGATAAACCTTTATTTTTTGATGGTACGAATTATGAAGTTTGGAGAAAGATAATGAAAATATTTTTGCTCGGTATTGATTTCAATTTTTGGTATGTTTGCGAACATGATTTATCAAAATTGAAATTGAATGAAAATTTGATCTCTTGCAATGCTAAAGTTATGAATATTATGTATAATGCTCTAGATAGTAAGCTATGTGATAAAATTGCACATTTTAAATATGTTTATGATGTTTCGTATTTTCTTGAAAATATGTATAGTGTAGAAAATTTTCATTGTACTACAAATGATCTATTTGATGTGAAGGAGAATTGTAATTCTCAAAACCAAGAAATTTTTTATGAAGTGGAATATGAAAAATGTGATGGAGCCTGTCAATGCTTAACGGATCATTTGAATGAGGATTTTGACCACAAAAGTGATGAAGATGAGGTAAATCAAGAATCTTTTACTTATGATGAATTACTTGATGCATTTGAAAGCATGCAACATGATTTTAAAATTTTTGTATGTCAAACTATCAAAGAAATATAAAGTATTATCTAATGAAAATAAATCTTTGATAGATGAAAATGCATGTTTGAAAAATGAATCTAAAAATTTATTGTTGCAAAATGAAATTGATGCTTGTAATAATGAGCAAAGTTCATTGAAGGATAAAATCAAATTTCTTGAGAAAGAGAATGGAAATTTTAAATCTTTATCTTGTGATTTGAAAATTGAATTAAATGATTTGAAAAATAAAAATGAGAAAATTGATTCTTATTGTTTGAAGTTAAAAGAGGAAATTGCTAGTCTTAAAAATAAAAATATTGATTTAGAAACTAGCAATATATCTTTAGAAAGTGAAAATTTTGCCTTAATTGACAAAATTAAATTTCTTGAATTTGATAGTCAAGAGAAAAATAGTCTTTTGCATGTGCTTAGAGAAAAAGAATCATTTACTAATAGAGAGCTTCAAATTGCAAAAGAATCAATTAAGAAATTGACTGTGCTCAACAATTAGATAACATTATTGATATTAGTAAATCTTGTAATGATAAAAAGGGATTAAGCCGTGCAAATGAAAAATGTTCACATAATCCTAATATTAGCTTTGTTAGAGCTACCCCTATTATGCCTAGACAATTTCATGCTATATCTAAATGTGCTCATAGTGAAAATTTTAATCACAAGCATGAAAAATGTAGTGATTTACATGAAAAGTCAAATATTGTGTCTAATCATAAAAATATTAGAAATATGTATGTAAAATCAAAATTCGTGCATATATGTCATTATTGTGGAGTTAAAGGTCATGTTTGACTAAATTGCTTTAAATTGAAAAATGCTCCTAGAAAGAATTTATTTGAGAAAAATATTGTGCAAAATCATTTTGTGAAAAATAAATTCTTACCAAATGTTGTTTGTTATACTTGTGGTAAAATTGGTCATAATTATTATAGTTGTTATTTTCCTAAGTTGAATGTTAGAAATATTGGTTCCAATTTGAAATGGGTTCCAAAATCCATCATAACTAACAATGAAGAACCCAAGAAATGGGTACCAAAATCCTTGTTTGAACTTTCCTTGTAGGTGTTATTTCAAAAGTCAAGTAAGTTCTTTGGATTTCAAATTTGAAATTATTCAAATGAAGTAATTATGCAACAAAGGAAAATGACATGTTTGGTAACTCTTTATTTTTGAATTATTGAGATAAATGTTCTATTGATACTTATTATGGAAAATATTTCTTCAATGATTTGAATGTTTAAATTTGACTTTCTAGAATTTAACAAAGGAAAATTTGCACATTCGGTAATTTTATATTTTTGAATTTATAATATATATTTATTTAAATTTACTATAGAAAGTATTTGAAATTGACTTCCTAAAATTTATTAAATTAAATATCTTGAGAAATTTGAAATCTTGTTTGACATTTTTTGGCATCTATCTAAATAATTGCATATTTTTATGATTATGGATTATTTGCTCTTAAATATTATAATCAATTATTTTCAAAATTTATCCATAATTCTTATTACCTTACTATTTGAATTAGTGATACCATGATTAAAAGTTGAATATCTATTTTGGTACATGATTATATTCCTTACTAATAAAATTTGATTTACTAATAATTTCATAACACTTTGATTATTTAAACTTTGGTTGATTGAAATTATAATTATTGAGAAATGAAATATGGATATCGTAAAATAAGATATTGTATGTCTTTTGGCCATGAATTATGTTTTGATGATTATTTTTGCTATTTATGAAGTTTATTGATTTAAATTCAATTTGAGTAGTTTGATTGTCCTATGTGTTGAATATATGTGCGAAGCTTTTATTTTTTAATTCTATTTTATAGGGGGAGTTTTTATTTTTTGAAATAGGGGGAGTTTTTATGAAATTGATTAAAATACTTGAATCCCGCTGTAACTTACTCAAAAGTGATTTGTTTTATATTTGAAATGCTATCATAATTTTTATTGTTTGATTTACTATCAATTGGTATCATTATTTTTCAAAAATTGGTATCTCTTTTATATTTATTATTTTATTATTATTATTATTATAAAGAGAATGCTTATTTTTAGGGGGAGTTTAAATCATTTATTGTGTGAATTTAATATTGATAAAGTAATTTATTGTTGAGTATATTCCTCATTGTATATCTTTTTAATTAAGAGGTTTTAACGCATTACTGAAAATTGATTTAAGAAGAAGAATTCATTTGAAATTGTGTTTTATATTTATCCTTAGATTTTTTATGCGTCAAATGTCTTTTTGTCTCATAGGAGAAGAGAGTGTTAAATTGATTTTTTAAAGGGTAGTAATGTGGGGATCTTTCATTAAAGAAAGTTTTAAATTATTTTTTTCCCTTCAATTTCTTTTTGATTGATTCCAAAAAGGGGAGAGTTAATAAGAAAAATAAAAATATGTCATCATTAATTATGTGTGTTGATTATACATGTAGTTTATATCTTACATCGCACACTACTTTATATTTCATTTTTCTTGTATAGTTTGCCATCGTCAAAAAGGGGAGATTGTTGGCTTTTTGACCAATTATCTGAAATTAATTAATTTTAATTAATTAATGTTTTGATGATAACAAACTTGATTTTTTTGTACTGATATTATTGGAGTTTTTAAGCATTTATTATGTAGATCTTGGAGAAACGATTCCAATGCATTTTGAATCGTGCAAATCGAAGTTAAAATGAAGAAGATATGGACAAATGAAGATTTGAAGAAAAATCGCCTAAGAAAAAAAAACGAGTTTTTCATTTTCAAATTGTTTTCTTTTTAACCCAAACTCATTTCATCTTCTAATCATTCAATCCCATCCGTATACACCTTTGTCCTAAATCTAATGGGCACAATTCATCATATCTTCATCAAATCTCGTCCGTCAATCATTTTGCCCTAAATCCAATGGACACCTTTTCATCTTATCCCTATAAAATCTATAGCCTCCTTAACAAAAAGAAGACAACAACATTATCATTCTCAAAGTTTCAAAAAGTGTCATTTGCTTCACACATTCTTGAATTGGCGCATCACGAATGTTGTGAAGAAGTTGTCAACGCCTAACTTGTGTATTTTGCCTACAAGAGGTATATTGTAAAGTTTCATTTTTATTTTTTATTTGGGATTTGTATTAAGGTGTGGGGTACACCTCGGGTTGTGAGAAAATACAATTGGTTTAATCCTGAACCAGTAAAAAGATTTGGGTTTCTCTTTAGCCTTAAAAAAGAGGGTAGTAGTGGTTTAATCCTGAACCCGTGAAAAGGATTTAGGTTTCTCTTTAGCATAGGAAAAAGAAGGTCGTGTCGGTTTGGTTCTCACCCGCAAGAGGATCGCCTAGTAAAATACCCAAGAAGTAGTATTGGGGAGTGGAGTAGGATATCCGAACCACTATAAACTTCGGTGTTTTCTCTCTTCCTTAACTTTTACTTTTTGTGATTTTAATTCTTGCATATTATAATTTATTGTTGGGTGATTTTATATTAACAAAACTTAGATTGTAAAAGTATTATTTTAAATAACTTAAAAAGTTGGCGAACCCTATTCACCCCTCTAGTGTTGCCTTTCGATCCTACAATGTTGTCGTCACCGAGGGATGTGACATTAATGGTCTTGCTTATAGAAGGACCTAAAGTTTATTTGTAGCAGCACTTCGCGTTATGTTTGCTGGAATGCTTTGTTTAACACAAAGCCTTGGTGTAGGCCCGGATCAGGCCAAAATCGTACAGGTTTCTTGGATGTTTCAGATGACTACAAATTAATTAATTTTGTTTATTTGTTTCCCTAAAGTCTATCATACAAGCTATGTAATTTGGAAAAGCCACAATCACACACATGTGAGCTAACCCATGGCTACAATTTACAATCATTTGAAATAATTACGTATTGTAAAATCGTGTATAGAATGGAGTAATTGATAATAAACTAAGGCGTCAGTTCAATTTATTAACTATCAATCATTGAAAAAAATAAAATAAAATAATCCATAAACTAAAGAAAATTCGATCAGGTCCAAAACTACACTGAATTATAACTATCCTTCAATTGGAAATTAAAACTAACTACTCATAAAGGAAAGAAAGAAAAAGGAAAATAAAAATATGCCAAAAGTCAATCCAATTAAAGCTTCTACCCTTCTTTGTATTTTTTCTTATTTGTCCAGCAGCTTCAAACCTTGTATAAATTCAAAGTCGATACAATTGAATCTCTAATTATGGCTACTTCCTCCCCTTACGACACCTCCAAACACACATTTATATGTGTTATAAAAAAACCTATTTTTATTTTTTGTTCATTTATTTATATTTCAATGTATTTTCTTAAATTCAAACCAAAAATATAAATTCAAAGCCTATTTTACTACTATTTTGGCAATTCGTCCTATAGATTAAATAAGTCATAATATCTATAATTAACCACAATATTAAATCTAAATATGGGAAAATTAGATCCAATAAATATAATATTTTTAGAACTTATCAAATTCTCCCACACTTAATTCATGCTTGTCCTCAAGTATGCCTTAACATATCAATTTTTTTTAGAGAATTCACCATCAGCAACACATTTTACCTCTTGTATTATTTGCAGCAGAATTTTTAAAATAATTCATCTATAGCACATTGATTTCTATTACTCAATTAGTGATAGAACTCAATTTGGATTTCTATAACTGATAGAAAACTCAAGCAGTGATATAATGAGTTTATCATTTATTGAATTCGATCACTAATAGAATTCAACCAGTGATAGAACTCAATTTAAATTTTCTGCTACAAATGAATTAATTTTGATTTCTGCTATAGATGGGAACACTTTACCCTTTTTTGTTATACATGCAAAATCCACTTCTTTTTACTCTATTTTCATCTAGCTTAATATCAAAGAATATCAATAAAGTCAATCACACATCATATTGAATTTCAATCAGAATAAAAAAAGTATGAGCTTTCATAGGATACATTTTGTTTAGAAACTCAAGTATCTCATCAAATCATCAAAATCAAATGCCACAAGACTTAACACTTTTGCATGGTTTCGCTCAATACTCTCAAAATATTTAAGGTGTTTTTACGCTAAAAACCAAAACATAGCATGTTATTACCAAGGCTTGCTAGTGAATTAAATTTCCTTCACAATAAATGAATTGAATGCAAAAATCAAAGGAACTTCATAAAGAGTTGTAATGGGGCTTAGATAAAGGGTATAGCAATGTCAAATAACAAACACAAAAAAATACAATGCAAAACATACATAATTTGACCACACCCTTCATATTTGCAGTAGGAATCTTGGAGAAACCATAATAACTCATTTTTTGTTGGCAAAATTTTCTCCACAATATGTATAAGTTTTTTTTTTCTTTGAACTAATGTATAATTTATTATTTTTAAGGGAATGTTTTTTCTCAACTTTTTTTTTTCACTTTCCACCATTTTTTTCAACCATTATTAACTACCAAGCAACATTTTCCTCTTGTCTCGACAAAGGTGCAACGATTGAGTCTAACAAATGAGATGACCTAAGGCTAGATATGAAGTGCTATTGTCAAGAAAGAAAAAAAAAGGCTCAAAGTTTCTAACTAATGGAGAAAATTCAAAGCTGAGAATTTTAAAAGTAAAAAAGTGGTTAATCCTAATTGCTCTTATCATATTAAAGCTTATGTACAAAAATTTGGTCTCAAAATGCATTCACAAGCAAGTTTTAGAATAAACGCACTAAGTTTGATATCACTCAACAACAAATAAATTGAGCAAAATATAATTTGTTGCTTATAGGCTCAAAAGCTCACTGGAATAGGTTATTTGCATTAAGTTTTGTACATTTTCAATCAATAAATCGATGAGACACTATCATAATTTTTTTAAAAAAAAACTCTAATCATGCTCATCTCTTTCATGCCTTAAAAATTCAAACTAAAATCCATTCATAACTTACAAGACATTCAAAGATATCAACAAAGACTCAAGGTTTCAACAGGAAAATCAATACATGTGAATTAAAGCATTCAAAATTCTATCCAAACCTCCCCCACACCTAAACTATACAATGTCCTTAATGTATAACAAATTAAATAAAATGTTCACAAAAAAAATAATAAATAAAAAGATTAGGAAAGAATTTAATATGATAGTTTATTGTGTTGAGAGAGTTGGTGGTCATACTTTATTGAAAATTAATGCACTACACAAATAAATATATGAGAAAAATATTTAATTCATATCAAACCACCCCCAAACTTATTCTTTGCATGCTTATAACATAAACATTCTAAATAAAATCAAAGCAAGAATAAAAAGGAAACAGAAAAACCCTCATGAAATTTAAAGGTTGAAGTTGTCGTGGATGTCGCCATTCAAGAATGATATATTTTCTTATCTTCAGATTATTTGATTTCCTACAAAATTGAAAAAACACAAGCTGAGTTAGCTATATGAAGGGCAAATTTTTATAGTAGATTGCTCGACGACTTGAACATGATATTGATTGTCTTTATATTATATCTATTATTGCAAATGAAAAAACATATACCAGAAAAGCTGCATTTTCTTCTGGATTATATTACACACATATTGATGTTATTGAAACATATGCTACAATAAACTCGAAGTTCATGAATCCAGATATATTCTCAATTTGATATGATTGATTAGATCATACATGGTCAATAATGATAAGAAGAATTATTGTGAATACAAGTGGATATTCATTAAAAAATTAAAAAAAATATATATAATGAATTGTTATGTTCTGCTTGCTCTCAAGGAAAATTGAAATTAGACCATCACCGTCTAAAGTGGAAATTGAATCACCTACATTTTTCGAACGAATTCAAGGTGATATATGTGAACCTATAAATCCTCCAAGTGGACCATTTAAATATTTTATGGTTCCGATTGACGCATCTAGTAGATGGTCACATTTAAGTTTATTATTAAGTCGAAATCTTGATTTGCAAGATTACTTGCTCAAATAATAAAATTAAGAGAAAAATTTCCTAATTATGAAATTAAATGCATTCCTCTTGATAATTCTGGTGAATTTACATTTCAAACATTCAATAATTATTGTACATTTATTGGAATAACTATTGAACATCATGTAGCTCATGTTCATACACAAAAATAGTTTAGCAGAATAATTCATAAAACGTTTGTAATTAATTGCAAGACCATTACTTATGAGAGAAAAACTTTCGATATCTGTATGGGGACATGTTATTTTGTATGCAACATCACTTATATGCATTAGGCCTGCAGCTTAGCATAAGTACTCACCAATACAATTAGCATATGGTCGGGAGGTTAGTATTTCTCATTTGCGCATATTTGGATGCACAATATATGTTCCAATTGCTCCACCATAACATACTAAGATGGGTTCTTGAAGAAGGCTAGGAATATATGTTGATTTTTATTCCCCGTCAATTATTAGATATCTTGAGCCCCTAACAGGTGATGTATTTACTGCAAGATTTGTTGATTGTCTCTTTAATGAGATAAATTTTTCAACATTAGGGGGAGAATTTAAGAAGTTGGAAAAAGAAATTGCATGAAGTGCATCTTCATTATCTCATTTTGATCCCTGAACAAACCAATGTGAACTAAAAGTTCAAAAATTAATCCATTTACAAAATATAGCAAATCAAATGCCAGATGCATTGGTAGATTCTAAGAAAGCGACCAAGTCATATATACCAGCTATAGATTCTCCATCTAAAATTGAAATCCCAACATAGCAAGTTTTTGCAGCTAAAGAGTCAGCAGCACGCTAGAAGCGTGGTAAACCAATAGGTTCTAAAGATATAAATCATTGAAAAAGAAAAGAAGTTAATAGTTAAGATAACACAATTGAAAATGTAGATATTCTTAAAGAATCTCTTGACATGACTCATAATAAGAGTATCAAAGATACTAAAATAAATGAGAGATAATAATGAGATTTCAATAAATTATGCCATGACGAGAAAAAAATGGAATAAAAAGGATGTAGTTGTTAACGAAATTTTTTCTCACAACGTTGCTCACAATATTATTTATGAAAATGAAGATTTTGAACCTAGATCTATTGGAGAATGCAACATAGAAAAGATTAGCTTAATGGAAAGCAGCAATCGAAGCAGCATTACAATCACTTTCAAAACGTAAAGTTTTTGGACTTGTAGTGTGTACACCTGAAAATGTAAAACATGTTGGATACAAATGAGTATTTGTACACAAAAGAAATGAAAAAAATGAAGTCACAAAAGATGCAAAGCAAGACTTGTTGCACAAGGATTCTCACAAAGACCTGATATTAACTATGACGAAACATATTCTCCTATGGTGGATGCAATTACATTGAGATATCTAATTAGCATGTCTATATATGAAAAACTTGACATGCATCTAATGGATGTCGTCACAACATATTTATATGGATCTTTGGATAATGATATTTCTATGAAAATTTCAGAAGGATTAAAGATACCAGAATCATATAATTTAAATTTAAAGGAATTATATTCGATTAAATTAAAACGATCTTTATATGGATTAAAATAATCCTGGTGAATATGGTTTAACTGTTTAAGTGAATATTTATTAAAAGAATGGTATAAAAATAAGGGGCTTTTGCATGTGTATTACAAAATGGTTAAAATATTCCATGAATAGCACAATAATGAAAATATTTGAACATATAGCAAAAAATGTAAATTGATAGACTTCCATATTGATAGATTCTATTGATAGAGGCTGATAGAATCAATTACTAATAAATAAAGTAAATTGATAGACTTTCATAAGATTCTATCAATAAGAACTGATAGAATCAATTACTGATAAAATTGATAGACTTCCATCATTAGAGAATGATAGATTCTATCGAAGTCTTCTATAAAAAAGATAAATAATTTTTTTTTTAAATGGCAGAATTTGCTATAAAAGAATTATTTTTCAAAATGTGCTATGATTGTAAACTGTGGTAAAAAAGTTGCTATACAGTGCAAATTTCCTAAAAAAAACCCTATTTGTCCACGTGTTTTTATAAAAAAAATCATAGTTAGGATTTGTCATTATTGTTGTATATGTTGATGACTTAAATATAATTAAAACTCCTAAAGAGCTTTCAAAGGCAGTAGAATATCTTAAGAAAAAATTTGAGATTAAAGATCTTGGAAAAAGAATTCTGCCTTGGCTTGCAAATTGAGCACTTAGCAGATGAGATATTTATTCATCAATCAACTTATATAGAAAAGATTTTTAAAATGTTTTATATTGACAAAGCACACTCGTTGAACATTCCAATGGTTGTTCGATCACTAGATGTGAATAAAGACATATTTCGACCTCGAAAAGAAAATGAAGAACTAATTGGTTATGAAGTACCATACCTTAGTGCAATAGGTGCACTTATGTATCTTGCTAACAATACACAACCTGATATACCATTTTCAATAAATTTATTAGCTAGAAATATTTTTTCTCCTAAAAAAAGGCATTGAAATGGAGTTAAGCATGTACTTCGTTATCTTCGAGGAACGACATATATGGATGTGTGTTATTCTAACCAATCAAATTTTGATCCTCGTTGGTTATGCAGATGTTGGATATTTGTCTGATCCTCACAAAGCTAAGTCTCAAACTGATTATTTATTTACATGTGGATGAACTGTTATATCATGAAAATCTATAAAGCAGACCATTACTACAACATCTTCAAATCATGCTGAAGTCCTTGCTATACATGATGCTAGTCAAGAATGTGTATGGTTGAGATCAATGAGTCGACACATTCGTGAAACACGTGGATTGGTTTGTACCAAAGAACGTCCAACAACTATATACGAGGACAATATAGCTTGCATAACACAAATCAAAGGAGGATATATAAAGGGAGATAGAACAAAACACATTCACCAAAGCTTTTCTACAACCATGATCTTGAAGAAAGTAGCGACCTCACTATTCAACAAATCTCTTCAAAGGATAATTTGAAAGATTTATTTACAAAAGCATTACCTACTGCAACATTCGAGAAGTTGGTGCACAACATTGGAACGCAACGACTCAAAGATCTTAAGGGATATTTCTATGAGGGGGAGTGAAATACTGTACTCTTTTTCCTTAGACTAAGGTCTTTTTCCAATTGGGTTTTCCTACGAAGGTTTTTAATGAGATAGTTTTTTTTGCACAATGAATATCTAAGGGGGAGTAGTATGAATATTTAGATATTCATTATACATCATAACTAATTCACTCCCCCCAATCTCTCATACATGGTCCACTTGGCTATTTTTGTACTATACAACACTATAAATAAGTGTTATTTCATCCATTATAAAATGCACCAAACTCAATAGAGTTTATTCATTTTCCGCCTCCATTATTCTCTCTACTTCTATTTTCTTATTTTGTTTGCTTTCATAACATTATTCAAATTTTATTTATTTATCAAAGATATTTCCCCTTTTTTTTTAGAAAAATATTATTATAATAATTAAAATAATCCAAACTTGAATAGTTTTACCAATATAATTTAATTACAATCCTTCATTTTTGTTCAATTACTATGAACCCGTTTTTTTTTTGGAGACATTGCTATGAACCAATTTGTCGATTTCATCTCAGGGAAGAAATTTGTCAATTTCATATTAATCTAATTTAAATATTATGCCTTTGTTAATCTTCAATAAAAAAAAAAAAATCGAATTCCAAACCATAAACTAAACACTACCTTAATTAGAGTTTCTTTCCATGTCCTTTTTTTCCCAAATTGTATTCCGAACTAATTTGAATTGAAGTGCTTTGTGTTTTTAATTGTTTTCAAAATGCATTAACTTGGTACATGATTTAAACTTTTTTTTACAACTACATGTTTTAAACTTAAATGTATTAGATCTCAAAAAAAAAAAAAAAAACCTTAATTGTGGAGCCAACTGGTTATTATTGGTAGGTTGGTGAAGTAATTGAATCTAGGAAAAAAGAGGGAAACGCTATTATGATAAAATAGAAAAGTTGAATACTAATTTGCAATGAAGAAAAAAAGAAAGAAGAGAATACTAATCTCCATTTAGTGGAAAGTGTGGCAAAGACTAGACAAGATATAGTGCAATAATTTAAATACATATTGGTTGATGTGAATGGGACATTTTCATATGGGAAGAATCAATGGACTTTCACACTAAACCCAAATTAATCAACAAACAACACCCAACTTTACTTCCAATTCCAACAACCACAAATGCCTAATAAAAATATAATTTAACCATATAAATGTATTCAATGATTGATCTATTAGAGAATATGAGGTTCTATCTCAAAATTAATTGGCAATAAGGAAATAACTCAAACATAAATTTCATTCTTATTGAATCGATATCCATTTGAACTTTATGAACTCTAATAATATATTAGAGAATATGAAATTTCATCTCAAAATCAATTGACAATGAGAGAAATAACTCATATCTATTTTATATTGATGTTGGAGTTCCTACTTTTCCAATGCGAGACAATTGAGATCTCAACATGATCGTGAGTAAAAATTTCTATCTCTAACTATTATAGAATTTAGAACGAAAACACAAACCAATTTCAAAATCCACACAAATGGGAAAATGCATCAGATTATTAGAGGTCACTATAATATGGTTTAAAATCTAGTTAAATGATTATATATATATTTTTTGAAATCAGTTAAATGATTATAGTTTGCCTAAACATTTTACAATGAAGTAATGTTTCGGCCAATATATATGGTAGTAAAGTAACTCATTAGGTAGAACAGCTAGCCTAACTTTTTAAGTAACATGTTAAAATAATTATTTGTTTAAAAATGATAAGCTTTGTAAATCTTAATTCAGCTCGATTCTCAATTTGAGTTTAGTCATTGGTTTGATAATTCAATTATAATTTCATATTTTGTTTGAATAAAAACATTGCTGAATTGTATAGTTTATCGTTATCCCTCATCTTTGAAGCTGAGTACAAGTATGCTTCTACACTTTTGGATATTTATTCTTTCATAAAAAATAAATAACACACTAAGAAACAATTAATTATAAAAGTTGGAAGGCAAAGATAAATTCCTCGACTTAATTTCAAAAGAAGATTAAGTTAATTGTTACAGATCATTTTAACTCAACAAGTCAATATTGATATTATTTACAACATCAATTATAAATTTTTTTTTTTTTTTTGAGTATCACTTATAAAATTAATTTGTATACATTAAGTCGACACATCGTTTACATTGGCGTCGTGTTGGATTAGTTATTTTGTATGAATTATGGTTGATTTATATTAGTTGTAATCTTTTATTTTTGGTTAGATTTATTCTAAATATTATAGGTTCTATTTTGTATAAATACACTTTCTCGGAGAGGAGATAAAACATAAAGCAAATTAAATCATTTCCCTATTTGCAAGTTCAATATGATATCAGTGTGAAATGTGGGCACTTTGATATTTTCTAATCCATCAAAATTTTGTTATATATGTTTTTTTTTTCTATGCATGAGTTGATTTTATGTTACTCTAGATTCATTTTTTCGCAATTCGAGACATCTCTAGTCATCAGTCTTCAAATGATTTTTTCGGTAGTATGCTACATTTAGTAGTTTAAAGAAATTGAAAATTTATACAACTTGATATGACAATGCCTTTGTTAATCAGTACTTAGACTGAAGAGGTCTACATGAACTTGCTACTTAACTATTCTCCTATTACCATCAAATTGGGTGATTCCAAATTAGTGTGTCAGTTGCACAAGTCTATATATAGTTTAAAGCAGGCATATTGTCAATGGTATGTCAAGTTTTGTTCCACGCTAATTATACTTGATTTTGTACAATCCAAAGTATGACTATTTCTTATTTATTCGCGGTGTGGGTTCTAGTTTCATTGTCATTCTAGTCTATGTAGGCAATATCATCTCGTCAATGGTATGCCAATTGTTATTCTACACTGATCATACTTGGTTTTGTACAATCCGAGTCTGACTATTCCTTATTTATTTGAGGTGCGGATTCTAGGTTCAATGTCGTCCTACACTGGCCGTTCCAACTTAAGGATTTGGGTTTCTTAAGGTACTTTCTTGGTTTAGAGTTAGATTGATATTCAGTCTCACAGAGACACTATACTCTCCAACTTCTTGAAGATCTTAATCTCTTGGGCACCAAAGTTGAAACTTTACCTATGGACTCAAAAATTAAGCTCCATGATTCCCAAGATGACAAACTTTTAGGTAGAATTGTGTACATGTGACTTATTGGTAAAGTGATTGTAAGAACCCGTAATTTTAAACTATGGTTTCCATGTCATGTTGACTAAAAAAAACGATTACAAACGCAGAGTTTTCAAATGTCAAACTTAAAATAACCACTTCTATTGAATTTATTTCGAATCAATATTTAAGTTACAAGCCCTTAGCTAAGGTGTTTAAAAAAAACATCTTTAAATAAATCAAATAATAGTATTGGGCACCCATGCCCGATAGGTAACAATTGTTAAAAATAAATAATAGGAGTTCAGACATGACATGTTACTGAATAAACAAGCGTCTATCCTAACATCAACTCAAGAAAATACAGCAGCTCCACCCATGATCTCTTCAACAACTCCCACCTAACCGTCTCGGCAATATCCTTACTTTCCTGGTGGAAAAATAAGACCACAGAAAGGTCGAGTATAAAAGAATACTCAGTAACAACTCCCCAATAGGGAAACAATGCACAAAGTAGAACTTAACATGCTAGCAATACATATCTACTCTCGTCTTAACATAGCTTACCAACTGTTATTGAATTTCGTTACATGTTTTTCTCAAACAATCAACTTTATTCTCAACTCAACTTAGCTTTTTTACTTGGTCATGAGGTTCGTTGCATGACTCTTTTGTGAGACCCTTAAGACACTCACATAAACTTTAACAATAAAACAGGTTATGAGGTATGCTACATGTAATAACCCAGCTTATTGGAATTTATTGGTTTAAAAATGATTTGATGGCTTATTTGTATTTTATTTCAAATTGAAGGGCAATATGGTCATTAAACCATTGATATTTAATGAAAAGTTTCAATCCCTAGGCCTGGAAGTTACTGTTCACGCAGCTACTATTCATCATCTTCTTCACTTTGAGGCTCATTGAAGTTCGACGTTCAGCCACCGCGTGGGTTCGATTCACCTTGGTTCAAGCAAAGATCGCTGTCGGGTTGTTGCGCGCGAGTCGGCGTGGAGGAGGATCTTCGCGTGTGTGTGGTCGTGCGCGTCGGGGGTTGTTGCCGGAGCGCGCGTGCGTGTGTCCAGCCGAGGAGCGCCGCGAGCGGGCGTGTAGCGGGTTGGTCGACGAGGTTGCAGCTCGCGTGGAGCGGTCCTCGCGCGGTCGTGTGCGCGCTCGGGCCGTCGGTCGGCGTGTGTGTGTGCGGCCGGGTGGCGCGCGAGCAGGCAGGTGGTGGGCAGCGTCGTCGCGTGTGAGCTCGTCGCGGTCGTGGGAGGTTTGTTCTAATCGCCGAGAAACAGCCGCCGTTCACGGAGTTCCTCAAGGTGAGCTTCCATTGTTGGTGTTTTAAGTTAAAAAGCTTTCCATTGAAGAAGAAGAGGGATGTTTGTTTATGGGTTTAAGGTTATTTTAAATGTGATTTAAGTTGATTTAAATGAGGTTTTGGGTTGTTTGTTTAGTGGGTTAAAGCCACTTAAGTTGAAAAGGAGGTTGTTTGTTTACAAGCTTAAGTTTATTTAAGTTATGGACAAGGCATGCTTGGTTATGGGTTTAAAGTAATTTAAATGAAGGAATAAGGGCTGTTTGTTTGCAAGAGTTATTCTATTTAAAAGAAGAATAAAGGTTGTTTGGTCTTTGGTTATGTTATTTATGTTGAGATTAAGCTTGTTTGGTTGCAGGATCTAAGCTATTCAAGTTATGGATAGATGGTGTTTGTTTGCTGGTTTATAGTTATTTAAATAAGGAATAAAGGTTAGTTGTTTGCAAGTTTAAAACTATTTAAAATATGGATAAAGAGTGTTTGTTTCCAAGTGAGAGGTTATTTAAATGAAGATTAGGGGCTGTTTGGTGCTAGTTTTAAGATATTCAAGTGAGGGTTTTGTCTTGTTTGGCTATTGGTTTAAAATCATTTAAGTCAGGGATTAAAGATGTTTGTTTATGGAGTTATGGATATTTAATTAATGGTCTAACTTGTTTGGCTAAAGGTGTAAATTTATCTAAGTTGTGGATTAAGGTGTGTTTGCCTATGGGTTTAGTGGTTGTATGACTCGAGTTTAATGGGTGTTTGGCTTGGGTAAAATGAAGAGTTTTGACCCATTGACTTTTATTGACCAGATTTGACTCGAACCATTTTCTATTCGTCGAGCCGAGTTTGTGAGGCACGTGTAGCCACCGGGTGTCTCCGTGACACGTTTTTCGAGGGCTCAGAGTTTTATTTGGCTAGTTGGAGCTTCCAATGGATTCATGGAGGGTAGTTTGTGGATGGGCCAAGGTAAGGGACCCGTTACCCCCTTCTCGAGGCCCGTGGCTATTACATGTGTTGGATTGACTGTATTCACTTACGTGTTTGATGTGGCATAATCTGTGTTGTTTGTGCTTGCATTGATTATATTGAGAGCATGCAACATATGATTGATATCATGTTAAGGCAAGCATGTAGATTATGTTGATTATATGGACATGCATGAACTACTGTATGTTGATTGATAGAGTCGGTCTCGCATGACAGTCCTTGTGTCCCATTGGGGGCTTGCATGATGTTTGATGCACGGCTTGGTGCTTCGTTTGGACGCAAACGAGACACGGAGACCGGATAGAGGATACTAGTAAGCGGATGTGCATGGTTTGTGGCCGGCACGTTCTCGATGGGGGATTTGTGGTCCCTCGCCGTCGGGTTCCCGTGGATGGTTGGCCCACCAGGCTCACGGCCCTGTCGGCATTTTACTAGTAGCCTAGGGTGCTCTCCAGGTATGTGGTTGGGTTTGTGGCCCTTTGGTGAGCGTGCTGGATCCACCCTCACCGTGAGTATGAGACCTGTGGGATTTGTGGTCCCTTAGCTACCAGGCTTCTCTACTCGCAGATCCTCGG
Organism: Sicyos edulis; assembly: GCA_036507275.1. Classification (NCBI taxonomy): domain Eukaryota; kingdom Viridiplantae; phylum Streptophyta; class Magnoliopsida; order Cucurbitales; family Cucurbitaceae; genus Sicyos; species Sicyos edulis. Next base: position 9,777,447 of record CM071850.1, read on the forward strand.
CTGGAGCAGGGTATCCCAGTTGCCTTAGAGATTTGTGGTCTCTATTGGCCTTTAGGTCTTTGGTTTGTGGCCTCAGACCGCTCTGCGTGGCGTGGATCTTGGACATGGTTCCTAACCCTTTTCGCCCAGGAGCTCGGGTTTTGTGGACCTCTTGATTATGTTGCTATCTTGCATGTTCGTGATGCTTTTGACCTGATGCATGTCTTTACCCCGAGGTGGGGAATCCTTACTGAGTTGCAAAACTCACCCTTTCCACTGTGGAATCCCACAGTACTACGAGATTGTATCGAGATGGGTGATCGGACGAGTGAAGATGACCATGGGACCCACCGCATTATTCTGCTTAGAGTCGTCTAAATTTCTTCTTTCTGCATGAACTATTTAAGGGCGTGATAAATGGAACCTGTTTTATCGAGTTTTTATGTTTTGACTTTAGGGTACCCTAAGACTGTTTTAATGAATTTATCTCTTATAACCTTGTTCTTTCGAGTTGTTTTAAAGGAGTTTTGTTTTAAATTTACATGCCCGAGATTGCGAATACTATTTTCATGCATTGTGGGTTAAGGACTTAGGTTTAGACCTTAGTTTGGGTTGGGTCGTTACAGTTGGTATCAGAGCTCAGAGTCATAGATTCTGTAGACTAGCTTACATCGTAGGCTGTTGTTTTGGTCCCCATGGTCTTCAGCTGTCGATCTCCATCAGGTAACTTGGTAGTGGATTAAGGATTTTAAAACATGCTTGGTTATGATTAACGCGGTTTGTTTATTGTATGTTATTTCTTATTATCATACTTGCATGCTAACCCAAAGCTTTTGGAGGGGACTGAGATGTCCCTAAGTATGTTGTAAACTGTGGATATTCCTAGTAGAGTTACTAGAAATTTTGTTAAAGGTTCAAGGACTGTTGAGCAGCTTGAGTTTTTGAGCTCAAGAGGAGCACCGGTCTTGAGGTGCGGTTTTCTAGAGGGCAGCATGAGGTGTAACCCTAGAGTTGGATCAGAAAAAAAAAAAAAAAAAAAAAAAAAAAGATACCCAATGTTGTTGCTGATGCGGCAAGCGCAAGAATTGATTGAAAGATGAGATGCTGGTTGTTGCAGAAAACTATTTCAAGGATCTCTTCAGGGTGTGTTGGAGGTTGATCAGGTGTCTACACCGGTTGCAAATGCTCAGGATTTGAGCAAAAAAAAAAAAAAAAAAAAAAAAAAAAGTAGAATTTTCAAAGGTCTTAAGAGAGTTTTAATAGTGGGATCTCTACCACCTTGTTGGATTGTCTAAAACCCATTTAGTAGCTGAGGCGTGGTTGTCGCTGTTCGAGATGATCTTCAACCACCAAGTTTGCCCAGAGGGGGTAGGAGATTCAACGTGATGTTTCACTTAAGAGTTTGAGACAAAGGTCTGGAAATGGTCTATGCTGATTTTCCTAGAGGGTTCGACCGTTTCAGAGTTGATTGACCTTAGAGAGCTGTTTGGCTTGCCAAAGGTTGATAAGGAGAGGGTGTTAGTTCAGTTCTCCTTCTTTCAGCAGGGGAATGATGCAGTGTCAGTTTATGTAACTAATTGGACTTGCAAGTTTTTCCAAGGAGCTCACTCATGTTGTTTGGCAAGAGAGAAAGTTTGCGACGACCAAATCATCTAATTTTGGGAGTCAGCATCAAGTTTAAAGGTTCGATGGGTTTGAGGTCAAGCCAGTTGGAGGGCGGTGTTTGGGGAATCGTTAGATGTCGTCCATGGTTGCCTCTAAGTAAGTTGTATCCAATTCTTAGTTTGGAAGGGTTGTCAGAGAACCATGTTGTGATTGCTAGCAGCGTAAGGAAGTGTTCTTTAGGCATCTCAAAAGGCTGAGCTGTTAGCTTAAAGGCAGGAAGTAAAAAAAAAAGAGTCTTTTGTCGATTTCGACCGAGAAGGTGAGGAAGCAGTTAGCTAAGGAAGTGTTGGATTTATTACCTCAGTATTAGAGGTATGAAGTTTTGAGTGGGCTATCAGTTCAATTCCAGTGGTGATAAAGTTCGCCGATGTATTTCTTGTGGATCTGACAAGATTGCCTCCGCCCCGAGCAGGGTTCTCTTAAGTTGAACTTGAGCTGGGGAGCGACCCCATCTCAAGATTTTTGTTTGGATGACCTCGATGGGGTTAAAAGAACTTGAAGGTTCAATTGCAGAAGTTGTTTGATAGCGGCTTCGTCCGTCCCTGTATGTCATTGTGGAAGCACTTGTGCTGCTTCTTAAATAAGACGATGGACCTTTGAGTTTTGTGTTAGCCATGGAAAGCTTGTTAAGGTAATAGTGAGATCAAATACTCGTTCGATCAACTTCAGAGTGTCGTGGTGTTTACCAAGGTTGTTTTGTAATGGCTTCAATCAATTGAGGATCAAGGAAGAGGACATCTCCAAGACAACTTTTAGATCTTATTTCGGTCACTATTAGTTCTTAGTGATGTCGTTTGAATTTTTGAATTGACGTGCAAGATTATGGACACGATGGGTAGAGTGTTAAAGATGTCCTGAGAAAGTATGTGTTCGTACATGAATGATACCTTGGTTTTCCAAGTCGCAGTCAGATCATGAGGAGTTGACAAGAGTTTTGTTAGCACTTCAGGAAAGAGGTTTGGTTGCTAAGTTTCTAAGTGTGAGTTTTGGTTGGATTCAATGGCTTTCTTTAGGGCCATGTGGTTTCTCGTCCAGAAATTTTAGTGGATCTTATTTTGACAATTGCAGTGAGCAATTAGGACCAAGTTGACATCAGTTGTAGAGGATCGATGACACAGCTCGCCAAAGAGAGAGTCGGGCGTTGTGTGATCAGTTGGGTGTGAGACCGACTAAGTATTCGGAGAAGATGTTTGATTTTGGCATCGTCTGGTTGGTACCTGAGAGGTCAGTTAGCTTGGTGGCTTGTAGTGATGATTTCGAAAGGGTATATGTTGTGTTTTTGTCGAGATAGAGGAAAATGTAGCGTGTGGACCCAGTCAGCTTAAGCCTGAAGAGCAGATTTGTGCTTCGTGTTCTGAAGTTAACATTTATGGTGTGCTTGGAGATCCTAGAGGCATTGCTTGTTCAGAGAGAGTGCAGTTAATTGTGAACCATAAGAGTCATGAGTTTTGTTCCACCTAGAAAGGCCTGAATTTGAGAAAGCGCAGATAGTTGGAGCTTGTAAGATTATGCTCGCAAGATTCGTTACCACCTTGGTAAAGCTCTTCTGGTTGCTCTTGCACGGAGTAGAGAAGTTCATTTTCAATGGCGTTTGTTATTTCTCTGTGTTAGGGTGGTCTTGGTTTGGCCGAGCTGAGTTGTGTTGATTGAAAAGTTGTGGCTCAGTTGGTTCAGTTGTCAGTGTGGTTGTTTCTAGGCCAAGTTTTGCAGCGATTCAGTTGTATGCGAGATCGCAGTCGGGAGAGCACACTGAGATGTCTGTTGCGTCTGGTGTAAGTGGCAACTCAATTAGAGACTCTGCATGTTTGTTGATGTTGAAATCAGACCTGAGTTCTTGTAAGAGGTTTATAGTTCGTTGTTTGCTTGGCACTCCGAGGGTACCAAGATGTATGGAGATCTGAGGATTTTGTGACTATATGGTATCGAGCAGCGAGTTTGTTGGGTCGCTAGTTGGGATTGGTCTGTTATCAAGTGAGTTGCATTGTTGTTGCGACCCTCTTAGTTCCCAGAGTGGAAGTGGAACGAGGTCTCTATGAGTTTCATTTCAGGACTGTCTAGGACACCGAGAGGTTTTACCATGATATTGGTGATTCTGGATCGACTTACCCAGTGCGCTCACTTTATTCCAGGGAAGCTGGATTATTTCGTTGAAAAGTGAGCACAGTTGTTCTTGGGAGAGATTTTCAGGTAGTATGGGGTTCCTGTGAGTATCGTGGTAGATAGAGACATTCGGTCCACTTTGCACTTCTGGAAGAGCCTTCAAGAAGGCAGTGGGGCTACTTGTAAGTTCAGTGTAGCATTGCAACATAGTAGATGGTCACATCTAGAGAGTCAGTCAGAACTTGGAGGATATGTTGAGATGAGTTTCGCTCCCTATGCGGTAGAGATAGATGGGTATATCGGTAGACGTTGCTTGTTGTTAGTTATCAGTCTATGGTCCAATTGGTACCTCTTGGGGCATTGTATGGAAATATGTAGATCACTTGCCCATTGGGACGAAGTTGAAGAAAGGCAATGCTAGTGCTTGGGACCTGAGTATGAGTTGTTTGTTCCTTTGTGATTCTCGAGTTAGTTGGTGCGTTGATGTTCCGTTCAGTTGCTTCTATTGTTGTTTGCGGCTCATTTTACGTTCCATGTTTAATGCTTTGTCAGTATGTACCAGGCTTGCCCCATGTCTTTGATCATTACTCTATGACATCAAATGAGATTTTGTCTTATGAAGATAAGCTTTATGAAATTTTGGAACGAGATTGTGAAGTTCTGAGGGTCAGTGAGCTTGTTATTGATGGAGTCTTGTGAAAGAGGTTTTGTGCTCTCGTTTCTCGGGCTATTTTAGTTTTAATCAACTTTCGAGGACGAAAGTTTTCTAAGGGGGGAATATTGTAATAACCCAGCTTATTGGAATTTATTGGTTTAAAAATGATTTGATGGCTTATTTGTATTTTATTTCAAATTGAAGGGCAATATGGTCATTAAACCATTGATATTTAATGAAAAGTTTCAATCCCTAGGCCTGGAAGTTACTGTTCACGCAGCTACTATTCATCATCTTCTTCACTTTGAGGCTCATTGAAGTTCGACGTTCAGCCACCGCGTGGGTTCGATTCACCTTGGTTCAAGCGAAATCGCTGTCGTCGGGTTGTTGCGTGCGAGTCGGCGTGGAGGAGGATCTTCGCGTGTGTGGGTCGTGGCGCGCGTCGGGGTTGTTGCCGGCGCGCGTGCGTGTGTCCAGCCGAGGAGCGTCGCGAGCGGGCGTGTAGCGGGTTGGTCGACGAGGTTGCGGCTCGCGTGGAGCGGTCCTCGCGCGGCCGTCGTGTGCGGCTCGGCCGCCGATCGGCGCGTGTGTGTGTGCGGCCGGGTGGCGCGCGAGCAGGTGTGGGCAGCGTTGCGTCGCGCGTGTGAGCTCGTCGCGGTCGTGGGAGGTTTGTTCTAATCGCCGAGAAACAAACGCCGTCACGCGGAGTTCCTCAAGGTGAGCTTCCATTGTTGGTGTTTTAAGTTAAAAAGCTTTCCATTGAAGAAGAAGAGGGATGTTTGTTTATGGGTTTAAGGTTATTTTAAATGTGATTTAAGTTGATTTAAATGAGGTTTTGGGTTGTTTGTTTAGTGGGTTAAAGCCACTTAAGTTGAAAAGGAGGTTGTTTGTTTACAAGCTTAAGTTTATTTAAGTTATGGACAAGGCATGCTTGGTTATGGGTTTAAAGTAATTTAAATGAAGGAATAAGGGCTGTTTGTTTGCAAGAGTTATTCTATTTAAAAGAAGAATAAAGGTTGTTTGGTCACTTTGGTTATGTTATTTATGTTGAGATTAAGCTTGTTTGGTTGCAGGATCTAAGCTATTCAAGTTATGGATAGATGGTGTTTGTTTGCTGGTTTATAGTTATTTAAATAAGGAATAAAGGTTAGTTGTTTGCAAGTTTAAAACTATTTAAAATATGGATAAAGAGTGTTTGTTTCCAAGTGAGAGGTTATTTAAATGAAGATTAGGGGCTGTTTGGTGCTAGTTTTAAGATATTCAAGTGAGGGTTTTGTCTTGTTTGGCTATTGGTTTAAAATCATTTAAGTCAGGGATTAAAGATGTTTGTTTATGGAGTTATGGATATTTAATTAATGGTCTAACTTGTTTGGCTAAAGGTGTAAATTTATCTAAGTTGTGGATTAAGGTGTGTTTGCCTATGGGTTTAGTGGTTGTATGACTCGAGTTTAATGGGTGTTTGGCTTGGGTAAAATGAAGAGTTTTGACCCATTGACTTTTATTGACCAGATTTGACTCGAACCATTTTCTATTCGTCGAGCCGAGTTTGTGAGGCACGTGTAGCCACCGGGTGTCTCCGTGACACGTTTTTCGAGGGCTCAGAGTTTTATTTGGCTAGTTGGAGCTTCCAATGGATTCATGGAGGGTAGTTTGTGGATGGGCCAAGGTAAGGGACCCGTTACCCCCTTCTCGAGGCCCGTGGCTATTACATGTGTTGGATTGACTGTATTCACTTACGTGTTTGATGTGGCATAATCTGTGTTGTTTGTGCTTGCATTGATTATATTGAGAGCATGCAACATATGATTGATATCATGTTAAGGCAAGCATGTAGATTATGTTGATTATATGGACATGCATGAACTACTGTATGTTGATTGATAGAGTCGGTCTCGCATGACAGTCCTTGTGTCCCATTGGGGGCTTGCATGATGTTTGATGCACGGCTTGGTGCTTCGTTTGGACGCAAACGAGACACGAGACCGGATAGAGGATACTAGTAAGCGGATGTGCATGGTTTGTGGCCGCACGCGTTCTCGATGGGGATTTGTGGTCCTCGCCGTCGGGTTCCCGTGGATGGTTGGCCCACCAGCTCACGGCCACTGTCGGCATTTTACTAGTAGCCTAGGTGCTCTCGGTATGTGGTTGGGTTTGTGGCCCTTTGGTGAGCGTCTTTGGATCCACCCTCACCGTGAGTATGAGACTGTGGGATTTGTGGTCCCTTAGCTACTAGGCTTCTCTACTCGCAGGATCCCTCGGCCTGGAGCAGGTATCCCAGATTGCCTTAGAGATTTGTGGTCTCTATTGGCCTTTAGGTCTTTGGTTTGTGGCCTCGCACCGCTCTGCGTGGCGTGGATCTTGGACATGGTTCCTAACCCTTTTCGCCCGTGAGCTCGGGTTTTGTGGACCTCTTGATTATGTTGCTATCTTGCATGTTCGTGATGCTTTTGACCTGATGCATGTCTTTACCCCGAGGTGGGGAATCCTTACTGAGTTGCAAAACTCACCCTTTCCACTGTGGAATCCCACAGGTACTACGAGATTGTATCGAGATGGGTGATCGGACGAGTGAAGATGACCATGGGACCCACGCATTATTCTCATTTAGAGTCGTCTAAATTTCTTCTTTCTGCATGAACTATTTAAGGGCGTGATAAATGGAACTGTGCTTTATCGAGTTTTTATGTTTTGACTTTAGGGTACCCTAAGACTGTTTTAATGAATTTATCTCTTATAACCTTGTTCTTTCGAGTTGTTTTAAAGGAGTTTTGTTTTAAATTTACATGCCCGAGATTGCGAATACTATTTTCATGCATTGTGGGTTAAGGACTTAGGTTTAGACCTTAGTTTGGGTTGGGTCGTTACACTACACAACTCTCTTGTGAAGCCTTTGAGACACTCACCTAAACATAAGAATAAGAGGTTATGAAGTACGTTACACAACTCTTTTGTAAGGCCCTTGAGACATTCACCTGTTCTAGATAATATGATTGGTCGTGAAGTTCATTACACAACTATCTAGCTCAAACACAACTTTTCACTACTTGTGTATTGACGATGCCGGTCCATGTGAGCTATCTACCTGACACTCGATGAGTGTACGCATACATCACATGGTGTTGGTAACCAGTCAGATGTAGGCCTACACAAACTGACTTGGTCCAGGTCGACATGCCTAATGACTCGAAGAAAGGAGTCCTCTGAGTCACGATCCTGAAGGCCCTTACTAGAAATCTAAGTCAGCATGTTCACACCTATCGCCCCAAGCTAAAACCCTCCTATAGCAGGCGTACACTATGATCAGGGCCAGCCTATAAGGCTACAAACTAGCATGGCCAGGAGAACGAGTTATAACACATCCCCAGCTATCGGGCACCTCAACGACACCAACCCAATGAGATAACAATATGTCGTGTCTCTACAACCTCTAGATGATGACTACTATGAGTTCTATTACAAATGCTTATAAGCTTAGTCCTAACAGATCACCAAACATGATCAATATTCTTATATAGCCATCCTAACATGATACTACTCATTACAAGATCAAGACTAGCTACATACTAATACACGTCATCACCAACTCACACATATACTAAGAGAACTAAGAACATACATTAGAACGAGTAACATGCTAAGACCTCATAATCCTAGCATGTTTTTCATAAAATTTACAATAGTAAAGTTACATACAAGATAGCACTTTGAGATCCCATAATCCTGAAGTACGAAACACACAGAACAAAATTAACATTTAAAACAAGATATAAGGTGGCATCTTGGGAACCCATAGTCTCGAAGCACAAAGCATACAAAATGGTCAAACAGATATACATCATACAACCATATCAACAACAAATCAGCACCAACGATCCATAACCAACAATCCATATCTGACAATAATACACATATAGCAGCATCATAAGTTTCGCCATGTGAAGGGTCCAAACAATCCGAGCAGAAAATCCTTATTTGAAAGAAGTTACAGAACAAACCAGCAATCACCTACAAGCGAAAACTCAAACACAAAAACCTAACCATTTATACCAACAAAATCAGCCACTAAACCCACTTAAAATCACTACAGAACTTCAAACCAACAAGATTGACTCTAAACCTTCCCCAAAACTTGAAATCAATATGGCTGTCCAAAACTTGGCGAAACCTGATCGTGTTGATGCTGCTATAATAAATAAGTAATAATCTGATTGAACACAATAAACCCACAATGCTGCAAGCATTCAACAGATTAATACACAAGTATACGTAGTCAATCGTAGTTAAGTGATAAGATAAAAGTCATTCTCCACAGGGACTGATTTAACTCTAAATAAGTGTTAATTGAAAAGTCAAGTACATAAAGTAAAGGAAAATTTTGTAGTTGATTAAACTATTAACGAGGCTAAATATAGTGAATTCACAGTAGCCAAACAGATGTTGTAAACATTGGAAAAGGAAACAGTAACACATGCAATGCTTCGAACATCATAGAAACAAATAGCAAACTGTTACAATGCTATAAACGTTTGGTATGAAGATACTAAAACACAAATGCTGAAAACATGAAAAACAAGGAAAATACCTCAATAAGAGAATAGGTTCGGGTTAAGGGTAGGTTGAGTGTGATTAACATGCATCAAAGGTGAGGCTATGGTGAAAAGCAGACTCCACACAACATGTGATCAAATGTTCTTTCTCTAGATGAATTCATTCTCTTTGAGCTTGAGCTCTCGCATCTAAACTTGAAGCTAAGAACGATGAAATGCACACTAGCGAGGTGACTATCTCTAGCCTCCCTCTTTAACAAGTATGAGTTCCTAACATTGAAACTAATGGACATGAATAGTTTATCTCTAATCCTTCTCTCTCTCGAGATGAAATGACAAGCATTATGAATGGATAATCAGTCGAAACATGTTTTTAATTAAAACACCTATTATGTCTTAGCCCAACATTCCCCTGCTCACCTGAAATACATGCAACACACACTCGTCCCTTAACCTTCACCTATATGCGTTTAGCTCATGCTCATAATGGAAAGAACAAAAACAAAGTATAATGTCAAAAGCATTTCACAGCATATAAACCAGACAAAACAGAATGCTATTAACAAATGGAAGAAACTACCAACAAAGTATGTATTAAGCGATGAAATCAAGTCTTACAAAACTAAAGCTATTGAAACTGAAAATAAAGAGAAAAGAGGAATAAGAAAGCTTAGGAAGGTCTCCAAAGAATGCCAAAATGATCTCCAATGGTGTTCCTCCAAGCTTCTTGTGAAAGGCCACTACTCTATCACAATAAAACTAGCTGAATCTAAGAATAAACTAAAGAAAACAAGAAGAAAATGGGTAAGAAAGTTTATGGAATTCTAGAGAAGAGAAAAGAAAAGAGATGGCCAAAAGAAGGTTGAAAAATGAGGCTTCAAAGAGGCTAGGGTTTCATGTATTTCATCACTCATTTAAAGGTCTAAGTCAAATATAATCAATGACCAAGATTAAAAGATGAAATGCACATGTTTCCCCATAAATATATACGTTTTTTACACGTGTCCGAGGGGACCAACGAGTCTGCAACCTCTGCTCCATCTGACATCTGCGCAGGAATTCTACTTTTTGCAGAAAAAGTGTCATTCATGGTCGGCCGAATGCTGCAGACATTAGCTTGCTTCCGAATGGCTCTTCTTTTCTTTCATTCGACTCTTTTTATGAAGGCATGAGTCCAATGCTTCCAACATTTTTAGATCCTGAAATAATAACAACAATTTAGCGAGAACAAGAATTCTTGAAATGCTATAGACAATGCTTCGAGCATTCACTTTCAGCACAAAAACTCTAAATTATCCTAACTTTCTAATTCTTACTTCTTATCCTACATGCATTGTATTTTATGTATAATTTTCTATCTTAAGGTTGTTCTATGCATTAAAGTGTGATAATAATGCATGATTTCTTCAATAAATACACTCTAAAAGAGGACTAAATAACTTTATAAGTGAGAGTTATCAAACCCAATCAAGTCGAACCTACAACTCACGCCACGAACCTCACCCAAAATAAAGCTTTACAAACACCCAACAAAATCTATAGTAAAAACATCAATCCAAAATGATGAAACAACAAAAACAACCTCGAAAAATAAAATCCTTACCCACCAATTGAAAAAAACCAGCACTAACAAGTCACACTAGCGAACAAGGCTGAAATCGTGCAAGCCGGCATGGATTGAAGCTGCTGCTGGCCAAGAACTACGCGCGCAGGTAAACTTGGGGCAAAGCGTGACCTGCTGCAAGCGTGCAAAGAAGCCTCAGCGCGGGGCGTGGCCGAAATGGCAGCTGATTGACGCAGAGTGTGGAGGGCGTATGCACGTGGCTTGCAGGTCTATGCTGTGTGATGCACGACTTGCGGTGGCAGTGGTTGGTGGTAGAACGCGGCGACGAAGAACAAGGAGAACACTGATGACGATAGTTGGCGGCGGCGGCGGCGGGTTTGAGGGCTTGGTGAAGATGAAGTAGAGAAAAAGGGGCTAGGGTTCTTTTCTTTTCTATTTTCCTTTTTCTTTCTTTTTTTTAAAGAACCCATTTTTTATTTTCCTTCTAACACACAAAACACAATCTTTATTTATTATTTTTTCTTTATCCCTTTTTAAAATGATTACCTCTAAATAACTAAAATACCATTCTTTTGCTTAATTCCATAAATCAATTCACAAATTCCCCAATGAATTCTTGAAATTCCAAAATAACCCAAAACCATTTAATATTTACAAAACGATCATTAGGGGTAAATTAAAAAAAATGCCCTTGGTCGAGACCAACAAAAAATATGGGGCGTTACAACATTCCCTCCTTTTATGACTTTCGTCCTTGAAAGTCATGAGAATCAACTAACCCTAGAAACGAGAACGCACGTCATTCTCGCACTTCTAAGCCAAAATCTACACTAGCTGCTCCTCAAAAGTCAAGTATGGTTTAACTGTAAAGGCTTGAATTCAACTATATATGACGAGTCCGTAGTTTAAATCCCAACATCGAAACATGTAAAACACTATGCATTACTAACAGTGACGGAGCTACCTCTAGGACCTCAAAGGGTCCAACAAATTGGGGGCTCAACTTCCTCTTTTTTATTAAAACTTAGGTACCTCTCATCGGAGCTACCTTCAAGAACACATGCTGGCCAAACTCAAAACTCTAAATCTCTACGCCGAGCATCTACACAGCCTTTCTGGCGACTCTGTGCTGTCAACATACGGGACCTAATTTTCTAAACTGCCTCATTAAACATCTACAATAACTCTAGACCCACCAATTGTCTATTACCAATCTCGTCCATATAAACTGGAGACATTTAACACAAATCATACAATGCCTTAAACGGGGTCATTTGAATATTTTCCTAATAACTATTATTGCAAGCAAACTCCATGACGTACAGGTACAGATCCCAGCCACCAGGAGAGTCTAGCATAGCAGCTCGAAGCATATCCTCTAGAATCTTATTTACTCTCTCACTCTGACTATCGACTGACGATGAAAAGTTGTTCTGAAACTGCACTCGATTCTCAACACCTTTTAGAGGCTCTCCAAAAGTGAGGTGTGAACTAAGAATCTCTATCTAAAACAATCTTAACGGGTACCCCATGGTACTTCACTAACTGGTCAAGGTACAGCTGTACCCATTTCTCCACGGAGTAAGTGATCCTCCCTGTGACGAAATGTGCACTCTTGGTCAATCTATCCACTATCACCCAAATCATCGTATAACCTCTCAGGGTGCTCGAAAAACCTAAAATAAAACACATCAAAATCTTTTCCCACTTCCACTGTCATACACTTAAAGGTTGCAATAGTTCTGCTGGCTTTTACCTAGGTACCTTCACTTGCTGACAAGTGAAGCACTTGCTAACCAACTGCACTAGCTCCCTTTTCATAATGCTCACCAAAGATGATTGCTTTAAGTTTTGATACACCTTGGTACCTCCTATATGCCAAGCAAGCGAGGCACCACAAGCCTGAAACAAACACGCAACTCTCAGCCTCGAGCCTGCTGGCACACAGAGGTGCCCTCTAAACAACAAACTTCCATATGAGGCTACTACAAAATCTGGATCACCATCTGTCTGAACTCGAGCCATAATCCTAACTAACTTTGGGTCGCTCGACTGACCCTCAACAATCCTCTGTCTGACAGATGGTTGAATTGTCAACGGTGTTATCCTAACGGTAACCTAGTCTACTGCCAACACAATATTGCCTTGTTGCACATCTCTAATCAACAAGGGTCATTCGATCCACACCGCTACTGGGTGCAATGTTCTGTTAATCGCAATTGCCACCAAGTTGGCCTTGCAAGAGTGGTACAAGATCTCACAGTGTAATCCTTAACCAACACTAGTCATCTTCTCTGTCTCACAAACAACTCCTTTTTAAGTGAAAAAATACTTGAGGCTTTTGCGATCTGTGAAAATTTGAATCTTTTCTCCATACAGGTAATGCCTTAAGATCTTTAGTGTATGAACCACTGCTGCTAACTCCAAAACGTGCATTAGGTACTTTAAGCTCATAAAGCTTCAAATGAAGGGAAGCATAGGCGACCACCTTTTCATGTTGCATTAAAATGAAGAGCATCACTGAACACTGTAAAACATGTTGTCCCATCTGGCACTAAAATCAAAGCTTCTTGCAAATATTATCTCAGACGACCTCACACCCTTTCCTTGTCAAACGAATCATGGGTCCTACTAACTTGGAAAAGTTGTAGACAAACCGATTTTAATAAATTGTCAAACCCAGAAAGATACGAATCTCTACGACTGATGTCGGCTATACCCAAGAACTCAATGCTTCAACTTTGCGGGATCCACTAAAACAACATCTCGAGAAACCACGTGGCCTAGGAAGGCCAACTACTTCAGACAAAACTCACCTTTGGAGAACTTTACATACAACTCGTTCTCCCTTAAAACTGTCAACACTATTTCTAGATTTTTTAAAGTAATGTCTCTTCGCAGTCAATTGCAACTTGCTAATATTTTTACAAAGTTATTGCCAACTCTTTCTTTCTATTCTATATGTTCCAAATTTGGACTTTCTAATTTATATCATCCATATGAGCTATTAGATTTATTACACTTGTATATATTAGATTAGTTTATATCTATTATAATAGTTTCTTTCTCGTTAGATTTAATAAGACGTTCTAGATTCTAATATATATATATATACACACACATACATATATGTGAGTGTTTGCCCGATAGAGAAGATAAAATATAAAATGAATAATTCCCCTATTTTTAAATTCATTAAGTTGCAAATGATATTTTTTATTTTTTTTATACTCATGAGTATTTACAAAACATTCCCCTATGTGTAAATCCATTAAGTTGTGAATGATAATGTTCATTTTTAATACTCACGAGTATTTAGTTCAATTTACACCTATCTCATCATGCACTTCTTTAGTTCAACAATAAATAAAATTAAGAAATTACAACACGTAATCTCTCAATTATTAGGTTATATATGATGACAATGTCTATTAGTTTTTAGACGTTAGTTATTTAGTCTATTTGAATTCTTCATTTGAGCATAAAATTTTCAAGATGTTTTTTAAAGTTCAATTTGTATATCTCTCAGTTTTGAATTTTAAAATTATAATATAGTCTTTTTAACTTTTTTTTTCTTTATTTATTTTTGTAAAATCTATATATTTACTATACAAATTTGAAAATTTTTAATTCCTTAGACATGAAATTCAAATATATATCACATGATTAATTTTTACTAAATTTAAATGTACGATGGATTTATTAAAACAAAATAAAAGAAATGTAAGTATTTATCATACGAAAGGTAGTATTTATTAGAAATTTTTGAAGTTTAGAGGCTAAACTTGTAATATATATCTTGGAACAACTACAAAGTTTAAAGTTGACCTCTTCAAAATTGAAACTTATTCCAAACTTGAAATTTGGTATAATTTAATGATAAAAAGGAAAAAAAAGACCACTTTTCTTTTAAAGTCAAAAAAGACTATTGTTGATGCATTAGTTAGGTATTGGACGACCCTTTTTTTTATTATTTAATGAAAACGAGTCTTGAGTCTTGCCCATCTCAACATTCTAGAACAATAATTCTTTTGAGAAAAAAAAAAAGAAAAAATAAAAAGGGCCTCAAAGGACAAGCCAAATTGAGAACAGAGCTCCAAGCTTGTGGCTTTAAATAGAGGCAGAGAAATCCTCTGTTCTCTATCTCCCAAACAAACACAGAGAACAAAACTTCCATAACTCCAACTCCAATTCCATGGCCGGAATCTCCGCCACCCATTTCCTCTTCCTCTCTCTCCTCCTCTCCTCCGCCGTAGCCGAACACTCCTTCGCAAAAACCGCTCTCCGAAGAGAAAAGCTCAGCCACTTCCGCCTCTACTGGCACGACATTCTAACCGGCCAGCACCCATCCTCGGTCCGGATCGTGCAGCCGGTTTCGAACACCTCTACAACATTGTTCGGTTCGGTCCAAATGATCGACAACCCTTTAACGGAAACTCCGGACCCGAGGTCTAAACTGTGGGGACGAGCACAGGGAATGTATGCGTCGGCGTCGCAAGACCAAGGCGCGCTGTTAATGGCGATGAACTTCGCGTTTGTGAGCGGGAAGTATAATGGGAGCTCGATCACTGTGTTTGGGAGAAACTCGTTTTTGGAAAAAGTGAGAGAGATGCCTGTGATCGCTGGAAGTGGGCTGTTTAGATTTGCGAGAGGTTATGCGGAAGCAAGAACCATTAAGATTGATTTCAAAACAGGGGATGCTGTTGTTCAATATGACATTTATGTCCTTCATTATTGAATTTCATCCCACCTTTTTGTTTTTTTGCTTTCTTTTTTCAGAAGATTGTGTTTTTCATAGTGTTGTGTTTGTTGGGTTTTTACCCTTTTAATTATTTGAATGTGTAGTGGGTTTGGTGGAAGCCTTCTTTAGAATTTTGAATGTTTTGCTGTTTGATTTTTCCTAAACTTATATGATGCGCAAACATGAGAGAAGGTTTCTAACTCAAGATCATACAAATTTGAAGATGTACATGGTCCAAGTTGACTTAATTTGGGGAAGTTTTTTTGGACAAACTCAAATTTTTGGGTTGTTAATCTGCTAATTCGTTCAATTCTATGTAGAAGAACCCAACTCAATTCTATATTTTTAGATTGGGTTGGTTCTTTGAATTATGTTAATTTTTTTTTTCATTTCTAAAATTCAACTACAACTTGTAAATATATAAAAAGAAAAATTGGGTTGAACGAGCAAAAAAAAATAGTCAACCAAACAACAACTTAACCCAATGAAAACAAAATAGGTAGGGGTGATATTGGTTTGATTTCTTCAGTTTTAGGTCAGATCAAGAACCAAACCAATCCAATCAATTTGACAAGAACAAAAACTGAACCAATGTCTAATAAAAGGCAAAACCATTGGTTTAACTTTCCTCGATGTTTAGATCAAACCAAGAATTGATCCGATCCAATGAATTTGATTAAAAAAAAGAACCAAACCAATGCCAATAAAGGACAAAATCATTGGCTTGGTTTAATTCTTTTTTACTATTTTACTTGTTATTTTATTTCCAATCTCTATTTGAATGTTGTTTTCCAAAACAATTTTTAAAATTTATAATTAAATAAAACAAAAATAATTAGTCATTTACAAATAAAAGTTAAACTAACATAAAAAGAAAATGAAAGTAAATAAATCAATATTTGTTTGATTCAATTTTTATTGGTTTTACAAAGAGAAACAAAACCGATCCAATAAATTTTTATTGGGTAAATTGTGAGGATGGGTACTTTTTAAACACTTTTTATGAAAATGGGTCTATTGCTATTTGAATGTTATTTCCCAAAACAATTTTTAAAATTTATAATTAAATAAAAAATAATTAGTCATTTACAAATAAAAGTTAAACTAACATATAAAAAGAAAATGAAAGTAAATAAATTAGTATTGGTTCGATTAAATTTTTATTGGTTTTTACAAAGAGAAACAAAACCGATCCAATAAATTTTCATTGGGTAAATTGTGAGGATGGGTACTTTTTTAAATTGAAAATGGGTCTAATGCTATTTGAATGTTGTTTCCCAAAACAATTTTTAAAATTTATAATTAAATCAAACAAAAATAATTAGTCATTTACAAATAAAAGTTAAAGTAACATATAAAAAGAAAATGAAACTAAATAAATTTGGTTCGATTACATTTTTATTAATTTTTATAAAGAGAAACGAAATCGATCCAATAAATTTTCGTTAGGTAAATTGTGAGGATGGATCATTTTAAAAAACTCTTTGTGAAAATGGGTGAAACTGGGTTGTGGCATTTTTGGTATAAAAAGTTTTTATAAAAAGTTTCACCAAATCTTTTTCATTAGACCAATTTTTATAAAAAGCTTTTCAAAGGGACTCATTTTTATAATTTGCTCATTTTCATTTTCTCAAAATAAAAATCAGTATGTCCATTTGCTCAAAATAAAAATTAGTTTGTCCAATTATGTGAAAAATACGATAAATTATCTAGTTTTGAATATTTAGGCCTCGTTTGATAACCATTTGTTTTTCATTTTTTGTTTATGAAATTTAAGCCTACAACAACTACCTTACTATATCTTTTTCTTTATTTGGATATCTACATCTTACTTATATTTTAATAAACAAAACCAAAATTTGGAAACAAAAAAAAGTAGCTTCTAAAAGCTTGTTTTCGTTTTTGAAATTTGGTTAGTATTCACCTGCTTTCTTGAGGAAATATGGATACATTGTAGAAAAGATGGAAATACATGGTAGAGAATTTGAGTAGAAATAAGCTTAAATTTCATAAACAAAAAACAAAAAAACAAACAGGGCCTTAGTAACTCAAAACAAAAGTTTATTATAATAGAATTAACTATATAAATTGAAAAGTTTTTTTATGTCGAATGATTATAAATTTAAAACAAATAATAGAACTTAGAAATACCAGCTGTGTGGGTTTTAGTGTTCTCTTGGCGACAAGTTTGAATCTGAAACGGCAGTGTGGCTTGTGAGTTTCGCAAAAAGCGCAACACGATTCCTTCGGGGGTTGAGAGGTACAAATGCAACTGGGTCATGGTCTTCGACGAAATTGGCATTTAGTAGTTTATGTCAGTGGGATCGTCTCACAAGTTCAAGTCTAAAATAATTAAAATAATTTACTTTTAAAAATCTCCATTGAAAGTTTTCTTAAAATAAAATTATTAAATCATGATGTGTTTATGTAAATCTTCAATTAATTGTTACACAAAAAATGAATAACAAGGTTGCTAATAGTTTTTCCTCTAACAACCCCATCTTGTTGGGTTCTTTTTAATAAAGATGGCATTTTTGTGATTAATTGAAAGAAAAGGAAATGCTAGGCATTTCATTTCAAGATATTTATTGAATAGTTCTTTCTTCCCCAACCCTAGGTCAGTTTGTTACTATTCACAAATGCTACCTTGGTCTGTTTCCGATTAGCTCGTTGTCGCCTAGCTTGTTTTCGGTCACTCCTTCACGTGTCGCAACCATGTGGAGTCACAGTGCTGCCGTGGGTCTCATTTCTACTCGTCGTCTCGTCAACTTGGAAGCTTGCCACTGCATCGCCTAGGTGTGTTCGTTGTTGTCGCCGCACGTCATGCTCATGCACAGCCATCGCACAAGGTCATCGTGGGTTTGCTCCAACCATCTCGTTTCCATAGGAATGGATAGAAGCTCGTCGAGGAACAGCCCGATTTCACTGGTGTTATCGCGCAAGCTCTGTGGGTTGTTGGTCGTGAGTTCCATCGTTGTGCGTGAGTTGAAGAAGCGTCGCCGCCGCAAGATAGCAGGTGCCGCACTGTGGATCCGTTCTCGCTGCCGCTAGAGTTGGTAAGGTCTATCTCTTTTAGAGTTTAGGTTAAATAGGTTTGGTTGCTTTTCATAGAAGAAGAAGTGTGTTTGTTTACAAGCTTAATTAAGTCTATTTAAGTTATGAACTATGTTGTTTGTTTAAGAGTTTAAACTCATTTAAGTTGTGATTCAAGCTTGTTTGGGTTGGGTTTAAACTCATTTAAGTTATGGATTAAGAATTTTTGTTTACTGGTTTATGGATTTTCAAAGTGTGGATTAAAGTTGTTTGGCTAGTGGTTTAAAACCACTTAAGTTGCGGAATAAAGGTGTTTGATTTGGGCTTTGTTGTTTGGGTGGGGGTTCAATGGCAAGTTTGACCCTTTGACTTTTTTGTTGACCAGATTTGACCCAAGCTATTCTCCATTCTTTGAGCTGAGTTTGTGAGGCGCGTGTAGCCGCTGGGAGTCACTAGTGCACGATTTTTTAGGTTCCTTGCTGTTTGATAAATTTGATGTTATGAATTCGATTTTGATGGTCTAAGGTGCTATTTTGACTAGTTTGTTTGTTTTAAGGATTAGAGTTTTGTTTGGCTAGTTGGAGCTTGTAGGGGATTCGTGGAGCGCTGTTAAAGGATTCAACTAGGTAAGGGACTTTTTACCCCATTTGCGAGGAATGTGGTTAATACATGTATTGGATTGTTTGTATTGATTTACTTGCTCTGATTGTAGCATGATTTATGTGATTTGGATGCTTGTATTGAGAACATGCAACATGTCTATTATTATTGATGATTTATCTTATGCATATTGTTTGATATTGCATTATGAATCGCATGTCCCCCAATTGTGGACTTGCATGTGGTTTTTATTGCATGATGGATCGCATGCCCCTCAATTGAGGACTTGCCTGTGCTTGTTATTGCATGATGGACCGCATATCCCCCAATTGTGAACTTGCATGTGATTGATATTGCATGATGGATCCCATGTCCCCCAGTTGGGGATTTGCCTGAGTTTGACACTTCTTGATGCCTCGATTTGGCATGATCGAGTTATTGGACGGAGAAAGGTACTAGTAGACCGGTGTGGACGAAGATGTTCCGAGCTCACACGGTAGCTTGGGATGATACCGTTGCAGTTCAAAACTTCCATGGATGGTCGACCGACCAGGCTCACGACCCTGACGACTGTCTACTAGTAGCCTAGGGAACCCTCAAAGTATGTGGTATGTGCATGATATGGTTCCTTGGTGATAGGTATGGACTCGGCTCTCACCGTGAGTATAGGACCTGTTGGCTGACAGGCTGCTCAGCTCGCCAGGTCCCTTGGTCTGAAGTAGGTTTCCGGATTGCTCTAGAGTCAGAAGACTGTTGGTCTTTAGGTTTCGAACTTTAGACTACTCTGCGTGGTGTAGGTAAAGGACAAATTTTCCTTATCTGTCACCCAGGAGCTCGGGTTATGATAACTCTTCGATTGTGCTATTGATCATGCTTGTTTGTTGATACTTGTGATTTGGCGCATGCTTGTACCCAAGTTGGGGGATCCTTATTGAATTTGTAAAAACTCACCCTTTCCACTGTGAAATACCATAGGTACTACTAGATTGCATCGAGATGGGTGATTCAGATGAGCTAAAGGTGAGCACGAGACTCTTTTTAATTAATTCTTTCTCCATGAACTATTTAAGGGCATGATCAGTTGTACATATTTAACCTAGTTTTTATGTTTTGACTCTTAGGTGCCCTATGATTCTTTTACCAGATTTAATGTTTTATTAACTTGTTTTTATATAAGTCATTTTTTTAAGATGTTTTACATGTCCTAGATGTCGAACACCATTTTCATACATTAAAAGTTAAGGACTTAGGTTTAGACCTTGATTTTGGGTCGGATCTTTACATTTTAATTTTAATCTTAAGGAAAGATTCATATAGATTAAAAACATCCAATACTATACTTTAAAGGTATAAATTTATATTCAAGAGAATCAAATAATATAAACAATTTAAATCAGACCACTAATTATAAATGATTACATTTGGTCAAAGAAATGCAAATATTATTTCGTAATAAATTGAAAAAATATGGGCCGTTACAATATTACACACTAAAAGAACTTTCGTCCTCAAAAGTAAAAAAAAAAAAAAAAAAAAACAAGAACAACGACGAGAACAACTAAATAAAGCAATATTGTATCACCCTCAAGTGGTTTCCACTACTCACTATCTAAACCAATAAACTTTACTAGAGGAAACTCCCAATTATGCAAAACTAAAATAATCCTAGCTAAGATCGGCACAAGCTTACCCATGGAGCTAAGAATAACACTTAGCTCAAACGACTCAACAACTAGCACATGCAACAAACTCGTCACATTAAAAGAAGCATTGAAGCAAAAACTGTAGCATAATAAAGCAAGGTGACGACCACGTAGCTATAGTCGAGAGCAACATAATTGAATAAGCGCAAACAACGTAAATAATATTTAGGTGGCACTATATAGAGATTGAACTCGAACAATCCTCATACAAGTCTACAAAGTACAACGTTAAAAGATCTTTAAGTATGTAGGAAAAATTAACATACAACTTTTTTTTTCATACCTGTTGTTGACTCAAGAGCTGACGATCATGAAACATAACAACAATTTACAACTGTGAACTAGTCTACAGAATCTATAACTCTAAGCTTTGATACCAATTGTACAGACCCAAAAAATCGAGCTAGACTTTAAGGATCATTAAAACACATGCATTAAATACAATTACGAATAAATTTAATGGGCACAATTTTCGAAAAATAATTCCAATCTCACTAATTATAATTAAATATTAACCATAAAAGCTTTCTCATCAATTCCATCAGCCACATCACCCAGACTATCGAAGTGTAGTGTATTAACTTAAACTTAACCAACAACCCTCTCTCAATCACAATCCATCTTATACGTGCTTATTAACCATTCAATATACATCAGAGTCGAGTTCCACCAACCTATATTTAACAACTAAGGAGACTTACACCACAACCAAACCAAAATCAATGAACACTTGACAAAAACATCCAATTCAAAACACAATAATCTCTTAGCATTGAAATTTCATCCAATGACCAAAAACCACTTAATAAATAAAAATTTAGTCCAATATCAACTATCTTTTAATATTGAGCTCCACATTTGACACAACCATCACCATTTGTCTTAAACTCATAAAGATATGTATAGAAAAAAACTTATAAATTTCTAAAACAACTTAGTCCATCAAATTCTACAAGCAAACACATCCAATCGCTACACTACTAAAAAAATCAAGAAAGTTGACACGCAAGGAACGTCAACTGTACAGTATAGTTGACGCTCTCGAAAGCGTCAACGAATCGACTGTCAACTAAAGTCACGATAGTTGACGCTTGACTAAGTGTCATTCAATAATATAATTGACATGTTCAAAATCTCAATACCAAGAGTGATTGACACACAAAAAATGTCATGTGATGGTTTTGTTGACATTTGGGACACGTCAACGAAGTATTTTGCTGACAATTCTTGAATGTCAACGATAGTTCCAAAACGTCAAGTAAACGTATATTTGTTGACATTTATTATATGTCAATAAAATAAATAGTTGACATGTATTAAACGTCAAGGCATATAAGTTTTTTTTTTATTTGGTCAAATTTATCAATTTGTATTGTACATCCTATCAAATAACATGTTCATCCTATCAAATGATCTGCTAGTTTTCTTGTTCATCTTGTCAAATACAGTTGGAGAGATATCCAATGATAAATTACAAAATATTTAAACATGATTATCGTAAACATAATATATATTTTCAATAGTAACATAATCAGAAAGGAAGTATATGTTAACATGTTTAAAACTTTGAAATCTGTTTCAAAGTTGTCTTCCTAAATATAGACAAAAATATATCATATTCCAAAATATACCTCATTCCAACACCCAATTCCAAAAAATAACCCAGCTATTTTCGAAACCAACTGTGTACATAAAAAAGAATATGAAATATGTATCTTCAATGTTGCAGTCTTTCAAAATATATTCATGAGCTACGAACAAAATATCCTTCCTGGCACACTGAATCCAACTCACATGTAGGGTACTAAAAATTTAGCCCATTCCACACGCATTTCTTCCAGCTCATCCTGTGTGTATGCGTCTCTTGCATCAATCTGTCAACATTAATTAACATTGAAATATCTAGTAACTAATTTATGACAATTAATAATAAATTTTCAAACTAAACAATATAATAAAGAACATATTATTTTGATGATGTTTGTGCTATTTTCTTTGATGATATCTTTCATATTTCTCATCACATAATAGCCACATTATGTACTCTCCTTTTGTGATGGACACTATAATTCCAACAAACAGAAGAAATAAACGAAATCATAAGTAACCATCAATCTCATATTTCTATTCTAAGTTCTACTCTTCTAAATAGAAACAAATTTCTATTTCTTTCTCTTTTTCTTCTGCTATGTTCTTCCATTCCAGGAAACCTACTCAGCAAACAGATCAATTTGTTAAACCAAACACGAACTACAATCTCAAACGACACTTCATAGATTAATTTCAACTCCTCATTTTCCATTATGTGTTCATCAAGTACCAAAGCGAATAATAAATTGATAAATCAGAAATACACAAACATCAACACACATCAATTGAAAAGCATAGCTTTAAGCTCTTGAATCCTCAACTACCAAAGCAGAAAACAAAGAGAACAAGAATTATGCAGGATTCAAACGCACATATAAAATCCATCAACTACCAAAGCGAATAATAAATTGATAAACCATGATTCAAGCGGAAAGCAACAATAAATAAAAATGAATCACATAAAGACATCTATGCCCACAGAACAACAAAAATGTTAGATTATTACTTTCCTTAACAACTTTTGAAGATTAAATATTTCCATAGTACAACAAAAATAATAAGTAACCATCAATCTCTTAATTCCACAGAATAACCATAAGAAAACAAATAGCAAAGGGATATTACTTGCCTTAAAAAAATTTCAAGGATTTTATCGAGTAGCTTTCAAGTTTCTCTGAGCTTGATACATCGTAAGTGCCCTACATAACAACCAAAGAATACACATATGAGCTTGCTTTAAATCATAAGTACTTGACATTTACTAAATAATAATAAAACTGAACTTACATATTTATTATAGCTTTGAGATCATCTTTTGAACTAGTTTAAATGAAAAACACAACTAATAAGAATAATTCACATTAACTATAATAACAAACAAAAATGAAATGATTTCAACTTTATTAACCCAGAATTATAAGGGGCAATGACTAGTAAATGGTCAGGATATGCCGAAGAGCTTTGTTTCTTCAAAGATTTTGACTTTTAAAGGTTAAACAAACTCAGTTTGATCTAAGAAAAGGAAGTGAGTTTTATTATATTTTCAGGATCTTAGTCTTACTTTAATCTTACTTAAATTAAACCTAGTTTAGAAAGTATATGGAATCACATTTCAAACTTTGAAATGTTTTTCAATTTTGTCTTCCTAAATATACATAAAAAATATACCCCACTCCAAAAAATAGCCTAATTATTTCCAAAGCTAACTGTATACACAAAAAAGAAGATGAAATATGTTTCTTCAAAGTTTGTAGTCTCAGTTTCCAACAAAATACACTTCCATACACAATGTATCCAACTCACAAGTAGGGTACTAGAAAATACACTTCAAAGTTTGTTGACTCAGTTGCCAACAAAATACCATTCCACACGCACTTCTTCCAGCTTATCTTGCGTGTATGACTCTCTTGTATCAATCTGTTAAATTATTTTAGACTCAAATAGTAACTTATTTATGATAGTTAATAATAAATTTTCAAACTAAACAATATAATTAAGAACATACTACATCTGTGATGTCATGCTATTTATTTTGATAACGAACATATAATAAAGTCACACATTTAGTTTTCCTTCACTGAAATAAGTGATCGAGGAAAGCATTTTTCATAAAAAAGAATAAGAAAATTGATCGCAGAATTACCTTAGAAGAGATGAGCGGGAGAAAATTATTGTGAGCCAATCCTCAAGCACTATTATTTATAGCCTTACAAGGAATTAGATTCTTAGAAGCATAAATAACCTGCAAGAAAAAAGACCCTAAACGATAATTTTTATCATCAGCAACAACTTGATTGATTTACATTTTTCAAGACCTTTCCATTCTCTAAGAAAGATGAAGTGAAATAATTTCTTGTTTTTGTTTTTTGCTTGATTTCCATCCTATAGTTGTGTTCTTGTCAATGTATACTTCGTTTTTATGCAGAAACAAAAACCATTATGAAAAGATGAAGTCAACTACTTGAAAATAATGCAACTAGGCAAAGACTTGAATTTGATTAGCAGTTATATTCATAAGGAATACATTTACAGAATATACCATTGAAATAATTTACTTCTAGCTTCCATCTGATTGCCAATCATAAACTTTAATATCCAAGTACTTATTTTGTACAAAAAATTGGTGAACATGCTTTCGAAAAGGACAACCAACTAGCATAAACAAACCAACTAGCATGGGTCCTCTTCATTTGAAGACTCTCTGAATAAAGTCTTAAACCTTAAGTTCAAGCAAAAAATTCAACACCAAATACATTTGACAGGGTCTGCCAAACAAAATCCCAACATATTCAGGATAAATCTTCAAGTGTATCAAAACATTCAACTGTTCATCAATCTATATAACTCCAACAATAATTTGACATCAACTTTTCAACAACCAACAACCACATTTAGACCCTTAAACATCCCAACAAAATTTAAATCTTAAAAGTTGAGAGTTTAGTCAAGAAACATAACCTTCTCATATTGATATCCTTGTTGAACTACCCTCATTTTGTTAGTCCACCTCCAAATATAATGGATATTCTTAATCTAATGTTAGATTGAAATGGGTAATTCTCTCTTACAAAACTAAGGCAACCAACAACTCGAAATAGCAAAAAAACTGTTATAACTAGCTAGAAAAAAAACAAAGGCCGCCACTTCCGTTCAAGCTAACATGAAAAAGAAAATAAAAGAAACATCAATTTAGAATAATATCCATAAACCAAACCTCACTTTGAATCTAGAACTTGGAACCTTAAAGGGAGCATATTGCCAAAGCCCAAGCCTTCAACCACCACCTGCTTTTGGGGACCATAATTCATTATCATCATACTTGTAACACTCAAGTCAAGTTTAGGTCCTCAAGAGCTGGAATTAAACTCTTATGCTAAGCTACACAGACAGGATCATAAAAACTTAGATTTAAGGTCATCAAGATTCTTATCCATGAATCCATACCTTGACTAGAACCTCAAAACATACCCAATTGCTGTAATAAACAAACAATAACTTCTTGACAAATGCACAAGTACAAAGGTAGATTAAAATGGTTCATACACTTCCTATAAATCTTGAAACAAGAAACTCATTCTAAAATATGCTTAAAAAGAGTAGGATTACAGTACCTCACTCCATTGAAACTGTAAGGACCCGACCTGAAATACGGTCATAAACCTAGGTCCTCACTCAGCATGCAAGTTAAATATTTCAACAAGCGGTTTAGTGCTCATATTTAAAACTTTTCAAAACATTTGGAAATGGGGAACACTTAAAACATAACCAACAATTTTCATTAAGCAAATCCAACAAGTAAAAACAAGCCTGACCAGTATTTATAAAAAACACTCAAAACAGTTTAAACAACTTTAACAACATTCCCCTAGGACTCTTGTCCATCTACATGCTGAACAATAATGCAAATATTATATGACAGAGTGCCGGCAGTTCCCATGATCAATCAGCTCCCTCCGCTAGCCATCCCGGTGCTGTCCCAAGTTACCTGGTGGAAAAACCACAGAAATAAGGGTGAGTATAAACATACTCAGTAAGAATCCCCGACCGGGGTACAATACGATACATCAGTCATCTAGCACCCTAGTATACATGCAAACAATACGAGCTCAGAAGCAACAAGTTGTCTCAGGCTAACCGCCGATCTAGGAATTGCCTATTCATGGACTTACAACCACAACCTACACTAGGTTCTACACCTTGATGCCCATCGGGGTCTTACACAACCTAGGACGCAATGATGCCCATCAGGGTCTTACACATAAGGATGCCCAACGGGGTCTTACACCTACGAGACTTAGTGATTCCCATCGGGGACTTACACACAAGGATGCCCATCGGGGTCTTACTCCATAAATCAATGATGCCCATCGGGGTCTTACACATACGGATGCCCATCGGGGTCTTACACCTCTAGCCATCAATGCTGCCCAATAGGGTCTTACACATCTAGGATGCCCATCGGGGTCTTACTCCAGCTATCAATGATGCCCATCGGGGTCTTACACATACGGATGCCCATCGGGGTATTACACCTCAAATCAATGATGCTCATCGGGGTCTTACACATACGGATGCCCATCGGGGTCTTACACCTCTAGCCATCAATGCTGCCCAACGGGGTCTTACACATCTAGGATGCCCATCGGGGACTTACTCCGGCTAGGATCACGGAGATTCCCATCGGGGTCTTGCACTCCCTAGCAACCTTATGACGCCCATCAGAGACTTACACATAAGCCAACAGTGTAGCGCCCATCGGGGACTTACATACACTAGCAACGCATTGGTGCCCATCGGGGACTTACCCAAGCGAAATCCAAACTTACAACCCCTAAAGGTCTCCTAAGTAGAGGGACACAAACTAGCCTAACAATCAGACAATCAACATTACCTGTCTAACCCTAGCAAGAAACCAACAGAATACGAGCAGGAAACATGGATATGCCAGGGTAAGGAAAGTCCCTAGCATGATACTACGAACTCAAGCAGGAATCAAAAGCATGCTAGAAGAACAAACCTAGCATGACACTAACATGAACAACAAGCAAACATGCTAGCAAGATTTCAAACACAAGCTATCCTATAGCTAACATGCTCATAACAGTAACCAAGCATACAAGGCACAATCATGATACATCGCAAGGTCCACACAACCACGGTAAGAAATCCTTACCTGGAAACCAGCAGAAAATAACTACCACAAATCAATAAGCGACCCTCGAGCTTCTAAGCGTACCCGAGCAACCTAAGCAATCAGTAAAAACATCCTAATTAAGCAAACAACAACTAACATCTTAAGGTCCAAAAGAGTGGAGGCTCGGGAATTACCAACCGAGAAGGCACTAGGTCTCGACCCAACTCTCTCTTGGCAAAACAGGCTCTCGGCACCAAGGCGCGGCGCGTGTCGGCGGCGCGCAGAGCGAGCATCTTGGGTCTTATTGCGCCGCGCGCGCGAGGACGGCGCGTACCGCGCGCAGAGAGACGGCGTCTTGGCACAGCTTTGCAACGACACGAACCGAGGCCGCGCGCGCGCGCGCGCGCAGTAGGCGGGCGTCGGGCGCGATCGGCCGGGCAAGGCAGCGCGCGGCGCTGGGAGCGCTGGGACGGCGACTGGCGCGCTGGCGCGAGGCAGGCGACGCGATGGTGTCTGGCCAAGCCGGGCTGGTGTGACGGGCGTCTGGGCACGCCAGGTGGGTGCGACGGGCGTCTGGGGCGCGATGGTGGCCTTTGGCTGGGCGTCTGCCGCGCCGCCATGCAGCCGGACTCTGCGAGGCGATGGGCGGTGGCGGCTCTATTCTGGCCGGGCTGGGCTGCTAGCGCGATGGGCAGGGCGATGCTCGAGGGACGGAGCTTGGCACGACAAGGCTAGGGAGAGAAGGCTTGGGGCGGCTATGGTGTTTTGTTGAAGAAACACAAAACCCTATTTTCTTTTCTTTTAATCAAATGCACCAACTCAAGGCTAACCAAGATATGTCGCGGAAAGAGTAACAAGAACCTCCTGTTGCTCAACTGGCCACTCCACCCACCTAAATTCCTAGCACCCCGGTCTTGAATCCCAACAAACACATCTTTAATCCTCAATTTTTCTTTTGCATCTCACCATGCCCAAACACATCCAAAAAGCGTCAAAATCCTACTTAAGTCCATCCATTAATTTTAACAACTGAAAAAGACATAAACGGCCCTGACGGCCAGACCAAATTACCAAAATACCCCTAGGGCAAACCTGGAAAACCGGGATGAAAACCTGGGCCGTTACAGAAACTTTGACCTCCTCCATCATATCAACTTCTTATTTTATCACTTCCTTCTTCAGAAGCGTAGGTGCCTTCTCCACCTAATCCTTAGCATTCTTCAAACCAAAACTCGTAAACATTCACACTTTCTTTTGTCGATTTCCCTTTCTCCAAGAGGGTGACTATTTATTTGCTTGTTTTATGTGCAAAACCCATTCATTAATGCTCAAATCTTTCTTTCACCAACTTCAGATAGACAAGGATTCAAAGATTTACTGTATTGTAGCCTCCAAACTTCGAATCGTGCTAGCAAGAGAGGGAAATCCCCAAGGGAACAGGCTGCTGCAAAAGAAAATCGAATAAGTTGCTGTCGATTTCAGCGTGTAGGGGATTCCAAGTGGATTGGAGAAGAAAGTCGCGGCTAGCTAGGGCTACACTTCTGTTTTCTCTTTCTTTTTAAAAACTTAAATAATTTTTTTTTCTTAATTTATTTTAAATTACTTTTAGTTGACGCTTTGTGTATGTCAACAAAAATATCGTTAAAGTTAACGCTCATAGAGTGTCAACTAAAACCTAGCGAAAAACTGAAGAAAAAGAATCGCGTCTTTTTACAGTTATTGACGCTCTTGATATTTGAAGTATGCTTACTTAACGTTTTTTCAAAAAAACGTCAAATATTTAAAATAATCAAGCGTCAGCTATACCTGTTTTTGTAGTAGTGCTACAATGGTCTAGCAACATACTTATATCTCTAATGCCTTAGGCTAACTGAGGGCATCGTCGTGCACTGTTCATGTCAACTTAGCAGCTGGAAAAATCAATTATTTCAAACACAAGTCCAAACAAATATATTTAATATTTAAATAAAACAATTATGCAACTATTTTGGTCATGTGTCGCCACAAACCACAGTAGAGGTAGAATTCTTACCTTACCGACGACTCGATCAAACATCGCTATTAGCAACTTGAAAGAGAATAATCTACCACAATGATAATAACGATTCTTACATACAAAAAGAGAGGGTTAAACACGAAGTCAATATGCATAATTGACTAAATAAAATATAACACATTTTAAAGAGTATCGATTTTACCCTTGGCACACAATACGAGATAGCATGTGCCAACTACGTGCAACACACGATAAAAAGATAAATAATGGGGACACATGGAGATATTAACTATGATTGAGACGACAAGATGATCAGAACGACCTAAGATACGAAAAATGGGTCACTGAAGCGTAACCAATAAGTTGTTGGAAATTAGGTGAGTTGTGACTTATTGGAATCGTCTTGATCTTAAGAGTCCGAATCTGGTCTTTGATTGGAAAAATGATGTCAAACGAGTGATAAAAATTATAAATGTAAATAACGAGAAGCGAATAAAATAATCTTAAAGGCTTTTGCTTCGTGACTGAAGAGATAAGACACTCTGATTTCTCTAAACCTCTTCTTTATATTTCTCTACTTCTTTCTCTACAACTTTGATCAGGTGCGATTCCGGTGCTAATATATTGTATAGTAATTAATTCAAAGTCAGCTTATGCTAAGTGTAACTCGGAATAACTTATGTGCAAGTATACACGGTCGAGAATAGTAGCAAGTAATAAGTATATAAATTTATCGAGATTCCACAGTGAATTTGAAGGGCAATGATATAGATTAAGGGTCGAATATGTAAAATGACAAGAATGGGTTTTAAAAGGTTGATGTTGATGAAGTTTTAAATAAATAAACTACTAATGCTAATGATAATGCTGACACTAATGCTGACGTTAATGCTAAACTAAAGCTGCTTAATTTAATTAGAAATTTCAAAAATTGTGCTACCCATTCACATAAATGCTTGGATGCAGATTTCAACTTCCACTGCAATTCCACATGAATAAGTTCAGGGCTTTGCACGCACTAGCAGAGTTAAACTTAAACTCCCTTTTAAAGGTACGAAGAATCTTCGCACTAGACTAAAAGTAATATGTTGGGTCTTTTGCCAGGTTCCTCTTCTGAGTAAGCTGGAGGCGACAATCCGAGTGATCGGGACTTTGATAGCAGTTTGCTAGATGCCTTAAGTGCGATTAGTTCACACATCACACAAATATACGCAGTCTGTAGCAAGTAATAAGTAAATTATCGATCTCCATAGGGATTGGAAACTATCCGAGGGAATGTTTAGAATTGAAAAGTAAATTACAGGAATACGATTTAAGTTGGGTTGTGATTGAAACATAAAAGTAAGTGAATAGCGGGATAAAGTAATATTGAGAAGATAAGGCTAGACTAAGATACTCATGAAATTTAGCAGCAATGCAATAAAAAAGAAACGTGCGGTAAGGGACTTTATCATACTACGCCTACAAATTAGTTCATGATACAAACAGAAAACACAATACAAGATATGGAAAACATATTTGGATTGGATTACTGAAGTAAATGAGTCTCACAACAAAATAAAAGAAAAATAGATAAACAAAAAATCGCCGTCTCGGTTGAGACTCTGAACTTTTTCGAAAAGAAAGAACAAAGAAAAGACCAAGCCTCCTTTCTATTACATAAGCAACTTATTTATAGGACTAGGTCATCGAGTCTCCGAATTTCCCAGAATGGCATGCAATTTACGCGATATTTCCTCTTTTTATTTTTTGCCAAATGTGTTTTGATTCGTCTAAGGTAGGAATGCCGTGATTTTAACAATTTGTCTCTTAATTTGTCTGGTTAGTCAACTTCTCACCGTTAGATGATTCCTTTCTTATTTGCTTGAAGTGCTTATGGCTGTGGTCTTTCGAGCTTTAATTGTTACACTCGCGCGTCTTGATTCTTAGCATCGCATTGTGTAAGGGACCGACCCGAATGGGGCACTAAATGGGCCCTTACCCCAATGCATGCATTCAAAGTAAAGGACATTTAAACAGACATGATTTCGGATTCCAATTAAAACAAAACATTCAAAATAACCCCTTTAAAAACTAGACAATTTCCTGGAACTGTCCTGTTTCCAAGCACTGTTCCAAGATAAATACATTTCCAAAGTTTACTCGATCGAGATTTACTAAAAACCATTCAAAACCTATTCGGATACAAAATCTTTGGAATCCACAAAACATTTACAAAACATCCTAGGGCTCAGTGCCCGTCCACATGCATTCAGGAAACAAAACATAAAGAGTCATAATACAAAAATCGAGTTGGAAGATCGGGCCCCATGATCACGGCTCCTCCTTCACCATCCTGTCTCGCAACTTGGTTACTGTGGAAAAACCCACAGAAGGGTGAGTAACGAATTACTCGGTAAGAATCCCCAACCGGGTACAATACGATATACATGGTCATCTCGATGAGCGTATGCAAGCTATGAATATAAACACGTAATAGAGCACATAGCTTAGCCCACACTTGGGCCTCGGATGCCGGCTAGGGTCTTAGTCCGGAATAATATCACCACACATCCAATACACAAGTCGCCTATATACGAAAACAAGTCCGGCCTCGGCTGTCTCATCGGCGAAAAAACACATCGCTCAAGATCTCGAGGAGCTCTCGGTCGGGCGCTGTAAATGAGCGTAAGCATGCACCGCGTGCTCTGCGCGCACCATGGGGTGCCGGTCTAGAGGCAAGCCGCCCATGTCCGATCCACCACGCCTAACTAAATCTTTGGATCGGTGTCACCGACATAGGGGTGTGAGACACGACACGTAAACTATGTCGGCTGAACCACCGCACTGGGGCCAAGGAACGGTGCGTTGTAGGCTTACACCAGAAGCCGTCCTTGCCTTAACAGTGGCAATCGGGGCTACGGCCGAACACGCCGAGGCGCGTGCCGATTGCCGCCGGGGCGAGGCAATGCCAAGTCATCATCCCGACGGTTGAGGCATTTAACGATCGCCACCCTCACCCAAGATTGCAGGGCCTACCGCTTGGGTTAGCTAATCCCTCACGGGGTCCAGGGACGGAATGACTTGCTCGACGTCCCTGCCATGGATGCAAGGTACTTTATGCATCAGGCCCGGATGATGCTATCTACCTGCAACTCTAACCTGCCCTAGCAATCAGCAAACAAATCCATAAAATCCAATACGTGCTCAATAAGAATACAACGAGCCTAGCATGATACTACGAAGCAAGGAACAGATACGAGCATGCTAGAAAGGAACAACCTAGCATGGATTAACATGAGAATTAATCAGGAACAACATGCTAATCGGGAATTCAGAATTGAGTACCTAGCTATACATGTCAATAAACACAAACAAGCAATCAATCAGCAATCACATATAATATCGCAGGGTCCACACAACTCCGGTAAGAAATCCTTACCTTGGTCGGGGACGAT
Source organism: Sicyos edulis (assembly GCA_036507275.1). NCBI lineage: Eukaryota > Viridiplantae > Streptophyta > Magnoliopsida > Cucurbitales > Cucurbitaceae > Sicyos > Sicyos edulis. The sequence goes on from CM071850.1 coordinate 9,810,191, forward strand.
TTGACACGAAAACCTAAACGGCGAACGAACCCGAACTAGCTACCGAGAACCTATCAATCACAACAAAAATCACACAATAGGCCTAAATATAATAAAATAAATGAGGCTCAGCTCGGGAGCAACTCACGAGCGCGACGAAACGCACGAACGGGCGATTGCAGACCAACGGCAAGAGAACGGGCTGGCTGGAGCCAGTGGGCGCGAGAAATGGGCGTCTTTGGCGCTTGCGCGCGGGATGGGCGCGAGAGCGAACAAGGCGTTAGCGATGCGGCTCGGTGGTGGCGCTGGCGAGGACGCAGCGTCTTGCGATGCTGGCGGCACTATCGCGACGCGGCACGACTTCGACTCGGCGAGGGCAGGGGCTCGAGCGACGCGATGCGGTGGGGCGCCGAGGCGAAGCAGCGCGCGCGCGGGACGATGGCGGCGAGGCTGGCTCGGCGGGCTGGTGCTCACGCGCGCGAGCTCGTGACGAGGGTGAAACAGGATCGGAGAAAACGAGCTCGATTCCGGGCGATCCACGGGGATTCGACGAGCGATGCTTTGATGGCGAACTCCCCTACACTAGCTGCACAAAACCCATACCTCAAATTACCTCGACTCGGCCTGAAATGGCGAAGCTCGAAACAGGGGAGAAGAAATTAAATTTTGAAGGAAAGGAAGAAGAAGAAGCTTACCGGGATGAAGAAGATCGGACCTCCGGCAGTTGAGATGAGAACCGGCTTGGAATTGGGGAGGAAAACCCGGTGAATGGCTGGTCGGTCGAGGGAGAAGAAGAAGAAATCGCGAAGGAAGGAGAAGAGGAAGAAGAAGGCTCAGGCGAAAATTCTGCTTTTATAAAAAATCCCACTGCGCACGGCATATATACCAGATCGCGCGCAAGAAGATCCGCCAACCAAGCTTAGGTCCACTTAACAAATCTTACCTAAGCAACTTCCTGATACCACGAGCATGGTATCCTTACCGCCTCACTAAAGCCTTACAACATTCACCTGGAGTCCAAATTTTGTTTTTCCAAGAACTGAGCACCAGATCCCCAAAGCAAACCCTACATGGATCTGACTCTCTCGCCACAGAACGAACCACACAAAACACACTTGTGTGCACAACTCCCAACCTTCATTTAGCGATCCAAGTCTAACAAATGCTTTCCCAAAAGCCACACTAGCTCCTGGCAGAGATACAACCAATCAACGGAACACCCCAAGTTCCATCTCCGCACGATGCTCGAAGCTGTGGCAACCTTGCTCTACCAAAGCATAACCATGCCAAACCAAACTTACTTTATATCAAGCCTCTACCAAGGGTGCTTACCCATAAGGCATCCAACTCCTCTCACAAGGCATCCTACTCACCTCATGGGCATCCAACTCATGGTCCCTCAACTGGACCCAACTTGCTTCTACGATGCTCAACTCTCCGGAGATTTAGGCACTCGAAGGTAGTTGACCGCACTACGAAACCACAAGGATCTCTTGGCCTTAACACTAGCGTGAGATGCACGCGCATTAACACTTACCAACCGTCAACCTGCTTGACTTACTCAACCTCCAGTATCACTGGGAAAAGGCTCCGGCTCCTCTCGAACATCCTTTCGCTTGAAATCTTTCGATTACCACTGAACTAGCCCTTTTGCACGACCTACACAGGTGCAACTACCATAAATAGATCCAAGGCTAAAAGAGTACGCTAAACTCCGAACGGCATAGAACCATCTGCTATGCCCATGCCAAACTCAGGCCTGAACCAGATTTAGTGCCAAAGCGGCACACCAACCAATGCACCTCAAGTGCCACTACTACCAAATCCATATCTTACTACACACGGGGCCACAAGGTCACAACCTCAAGTGACACGAACTCTGGCTCGGCATACAAGGGCTCAACTCCAACAACCATGCCTAAGGCATCTCATCAAGCTGAAGGCTCACCGCCTACTCATGCATCTCCACATGATGCTCAACAAACTCTGGTCGGCTCTCTCAACATGCAGCAGCTAGCCCTACTCTAGGGATTCACCAAAATAAGAGTGTTCGTCTCTATCAAACAACTGAGGAAACTACCAACGGATCGGTCAGAAGGAACACCGCTTCTTTGCACCCTAATCACAGGGTTCCGGCTTACTTGGCTGCAAACAACCACACTTCACAGAAGCACAAAGATGCCTCATCACCTCCTCGAAGGCTACCAACTTTGCAACCACTCTTTGGGCAACCGAATAATCTATCAAGGCTCAAGATCAACACTTGAGCTACCCAGGCTAGTCCACACGGGGACCTGCTCCACAACAACCACATCAGCACAACCACAGCTAACTTCTCTCTTGGAGTGGCATTCCAAGGCAAAGCACCTCCACCCTCTCACTAGGGGAAAACCATCAATTGGGCCACAGTTGGCCTATGGGAGTCCAATCTCTACCTCCCTCTGGAACGATGTCCCAGGGCATCCGAATCTATCTGGATACCACAACAAGCCACAACATACATCACACACTGCGGGAAGTTGGCATGATGGCGCTCTAAACCCAAACCAATAACGAGTCGAAACTCGCTTTCGTCTCAGCTCCACAACACTACACAAGGCATACACTAGATGGCAGTGTTGTAAATTCTTAACCCTTTTTCTACAACAAATAGTAAACTTAGGCGTGCACGATGACTTTGTGAGTGCTAGTGATCATGGGAAAACGACCTACAACAAAAGGTCAAACTACACAAATTTATGACTCGAGCTCGATACCAACTGTAAGGGGACCGGCCGAATGGGGCACTAAATGGGCCCTTACCCCAATGCATGCATTCAAAGTAAAGGACATTTAAACAAACATGATTTCAGATTCCAATTAAAACAAAACATTCAAAATAACCCCTTTAAAAACTAGACAATTTCCCTGGAACCTGTCCCTGTTTCCAAGCACCTGTTCCAAGATAAATACATTTCCAAAGTTTACTCTGATCAGAGATTTACTAAAAACCATTCAAAACCTATTCAGATACAAAATGCTTTGGAATCCACAACACATTTACAAAACATCCTAGGGCTCGTGCTTCACATGCATTCGGGGAAACAAAACATAAAGAGTCATAATACAAAAATCGAGTTGGAAGACTGGGCCCCATGATCACAGCTCCTCCTTCACCATCTCCTGCCTCGCACTTGGTTACTCGTGGAAAAACCCACGATAATAAGGGTGAGCAACGAATTGCTCATAAGAATCCCCAACCGGGTACAATACGATATACATGGTCATCTCGATGAGCGTATGCAAGCTATGAATATAAACACGAGAATAGAGCACATAGCTTAGCCCACACTTGGGCCTCGGATGCCGGCTTAGGGTCTTAGTCCGGAATAATATCACCACACCCAATACACAAGTCGCCTATACGAGAAACAAGTCCCGGCCTCGGCTTATCTCTGTCGACGAAAGGTACACCGGCTCAAGATCCCGAGGAGCTCTCGGTCGTGCCAGTAATGGCGTAAGCATGCACCGCGTGCTCTTTGCAGACCATGGGGGTGCCGGGTCTAGAGGCAAGCCGCCCATGTCCATCACCACGCCTAACTAAATCTTTGGATCGGTGTCACCGACATAGGGGTGTGAGACACTGACACGTAAACTATGTCGGCTGAACCACCGCACTTTTTGAGGGCAAGGAATATCGTGGTAGGCTTACACCGTGAGCCGCCCTTGCCTTAACAGTGGCAATCGGGGCTACGGCCAAACACGCCGAGGACGTGCCGATCTGCTGAGGGCGAGGCAATGCCAAGTCATCATCCCGACGGTTGGGGCATTTAACGATCCGCCACCCTCACCCAAGATTGCGGGGCCTACCGCTTGGGTTAGCTAATCCTCACGGGGTCGGGGACGGAATGACTTGCTCGACGTCCCCGCCATGGATGCAAGGTACTTTATGCATCGGGCCGGATGATGCTATCTACCCGCAACTTTAACTCGCCTCTAGCAATCGGCAAACAAATCCATAAAATCCAAAACGTGCTCAATAAGAATACAACGATCCTAGCATGATACTACGAAGCAAGGCAGATCTGAGCATGCTAGAAAGGTACAACCTAGCATGGATTAACATGAGAATTAATCAGAACAACATGCTAATCGGGAATTCGAATTGAGTACCTAGCTATACATGTCAATAAACACAAACAAGCAATCAATCAAGAATCACATATAATATCGCGGGGTCCACACAACTCCGGTAAGAAATCCTTACCTTGGTGGGGACGATTTGACACGAAAACCTAAACGGCGAACGAACCCGAACTAGCTACCGAGAACCTATCAATCACAACAAAAATCACACAATAGGCCTAAATATAATAAAATAAACGAGGCTCGGCTTTTGGGAGCAACTCACGAGGCGCGACGAAACGGGCGATTACACAACGAACGGCGCAAAGAATCTGGCCGGGCCGGGCGAGCTGGGCGCGCGAATGGGCGTCTTTGGGCGCTGGCGCGCACGGACGGGCGCGCGGACGAACAGGCGTTAGCGATGCGCGGCTCGGTGGCGCTGGCGAGACGGACGCGCGCGTCGCGTGAGCGCGCAGCGAATGGGCGACAGCAAGACGACTTCGGCGAGCGAGGGCTTTCGCGACGCGATGCGGCTGGGCGCTGAGGCGAGGACGCGCGCGCGGGCATGGGACGATGAGCGGCGATCTTTGTCGCGGTGGGTTTTGCTTTTGCAAACTCGAGCTCGTGACGAGGATCGGAGAAAACGAGCTCGATTCCGGCGATCCATCGATTCGACAAGCGATGCTTTGATGGCGAACTCCCCTACACTAGCTGCACAAAACCCATACCTCAAATTACCTCGACTCGGCCGGAAATGGCGAAGCCCAAAACAGGGGAGAAGAAATTGAATTTTGAAGGAAAGGAAGAAGAAGAAGCTTACCGGGATGAAGAAGATCGGACCTCCGGCAGTTGAGATGAGAACCGGCTTGGAATTGGGGAGGAAAACCCGGTGAATGGCTGGTCGGTCGAGGGAGAAGAAGAAGAAATCGCGAAGGAAGGAGAAGAGGAAGAAGAAGGATCAGGCGAAAATTCTGCTTTTATAAAAAATCCCACTGCGCACGGCATATATACCGGATCGCGCGCATAGTTTAACAAACACGCCCAGTGGCTAGGCTGGCAGTGCCCCCTTGACTCATAATTTTTCCGGCAATTAACAAATACAAAACCGGCCCTGCCGGCCCGACCAAAATTACCTAAATGCCCCTGGGCTTCCCGGGAAGACCGGGATGAAATTTCTGGGCCGTTACACATTGCCCCGCTGGTGCTAATTCTACGAAAACAGAAATCAACATAAGTCTTTCGAAGTCCGTGTTAAATGTGCTATTTTTGATGTTTTCCGCTTAATAACCGATATCTCGCATTTTATTCCTCTGATGCATAAGCATTAGCAAATTACACCTTTTTATTTCTAATTTCGTCTTACTCATAATAATTTTTAATTAATAAATGTGAACAATGATCCGAGTTAGCTCAAATCTGACTCTATTTTAGAGTGATCCCCAAACTTAAATCATTGCTCGTCCCGAGCGATGCTATTATTAGTGTAATAACCACTAAAAGTAATATAGATCACAATGTCGCGTTTTTCCTCTTGCTAAAAAAATTAATCTTTAAGTAACATTGCTTTTATACAAATCATTCCAAATCATCATTCACTTCGTACCTAACAATCTCATCTCAGTTCTTCTCATCATTCCCTTTTTTTAAAGTTCAACTCCTAGTTTGGAGACTTCTGCTTTAGTGCAATTCATTCAACCCTTATCATCTAAATATTTTCAAGAAATTCTGTCAGAGGCTTACTTAATTAGGTTCCTTTGAGTAAAAATGTTCTGCTTCGCCGCTAATTGTTATTGTAGCAATGCTAGTAGAATGTTTGGATAACCCACGGCTATTTGCTCTTCTTGTCGTTTCATTTTTATCCAGAATGCCTTGAGGGGGGGGGGGGGGTTTAATGAAAAACAATATGCATTCTCATATTCAATTCGAAAAGCAGCATCGCATAACGCATGCACTTTTCACCCCTCAACTTAAGGGCTTCATTGTCCTCAATGAAGGTGAGTTTTATTTCCCCCAAACTTAAATGAATCTAAGGTTCTGAATTACTTTAAGCTAATCGATCTCCTCCCTTAGAATTGTTCTATGTCCTAAGTTCACAAGTATCCATCCCAAGATGGTTTTGTTATTAACTAGCGAATGATGTCTCTAGGTAGATTAAATATCAGCATATCTAAGACAATGTTTTGAAAGTGTGAAATTCAAAAGCAAGATTCTAACTCAGCACTGGTCAAAACATAACTTAAGAAATGAATACAATGAAGAATATGATTATATTAAATAGTGAGTGAGCAAATAAAAATTGAAGATAGGATCAGCAAGGACAAAGACTTCTTTTTTCACTCTTCATCTTCTGAATCAAAGCTATTAGAGTCGGTGGATGAGACAATTTCTTGGATATCTGGGAAGATCTGTGGAGTTGTGGTTCCAAACAAGCCAGTACGTCAAAAAATATGCTATCTCGTTTCGTCATGTAGTCCACAAGCTTCTTCATATCGTTGTCTAGCAACTAGAGGTTGTACTCGAATTTTGCTCGCATTGTCTGCTTCATCTTTGATGGGTGAGTAGACACATGGGCATGTGTAGATGGTTTCGCATCAATGATGTGATATTTCGGTGCGTTATAAATAAACTAATGATTAATTCTAAGAGTGAAGCTAAGTTCTACATCGAATCACATTAATACGCAAGTATACGCGATCGAGTATGCAGAAAGTGATAAGTATTTATATTTTATCGTTCTCCACAGGGATTATTGTCTACAATTAGTTAATTAATCTAAGAGTCGTGCAAGAAAGTAAAAATAATGGTGTTTGAGGTTTTGTTTGTTTTAAATATAACATGCGAAAATAAAATAAAATGCGAAATGAACTAAGTAAGGCTCGGGCTAAGGTTATGGGATGTATATAGAAATTCCGAGGATAAAATGTGGTAAGTAGTAGTTGCGATACTTCATCTAACAAACTACCGCTTCCGATTTCGTTCAGCATCAAGTCCGACTTCCATCGCAACTCGATGTAATGATAACCTGGCACTACATATGTAATAGTTACCTGTTTATTCCTAAACTCCGATTTAAAGTACTACAACCGTTAAAATACTAACCTATTGAACATGTAAACTAGCCTTAGTTTATTCCTCTTCCAATTTACAACCTATTAAAGCATGTGGATGATCGGTCGACATTTTCTATTTAATTAAGATCCTAATTTAACATGCTTCAATTAACAACTTCTTTTACCCTAGTACATGATATCTACAACCCGCACCCTTACCTTTGCCTAAAATGTTTAGCTAGACATGAAAGTAAGGGAAAGAATAATTAAGAATGGAACGAAAGTCATTGCAAAAGAAAACTGAATTAATTCAAATGCAAAACAATTCAAAAGAAAACAACAGTGCTGAATAAATAAAGCATAAAGGAAATAAAGAAAAGATAAACTAGAAAGCAGGCAAATGGTGGCAACTGCTTGAAGAATAAGACTCCGTGTTAAAAGGAACACGAACTTCGCTTCGAAACCTTCAGCCCAAGTGTGGGAGAAGAACTCCGAAAAAAGGCACACTTTCACTCTTGGTTCTTCTTCTTTTATAGCCTTGAAATGCTTGGGGACTAAGAAATCGACTTGGAAGGCAAGGATTTGATTTGGACTTTTATTTCCTTTCATTGCATATCCCTTGATTCTTGCGATAGATTTCCTCTGATTTTGTCAATCACATCTTTGTTGATTAAGGTGTGAATGCCATGATTATTGCAGTTTTTCTATTCTACAATCTGATAGTTGGCATTAGCTCGGCATCTAATTCCTTCCTTATTGAGGCTTTTGCATCTGATATATTTTGCAACAGGTATTTGTCCTTCAGAAATATTATTTGGGAGATCCTGCGGTCTGCAACCTCTAAAACGTCTAGATGCGCATTTTGACCTTCCGTTTCTCCTTTAAATACGATGCTAACCATGTTTACTATTCCTGTAGATATAGCAATAAATTAGTGTAGCATGAAATCTTTGGCATTTACGTACAAAAAGCATTCAACATTCACATTTTATCTTAGCCTTTTATTTTTAAGCTCGTAAACCATACATGCATGAATTTCCCATCTTAATGCTTATTCCAACTCTAAAATTTATTCAATTAATGCACAAATACCTTTAGAATATATTAATATATTGGTCTAAATAATGCTATATTTGAGAGCTATCGATAATCTGTCAAGTTTGCACATTTAGATGTAAACTCGATCATGATGCGTTGGATAGTGCTATCAGTTTCATCAGAATCACGTCCGTTGGTGTCAGTCGAGCTCTCTTCCGTGTGGTGATGCTCGCCTCAGCTTCGTCCGCTTCCTCTCTACTTCTGCATCAGAATAGGTTCTTCAAAGCAAGATTTTCTCTTCTTCTTTGATGATCATCTAACATTGGTAATTTTCCTTCCTTATTCGTCCTCACTTCTTCTTCTTCTTCCTCAGCACGAACTGTTGCAAACTCAATAGGTCTAGAGGTGCCAGTATTCGCGTTTCTTCTTCTTTCTTCCTCCATTCTCCAGTCAATCTCGTCCAGGTCCCTCTCCTTCATTGAATGCGTTAATCCTTCAAAATACCCTGAAGGTTCGGGACTAATAATCCTTACAACTTGATGTGGTGCGGAGCTAATAACCATTTCCATCCCAAGAATAGTTGAATATTCCTCTAGTGCTGCAGTATATTATTCCATTCTTTCGGCTAGGGCAGTCACTTGCCTTTGCATGGGTGGTCTGGCTTGTGACTGTCCATCCTCACTATGCATAGTGGCAACGACTATTATTGGGGTCTACTTCTCCTTACTGCTTCATTCTAATCTGCCATTGTCTTTATAAGTAGTTGCAAGTTTTCGCACCATGGTGTAGTTTATGCCAAATTTGCAAGGAGTTTTTTTTTTCTTTCTCGGTTGATATTTAACAGTTGAAACGAAAGGGTATGACGACTGAATGACAATCGTTGCATGCATCAAGGCGACGATCAGAATTTTGGCAGCCATGTACTTTCTGCACACTGTTGGATCGAAATTCATGTGATCTTACTACTCGATATCTGTCTGTAATTAATGGTTGATATGATTGTAAATAGAGATTTGCTGAACTTATTAAAATGTAAAATCACAAAGAAATAAGGAAAATGAAAATTAAAAATAAATAAGTAGTAAACTCAAATAGTCTTCTCGCATAAGTAAATATGAAATATTGAAACTTAGCATGCGTGGAACGGAACTTAAAGGTTACCAATATGCTCTAGCTTCACTTGCACACTTACGCGCTTATGCTTCAGTCAATGCAAATGACGAGATTCCACGCTGAACATCTTCATTCCAGTAATGTTTAAGTCTTTTCCCATTAACTGCAAAATCATTCCCATTTGCCTCATTCTTGATCCAGATTGCTCCGTCTGGTTTGACCTGCGTAAAACGAAATGGTTCAGACCAATTGAATTTGAGCTTTCCTAGAAACAAACAAAGTCTAGAGTTAAATAACAAAACTTGTTGTCCAACCTCAAAAGTTCGAGGAGTCAGCCTTCGATCATGCCATTGTTTCATCTTTTCCTTTTATAATTTTGCATTTTCATATGAAAAGTGTTTATGCTCCTCCAAATCGAGCAATTGCAACATTCTAACAGCTCTTGCTTTTTGGAGATCAAGATTTAATTTCTTTAGTGCCCAGAAAGCCTTATGCTCTAGCTCGATCGGTAAATGGCATGCTTTCCCATACACTATTTTGTAGGGCGACATGTTCAATGGAGATTTCAACGCAGTTCAGTAAGCCCAAAGTGAATCATCAAGTCGCATGGACCAATCCTTTCGGTTAAGTCCTACAACTTTCTCAATAATACTCTTAATCTCGCAGTTTGAGATTTCAGCTTGTGCATTGGTCTGCGGATGATAAGGGGTGGAGATACGATGCTTTATATTATACTTCTACAACACGTGAGACATAACTCTGTTTATGAAATGTGTTCCTTCATCGCTGATTAGTGCTCGCGGAGTAACAAACCTTGTGAAAATGTTTTTATGAAGGAATCTAATGACTGTTTTAGCATCATTTGAAGGTGTTGCAACCGCTTCAATCCATTTTGACACGTAATCATCCGCTACCAAAATATACATATTTTTTCGTGAAGGGGAAATGGGCCTATGAAATCAATTCCCTAGAAGTCGAACAATTCAACCTCTAAAATTGAAGTCAATGGCATTTCATCATTTTTTCTTATGTTACCTTTCCTTTGGCACTTATCGCATGTATTTGCATAGTGATGCACATTCTTAAATATGCTTGTCAAAAAATAGCCAGATTGGAAAACTTTTGCTGCGGTCTGCATTCCTCCAAAATATCCTTCATACGGCGATGCGTTGCACGAATCTAGTATTACATTCTGCTCATGCTCTGCTACACATCTGCGTATTATTCCATCAGCAAATTATCTATAGAGAAATGGTTCATCCCAGAAATAAAATTGTGAGTTATGGAAAATTCACTTTGCTTGTTGTCTTATAATATCTGTTGGGATGACAAGGCTTGCTAGATAGTTGGCAATGTCTGCAAACTAAGAGGTATTCTTCCTTTCTACCAAGTTTAGTGCAAATACTTGTTCATCCAGGAAGTTTTTTGATAACTTGAGCATTGTTGTATTGGGTTGCCTATTCTCTAGTCGGGATAGATGGTCTGCTACAACATTCTCGCAACCTTTCTTATCCTTGATCTCTATATCAAACTCTTGTAGAAGTAGAATCCATCTAATCAGTCTTGGTTTTGAATTATCCTTGCTCATCAAATATCTTATAGCACTGTGGTCAGTGAACACAGTCATCTTGGCTAATTTCACCTTGGTTTTGAATTAGCCTTGCCCATCAAAATTTTCAAACGCGTAAATTACGGCTAAAAACTCCTTCTCAGTAGTTGTATAGCTTTGTTGCGCTTCAGTTAAAGTCTTACTAGCATAGTAGATGGGGTGGATCAGCTTTACTCCCTTCTGATCCAAAATAGCTTTTATCACATAGTCACTAGCGTCGCACATTAACTCAAATGGCTTTCTCCAGTTAGGCGATATCATGATAGGTGCAGTAGTTAGAGCCTTTTTTAATTGTCCAAATGCTTGCAAGAAGCGCGAGTCAAAGTTAAAGGGACGATCGACTTTTAAAAGCTCACACAAGGGTTTTGCTATTTTTGAAATGTTTTTAATAAAGTGCCTATAAAACCGAGCATGGCCTAAGAAACTGCGCACACCCTTCACATTCCTTGGTGGCTCCAACTTTTCTATTGCTTCAATTTTTGCTTGATCAACTTTCATTCCATCCTTAGAGATTTTATTTCCAAGGAAAATCCCTTATCTTACCATGAAATGACATTTTTCCCAATTAAGCACTAGGTTCATTTCTTCACAGCGGTTGAGCACTTTTTCTTGATTTTCTAAGAAAAACTGAAAAACTGCTCCCAAACACTGTGAAGTCATCCATAAATACCTCCATGATGTCCTCGAGCATGTCAAAGAAAATAGACATCATACATATTTGAAATATAGTTGGAGCATTGTAGAGTCCGAACGACATTCTTCTGAAAGCAAACGTTCCATAAGGACAGGTGAAAATGGTTTTCTCCTGATCCTTGGGATTAATTATGATTTGATTGTATCCTGAATATCCATCCAAAAAATAGTAATAATCCTTCCCTGTGATGCGATCCAACATTTGGTCTATGTAAGGTAAGAGAAAGTGATCTTTCTTTGTGGCCTTGTTCAATTTGCGGTGGTCCATGCACACTCGCCATCTTGTAACTGTTCGCGTTGAAATCAGCTCATTTTTCTGGTTGTGAACGATGGTGGTGCCCCCTTTCTTTGGCACGCATTGAATTAGACTAACCCACTGGCTATTTGATATGGGGTGGATGATCCCAGCGTCAAGCCATTTTAAAATTTCCTTTTTTACTACTTTCTTCATGGTGGGGTTCAATCGTCTTTGATGTTCCCTTGAAGTCTCGAAATTATCCTCTAGAATGATCTTGTGCAAACAGAATGTAGGACTAATGCATGTTATATCCGCTAGAGTCCATCCAATTGCCTTTGTGTGCTGTATGAGAAGGCCAGTAGTAGCTGCTCATGCTCTCATGTTAGTTGTGAGGATATGACCACTGTTAAGGTCTCGTTTTCTTCAAGGTAGGCATACTTCAGAAGCTTAGGGAGAGGTTTTAATTCTAACAGTGGGCGTTCATCAGTTGAGGGACACTGTGGTGAGTTTACTCTTATTCCCACATCGAGCACTTCATAGTAATGTACTTCATTTATGTTTTCCTCCAAAGCATCATCCTACAAATCCTCTACTTCCTCTTTATTATCGACAATGGTTAGTATTTCTTGTTGTTGTTTAGTCATGACTGCTTCATTTAACAACACTTCTAATTGACTAATATTGAAAGTATCGTCTGTGTCAGGCTGCTTCATCGAATCGAATATGTTGAACTAAATTTACTGGTCGTTATTCTTAACGTGATTGTTCCTTCGTGAACATTTACCAATGTCCGTTTAGTTCTTAGAAATGGTCGTCCCAGAATAATTGGAACTTTCAGATCTGCTTCGTAGTCAAGAATGATGAAGTCAGCTGAAAAAACAAATTTGTCGACTTGAACCAATATATCTTCAATTTTTCCAATAGGACGAGTTATCAACTTATCAGTCAGCTGAATTGTTACTAGGGGGCCATGCTTCACCTATTCCAAACTTTTTATAAATCGATAGCGGCATCAAATTGATACTTGCACCCAGATCACAGAGTGCTCGCCCAATATGATTACTATCAATCTTGATCGGAATGGTAAACTACCCAAGATCGACCTCTTTCTTTGGGATTTTATTCTGAATGATTGCACTACATTCCTCGTTTAATCCTACTACCTTGAATTCCTCGAATTTGCTTTTTTCTTTAAGCACATCCTTAAAAAATTTCATATAATTCGGCATTTCGAAGTGCATCAACCAAGGGAAAGTTTATGTGAATATGTTTCAGAATGCCCGTGAATTTTTCTAGTTGAGACTCGTTTCCTTTGTGTCTGATCCTTTGAGGGAATGGTGGTGGTGGTGGTTGGTAAATAGGTAATGGTTTTGCCTTTTCTGTCACTTCCTTTGCTATGGTTGGTTTTTTGTCCGCGTCCTTTGCTGGCCCTTACCCCAATGCATGCATTCAAAGTAAAGGACATTAAACAGACATGATTTCAGATTCCAATTAAAAACAAAACATTCAAAATAACCCCTTTAAAAACTAGACAATTTTCCTGGAACCTGTCCCTGTTTCCAAGCACCTGTTCCAAGATAAATACATTTCCAAAGTATACTCTGATCAGAGATTTCTTAAAAATCATTCAAAGCCTGTTCAGATACAAAATGCTGGAATCCACAAAACATTTACAAAACATCCTGGGCTCGTGCTGCCACATGCATTCGGGAAACAATACATAAAGAGTCATAATACAAAAATCGAGTTGGAAGACTGGGCCCCATGATCATAGCTCCTCCTTCACCATCCTGTCTCGCTTCGCACTTGGTTACCCGTGGAAAAACCACGATGTAAGGGTGAGTAACGAATTACTCGGTAAGAATCCCCAACCGGGTACAATCGATATACATGGTCATCTCGATGAGCGTATGCAAGCTATGAATATAAACACGAGAATAAAGCATATAGCTTAGCCCACACTTGGGCCTCGGATGACAATTTAAGGTCTTAGTCCGGAATAATATCACCACACACCAATACATAAGTCGCCCTATACGAGAAACAAGTCCCGGCCTCGGCTTTCTCTCATCGTCGACGAAAGGTACACTGGCTCAAGATCCCGAGGAGCTCTCGGTCGTGGCATTTGTAATGAGCGTAAGCATGCACCGCGCGTGCTCTGCGCAGACTATGGGGTGCCGGGTCTAGAGGCAAGCTCCTCATGTCCAGTCACCACGCCTAACTAAATCTTTGGATCGGTGTCACTGACATAGGGGTGTGAGACTGGACACGTAAACTATGTCGGCTGAACCACCGCACTCGGGCCAAGGAACGGTCGTGGTAGGCTTACACCAGAAGCCGCCGTCCCCTGCTTAACAGTGGCAATAAGGGCTACTGGCCGAACACGCCGAGGACGTGCCGATCGCCCCGACGCGAGGCAATGCCAAGTCATCATCCCGACCGTTGGGGCATTAACAACTGCCACCCTCACCCAAGATTGCAGGGCCTACCGCTTGGGTTAGCTAATCCCTCACAAGGTCCAGGGCGGAGAACTGTCTCAACGTCCCTGCCATGGATGCAAGGTACTTTATGCATCAGGCCCGGATGATGCTATCTACCTGCAACTCTAACCTGCCCTAGCAATCAGCAAACAATTCCATAAAATCCAATACGTGCTCAATAAGAATACAACGAGCCTAGCATGATACTACTAAGCAAGGCAGATCTGAGCATGCTAGAAAGGAACAACCTAGCATGGATTAACATGAGAATTAAATCAGGAAAATCATGCTAATCGGGAATTCAGAATAGAATACCTAGCTACACATGTCAATAAACACAATCAAGCAGTCAATCAGCAATCGCATAATATATCGCAGTGTCCACACAACTCCGGTAAGAAATCCTTACCTTGGTCGGGGACGATTTGACACGAAATCCTAAGCGGCGAACGAACCCGAACTAGCTACCGAGAACCTATCAATCACAACAAAAATCACACAATAGGCCTAAATATAATAAAATAAACGAGGCTCAGCTCGGGAGCAACTCACGAGGCACGGACGAACACACGAACGAGCCGATTACGATTTAACGGGCAAAGAAAGTGGTGGGGCTGGCGCGCTGGGGCGCAGAAATGGGCGTGCTGGGAGCGCTGGGGCGCGGACGGGCGCTGAGGCGTGAGCTGCGCGCGGACGAACAGGGAGTTGGGCACGGACGCGGGCGCGCGAGCGATGCAGAGGCGCGGGCGCGGCGCGCGCGCGCGCGCACTGATTTGAAACAGCGCGCGCGGCGTGACATGAGCTGGCGAGGTGTGCGCGCGCGCGCGCGCGCGATCTGTGCGCGCGGCTCGGCGGCGAGGGCTGCTGTTCTGCTGCGCGAACAGGGGCGAAGGAGAAACCCAAAATCGAGCGATCCAAGGGGATTCGACGAGCGATTCTTTGATGGCGAACTCCCCTACACTAGCTGCACAAAACCCATACCTCAAATTACCTCGACTCGGCCGGAAATGGCGAAGCCCGAAACAGGGGTGAAGAACTCGAATTTTGAAGGAGAAGAAGAAGAAGAAGAAGAAGAAGAAGTACCTGCTGCTCGGGGGAAAGAATGGGCTTCGAACTGGAGAAGAGGAGCTCGGAAATGACCGGTCGACGAGGGAGAAATCGCTGGTCGGTCGGAGAAGAGTCGCGAAGAAGAAGAAAAGAAATGGGGAAGGAATCGGGCGAAATTCTGCTTTTATATTAAATCTCCGCTGCGCACGGCATATATACAAGATCGCGCGCGTAGATTAACAAACACGCCCAGTGGCTTGGCTGGCAGCGCCCTCCGCCTAGCATGCGACACGTCCTTGGCTCGAATCTCACTCGACGCGCTATTTAATTCCCTATTTATTTTTACTTTTTCCCAAGCCCAAATGTCTTCACCAAAACTCCCGATCCCATTCTAATAGACTCATAATTTGTCCGGCAATTAACAAATACAAAACCGGCCCTGTCGGCCCGACCCAAAATTACCAAAATGCCCCTGGGCCTCCCGGGAAGACCGGGATGAAATTTCCGGGCCGTTACATTAATATTGAGAGGATAAGGCTAGACTAAGATACTCATGAAATTTAGCAGCAATGCAATAATTAAGAAACGTGTGGTAAGAGATTCTATCATACTACGCCTATAAACTTCCGCTTCCACTTTCGTTTAGCGTCAAGACCGACTTCCATCGTGACTCGATGTAATTACGAGCTGGCGCTAAGTATATGACAGTTATGCGTTCATTTCTAAACTTTGATTCAAAGCATCACAGATGTAACACTACCTATCAAACATGCAAAATAGACTTAGGTTCCTTCCTCTTTTGATATACAACCTATTAGTTTGTGTGGATGTCCGGTCGACACTTACTATTATATTGAAGTACCTAATCTACATGCTCTAAATGAACCCTTCTAGTTTCTTCCTACAACATGCTACTAAGATTCACTTTCTCCTAGTTTTTCCCTAAAGAAATTGGTTCACGATAAAAATAGAAAACACAATACAAGATATGGAAAACATATTTGGATTGTATTACTTTAGTAAATGAGTCTAACAACAAAATAAAAAAAGTAGATAAACAAAAAATCGTTGTCTCTGTGTCGACTCTAAACTTCTTTGAAAAGAAAGAACAGAGAAAAGACCAAACCTCCTCTCTATTACACAAGCAACCTATTTACATCACTAGGTCATCGAGTCTCCGAATCTCCCAGAATGGCATGACTCAATTTACGCGATAATTCCTCTTTTTATTTTCTGCCAAATGTTTTTTTAATTCGTCTAAGGTAGGAATCCCGTGATTTCAGCAATTTGTCTCTTAATTTTTCTGGTTAGTCAACATCTCGTTGCTAGATGATTCCTTCATTATTTGCTTGAACTGCTTCTAGCTGTGGTATTTTGAGCTTTAATTGCTCGCTTTCACGCATCTTGATTCTCAGCGTCGCATTGCCCCATTGGCGCTAATCTTGTGAAAATAGAAATCATCATAAGTCCTGCGAAACCCATGCTAAATGTGCTATTTTTTATGTTTTCCGCTTAATAACCGATATCTCGCATTTTATTCCCCTAATGCGTAAGCATTAGCGAACTGCACCTTTTTATTCCTAATTTCGCCTTACTCGTAATAATTTTTAATTAATAAATTCGAACAATGATCCGAAGTTAGGCTAAAATCTGACTCTATTTTAGAGTCATCACCGATGCATACTTAATTTAATTACAACATTATACAATCATTTACCCACAATTATACATATCATAATCCAAATTAAATTCGCTTATAAAGTTTATATGGATGACTAATACAAAAAGAGTCGTGGTAAAGATTAATTCAAAGTAAGCTAAATTGTTATGAGAAAATTAGTACGTACTGGACTAAACTTCAAGTCCCCTTCCGAAGTACTTGACTACAACCTGCCTGTACAATGCCCGTAGGTTTGCTTTTAAGCACAAGTCGTGCGTATGCAGCTAGTGAGATGGTTATTCCTAACTCCCTTCTAAAAAAACACTTAAGCCTAAGCATTACCTAGTGATTACGGTGAGGTTAAGCCCTTAACATCTCCTTTTCCAAGATCAATGCTAAACACTCTCGAGTGGATGGTCAATTGACTTGAGATCAATTCTAAAACAAAAACTTGTAGATTCAATTTCAAGAAAGCAAAACAACTACAACAATAAAATAGAGTATTAGATGCCAATGAAATGACAAACTACTACAATATCTCTCTATGGAGCAATAGAGTCAACCGTCATTATTTCCAATGTTGTCTTCGTCTACGACACCGCGTTGGTACTCAATTCTTTGAGGTCTATAGATGAACAGAGGTCTCCGGGATCGTCTCGAACGCTCATCAATCGGTAGCTTCCCCTCCGAATTGGCACACCTTCTTCTTCTATTCAACTTCTACTTATAATGTCTAGCGTTTCTTGTCGACCATGCCCAATCTTCGTCCTTTTGGAATATTCTCTTTGTCGATTGTTTCCATCTTGGTTCCCTTGATTTCGTGATTTGATTGCCAATTATCTTCTTCCTTTTCTATTCTAATGACTCACCCGCTCCTTCATTGCAGCGATCTCCTGCGAACATAAGACACGTAAGTAGATTTATGTTCAATAACCTCGTTTCCGCGCTTAAACATGTGTTTTGCATCTTAAAAATCGTATTTAGCAAAGATTTTGTCATGCGATGCTGTTGGCATGCATGTTCGGATAATGCGACTGTTTGCGTTGAATTCCTTCTTATACTTTCTGTATACTTGCCATTTTTCATAGAATGCATAGTTTTATAGGCTTAAACAGTGTTATCGTTTAACGCCATCAAACTTTCTCTTGCTTTCTCGCTCTTTCTCTGATTTCCGCTATGAGATAGTTTATTTATAGGATTATTACAATACTTGGTCTACAAGACTCTTACAAATCATACAATTTTTGGCTTATCATTTACCAAAAACTATTTTCCACTAATTTCTTAATTTTTGGCCTACTAATTCCTTAATTGACTCACTAATTAAAGAATCATTGAACAACATTTTAATAACATTAAAAATAACATTAAAGTTTATTCAACAAAACTCTTCCATAAACTTAAATGCTTCTACCATCAGCCATGTCAATCAACTTCTTGAAATTTTTTAACAAAACTTTCGATAACGACTTTGTGAAGATATATACACAACTTGATCTTGAATTGACACATGTATCAATTCTACGCTTCCTTCCTTCACATGATCTTGAATAAAATGAAAGCGAACATCAATGTGTTTTCTTATTTCATGATCCACTGGATTTTTTTCTAACTCAATTGTTGATTAGTTGTCAACTTGAATCACAATTGCATCAAGTTGCTTTAGCTTCATCTTGCTCAACAAATTTCTAAGCCATATCGCATGACATATATACCAAGAAGTTGCAACATATTTAGCTTCGCATGTTGACAGCGTCACAATCAGTTGTTTATTTGAAAGACGAGTAAATGTTGTGTTTCCCATAAAAAATGTGTATCCAAAAGTATTGGTACGACTTGCTTTGCGAAGATTGCAAACAACTTAATCCTAGTTGTTTATATGGAGACATGCGAGTAGGGGTGCCTACGCAAAAAAGAGTTTTTGCATAAGATGAGACTAGAATTTTTATGATTGATCTAGTAATACCGTTATAAAATCGTATCAACTACTTTGCTAAGGATGATCGTGTGTCGTTGTGATCTTAATCCTAGATGGGTTGTGAACTCTTGCTTTATGAAAACGACCTTTGATGTGCATGGATAAAACCAACCAAACATTACTAGGTCAATAAGCCTCCCGCGTTGGGGATTACCATAGTGAGTAGCTGGGAACATAACATCACAAGAAGGAATTCAATCCTTCCCAAATTTTGAGGAAGATGTAGAGTTATTCCCTTAAAAACTTATTTCGGGGCTTGGACAAAGGGATCTCTCCAGCCAGCTCCAAGCTTATTGGAAGTATGTTTGGTATCTATAGAGGCTGCGCAGGCTTTTGGTAGCCTTGATTGTTAAATCCTTGCACATTTTGATTAGAAAATCCGGGAGGCTGCTGCATTTTCACTTGCCCTTGCTGAGTGTTTACAACATTACCCTGGCCTCCCGAAGAAAAATTCGGATGCTCCCTCCAGCTAGAGTTGTAAGTGTTCGAATACTGATTGTTTTCTGGTCTTAAATTATTCACGTTTCCCATGTACATTACTGAGGCGGGATTATGCGAACAAAATTCATAAGTATGCTCCTCTCCACAGTATACGCAACTCTCGAATTGTGTTTGGTTGACAGGCGCAACTTTCATTGTCTTCGCTCGTAAAGCAGTCAACTCGTCCACTTCCAGGTACCCTCCTTTCTTTGCAGTACTTCATCTCGGCTAGGACCATTGATTGTTATTCATCGAAAACGTCTCCAAGATATTATAAGCCTCTCTATAAGTCTTGTTCATCAGAGAGCCATTGGGTGTCGTATCTAACATGATCTTGGATGGGTTGTCTAACCCGTTGTAAAATTGTTTCATTTGCACCAGGTACGATATGCCACTCTGTGGACACCTTCGTAGCAAATTCTTATACCGTTCTCATGCCTCGCTCACTGATTCATCATCATGCTGTCGAAATCCGGTAATCTCATGCCGAATATCTGCATTTTTGGTTGGCGGAAAGTACTTAATCAGAAACTTCTCAACTAACTGGTCACAAGTTTCTATTGACCCTGCTGGCAAAGTGTTCAACCATGTTTTTGCTCCATCTCGCAGCGAATATGGGAATAAGGTCAATCGAAAGTTGTCTTCTGTTACTTTTGGAATCCGAAATGAATTGGTCACTTCTAGAAATGATCGTAAATGCATGTGGGGATCTTCAGATGTTTGACCATATAACTGCCCAATTGTCTACGGCATCTGAAACATAACAAGTTTAGGTTTGAAATTTCTCGCTCTAATATCCGGTCTCACAATTTCCGGATTCATCCCATGTGTAGCATAATCAATACAATCTCTGATTGCTCTATCCCTTTCATCTATCTGTTGGTTGGGATTAGCATTTGGGATAGTAGCATTGGCATTATTGGCATTCGGGTTCTGAGCAGCAATTGGATTCGGTCCCTTGTTCTGCGCATCGAGAAGAGGAACATTCTCTAGATAATTTCCTTGCTGGTTAGCCATTCTGGCCCTAGCTTCTCTTCGGTTCCTATGAAATGTTCTCTCGGGCTCAGGGTCAAATTGAAATTCCAGCTCAGGAAATCACTCATGCAAGGTCAAAACTTTGCAATAACACACAATGTTGTTAACACTTAAACAACTCAACATCACTTTCCAAATAACACTTAAACAGATTTAAAACACCAGTCCCCAACAACGGCGCCAAAAAATTGATCCTGATTGAAACTGCCTAGACGATAACTAATAAACGATATGCAACCAATGCAGCAGCATTCAACAATTTACACGCAAGCATACACAGTCATCATTAGCAAGTGATAAATCTACAGGTCATCTCCATAGGGACTGTGTTATGTCTAATTAGGTGTTATTCAGAAAGCCAAGAATAGGAAAGTAAAGGAAATGTTGGTGGTGGCCTATTTTTACTAAATGATAAAATCTAAAAACATGCAAGTGCAACAGACAATGCTTAAGACAATTTTGAACTACGACTCTAAATGCTAAACTAACAATGCTACGAACTTCAGAAACAGGCGATAACACAAAATATTAAAAATGTGCCATCTGATAATGCTAAACTAAAATGCTGAGAACAATAATAGATACTTCAGGAAGAAGACAGGTTTGGGTTAAGGGAAAGTTGAGTGCAATTAGCATGCACAAGGGTGAGGCTAAGGTGAGAAGCAGACTCCGTACTACATGTGTTCAAACGCTCTCTCTCGAGATGCATTCATGCTCTTTAAGCTTGAGCTCTCGCATCTAAGCTCAAAGCTATATACAATGCGATGCGCACTAGTGAGGTGGCTATCTCTAGCCTTCCTCTTTAACCAGTAGGAGCTCCTAACGTCGAAACTAGTGGGCATGCATAGGTTATCTCTAATCCCTCTCTTTCTCAAGATGAAAAGACTAGCAAACATGCATGGATGATCAGTCGAAACATGTTTTTAGTTCCAATACCTATTATGCCTTAGCCTAACATCCCCCTGCTCACCCGTGAACATGCATCACACACTCATCCCCTCAACCCTCACCTATATGAAGTTAGCTCATGGTTATGCTAGGACAAACAGAAACAGAAGGTAGGAATGATGTAATCATCATGCAGCAGACTTGTAATCTAAACTTTCTCAAAATGAAAAAGAATAGCAATGGAACAGTGAACAACCAACTCAAATATAGATAAAATGATGAAAGTGTTCAGAACAACTCAGACGAAGATGAGAGGAAACACAAAATACATATGGAACTTAAACAAACTTAAAACAAGCATTCAACAGAAATTTGTGCTTAGAAACTACAATATAGGGAATAAAACAAGAACTACAAAGGTAAGAAACGACAGAAGATAGGTCTAAAGGGAAAAAAGCGAAAACACGAAAAAGAATGCTGCAAACTTAGGCGAAGCCTTGTCACTTCCAGCAGCTCCCAAAAAATGGCTCTATTCCAGAAATCCAAGCTCTCTTTTCTTCCTAAAAAATTGTGCTAGTATACTCCCTTCATGAAGATAGATCAACGACTGAGATTCTAGGGCAAAATGGTGACTTGTTCCCCAATTCCGAGCCGACCAGGTCTGATATACCGTAGGGGGACCACGTACAGGCTTTTCTGACACTGTTAAGAAACACAGCTTTTGCAAAAAACTGTTATTTCTTGTCGGGCGAGTGCTGCAGACATTGACGCTCTCTTGAAAATGGCATTTTCCCTTCTAGAATTCACTCCTCAGATTTAGGTTTTGCTCAGCAATCATAGCATCCAAAAACCTGAAATGATAACAGAAACTTAACGAGACGAGGGGCTCTTGCAATGCGATTACTAATGCTATAAACATTGACGTTTTGACCCAAAAACTCATAATTTCTTAATATTTCTAATCCTAGCCTCTTTTCTACATGCAATGCGGTTTAAGCTCAAATCCTCATTCATAAGCAGTTATATGCATTTAAAGTTAATTGAAATGCCTGATTCTATGTTAAAACATCTTAAAGTCTCTATTTGAGAGTTATCAATAGTCAGGGTAAGGGTTGTTTCATTCCTGTCGACACTAACTATATTTAAGACCATTATAGTATGATGGACTAGGTATCGAAAACTGATACTACTTTTGAATGTTATAGTTAGCGTGCTAGCCGGGTTGACCCTCTACTCGCTCGAAGGCAACTATCCCTTTTCTTTGTATGCTTAACTATGACCCATTCATTGTATATAATATTAGTTGAGTCACTTTTTCCCTTGCTTTCTCCGTTCCTAACCTCTTTCACTCGGTAAAGTCGCTTTTATCTCATTCCCTCTTTCAGGTGGTTTATTTCGCATTTTCCATACCAATTCTCCCTCCTCAAAAGATTGAGGCTTGACTTTCTTGTTTTAGGCTCTAGCAATTCTCATCTTCTGAACCCTTAGATGATCCACCAAAAATTGCTCTGATTTGGGTCTCCCACTTTTTTTTTATATAAAAGAGTCTCTTTTTCCAATTAATTTATATGTTCTTAATTTTCAATTTCTTTTTTAAAAAACTCACTTTTTCAATTTTTTTTTAGATTTCCAGAGATGAAGGTTGTTTTTTTATATTTACAGAGATGAAGATTATGATTTCTTAATTTTTTTAATAACGAGTAGTTGATGTTATTTTTCTCATCCTTCATCTTTCTTTTACTCTTTCAATGATGTCTCAATTATGTTAATGTTTTTATCTTTACTTATATATTTTTTTCTCTCTCAATTATTTGTAGTGATCCATGATTAGATATTTTATAGCAATCTTCAACCTTTGTGTGAAGTAAATATATTTTTTCCCTCTCTCTCAATTATAGTATTTTTTTCTCACACAAATCGAAGGGGACCACAAACCTTACCCTATAATGCCAATTCTCAAGATCACTTACAACAATATAATTTATTATTCACACAATTATTATAATTATTTTGCTATTACTACTATTAACAAATTATCATACAATTGTTGTTATTTTTTTTCCCTTTTTTATAAGATTCATATTTTTTTCTAATAAAATATTACTTCCTTTTAAGGAAGATAAATATATTTATGCCTATTTTTTATAATCGATATATTTTTTGTAATTTTCAATATACTAATTCATTAATTAATGATTTTCTTTTCATATTAAATAATAAAATCTAAGTATTCTATTGAATAATTTTTTTTAAAAACACCTTCATATTTTTTTATTAAATTGATTGTTTAAAAATTGGTAACTTTATATCTTCTATAATTAAGATTATAATCATCTATATTTTATCATAAAATTAAAATCAATGTAATAATTAAGAGAAATAATTATCAATAATTGTCTCATAATTAAGAAGTCATGAGAACCAAAAATTGCATTATTAGTATACAAAAATTTAAATTGAACAAAATTAATTAACCACTATGATAGTTAGTATTTAAAATTTTCAAAAAATTAGAATGTAAAAGTAAGAATCAAAGATAAATGTTAAAAAAGTAATTAAAGAAAAAAAAGAAAAGAAAATACATTGAAAACAATAAATTTAAAGATAAGTGATATAAAGTGAGAATGTGAAAAGTTGTTTAGTAATTGATATTAATTTTATCACATTTTTTAAATAAATATATTAATAAGTGTTGAACTTTTTTAAAATTATATATTATAGATTAAAAACAAAAATATCACCTACACAACCATTTAAGGTAGTATGAAGTAATCTCAAAAAAAAAAAAGTAGTAAGAAGTATGATATATATATATATATATATATTGAGAAAATGATAATAAGTCAATTAAAAATATATAGTTTGTATTTCTTAGTTTTATGTTTATAACATATTTTTATTTTTTTGAATTCAACAAAATTAAAGGAGAGAGATTTGAGCTCATCATTTATTTTTTATATATATATATATAATAAAATAATAGTAGGGAAAGGAGATTCAAACCTGTAACTTCATAGTTACTAGATTGTACAAGATGATGTTGGTAGAGCTTAGCTCTTATTGGCATCTTTATCAAAAAAAAAGAAGCTCTTATTGACATCATTTTTTGGTTTATAATGACACACAGATACAATTATGTAATCATTATATTTATGTATTTATTAATTAATATTACTATTTATATAGGTGTAGTTTTAAAGTTTAACTCATATATAGAAAGCATTTCAATTATGTTATTTTATTCAAATTGTTTATTAATATATTAAAAAGTACACTTTTATTCAATAAAAAAAGTTTTTATTTTACGTTACAAACAAAAAAGAAAAAAAATACTCTTTCACATTTTTTTATTGAATTAGTTGTTAAAAAAAAAGTAACTATCTTCTATAATTAAATTACCATCAATATATTATTAATAAATACAAATTAACCTAATAATTATGAGTAATGGTTAGTAAGTAACTTAACCACATAAATGTAAATTTAATGACTAAGAGGTCTTGAGTTCGAGTCTCTCATCCTCCAATTATTGTAATCTCGAATTTAAAAAAAAAAATAGTTACTTAATGAATAAAAAGTCATGAGTTCATGAAAATAGTTCTCCATAACCTTTGTATATTTAATTGATTTATAATTTAAAATAATAATAATAATAAAATATTAATTAACAAATTTATAATTTTTGATCTTTTAACTTTTTATATTTAGTCGATTATGAATTTGCATATGTTTATATATTTCATACGTAATTATGTTTATTGGTGTTTTTCGATATTGGAATATAATAAATAAACTTAACATTTTACTAAATTTATATGTCTTATATGGATATATTTTTTTTATTATTTTAACAAATAAAAAATATTATAAAATTACCTTACATTTTTTTTATAAAATAATATTTCCACATGCAAAACATGTAGTCTTTTCTAGTATATTAATTAGGCCTTAAAAAAAGAGGCCTGATTTTATTAATTTTTAATATTTAATTTTGATGTTAAATATATTATTACAAAACATATAGCAAAGTTAGAAGTCATTCTTTATATTTTCAAAAGCTAACATTTAATTGCCTAAAGAAGTATTGAGCGACATGTATCACAACATTTAGTTGGATATAGGTTGAAATTTTAAATGTTGTTGAATTAGAAAAAAAAACTTTATTTAATTAATTAAAGTACATAATAAAACTAAAAAAAACCTAATTTTTCAAAGTCAAACTAATCAAATCCATCTAGAAATTCAACTAATCGAATCCAGCTACATAAATTAGACCATTATTCTTATAGACTTTTGACGTGCGTACGTTCAAGGAAAATGGTTTAAGCCACCTTTCACTTTCGTCACTGATATCGTGTTCGTGTATTTTTCAATTTAATATTTATAAAAAAATAAAAATAATAAAATTAAATGTTCCTAAAATTTAGCTATTTTTATTTTTAATTTTGAAAATTAATTTTTTAAAAGAAAAAAAAGTGTCATATGGAAATGGTTACGAATATGGAAGTTCTAACAGATGCAATAATTGTGGAGCAGTGGAGAAGTCGGTTTTATTTGAGGATTTTATTTTTTCTTAGATTGGTTTTATTTGAGGTTTAGATTGAAGAGACTAATGCCAAAGCTGGAATTAGCCTCGTGCAAAATAATGTGCAACACTTCCATCTGAGCAGAAAGTAAAAACAAAAAATCCAGGAAATCCAATTGAACAAAATCGATACAATGAATCGGTTTGATTTTAAGAATAATACTGGAACAATCAGTTTGGTATTTTAAAAAATCAAAATATATTAATTTAGATCGATTTTTTTATGGAATAACCAATATAAAATTTGAACCAAATGAATGTATATATACTAAGGAAAACCAAACTATACGGGCATTGAGATTTAATGGAAAAACCAACTTACATGTGTAATATATGAAGCAAAAGTATTATAAAATTATTATGTTATTTATGGGAATTGTTGTTTTTAGTTGGTAAAAAAAATCGGATTAAAAATTAGATAAAAAATTGAAAAAGAGAATCTAATTCCCTTTAAATCAAAACCAAAAACCAAATTGAAAAAAATGAAAACCAAATCAATGATTTTTTCGTTTATTAGATAGTGGTTCAGACCTAATTACTGCAAAATTGAGGATATCAATTAGGTTATCGATTTGACACAAAACAAAAAAAAACTAAATAGAAATCACCCCAATTTCATCATTAAATGGGTTTGGTCAATTGCCTAAGAAGAAACGAGACTCTATGGGCTCGTTTGGTAACAATCTCATTTCTTGTTCCTGTTTTTTTATTCTTGTTTCTTGTTTTTTTATAACAAGAAACAAAAATGTGTTTGATAACTGTTTCTATTTTTTATTTCTCAAAAAATCAAGAAATAGAAACAAAACTTGTTTGGTAATTATTTCTTGTTTCTTGTTTCTTATTTTTTGTTATTTTCTATTTTATAATTTTTTCTTTCAAAATAATGAATTTTATAATATATAATATATAATACAAATTAAAAAAAATTAAAAATTTAGAAATTTAAAAATATAAATATGTCTATTTGTAAAATTAAGAAATAGATAGAAAAGAAAAGGCTATTAAAATATTTTAAAATTCATTATTAAAAAGTAAGAACATTTTCTAGTATAAATCATTTATTTTTAACTAAAAATAACAAATTAATTTTAATGTAAATTTAACAAAAAAAAATTTAGTATGATATCATTTACACAAATCTTCCATTTGAAATGATTTAGGTAAAAAATGTTACAGATATTTTATAAACAAAAAAATTATATATTTATATAAAAAAATAATATATAAACATATATTTGAATTGATTTAATTGAAAAGATAATTAAATAATAAAAAGTTGAAAATTAAAAAAATAGATTTAATGTGGATCGAACCTCGGCCAACAACACGGCAAATTTGTTTTTAGAACTTTTCTTCACAATTATACCAAAACATTATTTTTGTAAAAGTTTTGCACCATGTTATATATATAACGTTCTTAAATATGAGAAATTCTTAAAAATTCCAAAAACATAACTAAAGAAACTCCATTTTGGAGTTTCTCATTTTTAAGTCAAATTCTAGAAACGTTTCTTCAAAATTTTGAGAGCAAGAAACATGAACGGTTACCAAACAAGTCTATTTCTCAAAAAGAAGAAACAGAAACGAGAACCGGGAAACAGGAACGTTACCAAACGGGCCCTATAGGATGGCTCATTTTGTGGGATGAAAAGAATAAAGTGATTAGATTATGATTCGGAGGAAGACTTTATGTGTGGAAAAAACTAAAATATGAAGAAGTTACCACGTGTGTCCTTGATTCACTTGGTACACTATGATGATCAAGGGTGTTGTTCACCAATGATAAACCTAATTGGGATCAATTGAGTGATGGGAAACTTTTGGGCAATCCGAAAGTATTTTTAAAGTAGGAATACTTTTCAAGGTCCACCTTGATGTTTCTTTTTAGTTTTATTATTTTTGTTGTTGCGTCCTTATGATCGAGTGTAGAGATGTCCAATTTTTCCATGGCAACTAGACTCCGCAGAAACCCGTCCTTAGCGAGCGAGGAATGAGAGAGTGAATAGGGATAATTTCCGATGAAAAAAAAATATAGAATGTATTTGTCATCCTCATCTTTCCTCTCTCCTTAATATCAATGATTATATTTGCAAAAAGTTTTAAAATTTATCGTATTTGTAATTGTTTTTAGATTCAACTAATCTCGTAAGTTTCCCTTTATTTTTTTAATATATTCATATGCATAAAAATTTTAAAAAAACATTTATTTGAATGAATATTTTTTTTACTTAATTAATTATCTAATTGAAAACTAATAAACATTCTCATAAAAAGTCAATTACTTAAAATTTTATCTAAAAAACACAAAATTAACATTTTTACAAGCCGATAAAAAGATTAAAACAAGAAAAATAAAATAAAAGAGGAATGATTCCTGGAACTCGGTCCTCGTGAATTCCCGACGCTGAATCCTTGCCCCATTCTTCGCAAAATTTAACGAGTAATTTCGCGAGGATGGGATTAAAATGGGTGGTAGGGATAGGGATGATAAAGCCATTCACGTTCCACACGCCGACTCAATGGACATCTTTAATTGGATGTCATTCTTTAAAGTATGCTTATTTGTGCCTTCCAATTATTGTGGTCTTAGGAGGTGTTGATTGACAAAGGAATTTCTATTCTAGTATTCATCTTTCGAAAAGAGCTTTCATTCTTTTTATGGTCTTGAAACTCTTGTTTTCTACTTTGGCAGTTTCTTACACTTTAGTGGTTACTACATCCATAGTGGTAACTCCAAAAAATTCTTCAACAGCAACCAATGAAGTGATGACTAACACTAGCTTTTTACGTTGGGATCTACATGTCTTTTTATGTAAAATCGTCGATTCGAAAGGAATCTCAGGTCCCTTTAGAAGTTCCTTAACTTATAGCTTTTTGTCTTTTGTTTTTTCTTTGACTTAATTTCTGGGCCGAGATCAAGATGTCCCTTCAAAGTTATTGTGCACTCATTTTGTTTCCCTCCTTAGGAAATATTGTTATATGTCTTGTTGAGTTGTTTAATGAATAAATTTAATTTATAAAAAAATTTGTTCGGTTTTTTTTTTACATCTATCATGGTGTTCGTGGGTCAGCGTGTTAACAAGGTCATGCAACTATTATGCTTCTGGATTCACTCCAACGAAATGTGATCAAGATGAATGAATTAATTGTGCGTGCCTAGACCCTAGATTGCTTAAATATATGTCGTCCTATTGTAGCAAGTTTTGATTAAAGTATAGGTCATCTCCATAGGGAATTTGTGAGTTCTCAATTTAGTTTTCATAGCAAGAGCCAGAGGTGGCAGATAATTGATTCAGATAGAACTACTTATGATTCATAGAAATAAATACGCTGAAGCAAAATAATCATGAAATGAAAAAGTTATAAAGTAACAAATAGATAGTGGAATGATGTTGTGAATTAATATGTGGCAGGTATCAGCATGGGAATAAGACATTTTAGGTGTTTTGCAGTAGCGACGAGGTGTTACCGTGAAAGGTGAACTTCTAATTGTTTAACTCTAGGCTCTCTCGAGCACTAGAATTACTCTCTCAAGCATTAGCTAGGTTTCTCAAACTCTAACAACAATAAAACAAAAAAATCAGTATTAGGTAAGACTTTATTTCTAAGTTTCTTTAAATTGCAAGTAAACTTAGTAAAACCTAGTGTTATGACATGCAGGTTAGCTCTATTTCTTTTTCTTATGAAAACGAAATACAGTTTTACAAACAGCTGATCAAATCGAATGTAATTAAGTATCAGTTTAGCATGCATATATGGTTCGTTCCTCGCTACCTTGCTGCTACAACAAAATACCCTACTTGCATATATCCTCGCGATTAATGTTTTAGCTACTCATGGTGTAAAGAACGTGCGAAATAACAACAAAAACAACTTCCATCTTCATTAATCACAAACAGCAAAAGTTCACTACAACGAGATAGAAAAAGTCTAGTTAACACTGTTGAACTTTGAATCAACTCTCGTGCTGCTGAAGTCTCCAGTTACAAGAATTCACAATGCAACTTGTGTAAAGGCGCAAAACTAAACTAACTAAGCTAAGCTAGAAAAGGTAGTAAAGATTGATAAAAAGGCTTCGGCAAACAGACCGAATGGCCAAAATACAACAATGGAAGGAGAAATTTTTTTCGGAAAGTATAGAGTGTTCTGATCTCTCAATTTTCCAAATCTCTTAAAGTGATGAAGGAGGTTTTCTATTTATAATGCTCCCAAAAAACTCTGCAACTTTCTGCTCCACGATCCTCTACTATGTTCTAGCATTCTCTACTCCACTATTTGCGTCGCCTGCTCGCGTTAGAGCAGTTAAAAAATGATGGGTGAGATTAAATGAATGAGGCTCGAATCTTTGACACACATCCTTTACTTAGATTTTTTTTTTCGAGAGCACATCTCCATTGGATTTCACTTCGCTTTAGCGAGACTTCCATCGCCCGCTCTAGCTCGCTCCATAAGAATGTTGCATCAAACCAGAAGTATAAGGTCTTTTTTTTTTAATTTAAAAACACAACTTAAAAAAATACACACAATCATGCATTTTTTATACAACAAACCTCTTAAAATGATATCCTAACCAGAAAGCTAAAGGATACTTCACTTATGCTCTAAACATGACATTATAGGGAAAATGAATGTCGAATTATATTAAAATGTAGCTAAGTTCACACGAAAGTACATTATTCTAAGCTACTTAACTCTCAATTCTTGAGAGCTATGATATGGTTAGTATTATTTTTTTTGTAAAAAAAAAACTGTTATGTTTATAATTTTAGTTTAGTTTATTTCAAGATTGCATAGGAGATATGTTAATATATTTTTGTTTTCATTAAAAAAAAACAACTATTAACAAACATATATAATATTATATTTTTAAAGAATGAAATGAATAATAGAAAATAGAAATTTTAAAATTAAGTCATAGCATGGCTCAATTTACATAGTTTAAGGTAACGTAATATAATTGCCTTTACAATAGGTGTACAACTAAGTGGTTGTAGTTTAGTGGTAAGAATTCCACGTTGTGGCCGTGGAGACCTGGGCTCGAATCCCAGCAGCCACATTTAATTTCTTTTTCATGTCGGTGAGATTTGTAGATACACCATCAATAATTTGATAGTTTTTTCATCAATCCTTGAAAACCTCCGAAATTGTGTTCTGCAAGTGTTACCTTCATTTCTTTTTATGTTAAGTAAGTTTTTTCTTTTTGAAATTTCATTTATGTTTTCAAATTTCAATGTACTCGGTCAATCTCTCAGCCTTGAAGAATCTATCACCTAATGTTGTAGTCTTTTGAGTAGGCTGCAAACTTAATTAGTTGAATCCATAGGTGATTTAGAAGCCTAATCTTCCCATATATAACCTTATCTTTCTATATGGGAGCTACTTTTCCCTTTTCATCAGAACTTGGCATGAAATGAGTATTAGATTTAGGGACTTACGCCCATATATGCTCTCCAATATGAAATCCCTTAACACTAGTTGTAACGATCCGACCCGAATGGGGTTCTAAATAGGCCGTTACCTCAATGCATGCATACAAATCTACAGAAAATTTGCAAGATGGTGTTCGGATTCTAAGTAAAAACCAAAACATAAAACATCCATTTAATTTCCTGAAACCTGTCCCTGTTTCCAAGCACCTGTTCCAAGACAAATACATTTACAAAACCTACTCGATCGTGAGATTTATTTAAAACATACAATCTTTACAACAATGCTAGAATCCTAAATACATTCGAGAAAACACCCTAGGGCTCCGTGCCCAACTACATGCATTCAGAGAACATTTAAATCATAAACATAAATCACGAGAGTTGAACAACGGGTTTCCATGATCACGACTCCTCCTCCACCATCCTGTCTCGCACCATGGATACCGTGGAAAAACCACGAGAAATAAGGGTGAGTAACGAATTACTCAAGAAGAATCCCCAACCGGGTACAATACGATATAATCAGGTCATCTAGTACCAAAGCATGCAAGCAAACAACTACCAACACGGATCATGGCTCAACGAGCTCATAAAACAAGATCCGAGTCATCGGAAGTCTCTTTCTTCCGCCTAATGATTGGTTATCCTAACCAATCTGGGACATCTCCGAGGTCTTTCTCCTCGGCCAATTGATCGACTCAAAAATCGATCCCAAAGATGTCCGACACACCTCGAGGTCTTTTCTCCTCGACCATATGATCGACTCAAAAGCCAATCCCAATGGGTGTCCTCAAGGCCTCTTACCCTCGCTAACAAATGCGGACTATCGGAGTACCCAAGTCCGGCTCTAACGGAAGGAATGGTGTACTCACGAACATTAGCCCGGGAGCTCTCCGGAACCGCAAGAACTAACGCGTGTGCGCGCACACCGCATGCTCTTCTCGCAACCGGGCGTAAATGCGGGGGGCCTAAGGGCAAACTACGCGGGCAGTGCGCATGCCTAAAACTAGGAAGCGGTGTCACTGATCATAGTAGCGCGAGGCCCTCGGCGCTCATCTGTGCAGCCTGGTCCACCGACCTGAAGCTAAGAACCGGCCAAGGCAGGCTTACACCGTTGGCAAGGTTCCGCTCTAGCAGGCTACAAACTAGGCCATGCCGAAGTGGGTAGCTAATTCCACAACCGGCTGGTCGGGCGGGGTAGCAAGATACGTTATGCTTCGCACACTTTACTCCCGACCTGAGCTACTGGGACAAAGTACGTTATGTCCGCTCAGCCTCTAGATGATGACAAACCCTACAACTCTATCTAAGAGTACAGAGTAAAAAGCAATGATTCCTGGTTAGCAAGCAAAGACCGACATCAATCACACTACCTAGCATGATACTACGAGCTTAAGCAGAAATCACAAGCATCTTTGTGCGTAACAAACCTAGCATGGCACTAACATGTAATATCAAGCAAACATGCTAGCAGAAATCAATCAAAGCTGCTCTATTATTATCATGCTCATAACAGTCAGCAAACAAGCAAGGCAAAATCATGACAATATCGCAGGGCCCACACAACTCCGGTAAGAAATCCTTACCTTGGTCAAGGCAACAACACACAATAAAATAAACTGCGATCGAACCCGAGCAACCTATAACGAGCCAAGCAAAAACATCAATAATCATAAAATAGCCCTAAATACACTAAAATAAACAGGGCTCGGCTCGGGAGCAACTCACGAGGCGCGGCTGACACGCGAACGAGCCGGCTGCACGGGCTAGGCAAAGTATTGGGGCTAGCTGGGCGTCTTTGGGGCGCTGCCTGGCACGGAAGGCTGGGCGCGAGCTGTGCGCGGAGGGGCGCTGGGCTGCGCGCGAACAGGCGCTGGGGCGACGCTGGGCGCGGGCGCTTGCTCGGCTCGGCATAGGAGACGGCGCGCGGGCGCGAGCGACACGACGCGGGCGCGCGATCTGTGTTGGGCGCTGACGCGATCGGGTTGGCGACGCGACGCGCAGCTGT
This sequence comes from Sicyos edulis, assembly GCA_036507275.1. Classification (NCBI taxonomy): domain Eukaryota; kingdom Viridiplantae; phylum Streptophyta; class Magnoliopsida; order Cucurbitales; family Cucurbitaceae; genus Sicyos; species Sicyos edulis. The sequence continues at coordinate 9,843,605 of CM071850.1, forward strand.
CTGGCGCGGCTTTCGGCAAGATCTGCGCACCGGGCGACACGGACCAGTGGCAGACGAGGGCGCGCGGGCCGGGCGACGCTGGCGAGGGCGCGCTTCGCCGGCCGGGCGAGGGCGAGCGCAGGCGCGCGGCGCTGGCGGGCTTCGGGGCGGCGAGCGCCGCGACGGATGAGCTGGGGCTGGGCTAGCTCGGGCGAGCAGGGGCTCGGGCTGGCTGGGCTTGGGCGAGCCAAGGGGCTGCTAGGGCTGGGGGGAGGCTAGGTCGGGGAGAGAGAGAGAGAGAGAGAGAGAGAAAATGAATTTGGGGAAAAAATGAAAAGAAAAAGAGAAATAAAAAGGAAAATGGGAAAAAAGGGAAAAATGGGATTTTAATTCCATTTTCCATCCTTATCCACTTAAAAAACCTTAAAATCCCATTTCCCGGCTTCTTCCTTCGAGACCCGACCGAAGTAATCTTTTCCAATAAATCAAACTCACTTAAATCCAGCTCCCAAAGCAACACTAAAGGCCCGGGCTCGAACCCCAAAGGAAACACACAACAAACCAACACTTTGCCAAAGCTCGAACCACAACCGAGCATCCAACCGACTAGCCCAAGCACCACGGGACTCGCAGCCACCAACAAACAAGCCTCGACAAAGGCAGGAGCTACCTCGAAGCCCTGAAAACCACAAATCCTGCCCGGAGAGCCAAAAGACCAAAATACCCCCAAGGGGCCAAACGGCTCTAAAATCCAACCAAACAACTGAATCTTGACCCGAAGGCACCTCGAAAATTGGAATAGGAAACTGGGCTGTTACACTAGTGTAGTGTTGTCAAATAAAAAGATGATTCATATATTTTATCACTACAAGAAAAATGGTGTTATCTGACGATTTTAACCGTCGGATAATATTATAAAGCATTAGATGTTCTTTGGCCGACGGTTATTTGGAGTCGGCCAAAACGTCGGCTAATGTTCATTGGATAAAGCTTATCCGATGGTTGTAGAAGAAAACTGTCGGATAAAAGTTCCTTATCTGACGTTCATAAAATCGTAGGACAAGTTTTTTTATCTGACGGCTTTCAAATCGTCAGTCAATCTTTATTTTTGTATCTTTTTGTTATGAAAACATTCTAAACTACCCATTTTTTAAAATGAATGTCGTAATCCAAATATATTGTAATAATTAACGAAATATAATGAAAGACCTAAAAGTTGGATCTGACAATGAAGACCTCCCAGAAGTGTATGTCACCTAGAAAATATAAAAGGAAATATGAATTAGATAACTTTCAAAGTACTTATAATTGTAAAAGTTATGACTTTTAGAAATTTGGACAGTATAACGACGTACTATGGGCATACCCAAAAAGATTCCTCACGAGTCTAAGTCATGAAGTCGTCTAATTTCCTCCTTGCCTCTTTCTCATTAGCTAATTGGGTTTTAAGCATTTCAACTTCTTGTTGTAGTTATGTCTCACGTTGTGAAGTTACTTCACTAGTACTAGAAGACGACGATGACCTTTTAACTCTTGCTTTAACCCGAACATCATAAGGAAGCCGTCCTAGGCCCTTTATGTTGTCCGTCCTAATCCCAAGAACTTTCTCAATTATCTCTATTTCCTCATAAGGGAGTCATGTTGCAATGAATCCCTATTTTATCCCTATCATTTGCTCCTGTATAGAAATAAAACATATATTAGTATTGAGATTACATTATTTTAATGATAAAAGAAAACCAACAAACTTACATAACCTTCCTCTGAAGCCTTATCTACCCATCCATCTTGAACAGTGTAATGAGTTTCTTGAAATGGTTCGAAAAAATCCACGACTTGGCTCGCCTTCTTTTTCTGTAACATATATGAACTAAGTTAGTATTTCATATAGCATTTGCATTAATAAAGCATAACTAAGATTATTACCTTATATAGTACGGCTAGGAAAGAATGACTCCCTACTCGGTGATGATATTGGACCCGAGCTCTACTCTCCTTGGCCTTCTTAGACTTGGACTTGTAGTTAATATCCTCCCATTTGTTGCACAAATACTCCCAATCAGCTGGTTCTGTTATGGTAGGAGGTGGCTTCAAGCGTCAAATCATAGGATCGAGACTCCTTTAAAGATCATATTAGTTTCATGTGACTCTCAATGTAAATAAACATAAGAAATAATTAAAATCTTACTTACTTCTAATGTTTGTGAAATGTGAATCTATACCCTTTGAAGTAGATTTTATCATGTCTTCTATATTCTTATTTACCATACAATTACTCCGGTCGAGATCAAAATGCGACTGAAAATAAATACGACTAATGATTAACACTAAGAAATAGTAGCTAAAATAGTTAGTATACATTTTTCAACATACCAGCATTTGATGCTTCACCAAGTTTTTAAGATCCTCGTTCACATATTTCCACGTATTGAGAGTCACAAGAAATATCTCTCGTACGAGCACGCCAATCTGCTTGCTTAAACTATTTGCCTCCTGCCCCACAACCTTTCCATACTCTACACTAAACTCAACATTGACCAGGTCGTGTCGATTTATAGTTCTCTCTAACTCAGCTCCCTACATAATACCTCTACCGCGTTGAGGTCTAGATGTACTACCTGCACATGGTTTAATGTTAGAAATAAAAAATAAAGTGTGAATGAGAAAAAAAAAATGAAATCATACTCGATCCATCGGTCTCCCTACAAGGCATAATGGCAGGAATAACATCCATATCATCAACGGTCTCCTTGAAGAACTAGCTCGACCTCTCAGAAAAATTTGCAGGCATGACGACACTGAAAAAAAAAATTGATTATATGAGTCATGAAACGAGTGAAATCTTCCATAATAAATTTCATGGTATAAATGTAACTATACTTTTAGTCAGAATAACCATCATCGAATGAGACGCTCTCAGGAGACGTATCTTGGTCATCTTCGATCTCTTGATCGTCAATGAAATTGTTATAATTATTCGATGATCGTCTCCTATTATGTGTTGGTTCAACTATGATCGGTTCGAAATCTGTCCTTTGTAAAATATTTTCTTTTATATACTCGTCGACAGTTGTTGGACCTTCTAGTTGTAATTCATGAAATTTTTCATTCTCTAGCTCTTCTACTTCAGGCACATCCCATAATTTTTTATTCGGTACCAATTGCACTACCTTCGAGTTGCGTATGTACTTTGGATCGCTTATATAGAAAACTTTTTGTGCTTGTGTAGCAAGGATATATGGCTCTTCTTTGTACCAAAATTGAGATGTGTTAATTGAACGCAGACCTAACTCGAAATGCAATCTAGCTTTTTTGTTGTCAGTGTTGTATCATTCGCATTTGAAAATCGTAACTTGTCGTCTATTAACATACACAACATCGAGCACTTCCTTCATTACTCCGTAATAGTTCAAGGGATCATCTTCGATTCCCCTTTCACCCGACACCTTAACACCACTGTTTTGTGTTGTTCGATATTTCTTCAACCTTGACGGTGTGAAACCTAACATGATTAACTATGCATTTTTCGTACGATCGAACCAACTTACTAGGTCCCATCCTAATTGTATACAAATCATCACAATTATTCTCATGTTGTCGTAATTTGAGCAATTCTTTTTCAAACCATCCTAAAAACTGTTCTTTGTGTTTTTATATAAGTCGGCAGAATTTAGTACACCAGGCTGGATTAGTGCTAAATATTGTGTAAGATAAGTATTTATCTCATCAAAGTTATTAAGAATGTACTAATGTAATCTACGCATGTCAATAGGAGATAAAGTCTTTGGTGTCATTTCTCCCATTAGTCGTGCATTTTGTTTGAACACTTCATACTCCCCAAACTGTTCGTTATTAGGAATCTGGTCATTGCAGTCTACCCTATTGAACCTCGTTTCAATCCCAGTGAGGTGTAATGAACATAAGTTCAAACATTCTTTGTAATTGACCCTTCTGGACGTGCCTTGTTCATAACGAATAGTTTGAATGTTCTTAAACTCCTCTCGAAAGGACACATCCAGCTATAGTTCACAGGCCTGACCAACTTACATTCGTATGGAAAATGGATTGTTAAATGAATCATTACATCAAATAATGCAGCTGGAAAGATTTTCTCCATTTTACAAAAAACTATAGTAATATCTTTTTGCAACTGATCCAAATCAGCCACCTGTAATGTTTTAAAACACAAAGACTGAATAATTGGCAAAATTCAACAACCGTAGTACACACTTCCTTAGGTAAAAATGCTCGAACACCGATAAGGATTAGTCTCTGAAGCAGAACATGGCATTCGTGTGTCTTCTACCCCGTTAACTTTGAATCGGTAACACACCGTCCTATGTTAGAAACAAAATCATCAGGATAATTGATGGATTTTAAAAAGGTACAAAATCCAACTCTTTCATCTTTAGTGAGAGTATATGTTGCATGCGGCTTCAACTCTCTATCTCCTAATTTTTTTTATGTGTAGTTCCCCTAGTATTCCCATATCTTTGAGGTCTTTTCTAGCATCCATTGTATCTTTTGTCTTTCCTTCAATATTAAGTATAGTTCCTAGCAAATTCTCACACACATTCTTTTCAATGTGCATTACGTCCAACTTATGTCTTAACAGAAGTTTAGACCAATATGGTAGTTTAAAGAAGATGCTCTTTTTTCTCCAATTGTTTTCGGTTTGTTTTTTCTTCTTATCTTGTTTAGAATGATGCTTGCTAAGCACAAGAAAATGCATATGACTAACTTGGTGTATGATCTCCTCTTCATCCCATGTCATTGGAGGTTCATGATGTTCATTCTCCCCATTAAATAATTTACTTCTACTCCAAGTGTGATTATTAGGTAGAAACAGTCGATGTCCAATGTAACCTCGCTTCCCTTTTAGACCAAAGCTCGGAGTTTCTTCTTTACAAATAGGACAAGCTTTGTAACATTTCGTATTCCAACCAAACAAGTCACCATACGCTAGAAAAATCATTTATGGTCCACATCAAACAAGCACGAAGTTGAAAGTACTCCTTCTTGAATGAGTCGAACGTGTGAACGCCAGTATTCCACAACTCTTTCAACTCATAAATTAGTGGTTCCAAGTACACATCAATCTCCTTTCTTAGTGATTTTAGACCCAGAATTAATAAGGATAATATGATATTGGTTTCTTTCATGCATTTTCAAGGTGGTAGATTGTACATGCCACATACTGTACGTGGTACTCATATGACCGTAAGGGTTGAATCCATCAAAGGACAATCCAAATCGTACATTTCGAGGATCCAATGTAAATTTAGGAAATTAAAGGTCCAAATGTTTCCGCTTCACCGTCTGATGGATGTCGCAAAACTCCTACTTCCTGAACTCATTTTTCCTTGTTTCATCTCATATCGGAAGCATAATGCTTAGAAGAAAACAACCTCTTTAGTCAAGGTATTAAAGGGAAATGTTGTAAAAATTTGTAGGGAAGTTGCTTACAATTATCCTTGTTGATCTTTTATCGAGACTCTCCACATGTAGGGCATTGTTCAACATCTTTGTATTCCTTTCGATACAACACACAATCATATTTGCATGCATGAATTGATTCGTAAGTCAATCTTAACTCCTAAAACTTCTGATTAGCCTCATAGAATGAACTAGGTATGTAAGCACTGTTAGGATGCGATTCTTTTAACAGTTTCAACAACGAATCGAATGATGTATTGGTCCAGTTATACATGGCCTTCAGATGCATCAATTTCACAAGAAAATGGAAAGCTGAGAATCGAGTACAACCTGGGTGTAACTGAATAGATGCTTCTTTCATCAAATCATCGAACGATGTTGATCGCTCGTCTTATCCAACATTATTGAGTGCAACATTTTCATAAGTATTATTATCTTCTTCTTCAGCTATAATAGATTCCAAAGTACGACGATTCATGTCGTTCAACATTTCTATTATTTCATATCTTCATTAAGCACACTTGACTCAACTACATTGACCCTTTTGACATGTACTGGCCTAACTATTTCAATTTCATACCTAGGTAAGTTCACCGGTTCTCCGTGGTGTAGCCAATCCCTATACGATTCGACCATCCCATATATGAACAAATGAGTTTCTACTTCTTCAATACTTTGTCACAACGCATTCATACATTTTTTGCATGGACATTTTGTTTTTCCTACACTATTGACTTGAGATTTTTCCATTTCCAAATTTTTTTTAACCCCTTCAACATACTCTATAGACAACCTATATTTATTTTTAATTCAATCTTTATTCATCTTCAATTTCTTTCAATAAACACTCTCATGTTCTAGCGTCGTACTACCCTATAGGATTTAGACGAACAATTAAAGAGTGTCATTGAAAGATATCGAACAAAATCTAGGAGTGAACAACTCTTTGTATTCTTAATCGTGAAGAAAATTGAGTTATAAACTAAATGTGAATAATGGTTAAACTCAATGGTTGATTGAAAAATCAGGGATCCTTTGTTTCTTGAAAAATGAAACAAATAACTAATCAAGTCATATTTCCATTACAACAACATATGAGACCAAACTATATCATATAGAAAATGGAAAAAAAAACCAATATAAACCAAAATAAGATTACGGATAGCTTACAAATTTCAAAACTTATCATACACAAAAAAATGTGGTGAATCAAGATTTAGGAATTTCACTCATTTCATACAATTAAACCTATAAATATAAAGATCAAAACAATCATAAATATAAAGATCTTCAAACCCCAAAATTTCCCAATCTTTAACCTAAACAGCCACATTTTAAAAACCAATTTGAACCCTAACATAAACAACAACATTGAACTCAAATCAACATCAATCCACATTCATATAACAAAATCCTAGTTGCAAAACAATAAAAACATACAAAAATCAAAGGCGGAAAAAGAAACTTACGATGGTAACGGCGGCAACGGCGGTGGCGGAAAGCAATGACGACGGAAAACTTAAGTGGCAGGGGCGATTTTGAGCGGCGCGGCGAGAGAAGAAGAGAAAATGAAGAAGAGGGAAAGAAAAAGAATCGGGTTCTGTTTATTTAAAATATTAGCTGACGATTTTTAAACGTCGGCTAAACCTTAAAAACCGTCGGTTAGAATTTAAAAAAAAACAGAATCCCACGAAAAAAAAAAGTATTTTCGGGGGGAAATGAAAATTGGTCAATGTTTTTTTAAAAATTTTTGCTAAGCATACAATTATCATTTTAATATTAAATATTTACCGACGGTTGTTTTTCATCGTCGGTTAATTTGTTTTTGTGCGATGGTTTGTGATCGACAGTAAAAACACTGTTGGCCAACACCGTTTTTCTTATAGTGTATGTTGGAACTATATTTATATGTGATTCATTAGTGCTTGATCATGTGTTGTACTTAATTTCTTTTTTATGTTGGTGAGATTTGTAGATACACCATTGAATAAGAAATTCTCATTATTTGTTCTCTATCAATTCCATTCTTTTTCATTTTGCTCTTCATCTCTACTTTGTTCATCCCTTGGACCCTCCATAATTTGATAGTTTTTTCATCAATCCTTGAAAACCTCTGAAATTGTGTTCTGTAAGTGTTACCTGGTGAGTAATTTTTTTTCTTTTGAAATTTCATTTGTGTTTTCGAGATTTCAATGGACGCGGTCAGTCTCTCAGCATTGAAGAATCTATCACCCAATGTTGTAATCTTTTGAGTAGACTGCAAACTTAATTAGTTGCATCCATAGGTGATGTAGAAGCCTAATCTTCCCATATATAACCTTATCTTTCTATATTGGAGGTACTTCTCCCTTTTCATCGATACATGGCATGAAATGAGTATTAGATTTAGGGACTTACGTCCATATATGCTATTCTAGAAGTGTGTTTTCCAACATGAAATCACCTCACACTAGTGTTGTGCTGCCAAATAAGAAGAGGATCCATGTTTTTTTATGTTGGAACTATAGTTATATGTGATTCATTAGTGCTTGATCATGTGTTGTACGTCCCCAAATTTCATTATAACTTGATGCTTGTTAATTCTTTAACTATTGGGGAAAAAATGCTTAACACGCATGATGTAGTCAAATACGTTTTCTGACTCCTTCATTTATTCTCTCCAATTCGCCACGAAGAGATTGGAGACACACTTGCTTGACTCGGTCGGCTCCTTTGAACACTTTTCTAAATTGTCCCATGCTTTTTTTTAAGTAGTTGCACTCGCAATCTTTTCAAAGCTCGACTCATCAACTGCTCAAAACAGTATGTACAATGCAATTTTATTATTCGAACATGTCTCTTTCAACTCTTTGATTTGATTTACCATATAATTTCTAGTATCGGCTGTTCTACAAAATTGAAGCGAAACAACTCTTCGATCATCACTCATGCATCATGAGAGTCGAGAAGAGATTTCATCTGGATGCTTCAATTCTCGTAATTTGCTTTCGTCAATCGTGACAATAACATTTGACCAATTTGTAAAACTCGTAAAGCAAATAAAATATGAATAAAACAGTGTGAAGACTTTTGCTTCGTGATAGGAGAGACAAGACAGTCTAATTTCTCTAAAAACACTTTTCTTTATTTCTCTACTTACTCTTCTGACTTTCTCTTGCTCTTACTCTATCTTACACAATGGAATGAGCAGTTTATTTATAGTCCTATTACAATACCAGGTGTACAAGTCTTTTACAATACTTGGTCTACGAGACTTTTCATTTACGATAAACATTTCCCACTAATTCCTAAATTAAAGACCCACTAATTCTTTAATTAGCTCCTTAATTAAAAACTCACAAAACATTATTTTAAACACATCAAAATTAGCATTAAATTTTATCCACACCGAGGAAGTTTATATTGATCTACTATTGGGATATAAGCCTCCAATAAAAACAACCAATAATGAACGCTTGGTTTGTCGATTACACAAGTCCATCTACAAACAGGCATCGTACGTTCATTTTTTTATTATTAAAATATTATTTGGTCCCTCAACTATCATCTCTATTTAATTTTAATCCCTAAATTTTCAAAAGTCTAATATTGATCTCTAAACTTCGCAAAAAACTTAAAGCTAGTCATTAGTTTTTTCTATAAAAAATTAACCATAGTTTGACTAGTGATGAGTTGGCAAGAAAATAATAATAATAATAATAAATAAACAAATAGTTTAGTGGACTTTCATCTTCAACCTTCATCTTCTGCTTCATCACTCATTTTTACCCACTTTCACTTCCATCTTTTACAAATGATTTTTAACTCTCATTACAAAAATCTCTTATATTTTTTTTTTGAACTTAGGAATCACAACGCCAAACTAAAAAAACTCATGTCCTAATTCCAAAAAAAAAAAACGTATTTGTGCACCTCTTTGCTCAAAGTTACATGAATCTTTGGGTTGCCGTGTTAACGACCACCGAATGTTAACATCACATGTAGTGTCTATTTTGGAAATGCCTTATTTTACATCTAAGCTTTTGTTGGTGGCACTTGAAATTGCTTATATGATAATATTTTCGGTTTAATTAAATTATCAATTGAGTAATAACATGTTTTCCTCCGCAAGTTATGTTGTCTTGCTCCTTTCCTACGTAGTGCTATTTGACTAATTCTCTCTTTTACTAGGGGTTCTCCTGAACTTTTTTAACAAAATAATTTCATAATACAATTTCCAAAATATATGGAAGGTGTTTGGATGTGGAGTTAATTTGAAAAGTAAAAAAATTGAAATTTTTATAATAGTTCGTTTAGATATAAATTTTTATGGAGGAATTACATCAAAAAACTCGCTTGAATGTTTTTTTTTTTGTAGAGAAATTAGAGACAATAGTTTGTTTGGATCTGAATTTGAAATGAGAAGTTATTTTGAATAGTTAAAAATGAAGGATTAAAAATAATTGGTTAAAATTGACTTATTTTGAATAATTATAATGAATAATTAGAAGAGTGATTAGAAATGAGAAGTTATTTTGAGTATTTAGAAATGAGGAGTTATTTTGAATAGTTATAATAACTAGTTTGAATGTAGTTTTTTTTAGAAGTAATTAGTAAACTCTCAACCTAAATCTTCTCTAAAATTTACAAACACCCACATCAAGTTCATCCAATGCTCTAGCGACATTCTGGCCCACCAAGTGTCAAGCCTCCATCATCGGCTTGGCTCCCTCACTCTATGTTTGAGCCCTAGTTATGTAGTTTTGTTTTTCTTTTTCCCTGTGAGAAATGGTAGGGAATGGTTACGCTTTTGGAAATAACTGAGAAAATTACTACGAGCAGCTAAAAAGAAAATCTGCATAGAGGGAGAATTTTGTCTCTCCCAACTACTCAAGTTGATCTAAGATTTGTTTTCTTAATAAATAAATAACAACCAAATCAGCCATTTGCCTAAATTTAAGGGTAAACGTCCAACTAACTTCTTATTTTTGTTTGGGTGAATTAGAGAAATAACTACTTTAACCAAACTTATTCTTATTAAATAAATATCTGGTAGAGAGTCAAAATAAATGTCTAAATTTAATTTTCTAGATTTTTTAAATAATTAAATATATTATAATGGACTCTTATACCCTTGCAATTAATTACATTTTTTAGGAGTTAATTATTTTTATTTTATATATTTTTAATAACAACTTAAAAATCAAATCTACTATATCTAAATTTAGATTATCTAATAACAACCAAATCTATTTTTTGTTTTAAAAAATAAGAAGCAAATATCTTTCATAAAAGAATCGTTAATTCAGAATTTTGGAAATCAACAACAGATTAATTAAAAAAAAAATTTAAAAACTGAAAAAACTATTTTAATATTCATTATAGATGCTTACATTCTCTTACACCTTGGAATATAGATGCAGAATAATGATGGAATAATACTTTAATTAAAACTTGAATAAAAACAAAAAATCTAGTGCGTGACCTTCCATCTAAGTCGATTGTAGTTGGCAAAAGAAAATGCATAAGTAGATAGAGAAAATTAAGCCAACATTCCACCACACTTTTTTTTTTTTTTTGAAAACCGGGAAATCGGAACTTCGCTTCCCTATACCCGGGGTACCACTGACCCGTCCCTAGACTGTGAAACATTCCACCACACATATTTTTCCCAACTAAACTAATATATTATACATTTGCATGTATACTAGTACAATTTTTGCTAGGATGCAACTCTGGTTGTACATGCTGCTTGAAAATCTATTATACATCCATATAGATCATTATCTTCTTCAATTGTTATTATTTTGCACTTTTTAGATGCGGCTTTGTACGAAAAGACGTTAGATATCTTAGAACTTTTGTACTCTACATCCATGTGTGTACCAGTACAACTTTCTATCTGGATGCAATAATTTTTGTATATGTAACTTGAAAAATCATTATACATTCACTATACATCTCTGTGTTGCGAACAAATATCTCATCGGTCAAAGTCAGGCTTGGTCAGTGATATGTGTGGCACCACGATTATATGGTTGCTGCAATATCGTTGGTTGGAAGGACTGGGCGTTGAAGCGTCTTCTGGCATGAGGTTCTGTAGGGATACACACGATTATACCGAGAATGGAGAGGCGTCATCGAAATTCAACTTATACGGATGATTGGAGCTACATAACCAAGAAGAGATAACTGTTACTGAAGAAAAATGGCATGAATTTCAATGCAAGAGAGAATGAGTTTACAAAAAAAAATCTAATAAGGATTATAAATAATCTCAAATTCATTCTAGGAAAACAAGATTGATAAAAAAAAAAAAAAAAATTAAATCTTCAAATATGGAGAAATAATTCTCAAGGCATTCCAAATTCGGATAAGCACGCCTCAATCAAAATCGTCATAAAAAATTGAGGAGTTAAACAGAACACAGTACGAAGTTGAATCTAAAATGCTCATATACAAGCGAAAACTTACTTTAACCTTTCTTACACCAGTCCACAAAATCCATCAATAATGTGATTTAAGGCTGGTGATCGGGAGCCCAAAAATTTTCCATGAAATTCATCGACTATAAGGTTGTTGCACCATTTTGAAAAAATTGAAGAAAGTTTTTTTTTTTGTATGAGAGAGATTTTAGATCGCATGTGTGGAAGAAGAGGAGAAAGAGGAGAGAATTTAATGGCAGCCCACGAAAAATCTTAAAATATGCGAATAATTTGATTTCAGTAATTAAATATTAAATAAAATTCATTAATCTTTGATTTAGGGGATCATTTGATTTCAGTAATTAAATATTTAATAAAATTTATTTGAAAACGGGGATAAATTGAGGACATTTTTTAACAATAATTTCCTCTTTCCCACCCATTTTACAAAAAAAAACATAAATTTAAACAGTTAGATGATGTATACATTTGATTATTTGTTTTTAAAAACTATGAACTTTGGAACGTGTCTGAGATTTTTTTTTCTGGCATGTGAGATTATATTTTTATTTATTCAAATACTTATAAATATATATATATATATATATATATATATATATATATAAATTTTAAATGAGTAAGTAAAATGTTTATTATCTACTTTATTTAAAAATCTCATACGACATACTTCAAGATAAAAGTGAAAAAATGTATATAAATATCATAATATTTAAAGAAAATTATGAAATAATTTAAACTCTTTAAAAAATAAGTTTCTACAATTTTAATTTGTACACAATATTTTTTCATTCATTCATTTATTATTTTAGTTTAATCTACGAATATTGAAACCATCTTTTCAAAAAAAAAATCTCGAAACCATCCTCTCTCTAAAATCTTAAAAATCATATTTTTGTTTTTTTATTTCATCTTATATCACTTTATATTTTATATTATAAATAATAAAAAATAAAGAAAATATTGAAAAAAAGATTATAAAACTGATAAAATCTATTATTTACCTCTTCTATGAATTTTGAGGAAACATAAGTTTTTTAAATATTAATTTAAAACATAATATTATATTAAATCTATTGTTTTCTACAAAAACAATAATGGTGTATAGATTTATATTTAAATTTTAAAAATATATAAACAAATATATAATTAGTAAAATTCATAAAATTTAAGTAGTTTCGTATGTCAAGATATGAGTAGTACTTCAATGACAATGTATCACAGAATAAGCAACAAATTACATGTTAAGTCATATCTATTATAATAATAATATGAAAAAATAATAATTATAAAAAAATACCTTTCATTAATGGAAGAATGTGATAAATACTTCTTCAAAATTTTAAATACTCCATAAAAATTTAAAAGAAAATTATAAATTAAAGTTGGAGCATAAAATAAATAGAATTACACAAAGAAAACATAATAAAAATAAAAATAAATGAAGAAGAAGAAATTGTTATGTACAACAAACGGCTCCCACGAACACAACTCTCTGCGCCAATGCTAAGACTCACAACCTCAACAAAATCTGTACATCTGTACAACATCAAAAGAATTATTAGTAATTTGAATTTTGAAAAATAATAATTTGTGGTATTTATAAAAAAACTTGGAATCCAAGATCTTCTTTAAAGTTAAAAAAAAATTCAATATCTTCATTTGATTTTATACTTATTTAGTTTGAAGATACTAAATTTTAATGATTAATAATAAATACATTTTAAGCAGTAAAGATAAAAATAAAAATCATGTGGATTCTCTTATCTTCTAACTTAATTTATGAGATTTGCTAAAAATATATTATCTTCTACGTTATAACTTAATTTATTAGAAATATATTATCTTCTAAGTTATAAAAATGAAAATCTAAATATTTAAATAATATTGTAAATATTTTTGCATTTTTTTAATATTTTAATAGAAGATTATGACATATTTGTAATTTAGAGTTGGCTTAAGGGATAAAATTGTCTAAAAATGATTTTCCCCTCTAACCACATTTTAAGCTAGTATGATATGATATGATGAAGTTATACACTACTATTTCTGTTAAACTTGAAATAATATGTGCAATAATATATCGGGAAGTTGGTTGCAAATCGTTCCTAAAGCAATTATAAAAAAAGCTAATCCCAAACGATATCTCTGATTTTGAAAAAACAATTTTTTTTTTAGTAAATTGAAAAAAGGTTAAAATACTATTTTGGTCCCTCGACTTTGAGATTTGTTCCATTTTGGTCCCTCGACTTTCAAATGTCCAATTTTAGTCCCTTAACTTTGTTGTTTGTCCAATTTTGGTCCCTCGACTTTCAAATGTTCAATTTTGGTCCCTCAACTTTGCTATTTGTCCAATTTTGGTCTCTCAACTTTCAAATGTTTTCAAATTTGGTCCTTAGACTATAAAAAAAGTTTAAAAATTATCCTTTGGTCAAATGAATTTTTTATCACTCCTAAATTATTTTCTATCACTTTCATCTTTCATAATTTCTCTCTCTAGAAATTTTACCTCTCTTCCCCTCTTTTCTTTTCTTTTCTTTTTTTTTCTTTTTTGTTCCATGGTAGACTATGAATTTTAGAAAATAAAAAGTGACAAATCAAAGTATGAAAATTATTATTTAGAAAAATTATCTCATGTTAAATAATTTGATGAGATGGATTGAGAAGAGAATAAGAGAAAAAAGAAGAAGAGAAGAGGAATAGAGAGGTGGATTTAAGAGAGATAAAACTTTTAAAAGGAAAAATGATGAAAGATGGAAGAGAGAGAAAATAATTAAGGAGTGAGAAAAAAAATTTATTTGACGAAAGGACCATTTTTGAACTTTTTTTATAGTCTAGGGACTAAATTTGGACATTTGAAAGTCGAGGGACCAAAATTGGACAAATAGCGAAGTCAAAGAACCAAAATTGAACAAACTACAAAGTCAAGGGACTAAAAATGAACATTTGAAAGTCTAGAGACCAAAATAGAACAAATCCCAAAGTTGAAGGACCAAAATGGTATTTTAACCTTGAAAAAACAAATTTGACCATCTGGAAAAATAGTTTTTAAAAAATTGATCGTTGTTGTCACCCCTTCATTCGACCGGTTAGAAAAATCATTTCCATAAAAATTTTATTACTATTGTTCCAATTCACATTCGTCTCACCAGCTGGAAAAGTGTTTTGAAAAAAATACTAGATAGGATCGTCCTAGTCATCCCCATATGCAAAAAATAAAAATAAAAATCAAGGAAACAAAGCCCCCTACAAAATAGAGATTTTATTATGCATAAAATATGCACTAATAATGTCTAATAATTAAAAAACTAAAAATAAAATTAAGGAAAAACGTTATTCATAGAATATATACATGGCCTACAGTAACCAACATATGTGCTCACATGCACACAAACTTATTAGATATATTGTGTATTCTGTTGTATAATTAGTTTTACCTCATTATCTTGCCAGCTGGCTTAAGGCCGTTAAAATCCTTTTCCTAAACTGTGTATATAAACTCACATTTGATTAAGAAATAATATGAAAAGATTTCATTCTCTTTCTCTCTCAATTCACATGGTATCAAAGCAGCACATGCCTGAACCTAATTGGCTTCTCTTGCCCACTAATCTTCTCTCTCATCAATCTACGCTTCACTTTCTTAAAAATTCCCAATTTCTTCTCCTTCATTGAAATCCCTAATTTCTGCTTTTTAAAATCCCTAAAATTTCTTGCGATCTTCTTGCGTTTCCATGGCGAATATCACTTTTGTTCCTTCCTCTTCGATTCATCTATTAACAAATATCTGCAATCTTGTGTCTGTAAGATTGGATTCCACAAACTACATCCTCTGGAGGTATCAAATTTCTTCTCTGCTCAAAGCCCATAAGCTGTATGGTTACATAGATGGTAAAATCGCTGAACCAAAAGTCTCAACAGGAGAAGAAGGTGAAGCTTCAACAAAATCTGCAGAATATGAACTCTGGTTTGAGAAAGATCAAGCGCTTATCACTCTACTGAATGCGACGCTCTCACAAACGGCCCTTTCCTTTGCGATCAGATCCAAAACTTCTAAAGCATTATGGGAGACGCTGGAAAAATGCTACTCTTCTTCTACAAGAACGAATATTGTTGGGCTGAAATCTGAACTTCAGAGTATTTCCAAGAAACAAAGTGAGTCAATTGATAACTATGTTCAAAGAATATTAACTATCGTTCATAAGCTAGCTGCAGTAGAAATCAAGATTGATCAAGAAGATCTAGTTATTTACACAATCAATGGTTTTCCTTCATCTTATAACATTTTCAAGACTTCTTTACGAACTCGTGCAACCACTATTTCTTTTGAAGAACTACACTCATTATTGAGAATAGAGGAAAATGAGTTAGATATTCAATCCAAGAAAGATGATTCTGCAGCAATTCAGACTCTTGCAATGAACATGTATACAAACAATCATGGAGGATGGCGCAGTTCCAATCGGGGAAGAGGACGAAACAATGGAAATCGTGGTGGTCGTGGACAGTACAATCAAACTCCAACTTCAAAAGTCAAAACTCCTATTCTAATAATTCAAACTCCAACCTCAATAATCAAGTCTCCTACTCGAACAATCAGTTTTCTTATCTGAATTCATATTCATCTGGTAATATCTCGACAGTGAATACGGCGGTTCCAAATGCTTATCCGAGTGCCTTTCCAGAATCATTGCCTTGTCAAATATGTGGAAAACTTGGGCATAATGCTCTTGACTGTTACAATCGTATGAGTTTCTCTTACCAAGGACGCATTCCTCCATCCAAATTAGCTGTCATGGCTGCCTCGTCATCAAACTCAGGTAACTCTTATTCAAGATCTTCCTCTGATCAAGAACGTGGGGTGTGGCTTTCAGATTCTGGCTGCAATGCTCACCTATCTAGTGATTTTACAAACTTCCAACATTCTTCCACTTATAAGGGAGAAGACAACATTCTTGTTGGCAATGGTGAACAACTCAATATTACTCATCAAGGAGATGTTATTTTATCGACTCCTACTCATTCTTTAATTTTGTCAAATCTTTTACGCGTACCTCATATATCTAACAATCTTTTGTCTGTTCACCAACTTTGTGCTGATAATAATTGTAGAATTATTTTTTATGCTCATAATTTTTTGATTTAGGACAAACTCTTTACTATGGACCTAGCAAAAATGGCCTTTATCCA
The DNA here is from genome assembly GCA_036507275.1 of Sicyos edulis. NCBI lineage: Eukaryota > Viridiplantae > Streptophyta > Magnoliopsida > Cucurbitales > Cucurbitaceae > Sicyos > Sicyos edulis. Next base: position 9,860,632 of record CM071850.1, read on the forward strand.
ATCTACTCAAATAATTCTCCAACTCTTGTGGCTCACACTGGAATTAAAGGGTCAATTGTTGATTGGCATGCTAGGCTTGGTCATCCAAGTGATGTTGTCCTTAAGCAAGTCTTAGGCACTTTTAATTCCCATGTCAAAGGAGATCTACATTTTTGTAAAGATTGTATTGCTGGAAAAATGATTCGACAACAGTTTTCTGATTCTGTTTCTTTTACTACTAAACCACTAGAATTACTGCATAGTGATGTATGAGGCCCTGCGCCTGAAGTTTCAATAAATGGTAAAAAATACTACATTTCAATAATAGATGATTTTTCTCGATATTGTTGGTTATTTCCTATTGCTCTTAAATCTGACTCTGCCTCTGTCATTTTAAACTTTATCAATTTAATTGAGAATACCTTATCTTTAAAAGTAAAAAGGTTTAGAAGTGATGGTGGAGGAGAATTTCTAAACAATACACTTAAAACTTTTTTTACAAATAAAGGAATTCATCATGAAATTTCTTGTCCAAGGTTAACCCCTGAACAAAATGGGATAGCCGAGAGAAAACATAGGCACCTTACTGAAACTTCAATCTCTATTCTATCAAAATCCAAGGTTCCTAATAATTTTTGGCCATTTGCATATTCTACTGCTGCCTTTATTATAAATCGCTTGCCAACCACTGTGCTTCAAAACAAGACACCCTTTGAAATGTTATATGGTACATTGCCTGATTACTCTAGTCTGAAAGTTTTTGGTTGTTCTTGCTTTCCTTTACTTAGACCATATAATGAACACAAACTACAACCTCGTACCTTGGAATGTGTTTTTTTAGGTTATCCTAATAACTACAAAGGCTTTCTCTGTTTTGAACCACAAAGTAATAAGTTTTTCATCTCTAGGCATGTTGTTTTTTATGAGACATCCTTTCCCTTTTTCTATTGCATCTACTAATGTTTCCCCTGCAGATCCGAACACTCAACCTACTGTGATAGTACCAGACTCCTGTTTTGCTGGTCAAAATCCTCTGTCTCCATTTTCTCTGCCAACTATACAGTCTTCATCTCCTAGTAGTAATCTGGTGGATCAAACTACTTCTACCCTTCACACTGAAGGTTTGTCTCCTGAGGTAACACCTTCCATTTCTATTCCTACTTCATTTGTACAGGAAGCTACATCTTTTGATTTATCATCAGAACCAACAAGTGAAATTGGTGTTCCTTCTCCAACACCTTCTATTCCTCCACTCTCTGTCTCTATAAATCCTATAACCAATATACATCCTATGCAAACAAGGGGTTGTAACGGCCCAGTTTTCTTTTCCGGTTCTCGAGGTGCTTCCGGTTCAGTTTCAGTGGTTCGGTTGGGCCGTTAGAGCTGTTTTGTCCCTTAAGGGCATTTTGGTCTTTTGCTCCCCGGGCAGGATTTGTGGATTTTCAGGGCTTCGAGGCAGCTCCTGCCTTTGTTGAGGTTTGTTTGTTGGTGGCTGCGAGTCTCGAGATGTTTGGGCTTTTCGTTTGGGTGTTTCCTTCGGGATTCGAGCCCGGGGCCCTTAGTGTTGCTTTGGGAGTTGGGTTTAAGTGAGATTTATTTATTGGAAAATGTTGCTTCAGTCGGGTCTCGAAGGAGGAAGCCGGGAAATGGGATTTTAAGGATTTTAAGGATTTTAAGGATTTTTAGAAAATTGGAAAAAATGGATAAGGATGGAAAAAGGATTAAAATCCCATTTATTCTTTTATTTTCCCATTTTCGTCTTATTTTCTTTTTTCTTTTATTTTTTTCCCCAAATCCCTTTTCTTTCTCTCTCTCTCTCTCTCTCTCTCTCTTTCTCTCTCTCTCTCTCTCCCCAGCCTTGGCTCGCCAAGCCCCTTGCCCGAGCAGCCCTAGCCCGCCAAAGCCGAGCCTCGCGCCAGTAGAGCCCCCGCTGCCAGTCGCGCGCCAGCACTCGTGATCCGCCGGAGTCGCCCGATCGCCCGGCTACGCTGTCGCACCAGTGAGGCCATCGCGCACCAGATCTGCCGTCCGCTTGCCCGCGCCCGTGCGCCTGCGCCCTCGATGTGCCGTCGCGTCGCCCAGCTCGTGTAGCCGAGCCGCTCCGAGTCGCGTCCCTGTAGTGCGTCGTCGCGCCCGCGCGCTCTCTCTCTATCTTTGCTGCTCGCCGCGCGCGCGCGCTACTCCTACTCGCCAATGCGTGCCCCAAATAGCGAGCGAGCGCCAGTGCTGACCCCCCGCCAGCGGCTTGCCTGGTCCTAGTGTCAGCCGTGCCTCTTGAGTTGCTCCCGAGCTGAGCCCTGTTTGTTTTATTATATTTGGGCCTTTTGATTGTAATTATTGTTGTTTTTGTTAGGTTCTCGCTAGGTAGCTCGGGTTCGATCGCAGCTTAGGTTTCTTGTGTTTAGAGGTGTTCCGGCCAGGTAAGGATTTCTTATTGGAGTTGTGTGGACCCTGCGATATTATATGTGATTGCTGATTGTATGCTTGTTTGTGTTTATTGACATGTTTCCTGATAAGTGCTCTATTCTGAATTCCCGACTGGCATGATTTCCTATGTTGTTTCTCATGTTAGTCCATGCTAGGTTGTTCCTTTCTGGCATGCTCGTATCTGTTCCTTGCTTCGTAGTATCATGCTAGGCTCGTTGTATTCTCTTTGAGCACGTATTGGATTGTATTGGATTGTTTGCTGATTGTTAAGGCAGGTTAGAGTTGCAGGTAGATAGCATCATCCGGGCCTGATGCATAAAGTATCTTGCATCCATGGCAGGGACGTCGAGCAAGTCATTCCGTCCCTAGACCCCGTGAGGGATTAGTTAATCCAAGCGGTAGGCCCTGCAATCTTGGGTGAGGGTGGCAGTTGTTAATGCCCCAACGGTCGGGATGATGACTTGGCATTGCCTCGTCCCCGGCAGCCGGTATGTCCTCAGCATGTTTGGCGGTAGCCCCGATTGCCACTGTTAAGGCAAGGACGGCTTCTGGTGTAAGCCTACCACGACCGTTCCTTGGCCCTGTGTGCGGTGGTTCAGCCGACATAGTTTACGTGTCCGTCTCTCACCCCTATGTCGGTGACACCGATCCAAAGATTTAGTTAGGCGTGGTGGATCGGACATGGGCGACTTGCCTCTGGACCCGACACCCCCATGGTCTGCGAGAGCACGCGCGGTGCATGCTTACGCTCATTACAAATACCGATCGGAGAGCTCCTCGGGATTGTGAGCCGCTGTACCTTTCGTCGACAGTAGAGATAGGTGAGGCCGGACTTGTTTCTCGTATAGGCGACTTGTGTGATGTGTGGTGTGGTGATTTATTTCCGGACTAAGACCACGAGTTGGCATTCGAGGCCCAGTGTGGGCTAAGCTATGTGCTCTATTCTCGTGTTTATATTCATAGCTTGCATATCTTTCTCGCTAGATGACCATGTGTATCGTATTGTACCGGTTGGGGATTCTTCTTGAGTAATTCGTTACTCACCCTTATTATGTGGTTTTCCACAGTAACCATGATGCGAGACATGATGGTTTGGAGGAGGAGCTGTGATCATGGAACCCGTTGTTCAACTCTGAGTCTTATGTTTATGTTTATGATTTAAATGTCCTCTGAATGCATGTAGTTGGGCACGGAGCCCTAGGGTGTTTTCTGAATGTATTTCCGGATTCTAGCATTGTTGTAAAGTTTGTATGTTTTAAATAAATCTCTGATCAGAGTATGTTTTGGAAATGTATTTGTCTTGGAACAGTGCTTGGAAACAGGGGACGAGTTTCGAGAATTTATGTTGATTTTTAAATGGATGTTTTCATGTTTTAGTTTTTACTTAGAATCCAAACACCACCTTGCAAATTTTCTGTAGATTTGTATGCATGCATTGAGGTAATGGCCTATTTAGAACCCCATTCGGGTCGGGTCGTTACAGTTGGTATCAGAGCTCAGAGTCATAGATTCTGTAGACTGACCTTTCGTTGTAGGTCATTTTTCCATGATCATCAAGACTCAACGGTCATCAGTGCGCCTAAGTTTACTATTTTTGTTGAAAAAGGGTTAAGAATTTACAATACACATCATCTAGTGTATGCCTTGTGTAGTGTTGTGGAGCGGAGACGAGCAGGTTCTGACTCGTTGTTGGTTTGGGTTTAGAGCGCCATCATGCCAACTTCCCGCAGTGTGTAATGTTTGTTGTGGCTTGTTGAGGTATCCAGATAGATTCGGATGCCCTGGGACATCGTCCCCGTGGGAGGCGAGCTTGACTCCGTGAGGCCAATTGTGGCCCGGTTGTTGGTTTTCCCCTAGTGAGAGGGTGGAGGTGCTTTGCCTTGGAGTGCCACTCCAAGAGATGAGTTAGCTATGATTGTGCTTATGTGGATGCTTGTGGAGCAGGTCCCCGTGTGGACTAGCCTGGGTAGCTCAAGTGTTGATCTTGAGCCTTAGCAGTTGTTTGATTGCCCAGTGAGTAGCTGCAGAGTTGGCGACCTTCGAGGAAATTGTTGAGGCATCTTTGTGCTCCTGTAAAGTGTTGTTGTTTGCGGCCCGATGGCAGTTTTAACCCCGTGGTTAAGGGTGCAAGTGAGCGATGTTCCCTCTGGATTGGATCCGTTGGTGTTTTCCTCGAGAGGTTTGGTAGAGTTTAGCACTCTTCCTTTGGTGAGCTCCTGGAGTGGAGCTAGGCGATGCATGTTGAGAGCCCGCCGCGAGTTTTGTTAAGCATCATGTGGAGATGCAGGGGTAGGTCGTGAGCCTTCTTCGGTTTGATGAGATGCCATAGGCATGGTTTTTAGTTGGAGCCCTTGTATGCCTAGCCGAGTTCGTGTCACTTGAGGTTGTGATCTTGTTGGCCCATTGGTAGTAAGATGTGGTTTTGGTAGTAGTGGCACTTGAGGTGCATTGGTTGGTGTGCCGCTTTGGCACTAAGTCCAGTTCAGAGCTTGAGTTTGGCTTGGGCATAGCAGATGGTTCTATGCCGTCCCGAGTTCAAATGCACTCCTTTAGCCTTGGATCCGTTTATGGCGTGGCACTGCTTAGGTCGTGCGCAGGGCTAGTTCGGTGGTAGTCGATGGACTACAAGCGAAAGGATGCTCGAGAGGAGCCGGAGCCTCTTCCTAGTGTTTCTGGAGGTTGAGTAAGTCAGCAGGTTGGCAGTTGGTAAGTGTTGGTGCGCGTGAGTCTCGCGCTAATGTTAAGGCCAAGAGATTTCTTTGTGGTTGGTAGTGCGGTCAACTACCTTCGAGTGCCTTAATCTGAGTAGAGTTGAGCATTGTAGATGCGAGTTTGGTCCAGCAGAGGGACCCTGAGTTGGATGCTCATGAGATGAGCTGGATGCCTATGAGGCGAGATGAGCTGATGTCTTGCGAGAGGTTTTGGATGCCTTAGGGGTAAGCACCCTTGGTAGAGGCTTGGTATAAAGTAAGTTCGGTTTGGCATTGTTATGCTTTGGTAGAGCAAGGTTGCCTCAGCTTCGAGTATCGTGTGGAGATGGAACTTTTGGTGTTCCTTGGATTGTTTGTATCTCTGCCAGGAGTTAGCGTTGCTTTTTGGGAAAAACGCTTGTTAGTCTTGGATCTCTGAAGGAAGGTTGAGAGTTGTGCACAAGTGTGTTTTGTGTGGTTCGTTTTGTGGCGAGAGTTTCAGATCCATGTAGGGTTTGCTTTGGAGATCTAGTGCTCAGTTCCTGGAGAAGTTGGACTCCAGGTGGTTGTTGCAAGGCTTTAGTCGAGGTGGTAAGGATACCGTGCTCGTGGTATCAGGTTGTTGCTTAGGCAAGTGTTGTTGGGTTGGACCTAAGCTTGGTTGGCGGATCTTCTTGTTGATCGTTGGTTGGAGTTCAGTTGGAAACTGAACAAGAGCGGTGGTAGCTAAGCCGCGTGGTTTCTGATCGTCATGGCAAAGAGAGTTGTTCGGATCCTTCCTTGGGTAGAAGTTGTTGTGCCCGATGCTTTGAGTAGGAGGATGACGCATTCTGTAGCGTTTCGGGTCCTCTAGGTTCCCAAGGAGTTGGAGTTGGCCAGTATGGTTGGGATGCTGGAAATTGGAGTTGTTCGTTCAGGCAGTTGTCTGTTAGATCGGTTGCTGGCAGTGTGTGTCGAGGGTTGTCGAAGAACCCTAGGTTGTGGAGAGCCTCTCCAGAGCTCAGTCAGGCCCAGGTAGTGAGTTTCAGTTGGCCAGCTGGAGGCGTGTGGCTTGTAGCCTCGGTTGAGTTGCTAGCAGTCTTGGTAGACTAGCAAGCCAGTGTTTGTTTGGAGTAAAGTTCGGATTGGTTCAGGTGTTGTGGCAAGTTGATGCTTGGTGTTGACCAAGGTGTGGATTGGAGTTGCTTGAGATTAGTTTTGCTCGTGGGGCGAGTGGTTTGTGCCCTGTTGGTTGTTTTCCTGTTGCAGGATGTTGAGTTGCCCCGTTTGGCATTTGGAGGTTCAGTCTGAGATGGACCCCTGTTGTTGCCCCGTGAGATTAGATGTTGTTGCTCTAGTGGAGCATGACAGTGAGCGTATGTGGAGCTCTCTGTCCTTTGGTTGTCTGCTTGTAAGAGCCGCTTTCCTTCGGGAGTTGTCGTTTACTCCTTGGTCTTGGAATTGATGGTAGTGGTGCTAGCAATAGGGAATAGTTTGTTGGCTGCTTGGAAGCAGTTGTTTGTCCAGTTAAGCGGATTCTTGGATGGTGTTCTAGAGGCTGCAGTAAAGGTTGTTCTGCCTCTTGTGAGTGTTTGGCCAAGATTTGGTCCTCTTGTTGTTTCGAGAGCTAGTTCGGTTCTAGCTGGAGGGCGTTGCCCTGAGGTCTTGTTCTTGATCAGAAAGTTTTGGGAGTTGACCCCTCCCTCGGCAGTTGAGCAAGTGCTGTTAGTTTCGGATTGGTGGTCCGATTGGTTGAGTTTTCCCTTGGGTGTTGCTTCCAAGAGAGTTGGTTGTTGTTGCCTTGGGTTTGAGCAAGTCAGCGAGCGTGTGTGAGTTCGCGCCCTTCTCGAGTTTGCTTGCTTGGGAAGTCGTTTCCCGTTTGGCGAGAGTCGCCTTAGCTCCCGAGTTGTGTAGTTGATAAGAGTAAGCGCAATCGGTCACCCCAAATGAGAGGGTCCTCGCTTTGTGTTGTTAGCAAGCAAGAGTTGTTTGTTCCCGCAAGAGGCGAGGCCAGCCAGTAAGAGTTGAGTTGTTCTGGCAAGTCGTTGGTTCTTTGGAGATTGAAGATTTCCTTTTCCCCTAGCCTCTGTGGTGGTTGAGTTGTTCCTTGGATGCCAGCCTCGAGTGTTAGCTCCTGAGGTAGTCTTGCGGATTCGTATGGTTCAGGATCCGTAAGCTTGGAGGTTGTCGTCATCAGTTTTCCTTGTGAGGTTTTGGGAGTGGAGCTTCTGGTTGGAAGTTGAGTTAGGCCTAAGCTTAAAGGAGAAGTTTTTTTTTTAGTAGCCAGTTGGATTTTAAGAGTTGAATGGTAGCTTGGAGGCGAGCGTTGCTCGTTATAAGTTGGGTTGAGTTCTGCTGAGCAAGCCCTTCTTGGGCTTTGTTCCTAGTTGTTGTGCGTTCGCAGTTGGCGTTAGCAGAGCCGCGTTTGAGTGAGTTGGCACAGAGGTGCCGTGGCATTGGTTGGTAAGCTGTTGAGCTATTTTCCTCAAGGTGTTGTGCCCCAGAGAGCTGCGTGATGGTTTAGTCCTTACTTCCTGAGATTTTGAGAGGAAGGTTGGTTGTTCCTTGCTGGCGTTGTTCTCTTTGGCCCGATTCTTTGGTAGGTTTGCTTCGAAAGGTTTGCGTTCGGCCGGTGAGGAGTTCGAGTTTGTTGGTTTGGCCGAGTGGAGTCTGTGCTTGGCCCTTGTCTTTTAGATTTGGCCGTAGCTGAAGTTTCAGCTGGTATGAGTGTTGTAGGCAGTTTGGTTTCTGGAACCTGGGAGGTTCAGTTGTTTGGCCAGCTTGTTGTCGGGTTGAGGCTGTTTGTTAACAGCTGTGAGCTTCCATAGGAGTTTTGCTAGTGCGTGGTGTAGAGTTTCGAGCTTGTGGCGGTTCTCGAGTTTCTTTGAGAGTAGCACGAGTTTGAGAGTTGGTGCGAGTTGAGGACGTGGTTTGCCGTCTTTTCCTCCGGAGTTCGGTGTATGCCCGTCTTGGTTGAGTTAGTTTGTGGCAGTTGGATGGCTTTGTGGCTTGGAGCCTTTGAGAACCCAAGAGGGTTTGGTTTTCGAAGAAGGTTGGTGTTGTTTTAGCCGAGAAGTTCGGTTGGTTTGGATTCAGTCAGCGATTTTCCGAGTCAGGTTTTCCTTTAGGACTTTCGAGGACGAAAGTCTTAAAAGGAGGGAGTATTGTAACGGCCCGCTTTTCTTTTCCTGTTCTCGAGGTGCTTCCTGCCTCGATTTGATGGTTCGGTTGGGCCGTTAGAGCTGCTTTGTCCCTTAAGGGCATTTTGGTCTTTGCTCCCGGCAGGATTTGTGGATTTTCGGGGCTTGAGGCGCTCTCCCGCTTTGTTGAGGTTTGTTTGTTGGTGGTCATGCGAGTCCCGAGATGTTTGGGCTTTTCGTTTGGGTGTTTCCTTCGGATTCGAGCCCGGGCCCTAGTGTTGCTTTGGGAGTTGGGTTTAAGTGAGATTTATTTATTGGAAAAGGTTGCTTCAGTCGGGTCTCGAAGGAGGAAGCCGGGAAATGGGATTTTAAGGATTTTAAGGATTTTAAGAATTTTTAGAAAATTGGAAAAAATGGATAAGGATGGAAAAAGGATTAAAATCCCATTTATTCTTTTATTTTCCAATTTTCCTTTTATTTTCTTTTTCTTTTATTTTTCCCCAAATCCCTTTTCTTTCTCTCTCTCTCTCTCTCTCTCTCCCACTTTGGCTCGCCTCGCCCCTTGCCCGAGCAGCAAATTTAGCTCGCCAAATACCGAGCTACCTCGCCTAGCCGAGCCCTCGCCTGTCGTCGTCGCGCTGCAGCCCAGATCCGCCCGGAGTCGCCGTCGATCGCTACCGCCGCCGTCACACGATGAGGCCGCCGCCCACCGGAATCGCTGTCCGCTTGCCTGCGTGCGCTGCGCCCTCGCCGTGCCGCGTCGCGTCGCCTACTCGTGTCACCGAGCCGCTCGAAGTCGCGTCCCTATAGCGCGTTGTCGTCGCGCGCCGCGCCGCTACGCCCTGCCTCGCTGCTCGCGCGCTAGCGTTCGCGCGCCCAATGTGCCGTGTCAGCGCGCCCAGCGCCAATCTGCACCCCACCGTCAACTTGCCCGTCCGAGTCGTCACCGTGCCTCGTGAGTTGCTCCCGAGCCGAGCCTCCGTTTGTTTTATTATATTTGGGCCTTTTGATTGTAATTATTGTTGTTTTTGTTAGGTTCTCGCTAGGTAGCTCGGGTTCGATCGCGACTTAGGTTTCTTGTGTTTAGAGGTCTTCCTACTGTAAGGATTTCTTATTGGAGTTGTGTGGACCTGCGATATTATATGTGATTGCTTGATTGTATGCTTGTTTGTGTTTATTGACATGTTTCTGATAAGTGCTCTATTCTCAATTCCCGATGGCATGATTTCCTATGTTGTTTCTCATGTTAGTCCATGCTAGGTTGTTCCTTTCTCGCATGCTCGTATACTGCTCCTTGCTTCGTAGTATCATGCTAGGCTCGTTGTATTCTCTTTGAGCACGTATTGGATTGTATTGGATTGTTTGCTTGATTGTTAAGGCGAGTTAGAGTTGCGGTAGATAGCATCATCCGGGCCGATGCATAAAGTATCTTGCATCCATGGCGGGGACGTCGAGCAAGTCATTCCGCCCCTGGACCCCGTGAGGGATTAGCTAACCCAAGCGGTAGGCCCCGCAATCTTGGGTGAGGTGGCGATTGTTAATGCCCCAACGGTCGGGATGATGACTTGGCATTGCCTCGCCCCCGGCGGCAAGCATATCCTCGGCATGTTTGGCGGTGAGCCCCCGATTGCCACTGTTAAGGCAAGGACGGTTCTGGTGTAAGCCTACCACGACCGTTCCTTGACCCCAAAGTGCGGTGGTTCAGCCGACATAGTTTACGTGTCGTGTCTCACACCCCTATGTCGGTGACACCGATCCAAAGATTTAGTTAGGCGTGGTGGATCGGACATGGGCAACTTTGCCTCTAGACCCGGCACTTCATGGTCTCGCAGTGAGCACGCGGTGCATGCTTACGCTCATTACAACACCGATCGAGAGCTCCTCGGGATTGTGAGCCAGTGTACCTTTCGTCGACAGTAGACAGGCTGAGGCCGGGACTTGTTTCTCGTATAGGGCGACTTGTGTGATGTGTGGTGTGGTGATTTATTTCCTGACTAAGACCCTGAGTTGGCATCCGAGGCCCAAGTGTGGGCTAAGCTATGTGCTCTATTCTGTGTTTATATTCATAGCTTGCATATCTTTCTCGCTAGATGACCATGTGTATCGTGATTGTACCCCTTTGGTTGGGGATTCTTACTGAGTAATTCGTTACTCACCCTTATTATGTGGTTTTCCACGTGTAACCATGGTGCGAGACAGGATGGTTGGAGGAGGAGCTGTGATCATGGAACCCGTTGTTCAACTCTGAGTCTTATGTTTATGTTTATGATTTAAATGTCCTCTGAATGCATGTAGTTGGGCACGGAGCCCTAGGGTGTTTTCTGAATGTATTTCCGGATTCTAGCATTGTTGTAAAGTTTGTATGTTTTAAATAAATCTCTGATCAGAGTATGTTTTGGAAATGTATTTGTCTTGGAACAGGTGCTTGGAAACAGGGACAGGTTTCAGGAATTTATGTTGATTTTTAAATGGATGTTTTCATGTTTTAGTTTTTACTTAGAATCCAAACACCACCTTGCAAATTTTCTGTAGATTTGTATGCATGCATTGAGGTAATGGCCTATTTAGAACCCCATTCGGGTCGGGTCGTTACTGTTAAATCCGGAATCTCTAAGAAAAAGGTTTTTCTTGCTCACACAAAACCTCTTCCTACATCACTTGAACCAACATCTTTTACCCAAGCCTCGAAAATACATGAATGGAAAGAAGCAATGTCTAGTGAATTTCAAGCATTGTATTCTCAAAACACTTGAGACTTTAGTACCCCTACCCCCAAATAAGAATGATATTGGATGCAAGTGGGTATACAAACTGAAAATGCATCCAGATGGATCCATAGCTAGATACAAAGCCCGCTTAGTAGCCAAGGGATTTCATCAAGAAGAAGGTATTGACTATCAGGAAACTTTCAGTCATGTGATCAAACGTCCAACTATTCGGCTCATTCTCTCTCTTGCAGCCACTTTTGACTGGAAATTAAGACAACTTGATGTGAAAAATGATTTCCTGCATGGTGAGCTTCAAGAGGAGGTTTACATGCAACAACCTCAAGGTTTTATCAATTCTACATATCCTCAACATGTTTGTCTTTTAAATAAATCATTGTATGGTCTCAAACAAGCTCCTCGAGCTTGGTTTGAATGTTTTACATCTCAATTACTAACATATGGTTTTCAAGCGTCTCTTTGTGATCCCTCTCTATTTGTTCGGCGACATAACAACTCTTTTACATATTTGTTACTCTATGTAGACGATATCATACTTACAGGAAATGATCAACACTTTATTACTCACTTAATTAGTCAACTCCAATCAGTTTTTGACATGAATGATCTTGGTGCTTTAACGTATTTTCTTGGTTTAGAAGTAAAGTATAAAACAGATGGAATGCATGTGAATCAAGGAAGATACATCACTGATCTTCAGGAAAAATTCGGCTTGCTCTCAACGAAATCATGCTCAACTCCAATATGCCTTAAAGCCTCCTCTACTACCACTGCACCTTGTTGTGCTGAAGATGTTCACAGTTTCCGACAAATGGTAGGAGCTCTCCAATATGTTACCTTCACAAGACCTGATATAATGTATGTTGTCAGTCAAATCTCTCAACATATGCATTCTCCAAGCTTGGCTCATTTAGTTGCTCTCAAACGGATTTTTCGCTACTTAAAGGGTACACTTGGGCTTGGTATTGTTTTTCAACCTGGACCATTACAAATTCACGCTTATTCTGATTCCGATTGGGCTGAAGATGCTTCAGATCGTTGCTCCACGACTGGGTTTATCATTCACCTAGGCTCCAACCCCATATCTTGGGTTAGCAAGAAGCAGGCAACGGTCTCTCGTAGTTCTACAGAGGCGGAATATCGAGCGCTTGCAACTATGGTCGCTGAGGTGTCTTGGATATGGTAGTTGCTCCGTGAGTTATTTGTTAAGCTACTTCATTGCCTAATTATTTACTGTGATAATCAATCAGCTCTTCAAATGGCCAAAACCTCGGTCTTCCATGGTCGAACTAAGCATATTGAAGTAGACTTTCACTTTGTTCGTGAGAAAGTTGTCGCTCAAGACATTTGTCTCCAATTCATTTCATCGAAAGAGCAGCCTGCTGACCTATTCACTAAAGCGTTGCCTACAGAATGTCTGCAAGTTTTACGAGCCAAACTCATGCCTCCTTTACAGCCGGGATGTGTTTGAGGGGGGATATTAGATATATTGTGTATTCTGTTGTATAATTAATTTTACCTCATTATCTTGCCAGCTGGCTTAAGACCGTTAAAATCCTTTTCCTAAACTGTGTATATAAACTCACATTTGATTAAGAAATAATATGAAAAGATTTCATTCTCTCTCTCAATTCACAAAACTGGCTTACCGTCACACATATAAAACATACATACATATATATATATATATATATATACATATATGTATGCTAAAAAAATAAAGGAAACAAAATCCCAAAAAAGTAGGGATTACATTACGTATAGAACACGTTCTAACATATGAAAAAACTATAAAAAAAAAAAAAAGAAGAAGGAAACTAAATTCCTGCAAATTAGGGATTTGATTTTAGACCCTAATATCTTTAAATGGTAAGGTCATTTGAGAGATTTTAAAGTTTACTCAAGAAACACCTATATTTCCAGGTCCATGGCTCCAATAGCGCCTTATCTCGAGACTTTGAAGTCGCACGAGATCAAGGGGTTTTCTTTGGCTACCTGATTTTCAACGATAGCGTTTGGTCTCGTCGTCAATCACTTTGGTCTAATCACGTGTGGCGTGTTTGTGGTTTGTTCAACCGGAAGTAAGAAGCCAAAAAATTGTTCATCTTCTTCAGAAACATGTATTAAAGACCTCACAAAACCTAAGTTCAATAATGACTCATCTGGTGCCCATCGTGTACTATTCTCAACTATCTTTTGATTTAAATTTAAGCACAGTCACATTAACCAATGAGGGTATGTAAGGTTTATGGGAAGATGTGTATGGTTCATCTTTGAAAACATTACTACGCCTTTCGGCCAGATTTTAGGCTCTGACTCACCCAAGAACAAAATTTTTGAATTTTCAAAATCTATTATTTCACGATTTATTTAATTACCATGTTTAATATCTTTGACTAAGGTATTTTATCATTATTTAATTTATTTTAAGAATTTTTCTAAGAATCCAAAAGTAGTTACAACAAATCTATTTTTAAAATGGCTTTAAAAGAATTTAGATAAAATATATGAAGGGTAGACTTGTAAATTATTTCTCATAATAAAATTTAATTAAAATTAGAGAAAAAATGATATATAAAAAACTCTAAATATGTTTAACCATTTCCCTAACTAATAAGTTAATAATTTTGGTGTTTATGCTTTGAAATTTGGAAGAAATACAAGATATTGTAGTTGGAAATCAATGGTAGAAAATAAGGGATGAAGAAGAAGATGAAAGTCCACTAAAATATTTATATTTTTTATTATTATTATTTTGTTGTCGGTCATCGGTATCCAAATTCAAAGACGATTTAAAAACTTTTTTGCAAAGTTAGAATCTATATATATAATGGACCTTTCAAAATTTAGAGTCCCACATGGAATAAAGACGATAGGGAGGGGCTAAAATAGTATTTTAACTAAATTATTAATACTATTAAACTATTTAAAAAATGGAAGACACGGCCACAAAATAAAAATGTATAAAGCAGACATTGTCGAATTCTCCAGGCTAGTAAGCAAAACTGGTTTTTAGTCCTCACCAAAAGCTTGAACTCTTCAAATATAAAAATCAAACCGGTGGCCACGTCACGTATATCCCCGCCAAATAAAATAAAATAATAACAATCAGTCAAACACGTTGTGCGGAATTAGTCCAATTGAAACCTATTTCCACACGTCACAAATCTGACTCCCACGTTTATAAATATTCAACTTCTATTAATTTCCTCATTCTCCAATCTTCGACAGCCATGGCAGCTAAAGTGGCAATTTTGTGCTGTGTTTTGTTCTCAATGGCCATAAGTTCATGCATGGCAAAGGACCAGTACTCATTCTCAAGCAACCTGGACCCCAAACTGCTGAGGCTCAAGAAAGAGAAGCTCACCCATTTGCATATGTATTGGCACGACGTGGTGGGCGGCAACAAGCCCACCAGCGTGGCGGTGCTGCCAGGGCTCAGCAACTCCACGCTCTTCGGCCTCGTCAACATGTTCGACAACCCATTGACCGTCGGCCCCGACCCGAAATCCAAGCTTGTGGGTAAGTCGCAAGGCCTCTACGCCTCTGCCGCGCAGGACGAGATTGGACTTTTGATGGCAATGAACTTCGCCTTCACCTATGGTGAATACAACGGCAGCTCCATCGCCATCCTTGGCCGGAACCCTATTCTCAACACCGTGCGAGAGATGCCCGTCGTCGGCGGAACCGGCCGCTTCCGATTTGCCAGAGGCTATGCTCTCGCTAGGACTCACTTTTTCAACGCCACCTCTTTGGATGCCATCGTTGAATATAATATTTATGTCTTGCATTATTGATCTCATTTATTACTACTGCCTTTCCTCAAGTTAATTAGTTTAATTTGATTTCGTGTATTATTGTTGAGAAAGGGATATGTTCTTTTGTGAGTTTATTTTGTTCATCTATATTGAAGTTATTTTTTATCATATATCAAAATAATAAATAATGATTTAAGTAACTCCGATGTCAGTCAGTTATGCCTTTTCTAGATCCATATCATTATGAAATCGACCCCACGAATCTTGCCTCCTAAACTAATGTTTAAGGAGTGATTGAATTTGGAGCTGAGGAGAGGAGCAAAAGTTCCCAGCAAAAGTTTTACCTTTCACATGTCAATAATACATCATTTTGGTCATTGAGATAACATAATCATTAGTAACTCAATGGATAAGATTTATTCCATTTTATTATGAAAAATAAATTCTAATATAACCACATCATCAATTTATTAAGTTTAAAATTAGTGTAGTCATCATCCTAGTCAACTATCTGTTATGTTATTAACGATTACGTTATCTCGAGGACCAAAATGATATATTATTGAAATGTGAGAGATGAAAGTGTTCATTTTTCAAACTTAGGGAACCAAATTGAAAGTCCACCCAAAACTTAAGGACTAAAAATGTATTTTTACATTGGTTTTACTACATTACAACTCTTCCTTAACTTCTCCTACAACATCTTATCAAACCTCTTATCTAATCATACCAAATTTCATGTCAAACCTCATCTAGTTCCCAGCTTTCCTTTTCTTTTAATTTTTTTTTCTCAAATATAACTTTTATCTCACTTAATTGAATTATAAATATAACTTGCAAATTAGTTTAAAATTTTAATTATAAATATCAAAATTAAAAGAAATATAAATTTCAAAAAGTAAAAAAGTCATAACTTAGAGTCGTTAGTGTATTTTTGTTTGTATTTTTTAAATAATAATGTTATGAGTGTTTTTTTTTTTTTTGAAAACAATAATAGGGTTATGAGTTTGAAATTTCTTCTTCAATTATTGTCGTATCCTAGAAAAAATATAAAATTAAAAAAAAAATTAATTTGTACGGATGAACTATTTATATTTATTATTTTCATTAAGGTGAATAATATTCCTAATTTGAAAATTAGATTAGAAACTATAATTTAATTATAAAGATGCGGAATAGAAGTGGAAAAATATTGTACTATATTCATTAGAAATTTGATTAAATGTGAAAATTTTAAATTTGCAAATATATGTGACTACCTGGAAAATATTTACAAAACTAGATTTCTCCCAAAAAGATTAGCAATTCTGAATTTCCTTAATTAAAAGCTTTTATGCTTGATTTATACATTTACAAATATACCCTACACACCATTTATTACGAAATTCAAAATGGAATCAAAATAGAAAAATCTCCACAACTTCCTTACCCATCACGCCGAAAAATGCGCCACATAATTACGTATTTTTCCATCCATTTTGGTCAAAATAGAAGCCTGCCGCCATTTCACTTTCATTTCTTCCCCATTTTTACATGGCATTGTGTTCCATAAAAAAACCCTTCCGCCTTCACTCAAATGGAGATTTTGGTGTTCTTTCTTCTATATAGTCGACAGGAAGCAGCGAGGAAAAAGGGACAAAAAGGAGAAATACTGCCGGCGTAGATATGAGATGTGTCTATTTTTCCGATTTTCGCCAGTTTTTTTTTAAACAGTAGGTTTTTATGGTTTGTGGTATTTTGTATACCGTTGATTTTTTATTTGGTGGTCTGTGCAGGGGAATCTAGAATGGGTATGAGGGGGCTATTTTCTATATCGCCAAATAGGGGTATTTTCTTGAGTGTATAGATTTATTTGCATGTACCGTATTCTGTTGATATGTTTCATATATTACTCATGTTGTTTATTGAATGTTTATTGTTGTTTGCTCTTGTTTTAGTAATTATTTACTTGGAAGAGGATTACATACCCATCGCGGCAAGAATAAGGGGGTTGAACAAAGAAAAGGATGATGTATTGCAGAAGTCCAGAAATATAAAACCAATGATGAATGTAGACAAGTATGGTGTAAAAAGTAGACAAGTATGGTGTAAAAAGTACTGTATTATCTCCAGAAGTGGACAAGACCAAAGAAGTGGGAAGGTGGGATAGATTAATGAAAAGAAAGCATGAAAAGGGTTACTCATTTTCATTCCACATCTCATTTTGTAGATAGGGTTACTGATTGTTCATGTTTAAGATGAATAATTCAATATGAATGTATGTACACACAAGACAATATAGACGGGAAAAAGTAGTAGTTTGTAATTATAATATTCTACTGTGTGGTGAGTAGATTGTATACTATCCGTAAACTACAGACAATTATATTGTATACATCGTATTTTAATTACAGTTTTGTCAATAATATATTAGTCATTTGTACAGTATGGTTAAATAAATCTATAACTGAAGAAGAACATCAAACTCGACAATTAGCGACATGCTGAAATTGAATGGAAAAGTCAGAAGTTGTTGATGTATTGTACGTAAATGATTATTACGATAAGGAAGCTTGAATAAAAAGCCGGTGGGCATACAAAAAGAAGGGGACATAAATGAAGGATACACACAAGAATAACTACGGAGTGGGAATGAAAAACCTAAATATATTACACGAGGAAGATGAAACTTTTTTGCCAGTAATGAAGACTTTTTACCGAAAAATGGGAAACAACCTTGAAACCAGAACTTATGATAGAAATATTTTATTGCCGACAATGAAAGCAAGATAAAAGTAGTTGATGTTGATGGTGAAAACAGTGTACTCGGAATTGAACATTTTTTGGTGGAAATAGAACTTCAAAAGAAAAGAGTGTGGACTAAGTATGAGTTTGTTAAGGAAAGCTAAAATTATGGAGTAATTGTTAATAAGAAGTGATTATGAGATTTTCAATTAATTAAATTAAATGTCTTCAATGGCAATATGGGATTAATAAAACTTAATTTTGCACTGTTTTTAAATAACAAAATAGATTTGCAAAATGGTACGAAGAATGAATAGATTGATAAATATTTATCGTAAAGTGAATATTTAGTATAATTTCTCCGATTTAAATTTATGATTACTTCAACGATGATCAAATTGGAAATTTTGATTAAAGATTAAATATTTAATTACTGAAGGAAGCAATAGCGTAATGATTTCATACTTTGATTGTAAACCAGTTCAACACCAGCGGAATTGGCATTTGTCCCTCCTCCCCCAATATGTACTAAAAAAATATATATTTAATTATAAAGATTTTTGTTATACTATTTTATTCGCATATTGACAAGAATGATTTTACATTTTGTTTATAAGGCATACTACAAAAATTTCTATTATAAATAAAAAAAAATTAAAATTTTTGTAGCACTTAATAGTGCCATATAAGTATTTACCCAAAAAAAAAATAGTGCCATACAAGTAGAATGCAGAGTCGGTGAATGTGACGCTAAGCATGTGCTTTCCCATATACTATGGTGGATTTGAACTCCTTTATTTTGCTGATGATCTCATGTTATTCTGCGCGCCATCAAGTATCTTGGTGCGCCCCTTATTTCCATTTCCACTAGATAGCGCTCGTTATCTTTCTAGCCATAGCCATATCCACATACTTATCTAGGATCAAGAAGGGCTTTTAGAATAGTGAATCCAATAGTATAAGAAAGATATCCACGCACATAGGAGAATAGGAATGAACCAAGTGCCATTGCCCCGGTCTCTCGTCTATGGAATGGACAGCACCTATACCCGATTCCTAAACTCCAGCTCCTGCTCATGAAAGTGAAGATTTTGATGTCTAAAGGTGTAAGGGACCGACCCGAATGGGGCACTAAATGGGCCCTTATCCCAATGCATGCATTCAAAGTAAAGGACATTTAAACAGACATGGTTTCGGATTCCAATTAAAACAAAAACATTCAAAATAACCCCTTTAAAAACTAGACAATTTCCACCGAACTGTCCCTGTTTCAAGCACTGTTCCAAGATAAATACATTTCCAAAGTTTACTCGATCGAGAGATTTACTAAAAGTCATTCAAAACCTGCTCGAGATACAAAATGCCGGAATCCACAAATATTTACAAAACATCCTAGGGCTCGTGCCCGCCACATGCATTCGGGGAAAACAAAACACACGAGTCATAATACAAAAATCGAGTTGGAAAGATGGGGCCCATGATCACAGCTCCTCCTTCGTGCATCCTGTCACGCACCACGATTACTCCGTGGAAAACCACGAGAATAAGGGTGAGTAACGAATTACTCGGTAAGAATCCCCAACCGGTACAATACGATATGCATGGTCATCTCGATGAGCTTATGCAAGCTATGAATATAAACACGAGAATAGAGCACATAGCTTAGCCCACACTTGGGTCTCGGATGCCAACTCGTGGTCTTAGTCCGAATAATATCATCACACATCCAATACATAAGTCGCCTATATACGAGAAACAAGTCCCGGCCACTGCCTCGCATCGTCGATTTAAAGGTACACTGCTCAAGATCCCGAGGAGCTCTCCGGTCGGCGCCAGTAATGAGCGTAAACATGCACCGCGTGCTACTCGCTGACCATGGGGTGCCGGTCTAGAGGCAAGCCGCCCATGTCCATCCACCACGCCTAACTAAATCTTTGGATCGGTGTCACCGACATAGGGGTGTGAGACTGAACACGTAAACTATGTCACCTGAACCACCGCACTGAGGCTAAGGAAGCGGGTCGTGGTAGGCTTACACCGAGAAGCCGCCTTACCTTAACAGTGGCAATCGGGGGCTACGCCGAACACGCCGAGGACGTGCCGATCGCCGGGACGAGGCAATGCCAAGTCATCATCCCGACGGTTGGGGCATTTAACGATCGCCACCCTCACCCAAGATTGCGGGGCCTACCGCTCGAGTTAGCTAATCCCTCACGGGTCCGGGGGATCGGAATGACTTGCTCGACGTCCCCGCCATGGATGCAAGGTACTTTATGCATCGGGCCGGATGATGCTATCTACCGCAACTCTAACTCCCCTAGCAAAAAGCGACAATTCCATAAAATCCAATACGTGCTCAATAAGAATACAACGAGCCTAGCATGATACTACGAAGCAAGGAATGAGTCTGAGCATGCTAGAAAGGAACAACCTAGCATGGATTAACATGAGAATTAATCAGAACAACATGCTAATCGGGAATTCAAATGAGTACCTAGCTATACATGTCAATAAACACAAACAAGCAATCAATCAAGCAATCACATATAATATCGCAGGTCCACACAACTCCAGTAAGAAATCCTTACCTTGGTCGGGGGCGATTACACGGAAACCTAGGCTGCGAACGAACCCGAACTAGCTACCGGGAACCTAACAAGCACAACACAATTACACACAATATCTAAATTAAATTAAATTAAATTAAATTAAATAATTAGGCTCGGCTCTCACTCGGCTCGGCTCGGCTCGGCTCGGCTTGGCGGCTCGGCTCGGCAGCAGGACACGCGACACGGCCACTGGGTGCGCGCCACAGCGGAGCGAAGGGGCGAGCTGGGCGATTTTGGCGCTATGGAGGAAGAGCTCGAATTGGCGATGGAGAAGACGATTTGGCCGGCGATTTTGCGTTGGCTGTCTTCCCTTGGCTAGCTGCACGGAAAACTCACAACACTTTACCTCTTTCGGCCATCAATGGCCAAAACCAAAATTGGAAAACGGAATTTGGAAGAGAAGAAGAAGAGAAACACTCACCTACTGCTCAAGATGGAAATCGACGCTCGGAAAGGGAAGGAGACTCGGACGAATTGAGTCGGCGAGGAAGAAATCGCGAGGGAGAAGTGAGTCGGTCGGGGGAGAAATTCGCGAAGAAAAGAAGGAGAAATGGGGAAGAAGGCTCGGCGAGCTGGCTTTTATACCAACCGCCTGCGAAAACAATTATATAGGGAAGCTGGCGCGTTTAGAAACACAAAGACGCCCAGTGGCTCGACTGGCAGCGCCCCCTGCCTAGCACGCGACACGCCCCTAGTTCGAATCTCACTCGACGTGCTATTTAATTCCTCATTTAATTTTACTCTTTCCCAAGCCCAAATGCCTTCACCAAAAATCTCGATCCTATTCAAATTGACTCATAATTATTCCGGCAATTTTCAATTTCAAAACCGGCCCTGTCGGCCCGACCCAAAATTACCAAAATGCCCCTGGGCCTCCCAGGAAGACCGGGATGAAATTTCCGGGCCGTTACAATACTTTAAGATTGGAACAGCTCGGGATACTGCAATCTCATCTCATCCTCCCGCTCCCAAGTGGCTTCCTCTGAACTCTGACTCCTCCATTGAACCTTTACCAGCCGGATTTCACGATTACGCAGTGTCTTTGTCTCAAAAGCAAGAATCCCCACTGGCTTCTCCTCGAAGCTCAAATCCTCATTCAACTGCAAAGGCTCAAAATCGACAATGTGCGACGGGTCCGGCACGTACTGCCTCAACATCGATACATGAAATACACTGTGCACCGCTGACAATGACGGAGGTAGAGCCAACCGATAAGCGACTCTTCCAATCCTCTCCAGAATCTCAAATGGACCAACAAAACGGGGACTCAGCTTTTCATGCTTGCCAAACCTCAAAACACTTCGCATCGGTGCGACCTTAAGGAATACATGTTGACCAACCTCAAACTCCAAATCCCGACGCCGAACATCGGCATAACTCTTCTCATGCGCTCTCCGAGTTTGTCAACATACGAGCTCTAATCTTCTGCACGGCACCATTGGTCAACCGCAGCAACTCGGGACCCAAAACCTGCCTATCACCAACCTCTTCCCAGAACATAGAAGATCGGCAACGCTTACCATACAAAGCCTCGAATGGAGCCATCTCGACCGCCGATCGATAATCGTTGTTATATGCAAACTCCATCAAATACAGTCATCGTCCCAATCGCCGGAAATCCAACACACAAGCCCTCAACATATCTTGAGAATCGGTTCACCTCTCGATCATCCCATCGGTGCGAGGTGAAAAGTCATGCTAAAAGCGCACTCGCCTAAACCCTTCTAGAGCGCTCTCCGAAACGAAGTGAACCTCGAATCACGGCCGATACGATCCTCACAGCACACCGTGATAACGAATGATCTGCTCCAAAAACAATCTGCGCCCACTGCTCCACGGTATAAGTGTCTCTACCGGAATGAAGTGTGCGCTCTTAGTCAATCGATCGACTATCACCCAAATCGAGAGAACTTCCTCAAGTCCTCGGCAAACCGTAAATAAAGTCCATGGAGATCTCTTCCCATTTCCACCGAGGTACACTCAGTAGTACGCAATAAACCGGTGGTCTCTGCTTGGGTGCCTTCACTTGGCGACAAGTGAGACATCGAATGACAAACTCCGCAACATCTCTTTTCATACCCATCCACCGGAATGTCGCGCTAAGATCTCGATACATCTTGGTACCCCGGGGTGCCAAGCAAGCACGGAGAACTGTGGGCCTCTCGAGAGCAACTCACAGCGCAATCCGCGACCTCCGGAACACACAACCGGCCTCTCTCGTGTCACCCCACCGTCTCGTGAATACACAAAGTCAAAATCTCCATCGGCACTAACTCACAAATAATCTCTTAAGTGCGGGTCACTCACCGACTATCCACAATCCATTGTCTAATCGATGGTTTGGTCATCCAATCGAGCTACTCTGCGATAACCTCACCCATCAACACTGCAATCTCAGCCCGCTCGAACTCTCTCTGTAATCTGGGCTGGGAACTCAACGACACCGCGGAGTGCGACGTCTTCCTACTCATAGCATCTGCTACAACATTGGCTTTACCCGGATGGTACAGAATCTCGCAGTCATAATCTTTCACTAACTCTAACCATCTCCTCTGTCTCATATTCACTCCTTCTTAGTAAATGATACTTGAGGCTCGGTGATCGGTAAACATCCGGATCCGCTCACCATACGGTAATGCCTCCAAATCTTGATTGCAAACACCATCGCCGCCAACTCCATATCATGAGTCGGATAGTTCTGCTCATATGGCTTCAGCTGACGGGAAGCATAAGCAATGACCTTCCCGTGCTGCATCAACACACAGCCCAACCCGAACTTGGAAGCATCGTTGTAAACCACGAAACCACTGTCCCCTCCGGGATCGCCAACACTGTCTTGCCGAAGTCAAATCGCGCTTGAGCCGCAAAGCTCTCATCACACCTACCGTCCCAAACAAACTCGACACCCTTCCTCGTCCGGGCGAATGAGGGGCGAGGCTATGGCGAAAAGTCCTTAACAAACCGACGGTAGTAACTCGCCGTGCCTAGGAAGTCTGCGTATCTCGCAGAATCAAAGTCGACTTGGCCCACGAACTCACGGCCTCAATCTTTGCAGGATCCACGGTTATACCATCTCTCGAAACTACGTGACCTAGGAAGTCCACTTGTTCCAACCGTACTCACATTTGGAAAACTTCGCATAAAGTGGTTTTCCTCAAGGTACGCCAACACTTTCCTCAAATGCTCGCATGATCCTCCCCGTCTTTGAATAGATCGAGAATATCGTCAATGAACACGATGACGGCCGTGTCCAAAAATGCTTTGAACACCCTATCCATCATGTCCATGAACGCTGCTTTGGTGCATTCGTCAACCCAAACGACATGACCCCAAACTCGTAGTGCCCATATCTAGACACGAACGCTATCTTAGGAATGTCGGCGTCCCTAATCCGCAGAATCGATGATACCCGGATCTCAAATCTATCTTGGAGAACACGGAAGCTCCTCGGAAGCCGATCGAACAAATCATCGATACGGGCAACGGATACTTATTCTTCATCATCACCTTATTAAGCTCACGATAGTCAATGCATAGGCGCATCGAACCATCTTTTTCTTCACAAACAACACCGGCGCTCCCGGGGACACACTCGGACGGATGAATCCTCGATCTAACATCTCCTGCAAATGAACCTTCGCCTTTAGCTCGGTGGCGCCATACGATCACGGAGCCTTCGAGATAGGGAGGGTCCCTAGCTCGAGCTCAATTGTGAAGTCAACCTCTCTTTTGGGGGCAACCCCGTAATTCCTCGAGAAAACACGTCAAGAAACTCCCGCACAACCGACACTTGATCAATAGTCGGTGAGGAGGGACGGCTCTCTCCGACAATTTGGCTAGGTAGCCCCAAGCTCCATGAGCTAGCAAATGACGGGCTTTCACGGTGACACCATCGGCGGGCAAACTCCACCCCGAACTCCACGAAACTTGAAGTCGGGCCGACCGCGGCTTTGAACACTACTTCCTTCCGGTGGCGGTCAATCAATGCGTGGTTAGCGGCTAACCACTCCATACCGAGAATCACATCGAAACCACTCATGGGTAGGACTATGAGCGTAGCTACCGGCAACTCTCCTGGATATCTCGATCCGGCCGTCCTTAACCTTATCTTTAGCTAACATATTAACTCCCGAAGGAGTTGCAACAGATAATTCAAAACCTAAAGGCTCTAATCTCAACCTAGCATGCTCAGCAAACAATACAGATACAAACGAGTGCATAGAGCCAGAGTCAAACAAGACAAATGCACAATGATCCAAAACAAAAAGCGTGCACCATCTGCGGCATCTCGCACGCTCGGCCTCCCCGACGGTTCGTGAGCGAACACTGAGCCTCTGCTTCTTCTTTGCACACAGCCGAATCGCCATAGTTGGTGATCGCAGAAAACGCCCACATGCCCCCTCTTCCACATCGAAAACATAGCCTGGGCCCGGTCTGACAAGCTCCAAGGTGGGCTCTCCCGCAAGAAGCACAAATGGGAATCTGCCTGGGACCGCCCTGTTGGCGAGGCTGAAATGAGCCGAACCCCTACGCCGATCCCGGTTCGAAATTGTCCTCGACGGCGGCCGCCGCCTCCTCGGAAGTCAAACCTCTCTCTCTCGTCCTACCACAATCGGGACAGGGGCGAGCCGGAGCGGCAACAATCCGCTCAACAGATACTTTCCATTGTAAATAGTGCCCAAACAACAGCCTAGCATAAGTGTTAGGAGCTCATGTTCGGACATCCCGAGACACACTTTGCCTCGGACTGCAAAATGAACTTCCGAATTTTCAACTCGTGGGTCTCTATCAATCATGAGCAAAATAGCCATACTCAAAAACTTCCTCTCGTACTCCTCTATAGAATCAGAACCCTGCTGCAGATTCTGGAAAAGCGCTACCATCTTTTCTTGAGCCTCATCACTAATGTACTTGGCTTTAAATTCTGCCTTAAAGAACTCCCAGTGCAGCAGTGGAGACCCACTGGTCTCTCACTCAAGGTGGACTCCCACCACCATCTAGCTACGCCCCTAACACATGGGTTTGCACACACTCGGCCTCTGCACATCGGGGCACACCATAATCGTGAAGGTGTACTCTCCAAATGGGCAATCCATCTAGCTTTGCTAAAGCATCACCATGGCGTCAAACTTATCGGGGTTCCACTTTACGAAATCCTTCAACCATTTACCAAGCTCATCGGCACCTTCTGCCACTTCGCCTCCACAGTCTGGCTCTCTGCGGAGTCTGGGGTGTCTTCTTTGCGCCTCTTTGAAACAAACGAGTCGATGATGCTCGATCCGAGCTCGGGACTCTTCCCCGCCGAGCCGCCAACAAAGCACGGGTCTCGCCCTCGCCACCTCAAGCAGTCGACCACCATAGACCTCATAGAATTAGCAAATTCTGCTCCGGGAGCGATCTCACGGCGCATAGTCGCCTCAATGCATACTCTGCTCAACAGGGGAGCTACGAGCGGAATGCTATCCGTCTCCGGCTTGAGACGATGTCCTGCGCGTGTCGATCCGATCCCGACACCTCGGCCTCCTCTCGGGCGTCCTCTTCCGCGGCGGTAATCGGCATCTTTGGCGATCTACACCCAAACCAATAACGAGTCGAACTCGCTGCGTCTCCGCTCCACAATACTACACAAGGCATACACTAGATGACAGGTATTGTAAATTTTTAACCCTTTTTAAACAACAAATAGTAAACTTAGGCGTACCTGATGACTGTCAGAGTGCTAGTGATCATGGGAAAACGACCTACAACAATAGGTCATACTACAGAATTTATGACTCGAGCTCGATACCAACCGTAAGGGACCGACTGAATGGGGCACTAAATGGGCCCTTATCCCAATGCATGCATTCAAAGTAAAGGACATTTAAACAGACATGGTTTCGGATTCCAATTAAAACAAAAACATTCAAAATAACCCCTTTAAAAACTAGACAATTTCCCTAGAACCTGTCCCTGTTTCCAAGCACCTGTTCCAAGATAAATATATTTCCAAAGTTTACTCGATCGAGATTTACTAAAAGTCATTCAAAACCTGTTCGATACAAAATGCCGGAATCCACAAATATTTACAAAACATCCTAGGGCTCAGTGCTGTCTACATGCATTCAGGGGAAAACAAAACACGAGAGTCATAATACAAAAATCGAGTTGGAAGATGGGCCCCATGATCACAGCTCCTCCTTCGAGCATCCTGTCGCGCACCACGATTACCTCGGAAAACCACGAGAATAAGGGTGAGTAACGAATTACTCAAGAAGAATCCCCAACCGGGTACAATACGATATACATGGTCATCTCGATAAGCGTATGCAAGCTATGAATATAAACACGCAGAATAGAGCACATAGCTTAGCCCACACTTGGGCCTCGGATGCCAACTCGTGGTCTTAGTCCTAATAATATCATCACACGATCCAATACATAAGTCGCCCTATACGAGAAACAAGTCCCGGCCTCGGCACCGCTCTCGCGTCGACGAAAGGTACACCGCTCAAGATCCCGAGGAGCTCTCCGTCGGCGCCAGAATGAGCGTAAACATGCACCGCGTGCTACTGCGAGACCATGGGGGTGCCGGTCTCAGAGGCAAGCCGCCCATGTCCAGTCCACCACGCCTAACTAAATCTTTGGATCGGTGTCACCGACATAGGGTGTGAGACTGAACACGTAAACTATGTCACCGAACCACCGCACCGAGGCTAAGGAAACGGGGTCGTGGTAGGCTTACACCAGAAGCCGCCTTACCTTAACAGTGGCAATCGGGGGCTACGGCCGAACACGCCGAGGACGTGCCGATCGCCAGTGGACGAGGCAATGCCAAGTCATCATCCCGACGGTTGGGGCATTTAACGATCGCCACCTTCACCCAAGATTGCGGGGCCTACCGCTCGGGTTAGCTAATCCCTCACGGGGTCCAGGGATCGGAATGACTTGCTCGACGTCCCCGCCATGGATGCAAGGTACTTTATGCATCGGGCCGGATGATGCTATCTACCGCAACTCTAACTCCGCCCTAGCAAACAAAGAAACAATTCCATAAAATCCAATACGTGCTCAATAAGAATACAACGAGCCTAGCATGATACTACGAAGCAAGGAATGATACGAGCATGCTAGAAAGGAACAACCTAGCATGGATTAACATGAGAATTAATCAGAAACAACATGCTAATCGGGAATTCGAATTGAGTACCTAGCTATACATGTCAATAAACACAAACAAACAATCAATCAAAGAATCACATATAATATCGCAGGTCCACACAACTCCCGTAAGAAATCCTTACCTTGGTCGGGACGCGATTACACGAAACCTAGGTCGCGAACGAACCCGAACTAGCTACCGGAACCTAACAAGCACAACACAATATCTAAATTAAATTAAATTAAATTAAATTAAATAATTAGGCTCGGCTCTCACTCGGCTCGGCTCGGCTCTCGGCTCGCGCGGCGGAGACACGCGACACGGCTACCGAGGCGCGGCTTGGCGACACGGCTCGGCAAAGACGGCTCGGCGACAGCGCGCAGACGACACGCATGCTGGGTCGCTCACATACTGCAGCGAAGAAGGGCGAGCGGTGGGCGATTTTGGCGCTATGGAGGAAGAGCTCGAATTGGCGATGGAGAAGACGATTTGGCCGGCGATTTTGCGTTGGCTGTCTTCCCTTGGCTAGCTGCACGGAAAACTCACAACACTTTACCTCTCTCGGCCATCAATGGCCAAAACCAAAAGGGAACGGAATTTGGAAGAGAAGAAGAAGAGAAACACTCACCACGCTCGAAGATGGAAATCGACGTCGGAAGGGAAGGAGACTTCGGACGAATTGGAGTCGGCGAGGAAAGAAATCGCGAGGGAGAAGTGAGTCGGTCGGGGGAGAAATTCGCGAAGAAAAGAAGGAGAAATGGGGAAGAAGGCTCGGCGAGCTGGCTTTTATACCAACCACCTGCGAAAACAAGCATATAGGGAAGCTGGCGCGTTTAGAAACACAAAGATGCCCAGTGGCTCGACTGACAGCGCCCCCTGCCTAGCACGCGACACGCCCCTGGTTCGAATCTCACTCGACGCGCTATTTAATTCCTCATTTAATTTTACTCTTTCCCAAGCCCAAATGCCTTCACCAAAAATCCCGATCATTTTCAAATTGACTCATAATTATTCCGGCAATTTTCAATTTCAAAACCGCCCCTGTCGGCCCGACCCAAAATTACCAAAATGCCCCTGGGCCTCCCGGGAAGACCGGGATGAAATTTCCGGGCCGTTACAAAAGGCCTACTCAACTGTGTATCGATCGAAAGGCAGGGTGGCACAGCCCCCAACGTGATCTGCAGCCAAACTTATTCCTTCCAATTCAATGGGCATTCTCAACATTATGCCTTGAAGAGGACTCGAACCTCCACACTCTTTATCACTAGGTTTTGAGTCTCGCGTGGCGGGAAAGGCTTTCCGTAAGAATGAGAATCGCGCCTAACCATGTCACTTGAGCATCCAAGAAAACGAATTAAGACCAAAATAACGCGTCCTAATCGCCTTTCCCCTATGTGGGAAGGGTAGTTTCTGGAATGTAATAGCTGCTACTTGCTCCTTGTTGACTAGAAGGTTAGAGCAAGCTAGGCCATATAAGATTGGAAGCTAGACTTGTAGGGCTTGTTTGATAGCGTTCCCGTTTCCTGTTTCTTATTTATTGAGAAACAGTTTTGTTTGATAACTGTTCCAGTTTCTTGTTCCAAAAAATATGAGAAACGTTTCTCAAATTATATGAAAAAAAAAGAGAAACTATTAAAACCTGTTTCCATTGTTCCGTTCTTTTTATTTTCAAACCCAGTAATTTGTTATGTTATATAATTTTGCGTTCACAAGGATTATTATATCTTGCTGTGGTGTAGTGGTGGGGTCTCTGACCATATTTTTTATTTTGGTTCATGCTCCATGGTTCAAGTCCCAACTTTATATCTATTTTTTTCAAATCTTTTTTCCAATATTTCTATTTTTTAATTTTGAATTCTTTTAATTTT
This sequence comes from Sicyos edulis, assembly GCA_036507275.1. Lineage (NCBI taxonomy): Eukaryota > Viridiplantae > Streptophyta > Magnoliopsida > Cucurbitales > Cucurbitaceae > Sicyos > Sicyos edulis. The sequence continues at coordinate 9,889,673 of CM071850.1, forward strand.
GTTTTTTTTTGCAATTTATTATAGTATAAATTTCAAAGTTTGCGGTTTGGAATTTTTTTATTTATAATTGACAGATTATTTGAAAATTTTGTAATATATGTCTTTATTTATTATTTGAGTTTATAATATACGAAAGTAAAAAATTTGGCATTATGAAAATTTTGTTCACTAAAATATACCATCGACACTACCTTAATATCTTACAAATACAACATTTTGTAAACACGTCATTTGTGACAAATGATTTACGTGAGAGATAATATATTAAATTTATTGTTAGTTTTATATTAAGATTCATTTGTTTTTTTTAATTATAAAATATTTATTTATACTAGAAAATGTAAATTTTTTATGGCCTATGTTATATTTTTTTAGAAGCCTAAAAATATTTATATATAAAAAAGACAAAAAGTAAGAAATAAAAAACAAAAAATAGTTATCAAACTACTTAATTTCTGTTTCTAATATATTTTAAGAAACAAGAAACAGAAATAGTTCTCAAGTATATTTTAAGAAACAAGAAACAAGAACGTTATCAAACGAGCTCGTAGTTACCCCAATTTGTAACTCATTTTGATTTCCTCTTTCAACTAGCCGAACACAAACTTTAACACGATTTATAGCCCGTATTGATTTTCAATTGAGTGATTTCCTAAGTTAAGGAATATATGATGCACTTATAAATAAGTATAAACATACAATTATTACAGGAAAAAAAATAGTAAAATAAAATAAATATCTCCATATTCTCAAAAAGAAAAAAAAACTCCATAATTCTTTCGCTTTTAACTTTTTGCACAAAACAATAAATTTTGTCAACACATTTATTGTATAAAAGAAACCTGCTTTGACTTACTTTTCACTTTTCTTTTTTCTATTAATTTTTTTAATATATATATATATATATTTATATTTAGTTTTTCATCGAAAAGAAAAATATAGTAATTGTTGATATGATATAATTATTTTTTGACGATTTTATATTTAAGTCACATTGTATATCTACAAATATGTCATTCATTTGTTTCTTTTAAAAAGATCACGTTCAAAAACTCCTGCATTAGAATAATAATGACCACTATACAATTAAACCAAAAGACCTCACATTTTTTTGCCTAAGTTTTGTTTTAATTATGTAATTTCTCTCTCACATATACCAACAACCACTTTATTTTAAAAATATATTTTTTAAATAATAAAAGTTCAAAGGTTTTTTCATAAATGCTTAAACGCCAACATTTTTTTAAAAAAATAATAATAAGAGTTCAAAGTAAAGTTTTTGCACGTGGTCATTATTTATTTTAATGCAGAGGTTTTGTATTTGGTTTTTTTTTTTTGTTAAAATACCATTTTGGTCCCTGACTTTGAGGTTTGTTCTATTTTGGTCCCTCGACTTTCAAATGTTCAATTTTAGTCTCTCAACTTTGTTGTTTGTCCAATTTTGGTCCCTCAACTATCAAATGTCCAATTTTGGTCCTTCAACTTTGCTATTTGTCCAATTTTGGTCCCTCAACTTTCAAATGTTTTCAAATTTGGTCCTTAAACTATAAAAAAAGTTCAAAAATTGTCCTTTGGACAAATGAATTTTTTATCACTCATAAATTATCTTCTCTCTCTTTCATCTTTCATAATTTCTCTCTTTAGAATTTTTACCTCTCTTCAATCCACCTCTCTTCCCCTCTTTTCTTTTCTCTTTTTCTTCTTTATTTTCTTTCTTTTTCGTTTTTGTTCCATGGTAGACTATGAATTTTAAAAAACAAAAAGTGATAAATCAAAGTAGGAAAATTAGTATTTAGAAAAATTATCTCATGTTAAATAATTTGAGGAGATGGATTAAGGAGAGAATAAGAGAAAAAAAAAGAAGAGAAGAGGATTAGAGATGTGGATTTAAGAGAGATAAAACTTTTAGAAGGAGAAATGATGGAAGATGGAAGAGAGAGAAAATAATTTAGGAATGAGAAAAAAAAAATTTTGACGAAAGGACCATTTTTTTACTTTTTTGATAGTCTAAGGACTAAATTTGGACATTTGAAAGTCGAGGGACCAAAATTGGACAAACAGCAAAGTCAAGAGATCAAAATTGAACAAACTACAAAGTCAAGAGACTAAAAATGGACATTTGAAAGTCTAGAGACCAAAATGAAACAAACTTCAAAGTTGAGAGACCAAAATGGTATTTTAAGCCACACTTTATGGTAGTAAGATTAAAAAAATAAAAATAAATATTCTTACAAATTCATTATTGTCATATATATATATATATAATTAAATTAATATTTAGATTTTAAAATATTTTTTAATGTTATCATGAAAATTCATATTAAAATAAAGTACACGTGTGAGAAGGTATAAAATTTCTAGTTAAATTTAAGTGGAGTTTTTCAATAAAAAAATTCAAGTGGATATTCAATTTAATTAAAGTGAATGTTCAATTTAATTAAAGTGAATGTTCAATCCATAAATTTTAGGTTTAATGTAAGCAAATATTGTGACAATCCATCTTGAAAGATAAATTCTAGTTAAAGTTTGGTAAGTTGCTTAAATTCACATATGAAATGTGTAAGATGCTATGAACTTAACCATTAATTTTTTTATTTATTTATGAAATTTAAATTTATTTCTACTCAAATTTCTTATCATGTGTTCATCTTTGTTACAATTTATCTATCTTTTCTTAAGAAAGTGGTGAATACTAATCAAATTTTAAAAACAAAACAAATTTTTGAAAGTTATTATTATTTTTTTGTTTATAAATTTGAGTTTTTTTTTTAAAATATAGATAAAATGTAAATATTCAAATAAGAAAAAATGTATGATAAAATAATTATCGTAAACTTAAATTTCAAAAACGAAAAATGAAAAACAAAATAATTATCAAACGACCTAAATTAATGAAGTTTGGAAACATGGGTCATAGTGGTGAATATCTTAAAAGAGGTGGGCCAATTTGTAATTAAGTAAACTGTGAAAAACCAAAATTACTGACCAAAGCCCTAATTTTCATCCCTTGTTTTTGTTCTTCGCAATCGGCCGAGCAGCAGCGTTCCAATTGACGAGTTCTTGGGCGATTATTGAAGCTTCGAGGCTGCGTTTCGGATCACGGATCAGTTCTGGTTCTTGAGAGCGCCGTCGAGTTCATGTATGTTGAAACCTTCCTTCCCATTCTCTGATTCTGTGTCTGAATTTTCGTCTGGTTTTGTAGGGTTGTGAGGAGGTTACCTTTCTTTTCTGTAATTCAAAGTTGATGTATTGAATTATCTTATTTCCTTGCCTGAGCTATGAAGGTGAATTGCCTGAAGAAGGGTTGTTGCCGTCGGCTCCAGGTGCTGGCAGCCGAAACCTTCATTTCCTTTGACTCGGTATGTTCTTGTTGAGACTTCAAATGTGGACGTTACTTTTGGGTATCATGTTTTGATCAATGCTTGTTTCTAACTAGATTCTCGGCTGTTTTAGGACTGGGGCTTAAGAAGTTCATGCGAGATTCGAGCTTGAGAGGCGACCCATTGTTGCTTGCCTAAGAGTAAGTACAACTCCTAGTCTCGTGAGTTAAAAATGAATGTGGCTGTTTAGTTTAGAATACTAATTGTGCTTTTTTTCTTCATTGTAGACCCGAGAACATGAGTCTAGAGGCCTAACTTGGATCCAAGAGTTTGTCGGGGCTTAGTGTAACGTAACCAACAGTAAGGGACCCTACTCAGCTTGTGTGCATGGCATCTTGTTATCCTTGATGTGTGATATGATTGTTTAGGTTCTTATATGTATGTTGTTTGTGGAGGTAGTTGCTGATTGTTTGAAATGTTGGTTTCGTAGAATATACGGTTTGGTAGAATGTAGGTTTCGTAGAATATACGGTTTGGTAGAATGTAGGTTTCAATTATTGGAATATATGGTCATTCTTCATTTCCTACTTTGAATATATTTCCTGAAAACACTTTGCGACTGTTTTGTTTATTGACCCTGATTTTGTGTTGGTTGCAAAGCTCTGGCATGTTGAATATCGACTGAGTTGTTTTAAGCCTGAATGCTTGTTGAACCTTGTTACTGAAAGCCATTGCATGAATGATGTGTGGATGTGAACCTTTTAATTGAAAGTTTGTCCCAACATGTTGTAGAAATTAAGAAATTTGTTTTAATGATAAAAGATGAAAATACCCTCCTATCTAAATACATTTATGTAAAAAATACTATGGACAACGCCTTCATTGCCATAAAACGAAATCAGAAACGCTTTTATCTGAAAGGAAGAAGATGCCTTAAAAATAGACCCGGCCTAATAGCTAAATGAATCTTGGCTGGTGATACAGTTCATTGGTTAGGGGTTTGTTAGGGTAGTTAGTTGGTTAGCTCTTAAAGAGCTATATAAGTGTAATATTACTACCATTAATCAATACAACTTAGTACTTGAGACCTTGTGATAGAGCTGGACTCTATCATTTGGTATCAAAGCACATGGATATTGATAGGATTATCAATCAGATGTACAAGGAAGGTGCTTTTGAAGCTATGGCAAGAATAGTGGTAGATAATGTAGTGAAATCAATGGATTCAAGAATTTGTTCTCCACTCCAAGCTTGCCAAGAGAAGTGAGCAAGAATGAGAATGGAATGGGAAGAGTATTTGGCCAAAATCAAAATAGAAAAAGCATTAGAGTCGGCAAAATTCGAGAGAGATCATGGGGAGGAAAATAAATCAAGCTCAGTGTTTTTTAAAGTGCAAGGTGCACTAAGGTGCAATGACCCTTTGGAGCCTGAGGTGCAAGGCGCACCAAAAGGTGAGAGCTTTTTTACTTAAGGTGCACTTTATAAAAAAACAATTTTTTTTTTATATATATGTGTGTGTGCGCAATAAAAACACTTCTCATGGACATAAATGAAGTTTTAACCTTTCCCAAGGGGAAGCACAGTGGTTGAAGACTTGGGCTTTGAGGGTATGCTCCCCTCAAGGTCCTAGGTTCGAGACTCTCACTCAACTGTGGCATTACTCCTTCGATGTCTCCCGGTGCCTGGCCTAGGGACGGGCGTGGTTACCCTTGTTTAAAAAAAAAGGAGTTTTAACCAATAAAACATACATAATATTCAACTATCAACCTTCACGTGCTTCGAATGACCTAGTACGAGAGTCTCGTTGCCCAGCTAGTGAGTCGAGATCCAGGGGCGAAGAGCCCAGTTTTGGGGATTTGGGGGTGCAACGTGACCCCCGATGAGGGCTTGGGGGCAACACCCCCGAAGCTAAAAGCCTACAGGGACCTAGAAACACAAAAAATACGAAGGAAATAAAAAATCTCACAAGGCGCGCGCCTTTTGACGCTCGGGCCTTCACATAAGCCAAAAGGTGCGTGCCTTATTACATGTGCCTCGCTTGGGACAAGCAAGGCTCTAAAAGGGCAACTTGCACGGCGCACCTTTTAAAACATTGACCAAGCCAAGAATTCGTTCTATCCGAAAAGAATGATCAAGAACGACCAGAAAACATAGCCGAACTTGAATTACAACAGATTCATATCGATCAAGAGACAACATTATCGGTGAAATCAAAGAGAAGGAATTCTAGAAATAAAGAAAGATATTAAGGTGGTCAAATCAGAGGAGCATAAGTTGAAAGTACGGATGAATGGACAATGTTTAGGGAGATGTTGGAATGCCAAATGATGGCCGCATGGGAACAAATGTAATTTACTGCCTATTTATGTTTGTATGACATTAGTTATGAATGTACTTTTTTGTTATGTGTTTAGCCAGTTTTTTTTTTTGCTAATTTATTTGGCAATTGTTTTCATGATTTAACGACATAATCATAAAATACACATAAAATGTTAATTTGAATAATTAGGATGACATCATCTAGCAAAATCACAGAAAGACATCACTGGAATCAAGAGGATGAACAGATGTTGGTTGATGCTCTTGTAAGCCTCGTAGGGAGCAGGTATCACTTTCCCTCGGGTAACTTTAGAAAACATTACTCTATGCAAGTGGTGGATTATTTTCGTGCTCGAAAACCAGATACTAAGATCGAGAAGTATAGTATCGAATGCAAAACTAAAACATTGAAAAGACAGTATATGGCAATCAAAGAAATGAAGGGGCCTGCAGGAAGTGGCTTTGGGTGGAATGAAGAGAAACAATGTGTTGAAATGGACCGCGACACCTTTGAGAATTATCTCTTGGTAAGCAAATAATTTCCAATAACTTATTTTGAACTACTTGTTTTCTTTTGTTTATTATACATACCATACTTATAAGATCTTCTCCATTTATTATTTGTATACAGAGTCATCCGAATGCAAAAGGGCTTTTGAACAAGCCGTTTCCCTACATGGACCAATTGTCCATCGTCTTCAATTCAGATGCTGCCGAGCATAGTTTATTCAACTCTAATGATGTACATGAAGCAACTCCGATAAGGCAGGTGGTGCAGGAGGCCAAAATAGAAGACGTGGCTGAACTCGGATCGGGGGATGCTGGTGGTGAGGATGACGCGTTCCCAACTCCGTCATCAAGACCTAGTCTTTCTAGGCAGAACAATCAACCCAATGGGATTAAGAGGAAAAGAAGTAACATAGATGACATTCTACAGAAAGCTGTAGACGTTCAACGAGCTGCATTGGAGCAGATGCTCGCATTGCAGCAAGATTGGGCCTATTCGATGGAAAGAAAACAAATGGAAGTCATGCAACGAGTAGACCAACTTGTTGGATTCACAGAGAATCAAAAACGACTAATATGTGACGAACTATGCCTAAATAGAGACAAGGTCACTTACTTCCTGAATATGAAACCTGAATGGCACGAATCGTACTGCGCTGACCTGATCCTCAGAATTAATGCTCGCGGTCCTGGATGAGATTCTATTTCAAATGAGATATTGTTGTTTGCGTCTTTTTTATATTAATCATTTGAATTTGAATATCAATGTAATTTTCAGGACTTTTATTTTGTTCACATAAGATTTTATGAGTAATATTCCATCATCAAATGAATCTTATGTTATCAATTTATTGCTAGGCATTTTAATTTGAATTAGGTTTTAAAATACCGATTATATAGGTCCTTTTAAATGCTTTTTCTGTTTTCGATTTGAAGAAAAAGGCCATGGTTGAACTCTGTTAAAACTGTAACAAAGGGCGATGGAGGTAAAAATGGAAAATGCTATGTTTTATTGATTGATTTGATTTTTTTTTCTTTTTGTTAATTGGTATAAAATGTTTTAAGAGTTTGGCTTTTTATGTGGTTTTCATTTCCGCCGTATGAGCTAGTCTTCCAAACAAAAACGTAATGACAAATGAAAAAGGAAAGTATTATTCCACGAGAAAAAGCTACTTTGGCAAAGACAGAGATTCTTGGGCTCCCTTTTATATTAAAATTCCTAAAAGCTTCAAAGTTGCAAAGTATATTCAATGACATAAATGGAGAAAGCATCTAAAATTCACTCTTTCACCTTTTTTTTCAATCTATACTTTTAAAAATTTCTCTTCTACATTCAATATGAAACTCTATCTTAAAAATCTATTCATTATGAGAGAATTAATTTATGATGTCTCTCATCATATGATGCTTTTTTAAAATGCAAATTCCATTACTTAACTTTTTGAACTATCTTATGCCTCCGTGATGACACTCTTTGTTGAATTTTACTATTTTCTTTGGAAAAATTTAAATTTCTTTTCTTTCTTTTATTTTATTGGATTGAATACGCATTCAAAATATTATAAACTTTGAGATTATATTAAATAAAAAATCCATTTCATACCACGAAAAAATAATCACAATGTTAATCCTATCTTTCTAATATGGATCCTCAACAATACTATGGTAGACAAAAACATATTCTCCTTTTCCTTTATAAATAGAAATATGGCAGCAAAACAAAACAAAACAACTACACATAAATTTAGGTTAAACCCTGTGAAAAGTGGTGAAAAAATGGCAAGAAACTACTACTACTACTACCGTTACCCTTACTTGGAGTACTTGACTTTGCCTCCATTCCAGCTCTGCGTGTTCTGCGTAACCCTGCTTACGGTGATGGCGTTTTCGTGGTACGTTTTCTACGACTCCATTATTGAAGAATTGATGTTCCAACTCAAGCTCTACCTTCTCATGGTGCCGCTGCTTCTACTTCTCCTCCTACACCTGCTCTCGCTCGGCCTCCCGTTTCTCGTCCCTTTCCCGGAGCAGGAATCCCTCCACCGTGCCAGTGCCTCCCCGTGGGGCGTCGCTCTGCTCCTCGTGTTCCTTCTCTATATAATCTCCAACCAGTCTCATTACCACCAACGCTGGTTCCCTTTTGGATATAGAAGATGAAACCACAACCATCAATCTTCATATTTACTTTTTTATTAATTCTCTACTCTGCTCATCTTTTGTTTTGTGGGGTTTTGCAATGTGTATTTATTTATGTTAATGCAGTTATTATATTGCAATGTCTTTTTTTGAGTTACTATATTGTAATGTTATCACATCTTAACTGTGGAATAAGGCGTAGATTTATTGGATGCAAAATTAATAATAGATCATCTGTTGTATACAAGCGCTGGTAAGTTTGTGAATCCATAAAATGCATTTCAAGTTTAATTAAGAGTTTAATTGGTAATTTAAACTCTCTCTTTAATAATGATTATTATTTTTTTTAGTTTTATTTGAAAACTAAATTTAATTATTGTTTTTGTTTCAAAAAAAAAAATATTGTTTATTTTTATAACCCAAAAATAGTTTATTCTATCATATATTGAAGGACTCACATCCATCAGACAATAATTTTTTTACAACTAATTAATGCACTCGTAAATTTTAAATTTGAGATTACTAAAGGAAGCATATTTTAGATTATTATTAATATTAGATTTTTTAAAGGTTTTCTCTAGGGTTAAGTTAATTATTTAAACCTCTTTAATTGAATAGTTTTTTGTTCCTTTTCTTTTGAAACCCTTTTGATTTCACCCGCTAGCTCTTTGTCATTTTGATGGAAACTTGATCAAAAGAAATTGGAATATTTTATCCTCTATAAAGTAGGGCTACCATCCACTTTTAAAGTTCGATCCTTTAGCTTTTATAGTGAATGCCAATCTTTTTATGCCGCAGAAAAAAACAAAACATTTTCTTAAAATTATATATTATCAAATTGAGGAAGGGGACCGCAAACCCTACATACACAATGCTGTTTTCGAATAAATGAAAGTGGAATACTGATTTTATAATCGAACTCAGGATAGTGGTGTTGAATTGAACTACTACCAAACAACGAAACTAACACGCAACCAATCATTTTGATCTTTTTTGTTTTTTGAATAGAGTATCGTTAAGCTTCGTTAAACCTTATAGTTTTCTATTAACTTTACAAAATATATATAGTAGACAAAGTATAAAATCCTAGAAAATCTACTACAAATCCTATTTTAATGCTAAATCTAGAAAATCTCTTCAATTAGGAATATAATGTAATATTACATTATATTCCTAATTGAAGAGATGCCAAATATTGTTGTTGGGATCCCTAGCCTTGTGAACTAATATGTTAAAGTTGGAGAAATGGCAAAAAGTCGAGGGTGGAGATCTGTTGAATTATGCCTTAAAATACTGCAACATTCCAGCAGAATGAGTAAAAAATAAATTAGTTAAAATAGTCTAAATTAGTTTAGATTAAGTCCTATTCTTTATGCTATTTTTATAAAGATATTTTATGCCTTTTGTAGCAGTTTTTTATGCAAAATCAGTTGCATATCAGCTGTATAAATAGCTGATTTGAATGCTCAATAAAATATCCCTTCATTTTATATCTTCTTATATTTGTTTGGAACTCAAGAAAACCAAAAAATTGTATCAGAGCGAATTTTCTTGAGGGATCTGTGAGAGAAAAACAATACAAAGATACAAAACCCATAAAATATCCTTCCTTTCTTTACATACAAAACTTACAGACACTTCGAAATGGAATCTGAATTTTCTTCTTCTTTCACTTTAATTTCACCTCCGATATTTGATGGAATGAATTATCAGATGTGGGCTATCAAGATGGAAGCTTATCTTGAAGCAAATGATTTATGGGAAGCTGTAGAGTCAGAATATGAAATCATTGAATTATCAGGAAATCCAACAGTGTCTCAAATCAAAACTCATAAAGAGAAGAAGCTAAGAAAATCTAAATCCAGATCAACCTTGTTCTCTCATTGTCTCTCCGTTATTTTTAACGTGAATAATGACATTTAAAACAGCTCATGAGATCTGGATTTTCTTGAAGCGGGAGTATGCAGGAAGTGAAAGGATCAAAGGAATGCATGTGCTCAACCTGGTTCGAGAGTTTGAAATACAAAGAATGAAGGAGACAAAAACTATTAAAGATTATGCAGATCGGTTACTTGGCATCGCAAATCAAGTAAGACTTCTTGGTACTGAGTTCTCTAACTCAAGAATAGTACAAAAAATTCTTGTTACTATACCTGAAAAATTTGAAGCAACAATTACTTCTCTTGAAAACTCAAGAGATCTGTCAAGCATTACTTTGGTAGAATTATTAAATGCAATGCAGGCTCAGGAACAAAGAAGATTAATGAGGAAAAACGACTCTGTTGATGGAGCTTTGTTGGCCAAATCTCATAACAATTATTGTGGGAAGAACAAGAAGACACATAAGAACAACAAGAAGATGGAAAAATTCAACAACAAAAACAACAGCATCAAATCTTCTCAAGACTTCCCACCTTGTTCTTATTGTAAAAAAACAAATCATTCACCAAAGAATTGTTGGTGGAGTCCAGAAGAAAAATGCAACAAGTGTGGTCAGCTTGGGCACATTGACAAGATATGTAAGTCACCACAACAACAACAAAATAAAGCGAAAATTGCAGAGCATCAAGAAGAACAACTTTTTGCAGCGTCTTGCTTTGCCACTACCAGTTCCACAGAAAGCTGGCTGATAGATAGCGGTTGTACAACTCATATGACGAATGACCAAGAACTATTTAGAGTCCTTGACACAACTTTTACCTCTAAAGTTAGAATTGGAAATGGAGCATGTATAGCAGTAAAAGGCAAAGGGATTGTTGCATTAGAAAGTCAAACAGGTTTGAAACTCATTTCTGATGTTTTATATGTTCCTGAAATTAATCAAAACCTGCTAAGTGTTGGCCAACTCTTGGAAAAGGGTTACAAAGTACATTTTGAAGACAAAAAATGCATTATCAAAGATGCAGAAAGCAGGGATTTATTCGAGGTTAAAATGAAAGGCAAAAGCTTTGCCTTGAAATAGTCTAAATTACAAAGTGCAACATTCCACAGAATGAGTAAAAAAAAAAAGTTAAAATAGTCTAAATTAGTTTAGATTAAGTCCTATTCTTTATGCTATTTTTATGAAGATATTTTATGCCTTTTGTAGCAGTTTTTTATGCAAAATCAGTTGCATATCAGCTGTATAAATAGCTGATTTTAATGCTCAATAAAATATCCCTTCATTTTATATCTTCTTCTATTTGTTTGGAACTCAAGAAAACCAACAAGATCTTTTAAAATACGGTTACTCATCCAATGAATATGTTAGAATTGGATACATTGCTGACCTTCCATCCCATAAGAGATGACATAAGAGAAAAGTTTTTGATAATATAATTCCAGAAGAAGCACTAGTGAAAGTCCTCTTGAAGATTAAAACCCATCCAAAGAAATTACGAAGAACCTTCTCGATGACTTGCAAACTTGCACTCGGGCTCGAAAAATAGATAACATGTAAGTTGGGAGATGCTAAGAAACCGCTTGAACCATGATGAGGCAACCCCATTTGGATCCCAAAAAAGGGAGAGAATGGAGATTACCCCTCAATGGCATACCAATGTATAGAAGTAGAAGAGAGGAGAGTTCCAAAGTAGTTCATGATTCTTGGTGACAAGGTTCGTGCCTTTCAGCAGCTGCCGCCAAATTATCTTAGTTGCTTTAGCTTTTGTATTTATTTAGAAGTAGTTGTTAGGCTTTTCTTTTTTTATTTGCAATTCATGTTTTTTTAGCATAGTAAACAATCTTTATAAATTCCAATTTTTCCTACTTTAATCTTCTACTATGTCTTTCGTTTTAATTATGTTATCTATGTTCGTTTCTTGTATGTCTAACTAAATACTTAGGCAAAGGTTAAAGGAATGGATTGTAGAAGCATGTCTTAAGACTGCCCGAAAGTTGTTAAAGTTATCAGGATAGTTCATTATTATTAGTGAGTGTCGACCAACTATCCACATAAGCTACTTACCACTTGTCTCAGGAGAGAAAGTGATAAGAGACTCACTACATGATTCATTTGGTTAACACAAGATCTCTTGTGTATTTAAGAAGAGCTTAGGAATAACAATTCGTCTAGTGCATGTGTTGCCATGTTTAGAGTGCATTGATTTGCAACGAGAGTTGGGGTTACTATAAGTAAATGAACGCGGGAGCAAACATTAAATGTAGGAAAGCACGATTTCACTACTCACCATTTAAACATGTCTTAAGAACTATCAAAGTGTTCAAATTTCTTAACCTGAGGTTTAACTTTGCATTTAGATATAATAAACCCAAACCCAAACCAAAACCAAAAATAATTTCCTTTGCTTTTCCCTGCACGACTCTTAGATTAGTTTAACTAATTTTAGACACAATCTTTATGGAGAATGATAATATAATACTTATCACTTGCTGCAATTTCAACTGCATATACTTGTGTAACATGAGATTCAAAAGCGTAGGACATTAGTACTAGTGTCTTATACATAAGAATTTATCATTTAATAAATTATACTCCACCGAAAAATCACATCAAAACCCAACACCTATCATGCACCCTATGACGACAAGGGCAAAAGTCGATATTTTTAAGCCAAAAGCCTGGGTGCTCACTACCCATGTTGACTTGATCCATTGTAAGCCGAAGAAAACTAAGGATGTTATTGCCACTCCACGTTGGAAGGCTGCAATGAATGAGTACAATGCACTCATGAGGAATAAGAGTTGGACTTTTGTTCTATATCAACCCCATATGAATGTTTTTTGTAATAAGTGTGATTTTAGAATCAAGAGAACATCTATAGGGGCAATTCAACGCTATAAGGTCTGGTTAGTTGAAATAGGATTTCACCAAAGCCCTCGTGTTGACTTCTTTGAGACTTTTAGTCCCATATGTGAAGGCTTTCACGATTCATGGTATATGTGAAGCAACTTAAAGGTTATAAAATCATCAGCATCTTGAGTTTGTGTGCCAACTGAATAAGGCTTTGTATGGCCCAAAGAAAACTCTTTGGGCTTGGAACTCAACAGATCAGAAAAATTAACTCATACAGTGTGGCTTTAAAAATAATATATTTGATGACGTGATTTCCTTGGTAAGTTGTTATTCTATTACTAGTGTATGTAGATGACGTGATTCTCACAGGAATCAACTCAACATTAATCAACCGTTTTATTCAAAGGCTAAACACTCGGTTTTCACTAAAGGACATTGGTCGACTCAATTATTTTCTTGGTATCAATGCTCAATATGTTGAGCCTGGCCTTCTTTTGCAACAAGCTCAATACATTGATGAAATATTGCAGAAGTTGGACCTCTCTAGCTTAAAACCAATATTGTACCCAATGTGAAAACACATTCAACTCCCATTCTAGTCACTGTATTCTAGTCACTGTAAAAAAATTGGTTATTAGCCTGATAGTTTGTTACTTAGCTATCTTCTTTTTTAGTACTACTTAGCTATCTTCTAATACTTCTATACGTGCGCATAAAATATTCGTTTGTATTTTCCTTTTTGATTATTCTTATTGATGATGTTTGGTGTATAAATTTAAGGTTGTTGGAGCCCTCATTTTGCGCGAGAAGATAATGAAGAAAATATTTTACCACCATTTCCTTTACACACACATATATATAATGATATCTAAAATTTGAAATGTTGGAGTACTTCCCAAAATTACATTCTACCAATAAAATATTTTTGAATAAAAGTAATAGAAAATGAGAAATCGAAATGTTTTTTTTTTTTTTTGAAAAAGAGAAATCAAAATATTTAAAAAACTTATGGTAGATATTTTGTATCCCTATTTTAATTATAATAATTTTTTAAAAAGATTGTAGGGTAAACATATTTAACTTGGTTGAAGTTTATCGATTTAAGTTTTATTTGATCAAAGTTGATCAATTTCACTAAATTGAACCTTATCTATTTCATTTGATTGATATTTATTAATTTGGTGGCTATCAATTTAAAGCATTGAATCCACTTAATTTGTTTTATAAAATTTTGACATGGATGGATTGTTTTCTAAATTTTTTATCATTTTGTTTTGGTTAGACCGATGAAAATCCCCACAAATGTTTTTTTTTTTTTAGTACAAGTTGAAGGAAGAGAAATTACAAATATCGATTCTAAGAATCGAACTCATGATTGTGGAGTGAAAATAGATTAATACCAAACAAGATAATTAATCGCGTCATTGACCCATTCCGTTCGAAAATGTTAATCTTTCATGAGGACCCACCGTTACACACAACGCATAACATACTATACGATGAGTTGGCTCGTGTTTGCATTTGCATTTGAGACTACGTAGAGTTTTTTCTGTTTTCCTTTGCATTTTTGTCTATAACCCTAATCTCAATTTTGAGCTCCCACGACCTCAAGATCAATATTTTTCTAATCACAAATCAATCTCCCACTCATCGTTGAACCGATTCTTGATTTGAATTCTCATCTAGTTTCCTACAATTTGGCCCCCATGTCTATGCTACCGAAGTTCAGCTGAATCGAAGATAATGATCATATTATTGGCGTTGTTTCGCACCTACTTTTTTATGGGTTTCAGCAATGCCGGTGCATCGCAGAGGCCGACCTAAGTGCTCCGACGAGCCTGGAAATCACTTGAAAACTCGGGCTGCGCTACCCAGGCCAACGACGAGATTGGTAATCAAAGAATTGGATAAGAATCAGCAGGAGGAGGTGATTGTTATATCTGAGAGGGATACTGGTTCGGAGGACGAAAACGTGATAGTGCTCGAGGAAGAAGATAAGGGCGCTATGGCTAATGAAAGTGGCGGTTTGAGTGCTAATAAGGCCGCTGGCGTAGAGCAAGAGGGTAGCTCGTCGCCGTTCCCCGAAAAGGTTGGTTTCTGTTTTAATACGTTATGGATTAGTCTACTTATTGTCAATGTTTCCTGTTTTCGATTTGCGCTAATAATGTGGTTGCCAAGTGATTTTAGGTAAATTGTGCTGTGTTGATTTTACAAATGAGAATTGGGGAAAAATAATCTCACTCTTTATTTTTCCATTGGATAGTGCTTATATACAACCAATAAAATAACTGCTCAGTTTGTTTTAATAAAAACTGATTTAACAACTAATCTAAACAATATCCACATTTCTAATACTCTCCCTAAAGATGGAAGGTGAACATTTTTCACTCCTATCTTGGACAGTAAGGGAAACAAAACAGAACCTGGTACTGGCTTAGTGAGTGCATCTGCTAGTTGGGAGTTGGAGCGAACATGTAGAAGCTTTAATTGACCGGAATTCAGCTGATCTCGTACAAAATGAAGATCTAGTTCGATGTGTTTGGTGCGCTCGTGATACATGGGATTAGTTGCGATGTGAATAGCAGCTTCATTGTCACAAAATAACACTAAGGGAGTTAAAGGAACACGAAGGTCCATGAGCAAAGAACGTAACCAGACGATTTCACAAGCAGTAAAAGCCAATGCCCGATATTCAGCTTCGACGGACGAGCGAGAAACGATAGATTGTTTCTTGGATTTCCAGGAAACCAAAGCACTACCTATGAAAACACAGTAACTTGTGGTTGATCGTAGGGTATCGGGGCAAAACGCCCAATCAGAGTCACTAAAAGCCCAAAGCTGGAAAGATTGAGAAGCTGGCAGGAAAATTCCTTGTCCAGGCGAGCCTTTAAGATATCGAAGAAGATGATATACAACAACGAGATGAGATTTTGTTGGCTTAGACACAAATTGACTCAAACGATTCACCGTGTAAGAAACATCATGATGCAAAATGGTCAAGTATAAGAGCTTTCCAATTAAGCGTCGATACATGGAGGCATCAGACAGAAGATCAACACCATCATGCTTTAGCTTCAACTTGGGGTCCATGAGACAGTTCTCCCGTTTGGAACCAAGGAGACCAACATCCTCTAAGAGTTGAAGTACATAGTGCCGTTACTGCAGGCTAGCTAAAGGCCAAGGAAAAATTTCAAGGGGCCCAGATCTTTTAGTTTAAAATGATCATGAAGAACCTTCTTTAAGAAGTTTAACAACTCAGAGTTAGCCCCAGTAAGAATGATATCATCCACGTACACAAGGAGTGCAACAAAAGACTCTCTAGAACCTCGTATAAACAGCGAGTAATCAGCATGGGATTGATGAAAATCGAGACTAAGCATGGTTTGTGTGAATTTTACAAACCATTGTCGAGAGGCTTGTTTAAGTTCATAAATGGACTTGTGTAAGCGACAAAAAAGCTTCTCACCCCCCTTATTAGGAACTTCCACCTTGTGTTTATAGCCTAGAGGCAGATCCTTGTACCATTCTTTCGTCAAGTCTCCATGCAAGAAGGCATTGTTCACATCTAGTTGCATAAGGGGCCAAACATAGGACACATCTAGAGTGAGGAGGACGCGTACCGTGACCAACTTAGCAACTAGGGAAAAAGTCTAGAAAATCAAGACCCTCTTATTGAGTGTAGCCCTTGGCTACGATACGGGCTTTATAGCATTCAATAGTGCCATCAGCACGATAGTTCACCTTGTAAACCCATTTGCATACTACAGAAGTCTTACGGTTAGGAAGGGGGACAATGCTTCAAGTGCGATTTTGTTCCAAAGCATTAAGTTCTGTTTGCATAGCTTCCTTCCAATGGTCATGAGGAATAGCTTGGTGGTAAAATTGTGGTTCATAGGTGGTGGAGAGGGCTAATGAAAAGGCACGGTGGGAGGAGGAAAGTTTGTCATAAGACAGATATTGATGAATGGGTATTTAGTGTGATAAGTGGGCAAAGGGTGATTGTGTAATAATGCACAATGGTAGTTTTGTAGATAGGTAGGTGGTTTTCTGGTTCTGGTGGTACGACGAAGAGGAACATGAGTAATGACATTGAATTCATTAGAGGAAATGGGTTGTGGCTCATTAGAAATGGGATTGTGGCTGGTTCTGATGTTCAGTGTGCTCAAATCAGGTGCAACAGAAGAAGGAAGTGGATTAGAAGCGTCATCATAAGCTGGAGAAATTGAAACGACTGGTGTATCCAGTTGAGTGTGGCTAAGATCGATGTCAACAGGGCTCGGTAAGACTAAGTTTGGAAATGGATCAGGTTGAGAAATGGAGGCCGATGATGTAGCAAACGGGAAGACGGCTTCATGAAAAACAACATCCCTGGAATTGAAGAATTGTTTCTTCTCAATGTTGTATAGACGATAAGCTTTCATGCCAGGAGGATAGCCAACAAATATACAGGTTGTAGCTCATGGAGCAAACTTTGATCAGTTGTGAGGCAAAGTGGATTCGTAACAAATACATCCAAGAACCCTTAAAGTGGCGTAGTCTGGTTCATGACCATGTAGAAAAAGGAAAGGAATAGACCACTTCAAGATCTTTGAAAGAGTTTGGTTGATCAGGAAAGGAATAGACCACTTCAAGATCTTTGATCGGTTGGTTGATATGCACCCTCCTCTCCTCCAGAACCTCGTTTCCCCTCCTATCGACCCTAGAATCTCCTCTTTGATTGAACTCCAGTCCCTATAAATCGTCAACCCAATTTCGGCCCCGATCGTTCCAACCATCATGCGCTAACGGTCTGTCATAGTCGATACGCACCCTCCTCTCTTCTCGTAACCTGTCGCCCCTCCGGTCAAACCTAGAATTTCCCTAACGATCAAAATCTGGTCTAGGTCGATTTCCTCGTTCCCATTCCCACGTAACTCCTCTTTCCGGTCCAACTCGAATAGCCTAGACCGTCCTAGTCTAGCCAGCCCACTTGCACACAGCCTACCCGTACCCCACTTGAGCTGGCCACACTTGACCCACCTCAACAGCCCCGGCCCCTATTCGCGTGCCACGACCCCACATCGCCGAGCCCATGCGCAACACCGAGACCTGCTCCACAGTGCAGCCCGGCCCCGCACCCCAGTGTCCTAGCTCCCCCCCCTCCCCACGTGCAAACCCTCCGTGGCCACCACACCCGTGCTTCCATGCTCGAGCTCTTCGATAACACCAACCGCGCCCACCTCTGTACCTGCTATCGTGCCTCCGGGTTCCGCCATCGAGTCCTTTCTTCATGCCAGCCGCTGCCCTATTCACTTCAACCGTCGAATCCACGTCGGGTACCTTGATCACAATTCCCTTCCCTTTATCCGCTTTGTTCAAATCCATCAACAATTGCAGATTCCAGTTTAACATCTCGAATTTTAAATCAAACTTCGCATCTTGCTGCTCAAATTTCAAATCCATTTTTCCCCTAATCGTTCTCCCATTGATTCCATCTTCACTTCCAATTCCCGTTGCTTATTCAACAATTCGGCTAATTTCTCTTCGCATTCTTGAATCCTTGTTTCCATCCTAGTCGAGACCATTCCCGGATCGGCAAACGGCTCTGATACCAAAATGATAGAATTTACCACACTTTTTATTAAACTACTATAAATCTCCCGAGAGAATCTCTCTAAGAGCCAGAGTACAAAGACAACAACTGATTGAATGCCTAACAATGACCTAACATCTCCTATTTATAACCCTAAACCCTAGCCTCTAACTTACTCCACAAGTAAACCTAATAATAACTTAATTTAAGAAAAGACTAATAATAGGCCCAAGCCTAATACAATTAAAATAGCAATTAATAATAAATACTAATAATACTAATAGTTATTGGGCCAAATCGTATCAGAATTATAGACTACTCTGCAATCAGCATAATATTATTTTGAATGATAGGGGAAGGGAAGGGGTATTGAGCTAAGCTGACATTCATTCCCTTGAAACTATCTAATGACATGTTCTCAAGTTACTTGTTTTCTATGGTGATAGGTATCATTATAATGTAGCTGATGCAAGATTGTCACAACATGTGGAGAGAGGAGTTGCAGATGGTTTACTTATTAGTTCTGTGACATCTTGTTCAAATCTTTGGGCATTAATCATGGATGCAGGAACTGGGTTTACAAGTCAATTTTATGAGCTCTCTCCCCGTTTTTTGCACAAGGTCATTTTCGCTCTTTGAAGTTTGAAATCAATTTTGCATCATTGAAGTCTTAAATTTCCTGTAATATTCCATGAAATGTTTATTAAATTTGATATAAAAAGCAGGAATGGATAATGGAACAGTGGGAAAAGAATTATTACATCAGTTCTAATACTGGTGCTAATAATGGAAGCTCCCTGGTAATGATGTCAAAAGGTACGTTTGCTTCAAATATGTTTAATTTGAAATTGGTCGTTGTTTTGTAGGCTAATAGTTTTTCTCCTCGTGTCCTGGACTCGTTACTGTGATCAATCGTAAGTACCTTGTTATCTAGGTTTCTTGCGTTTATCTTTATCCTACTTATGCAAGGA
Organism: Sicyos edulis; assembly: GCA_036507275.1. Taxonomy (NCBI): domain Eukaryota; kingdom Viridiplantae; phylum Streptophyta; class Magnoliopsida; order Cucurbitales; family Cucurbitaceae; genus Sicyos; species Sicyos edulis. Next base: position 9,909,233 of record CM071850.1, read on the forward strand.
CCCAATTTACCCAACAATCATACAAAGTGAGTGATTCTCTCCCCCTTCAAGTGGATAAACAAGAAATGGAAGGAAGGATTTCACGTGACTTCAATGGCAACTGTAGGAAGCCGATGAGGAGTTGTCTTGTAACGCAATGCTGGTTTTAGTGACCAGGTTTAGTTTTGTTTATGTTCTTTAGCATCTGTGGTTAATTCTGTTTCTGTTAATTATGTTGTGATATTTGTTATCTCAATTGATAGCTTAACAACACTAGTAGTCAAAGATGGCTTAAGGCTTTGCTTTGGGATTTAAGAGGTTATGGGTTTTCAATCTAGCGTGGTCATCCCACCTACCTAGAAATTAATTTTATAGGAATTTCCTTGACATCGAAATAATGCAGGGTCAGGAAGTTTTTGTTATTGCTTAGACACTCACAAATATATATACCTCAGAAAATGAAAACCTTTTTATGCATGAAAAATTACAAAAAATCCTATCGAAATACATAGAGAACTATTTCACTGAGCAATTAGGTGGTGGTTAAATCATAAATACTGTAAATCAAGATCAGTTGTAATAGGATGTTCCATACATACTGTCTTTATTTAGTTTAGGGAGTTGAATCAAGCAAAACAATCTTTAACTATACCGTAGTTTTTATACTGTACTAGGATCCGTAACAGAAAGTTAGTTGCAGGTTTATTGCAATAACTTCTCTATATAAGGATCAGTAGGTAGAACGGTTTATGAAGTCAAGAAGTGAGCATCTTTAGTGAAAATTACAGATGTAAGATTGTAGTTTGAGAGCTCCAAGAAACCCATTTGTGTTCTTGAGAAATTCCATAGTAAATACTATTTGAATCTTGCTCTTCACAGTGGATTAGCCCGATTTTGGGTGAACCACTTACATCTTGTGTCAACTCTCTCAATCCCTTCTCTATCTCTTTACTTTCCCGCACGTTCTTGAGTGTTTCTCCTTATTCTTCACTGAAAAGAGAGAAGAGAGAAAGAAAGAAGAAAGAAGAAGAATTTTTCGATCATACCTTTGTACACGCTGCTGCTGCTCGTTATTAGTTCAATTCGATATCGCAATTCCGCACGAGAGAAGCCAAGAAAAACGCCTCCTACGGTGGGTTTTGGACTTCCTCATCATTTCACAAATTCTCAACAAATACAAAAAAGGGTAAAGATGATGACCGCAAAGTAAATCAAAATAAATCATGGATTCCAAGTGATCGCCAAATTGTTGTTGTGTGTCCGGTCATTGAAGAGGTTCTGCCAAAGAGTCTTTTTTGTCCTTGGAAGGATGTCCCCAAGGGGTGGTACCGTGGTTGAAGACTTGGATTTTGAAGTTATGCTCCTTTTAAAATCCCAAGTTCGAGACTCGCCTGTGACATTACTCCTTCGATGTTTCCGGTGTCTGGCCTAGGGACGGGCGTGGTTACCCTTGTTTCAAAAAAAAAAGAAAGCAAATATTGGATGAGTAGCTTTATGTCCTTATAAAAAAAAATTTCATTCTTGATGTGCATGTTTTTATTTTCCTATTCCAACCTTCTATTTCTTGATGTGTGTGTGTGTGTCATCCTCTTTGTGAATGTTGTTTTCAGCACCAACGTCGTTTGTTTATTTTTTAGGCATCTTGTGCATGAATTATGATATGTTCTTGGAGTAGCAAGTTATTAATAAAATAAATCATTGCACAGGTTGTGGAGCTTGATTTTCTATATCCAAGTGAGGGCATCCATAGATGATGGGATAATGGGTATCGAATAACATCAACAACAACAACATGGGATCAATCAGCTCTTATATTGAGTGTTACTAAGTACAAACCCCGCGATGAGACTCAAGAAACACTGCGTACGTCTCAGTTTCCAAGCACCCATGTAAAGGTACACACATTATAACATGAAAAATAGTAGATGAATGATAAGCAGGGTCATGTATTAAAAACCCATAATCAACTGAGGGAAATAGCAAGGATTGTCTACATTTTATAAAGTAAACCAAATAATTTTTTTCTCTCCATAGTACCCTCTTTCACTTTTGGTTTGTTTATTAAAAAAAATGATAGATTAATTCTTAAAAATAAGGAGGAGAATCCCCCTCATAACCACTTTTCTATTGTTGTGATTTTCATATTAATTTAAATTATTTTAAAAATCAAATCTGTCAAACTTAAATCTTATCATTAGCTTATTTTGAATAAAAAAATCTAAATAATTAATTGAACAAAACCTACTGGATTCGGGAATCAATTTCATAACTTATACAAATCAAAGAGAATTGGGAGATGTTGTTTCCCATATTTAGTTTTGATGAAGATTGCTATTATATTTAAACAAAAAAATCAATAAACATTGTTATTAATTTATCTGTTATTTTTTTATTTTAAACATAGATAAATATTGAAGGAAGTAAACATATAATAAGATAATAAATGGAAAAAAAGTTGCAAAACATTCTTTCATTCTCTCCATCATTCATCTTCACTATAACCCAATCATCCAAGGCTCTATCAATCAAATTATCACTGTCTACCAATTCCACATCATAATTAAGGATTCATGTGACAAAGCAATGAATGTTATGTCGCTCACATGTGTTTTCAACGAAGTTTGAGATGAAAAAGGTATCTACTCAAATCATAAGTTTTTCCTCGATTTTCTTTTGTAATCTTCTTACTTTAGCATCTGCATAAAAATGTGGAGATTGAGATTTTTTAGCTCAAGAAAGGGTAATGTTTCGATGAATTTATCAATTGAGGTGCAAAAACTTGAAGACGAGAGCCAAATTGCTAGAGTTCGAAGATGGAGATAGCGTTGATAATGAAAAGAGCTGCCACAGTTGATAACGGAGAGAGCCTGACTACAAAAGTTCGAATGGAGATAGTTGGACTACAACAATTCGAAGATGGAAATAGTTGAACTTTCACAGTTCGAAGATGGATATATTTGGACTACAACAGTTCAAAGATGGAGATAGTTGGACACAACAGTTTGGAGATGGAGATAGCTGGACAAAAATAGTTCGAAGATGGAGATAGTTGGTGTTATGAAAACCTCTAGGAATTGGATTTAAAAACCTTGTTGAAGAACAAAACCTTTAGAATTCAAACCTAAAAACCCAAATAACTATGTGAAATCAACCCAAGGGAAAGTTTTGGAACGAATTACCTTGATGATCAAGATCAAGAGTAAAGAAAACTTGTTTCTAAACTGTTATGTCATTCTATTAAAAACAAAGTGTGTTTTGGTTTACATCCAAGATGGCTTTTATAGCCTTCAAAGTATAACCTAGATCCAACAAATAAAACCTCTTTAGATTTGTAACCTCCCAAACATCAATGCCATTTTGGCCCACTAACAAAAGTAACCTAAAAAAAACCAATAAATGACTAAAAAATGAAAATTACATAACATATGGTCATAAATACGAATTTGAATGTTAGCATTCATTCTCCTTGGTATTTGCAACCATTCTAAAGTAAATGAAACTTTATTTAAAATAGGATGATGCATATTCCCATTAGTTGTTGCTTGACTTACATTAAATGAACCTTTGGATACACTTGAATTCATTTAATGCAACTTCACTTTAAGTTGAATTGAACGTTAGTCTTCATTAATGAAGTTTGACGCATTCAATGCAACTCCATCTTGAACCATGACTTTAAAACACATGTAGAAAATCGGTGCAACATCTTCTAGAACTTCCTTTGTTGAGCTCATCCCAGCTTGAACATGATTGATTAAAGCTTGTTGTAGCTTCTTAGCTCTTGGCCTAGTGATTGAACCTTAAGGCATGACAATAGATGTTCCTTGGTTCACATCATTCTCCCCCTCTTTAGAAGGATTCTTCCTCAAATCATAGGCATCACCTACATTAAAAGGACTCAAATCGGCAACATTAAATGATGCACTAACACCATACTCACTTGGTAAATCAATTTTATAAGCATTATCATTTATGCGCTCAAGAACTTGGAGAGGCCCATCTCCTCGTGGCAAAAGCTTGGGTTTTCTTTGAGTAGGGAATCTTTCCTTTCGAAAATGCACCCAAACCCAATCTCCAAGTTTGAAGACTAAGAGCTTGCGTCCTTTATTAAATCTAGAAGCAACAATGAAATTTTGCTTCTCAATGTGCTCATTTAATTTCTTGTGCAACTTGTGAAGAAACTCTACCTTTGCATTGGCATCAAAATTCACAAACTCTTTAGGAGGCATTGGTAATAAATCAAGAGGTGTCTTAGGATTAAAGTCATAAACGATTTCAAAAGGAGTGCATTTAGTAGTACTATGAACAGCTCTATTATATGCAAATTCTATGAATGGCAAACAATCTTCCCATGTTTTAAGATTTTTATCAATAATAGCTCTAAGCATAGTAGTCATGGTTCTATTAACAACCTCGGTTGACCATCCGTTTGAGGATGACAAGTAGTTGAATACACTAGCTTAGTTCCCAATTTTCCCTATAAAACACGCCAAAAGTGGCTTAAAAATTTACATCACGATCACTAACTATACTTTGAGGAATGCCATGCAATTTCACAATTTCCCTAAAGAACAAGTCAACAATATGTTTTGCATCATCAGTTTTGTGATAAGGAATAAACTGTGCCATTTCACTAAATCTATCGACAACAACAAAGATGTTATCTCTACCTTTCTTAGTCCTAGGTAAACCTAAAACAAAATCCATAGATATATCAATTCAAGGACCATTAGGAACAGGTAATGGAGAATACAAACCATGTGGATGAAGCCTAGACTTTGCTTGTTTACATGCTATGCAACGAGCACACACTTTATTAACATCATGTCTCATTTTAGGCCAATAAAAATGTTCAACGAGCATATCATAAGTTTTGAAACTCCAAAGTGTGCCATTAAACCTCCTCCATGAGCTTCTTTTACAAGTAACTCGCGTATGGAACAAGATGGAATGCAAATAGTACCTTTTCTAAACAAAAATCCATCAAACAACATGTAATCATCAACAACAAGTCCTTTTTCACAAGATTAAAAAAAGGAGCAAAGAACACATCATGATGATACAAATCTTGTATATGTTCAAAACCTAACAACTTAGTATTTAAAGCATTGAGTAAGGCATACCTTTGGGATAAAGCATCTGCAACAATATTCTCCTTACCTTGTTTATACTTGATAACTTAAGGGAATGTTTCAATAAATTCCAACCACTTAGCATGTCATCGATTGAGTTTATCCTGCCCTGTCAAGTGTTTTAAACTCTCATGGTCTGAATGAGTAACGAACTCCTTAGGCCAAAGGTAATGTTGTCAGGTTTGTAAGGCACGTACCAAAGCATAAAGCTCTTTGTCATAAGTTGAATACCTCAAAGATGCACCATTCAACTTCTCACTAAAGAACATCAAAGGTCTTTGATTCTACATTAGAATAGCACCTATCCCTACTCCACTAGCATCACATTCAATTTCAAAAGTTAACTTAAAATTAGGTAATGCAAGCAATGGAGCTGAACTCAATGTTTCTTTCAAAGTGTTAAAAGCAAGTTCTTGGTCTGTTCCCCATACAAAAGAAACATTTTTCTTAACAAGTTCATTCAAGGGTAAAGCAATTGAACTAAAATCTTTAATGAACCTACAATAGAAACCAGCAAGACCATGAAAACTTCTTACCTCACTTACACTAGTAGGTGTAGGCCAATCTCTTATAGCCTTTACCTTCTCCTCATCAACCTCAACACCATTAGATGAAACTATAAATACAAGAAAATTTGCATACAAGCATTCTTGTCTCAAAGTAGTTAAAATAGAACGTACATGTTTAACATGCTCATCTAAGGATTTAGAATAAATAAGAATATCATCAAAATAGACAACTACAAACTTACCTAAGTATTCTCGCAAGACATGATTCATTAACCTCATGAATGATAACCCGATTTTACATCAATCTTCTTAAAAAAACGACAACCATGCAACTCATCAAGCATATCATCTAATCTAGGGATTGGATGCGTATACTTAATACTTATCTTATTTATAGCCCTACAATCAACACACATACGCCAAGAACCATCTTTCTTAGGTACAAGAATAACGGGAACAGAACATGGACTCAAACTTTCACGTTCTTACCCTTTAGCAAGAAGGTCACTTACTTGCTTCTATATCTCTTCAGCTTCCTTTGGATTAGTCCTATAGGCTGGACGGTTAGGAATTGACGCTTCTGGAATAAAGTCAATTTTATGCTCAATTCCTCTAAGTGGTGGCAAACCATGAGACATCTCCTCAGAAAATAAATCTTTGAATTCCTGCAAAAGGACCACAAAAACACAAAAAAGGGTTAAGCTCATTAGTAAAGGAACAAGACCCCTGACACATAAGTAAAAAAATGGTCTGGTTATAGAGTAAAACATTCCTAGCGGCCTCACTTGATCTAACAAATAAACTAACTGATTTGGTTTTTCTCTTATTTTTTTCCTCTAGGTTGATTGTTACTCTCTTGCTTTTCTCTCAAACTCTTTTTTTCTCTCATTTCTTTTTCATTCTTTTCATTTTCACTTTCTTCTTTTGCATCAACCACTTGCCTTTTCTTTTCAAGTTTACATTGATCAAGAAATACATCTTTTGGAAACAATGGAAGAAGAGTAGTTTTTCTACCATTATGAGTAAACGAGTAACGATTTGCATACCCATCATACACGACAGTCAAATTGACAAGGCCTCCCCAACAATATATCTCCAACATGCATGGATACAATATCACATAAAATATCATCAGCATACTTTCCAATGGTAAAAGAAACAAGAGCTTGCTTACTCACTTTCACTTCCCCACAATCATTTAACCACTGAAGTTTATATGGTCTAGGATGTGGTTTGGTCTCTAAATTAAGTCTTGTGACCAGAATTGAACTCACAACATTAGTGCAACTACCACTATCAATGATGTAATGGCCCGGAAATTTCATCCCGGTTTTCCCGGGTTGCCCAGGGGCATTTTGGTAATTTGGTCGGGCCGACAGGGTCGGTTATGTCTTTGCTAATTGCCGGAAAAATTATGGGATGATTTGAATAGGTTCGGGAAGCGTTGTGAAGGTAATTGGGCTTGGTAAAATGCAAAAAGAAATAGGGAATTAAATAGCGGGTTGAGTGAGATTCGAACCAGGGTTGCTTGAGAAGCTAGTTGGGTGGCTTTGCCACTTGAGCTATCAGACGCTCTTGTTATTCTAAACGTGCCAGCTTGTATTTAAGCCTGTTTGATATGAGTTTTGATTTTAAAAGCAAATCGCCCGAACCTTCTTCTTCCTCTTCTTCTTCCTTCGCGATTTCTTCTCCATTTCTCTTCGACCGACTGTGTTCTCTCCTCGCCGACCAGCGATTCGTCCCCTCCACTCGCCGATCGTCTCCTTCCCGGTAAGTTTTCTTTCCTCTTCTCTTCTTCTTCTTCATCTCCTCCAATCCCTTCTCCCCTGTTTTCCATTTTCATTTTGGCTGGCCGAGAGTGTGAGGGATCTGTGTGGGTTTTGTGCAGCAAGTGAAGAGGAGCTAATCCAGCTGAAATCGCCGGCCAATTCGTCGCCGAGCTCGCCAATGCGTGTTCGCCCCAGTTCCCCCTGTTCGCGCGCAGAAGCCGGCCCAAGCGCCTGTCGCGTGCCCTGTCGCAGCCGAGCCAGCCGAGCCACGCCGCGCATCGAGTCGCGCCAGCGCGCGCGCCCTCGCCCAACTCCGTGTCACGCCGTGCGTCCTCGCCCCGTGCCGCTCGCCCGCGCGCGTCCTCGCCGCCCCGGTGTCGCCCGCGCGCAGCCAGCGCGCCCAGCCAGCCATATTGCTGCCCCGCTCGTGCAATCGACTCGTTCGTGTGTTCGTCGTGCCTCGTGATTTGCTCCCGAGCTGAGCCCTGTTTATTTTATTATATTTAGGCCTATTGTGTGATTTTTGTTGTGATTGATAGGTTCTCGATAGCTAGTTCGGGTTCATTCGCAACTTAGAATTTCGTGTCAAATCGTCCCCGACCAAGGTAAGGATTTCTTACCGGAGTTGTGTGGACCCTGCGATATTATATGTGATTGCTGATTGAATGCTTGTTTGTGTTTATTGACATATTTAGTAATAGGTGCTCGTTTCTGAATTCCCGGTTAGCATGATTTTCCTGATTAATTCTCATGTTAATCCATGCTAGGTTGTTCCTTTCTGGCATGCTCGTATCTGTTCCTTGCTTCGTAGTATCATGCTAGGCTCGTTGTATTCTTATTGAGCACGTATTGGATTTTATGGAATTGTTTGCCGATTGCTAGGGCGAGTTAGAGTTGCGGTGTAGATAGCATCATCCGCCCGATGCATAAAGTACCTTGCATCCATGGCGGGGACGTCGAGACGCTTCTCCATCCTCGGACCCCGTGAGGGATTAGCTAACCCTCTGGTAGGCCCCGCAATCTTGGGTGAGGGTGGCGGTCGTTAAATGCCCCAACGGTCGGGATGATGACTTGGCATTGCCTCATCCCCGGCGGCCGGCATGTCCTCGGCATGTTTGGCGAGAGCCCCGATTGCCACTGTTAAGGTAAGGGCGGCTTCTGGTGTAAGCCTACCACGACCCGTTTCCTTAGCCTCGGTGCGGTGGTTCAGTGACATAGTTTACGTGTCCGTGTCTCACACCCCTATGTCGGTGACACCGATCCAAAGATTTAGTTAGGCGTGGTGGATCGGACATGGGCGACTTGCCTCTAGACTGGCACACCCCATAGTAGTCAGCAGTAGCACGCGGTGCATGCTTACGCTCATTACAACGCCGACCGGAGAGCTCCTCGGGATCTTGAGCGATGTACCTTTCGTCGACAAGAGATGAGCCGTGAGGCCGACTTGTTTCTCGTATAGGGCGACTTGTGTGATGGATTGTGTGGTGGATATTATTCCGGACTAAGACCCTAAGTTGGCATCCGAGGCCCAAGTGTGGGCTAAGCTATGTGCTCTATTCTCGTGTTTATACTCATAGCATACGCATACGCTCATCGAGATGACCATGTATATCATATTGTACCCGGTTGGGGATTCTTACTTGAGTAATTCGTTACTCACCCTTATTATTGTGGTTTTTCCACAGTAATCGAGTTAAGAGACATGATGGTCAAGGAGGAGGCTGTGATCATGGGGCCCAGATCATCAAACTCGATTTTGTGTTATGGCTCTTTATGTTTTATTTTCCCCACTGAATGCATGTGGCACGACACGAGCCCTAGGATGTTTTCTAAATATTTTGTGGATTCCAAAGACTATTGTATCTAGACATGTTTTGAATGATTTTAAGAAATCTCTGATCGGAGTATACTTTGGAAATGTATTTATCTTGGAACAGGTGCTTGGAAACAGGGACAAGTTCTAGGGAAATTGTCTAGTTTTTAAAGGGATTGTTTTGAATGTTTTGTTTTTAATTGGAATCCGAAATCATGTCTGTTTAATGTCCTTTACTTTGAATGCATGCATTGGGGTAAGGGCCCATTTAGTGCCCCATTCGGGTCGGGTCCTTACAAATGACCACACTACAAGGTACATATTGAACAAGACACCTAGTTTGAAATAAGTTCTCCCTTTGGTCATGACACTTTTTGATTTGGGTGTTTAAAGCTCGTCTAATAACTAAAGACATAAGAGTGGGATCCTCTTCACTAAACTCCTCAATTTCATCTATTTCTTCTTTCACACTCTCATCATTATCTTCATCTTCTGTTACAATTTCGCCCTCTCTAATGGTCATAATTCTTTTATTAGGACAATCTCTACTATAATTACCAACCCCTTGATATTTCCAGCACTTCAAATCCTTATTTCGACTTTTCGATTCATCTAATTTTTCTTTTCCTTTACTAGAACTCTCCCTTTTCTCTTTTTTTTTTTTTTTGTAGGTTTCTCAGGCACCTCTATGTTTCTAGGCTTATAATCAATACCTTTACTATCCTTTTTCCATGTATAACTAGAGTTGGAAAAGGGTTAGAAGAATACCGTTTAGATTTTTGTTGGATTTGCCTCTCGATCTTAATTGCAATGTGCAACAGCTCCTAAAGATCACAATAAGGTTGTAGATCAACCCTATCCGCAATCTCTGTGTTAAGCCCATTAAGAAATAACGCCATTAGATTCTCCATATCTTCATCGAAATCAAGTCGATCCATCAATGTTTCCATCTCATTGTAATAATCCTCTACAGATTTTCTCCCTTGTTTCAATGCTTAAAGCTTTTGCGCCATGTCTCGTTGGAAATGTTTTGGAACAAAATGCTTCCTCATTGCCTCCATAAACTCGTACCATGAGTTGATTGGCGCTACGAGATTTCTTCTCCTACTAGACATCAATTTATCCCACCACATTTGAGTATATTGTTTAAATTAAGCAACACATAACATTACCTTCTTTTCATCACTGAAATTATGACAATTAAACAACGACTCCACGGTTTTCTCCCATTCAAGGTACTTCTCCGGATCAGTTTTGCCATAGAATTTTGGAATCTTCAATTTTATGGTTCCAACATTTCGATCAATACCATCCTCATAAGGAGCTATTTGTTGGAAATGATGTTGCCTTCCACGACCTCGCCCTCGTAGAAAACCACGACCAGCATGCTATCACCCTTTCGTTGTCCTGCAAGCATTGTGACTTGGTCAACCTCTAGATGATCAGAGTTATCTCCCTCATAATCATCTTCGTGGTCATCCGCTAGAGGTGGTGGAAGTCTCTCTCGAGCTTGGTTTTGAACCTCCAACCTTCGTATACGTTCTGTCAACTCCTCTATTCCTCGAATCATTCTCTCCATGGTTCTTTGTTGTGCTTCTCTCATTCGAGCATCAGTAATGTTAGGTTGATCTTCATTTGGTGCTATACTGCGAAATAGAGTAAAGTAACAAAAAAAGGACCTCATAAGCACTCCCTCACACATTTCACTCGTTAAGATTTAGTCACTCGTGTTTAACACTCCACACTCAATTTAATGAATCACTCCCTTACAAACAAACCCTCACAAATGGAAACACACAAATAAGAATATTAAAACAGCTAGATATACTAGTCTAGAAAATATGTTCAGTTGCAATTCAAAGTAATCAAGATAACACATTTAGAACACAAACAAGACTACAATGGATCATTCCGAATTACAATAAAGAAACAAGTTTAAGAAGAAAAAAAAGGAACAAAATGGAAGGAAGTGAAGAAGAACACAAACAAACGAAGTAGAACAATGGAAAAGTAAAACGAGAATTCTATTAAATAACAGCTTAAATATTCAATTCAAATAATCAATTGAGATGTTGAATTCAGGTAATCAATTGAGAAGTGACTCTTGGCCAAGTAATGAATACGAAGGATTTAATCCAGCATTTGTAACATATGGAAGTTACACATGATAGAAAGAAATAAAATGAACTAATTTTGCAATTGCCACATTTAATGACCAACAGTTTTTATTTGAATGAATTCTAGATGTAACCGAAATAATTCGATTCCAAATGATCAGATATTTATCCGAAAAGAGAATAATAACCTCAAAATATCATATCAACATGCTTTTTAAACCTAAAAAAAATCAACAAACTATTAACTTTTGGAATTGTAATTTTCTTTGGACAGAGTTTCAAAATCAAACTTTTAAACCCTGAAGAAAGCCGATTTTAATTTGCACAAAGAATAACAATTTATGGATAAGACTATAATCTAAAAACTCATAGAAGACATCACCATCAAATTAATAATGGATTTTGTTTTAATTAGAATCAGATACAATATAGAAGAGAAATGCAAAGAAAAGAACGTAAGGAAAGATATGTCTGATCAAAGAGCCTAATGCTCTGATACCAAATGTTATGAAAACCTCTAGGAATTGGATCTAAAAACCTTGTTGAAGAACAAGACCTTTAGAATTCAAACCTAAAAACCCAAATAACTATGTGAATCAACCCAAGGGAAAGTTTTGGAACGAATTACCTTGATGATCAAGATCAAGAGTAAAGAAAACTTGTTTTTAAACTTGTGATTCGAATCACTCCATAAGCAGTTTGATCTACACTACTTGGATGATCCTAGCATGCAATCTAATCACAAGAATTGCAAAGAAAAAACAAGCTTTTGGCTTAAAGCAAAATATGCTATTTCATTCTATTAAAAACAAAGTGTGTTTTGGTTTACATCCAAGATCGCTTTTTATAGCCTTCAAAGTATAACCTAAATCCAACAAATAAAACCTCTTAAGATGCGCAACCTCCCAAACATCAATGTCATTTTGACCCACTAACAAAAGTAACCTAAAAAAACTAATAAATGACTAAAAAATGAAAATTACATAACTTATGGCCATAAATAGGAATTTGAATGTTAGCATTGTAACATCTTAGAAATATTTTATTTTAAAAGTTATTAATTGGGGAATGTTATTGAAAAGTTTATTTAAATTGTGAAAGCATCAAATTGGTTCAAATGGAAATGGTGGAATTAATTCAATTTTACAATTATGCAAACAAGAACTTAAATTGTAATTGGAATTGGGTATTTTGGGAAAACATTAAAATCACTTTAGAATTATGGTTTTAAGGGTTTTAAAATGATTTAAAAAATGGAAAAGGAATGGGAATATAAATAGAATAGCCTTTTTTTTACTCTCTCTCTCTTCGATATGTTTTACTCCAGCCGACACAACCCTTCCCCCTCTCCCATTCGCATGCATCAGCTTCTCTTAAGCCAGTAAAGCTCCATCTGAGCCGTCCATCTTATGCCACGTGGAACTCACTGCTTGGCCATCACCCTCTCAAACAGACGCAACCCTTCCCTTGCGTGTCCTCTCCCTGCGTTTTGAGAACCAAGCAGCAGCGCTGCCGACGAGTCCGTTTTCCCATCTCAAGCCACTTCGACGTCAGCAGTGTCTCCGTCGTCAACCCACAGCCAACCGCCGCTATTCTCGGCGTGTTCTTCATCGCGCAGCCGTGTACCGAGTTCACCGGCGAACGAGCTCAGTTCAGTTTGGTGAGCTCGTTGTTCACTTCTTAGCCTATTACTTGTTCACCTTCATCTTTGGTAAGTTATTTCCTCTTCTTTTTAGCCTATTTTCAAGCTTCGTCTCAGCCATCAAAGGAGTTTTCCGGCGAGTTGGCTTGAAAACCCATTTTAAATCCATTCTTTCTTAGTAGTTTTCGAAAGCTAGAGAAGTCCGTTTGCAAATCCGAGACCTGTCCCGTGACCCTAAGACCGAGACCTTTCCAACGAGGTATGACCCGCTCTGTTCCGTGACGACGCGCCGCCGCTGCCGTGCTCCGGCGAGGCGTTTCTGGGCAGTAGCTTCCCCTCATTCTCGTGATGTTAACCTCCTTTGTGGCTCGTTTAGATTGTCCATAACGAACGCTCGACGTTGTTTTATGTTTAGGTGCTCTCGGGTTTCATCGGCTCAGGTCGCCATTTAGCTCGTGTGTTCCCGTGGTGTTTTGGTCGAGTCTTCGGGAAGGTAAGAAGCTTCATTATGATTCGGGTTTGTGGTTTAAAGCATGTGAATAGTGGCATGATAGAAATTACGAGAATTGATTATTGGATGACTTGACACATGTATGCTTTCGTGTTGTTATTCACTATTTGAACCTATTATTTTCTACTCGTGGTAGCATGAGATCGTGTATGGCTTGTAAATGGTTAAATCTCTATTGTTGTGTATTCTTGTGATCGTATCATCATCTCTCGTTTGTATGTCTCCTTGTATATGTGATGACTTGCTTATCTGTTTAACCTGTTCTTTGACTGAAGTGCTTTGGGTTTATGCATGTTCTATGTTGTTGACTCCATCCTTTTTCAACTGCACACGTGCTGTAATGATCATGCTCGATTTCTCTGTTCGTTACCTAAAGGGTTGTCCGTTTATGTTATGTTGCCGTTAGAATAGCTAGGCCCAGTTACCGTGTTGACCACCTAGAGGAACAGCTAGCTCACACATTTTGGGACTCGTGATTGTATGATCGATATCTTGTTGTTGTTGTGACACGCTAGTGCCCCTTAGGAATCGAGTATGGATCCTCTTTGCTTCGAGACACGTTGTTGGGTTGCACTAACATACTGGTTGACTTTTGCATCCGATCAAGGGGTCGGATCTCATCCACGTGTCACTTTATGTGCAGAACAACGGGTTCTTTGGTTGTTGAGCACACGTTGCGGGTTGCACCAACCCTCGGGTGGGACTGGGTGTACTCGACTAGGCTAGGCTAGATCTCGTGTGACTCTAGTGCTAGTTATTATCTCTCTGTGTATTCTCGTGGAACATCATATGCTGTGTGCATGGTTCCACCAGGTTACCTTCCCAGTACGTTGGAGGGAGGGCTGGTCATGCCGTGCCTGACCCTGAGACTACTAGAAGAGGCCACTAGGACAGATGAAGGCGCGGAGGAATGCCTATCGGTGAGCCTGCATGCATTAGTGGGGATGTTGTCTGCAGGCAGATCGGTCCTCCCGCATGCTAGGAGTTAACAGTTGGCGCCCCGAACCCGAAATTTAGGAACCCTGCAGTTTTCCTTTACTCGTGGCACTCCCTGACAGGGTCAGGTGATTTACTTGGCATTGTGTATGCCCTTGCTGACACGACTCGTGTGTCGTTGTCCCGACCCGAGGTTTAGGAATGTTGTGTGTTCCCCTCACTCGTGGTCCTCCCCGACAGGGTCGGGTGACCTATTCTTGCTGACACGACTCGTGTGTCGTTGTCCTGACCCGAGGTTTAGGGATGCTGTGTGTTCCCCTCACTCGTGGTCCTCCTGACAGGGTCGGGTGACCTATTCTTGCTGACACGACTCGTGTGTCGTTGTCCTGACCCGAGGTTTAGGGATGCTGTGTGTTCCCTTCACTCGTGGTTCTCCTCGACAGGGTCGGATGACTTGGTGGGTCCCTGGCAGAGGTCAGGTTACCCCCGAGATAATGGTGATTTCCCTTAGGACACAGTATGGGACGTGTCCGACCCGAGGTTTGGGGAACTTTTGTGTTCTCTTCTTTTGGGGTCTTTGCTCTGACCTTGGTCAGATGATTACTCGACATTTAGCCGTAACTTGCTCACGGCTTGTAGGCCGCTGTTTGACATTGTTTGCTCGTGACCAGCCTGAGGGCTGACCACGCATAAGCGAGGCATTTAGCTTTAGTTGTCGTATTTTCTAACTTGTTTCTGTTTACATGCTTAACCCCATGTTGGGGATCCTTACTGGTATATTTCGATATACTCATCTCTTACATTTTCAGGTACTAGTCCATTCCGAAGTGGCTAGGCTGGGAGCTGGATCGAACATGGACACAGTGTCGACATTTCCTTTCGCATTGTTTTCCCCTGTTGAACCATATGTTTTTACGTTTTAAACTCTTTGAACTGTATTTGTTTTGAACTATCGGGATCCCGAACTTTGTTTGTATCTTTTCGAACTATTACCACCGTTTTCATGTTTTATGAAGTTTTGTTGGAAAAACGCATATGATTAGTAAATTGGTTTTGAGGATTTTAATATGCATGCACCCGTAACACCCCATTAGAGTATTTTAGGAAGTCGGGTCGTTACAAGTTGGTATCAGAGCTCAGAGTCATAGATTCTGTAGACTGGTTTACGAGGTAAACCGTGTGTCCATGATCATCAGCAGACCAGCAACCACCAGGTATGTGAAGTATGGTAAAGTAAGAAGCGTGTTTTAGTAGTGAAAATATTTTTGGGTTGTCTTTTGTATTGCTTGATTGATGGTCCTGATTAGGATCCTTTTCGTGTTTGATTCTAGCTTCGTGATCTCTTTTCGTTATGTCTTCCTATTGAGAGTTACCCAGCAGGGGTTCCTCGGTCCAGTGGGACCAAGCCAAGAGATAGTTTGTAGAGGTCATCTTCGCCTCAGCTCCCACGCCGGAGACAGGGTCTTCATTCGTCACTTAGAGACACGAGGTTTGCGCCATCACTACTTACACGCAGGAGATCATAGGCCAGCCTTCTTCTGTATTCGATCCGTTCTTAGCAGGGGGTCAGCTTGGAGTGTACACTCAGCTACACGTGGCTGGCACCTCTACTGTCCAGTATTCGCATCAAGTGACTACGCAGACCGCTAGTGAGTTCGTGGTCTTCGAGAGTTTAGGCAGTGCAGTCGGGCATAGGCAGGAGTCCGAGTCATATCCCAGGGTTCCTCGTGCAAGAGACCACTTTGGTCAGGGGAATCTCGATCGTGCAAGAAACCAGTCCTGCTAGAGAAATCCTGGCCAGAAGAGGAGGAATTCTAGGAGAGTAGGTGTCGGGCAGCACTAGAGTTAGAGGTCTTGTCGGGGCCATCATCAGAGTTCATCGGAGGAGGTGGCGGAGTGCCGCAGGTGCTCGAGAGTTCACCAGGGACCATGTCCGCCCAAGGTAAAGGTGTGTTGCTGGTGTGGTGAGGAGGGTCACTTTGCATTGCGCTGTCAATTGTCGTGTTCACAGGTTCCTTGCTCTCTTTGTGTCGTGAATTCATCTTTTGTTCTACTCTACGTTCTTTACCTTGTTATGCGTGCTCTTGTTCTCTGATCCATGTTAACTAATGTGTTTGTGATTGTGTTCTTTTTGTTGTATGCATATATATGTTTGTCGTTGATCCATTGACCATGTCGTTTGATGAGTCTCTTGATTGAATGGTCTCGTTTCCTTATGCTTGGTAAACAGTTGTAATGTTTTATTTGTTTCTTCGAAATCATATTACTCGAATTGTTGCATGGGATTACTACGCCTTTTCATTTCATAACAATCGTATCACTCTGTATTGTTGTTCACCATGATCGTATAATCCTGTTCATTATGCATGTTCATATCACTCTGTCTTGTTTGTTCATCATAATTATATGATCATGTTCATTATGCATGATTGTACCACTTTGTCTTGTTTATTTATCAAAATCTTATGTCCATGTTCATTCTACATGATCGTGTCACTCCGACCGGTATGTTCATTATGGGGGTATCGTGGTATTCGTCCATATCATGACTGTATTGCACGATTTGTTACCATGACTATATTGCTCTATTGGTATTTTCACGTTGGTATCGCTTCTTCTATTCGTTATGGTCATACCATTCTTATTACTTCTTCGAGATTTTTACTACTCTATTTGTTCATCATGATTGTATTATCATATTCTTTCCATCATGAATATATCTCCTTGAGCTCAACATTGTTTGCATTGTTGTATTTAATGTGTCCTTCTTGTTCATCATGATCGTATTGTGGTAATTGTTCTCACCATGATTGTATGATCCTATCTTTTCGTTGTGGTCGCATGACTCTTTGAGGTTATCATGTTTGTATTATTGTACTCATTCTTGTCCTATTAGTATTCACCGCTTATACTCATCATGACTGTGTTGCTATGTTTGGTTTCCATGATCACATTGTGTGCCCTATTCACCATGTTCGTATAGTTGTAGTCGTTCTCGTCATGGTTGTATTGCTTATTTGTTTTATTACGATTTCTGTGCTCTTTTCATTCACCATAGCCGCACTGTGCTGTCTGTTATCATGATCGTTTTACCATATTCGTGTTTCGCGGTGACTATACCACTATGTCTGCTCGTCTTGCTTAAATCTTTGTGCTCGTCCTTCTCGCGATGTCATGGTTCTGTTATGCATGATGATTTTATGGCCCTTGTATTTTATAAAGACTGTGTTGTCCTGCATGTTAATTATGATTGTACCACTTTATTAGTTATTGTGATTGCATTGTACTCTTAGTTCCATATTAGTTGTATTGTTGTTGGTTGTCTTGGAGAGTTGGAGTTGGTCAGACACGTGTATCCGACTAGCTACCAGCATTGGTCATGGCATTTTTTCATGCCATGAGGGGCATGGTGTGGTTTGTTGATAGCCACGTGGTCGAGGACTGCCCTCATTTGTTTCGCAAGTCAAGTTAGTTTGTCTTGTTGCCACAAGGCGTAGAGCCTTGCTCATCAGGTTGCTTTGTGCTGTTTGACCAAGGTGGAGTTTGAGAGTGGTACTTGCGAGGCGGAGTTTGTTGTTGCGCATTCCAAGGAAAAGTTGCAAAGTAGTAAGTTTGTTTTGGGGAATGCGCAGGAAGTTTTAGGAGCTTGAGTGAGTGCCTCTTTTTTCATTGTGGTGGACCCAGCGGGGGGTCAAGCATTTGTTCGTTCTCGGTGTTACAGCTAAGTGTGAGTTGGTTATGTTCTTTCAAGTTCTTTGTTAGTGATAAAGCACCGAGACCTGAGTTCTCCCAAAAGTTTCTTGGCACTAAAACCTTGCTTACCGAACTTTTGAAAGTTTTTGGCTTGCGCCAAACCAACCAAAGTATTTATGAGAAAACAATGTTTTGAAAAAAAATAAATAAATAAATAAAAATAAGGACTGTAATGTTTTAAACCACAGTGATATTATTAACCCTGAAGATCCAGTTTAATAATTGAGTTTTAAGGTGGTGTAAAGTTCTAATTTGTTAAAATATATTTTAACCAACTGAGATTGTAAGCGTGTGGTTGAAAAGTTTTACCTTGACAATTTCAAAAGCAAGAACAAACGTTTTAACTTTAAATTAATGATTAGCAGTTTGGTGGACCTAAGTAACAATATGAGTTTTAAAACCATTTTAAAAATTTATTGTGGGTTGGAAAGACTCTAAACAACGTAAGATCGTTTTAAAGAAAGTTTTGTGGTGGCACCAAAAGGTGCATGAGACCACTTGGGATCCAAGTGGACACAAGGTGCAATGTCGTTTCCTAGGGTGTTGTGTCTTAAAGTGGCTTTCGGGACGAAAGTCTCTTTAAGAGGGGAATATTGTAACATCTTAGAAATATTGTATTTTCAAAGTTATTAATTGGGGAATGTTATTGAAAAGTTTATTTAATTGTGAAAGCATCAAATTGGTTCAAATGGAAATGGTGGAATTAATTCAATTTTACAATTATGCAAACAAGAACTTAAATTGGAATTGGAATTGGGTATTTTGGGAAAACATTAAAATCACTTTAAAATTTGGGTTTTAAGGGTTTTAAAATGATTTCAAAAATGGAAAAGGAATGGGAATATAAATAGAATAGCCTTTTTTTTACTCTCTCTCTCTTCAATATTTTTTACTCCAACCGACACAACCCTTCCTCCTCTCCCATTCGCATGCATCAGCTCCTCTCAGGCCAGTAAGGCTCCATCTGAGCCGTCCATCTTATGCCACGTGGCACTCACTGCTTGGCCATCACCCTCTCAAACGACGCAACTCTTCCCTTGCGTGTCCTCTCCCTGCGTTTTGAGAACCAAGCAGCAGCGTCGTCGACGAGTCCGTTTTCCCATCTCAAGCCACTTCGACGTCAGCAGTGTCTCCGTCGTCAATCCACAGCCAGTCGCCGCTGTTCTCGGCGTGTTCTTCGTCGCGCAGCCGTGTACCGAGTTCGCCGGCGAACGAGCTCAGTTCCGTTCGGCGAGCTCGTTGTTCACTTCTTAGCCTATTAATTGTTCACCTTCATCTTTGGTAAGTTATTTCCTCTTCTTTTTAGCCTGTTTTCAAGCTTCGTCTCAGCCATCAATGGAGTTTTCCGGCGAGTTGGCTTGAAAACCCATTTTAAATCCATTCTTTCTTAGTAGTTTTCGAGAGCTAGAGAAGTCTGTTTGCAAATCCGAGACCTGTCCCGTGACCCTGAGACCGAGACCTTTCCAACGAGGTATGACCCGCTCTGTTCCGTGACGACGCGCCGCCGCTGCCTCCGCCGTGCTCCGGGGAGGCGTTTCCGGGCAGTAGCTTCCACTCATTCTCGTGATGTTAACCTCCTTTTTGGCTTGTTTAGATTGTCCATAACGAACGCTCGGCGTTGTTTTATGTTTAGGTGCTCTCGGGTTTCATCGGCTCGGGTCGCCGTTTAGCTCATGTGTTCTCGTGGTGTTTTGGTCGAGTCTTCGGGAAGGTAATGAGCTTCATTATGATTCGAGTTTGTGGTTTAAAGCATGTGAATAGTGGCATGATAGAAATTACGAGAATTGATTGTTGGATGACTTGACACATGTATGCTTTCGTGTTGTTATTCACTATTTGAACCTATTATTTTCTACTCGTGGTAGCATGAGATCGTGTATGGCTTGTAAATGGTTAAATCTCTATTGGTGTGTATTCTTATGATCGTATCATCATCTCTCGTTTGTATGTCTGCTTGTATTAGTGATGAATTGCTTATCTGTTTAACTTGTTCTTTGACTGAAGTGCTTTGGGTTTATGTTCTATGTTGTTGACTCCATCCTTGTTTAACTGCACACGTGATGTCATGATCATGCTCGATTTCTCTGTTCGTTACCTAAAGGGTTGTCCGTTTATGTTATGTTGCCGTTAGAATAGCTAGGCCCGGTTACCGTGTTGACCACCTAGAGGAGTAGCTAGCTCACACATTTTGGGACTCGTATCTTGTTGTTGTTGTGACACGCTAGTGCCCCTTAGGAACCGAGTATGGATCCTCTTTGCTTCGAGACACGTGGTTGGGTTGCACTAACATACTGGTTGACTTTTGCATCCGACCAAGGGGTCGGATCTCATCCACATGTCACCTTATGTGTAGAACAACGGGTTCTTTGGTTGTTGAGCACACGTTGCGGGTCGTACCAACCCTCGGGTGGGACTGGGTGCACTCGCCTAGGCTAGGCTAGATCTCGTGTGACTCTAGTGCTAGTTATTATCTCTCTGTTTATACTCGTGGAACCTCATATGCTGTGTGCATGGTTACACCGGTTTACCTTCCTAGTACGTTGGAGGGAGGGCTGGTCATGTCGTGCCTGACCTTGAGACTACTAGAAGAGGCCACTGGGAAAGATGAAGGCACGGAGGAATGCCTGTCGGTGAGCCTGCATGCATTAGTGGGGATGTTGTCTGCAGGCAGATCGGTCCTCCCGCATGCTAGGGGTTAGTAGTTAGCACCCCGAACCCGAAATTTAGAAACCCTGCAGTTTTCCTTTACTCGTGGCTCTTCCTGATAGGGTCATGTGATTTACTTGGCATTGTGTATGCCCTTGCTGACACGACTCATGTGTCGTTGTCCCGACCCGAGGTTTAGGAATGTTGTGTGTTCCCCTCACTCGTGGTCCTCCCCGACAGGGTCGGGTGACCTATTCTTACTGACACGACTCGTGTGTCGTTGTCCTGACCCGAGGTTTAGGGATGCTGTGTGTTCCCCTCACTCGTTGTAACGGCCTAGGTTTCTATTCTGGTTCTCGAGGTGCTTCCTGTTCAGGTTCAGTGGTTCGGTTGGGCCGTTAGAGCTGTTTTGACCCTTAGGGGTATTTTGGTCTTTTTGCTCCCTGGGCAGGATTTGTGGTTTTTTAGGGCTTCGAGGCAGCTCCCGCTTTGTTGAGGCTTGTTTGTTGGTGGCTGCGAGTCCCGAGATGTTTGGGCTATTCGTTTGGGAGTTCGGTTGTGATTTGGGTTTTGGGCAAAGTGATGGTTGTTTGGGTGTTTCCTTTGGGATTCGAGCCCGGGACCTCAGTGTTGATTTGGGAGGTTGTTTTAAGTGAGATTTGTTGATTGGAAAAGGTTGCTTCAGTCGGGTCTCGAAGGAGGAAGCCGGGAAATGGGATTTAAGGATTTTAAGGATTTTTGGAAAATTGGATTTAAATGGATAAGTTTGAAAATGAGGATAAAATCCCCATTTTTCCCCATTTTTCCTTTTTTCCTTTTCTTTTCCATTTTTCTCTTTTTTCCTTCCCTTTCTCTCTCCTCCAACTCGACCCCTTACCTTACGCGCAGAGCTACCTGGTCGCCCACCCACCTTCCCACGCGCCTGCTACTCGAGCCCACCAAGATCAATGCGCCGCGTGCGGCGTCGGCCAGGTCCGCCCCATCTCGCCCAGCCTGCCCGATCGAGTCGCACAGTGTTGCCCAGGCCACCCGAGTCGCGTCGCTCACCTCTCGCCCAGCCCCGCGTCGCCCTTGCCGTGGTCCGTACCGCCTCGCACTGTGCCGAGCCCGTGCGCCCTATAGCTCGACGTGCCATCCCGAGCGTCCCCGAGCCCATCGCGTCGGGTCGCCTCGCGCGCGTGCCCTTGTGCTTGCCGAGCTCGCGCCAGCGCGCCATTCCTTGTGCTGAGCCGCACCACGCGCCCGGCCACCGACCACCGCTCTCCTGCGCCCTCGCCGCCCTGATCTGCGCCCAGCGCCCACATGTTTACGCCCGAGTGCCCGAGCGTGCCCTCGCGCCAGAAACCAGAGCCCAAAGACGCGCCCGACGCTGCTGCGCCCGGCCGGCCACCCACTGCGTCGGCTGCTTGTTGTGTATTGGCTTGGCCCGAGCCTTGTGGCTTCTCGGATGGTATTTCCCGAGTCTTTTCTTCGTTGGGCCCGGATTTATTGGCTGCTGGTTATTGATTTTATTGGGCTGTTTTATGTTTTTGATTTGGGTGCTTTATTTGATGTATAGGCTGTTCGGGTTCGATTAGAGGCTCGAGGATTGCTTGTTTTGCTTGATGATTTATTATTGTTTTTCTGCTTGTTCCAGGTAAGGATTTCTTACCGTGGTTGTGTGGACCCTGCGATATATCTCGATTGTGCCTTGTATGCTTGTTTACTGTTATGTGCATGATAGTGATAGGCAACTCTGATTGATTTCTTGCTAGCATGTTTGCCTAACTTTACATGTTAGTGCCATGCTAGGTTTGTTCTGCCAGCATGCTTGTGATTCCTGCTTAAGTTGTAGTATCATGCTAGGTAATGTGATTGTTGTCGGTCATTGCTTGCTAGCCAGGAATCATTGTTTTTGCTATGTACTCTTAGATAGAGTTGTAGGGTTTGTGATCATCCAGAGGCTGAGCGGACATAACGTACTTTGTCCCCAATGATCGGGAGTAAAGTGTGCGCAGCATAACGTATCTTGCTTCCCCCCCCCCGGTCGCTAAGGTGGATTTAGCTCAGGTCGGGAGTAAAGTGTGCACAACATAACGTATCTTGCTTCCCCGACCACCCGGTTGTAGACTTAGCTACCCACTTCGGCATAAGCCTAGTTTGTAGCCCGCTAGAGCGGAACCCTACCATCGGTGTAAGCCCGCCGGCCGGTTCTTAGCTTCGTGTCGGTGGATCATGCCGCACGCATGAGCGGCGAGGGCCTCGCGCTCGTGATCGCGACACCGCTTCCGAGTCATAGCCATGCGTGCACTGGCCCGCGTGGTTTGCCCTTAGGCCCCCGCATTTACGCCGGTTGCAGAGAGCATGCGGTGTGCGCGCACACGCGTTAGTTACCGGTTCGAAGAGCTCCCGGGCTAATGTCGTGAGTACACCATTCCTTCCGTTAGAGCGACGACTTCGGTACTCTCCGTAAGTCCAGCTTTAGTGCAAGGGCAAGGAGGCCCTTGAGAACATTCTAGGGATCGATGTATTCCCGAGTGACAGATACCTCGGTGATGTCCAGATTGGTCAGTGTATCCAATCCATTAGGCCGGAAGTAAGAGACTTCCGATGACTCCAGATCTTGTTTTATGAGCTCGTTGAGCTATGATCTGTGTTGATAGCTATTTGCTTGCATGTTGAGGTGCTAGATGACTGATGTATCGTATTGTACCTCGGTTGAGGATTCTTACTGAGTATGTTTATACTCACCCTTATTTATCTTTCAGGTAGCTTGGGACAACACCAGGATGGCTAGCGGAGGGAGCTGATTGATCATGGGGAGCCGCCGACACTCTGTCATTGTTATTGCATTGTTTATTCAGCATGTAGATGGACAGTAGCCCTAGGGGAACATTGTTTAAAACGTTGTTTAAATTGTATTGTATATTTTTATAGACACTGGCCAGGTTGTTTTACTTTGTTGGTTTGTTTTAAATGTAAATTGATGGTTATGTTTTAAGGGTTCCCCCTTCTCATATATTTTGAAAGATTTTTAAATATGAGCACTAAACCGCTTGTTATCATATTTAACTTGCATGCTGAGTGGGAACCCCGGTTTAGGACCATGTTTTGGGTCGGGTTCGTCACAGATTGGTATCGAGCACGAGTCATAGATTCAGTGAGACTAACTCCGCTTTGTAGGTTGTTGCTCCCATGATCATCAAGACTCCACGACCGCCAGTTTTTCTGCGAGTTCAATTAAGCTAAGGGTTAAGAATTTACAATACTTTTCATCTAGCTTTTATGCCTTGTGTAGAGTTGTGGAGCGAGACGCAGCGGTGTTCTCGACTCGTTGTTGGTTTGGGCTTAGAGAGCCATCATGCCAACTTTCGCGCAGATCTGCAGCATTTGTTGAGTAGTGAGAGCCCCAGTGTGGGCCAAAGATTTATGCTTTGTCTGAGATCGCCAGCAGTGTCGATCGCACCTGCAGGAGGCGAGCTTAGACTCATGTATGCCATTTGTGGCCCGGGGCTTGTTGCTTTTCCCTAGTGAGAGGGTGGAGGTGCTTTGTGCGAACCGCCAGCGGTGTGTTGATCGTGACTTTCAGAGGAGCAGACGCTTGGCATGTCCACCCGAGGTGTTGGACCGATTGTATTGATGTTGAGGCCGCGTCCCGTGGTCGTTTTAGACCCGTAGGCGCGAGTTGGCCCCGGCGCTTGAGTTGCCAAGTGGAGGGGGTAGAGGTAGCACGCCTCGCAGTGTGACTCATTGAGCAGAGTGTGCTCCACCATGTGAGATTTGATGGCGTGTCTTTAGCTATCGAGAGAGCGGAGACCCGCACGCAGCTTTAGCGCGTAGTGAGGGAGTCCCGGCACAAATAGCCCAAATGACAGAGTTTGTTTCAAAGATTTCCCCCGTAGCTCTTGTAGCCCCTGAGATTCTCGGGAGGGCATGATCAGCAGAGTTTTTGTCGATGAGTTTGTTGGGGTTGATGGAGCGCCCGATTTGGCAAGTGGATGCCTCAGAGAGCTTGATGTTTTAGAAAGTCCTGCTTTGCTAGTAGTAGCGCTTGGCCGTGTTTGAGTTTAGCATCCGTGTGTTGGGATGCCCTGCGCTGCTCGAGGGCGAGGTGTGTCGCCTCTGTCTTTGTTTGGTACATCGGTTGGTGGTGGTAGTCCCTTGAGAGGTGGACTAGCCGAGTCTCCACCACGCTCGCCCGATCGATTGGCAAGTTGCCGGGTTAGTGGCTTGAGGCGGATGTAGAGACATCTTTGCCCCTTGCAAGCTTCTTTGTTGTTTTGCACCAGCTTTTTTCTTTGCCCTCGTAGCTGTGGTGTAGTGTGGAGTTTGCTTGTCGTGGTTTGATCCGTTTGTGGATTTCAATGGGCTAGTAGAGTGGAGCACTCTTTTTATTTAGATGTTCCCAGTGTGGAACTAGTTGTTGCCACCCGAGGAGTTGGCCTGAGCTTCTGTTGAGCATCGAGTGAGATGCAGGAGTTGGCCTGAGCTTGTGTTGAGCATCGAGTGGGATGCAGGAGTAGGCCGTGGCATGTCTGTTGGAGGAAATGCCAGAGATTAGGCTGCTCGAGTGTTTGGACTCTTGTGCTGAGTGCCATTGCCCCGTCACTTGGAGTGTGACCTTTTCTCAGATGGGCATAAAGCTCGTTTAGGGCTGATTTGTGTTGTAATGGATGTTGTGCCTAATGGCACCAGGCTTTGAGAGGAGGCCTAGATTGAGGCCAGTTGGCACTGTTGTGCAGGTGGTTCCATGGCCGCCCAGAGTATAGCATCCCTGTTAGTCTTGTACCCATTTCCTGAGGTTGCACCTGTTTGGTTGCATAGGAGATCTAGCTCGGTGGTAGTCAGACGACTACAAGTATGAGGTTTTCGAGGGAAAGTAGGAGCTTTTCAGTGTCACCGAGAGTTGGGTACCAAAGAATGTTGTAGGCTGCTAAGAGCTAGCGCGTTCGAGTTCTCGCGCCTGTGTTGTGAGCTGGTGAGCCAGTTTGTTGGTAGCATGATTCGGCTACCCTTTGAGTTACCCTAGTATGTGTAGTGTTGGCATCGATGGATGCGTGATTGATCCAGTGTTAGAGCCATGAGTTGGATGGCTGATCGGAGCGTTTAGTGGCACATTGGCTTGAGGTATGGCAGCTTGGTATGGATATGCTCTTGTAAGATTGTGTTGGCCAATGTGGCTTTCCGTGGTGAGTTGACCCCGAGTGGGTTTGAACTCTTGTTGCTCCCTGGTTAGTAGTGGCTCTGTTGGAGGCAAAAGTTGCCCTGTGTGAGAGCCCTTGTTGGCATTGGATCAAGTTGGAGCTGTACACGCCGGTGTACTTTTGTGTAGCTCGTTCCGTGGTTATGTTTGGAGAACCACGAGGGGTTCGTGTTGAGGAACCAGTGTTGAGTCTTTGAGGTGTCAAGGCTTTGGTTCTTGGCAAGTGCCCTAGCTTTGGTTGTAAGGATGTCGTGCTCATTGCCGGGTTGTTGTTTAAGCAAGTTTTGCTTGTTGGTCCTTAGCCTGGTCAGAGTTCAGTTGGAACTGAACAAGAGCTGTGGTAGCAAGCCGCGCAGTTTCTGATCGTTATGGCTAAGAGAGTTGTTCGGATCCTTGCCTTGGGCAGAAGTTTTGTTGTGGCTGATGTTTGAGTAGGAGGATGACGCATTCTGTAGCGTTTTCGGTCCTCTTGGTTTTCAAGTTGGAGTTGGCCAGCGTAGTTGAGATGCTGGAGAGGGTTGTGCCCGTGTAGCCGGTTGTCTGTTAGATCGTTTGACGACCGTGTGTGTCAGAGGGTGATCGGAGGATCCCCAGGTTGTGGAGAGCCTCTCAGAGCTCACCTCCAAGCAGCGGTGTTCCTTGGGTGAGTTGCTTGCAGATTTGGCAGTCTAGCAAGCTAGTGCTTGTTTGGAGTAGAGTCCGGATTGGTTCCGGAGTGGTGGCTAGTTAGAGCTTGGTGTTGACCAAGATTTGGTTCTCTTGATTGTTTCAAGTGCTAGCTCGGTTCGAGCAAGAGGGCGTTGCCCTGAAGATTTGTTCCTAGTCAGGAGGTTTTGGGAGTTGACCCCTCCCTCGGCAGTTGAGTAAGTTCTGCTAGTTCTGGTTGGTGGTCCAATCAGTTGAGGTTTTCCTTGGGTGTTGCTTCCAAGAGAGTTGGTTGTTGTTGCCCTTGGGTTTGAGCTAGTCAGCGAGCATGTGTGATGTTCGCTGCCCTTCAGAGTTTGCTTGCTGGGAAATCGTTTCCCGTTGAGGAGGAGTCAGCGTAGCTCCTGAGTTGTGTAGTGGATCAGAGTAGTGCAGTGGTTAGCCCAGCGAGAGGGTCCCTGCGTTGTGTTGTTAGCAAGCGAAAGTTGTTTGTCCCCGCAAGAGCGGTGGCCAGCCAGTTTAAGAGTTGAGCTTTTGCTGGAAAGTTGTTGGTTTTTTGGGGTTTGAAGTTTTTCCCCCTAGTTTCCATGGTGGCTGAGTTGCACCATGGATGCCAGCCTCGAGTATATCTTTGGAGATAGCCTTGTAGGTCCATTTTCCTTGCGATGTTTCGAGTGTGGAGTTTCTAGTAGCAAGATGAGTTAGGTCTTGGCTAAAAAGGAGGAAGTCCTTTGAGTTGCCTGTTGGACTTAAGAGTTGAGTGGTAGCTTGGAGGCGAGCTTTGCTCGTTATGAGCTTGGTTTGAGTTTCTGCTGAGCAAGCCTTTCTCGGGCTTTGTTGTTGTGCTTTCGCAGTTGGCGATTAGCTGAGCCTCATTTGAGAGAGTTGGCACAGAGGTGTCGTGGCATTGGTTGGTTAAACCCTTGAGTTGCTATCCTCAAGGTGTTGCGTTGCTAGTGGCTGCGTGATGGTTTGGTCTTTGCAGCCCGAGTTTTTCCATGAGAGGAACGTTGGTTGTTTCCTTGCCTGGCAATGTTCTCTTTGGCCAGTTGCTAGTAGATTTGCATGGAAAAGTTTGTGTTCGGCCGTTGAGAGGCTCCAGTTTGTTGGCTTGGCCGAGTGGAGCATGTGCCTGGTTTTGGCCATTTAGGGTTGGCCGTAGCTGAAGTTTCAGCTTGTGCTAGTTGGAAAAAGTTTGCCTTTTGGATCAATCGCCAGTTGGTGGTTCGATTGTTTTTCGTTAAGGCTTTAGGCAAGCTTGTGGTTTGCTGGTCTCATGAGAAGTAAGAGTAGGCCGTTTGGTTTCTGGAACCTGAGAGGTTCAGTTGTTTGGCCAGCATGGTGTAGAGTTGAGGCTGTTGGTTAACAGCTGTGGGCATTCAGAGAGTTACGCCAGTGAGTGGCGTTGAGTTTTGGAGCTTGTGCCCAGTCTCCTAGTTTGCTGAGTGTAACACCGTAGAGAGGTGTTCTGTTTTGGATTAGTAGGGTTTTGTTTGAGCCCCTGGTTTGTAGGGCCTTCTGATATTCTTGAGCGGATCGAAGCAGTGGCCTTTCGGTTAGCTTTGCCCCGTTAGTGGCAGTCTGGATAGCATTGTGGCTTTGAGCCTTTGAGAACCCAAGAGGGTTTGGTTCTCGAAGAGGGCTAGTGTTGTCTTAGCCGAGAAGTTCAGTTGGTTAGGAATCAGTGGAGATTCCTAGAGCCGTTTCGTCTTAGGACTTTCGAGGACGAAAGTCTTTTTAGGAGGGAGTATTGTAACGACCCAGGTTTCTATTCCGGTTCTCGAGGTGCTTCAGGTTCAGATTCAGTGGTTTGGTTGGGCCGTTAGAGCTGTTTTGACCCTTAGGGGTATTTTGGTCTTTTTGCTCCCTGGGCAGGATTTGTGGTTTTTCAGGGTTTCGAGGCAGCTCCTGCCTTTGTTGAGGCTTGTTTGTTGGTGGCTACGAGTCCCGAGATGTTTAGGCTATTCGTTTGGGAGTTCGGTTGTGATTTGGGTTTTGGGCAAAGTGATGGTTGTTTGGGTGTTTCCTTTGGGATTCGAGCCCGGGCCCTCAGTGTTGATTTGGGAGGTTGTTTTAAGTGAGATTTGTTGATTGGAAAAGGTTGCTTCAGTCGGGTCTCAAAGGAGGATGCCGGGAAATGGGATTTAAGGATTTTAAGGATTTTTGGAAAATTGGATTTAAATGGATAAGTTTGAAAATGAGGATAAAATCCCCATTTTCCCCATTTTTCCCCATTTTTCTTTTTTTCCTTTTCTTTTCCATTTTTCTCTTTTTTCCTTCCCTTTCTCTCTCTCCTCCCGACCCAGCCCCGCCCACGCCCGCGAGCCACCCGAGCCCAACCGCACTGATCAAAGATCTTGTGCGCCGCCCAAGTCCGCCCGCCCGCCTACGCTGCCTGCCCGATCGCGTCGCACAGTGTCGCCCAGGCCGCCCGAGTCGCGTCGCTCAGCCCTCGCCCAGCCCCGCGTCGTCCTCGCTCTAGTCCGTGCCGCCTCGCACTTTGCCGAGCCCGTGCGCCCTGTAGCTCGCCGTGCCATCCCGAGCATCCCCGAGCCCGTCGCCTCGCGCGCGCCACAATGCTTGCCGCTGCTCGCGCCCGCGCTGCTCCTCGTGTCTTGCGTCGCGCGCGCAAGCGCCGCCAACCACCGCTCTCCGCGCTCGCGCGCCCTCGCCTCACCCCCCCACGCGCGCGCGCGCGCACCTGCGCTGCGCCCAGCGTGCCCTGCGCGCTCGTGTCCGAGCCCCAATGCCCGGTGCCTCGCCCGGCTTTGCTTGTTGTGTGTTGGCTTGGCCCGAGCCTTGTGGCTTCTCGGATGGTATTTCCCGAGTCTTTTCTTCGTTGGGCCCGGATTTATTGGCTGCTGGTTATTGATTTTATTGGGTTGTTTTATGTTTTTGATTTGGGTGCTTTATTTGATGTATAGGTTGTTCGGGTTCGATTAGAGGCTCGAGGATTGCTTGTTTTGTTTGATGATTTATTATTGTTTTTCTGCTTGTTCCAGGTAAGGATTTCTTACCGTGGTTGTGTGGACCCTGCGATATATCTCGATTGTGCCTTGTATGCTTGTTTACTGTTACGAGCATGATAGTGATAGACAGCTCTGATTGATTTCTTGCTAGCATGTTTGCCTGATTTTACATGTTAGTGCCATGCTAGGTTTGTTCTCACAAAGATGCTTGTGATTCCCGCTAAGTTGTAGTATCATGCTAGGTAATGTGATTGTTGTCGGTCATTGCTTGCTAGCCAGGAATCATTGTTTTTGCTCTGTACTCTTAGATAGAGTTGTAGGGTTTGTCATCATCCAGAGGCTGAGCGGACATAACGTACTTTGTCCCCACTGATCGGGAGTAAAGTGTGCGCAGCATAACGTATCTTGCTTTCCCCGGGCCGCTAAGGTGGATTTAGCTTAGGTCGGGAGTAAAGTGTGCACAGCATAACGTATCTTGCTTTCCCCGACCCGCCGGTTGTGGACTTAGCTACCCACTTCCCGGCATAAGCCTAGTTTGTAGCTGCTAGAGCGGAACCCTTCCATCGGTGTAAGCTCGCCTGGCCGGTTCTTAGCTTCGTGTCGGTGGATCATGCCGCATGATGAGCGCCGGCCTCGCGCTCATCGTGATCGCGACACCGCTTCCGAGTCATAGGCATGCGTACCTGGCCTGCATAGTTTACTCTTAGGCCCCCGCATTTACGTCGGTTGCAGAGAGCATGCAGTGTGCGCGCACACGCGTTAGTTGCCGGTTCGAAGAGCTCCCCCGGGCTAATGTCGTGAGTACACCATTCCTTCCGTTAGAGCCTGACTTCGGGTACTCTCCCGTAAGTCCAGTTTAGTGCAAGGGCAAGGAGGCCCTTGAGGACATTCTAGGGATCAATGTATTCCCCCCGAGTGACGGATACCTCGGTGATGTCCAGGATTGGTCAGTGTATTCAATCCATTAGGCCGGAAGTAAGAGACTTCCGATGACTCCATATCTTGTTTTATGAGCTCGTTGAGCTATGATCTGTGTTGATAGCTGTTTGCTTGCATGTTGAGGTGCTAGATGACTGATGTATCGTATTGTACCCCGGTTGGGGATTCTTACTGAGTATGTTTATACTCACCCTTATTTATCTTTCAAGTAGTTTGGAACAACACCAGGATGGCTAGCGGAGGGAGCTGATTAATCATGGGGAGCCGCCGGCACTCTGTCATTATTATTGCATTGTTTATTCAGCATGTAGATGGACAGTAGTCCTAGGGGAACATTGTTTAAAACGTTGTTTAAATTGTATTGTATATTTTTATAAACACTGGCCAGGTTGTTTTACTTTGTTCGTTTGTTTTAAATGTAAATTGATGGTTATGTTTTAAGGGTTCCCCCTTCTCATATGTTTTGAAAGGTTTTTAAATATGAGCACTAAACCGCTTGTTATCATATTTAACTTGCATGCTGAGTGAGAACCCCGGTTTAGAACCATGTTTTAGGTCGGGTTCGTCACACTCGTGGTCCTCCTCGACAAGGTCGGGTGACTTGGTGGGTCCCTGGCAGAGGTCAGGTTACCCCCGAGATAATGGTGATTTCCCTTAGGACACGGTATGAGACGTGTCCGACCTGAGGTTTGGGGAACTTTTGTGTTCTCTTCCCTCGAGGTCTTTGCTCTGGCCTTGGTCAGATGATTACTCGGCATTTAGCCGTAACTTGCTCACGGCTTGTAGGCCGCTATTTGACATTGTTTGCTCGTGACCAGCCTGAGGGCCGACCACGCATAAACGAGGCATTTAGCTTCAGTTGTCGTATTTTCTAACTTGTTTCTGTTTGCATGCTTAACCCCATGGTGGGGCTCCTTACTGGTATATTTCGATATACTCATCCCTTACATTTTCAGGTACTGGTCCATTCTGAAGTGGCTAGGCTGGGAGCTGGATCGATCATGGACATGATGTTGACATTTCCTTTCGCATTGTTTACCCCTGTTGAACCATATGTTTTTACGTTTTAAACTCTTTGAACTGCATTTGTTTTGAACTATCGGGATCCCGAACTTTGTTTGTATGTTTTCGAACTATTACCACCGTTTTCATGTTTTATGAAGTTTTGTTGGAAAAACGCATGTGATTAGTAAATTGGTTTTGAGGATTTTAATATGCATGCACCCGTAACACCCCATTAGAGTATTTTAGGAAGTCGGGTCGTTACAAGTTGGTATCAGAGCTTAGAGTCATAGATTATGTAGACTGGTTTACGAGGTAAACCGTGTGTCCATGATCATCAGCAGACCAGCAGCCACCAGTATGTGAAGTAGGGTAAAGTAAGAAGCGTGTTTTAGTAGTGAAAATATTTTTGGGTTGTCTTTTGTATTGCTTGAATGATGGTTCTGATTAGGATCCTTTTCGTGTTTGATTCTAGCTTCGTGATCTCTTTTCGTTATGTCTTCCTATTGAGGGTTACCCAGCAGGGGTTCCTCGGTCCAGTGGGACCAAGCCAAGAGATAGTTTGTAGAGGTCAGCTTCGCCTCAGCTCCCACGCCGGAGACAGGGTCTTCATTCGTCACTCAGAGACACGAGGTTTGCGCCATCACTACTTACACGCAGGAGATCATAGGCCAGCCTCCTTCTGTATTCAATCCGTTCTTAGCAGGGGGTCGTCTTGGAGTGTACACTCAGCTACACGTGGCTCGCACCTCTACTGTCCAGTATTCGCATCAAGTGACTACACAGACCGCTAGTGAGTTCGTGGTCTTCGAGAGTTTAGGCAGTGCAGTCGGGCATAGGCAGGAGTTCGAGTCATATCCCAGGGTTCCTCGTGCAAGAGACCACTTTAGTTAGGGGAATCCCGGTAGTGCAAGAAACCAGTCCTGTTAGAGAAATCCTGGCCAGAAGAGGAGGCATTCTAGGAGAGTAGGTGTCGGGCAGCACTAGAGTTAGAGGTCTTGTCGGGGCCATCATCAGAGTTCATCGGAGGAGGTGGCGGAGTGCCGCAGGTGCTCGAGAGTTCACCAGGGACCATGTCCGCCCAAGGTAAAGGTGTGTTGCTGGTGTGGTGAGGAGGGCCACTTTGCATTGCGCTGTCAATTGTCGTGTTCACAGGTTCCTTGCTCTCTTTGTGTCGTGAATTCATCTTTTGTTCTACTCTACGTTCTTTACCTTGTTATGCGTGCTCTTGATCTCTGATCCATGTTAACTAATGTGTTTGTGATTGTGTCCTATTTTTTGTATGCATATATATGTTTGTCGTTGATCCATTGACCATGTCGTTTGATGAGTCTCTTGATTGAATGGTCTCGTTTCCTTATGCTTGGTAAGCAGTTGTAATGTTTTATTTGTTTCTTCGAAATCGTATTACTCGAATTGTTGCATGGGATTACTACGCCTTTTCATTTCATAACAATCGTATCACTCAGTATTGTTGTTCACCATGATCGTATAATCCTGTTCATTATGCATGTTCATATCACTCTGTCTTGTTTGTTCATCATAATTATATGATCATGTTCATTATGCATGATTGTACCACTTTGTCTTGTTTATTTATCAAAATCTTATGTCCATGTTCATTCTACATGATCGTGTCACTCCGACCGGTATGTTCATTATGGGGGTATCGTGGTATTCGTCCGCATCATGACTGTATTGCACGATTTGTTACCATGACTATATTGCTCTATTGATATTTTCACGTTGGTATCGCTTCTTCTATTCGTTATGGTCATACCATTCTTATTACTTCTTCGAGATTTTTACTACTCTATTTGTTCATCATGATTGTATTATCATATTCTTTCCATCATGATTATATCTCCTTGAGCTCAACATTGTTTGCATTGTTGTATTTAATGTGTCCTTCTTGTTCATCATGATCGTATTGTGGTAATTGTTCTCACCATGATTGTATGATCCTATCTTTTCGTTGTGGTCGCATAACTCTTTGAGGTTATCATGTTTGTATTATTGTACTCATTCTTGTCCTATTAGTATTCACCGCTTATACTCATCATGACTGTGTTGGTATGTTTGGTTTCCATGATCACATTGTGTGCCCTATTCACCATGTTCGTATAGTTGTAGTCGTTCTCGTCATGGTTGTATTGCTTATTTGTTTTATTACGATTTCTGTGCTCTTTTTATTCACCATAGCCGCATTGTGCTGTCTGTTATCATGATCATATTACCATATTCGTGTTTCGCGGTGACTATACCACTCTGTCTGCTCGTCTTGCTTAAATCTTTGTGCTCATCCTTCTCGAGATGTCATGGTTCTGTTATGCATGATGATTTTATGGCCCTTGTATTGTATAAAGATTGTGTTGTCCTGCATGTTAATTATGATTGTACCACTTTATTAGTTATTGTGATTGCATTGTACTCTTAGTTCCATATTAGTTGTATTGTTGTTGGTTGTCTTGGAGAGTTGGAGTTGGTCAGACACGTGTATCCGACTAGCTACCAGCATTTTTTCTCGGTTTAGCTTTATCCCTGCTCGAGTTCCATGCCATGAGGGGCATGGTATGGTTTGTTGATAGTCACGTGGTCGAGGACTACCCTCGTTTGTTTCGCAAGTCAAGTTAGTTTGTCTTGTTGCCGCAAGGCGTAGAGCCTTGCTCATCAGGTTGCTTTGTGCTGTTTGACCAAGGTGGAGTTTGAGAGTGGTACTTGCGAGGCGGAGTTTGTTGTTGCACATTCCAAGGAAAAATTGCAAAGTAGTAAGTTTGTTTTGGGGAATGCGCAGGAAGTTTTAGGAGCTTGAGTGAGTGCCCCTCTCTTCATTGTGGTGGACCCAGGGGGGGTCAAGCATTTGTTTGTTCTCGGTGTCACAGCTAAGTGTGAGTTGGTTATGTTCTTTCAAGTTCTTTGTTAGTGTTAAAGCACCGAGACCTGAGTTCTCCCAAACGTTTCTTGGCACTAAAACCTTGCTTACCGAACTTTTGAAAGTTTTTGGCTTGCGCCAAACCAACCAAAGTATTTATGAGAAAACAATGTTTTGAAAAAATAAAAATAAAATAAAAAATAAATAAAAATAAGGACTGTAATGTTTTAAACCACAATGGTATTATTAACCCTGAAGATCCAGTTTAATAATTGAGTTTTAAGGTGGTGTAAAGTTCTAATTTGTTAAAATATATTTTAACCAACTGAGATTGTAAGCGTGTGGTTGAAAAGTTTTACCTCGACAATTTCAAAAGCAAGAACAAACGTTTTAACTTTAAATTAATGATTAGCAGTTTGGTGGACCTAAGTAACAATATGAGTTTTAAAACCATTTTAAAATTTTATTGTGGGTTGGAAAGACTTTAAACAACGTAAGATCGTTTTAAAGAAAGTTTTGTGGTGGCACCAAAAGGTGCATGAGACCACTTGGGATCCAAGTGGACACAAGGTGCAATGTCGTTTCCTAGGGTGTTGTGTCTTAAAGTGGCTTTCGGAACGAAAGTCTCTTTAACAGGGGGAACGAATTACCTTGATGATCAAGATCAAGAGTAAAGAAAACTTGTGATTCGAATCACTCCATAAGCAGTTTGATCTACACTACTTGAATGATCCTAGCATGCAATCTAATCACAAGAATTGCAAAGAAAAAACAAGCTTTTGGCTTAAAGCAAAATATGCTATTTCATTCTATTAAAAACAAAGTGTGTTTTGGTTTACATCCAAGATCGCTTTTTATAGCCTTCAAAGTATAACCTAAATCCAACAAATAAAACCTCTTAAGATGCGCAACCTCCCAAACATCAATGTCATTTTGACCCACTAACAAAAGTAACCTAAAAAAATAATAAATGACTAAAAAATGAAAATTACATAACTTATGGCCATAAATAGGAATTTGAATGTTAGCATTGTAACATCTTAGAAATATTGTATTTTAAAAGTTATTAATTGGGGAATGTTATTGAAAAGTTTATTTAAATTGTGAAAGCATCGAATTGGTTCAAATGGAAATGGTGGAATTAATTCAATTTTACAATTATGCAAACAAGAACTTAAATTGTAATTAGAATTGGGTATTTTGGGAAAACATTAAAATCACTTTAAAATTTGGGTTTTAAGGGTTTTAAAATGATTTCAAAAATGGAAAAGGAATGGGAATATAAATAGAATAGCCTTTTTTTTACTCTCTCTCTCTTCAATATTTTTTACTCCAGCCGACACAACCCTTCCCCCTCTCCCATTCGCATGCATCAGCTTCTCTCAAGCCAGTAAGGCTTCATCTGAGCCGCCCATCTTATGCCACGTGGCACTCACTGCTTGGCCATCACCCTCTCAAACAGACGCAACCCTTCCCTTGCGTGTCCTCTCCCTGCGTTTTGAGAACCAAGCAGCAGCATCGCCGACGAGTCCATTTTCCCATCTCAAGCCACTTCGACGTCAGCAGTGTCTCCGCCGTCAACCCACAGCCAGCCGCCGCTGTTCTCGGCGTGTTCTTCGTCGCGCAGCCGTGTACTGAGTTCGCCTGCGAACGAGCTCAGTTCCGTTTGGTGAGCTCATTGTTCACTTCTTAGCCTATTACTTGTTCACCTTCTTCTTTGGTAAGTTATTTCCTTTTCTTTTTAGCCTGTTTTCAAGCTTCGTCTCAGCTGTCAATGGAGTTTTCCGGCGAGTTGGCTTGAAAACCCATTTTAAATCCATCCTTTCTTAGTAGTTTTCGGGAGCTAGAGAAGTCCGTTTGCAAATCCGAGACCTATCCCGTGACCCTGAGACCGAGACCTTTCCAACGAGGTATGACCCGCTCTGTTCCGTGACGACGCGCCGCCGCTGTTGCCGCCGTGCTCCGGCGAGGCATTTCCGGGCAGTAGCTTCCCCTCATTCTCGTGATGTTAACCTCCTTTGTGGCTTGTTTAGATTGTCCATAACGAACGCTCGGCTTTGTTTTGTGTTTAGGTGCTCTCGGGTTTCATCGGCTCGGGTCGCCATTTAGCTCGTGTGTTTCCGTGGTGTTTTGGTCGAGTCTTCGGGAAGGTAAGGAGCTTCATTATGATTCGGGTTTGTGGTTTAAAGCATGTGAATAGTGGCATGATAGAAATTACGAGAATTGATTGTTGGATGACTTGACACATGTATGCTTTCGTGTTGTTATTCACTATTTGAACCTATTATTTTCTACTCGTGGTAGCATGAGATCGTGTATGGCTTGTAAATGGTTAAATCTCTATTGGTGTGTATTCTTGTGATCGTATCATCATCTCTCGTTTGTATGTCTGCTTGTATTAGTGATGAATTGCTTATCTGTTTAACTTGTTCTTTGACTGAAGTGCTTTGGGTTTATGTTCTATGTTGTTGACTCCATCCTTGTTTAACTGCACACGTGATGTCATGATCATGCTCGATTTCTATGTTCGTTACCTAAAGGGTTGTCCGTTTATGTTATGTTGCCGTTAGAATAGCTAGGCCCGGTTACCGTGTTGACCACCTAGAGGAGTAGCTAGCTCACACATTTTGGGACTCGTGATTGCATGATCGATATCTTGTTGTTGTTGTGACACGCTAGTGCCCCTTAGGAACCGAGTATGGATCCTCTTTGCTTCGAGACACGTGGTTGGGTTGCACTAGCATACTGGTTGACTTTTGCATCCGACCAAGGGGTCGGATCTCATCCACGTGTCACCTTATGTGCCGAACAACGGGTTCCTTGGTTGTTGAGCACACGTTGAGGGTCGAACTAACCCTCGGGTGGAACTGGGTGCACTCGCCTAGGCTAGGCTAGATCTCGTGTGACTCTAGTGCTAGTTATTATCTCTCTGTGTATACTCCTGGAACCTCATATGTTGTGTGCATGGTTCCACCAGATTACCTTCCCAGTATGTTGGAGGGGGGGCCGGTCATGCCGTGCCTGACCCTGAGACTACTGGAAGAGGCCACTGGGACAGATGAAGGCGCGGAGGAATGCCTGTCGGTGAGCCTGCATGCATTAGTGTGGATGTTGTCTGTAGGCAGGTCGGTCCTTCGGCATGCTAGGGGTTAGTAGTTGGCGCCCCGAACCCGAGATTTAGGAACCCTGCAGTTTTCCTTTACTCGTGGCTCTCCCTGACAGGGTCAGGTGATTTACTTGGCATTGTGTATGCCCTTGCTGACACGACTCGTGTGTCGTTGTCCCGACCCGAGGTTTAGGGATGTTGTGTGTTCCCTTCACTCGTGGTCCTCCCCGACAGGGTCGGGTGACCTATTCTTTCTGACACGACTCGTGTGTCATTCTCCTGACCCGAGGTTTAGGGATGTTGTGTGTTCCCCTCACTCGTGGTCCTCCCGACAGGGTCGGGTGACCTATTCTTGCCGACACGACTCGTGTGTCGTTGTCCTGACCCAAGGTTTAGGGATGCTGTGTGTTCCCCTCAGTCGTGGTCCTCCCGACAGGGTCGGGTGACCTATTCTTGCTGACACGACTCGTGTGTCGTTGTCCTGACCCAAGGTTTAGGGATGCTGTGTGTTCCCCTCACTCGTGGTCCTTCCCGACAGGGTTTGGTGACTTGGTGGGTCCCTGGCAGAGGTCAGGTTACCCCCGAGATAATGGTGATTTCCCTTAGGACACGGTATGAGACGTGTCCGACCTGAGGTTTGGGGAACTTTTGTGTTCTCTTCCCTCGAGGTCTTTGCTCTGGCCTTGGTCAGATGATTACTCGGCATTTAGCCGTAACTTGCTCACGGCTTGTAGGCCGCTATTTGACATTGTTTGCTCGTGACCAGCCTGAGGGCCGACCACGCATAAACGAGGCATTTAGCTTCAGTTGTCGTATTTTCTAACTTGTTTCTGTTTACATGCTTAACCCCATGGTGGGGCTCCTTACTGGTATATTTCGATATACTCATCCTTTACATTTTCAGGTACTGGTCCATTCCGAAGTGGCTAGGCTGGGAGCTGGATCGATCATGGACACAGTGTCGACATTTCCTTTAGCATTGTTTACCCCTGTTGAACCATATGTTTTTACGTTTTAAACTCTTTGAACTGTATTTGTTTTGAACTATCGGGATCCCGAACTTTGTTTGTATGTTTTCGAACTATTACCACCGTTTTCATGTTTTATGAAGTTTTGTTGGAAAAACGCATGTGATTAGTAAATTGGTTTTGAGGATTTTAATATGCATGCACTCGTAACACCCCATTAGAGTATTTTAGGAAGTCGGGTCGTTACAAGCATTCATTCTCCTTGGTATTTGTAACCATTCTAAAGTAAATTAAACTTTATTTAAAATAGGATGATGCATATTCCCATTAGTTGTTGCTTGACCTACATTAAATGAACCTTTGGATACACTTGAATTCATTTAATACAACTTCACTTTAGGTTGAATTGAACGTTAGTCTTCATTAATGAAGTTTGATGCATTCAATGCAACTCCATCTTGAACCATGACTTTAAATGTAAGAGACCGGCCCGAATGGGGCACTAAATGGGCCCTTACCCCAATGCATGCATTCAAAGTAAAGGACATTTAAACAGACATGATTTCGGATTCCAATTAAAACAAAACATTCAAAATAACCCCTTTAAAAACTAGACATTTTCCCCAAACTCGTCCCTGTTTCCAAGCACTGCTCGGGATAAATACATTTCCAAAGTTTACTCGATCGAGAGATTTACTAAAAGCCATTCAAAACCTGCTCGGATACAACATGCTTGGAATCCACAAATATTTACAAACATCCTAGGGCTTCGTGCCTGCTACATGCATTCAGGGAAAACAAAACACACGAGAGTCATAATACAAAAATCGAGTTGGAAGATCGGGCCCCATGATCACGGCTCCTCCTTCAGCATCCGGTCGCGCGCACCACGATTACTCCGGAAAACCACGAGAATAAGGGTGAGTAACGAATTACTCGATAAGAATCCCCAACCGGTACAATACGATATACATGGTCATCTCGATGAGCGTATGCAAGCTATGAATATAACACGAATATAGCACATAGCTTAGCCCACACTTGGGCCTCGGATGCCAACTCGGTGGCTTAGTCCTAATAAAATCATCACACATCCAATACATAAGTCGCCTATACGAGAAACAAGTCCCGGCCTCACCATCTCTTCGTCGGCGACGAAAAGGTACACCGCTCACAATCCCGAGGAGCTCTCCCGGGCGGCTGTAATGAGCGTAAGCATGCACCGCGTGCTCTTTCGCAGACTATGGGGTTGCCGGGTCCGAAGGCAAGTCGCCCATATCCAGTCACCACGCCTAACTAAATCTTTGGATCGGTGTCACCGACATAGGGTGTGAGACACGGACACGTAAACTATGTCACCTGAACCACCGCACTTGGGGCCAAGAAACGGTCGTGGTAGGCTTACACCGAAGCCGCCCTTGCCTTAACAGTGGCAATCGGGGCTCTTGCCAAACATGCCGAGGACATGCCGGTTCGCGGGGCGAGGCAATGCCAAGTCATCATCCCGACCGTTGGGGCATTTAACGATCGCCACCTCACCCAAGATTGCGGGGCCTACCGCTCGGGTTAGCAAATCCTCACGGGGTCCGTGGACGGAATGACTTGCTCGGCGTCCCCGTCATGGATGCAAGGTTCTTTATGCATCGGGCCGGATGATGCTATCTACCGCCATTCTAACTCCGCCTCTAGCAAACAACAAACAATTCCATAAAATCCAATACGTGCTCAATAAGAATACAACGAGCCTAGCATGCTACTACGAAGCAAGGAAGAAATGATACGAGCATGCCGAGAAAGGAACAACCTAGCATGGATTAACATGAGAATTAACCAAGAAATCATGCTAACCGGAATCAGATTGAAGCACCTAGCTACACATGTCAATAATCACAAACAAGCAATCAATCAACAATCACATATAATATCGCAGGGTCCACACAACCCCGGTAAGAAATCCTTACCTTGGTCGGGGACGGTTTGGCACGAAATCCTAAGTCGCGAACAATCTCGATCTAGCTACCGGGAACCTATCAATCAACACAAAAATCACACAATAGGCCTAAATATAATAAAACAAACAAGGCTCACTCGGGGAGCAACTCACGAGGCACGATTTAACGCACGAAACGAGCCGATTGCACGAACGGGCAAAGAATAGGGCTTGGCTTTGCGCTACGGGGCGCGAGGTCGGCGCGCGTGCAGCGTGGCTGCGCGCGCGCGCGAGCGCGCCGCCGCGCGCGCGGTGCGGCGCGAACAGGGCGCGCGCGGCGACACGGCTCGGCACGAGGACGGCGACACGGGTCGGGCGAGCGCGCGCGTGGCTCAACGGCAGGCACGCGACAAGCGTCTGGGCGCTTCTCGCGCGACAAGGGCGGCCGAGAGCTTGCTTCTGCGCGCGCGTGCGACGGCGAACAGGGGCGAACAGGGCATGAAGAAGACGAGCTCGATTCCGGCGATTGGAGAAGATTCGACGGCCGATTTATTGATGGATGAACTCCCCTACTCCAGCTGCACTAAAACCACCCAACGTTTCACCTCGACACGGCGGAAAATGGAAATCAAAAACAGGGAAAAAATGGAGAAATCGGAGGAGAAGAAGAAGAAGAGAGGAGAAAGGGAGGAGAACTCACCGGAGGATCGATCGGTCGAGGGAGAGTCGGCGAGCCGGGTCGGCGAGGGGAGGCCGGTCGGTGAGGAGAATCGCGAAGGAGAAGAAGAAAGGAAATGAGGGAGAAGGCTCTGCGAGAGCCGCTTTTAAACCAAAACAGGGGACAGACAAGCATACATAGAAGATGGCGCGTTTAGATTAACAAACGCGCGCGGTGGCTCGGCTGGCTGTGCCCTCTGCCTAGCATGCGACACGGCCCTGGTTCGATTCCTGCTCGACGTGCTATTTAATTCCCTATTTATTTTTGCTCCTTCCCAAGCCCAAACGTCTTCACCAAAAATCCCAATTCTTTTCAAATTGACTCATAATTATTCCGACAAATTTAATTTCAAAACCGGCCCTGTCGGCCCGACCCAAAATTACCAAAATGCCCCTGGGCCTCCCGGGAAGACCGAGATGAAATTTTCCGGGCCGTTACATTAAAACACATGTAGAAAATCGGTGCAACATATTCTAGAACTTCAACATGATTTATTAAAGCTTGTTGTAGCTTCTTAGCTCTTGGCCTAGTGATTGAACCTTGAGGCATGACAATAGATGTTCCTTGGTTCACATTAGTTGGATTGCCACAGTTCGAAGATGGATATAGTTGGATTACAACAGTTAAAAAATAGAGATAGTTGGACTACCACAGTTTGAAAATGGAGATAGCTGGAACTCATACATGCCGACGAGGAAGCTCACCTTTTATGGTGTGGGAGAGGACGAAACTCCGACATGTCGGTGGATGTAGTCGAACGTACTTCTTCGAAGGGGAGATGGCTCGCCTCTTATAGTGTGGAAGAGGACGGAACTCAAACACTTCGATGGATTTTTAGTTTGTCTCTTTGGGATTCAAGTGCATGATTTAAATGAATAAAATCCACTCCATAACTAATACAAATACAATGATTTTTTTTTGTAGACGACAATGCACGCTTACCCTGTTTCTTCTTACTGGGAGAATTCACGTATGGGGGAGGAAGATGGCATTTGAAAGGTGAAGCTGAAGAGAAACTTGGGACACTCCGAATGTTGGTAGACGTGCTTCATCGTAGGTAGGGAGAAGATGGACGGATTCAAGTGTTCTCACGGGGAAGGGAAGAAGAGCAACTTGGTCCCTCTGGGTTTCAGAAGGATCTGCACGATCTCAAATTCAAAAGGAGATGATAGTTCATTTATTTTTTTTAAAAAAAGTAGATGGTTGCATGTCGGGTAAACATTCAATTTCTTAAATGCTTTTTTTCATATCTTGTTCAACTCCTATTCTGTATCAATATGTATTCGTATGTAGATGGTTGGAAGAGATTTAAGGAGATATTTTTAAATTTCATATTTGTTTGAGTTTTTAGAAATCATTTTAAAATTTCATATTTCAAATCTTCAACCTATTTTTTCATTCGGTATATTTTGATTCATAAGATTATGATTTAAATTTATTTTCTATAATTCAATTTTGTTATTATTCAAATTATAGGGAGTTAGTTATTTGATATCTATATTGAGAATATTAAACATTTAAAATAAAAATATACAAAAAGGGTATAAATGTCATTTACTTAATCATAAAATTCTAAAATATTAAATGTACACATAAATTTAAATGAACACAAAGATTAGACATTTAATGTTTTATTTTAAAA
Organism: Sicyos edulis; assembly: GCA_036507275.1. Lineage (NCBI taxonomy): Eukaryota > Viridiplantae > Streptophyta > Magnoliopsida > Cucurbitales > Cucurbitaceae > Sicyos > Sicyos edulis. The sequence goes on from CM071850.1 coordinate 9,952,013, forward strand.
AAATTAAACATTTGCCTAATTGCCCCATTTTCTAACTATGAGATATTGAAATAAGTTTCATTCCATTCTTCTCCATGTCAAATTTTATTGCATTTTTTTTTAAATTTTTATATCGTTATAGTTTATGGGAAATTTTTAGAGTAACGATAAAGTACTGCTTTTTTTGTTTTATTTATATTCTAAAATTAAATTATCCGAGGTTGGAAGTTTGAATCCATAATTTTTTTTTTATCATGTCATATATCAATTGAGTTATGATTTTGTTGGCTAGTAAAGTGCTATTTGAACTTTGAAGTAAATATTTTTTTACTTATTTGCGATCTTGTTTTTATTATAGATTTTATTAACCGATATAGACTAAATTTTAGTTTAAAAAATATTGAGATTATTTTTCAAAAAAAAAAAAGGAGTTATTGAGACTAAATTAAAATTTTCTTACAATTATATAACCAAATTTATAATTTATTGATCATACACAATACTATTAAAGCTCCACTTCTTTTGACCCAAGGTTTCGATTAATAAAACAAATTTATTTTCAGTACATATTGGGGAAGGGGGGACAAATACCGATTCTCGGGCTTGAATCTGTACATATTGGGGAAACCATTGCGCCACTGACCCATTCGGTTATATGAAAACAAGTTAATAAACATAACTATTGGTAAAATGAAAATAGTTGTTTTATTTTTACTACAACAAGTTGGGAAAGGGGGATTCCAACTTGTAATCTCATGGTCACAATCACAATTTTTTTGTTTTATTTGATTTTCGAAATTTAATTTTTTCTAGCTAAAAATAAGTATTCTCATAAATAACATGATATTTATATGAGATTTTGCATGTATAACAAAAAAAAGCAAAATGTTTCCATCTATGACATAAAATAAAAACTAATTCATTTGTACCAAGAATTTCAAATTAAATTCTTCTAAAAAAAAGAATTTCAAATTAAATAATATCACTGATAGAATTTAATCATCATAAACTCATTTCTATCACTAGGTGATTGAATTTTGGTGTTGAGAAGAGGAGAGGAAGGGGAAGGAGTTGAGATTTTCCAATCCATGTTTGTTTTTTTGGATATAAACCTCTCTTCAATTCCTCTCCAATCCCTCCTTCAATATTACATCAAATGCTTTATTTATTTTTTAGTAAGTGTCACATCAAACATTTTCTAATTTTTAACTATATAATATAAAATAAAATATTTTTTTATTTAATTTTATGAATGTCATATCTAACCTCTTTTATTTTCAATCATATAATATAAAATAAAATATATTAAATTTATCGACTAATATAAATATGCAGAGATTACATTAAAAAAAATTAATATAAAACAAATACATTTTCAACATCTCTTGTTCTAAACAATAATCTTAAAACAAGTACTTCATAACTCCAAATCACTCCACTAGCTATCCCTCTTCAACTCTCTCTCATCTCCTCTTTTCAACTCCAAAATTCAATTATCCCCTAGTTGAGTTGAAAATCATGTATCAAGTATACACAAATTGTTGCTTTCAAAATTTTTACATTTAAGTTGGTTCTTTTATCAAATCTCAATATCAATATATATATTTTTTCTTAGTATTTATTAGGGGTGATAATGAAAACCAAAAACCGACAAAACCAAATCAAACCTGATTGATCGTTTCAAATTTTTCACATAATATTGGACATATTGGTTTTTATTTAGAGAAAACTGAAAGTTATTGGATCGGATCGGTTTGTAAAAACCAATAAAAACCGAACCGAACCAATATTGATTTTTTACTTTCATTTTTTTTATACGTTGCTAAACTTTTTATTGGTAAGTGACTAATTATTTTTATTTTATTTAATTATAAATTATGAGATTTTTTTAGGAAAACAACATTAAAATATGAATTGGAAGTGAAATAGCAAGTAAAATAGTTAAAAAGAATTAAACCGTAGGGAATAAAATTGAAAAACATTGAGTCAATGATTTTATCCTTTATCGGACATTGGTTCGGTTCCTCTTTTTGTCAAATCAATCGGATTGGTTATCAGTTATCGGTTTGCCCTAAAAATAAAGGAAAACCGAACCAATGGTTTTGTCTTTTGTTGGACATTGGTTCGATTTCTCTTTTTTTCAAATTGATTGGATCGGTTCGGTTATCTGTTTGACCTAAAATCGAAAAAAATCGAACCAATATCACCCCTAGTATTTATACATTCAGTCGATTTTATTTTTATATTGGTTGATCCAAATCAATATATTTAAAATATTAAACCAATTGATCCAATATTATTCTAAAAATTGAAGATTGATTTGGTTTGGTTTTGTTTTGTCGGTTTTAAATTTTTTTTCTTTCGCCCCTAGTACCCTTTGGGTATGTTTGGCAAAGAGGGAATGAAATTGGATGAGAAGGGAAGGGAATAGAGATGTCTGTTTTCCCCGCGGGGACCCGCTCCTAACGGGGCGGGGAATCCCCTGTTAGGTGGGGAACGGGGCCAGGGACGGGGGGAAAAATTCCCAGTGGGTTAATCAGGGTCGGGGACGGGGAATGTATTCCCCGATCCCCGCCCCGATTACTTTTTTTTAAAATATTTTTTCTATACTTTACCTCTTTTATTTCAAATAAAAATATATTTTTTGATGAAATTATCCATGCATTTAAGTATTTTTCTTTAATAATTAAAATTATAGTTGAAATTTATAAATATTTTCTAAGAAAATCTAATTATTTAAAAGTATTGTCCAAAAAAATGTAAAAAAAAAATTGCAAAAATTCCCGTGGGGACTCGATCCCCAAAAAAAAAACCATAAATTTTCTAGGAACGGGAATTAAATTAAGTGGTGGGGACGGGGAAGCCATTCCCATGCCCCGCCCCGAGGAAATCTCTAGAAGGGAAGGGAAGGGGAGGGAAAGAAAAAGAAGTGAGAGTAAGTTTTGGTGGAAAGAGAAGAAAAGAAAAGTGATAATAAATTTATGTTTGGTCGGATGAGAAGAGAAAAGTTTCAGTTTTTTTATTTAGTACTTTTTAATATAATAGTAATAATTAAATATATATTTTTTATTTATCAATGAAATATTATTTTAAAATAAATATAATTTAACTAGTTTTATTATTTAGCAATGCTATATATATATATTTTAAAATACAATCAAAACATAATCAATTTACTTATATGAATATACTTAATTGATTTAGAACTATTGTATTCCACCAAAATAAAGTATACAAATCTATATTTAAATTATCTCAAAAATAATATTTTAAAAGAATTTAAGTATTTAGAAAATTTAATAAATAATATTTGAATTTTTTATTTTGAGAAAATAATATTTTTATTCTTAAATTTGATGATAATTCAATATTTATTAATATATATTTTGTATAACATATTTTATTGTCGAAAAAAATAAAATAAATAAATAATTGTAAGTATTATTTTAAGATATTGTACATTTAAAAAATGATAATTATTGCAATTTAAAAGAAAGAAAAATATAAAATAAGTAGCGTATAATAATGAAATATGATTCAATACGAAACTTAATCGTTCAATAAATAAATATATATATATATATATATATATATATATAAAATTCTCAACACAATTTCATTTAAATTGAAGTCATAAATTATTAAAATACATTTTTTCTCTAAAAATACAGATCCATAAATAATTACAAATATTGTTTAAATAACATGATATATGAAACAAATAAATGGTAAATAATATATTTAAAAGAAAAAAGCTACAAATAAATAAAATATAATGTATAAAATGTCATATAAGTTAATGGATGAGTTGATCGATGATATTACCTAATAATTCTTGATTTAAGAGATTGCCCGATTCGAGTAAAAAAATGAAATAAACTAAAACATTAAGGGGTCATTTACTTTGAGGTAATCTAGATGACTGAAATCTTCTAATACCCGAAATCTCAGATGCTCGGAATCACAAATGTCTGACATATAGATGACTTTGTTTGTTTTGTAGGAATATTTTTTACGAATATTTGGTCATATTTAAATAACCGTGTTTCTTTTGTAGGAATCGTACTTGGTATGACGTAAATTTACCTAACATTCCAAGAATACTCATAAAATTCATATAATTTTGCATAAATAATTAAAAAAAATTATATAATACAATTGTTTATATTAAAGTTTAATTTCATGCGTATAACAAATTATAAATTTTTAAAAGTTAATTGTATGATTTTTTTTATGAGATAAGATAATTGTATAGTTAACTATACTTTTTAATAATTTTTATTTATATATATATATATATAATATATATATATTAAATGATAAATATAAATATATATTAAAAAATGAAGGGTAAAATCGTCAGTAAACGATTCTCTCATCATGGAAATCTTGTAAATCCATCAATTAAAAGGGCATCCAAATCTTGTGGAATGCCCTTCATACGGGAATCCTAAGATGCCCGGTAATGTCAAGATATCCGACATTCTTCAATTACCACGAAAGTAACATGGTAATCCAGATGCCCATTCCACGAAAATCTTTAATTATCTCAAAGTGAACAGCCCCTAATGGAAAATTAAAAAAGTTTCTTCTACATTCATAACCCTACACATTTTTTAAAATTGATTCGCACAACATCGACACCATCAAAATTAGTTATGGAAAATTAAAAAATCCCTTTTTAAAATTGGTTTTCTTAATTAATTGGAGGTAAACATGAGTTTGGTTGAGTTAGGTTGGGTAAGGTTTTCAATCAAACACAAATTTTTGAGTTGGTTATTTTTCCAACCCAACCCAATTAAAAAGACAACTCAAGGCTTAGTTTTCGGGTTGAGTTGGGTTGAGTTATTGAGTTCATAATACATTGCAAATAAAAATATTTTTTTTTATCAAATTAGTCATACACTTTACATAAACAAAATACAATCTCTTATCATTATCATATCAAGTTAATGAAATAAATTTAAATATTAAATATGAAAAATATTCAATAAAAGTCACCCCCTATCCGTCTTAGAAAATTTCAACTATATAATCTAAAATAAATAGATAATTAAAACCAACAAAAATATATTAATTGTTTTTTGTATATATCATGATATATATATTATAAAGAATTAGAAAAATGTTAAATAAATATTGGAAAATAAAAAATCTGTAAAAAAAAAAAAATTAACTAAATAATATATTGGGATTAGTTGGGTTGAGTTGATTTTAAGTGAATTCTTAACCCAATTCAATCTATGAAAATTTTATGATTTTGAATTCAACTCAACACAACTCATTAATGTATTTAACCCAACCTAACTTATAAAATTAGGTTGGGTTGGTTCAGGTTACTGGGGATGGATTATTTGAACATCCGTGATTTCTAATCCATCCTCCCTTTGCCAAATTTGTCCTTTGTGTAGGGTCTGTATTCTCCTTTGTTGAATTACGATCAATCACCTGAAATTGTAAAGCTAGTTTAGATCGACAGATATTAGAAAACGAAATGGTTGGCGTTTGGAAGTGAGAGTGTTGGGTAATTAAGAATTAATTACAGCGAGAGAGAGAGAGAGGGAGTTGCAGAAAAGAACGAGTGGCGCACACAGAGCTTAGAGAAGATGATGATAATGGCGTCTTCTTCTCATCTATCCGCCGTTCCCCTGCGCCCCTCTTCCTTATCCCACTGTGAGCACTTTCCCCCCCTTTCTTCTCTATTATCCGCTGCTAATTGTTTGTGGGTTCTGCTGATTTGTCAATTGCTTGATTGCCTCATTTTTGCCCTCCGTTCCTTTCACTTTTGCTCACTGTTTCTCTATAAACTTGTCTGAGTTTCCTTATGCTGTTTTCCTTCTGCCATTGTTCTTTCACACTGGCACTGGGTTGTAAAAAGTTTTCCTTCCAAATAGTTTCTTTCCACTACCAATTTAGTTCCTAAACATTAGTTTCTAATGATTTACTACCAATACCCTTATATTTTCTATCATTTAATCTCGATATTTTAGAATCATATTCTCAACAATCACGACGCAGTCTAGTGGTCAAAAGGGTCTTTGAAGTTAAGAGGTGATAGATTCAATCTAAGGTGGCTATCTGCTTGATAATTAATTTTCTGCTTAAGAATTAATTTTCTACTGACCCAGATATTAGTTAAGGTGCTTGCAAATTGACCCAGATAGTTACGAATATAAAGAAAATATGATATTCTCAAATTTATAAAATATGTTTTTTTTTAAATAAGGGTTACCATGCCCGTCCCTAGGCCAGACACCGAAGATATCCAAGTAGTAATGCCACAGGTGAGTCTCGACCCTAGGACCTTGAGGGGAGCATACCCTCAAAGTCCAAGTCTTCAATTGCTGTGCCACCCCTTGGGGACAAATTTATAAAATATGTTCAGATTTATATATGTATTGAACTCATTAGGGTTCATGTGTTTATGTTATGAGCTATAAACACTAAGTAGTTACATAACAAGAATTGACGCTGAATTTTGATAAGATTTTCACATTAGTGATTATACTTATACAAATTTGAAGGTAAAGAAGCTAAGTTGTTGTATACTAAAGTTTAGGGATAGTTGTTTCATACTGAAGCTCGAAGACTAAATTGGTACATTGTTGCTTAGTAATAAAAAGATGGAATCATTTACATTTTCATGTCTATGCAATCGAATGTCTAGCTCGGTGCAATTCTGCAGTACATTAGAAGGTTAAGTTTAAATAGCAAAACATGATGAAATGCCTTGGCTGTAGGGAAGTTTCCTGACATTTTTTTTTCTGATAAATGTACTAATCTGACATTATATTGCAATGAAAGCTGATCATTCTCTAGAAAGTTTTGACCCTCATTTGCCCATACTCAACAGCTAATTCAAAGCGTGTTGTACTTCAAGCAGCATCAAAATTTGACGATGAAAGCTGTAGTACTGGTGATTCAAGTACACCATCAGAACCACAAAAAGTAAGGATCCCATTTAATTATTTGTCTTCTTAGCTTTCTTTCACCGCAGCAACAGCCCATTCATGATTGTGGTACTTGCTTTAGTTTTCTCGTTATGTTTAATGATTTGCAACTAGGATAGCAATGAGTTTAGTTCATATTTACGCGTCCTTGCATGATGTTTATCTCTTGGCAGCTCTAATCACTCACTATGTATGATTGATTACAATACTTTTAATTTTTTTGAATGCCTGTAGTTGATCTTTGATGCATACCTTGCATCGGAGCCTTTTAGATTTTTGGATGAGTGGTTGACAAAAGGCTTGTAGATTTTTTCATCAGTTCTTGAAATCAATCAATGGAATATGAGAAGGTGCAAGAGCCTTGTAGATATTTTCATCAGTTCTTGAAATCAATCACTGACATTTAGAAAGTGGCTCTCTAATTTGCATTTTCCAGTCTGTGATATGATCTTCTAGTAATATAAATCTAATCTCTCTGTGACAGAATTGAGATGCAAATACATGGCTTTGTTCATATATCGTCTAAAGTAGATTAAATAGGATCTTACTACCAATTATTAATATAAAACTAATTTTTTTACTACAGGGGACTCAAATCTTGATCTCTCGTCGATTGTGCCTCACATGTCTGTGTTCATCTGTGCCATTGATAAAGGATTATGGGGGCACAGTGGCTGAAGCTGTTGCAAACACTATGGATGGAAAACCTGGGTGCCGAAACTGTGGAGGAAGTGGTGCAGTACTTTGTAAGCATCGCTCTTTGATTTGTTGGACATAACACCTTATGCTCATTGGATATAATTTTTTTTTCTTCTTTCATGGAAGGCTCGTGATTTAGAACTTAAAAGTATAAGATCGTACATTGGGTTGGTGGAGTTGGATTTATAGCCTTATAAGTTTATAACTTTTAAAGTTCAAGGAAATAAACCATTCAAACTAAGTGAAGAAAATCCTTTTGGAAAAATAGAAAGTAGTTAGAGAAATTGATATTAACTTTCTCTAGCATTCTTTATTTGTTTAATTATGTTTTTTTTCTGGCCAAAATTTTCATTAAGTTCTTCCTTGCATGTGGGAGATTATCGTAGAGTGTTAAAAGACTGGAATCCTGTTTCCCATTTTCTATGTTTCCCCATGAAAAGAGATGCTTGAATTTTGCCTTTCTAAAGATGTATATAAGTTTGATGAGAACGTACATGTACTTAATTTTTGTTAATTTCCCTGCCTTTAACGGTTTCCTATTTTTTTTAAGCTCAATTCAAACTTTATCTATCTGTGCTGCCCATTTTCCAAGAGATGCTTACTATTCTTCTTTTTAGGTGATATGTGCGGTGGTACAGGAAAATGGAAAGCTCTAAACCGGAAACGGGCTAAAGATGTCTACGAGTTTACAGAATGTCCAAATTGTTATGGTAAATATTCATCTCTATGTACAAATTATGGTGATCTCATTATCATCAATGAACACTGCCTATATTTGCATGCTTTCAGATTGATACAGCTTGACGTCTGCTGGAAAGTATTGTCCTCTTATGCTGTTTTTTATAGTCTTGAAGTGAACGCAGAAAAATTGAATGCTTATTGTTAATTTTGTCATAGTTAGAACTTAGCTGATGTTGAATGTTTTGAGAACACTGATTCACTATGTTCTCAAACAATCAATCATGTCGTACTTAGATGCCTCAAACAATTGTACTCAAGAAACATCCGTAGTTTATGCATCAAATCTTGAACTTCCATCTAAATTTGATCATTATATTTCTCCTCAATGCTTATATTGTAACTATAGATGCTTTAATCTATGATTGTTTGATCTTGTGAGATAGTAAGCTAACCTCTTGAGATCTGCTTGCAATGACCAAGTTTTGTAAATTATGTTCCAATTAGGAAAGGAGTGATTTCTGTTCCTTGGGCTTTCTTTGTTGCATCCGTACCTTTGTGTTATTGACCGACAACATTTGTGTTGACCGATTACTACTGGCACCAGAGATTTAATTTTCCATTCATATGGAATTCAATTGTATCAAAATTTGTTCTTTTTTATTTGTGTTTGTTCATTTTCTATCTTCATCTCTCTTTGAACTGATTTCATTCTTTTTGTGGCAGGTAGAGGAAAACTTGTATGCCCTGTTTGTCTAGGAACTGGATTACCAAACAACAAAGGTCTTCTAAGAAGGCCGGATGCACGAAAATTGCTTGATAAGATGTACAATGGGCGCTTGTTACCAAATTCTTAACTTAATCTCCCTTTGCAAAGTGGCCCATGGTAGATGTATAACTTTCTAATTGAGGCTTTTGTCGTGGTCGCTTTATGGCAGAGTTCAGTGAGTGAAAAAACATAGCTATAAGTTAGATGGTCATCTTCAATGCTAAATACAATATCAAATTGTCAATTAATCATATGTGCTTATACCAAAGAGAATAGAGCATGTACCACAAAAATCAGGCCAAGCATAGCATAGTCAAACCATATTCACTTGTAGAGTATGTGAGCAATGTGAATCTAACTTTCATTACAAATATGAAGCAGGTTATTGCAAATAAAAGAAAAAAAAAGAAAAGAAAAGAAAAAAGACTAAGAATCTTGATGGATTGTTTACAAAAAGAAAAGAAAAGAAATAACTACAGCTCTTTCAACTTTTGAGTGCTGCCAAGTTGTAGAGAAAACCATCAGTCACTCAAGTTGAATACAACTGTTCATTCTAGGTATTGTATTGTAATACCTCCGGTAATGAATAAATATCATACTCTTATGAAGCAACTAACTATCTCAACAAGCATTAGCTGCTTGTTCAGATACAACCTTTGATTTGTGTTGCAGGAGAGAAAGTCACACGAATCCCAGAAGATTGGATCGAGCACCTTGACGATGCTTGCAGCACAATTCTTCAGCATAAACTCCATCAGACGCCATACTAGTATGTATTTATGTGTATCACTTGTATACAATGCTACAAAATCTAAGCAGAATCATATTGTAAGCGAGCTTTCGATACTGATGTTTGAGCAAGCACATGATCTTTGAGGTGACCCTTTTTCCCCTTCTTTTCACTTTTATGAAGTGGTTTATTTGCAGCCTCATCAGCCTTGGAGACAATTTTGGAGACCGTAAAACAAGTATCTTCAAAGAAGTTTGATTTGTAGGGAATTGCACAACTTCGAATAACAACACCTCATTAGTCCCATATGCTTAAGACTGCCTCTGTTTTTGAGTCCAATAGCAAACCAACCCAGGCCGGCTTCTTCACAGCTTGAATCCCAACTACTTAACAAACATGAAACTCCATTCTCATCCATTTTCCAATCTATGCTATTTGTTGATACCGAAATTTGGCCCTTCGAGATCAATAGTAAATTTGGTGTTTAATGGGAACAATGTGCCGCAAAACAAAGAGAACTGGACATCGATGTGGTACGAGCCGAGTGACCTTCGATGCCCAAGTCAGTTTTTGAGAGAGGGAAGTTGAGAAGTATTGTAGTTCGGGAATATTGATAGCTTACCTGTTCTGTAACTCTGTCTCTTTTGGCTTTTATCTGAGGTCTCTCGTAACTGCTTCTCGCCATTAACTCTCCACTCGCTCGTGGATTCATGGCTAGAGCATGATTTTCGGTCTGCTATTTGGGGTAGAGGGGAACAACTCTCCACGTACATGTTGCACAAGTCGAAGAGGCTTGCATGAGCCCTCGAGTCCAACTCGACTCGACTTCTTCAAGGCCTAAGGTTGGGCTACGCCTAACTCCTTAAGAGCCTGAGGTTGGGCTAGGCCTGACCCCTCAAGGGCTCAGGGTCGGGTTGGGCCCTATCCCTACTGAGTGTTTGTTTCTTGAATTTGTGGAGGATTTAAAGTGAGTATTTACTAACTACTCTTAAAAAAACTACATTCAAATGAGTTTTTGTAACTACTCAAAACAACTTTTCATTTTTACTACTAAAAATAACTCCACTTTTTTGTCTTCTCATTTCTAATCATTCATTTCTAATTACTCAAAATAACTTCTCATTTTTAACTAGTAATTTTTAATCATTCATTTCTAACCGCTAAAAATTCATTTTTAACCACTCATTGTTAATCATTCTTTTTAAATTACAAAATTATAACTACTCATTTCAAATTCACATCCAATCAAGCTATTATCTCTAACTTCTTCACATAAAAAGCACATTCAAACGAGTTTATGGCTACAACACTTAATTTCTAACTACTCAAAATAACTCCTCAAACTACTCGTCTAAATACCTCTCTAGGGCTTGGGTTTGGCCATGCTCGAACCTTCAAACGCCCAGGTCTTGTGGGCTTTAGAAATGGCATGGGATCTTTGAAGGTCTCAAGTGAGTAGATGGATTCATTAATCGGATTGAGTCTATATTTGCTCGTCCACCCTCTCGTCTAAAATAGGATTGGTTGCAATATGTTTCTGTCAGGAGAGTGCTTTTACCAGTAGGAAAATCCAAATATTTATCAATTGCTTTATGGTATTTTTCCTGTAAAGATAGTATGAAGGCAACCCTCTGATAAATAAACAAGTATTGATACCAGTCTCACTTTTACTCACTATACTGTCTCAAATCATTCCACCCCTCCTTGAAAAATCATAAGACTTTTCAATCGGAGAAGTCTAATAAGGTAATTCAACTTTATCTCTCGTGGTTTATTATAACAAAAATGGTAAAATTAGTAAACCGATCTCTCTCCAACTTTTTCTACAATTGAGAATAGTAATTTCGATAAGAATAAAGTGGATAAAAAATAAAAGAATATTTCCTTTATTAAAAACTCTTTATCCCTCCCAATGTGGCCAAGATTCTTTTTAACAAATGATTTTCTTGTTAAATGGGAAAAAAAAGGAATGTGCTTCGCTCGTCAACTATCCGAGCAAGCTTATACACAACTTGGCTATTTTCATGAGATATGTCGTCTAATTCTACGGTATTTAGATGTCAAGAAATCTCATAAAAACTTATTTTCTATGTAAGTGACCACTATATATTTGTACCATAATTTGTAGATCTAGCTCTCTTTAACCAATAAGTTTCCATTCGAAATATGAAGGGAATTTGGTGGCTGCACCTCACTCATAAAGTCAACATATGTGGCACCTTTGGTGCCACAGATCTCAGTCCACTTTTTTTTTTTTAAATAAAAAAATATTAAAATGTATGTATGGCTTCATGGGTGGGGTGCAGCCTGGGCTGCGCCCAAATTCCCCAGTAGAAATATTATAGAAGCCATACACATTGTTCGAAGTATGTTATTTAGGAAGCCATAGAAACTGAAATTCAGAACTCGGAAGTAGCATATATAGATAAATTAAGCCGGGGACAAATTTCATCAAATACTGAAAATGGATATCCAACTAATTAGATCAAATAATACCAGCAATTGATTGCCACTGTTGGAGAAGAATTTGAAAATTTTAAAAAAAGAAGATATATGGCCACATATGGATGACATCACCCGCAGCCCGCACTCAAATTCTTCTCTTTGTATTTTCCTCACTGCGTAATGGAAGATAATGGAGTTGCCGACACTGAAACATAAAATTAATGTTAAAAAAAAGAGGGGAAAACAAAAAATTCCCTCAATGAATACAAGTCTTATAAAAATTAGGTTCCATTAATACGAAGATTAACAATGAAATGAATCTCTAAAACTCACAGATTTAAATCAAATCAATCTCTAGTTTAGGGTGAGTTTTGACACGGCTTATATTTTAAGCCTTTTCCATTTATATCTCTTTTTTACTTTTTTGGAAAGAATATCTCGTTTTATATTTTAGTATTAATAAACAGTAAACCATCCTTTACAAAAAAAAAAAAAAAAAAAAAAAAAAAACAGTAAATAATCTTTATTCTTCTGTTAATACTTTCTCAAAAAAGAATATAGAAATAAATAAATTAAAATTAATTTAAGAAAATTTATTTCCATTTCTTAATTTTATGGCGGAAATTTTTTTTCTAAGCAAGACCCAAAAGAGGCTGCATGGCATGATACCGTAATATATGTTGGGAAAAACATAACTAGTATATTTACAAAAAATAAAATATATAGCTTCAAACATAATATCGACTTGTTTTTCATTTTATTAATGTATATGAAAAGGGGTTGGCATTATGTTACTTTTATTTTATAATTCCCTTGATTTTCATTTTATTGATGTATATTTGAATGACTTGCATCATATTACTTCAAGTATTTTAGCATGCTATTTTCATAATTCCCTCCGGTATGTTTGAAGTAAAAATGTTGGTTAATATAGCTTATCATCTTTAATTGATTGATAATTTAACTTGATTCAATATAGTATAAGAGCAAGACGTTTCGCGATCAAACCTGAATCAACTTTATACTACAAAAAAAAAAAAAAAAAAAATGAGGGGATGTAATATCTACTTCTAACATAGCTGAATTGTAGCAGCCAATTACAGTCGCATATTGTACAACTGACTTTGAGAATATATATTTGCTCTCACTTCACTCTCCATATCCGCCCTGTAACCTTTAGCTTGAGTTCCTGCTCCTCATTTCCAGAGCAGAATTGTGCCATCTTCCTCTGAATGATCAATCCATCGTGACTGTCCCGAACCTTCTGATGGCTATCGCGGATACTTCTCGGTATACCTTGCCATATGAGCTTTCTGCCATTTCCACCAACTTCTAGACTATAAGAAAACTGCTTTGCATCATCATCGTCACCCATGAACCGTAGGAACGCCATGTAAACAGGTGCTGTTCCTAAGCGAAATGCTTCAAAGTGCAAGCAGAATTGCCTTCCAAAGCAGTTAAAAACCTGCATTGGAATGAATGGAAATCAGAGGACGTTGCATTGTCTTCCAAAGAACTCCATCCATACACAGATAGACAAAAAGAGATCTTACAGTAAGCATCCATGTAGCATTTTCAACTTCTTGGGGATTGGATTTGACATATCTATGGCTAAAGGAATATCCATCGTGCATATCGACCTCGTGATCGTCCTTGAGATGCATGACAAGGTAGGGAATGTCACCAGTTACAGAACATTCACCTCCAGCATAAGGGCACTTGAACGAGCGGTATTTACAGTTCTTCTCATGTTTAAGCTTGCTGTTGTATGGAAACATTTCAATGCAACCTTGGTTTTCATATACGCAAGGGAGCTCGAGCGACTCGGCCACCTTTTCCAGTGCTAGGCACCTTATGTTCCCGAGTTCATGGCGGCATGTAGGACAGCAGTTTTGAACCCTAACCTTGCAGCTTGAACAAAGAGTGTGGCCATTTGAACACTGAAACATAAAACTATATTAGCTGGTTTTCATTAGTGTTTCCTAAAATTTAATAACTCAACCACAATTCAATACAATGATTAAACAAAGTAGCCTTCCATTTTCTCAACAGGGTCTCAAATTACATGCTTTCCTCATTGGATGGATTTATCAAGGGCAGTGTTTTTCCTGAATAATTTATGGGCAAGCATTGTAAGTTTTGAAGCTCATCACAATTAGAACAACCTGGTAAATTGGAGGATGCATTAAATTCATGCAAACAGTACAATCAAGTAGCTCGTGTACATCATTACGATTCCTGTCAAAACCACCCATCGAAGCTTTCCTAAAAGAGGCACCTTTGATTTCTGCACGAGACGTTGCTGCTTGAGAATCTATCGACGCAAGGCGCAACTCAGTCACTTCTTTGCAAAAGCTGGCTTCAGAAGTTGTATGTTCTTCCCTGGACTTCTGCAGCTGATACATCCCTTACTCTTTGAATCCAACCGTATTCATGCAATCATCTCTGAGAGATAAACAAGAAGTGTGATTGCCAGATTGAAACTATGTTATTCAGCATCTCAAAAGAGTTACAAAACTGGTTTCGGGAACCAATCAATTTTGTAGGAAGATCAAATCGAGCAATGTGTGGAGTGACATTTATTTTCAAATGTGCAATGCAAATTGTAAGAATAAAAAGAAGATTCAAGACATAAATCTCTGGAAATACATATCAAGAACAATTAATCTATAATGCATATGGTTCTTACATACCTAACCAAATAGAATGCTACCATAAATACACCATGAAAGCAAGGTATATCTTATAATAGCAGGATTAGGACAGAACCTGATGGAAATAGAAACTATGAGGAAGAATCTTCAAGGCTCTTTTAAATACTTATCCATATTAGAATGAAAATTTACAGCATGGCAGCCATAATTGGATAGAAGAATCATTGTTTGCTTGTACAACAGAAAAGTGCGTTTAGGAGTTGGAAATAAAAGTTGCATCACTTATTGGCACAAGTACAACAAGCAACAAAACAAAACCCAACAGAAGCACCATTGTTTTTTTTTCTTTTCTCATGCTCTTTTTTGAGTTAGACATCTGTGTTGGGACAAGAATCTATGAATAGAAAAGTACAATACAAGGAAGCTAAAAGAAAACAACAATTTGTCCATCAAAAGTACTAGTTTTAAATTAAATCTACCTCATAACTGTGTCCCCAAGGGGTTGTGCCATGGTCGAAGTCTTGGGGGGTTTGAAAGTGTGTTCCCTCAAAATCCTAGTACCCATGTTCGAGACTCACATATGACATTAATTTATAGATACTTCCGTGCTCTATTCTTTCAATATTTCTCGATGTCTGGCCTAGGGATGATCGTTATTTCCTCGGGAATACTGGAGCAAAGTTCCGATTTCCCAATTTCAATAAAAAAAAAAAAAAAAAAAAAAAAAAAAAAAAATCTACCCTGTGTAAAACAGAATTGAGAGAAGCCAGACAGATTCACCATGGTTTCAAATGGTTTCACAGAACCAGAAAGCATCACACCAATAAACAATGTCAAAAACATACGAAAACTACGAAATTAAACAAAACCCAACAGAAATGAACTCGAATTATGAAGAATCAAACAACAGTGGGAACAAAACCACAAGCAGGCAAAGAAAGATTCATACCCAGATGGGAACAATGGGCAAAGAAACGCAGTGGGCAGAAAAGATTGTAAACCCTAAATGGCTGAATATTCAAATTTAGGCCGCTCAACAATCCAATAACTGCATAAATGTTGAATGCGATGGATTGCTTTGTCAGTGACACAGTTATGGGGGGTTTTTGCATTGGTCAAGAAGCTGACATTGCCTGCACGCAACGTTTCCAAATTCTTATTGTATAAAATTCTCCTTGACGATGAACAAGAGCTGGCAATGAATGAAAGCTCAGTTCTTTGGCCTTCCAAACAAACACTTTTAAGACTAGATGTTCATTTTCCACGTGGGGTCTGAGTCTTTAAGGGAATTGGGAAATCTACATTAGGGAATGGGGACGTGGAAACATTTTTCATAAGCTAATCAGGGCTAGGGACTAAAATGTATTCTCCATCTCCGTTTCCTCGACCCCAATTTTTTTCTATCTAATAAACTGAAACAATATTTTCTGATGTCAGACCTTAACATTCCCCTTATCGGTGAGCATAGCAAGCCAAGACCCAATTTCCACCCGTCATATACTTCAGACAACCAAACAAATAAAACATTTATTTAACATTCTTATTAATTATTAAAGTAATCATGCACGAATATACTTGCATATTTCTTTTATCGGGCCTCACACATATTTTCAAAGAAATAATTGTCCAAAAAATATATAAAAAATGGAGAATATGTAAATTTTAAATGAACTGTACTCTTTGTTCTAATTGGTTAGTCGTTACTTTACCAATTTACCTCATTTGTTATTTTTGTAGAAACTCGAATAAAAAATAAAAAAACAAATAACACAACCGCACAATGGAATAAACTATCTATTTATAGCCATAAATTTGTAACTATTTTGTCATTCAATTACAAGTAATCGTTTTACCACTAACTCCTAGTTTAAGACCCACTAATCATATTTAAGAGCCCATTAACTCCTAAATAAAAAAATCTCATTAACAAAAATTAAACAACACATTAAAATTAGCATTAAGTTTAGGAAAATCATACCAATTGTCTACATTTTGGAAATTATTTAGGTAAATATCTACTCTATTATTTAATTTAGGTAAATGTCTAATTCCACATTTGGAGGGGAGAGAGATTAAATTCGTTTCCATTATACCCATCATAATTTTCTTTTATTTATTTTTAATAATTTCAATAGAAAAATTTACTCCCTCCCTCAATTGAGTGATACACCATTATTTTAGGGAAGGAAATAGGCTTATTTGACTATTAGGCTTATTTGACTATTTGAGTGACAATTCTATTTTTAAATCAGTTTTATCATTGCCAATTTTTTCTTCGTTTGTTTTATATTTTTTTTATCTTTCTCTAATGGATTTTCTTCTTCAGTTATCTCCTCATTTGACTTTTTCTCTGTTCTTCACTAAGTTGCTTTGTTTCTTTCTCTTTGTTCTTCGGTTCGTCTTTTTCAAAGAGATTGTTATCGAGAATGGCTTCTTCGAGTTTGGATTTAAGCTCAATCAAATCTTTTCTTTCAATCTTCTTCAGATCCAAGAGATGGTTGCATTCTTCCTAGTAGGAAGAGCTTTTTCCATGGTGATCGGCTTCAAAATTTCATCCTTCACACTTTTCACGACAATTTTTTTCTTCTTCTTCAACAACAACTATCTTCAGCTCTTCTTCAACCTCCATAGTCACCATTGAAGCACCTTCAACCTTGACAATTCAATCAATTTTTTTATCGTCTGATATTACAAAGTCAAGTATGAGGTGTTATTGATTTATATTTTGGAGTTCTTCAAAGGTTGAAGTAACAAAGTCTGTTAATGGTACATAACGGTACGTAATCATGAATAAAAGGTGCTTAAAACAGAAGATACATATTCTGTTTTAAAGGCATGTACTCAACAGTACGTAATAGTGGTGTGCAGTCGTTTGTGCACCATGCAGTACCTTATGTTTTACTGTTATTTCATGGCATAGGTATGACCCAATACCAGACAACGTCATTAAATCTATATGTTATATGCAAGACTTTTCATTGCAATCATCATCATTATGATGGGGTACACAACAATATAATATTATTGCATTCATTATAATGACGGGTACACAACAGTACGTTCTGAGGCGAGGCATCTACAACGTGAGTGCAAACGATTGCATGTCACGACAGCGTTAATCGGAGAAGAGAGTCCCAATTGGTATGGGAGTTGAAAGGACCACTAGGGCTATTTTGTGTTGGAAGTATAACGAACTTCTAGAAGATGTGGTGAATTCGCCTATTTTGTTACAAAAAAAAAACAAAAAATTCGTGGGATTTTAATTGCAAGGATCACGAAGCCAACACAAATAAAGGTTTGTACTAGCTTATTATTTCAATTTTAGCCTTTCTATTCATACGCAAGTAGGTTAAGTACTATAACGTACAGTTACGACTACAATTTGGTTGTGTATGGTTTCATTAAAAAACCAATAAATTCAAAATTATTGTGTTTACTCAATATTAAAATTTTCATTTGTTTTTCAACAAAAAAAAAAATAATAATAAATTTCAACTATAATTCAATTTTAGTTTTTTGTCAAAAGATTTTAATTTCAAATAGACAAAATCTTGGAGTTTGTTAGATAAGTTGTTAGAGTATTGTTATTAATTTTAATAATTAATAGAAATAAGGGTAAGGTTACAATGGTAAAATATATTTTCTGTAATTAATAAATTTAATTTAAAAATAAAAAATAGATATAAACTTTAATCCTAAAACAAAGTAGACATTTGTTTAATTTGTTTGTCAAATGTAGACATTCCCCTAGTTTTCCCTTAAGTTTATTCAGCAATTTTGAGCTAGAGGGATTATTGGGTTTTTTGAGCTTAAGGGTCACTAACCACATTTAAGAGCCCACTAACTCCCAAATAAAAAATTCTACTAACAAAAATTAAACAACATATTAAAATTAGCATTAAGTTTATTCAACAATTTTGAGCTAGAGGGATTATTGGGTTTTTTGAGCTAAAGGGTCAAGCTATCATTGGGCCAATTTAGTTATCGTTTGAAACCCATTATCAAATAGATTTTCACTTTCATGTTGATTAACCCCTCTTATAAATAGTTACGTTTTGTAATTGTTTCTCTCAGTTTTTGCTCAAGTAATAAAGAAACCCTTGATTTCTTTTTCTCTGTTCTTTAATATTTCGTCTCTTGTTCATCGTCTTCTTCGTTGAACTATTGATTAGGTTTGTGTTTTACAACCTTGCTCTAGCTTTCTGCAGGATTTCATGTTTACAAAAAAAAAAAGTTGAAAAAAAATCTCGGCGGGAAACCCAATCCTCACTGGTGCCCCAAAGGGAATCTCGCCCAAATCCCCGAGAAAAAAAACGAGAATTTTCACAGGAATGGGAATAATTTGTTGGTGGGGACGAGGACGAGGAAGGCATTCCTCGGCCCCATTCCACCCTATGGACATCTCTATTCAGGGTTACTTGTCCTAATTTACTTTGCTCTGATGTTAGATATACTTTTTAAAGTTTGTGAATTTATCAAAAAAATATCAAACTTTCATTTACTTCAAATATATGCCTAAAAAAGCTAAAGACCAAGCAACATAAGTTTCTGACGTAGTGTAATCAAACATTATGAATTCAAATATTCTGCCTACCATTAATATTAAACTAAAATTAAAAGTATACCAACGAGTCAATAAAAGCAGTTGCTCAGCGGTATCAGTAGAACTAAGTTTAATTAACATTCATGAATCTATAAGTTAAACAAAATCCTCTTATTTTAAATATGGTTTTTTTAAAAAAACTAATCAGCTCTATATTAGACTTTCAACGTTTCTCCAAAAAAAAAAAAAAAAAGATTTTCAAATGAACTAAGAAAACGTGATTTAAATATAGAACACGGATCACATTTTGTCCCTTCATATTTTCGAGCTTACTTGAATTCGAGCGCACATGGTTATAAGTAACCAAAATGTCCACTTAGAAGTAGTGGGCATAAGATAGTATTACGTGTATTTATTTCATTGGTGGTTAAGTTGTTATGTAATTAGTTGATTAGATAAATAATTAGTTTTTCAATTGGTTAGGTTAGTTTTTAGTCTTTGACAGCTATTCATATTTGACTCTCTAAATGAGAATGAAAACACAATTGAGTTTTCTCCCAATTCCCTCTTCACGCGTGTTTTACGGCAATATGGTATCAGATGAAAACTGCTTCTGCGTGCTGATGTAACTTGTCTTCTTCCCCAAATCTTCTTTGATTCTTTTCTCTTCAACTTTCCCTCCCTCTCAATTGTAGATCCTCTTTGCATTCTTGCTTTAATGGTGATTGATCCTTCTTCAACTTCTTCTCATGAGATGATTTCGTCAACCGATTGCTCAACTCCCGATGATCGCCCAAACTCTGATGATCATTCTTTTACTAACGATTCTCAGAATCCTTATTTCCTTCATCACAATGACACGACCACACTGGTTTTGGTTTCTGATCCTCTCACTAATGAAAACTATGTCTCTTGGAGCCGATCTATGCTTCTAACGCTCTCCATTTGGAACAAGACTGGATTAATCAAAGGTACAATTCCTCGCCCTATAGGTGATCTTCTTCCTCAATGGATTCGCAATAACAATATATGTTATTGCTTGGATCCTTAACTCTGTTTCGAAATCCATCTCTGCTAGCATTCTGTTTTCAGATTCTGCTAAAGAGATTTGGGATGACCTTAAAGAGCATTTTTAGCGCAAAAATGGTCCACGGATGTTTCGCCTTAAGTGTGACCTTGCTACACTTGTCCAAGAAAATGACTCTGTCACAACATATTTCTACAGATTGAATAGTAAATGGGATGAGTACATCACATATAGACTGATTTGCTCTTGCGGGAGTTGCAACTATGGTGGAAACAAGAAGATTGCTGCATTCTTCAAACAAGAATACTTGTTTTGCTTCCTGATGGGACTGAATACACTTTTGGTCATGCTCGATCATAGATCTTGTTAATGTATCCACTTTCAGCAATCAACAAAGCCTTTGCTATGATTGTACAAGAAGAACAGCAGCGTGCTATGCCAATCCTGCCTACACCACTTGCAATCACTCTAGCTGCAAATGTGAATTCCTCGTCACATAATCATCAACCTCGTGATAGACCTATTTGCACTCATTGCAACAAGTTAGGACACACTGTTGATCGATGTTACAAGATTCATGGTTATGCGCCTGGTTATTAAACCTATGGAGGAGTGCGCAACCTCGGTCCTTCCAATCCCCAAACGATTGCACATGTATATTCAAAGCCTCCAGACTCTCACTGCACCGATGTATCCTCTGCTGCAACGTTAGCTCAGTGCTACAACATCCTCGCCATGCTACAAACTAATTTCTTCAATGTGTCCTCCGAACCTAAAATGTCGACATCACACGTTGCAAGTATTTTCCCTCATTCTTCTACTCCCTAACCATATACTTCATGGATTATTGATTCTGGCGCTTCAGCACATATCTGTTATGAGAAACATATGTTTGAGTCATTGGACCGTGTATGCACATCTGTCCTACTTCCCGATTAGCGTCGATATCAGTGCATTTTGCTGGTTCCATTGTCTTGCTTGGGTCTCTACGTCTAAATAGAGTATTTTACATTCCTAAATTCAAATACAACTTGTTATTTGTTATTTGCTGGATCTTTGCTCAACTCAAATGGTGTACGTGCTCGATTTTGTTCTGACTATTATGAAATTCAGGACATGTGAAGTTTGAAGATGATTGGCAGGGGTAAACGCATCCATGGTCTCTACATTCTTGACAGAAACATAACCTCTATTATAGCCTCTATGGCTGTTACTCAATCAGCATAGATAGAACTTTGGAATTCTCGTCTAGGTCATCCTTTCTTTTCCTATTTAAATTCTTTGAAACCATTATTACCTGCAACTAAAATTCATTTGCTAATTTTCTTTCCCCATGTTTTGTTTGCCCTCTTGCTAAACAAAAACGTTTAGAATTTCATTGCAATAATAAACTATCTGCTAATGTTTTTTATTTGAGTCACATTGATGTTTGGGGGCCATTTGACACCCTCTCTCTCACTAGCTATCGATACTTCCTCACCATAGTTGATGACTGCACCTGTTTCACATGGGTTTTTATGTTACACAGAAAATCAGATGTACTATCGATTGTACCTTAGTTCTTTAAAATGGTACACTCAGTTCGAGAAGATTATCAAGATGGTTCACTCGGACAATGCTCCAGAATTCATGTTTGATCGGTTCTTT
The DNA here is from genome assembly GCA_036507275.1 of Sicyos edulis. Classification (NCBI taxonomy): domain Eukaryota; kingdom Viridiplantae; phylum Streptophyta; class Magnoliopsida; order Cucurbitales; family Cucurbitaceae; genus Sicyos; species Sicyos edulis. Next base: position 9,974,134 of record CM071850.1, read on the forward strand.
AGGACCCATGGAGTTTTACATCAATGCACTTGTGTGTTTCGTCAGGAATAGTTGCAAGTCGAAGAGGGTGAAACGAGGTAGTTGAACGGAAGCACCATCACATTTTCAACATTTCTCGTGCTCTAATGTTTCAATCATGCACTCCAATAGCTTTCTAGAGTGAATGCATTCTCACGGCTATATACCTCATCAACTGAACACCATAAAAAATCTTACAATGGAAAACACCATATTCACTGCTTCACAACCACCAACTGGACTATATAAGTCTTTGAGTATTCAACTCTTTGTGCTATGCTTTCACATTAGCCCACTATCAAGCTAAATTTGACCCCCGAGCCATCCTGACTGTATTCATGGGCTATCCACCAAGCATCAAGGGCTATAGACTTTATGCATCCAGAAATGTCAGTTCTTTAACTTTTGGGATGTTATTTTTCATGAACACACATTCCCATTTCATACTGTCGTTCTTTCCGATACTCAACCTGACTACTTCTCAGACATTGTTCTCCCTCGACTGTTTATAGATTGCACTGAACTTGATGTGCAACATCAGCCACACCCTTCATTACCTTGAGCTTAATCCTCATCCCACATAAGTTCTGACATTTCGAAAGTCTCTTCACCCCCAGCCGATCCTTCGACCATCCTTGCCCATACAGATTTTACTCCCCTTACTTATCCTTCAACCATTCTTACCTCCCTTCCTAACATAGTCGTGCCTCCTCGACATTCCAACCGAGTGTCTAAATCACCTTCTTACCTTAATGAATATCATTGCAACCTCTTAACTACCTCACTCGAATCAATAACTTTATCTAAATTCCCTTTCCAATATCACTTGAGCTAAACCAACTTGTCCACTCACTTCAAAACATTCTCAGTCACAATATCCACACATTTTGAACCACGTTTTTACCACCAAGCAGTTCCCCATGCCCATTGGCAACATGCCATGGACAATAAACTATAAGCCTTAGAAGAAAATCACACCTGATCTATTGTTCCTTTTCCCTCTCACAAGCACACCATTGGGTGCCGATGGATTTATAAAGTTAAAACACGTGCTGACGGGTCTCTCAAACGTTACAATGCCAAACTAGTAGCCAAGGGATACACACAGTAGGAAGTGATTTTATTGAAACTTATGCCCATATTGCCAAACTCATTACCATACGTGTTCTAATCACCGTGGCCGTCTCTTTCTGGACTTTAATGCAATTTGATGTAAACAATGCATTTCTACATGGGGACCTTGTTGAGGAAGTATTCATGGAACTGCCTATGGGTTACAAACCTTCCATCATCCTTGCTCTACAAGGGGAACACTTGGTATGCAAACTCCACAAGTCTTTGTACGAACTTAAGCAAGCCTCTCACCAATGGTTCGCCAAATTCACCGAAGCCTTGATATCCATTGGTTTCACACAAACGAAAGAAGACTACTCCCTATTTGTTCGAGGTTCGGGATCTGAATTTGTGGCACTCCTTATCTATATAGACGACATCATTCTTACAGGGGCCAGCACAACCGTGCTCAAATCTCTCAAACTTGTTCTTCATGAACACTTAAATTAAAGGATCTGGGCAGCTTGCGATATTTTCTAGGCCTTGAACTTGCTCGGTCATCAGCAGGTGCCTTTCTTTCCTAGCGCCAATACGTAATGCAACTATTAGAAGACATTGGTCTCTTTGGAGCTAAGCCCGAAAATTTCCCAATGGATCCTAATTCAAAATTATCTACCTCAGATACACCCATGGTAACTAACCCATCTGCGTTTCGAAGGCTTATTGGTCACCTGCTTTACCTCATAATTTCACGACCAGACATTTCATTTACCGTGAATCACCTCAGCTAATTTGTCTCCAACCCTGCCCAATCAGACCTTTATGTTGCATACCACTTACTACGATATCTGAAAAGTGCACCTAAGCGTGGCATTCTATACAAACCATGCTCTTCGGTCCAATTACGGGCATTTGCGAATTCTGACTGGGCTGTTTGCTCGAACACGATCAACCACTGGGTTATGCATCTTCCTTGGTGAATCATTAATATCCTGGTGCTCAAAGAAACAAACTGTTGTTTCCCGTTCTTCAGCAGAGGCTGAATATCCCGCCATGACTCTCACGGTTTGCAAACTTGTCTGGTTATCTATGCTGCTCCATGAATTAAAACTCACAACGAAGTAGAGCCTCCTCTTTTGTGACAATGAAGCCGCAATACACATTGCCAACAATCCAATGTTCCATGAAAGAACAAAGCATATTGAGTTGGATTGTCACTTCATCAAGGATAAATTGCAAGATGATTTCCTCAAATTACTGCCCGTTCGAACCGATGCTCAACTTGAAAACCTGTTTACTAGAGCACTACCATCTCCTATTTTACCCACCTCATTTGAACGATCCGTTTATTCAATTTGTTCAAACAATCTTGAAGGGGAATATTAGATGTATTTATTTCATTGGTGGTTAAGTTGTTATGTAATTAGTTGATTAGATGAATAATTAGTTTTTCTATTGGTTAGGTCAGTATTTAGTCTTTGACAGCTATACATATTTGACTCTCTAAATGAGAATGGAAACACATTTGAGTTTTCTCCCAATTCACTCTTCACGTGTGTTTTCCTGCAATAGATAGGAATCCAATGTAACTAAGCATTAAAAAATGTGGCATAATACCAAAAAAAAAAAAAAAAAAAAAAATTCTTCCACATCTATTTGATTTTTTTTTTTGAGGAGACATCTATTTGAAATTGAAGATCGAAACATGCAACTTTTTCATTAAAAAAATATGTTAATTAATTTTGAATTAAATACATTTTGATGTATTCAATAAAAAAACATTTTGATGTATAAAACAAAGTTGAGAATACGGGAGATTTTAGCAATTTTGTTAAGAGTTGCAGATTTTCGTAAAGTGCAACAAACCAATTGTTATTAACAAAGATTGTTTTTAATTTTTAAAGAGTAAATTCCTCACAAGACAAAGGTGCTTTTATTTCATTTATCATAAAATGTATCATAAGGACTTTTTTCTCTCTTTTTTTCAGATAAAAATGCAATTCATTTCAATGAATTTTTTTAATTATTATTTTTTTTTCAAAACCAATTAAAAAAATTGCACAAATCTCCCCGTCACTATCAGGTTTGTGACAATTACATTTTTAAATTACTGATCTGATCGATTGCATGCTTTAAAGTTTGATAAATGTTGCAATCTACTTCCAAAGTTAAATTTGAATACTACAATAAATGATAAAATTGTCATAATTTAAAACATATGTTAAAATAGAATAACCGTTTTAGTATCGGTATCAATAGGAAATGTCATAAAGCGTTATGGGAAATTTTCTTTTTGTTACCGTTGATCTTATAACGAGACTTCCTTCGTGCAGGACACTGTTCAACATCTTTGTATTCATTTCTATACAATATGCAATCGTACTTACATACATAAATTGGTTCATAATTCAAATCTAACTCAGAAAATTTCTTACTTGCCTCGCAGAATCAACAAGGTATGCAAGCACTATCGGGATGCAATTCTTTAACAATTTCAATGACGAATCGAAAGATGTACTATTCAAGTTATTTATGACCTTATTTTGTATCAATTTCACAACAAAATGCAAAGTAGAGAATCGCATATGCTCCTTTCATCAAATCACCGAACGATGTTGATTGATCATTTTCTTCTTTATTATTTGGTGAAACATTTTCATAATTGTTATTTTTTTTCCTCTACGATCGATTCAATAGTATGACGAATCATGTAATTCAAAAATTCCATTATTTCCTCGTCGTCATTATGACCACTCGACTGATGCCATCAACATACTAGGGAGAGAATTTATTTCTATTTTTAATCCAATCATTATTTATCTCTATCCTCTTCATTTAACAACTTTCGGGTTCTTGCATCCTAAAGTCCTACTGGATTTAGACAAATAATCAAGGAGTGGCACGTTAGTTTCATTGTCTGGTGGTAATCCAGCTCATTACCATAGTCATAAGTTCAATTTCGAGAATCAATATTTGACTCTTATTTATTTGAGAGCAGTAGTACCCTCTGTGTAGGATTTGTCGTCAGTCTCCCTCCCCTATTTGTACAAAAAATAAAATAAAACTTGTTTTGATTTTTAGAATTTAGTTAGAATTCAAATACTTGAATAAAATAGACTTAAATTTCAAAAAAAAATTAAAATCAAATAATTATCAATCGAGCTAGTCCTCAAGCTAAACCTTGGATTTTTAACTTTCCTTACAGATTTGGATAACCGTACTATTGATTTGGAATACATCTCTCAAAAAGTATTTAGTGCCCATTCAAAATACTAATTCAAAAGCAGTGTAACAATTATTTAAGAGTTATAGAGAAAACACAAAAGCCAAATGATCAATCCATGAGAAAATCCACATAATAACTCGAGAAGTCATTGAATTCTTCAAATGGGAGAATGCATAACAGAAAACACAGAATAAAAACTCATCCAAACCCAAATTCAGTACGAATAAAAAAAAATCAGAATCTAGCAATTCTCGAAACGATGGAAAAGGTTGCATGTTGTGGCCTAACATCCAAATACTCACATCCTAATTCTTAAAACTGAAAATTCTAAGTACTCAATCACAATTCTCACATTCATCATCAAAGCCCAACAAAAATCAAATGAAACAAAGAAATACTTGAGGATTTAAAGGTCTTGAAGATTATGACACTACTATAAAACTGGGATATGATGATTCTAAAAAAGTATCACAAACGCTTTAGATGATACTTTTTTGCAATCATTGTATCGCACATCATTTATTCTCTTTAGATGATACTTCTGAAGAAGTGTCATTAAAACCTTTTAGATGATACTTTTCCACAATCATTATATCTCACATCATCTATTCCATATAGATGACACTTCTTAATAAGTATAATTGAAACTCTTTAGATGACATTTTTCTACAATCATCGATTCTTCTTTGATGACAATAATTTATTGTCACATAAGAACTATAAATGATATATAAAATTGATCATTAATAATTTAGCTATGACACCTAAACTTTATCATTAAAGAATTTAAATTGATATTTTTTGTAATCACTAAATATGTATATAAGACTTTACATCTCATGATATATCTTCAGTCGTTGACAAATATTTATTATCAACTATTATTCCTATTCGTTTCTATAATTGCACATATAACTATTAAAATCTGATCAAATATAAAAACTATTTTCATAATATTCATTTGTATATAAATATCAATCAAGGTAGTACTTTATACATGTATCATAAATATTAAATGAAAAATATATATTGTTCATGAGATCAATACATTTGCATTGAAAAATATTCATCGTTACACTAGAACAAGATGTGACTTCTTTATTAGATTGATCCATCTTTGTATTGCAAATAAGAATCCAAAAGTTTTCGCAACATATCTATCTATCTCCAATCACATTGGCAATATCTGAGATTAAATAAGTATTCAAATATCAGATACCACATAAATGATTTAAAATAAACTAATGAAAGGATAAACTAACAATGAAAGCAGAGGAGATACTTAAAAAAAAACACTAGCAGTGACTAAGTAGCTAAATGAGATAAATGATTAATAAAAATTACAAGCATGTTATAACATAAATAAAAAGCAAAGTGCCCATGTACTCCACAAGATATGATAATAGAAATTATAGTTAAGTTCTTTGAGATTAATTGATTTGTCTCTAGCAAATAAAAAATGAAAGATGAAGGAATAAAAAACTATAGTCAAAAGTTTGAGTAATTATATGATAACTAAGTTCCACATTTATTTTTATACCTGTGACTATGAGAATCAAAATGCCATACCTCGACTATTATCACAATACATATCACCTGTCCCTACACCATTTTAATGTCAAAGAAATTGAAGAAAATTGATTATACATCTATTGAACTTCACTGAGAATAAAGTTAATTTTGAGTCGAGCTATGTTTTCCATTTTTAAACGACCTTATTCAAAAGGTTGATAGTATAATTATCGAAACAAAGAAATATGTAAATATAAACATTGGTTGTAAGGAATTAGAGTAGATAAAGTTTACCTCTTTAACTTGCAAAGCATTCACTAGAAGAAAATAAACAAATTCTCCAATATATTAGCTTAAACAATATAGAAACGAGACATCAACAAGTTGATCAATAAAAAAAAAACTAGAAGAATAAGTCATTAACTAGTTGTGCTATTGAAACTTAATCACACAAACCAGAAGAAAAATATATGGTTGGACATTGTAACCCATAGTTTAGAGTTATACCTCCACTCATGATGGATCTAAGTCAAATTCGGCTCCAACATTTAACCTAGATAAGAACAATTAAAACAACAAAAATATTTGTAAAGGTCAAACATATAAAGTTCTAAAATAAGCACATGCATGTAAATATTGCATAGAAAGTAATAACATATTACTTAACAATAACATGAGATTTGGCAAAAAGAAAAAAATAATAACATATGAGTCTTCTTATTGATAAGAAAAGAACTTCAACCATCTACATTACATATAAGCCAAAGAAGTTTTTTTTTAAAAGCATAAGAAACATGTAAATATTGCATAGAAAGTAAGTTACTGAAAATGAAGACTAAACCTTTCATTTTTCTACTTGACAAACTCGACAACTTCCTGCAAATTTTTTTAGAAGTATCCACAACATTATAATGAAAGCATGCAAATAAATTAGAAATTTTAATACATATATTGATTATGAGAATGTATTGGTACCTAAGACAAACCAACAATTATTCCAAACCTATGATAAGACATGAGAAAATTGTACACCCAAAACAAGCAATCCCACAAATGTAAAGTATGCAATTTATTGGAACAATAGAAGTTTGAACTTTGAACAAAATCAGAGTAAATTCCTTAATGAAGCAATACCAATTCGAAAATTCGAAGAATACTAGTTTGAAATTTACCTTTTTTGCAACTTAAGCTCTACAACCTACTTCAGGCTAGTTAGAATCAATAAGAAAATAATATTTATAAAAAAAAGGTTAAAATTTAAAAAATTATGGAAGAAGCGAACCTTCATAATAAAGAAGAATCAAAAGAGGGTAGTACTTTCAATCTACAAGTAAACAAGGGAAACATATAATTAGTAAAAGTTTAACAAAACAAAACACATAGATATGCAAAGAAAAATATTAGTGAGGCTTTAAATAAATAAATAAAAACTGTAAGAGAAAAATATTATCAGCGCACTTAAGAGTTAAGAGTTATCAGAGTTGAATGAAGAAAAAAAGTCCACAAAATGGAAAGAAAATGTAACATCCCATCAAGTTAAAATCCATATATTAGTGTGCAGCGCACATAACTTGGAATAACAACATTGCATACTTGGAATGTATTGGAATAAGAAGTCAAGTTTTATGTCAAACAATTAAGCTTAAAAAAATGAAAATCACTTCGAACCTCTCCACTTTGACGTGTCCCCCCTACAAAAAGTCACATTTTTTAACATGTGGTGGTAAGTATTTCCAATATACTTATCCACCCTTAGGTAAGTTTTACTCAAGAAATAATTAGGAGACGTATTGATGAACTACAAAAAAGTAAACACATAGACATACCATTCGTTCTAGATTTAAAAAGAGGGGTTGAAATGTGAAGCTAGCAGTGTCATCAAAGCATGTACACACATTACACAGAGACTTCAAAATTAAGCTTAAAAAATATAGTTAATAAAAAAGATAAGCAAAAGACCATTCATACTAAATTTAAAAAGTACCTACACAAAGTTAGAGAAAAATGTAGTTAATAAAAAGATTTAAATAACAAAAGCATATTTATATAAGCATAAACACAATTCTTAGAAAGAATATATAAGAAGAGTTAGCACAAGACTACCTTGAAATTTGCTCGGTCGATATGCAAGTTTTACATTGACCGCCAAGTCCAAATATCACTCCAACTTACCAAAATATATGGCAAAGTATGCATTCTATAAAAGAAGAAGTAGAGGAGATCAAACTATGGAAGAAACTATAATTTTCTAGAAACATTGAGACGTGCATGTAAACTTAAATGTAGAATATATTTTACTTAATTTACCTTGGGAAACTAGCAAAAGAACTTGAGCTTTCTAGAGTTACAAAGCCAAAAAGAAAGGTAGAATTTATACATAGCAACTACAATAAGGGGGAGCACAAAGATTGCCTTATTCACTTAATGGCCACAAGTGCAACAACTATAAATTAACAAGAAGAAGCGACATAAAAATGAAAATGAAAAACACTTATTGCATGAGTATCAAACATTGCCTTTAAACTTCTTTCTGGTAGAAAAGCATATTGAGAATAATAGAGCAAAAAAAAAAAAAAAAACTAAAAGCTATCAAAACCACAATTGTTTAATGCATTACTAATGTGTCATCATGAATATGATGAGTAACATCTATTGAATGAGCACAACTAATAACTTGTTCCTCAATGCTAAATAATTGAAAATGTAGTTGTCTTTTAAAAATACAATAAAAGGAAAATAAAATTTAAGAACAGTACATGTTTGAATAAAACTAATCAAAGCTTCCAAACCAAGTAGTCATTTCAAGTGACAAACAAATTCTATGATTTTTCTTTTCCAGCCAAGGTTTCTTCTTCCTTTTCATATAATTTATTTTTCTTCCTTTTTTATTTTTTAGACACACAAAAGTAGCCTCCCACTTTAATGATGGACAAAGAAAGTTGATCACAAGGTAGAAGAAACCAAAAAAATAATTAAACACAATGAGATGAAGAAGACATGGAGGAAGCATATATTGATATGGAGAACCATGCTCGACATGCCCAAAAATATAACACAAAACACCTAAATGAATAGGTCTCGAACATGCCCAAAAACCAAAAACACCAAGAACACTTTAATTTCATAAAAATAGCCACCAACTTACCCAAATCCGAACTCGAACACGGCTTTCCAGCAAAGCGAGGCTTGAAATCGAAACGAAACCGAGCCCTACCACGAAGAACTCTTCAAAATGAGCATAATAACAAGACCCAAACAACAACCAAACCTTCAATTAGACATGAGATCGAGGTTGCGAACTTACCTAAGTGATAGATCACGACAACACGACACGAACATGGCCCAACGGACATGCGAGGCGGCTAAACCACGAGCACGATGTTGAACTGTGGCTGTTGGCGAGCGACGGGGGTTGTTAGGCGGCTGCTCACGAGGAATGGGAGGAGGTGTGTTGCGGCGGCGTCGGGGAGGTAAGATAGCGAGCGTGGGCTCGATCTGTGCAGGGGTGTGCATCGTCGGTTGGTCGAAGTCGTCAACAACGACGTCGATTGGTCGGAGTCATCAACGGTGGCGGCAGCTGCTTGAGGGTGAAGGGGGCTAGGGTTTGTGGTGAGGGAAAGAGAAGAAAGAAGAAGGAGAAAGAAGGGAAAAAAAAAAGAGAAAGAGAAAATGAGTTTAATTGTTTTTTTTTTCTTTTTCTTTCCTTTAAAACTAAAGCCCCATATTTTTTATTACTTTTTAATATCTCTTTTCAAATAATCCATAAAAACTCAATTGTTTATTTTTCTCTTAAACTTACATAAAAGTAAATCCTCTCCTTTGTTTTTACAAAAACTTGCGGCATTACATAATCTTTTTATGAAAATTTTAAAATTGTCATAATTTAATATAAAATATTTTTTAAAAATGAATTTTTCTATGACAATTGTCATAGACTAAATTTTGTCACAAAATCAATTTTTTTAATAAGGTCAGGAGACCACAAAATCAACTTCATAATATATATATATATAACAAAATTAGGGAGTTAATTATTATAAAAATTATAATTTAGAAGTGGTGAAAAGATAATTGTAACAAAATATATAAAGTTAATCTCAATATATATATATATAATATTTAAAAATATCAAAATTATACTTATTTTTCTAAGTTAGTTTAAAAAATTTATAATTCTACAAAAGATAAATGTAACATTTTAGGTTTTTTTTTTTTAATTAAACTTTCCTAAATGGTTTTCTTTTTCATTTAATTTAAATGAGTTGTTTTCCCCTTCAAATTCTTTAAACCAAAAAACTATTTATAATTTTTTTTCTTTAGTTAATAAAACAAAAATTTAATCCTTTTAATCATTTAAAAATATCAAAATTATACTTATTTTTCTAAATTTAATATGACTGAATTTCATAAATTTATGATTCTAAAAAAGTGTCATAAAACGCGCATTTTTTATTTATGACACTTTGTTGTGATGATAATTTTATTTTAATTACTGATTACTAGATGATTCTAATAAAGTGTCATAAAATGTGTTTTTTTGTTTATGACACTTTTATTGCCTTCCCTCATAAATTTTATTTGTCACAAGTGTCATCTAAAACCCTTTTTCTAGTAGTGTGGGGGAGCTTGAGAAAGCTGTAATCGAATGGCGACATGGTTACGTAAACACTAAGGAAGAATAAAACACAAACAAAATCTCAAATATAACTTACCCAGCTAACTTGTAAAAACTAAACTCGAATAACAAAATAGTAACTCAGCAGCATCTGTGTATTAATCAAGAGATCACGGATTCGAATTCTCCTTTTCCAATTATTGTAAATAATAAAAAAAAAATGCTCTCACTTTTTCTCTACAATTCAGAATGAAGTCCAAGTTCTTTCCATAAATATTTTCCACTCTCTTACTAAACAAGTATCGACTAATTCCTCACCACTCACATTCTGCACTTTTTTTATATATTAAAATAAGATTAAATAATAATATTTATATAAAAACAATTATGTTAAGATAGAATTTTATAAGTGTTTAACTTTTTATAAGTATCTAAAATTTTATTATATATATCTTTATTAAATATATAAGTTAATGTTCCTACATTTTAGTAATAAAATAATTAATTGAGAAATATATTATTATAATTGAAGTTTTATTGTTTTTTTTAAGAATAATTATAGAAGAAATTAGATATAATTATAAAAGATTTTTTTAAAACTTAAAATTTTGCACTTAATTTTACAAGGTAAACTATTATTTTTATTTTTGCTACTTTAAATACTCTTTCTTTTTTATTAAATTATAAAAGAACTTCGTGATTCAAGTAAACACATGATTAGTATAGATAATTTATTGTTTCACGTTCATTTGAAAAAGAACCAACACATATGAATTTCCAAATATATACTTATATAAAAATTGGAAATAGCAAAAATATAATTTGAATCGAGAATTAAAAGAAATGCAAATGGTAAATGGTTTTTTGTACTACAACAAATAAAAACATAAGAGAAAGAATAAACTATTTCCGACTTCTTGTTAAATAAGTATCTACTAATTCCTCACCATTCACCCATTCGATATTTTTTTTTATATATTAAAATAAGATTAAATAATAATATTTATATAAAAAACAATTATGTTAAGATAGAACTTTATAAGTATTTAACTTTTTATAAGTATCTCAAATTTTATTATATATATCTTTATTAAATGTATAAGTTAATGTTTCTACATTTTAGTATTAAAATAATTAATTGAGAAATATATTATTATAATTGTAGTTTTTTTTTTGAAAAATAAATATAGAGGAAATTAGATATAATTATAAAAGATTTTTTTCAACAACTTAAAAGCATATTTGCACTTGATTTTACATGGTAAACTATTATTTTATTTTTGCAACTTTAAATACTCTTTCTTTTTTATGAAATTATAAAAGAACTTCGTGATTCAAGTAAACACATGATTAGTATACGATAATTTATTGTTTCTCGTTCATTTGAAAAAGAACCAACATATATGAATTTCCAAACATATACTTATATAAAAATTGAAAATAGCAAAAATATAACTTGAATCGAGAATTAAAAGAAATGCAAATGGTAAATGGTTTTTTGTACTACAACAAATAAAAAACATAAGAGAAAGAATAAACTTTCAAGTACTTTATCTTAAACTAAAAAAAATTAAGGAAGAAAAAGAAAATCAAATCAAATCAAAATCAAAGTTGGATTAAGTTATGCAATAAAAATAGTAAGAAGAAGTAATTTTGGTACAATTTCAAGTACTAATTATTTAAACTATAGAATAAATTCATTATTCAAATACACTCATGATTCGTATACATTGATTTATTCTTCCACATCAAATTATCAAGAATTTTAAAATCTATTCATTTGAAAAATAACCAAAATATATGAATGTCCAGATATATGTTTATACAAAAAATGTAAATAAAAAAAAAAAAACAGAAATATAATCTAAATCGAGAATGAAAAGAAAAATAAATGGTAAATGTTATTTGGTAATAAAAAAAAACATAAGAGAAAGAAACAACATTCAAATATTTTTTCTTAAACTATCACAGAAACCTTCTAAAAAAAATCAAAATAAAAGTGGGATTAAATTATGTAACAAAATTAGTAAGGTAAAGCAATTTTTGTATAACTTCAGGTACTATTTTCTTAAACAATACAATAACTTTCTAATTCAAGTATTCATGATTCATATATGGGTGACACATTAAATTATCAAGAATCTTACAATCCATTCATTTGCAAAATTAACCAAAATATATAAATGCTAAACATATGTTTATATAAAAATTAGAAATAGAAATAAAATAAATAAATAAATGTAATCCAAAAAGAGAATAAAGAAGAAAAAATATAGAGTAAATGTTATTTGGTAATAAAAAAAAGGCATAAGATAAAGAAATGATCTTCTAGTATTTTTTTTTTTAAATTACAAAGAAACATACTTTGTACAAAAAAAATCAAGATAAAAGTTGAATGAAGTAATGTAAGAAAAAGCAATGCATGAATAATGAATAATAAGATACACCCAAACATAAGAGAAAATTTAAACTTTTGCTAAAATCTTACCAATTAACAAGATTTGTATATGTTTCTGCACTATCCACTTCAACTTGCCATTCTTTGTAATTCATTAATTGAGATGAAGAATCAAAATATATGAACTAAAAAATGTTTGAATAAAATTTTGAAATAAGAATAATAAATAAAAAATATAAAATGGTATTTGATTGTTAACCTATGAAATGCGTATATTTATAAGGGAAATTGTAGTAACTAGACCACATTCGAAAAATATTTACAAATATAAGCGCCAAAGTTTGTTTTTTGCAAAGTTAATTTTTTAATAAAAAATCGTAATTATTAATTTTTCCTTAACACCATTTAGTCGTTCCTCACATTTAATACTTAATTTTTTAATTACAACACTCATTTTGCATATTTACCATTATTTTAAAACACACCATATTTAATTGTCAACCCTTTTAATGTAAAGAGATTTTAATTTTTTTTTTTCATTTATCTCTCATCTTTATTTCTATTCATTTTTTCATTTAGTTTTCTTCCTCCATTCTCCATTCCTCCATTTTCGTTTCTTCAGTTCAATTCATTCTCTCTTTTCACATTCAGGTCACCATGTAAAACATAAATTTTCGTTGACCACAAAGCTTTGACCGGACAGTATAATCATACGACTTCAGTCATCTCCTCTCAATAATCTTCGTTTTTCACAGTATTTGTATTACATTTTTTTTCCTTATTCATCACCATTAGCATATTACTGTTCATTTCAGTATAATCGTGATCCAATATGTTTTAAATTGTTCAGTATCACATGTTTTATTCATATTATGTCATTTATGTACATTTAATTAATTTATTTCCAGTCTTTAGAATGTCAAAAATCATGTTTAGAAATGCAGTAAAACCATATGTAGAATAGTAGTATCTTCGTACTTTCCAATCCATATTGTGGTATAATTAACTGTATACACATCTACAAAACTGTATAATTGAGTATATATCGTATGTTCGCACGTTCTCAATTTCTATATAGCCGAAGAAATTGTATAATTGAGTATATACCATATGTTCATACTATGTTTTTAGGTTAGTTATAATTTACATCTTCTCTTTATAGGTTCATAAATTATTCCATTTGAAATTACACATAGTGTTTTTTACAATGTCAATATTCCTGTTTAAAAATGTATTAAAATCACATGTAAGACAGTATAATCTACGTACTAAAATGTCCAGGTCCTAGTATACTTGAGTATAATCTACGGTAATTTTCTATGTACTGTTATATTATTGTATAAAATATACAATACTCTACTTGTTTCATTATTTTATTCTACATTCTATATAACTTACATGATACATTTATGGTTTATTATTCATTCTATTCATATCTAATACATTTTTCGTACTCATATTACTATTCATTGCATTTCCATTCCGCAATATAGTATGTTTATACATGTATATTATACGACTTATAATATAGAACAGTATTGTTTGGACATTTTTGTAATAATATACAACGTTTTCTTATAAGTTCAACAAGCATCCCAATCCGTATTGCACATAGTGGTCAATATGATGAAAATGAGATGTATCATAATCATGAAGTAGCTGAAGAGTGTCGCATAAATATTAAGGAGCGCATTCACTCAATGATGGTTTTACATAACGGTTTTTTTTATGACGAACACTTTCAGTTTCAATTTTGTAACTCATGAGACCTCTTTTTATTTACTATTGATATCACTTTGCAAAGTAATTTTGTGTGAAGTTGTTCCAACACTATGAGTTTCTATCAATTCACAAATATTACGTATATTATTTCTCAATGTTTTACTATATGGTATCGTACATTCACAATTACTTGTTCGTTGTCACAAACATATTAAATCACATTACAAGTATCTATATCAGCAAATTAAACACTTTTTAAAAAACACAAAAATTTAAAATACATTATGGTACATGATATATTATGGTTGTACCGTATATACCAAGTTATTTCAATATTCTATGGTTATCAAACGTGTTCTGATTTCAATTAACAAAATTTAATTAACGTTCAACAGCTCATACAATCTATTTATGAATAAAACTACTAAAATCAAATAACATGTACATTTCTAACTATACTATATATAAATCATAACTGTACCTCTAACAATGTATTGTCACCACTTTCATTATGAAATTAATGCACCATAAATTGGCGGTTTCTGGTTTGGAATGTGAGACGAATTTTCTTTTTTAAACTTTCTTCCTACATATGATGGTATAATCTTCTTATATCTTAATAATGTACCGTATAAAATTTATAACTTAAGGACTATGTTGTTTTGGTTGTTGTGTTACTTGTTCGATTAGTATTTTAAATTCTAACATCTTTATGTATCCACAAAACCGACTAAAAAAATTAACCATCATAAACATATAGGATAGACGTTGGCATTTTCTTCTGAATGGACCATATAAAATAGGTCATTTCAGTACTGTATTGTTATGATAAGTGTTATAACCCATTAAACAAAATTGTTTGTTCAACCGTATATGTATGAAAAAAATAATATTATGCATAGTTTCTTTTTTACAGATTTTTCAGAATAAATGACCACAATTTTTGGAATAAATGGCTACAATTTTTGTAATGACCCGACTTCCTAAATATACTCTAATGGGGTGTTACGGGTGCATGCATATTAAAATCCTCAAAATCGATTTAACAACCACATGCGTTTTCCAACAAAGTCTCATAAAAACATGAAATGGTACTAATAGTTCGAAAACATACAAAACATGATCATGGACACGGTGTCGACATTTCATTTCTGCATCATTTACTTTTGTCAAACCTTATGTTTTACGTTTTAAACTCTGCTAAACTATCTTTTCTTTTGAACTATCGAGATCCCAGACTCTATTTTGCATGTTTTCGAACTATTAGTACCGTTTCATATTTTTATAAGACTTTGTTGGAAAACGCATGTGGTTGTTAAATCGATTTCGAGGATTTTAATATGCATGCACCCGTAATACCCCATTAGAGTATATTTAGGAAGTCGGGTCGTTACAAGTTGGTATCAAAGCTTAGAGTCATAGATTCTGTAGACTGGTTTACGAGGTAAACCGTGTGTCCATGATCATCAGCAGACCAGCAGCCCCTAGGTATGTGAAATAGGGTAAAGTAAGAAACATGTTTTAGTTGTGAAAGTGTTTTTGGGTTGTCTTTTGTATTGCTTGATTGTGGGTCCTGATCAGGATCCTTTTGTGTTCGATTTCAGCTTCGTGATCTTCCTCTCCTTATGCGTTCTGAGGGAGAGTTACCCAGCGGGGATTCCTCGGTCCAGTGGGGCCAAGCCAGGAGAGAGTTTGTAGAGCCTCGATCGCCTCAGCTGCCGCGCTAGAGACAGGGGCTCCCTTTGTTGCTCAGAGGCAGGAGTTCCAGACCGTCACCACTTACACACAGGAGACCATAGTCCAACCCCTTTCTACATCCGATTTGAGCTTAATAGGGGGTCTGCATGGAGTTTACTCTCAGCTACACGTGGCTCGCACCTCTACTATCCAGTATTTGCATCAAGTGACCACGCAGACCGCTAGTCAGTTCGTGGCCTTCGGAAGATCAAGCAGTGCAGTCGGGCACAGGCAGGAGTTTGAGTCACACCCTGGGGTTCCCCGTGCAAGGAACTAGTTTGACCAGAGGGACCCCGACCCGTCGAGGAGGCGTTCTAGGAGAATAGGTCCTGGAAAGCATGAGAGGTAGAGGTCTCATCGAGGCCGTCACCAGGGTTCTTCGGACGAGGTGCAAGAGTGTCGTAGGTGCTCAAGAGTTCATTAGGGTCTTTGTCCGCCCAAGGTGAAGGTGTGCTATCGGTGTGGCCAGGCGGGCCACTTTGCAGTGCGTTGTCAAATGCCGTATTCCATAGGGGAGCCTTCACGCGCATCGCCAAGCCGGGCCAGTCACTCTAGCGGAGCCTGCCCCTCAGACCGATGGGTCTGTTGTCATGACCACAGCTTCCTTGCTCCCCTCGTATCGCTAAATCCCTCTTTTGTTCGATCTTGTGTTCCTTGTTTTCGTTACTTTCTATATGTGCCCTTGATTTGTTATCCATGCTGTTTGATGTGCCTCTTGTTGAATTTATTTTTCTCACATTCGTATGCGTGGTAAATAATCATAATGCTAACTTTCTTTCTTTGGAATGGTATTGTTGTACTTGTTGCATGATGATTATTGTTATGCCCTTTTGTTTCATCATGATCGTATGACTCTGTTCATCCTGCATGATTGTATCACTCTGTTTAGTGTGTTCGTTATGGTGGTATTGTGGTATTCCTCCTCATCATGATTGTATTGCTCTGTATGTTACTATGATTATATTTTTCTACTGGTGTCTCCACGTTGTATTGCTTCTTAGCTAGTTATGATCATACTGTTTTTACTACTTCATCAGAACTTTAATGTTCCGTCTATTTATCTTGATTGTATGGTTGTATGCAACTTCATCGTGACTATATCGCTCTGTCTATTTATCAATTTTGTATTGTTGCATTCGCTTTTATCCTGTTAGTATCCACTCTACATGCTCATCATGGTTGTATGCTCTGTTTGGTTTTCATGATCGCATTGCATGACCTATTCATCATGTTCATATAGTTGTAGTCGTTCTCATCATGGTTGTGTGCTCTGTTTGGTTTTCATGATCTCTTTGCATGTTCATCATGTTCGTATAATTGTAGTCGTGCTCATCATGGTTGTGTGCTCTATTTGGTTCTCATGATCCATTGTGTGGCCTATTCACCATGTCCTTATCGTTGTAGTCATTTTCATCATGATCGTACTGTTTATTTGCTCCACCATGGTTGTGTGCTTTGTTCGTTCTCATGGTCGCATTGTGTTGTCTGTTTATCATGATCATATTACTATATATTCGTATTTCATTGTGATTATACCACACTGCCTATTTCATTGGAGTTCATCATGTTTGCATTGTTGCGTTCATTCTCATCTCAATTGCATTGTACTTTTGTGCATAGTAAATTTTATGGCTCTAATTTTATATAAAGACTGTGTTGCCTCGCACGTTAATTATGATTGTACTGCTTTATTAGTTGTTGAAATTGCATTGTACTCCTGATTCCATATTAGTTGTATTGTTGTTTGTTGTATTAGAGAGTTGGAGTTGGTCAGACACGTGTATTCGACCAGCTACCAACGTTTTGCTTGGTTTAGCTTTATCCCTGTCCGAGTTTCATGTCAGTGTGGCATGGAGTGGTTTGTTGATAACCATGCAGTCGATGACTACCTTTCGAAGGAGGGAAATCCCAGCCCTTCTTCTTTGTCGAGCTTAGAGTTTAGAGAGTGCCGGTTAGAAAATCGTCCGTGGTTGTTTTTGCTAGCAAGTAGTTTGGTGGTCTTCGCAAGGTGTGGGGTCTTGCTCCGTCAGGTTACTTTGTGTTGATTGGCTGGAGTGGAGTTTGAAAGTGGGCCCGCGAGGTAGAGTTTAGGGTTTAGGGGAATGCGCAGGAAGTTCCGGGAGCTTGGGTCAGTGTCTCTCTCCCTTTAGTGTGGTAGACCCAGCGGGGTCAAGCTTTTGTTTGTTTTTGACATCGCAGCTAAGTGCAAGTTGGTTTGTTTTTTTTTTCTAGTTCTCTGTTAGTGTTAAAGCATCGAGACCAGAGTTCCTAAAATTCTTGTCATTCTAACCTTGTTTACCCAAACTCTTGAAAGTTGTTGGCTTGAACCAAACCAACCAAAGTGTTATGGAAAAAAAATGATGTTTTGAAAAACAAGAATGATGACCATGATGTTTTAAGGTTCCATTTTGAACCATGTGCTTTTAACTTTTCAATAATTAGAATTTAGAATTTTAATGACCTTTGACGATCGAGTCAACTAAATGAGTTTTAAGGTGATGTAAAGTTCTAATTTGTTAAAATAGTTTGAACAACTGAAATTGTAAGTGTTTTGGTGGAAAAGTTTTTCCTGGACAATTTCAACATTGAGAAAAAACGTTTTATCCTATAACCGGTGATTAATAATTTTGTGGACCCAAAAAAAAAAGAAAAGAAAAAAAGATGAGCTTTAGGCCATTTCAAAATTGTTGTTGTGGGTGTTGGAGGTTTTGAACAACGAAGGGTTGTTTTAGAGAAAGTTTTGTGGTGGCACCAAAGGGTGTATTGGACCACTTCTAGATCAAAGAAGAGATGAGGTACAATTTCGTTCTCTAGGGTGTTTTGTCTTAAAGTGACTTTCCGGACGAAAGCCTTTTTAAGAGGGGAATATTTGTATCACCCTAGTTTTAAATGCAATTGTGTACTTATTGGAAGATTATAATTTTAAAATATCTTTAATTAATTAGTTTTATACTTTAAGAGTTTGATTTAAATGATTAAAGTTATTTAAATTAATGGGTTAATTTAGAACCTTATAGTAACTAAAAGCCTAAACATTTGGAATGAGATCGGGTTGTAAATGATTCAATGTTTCTTTTTATGGAATGTAAATGTAGGGTTTTAATGGTTTTAAAAGGGTACAACTAAAATTGGAAATGTAATTTGAAAAATAAATAGAAACTTTTATTCTCCTTCCCCATCTTTTCTTTAACAGTCACCAAGAAAACCCACTACATCTCTCCCTCTGACACGTTCCCAACCCCTCCTTCATTTTGTTCCGCCCAGCCGCCACAGCTCCTCTTCTCCAGCAACGAGTTCGTCGGCGTCCCTGCCCGTCAGCGCTGCCACTTCTTCCCTGAGACGCGGCTGTTTCCTGCATGGTGTCCTCGTGAGCAGCCTGTCTCAAGTTTTGGCACGAACACTCCTTCTCCGGTAGTAGGTTGGGAGCTTCATCAAGCGTGGTTCATCTTGGGTAAGTCGTTTTTCCCTTTTATAGCTCGTTTCAAGCTTCACCTTGGCCGTTAATGAAGTTTTCTGGCGAGTTGGCTTGAAAACCCATTTTAAATCCATTCTTTCTTCATAGTTTACAAGAGCTAGATAAGTCTATTTGCAAATCCGAGACCTGTTCCATGATCTTGAGATCGAGACGTTTCCAACGAGGTATGACCCACCCCGTTCTGTGATGACGCGCCGCTGCCGTGATCCTAGTCCCCTTTGTTGTTCGTTTAACTTGTCCCTAACGAGTGTTTGGAGTTGTTTTGTGTTTAGGTGCTCTCGGGTTCGTCGTTTTGGGTTGCCGTTAGCTCTTGGGTCCCCGTGGTGTTTCGGTCAAGTCGTTAGAAAGGTAAGGAGCTTTATTATGATTCGGGTTTGTGGTTTAAAGCATGTGAATAGTGGCTTGATAGGATTTACGAGAATTGAATGTTGGATGACTTGTCGCATGTATGTGTTAGTGTTGCTAATCGCTGTTTGAACCTATTACTACTCATGGTAGCATGAAATCGTGTATAGCTCGTAAAATGTTAAATCTCGGTTGTTGTATGTCTCATGGTTGTACCATCAGTCCTGATTAGTATCTTTGCTCGTTTATGTGATGAACTGCTTATCTGTTAACCTGTCGATCAATTGAATTGTCTTGAATTCATGCATGATCTATGTTGATTGAATCCATCTATGTTTGACTGCACACATGCTGCCATGATTATATGCTCAGTTTTCTGTTTATTACTTAAAGGGTTGTTTGTATACTTCTAGGTTTGGCGATAGAACCACTAGGTCCGGTCATTGTGTTGACCACCTAGAGGAGCAACTAGCTCACTACTTTTAGGACTTGAGATTGCATGATCGATATCTGTTCTTGTTGTGACTCGCTGGTGCCCTTAGGAACCGAGCGAGGATATGGATCCTCTTTGCATCGAGACACGTGGATAGGCTACACAAACCTACGGGTTGATTCTTACATCTGACCAAGGGGTCGGATCTCATCCACGTGTCATCTTGTGTGTGGAACAACGAGTTCCTTGGTTGGGAGCACACGTTGCGGGTTGCACCAACCTTCGGGTGGGCCAGGTGCACTCGACTAGGCTAGGCTAGATCTAGTGTGACTCTAGTGCTAGTTATTATGTGTTTGTACTCGTGGAACCTCATATGCTGTGTGCATGGTCTCTAGTTTGCTCGCCTAGTACGTTGGAGGAGGGGGGGGGGGGGGCTAGTTATGCCTTGCCTGACTCTGAGACTACTAGAAGAGGCCACTAGGACAGATGAAGGCGCGGAGGAATGCCTATCGGTGAGCCTGCATGCGCTTAGTGGGGATGTTGTCTACATGCAGGTCGGTCCTCCAGCATGCTGGGGTTAGCCGTTGCGCCCCGAGTTTGAGGTGTAGGGACCTTGCAGTTTCCCTCGCTCGTGACTCTACCTGACAGGGTCAGATGATTATTAACGGTGTTGTGTTTGGCCGTTCTGACACGACTGTGTGTAGTAGTCTTGACCCGAGGTTTAGGGATGTTGTGTGTTCCCCTCACTCGTGGTCCTCCCCGACAGGGTCGGGTGACTGTATTTGGAATTTGTATATGCCCTGTGGATACGCTATGAGAGTTGCGCAGTGGGAGCGTGGTAGGTCCCTGATGTAGGTCAGGCTACCCCTAGGGCATTAGAGTATGCCTCTGTTGATATGCTAATTGGAGCTGCGCAACGGAAGTGTGGTAGGTCCCTAGCATAGGCCAGGCTACCTCGAGACATTGGAGTATGTCTCTGCGAGCACAGCGTGCTGGTTCCCTGATAGGTCAGGCTACCCCGAGGCCTTCGTGTATGCGTCCGCTGATGCAGTTTGATGGGTCCCTGACACGGTCAGGCTACCCTGAAACAATGCTGTTTTGCCCTTAGAACATGGTATGGGACGTGTCCGACCCGAAGTTTGGGGAACTTGTGTGTTCTCCTCACTCAGGGTCTTTGCTCTAACCATGGTCAGATGATTGCTCGACATTTAGCAGTAACTTGCTCACGGCTTGCACGCCGTTGTTTGACATTGTTTGCTCGCTACCGGCCTAAGGGCCGGCCACGGATAAGTGAGGCATTTAGCTTCAGTTGTCGTATTTTCTAACTTGTTTCTGTTAACATGCTTAAACCCATGGTGGGATTCTATACTGTCGTATTTTCAATATGGTCCATTCAGAAGAAAATGCCAACGTCTATCCAAAGGAGCTCCACCATGGGGTTAAACATGTAAATAGAAACCAGATAGAAAATACGACAACTAAAGCTAAATGCCTCACTCATGCATGGCCATCCCTCAGGTCGGTCACGAGCAAACAATGTCAAACGACGGCGTGCAAGCAGTGAGCAAGATATTGCTAAATACCAAGAAATCATCTGACCATGGTCCCATACCGTGTCCTAAGGAGCAATCACAATTACCTCGGGGTAGCTTGACCTCTACCAGGGACCCACCAAACTGCATCAGCGGAGACATACATGAATGCCTCGGGTAGCCTGACCTATCAGGGACCTATAACACTGTGCTCGCGAAGACATACTCTAGTGTCTCGGGGTAGCCTGGCCCATGCCAAGGACCCACCACGCTTACATTGCGCAGCTCAAATTAGCATATCAACAGAGACATACCCAAATACCCCAGGGTAGTCTGACCTACATCAGGGACCCGCCACGCTCCCACTACGCAACTCTCATAGCGTATCCGCAGGGGATATACAAATGCCAAAAGAATCACCCGACCTAGTCGGGGAGGACACACAACATCCCTAAACCTCCAGTCGGGACAATGACACATGAGTCGTGTCAGCAAGGGCATACACAATGCCAAGTGAAATCACCTAACCCTGTCAGAGAGAGCCACGAGTGAGGAAAACTGCAGGGTTTCTAAACCTTGGGCTCGGGGCGCCATCTGCTAATCCCTAGCATGCTTGAGGATAGACCTTCCTGCAGACAACATCCCCACTAATGCATTCAGGCTCACTGACAGGCATTCCTCCGCGCCTTCATCGATCCCAGTGGCATCTTTCAGTAGTCTCAAGGTCAAGTGCAGCATGACCGACCCCCCCCCCCCCCCTCCAACGTACTGGAAAGGTAACCTGGTGAAACCATGCACACAGCATATGAGGTTCCACGAGTACACACAAAGATATAGTAACTAGCACTAGAGTCACATAAGATCTAGCCTAGCCTAGGCGAGGGCACCCTACCCACCCGAGGGTTGGTGCGACCTACAATGTGTGCTCAACAAGCAAGGAACCCATTGTTCCACACACAAAGTGACACGTGGATGAGATCCTACCCCTTAGTCGGATGCGAAAGTCAACCCGTAGGCTAGTGCAGCCCAACCACGTGTCTCGAAGCAAAGATGATCCATATCCCCGCTCGGTTCCTAAGGGGCACTAGCGAGTCACAACAGTAAAAAGATATCGATCATGCAATCTCGAGCCCTAAAATGGATAAGCTAGTTGCTCATCTAGGTGGTCAACACGATAACTAGGCCTAGCTATTCTAACGCCAAACACAACATATACGAACAACCCTTTTATGTAACAACATAGAGAAACCAAGCATAATCATGGTAGCACGTATACAGTTAAACATGGATGGAGTCAACAACATAGAACATGCATAAACCCAAGGCAATTCAGTCAATCAACAGGTTAAACAGATAAAAGTTCATCGCATATACGAGCAGAGAACAATCGAGAATATGATGATATGATCACAAGATACACAACGATAGAGATTTAACCATTTACGAGCTATACATGATCTCATGCTACCACGAGTAGAAATAGGTTCAAATAGTGAATAACTGCACCAAAGCATACATGCTCCAAGTCATCCAATAATCAATTATCATAGTTTCTATCATACCACTATTCACATGCTTTAAACCATAAACCCGAATCATAATGAAACTTCTTACTTTCCCGACGACTCGACCGAAACACCACGAGAACCCACTAGCTAAATGGCAACTCAAAATGATGAACTCGAGAGCATCTAAACACAAAACAACGTCGAGCGTTCGTTAGGGACAAACTAAACAAGCCACAAGGGGATTAACAACACGAGAACGAGGGGAAGCTACTTCCTGAAAACACCTTGCCGGAGCATGGCGGCAGCGGTGTGTCGTCACAAAACTAAGCGGGTCATACCTCGTTGAAAAGATCTCGGTTACAGAATCATGGAACAAGTCTCAGATTTGCAAACGGATTCCTCTAGCTCCCGAAAACTACGAATAAAGAAGGAAAACTCAAAGGGGGTTTTAAGCATCTCGTCGAAAAACTCCAATAAATAGTGGGACGAAGCTTGGAAACGAGTTCTAAAGGGAAAGAAGACTTACCCGTGATAGATATGAACTAGAAGAAAACACGAGATTTCATAGAGAAACTCGTCGGAGAGAGGAGGAACCAAGAATGGGAACTAAAACGGAGCTCGCGGCGGTGAGCTGAAGCTTGTCAGAAACGCTGCTGGTCGGTGGAGAAGCAAAACGGCGGCGGGAGCGGCTCGGGCACGGCTTGCCGAAGCAAAAGACGATGATAGCGTTGGCCTGAGTTGCGATGAGGGTGGTAGATGCTGACGATGCTGGTCGCGAATGTAGAAGGGAAGGGAGGGCCCAGATCGCGACACATGGATGGCTGTGATAATGAGGGGCTGGCCGCTGGATTTGAATAAGAGAGAGGGAGAAAAAAGGTTGGTGTTATCGGTTGGATGGGATAAATGAAAAGATAGAAAAAAAAAACCAAAACTCTTTATATATAAAGACCATTTTCTATTTTTGGATGCATCTTTTAAAGATCCCTTGAAAACCTAAAGCATTTACCTTATTTGCAACCAAAATACCAATTGCAATTACATTTCATTTTAACTTTTTGTTTTGTATAATTATAAAAATGAATTGAATCTACCATTTTCACTTTAAAATTTTATATGTTTAAAGATTATATAGATTTTTAATAAAGCACTCAAATTTATTTTCTAAAATATTTTTAGCATGTTACAGGGAGTGAAAAGAGTTATAGAGAAAAGTATTGGGGGAAAGAGAAAATAAATGAGTTATAGGAGAGGGAAGATGGTTTGGGAGAGAGAACAATAATTTTAACAGAAAGTTAACTGTTTGTTTAACAGAAGGACTATTTTAAAGCTTTTTTCAAAGTTTAAGGACTAAATTTGAACTTTTAAAAATTTAAGGACTAAAATAGAACTTTAATCAAAGCTGAGGGACTAATATAGTATTTTACCCATTAATTTATAGAGAAATTTTTTTTAAGGATGTAGTAGGAAATTTTTTTTGAACCATTATAAATGTAACACCCTAGTTAATTCTAAAATCATTTAAGTGTTTTTATTGAATTTTTTTTATAATATTATAACACTCTAGATCATTTTTAAGTATAGCTAGTATTTTATTGAATAAACTAAAAAATCTCAAACTTATTAAATTATTTAATGCTCCATGAGATTTAAGCTATGAGTCACCTTGATAAGTTATTTAGAAATTTATAGTAATAAAAGCTAAAATGCAAAAGTTAGTTTGAGTTATGGAATTTGGAGTTTTAAAGTTAAATTAGGGTTTATGGATTTAAATGGAAAGAAGGTTTTATTTATGTATTTTTTTTATTTGGCCATATTTTCTCTCTCTTCTTCATTCAACCCCAACAACCACCACCACCACCTAAAACCCACTCCTTCCTTCTCAATTTCACTGAGTTGGAGAGCTTCGTTCACGATTCCGAGACCAGATCCGTGCTCAGGGAGTCGAGAGCTTCGAAACAAGGTAAGATTTGTTGGTTTTCATGGATTTTTTCGACGAGAGGGTTTTGAAACCCGTTTCTTCTTTCGTAGTTTCGCGGAACTAGAGAGGCCCATTCACGATTTCGAGACCAGTTCCATGTTTAGGGAGTTGAGAGCTTCGAAACAAGGTAAGATTTGTTGGTTTTCATGGAGTTTTCCGGCAATAGGGTTTTGAAACTGTTTCTTCTTTTGTAGTTTTCGGGAGCTAGATGAGTCCGTTTGCAAATCCAAGACCTGTTCCATGATCCTGAGCTCGAGGCATTTCCAACGAGGTATGACCCGCCGTGTTCCATGACAGCGCGCCGCCACCGACCACCACGCGTCGTCGTGCTCTAGCTAGGCGTTTTCAGGCAGTAGCTCCCCTCGTTCCTGTGATATTAACCCCCCCTTTGTGGCTTGTTTAGATTGTCCATAACGAACGTTTGACGTTGTTTTGTGTTTAGGTGCTCTCGGGTTTCATCGTTTTGGGTCGTTGTTTAGCTCGTGGGTTCTTGTGGTGTTTGGGTCGAGTCGTCGGGAAGGTAAGGAGCTTTATTATGATTCGGGTTTGTGGTTAAAACATGTGAATAGTGGCATAATAGGATTTACAGGAATTGAAGGTTGGATGACTTGTCGCATGTATGCTTTGGTGTTGTGATTCACTGTTTGAACTTAATTCTACTCATGGTAGCATGGAATCGTGTGTAGCTCGTAAACTGTTAAATCTCTATTAATTTGTATCTTGTGATCGTATCATCATTTACCCGATGTGTATCTCTGCTCGTATATGCGGTGAACTGTTTATCTATGTAACTTGTTGATTGACTGAATTGCCTTGGGTTTATGCATGTTCTATGTTGTTGACTCCATCCATGTTTTACTGTCTATGTGCTGCCATGATTATGCTCGGTTTCTCTGTTCGTTACCGAAAGGGTTGTCTGTATGTTGTTTGGGCGTTAGAATAACTAGGCCTGGTTACCATATTGACCACCTAGAGGAGCAGCTAACTCAAACATTTAGGACTCATGATTGCATGATCGATATCTTGTTGTTGTTATGACTCACTAGTGCCCTTTAGAAACCGAGCGGGGATATGGATCCTCTCTGCTTCGAGACACGTGGTTGGGTTGCACTAGCCTACAGGTTGACTTTTGCCTCCAACTAAGGGGTCAGATCTCATCCACGTGTTACCTTGTGTGCTGATCAACAGCTTCCTTGGTTGTGAGTACACGTTGCGGGTCGCACCAACCCTCGGTTGGGCCAGGTGCACTCAACTAGGCTAGGCTAGATCTCATGTGACTCTAGTGCTAGTTATTATCGCTCTGTGTGTACTCGTGGAACCTCAAATGTTGTGTGCATGGTTCCACTAGGTTACCTTCTCAGTACGTTGGAGGGGTCTGGTCATGTCGTGCTTGACCTTGAGACTACTGGAAGAGGCCACTAGGACAGATGAAGGCGCGGAAGAATGCCTATCGGTGATCCTACATGCATTTGTGGGGATGTTGTCTGCAGACAGGTCGGTCCTCTTGCAAGTTAAGGATTAGCAGTTGCGCCCCGAGCCTAAGGTTTAGGAACTGTAACGGCCCGGAAAATTTCATCTCGGTCTTCCCGGGAGGCCCAGGGGCATTTTGGTAATTTTGGGTCGGGCCGACAGGGCCGGTTTTGAAATTAAATTTGTCGGAATAATTATGAGTCAATTTGAAAAGAATTGGGATTTTTTGGTGAAGGCGTTTGGGCTTGGGAAGGAGCAAAAATAAATAGGGAATTAAATAGCGCGTCGAGCAGGAATCGAACCAGGGCCGTGTCGCATGCCAGGCGGAGGGCACAACCAGCCGAGCCACCGCGCTCGTTTGTTAACTTAATCGCGCGATCTTGTCCTTATGCTTGTCTGTCCCCTGTTTTGCTTTAAAGGGCAGCTCGCCCGAGCCTTCGCCCCATTTCTTCTTCTTCTTCTTCCTCGCGAGCTCCCCCGACCGACAGCCAACTTCTCGCGATTTCTTCCTTCTCCAACTTCAATTCAACCGAGTTCCCATCCCCAAGGTCGAAGCCGTTTCATCCTCACGCTGTTGGTAAGCTCTCTTCCTTCTTCTCCTTCGTTTTTCCCCTGTTTTCAATTTCGTCCCTGCCGGCCGAGGGAGTGAGGAAATTTGTGTGTTTTCTGTTCAGCAGGTGTAGAGGAACTCATCCATCAACTGAACGAACGTCGAATCCTCTTCAATCGCTCGAATTCGAGTTCGTTTTCTCCGCCGATGGTGTCAGCTGTGAAAGCCCGTCGTTTGCTAGCTCATGGAGCTTGGGGCTACCTAGCCAAATTGTCCGGAGAGAGCCATCCTCTCCGATCGTTGATCAAGTGCCGGGTTGTGCGGGAGTTTGCTTGACGTGTTCCTGAGGAATTACCGGGGTTGCCCAGAAGATAGAGGTTGACTTCACAATTGAGCTCGAGCCGGGACCCTCCCTATCTCGAAGGCTCCGTGATCGTATGGCGCCAGTAGAGCTAAAAGGCGAAGGTTCACCGTGCGAGAGATGTTAGATCGAGGATTCATCCGTCCGTGTGTCCCAGTGGGAGCGCGCCGATGTTGTTTGTGAAGAAAAAGGATGGTTCGATGCGCCTATGCATTGACTATCGTGAGCTTAATAAGGTGATCGTGAAGAATAAATATCCGTTGCCCGTGATCGATGATTTGTTCGATCGGCTTCGGGAGCTTCCGTGTTCTCCAAGATAGATTTGAGATCCGGGTATCACCATTCTGCGGATTAGGGACGCCGACATTCCTAAGACAGCGTTCGAGTCTAGATATGGGCACTACGAGTTTGGGGTCATGTCGTTTGGATTGACGAATGCACCAAAGAGCGTTCATGGACATGATGGATAGGGTGTTCAAAGCATTTTTGGACAAATTTTCGTCATTGTGTTCATTGGCGATATTCCGATCTATTCAAGGACCGAGAAAGGATCATGCAGAGCATTTGAGGAAAGTGTTGATGACCTTGAGGGAAAACCACTTTATGCGAAATTTTCCAAATGTGAGTTACGTTTGGAACAAGTGGCCTTTTAGGTCATATAGTCTCGAGAGATGGTATAGGCTGTGGATCCTGCAAAGATTGAGGCCGTGAGTTCGTGGGCGAGCCGACTTCTGATTCTGAGATACGCAGACTTTCTAGGTTTGGCGAGTTACTACCGTCGGTTTGTTAAGGATTTTTCCGCCATAGCCTCGCCCCTCACTCGTCCGACGAGGAAGGGTGTCGAGTTTGTTTGGGACGGTAGGTGTGATGAGAGCTTTGCGTGCTCAAGCGCGATTTGACTTCACCCCGGTGTTGGCGATCCGAGGGGACAGGTGGTTTCGTGGTTTACAGCCGATGCTTCCAAGTTCGGGTTGGGTTGTGTGTTGATGCAAAGACGGGAAGGTCATTGCTTATGCTTCCCGTCACCAAGCCATATGAGCGAAACTATCCGACTCATGATATGGAGTTGGAAGCAGTGGTGTTTGCTGAATCAAGATTTGGAGGCATTATCTATACGGTGAGCGGATTCGAGATCTTTACCGATCACCGAGCCTCAAGTATCTGCTTACCCGAAAGAGTTGAACATGAGGCGAGAGGAGATGGTTAGAGCTAGTGAAAGATTATGATTGCGAGATTCTGTACCATCCGGTAAAGCCAACGTTGTAGCCGATGCCTTAAGTAGAAAGACGTCGCACTCTGGCTTGTATCGAGTTCCCAGCCCCAGATTGCGAGAGAGAGTTCGAGCGGTGAGATTGCGATATTCTTTGGGTGAGGTTCTTGCCAGAGTAGCTCGATTGTGATCCGACCATCGATTAGGCGTGGATTATTGATAGTCGGTGAGTGACCACGCACTTAAGAGGTTGGTTGACAGAGTCGATGTTGACGGCGACTTTGATTTTGTATATTCACGGCATGATGGGGTGACGTGACGAGGCCGGATGTGTGTTCCGGATGTTGCGAGTTTGCGGCGAGTTGCTCTCGAGGCCCACAGATTCTCCGTTTGCTTGGCACCCCGGGGTACCAAGATGTATCGAGATCTTAGCGGACATTCGGTGGATGGGTATGAAAAGAGGTGTTGCGGAGTTTGTCGATCGATGTCTCACTTGTCAACAAGTGAAGGCACCCGTGCGAGACCAGCGGATTGTTGCAAACGGCCGAGTGTGCCTCGGTGGAAATGGGAAGAAATCTCCATGGACTTCATTTCGGGTTTGCCGAGGACTCAGGAAGTTCACTCGAATCCGGGTGATAGTTGACCGTTTGACTAAGAGCGCACACTTCATTCCCAGAGACACTTATACCGTGGAGCAAAGGCGCACTTGTTTTTAGAGCGAGATCATTCGCTATCACGGTGTGCTGTGTGAGGATCGTATCGGCCGTGATTCGAGGTTCACTTCTCGCTTCGAGAGCTCGCCGGAAGGGTTTAGGCACTCGAGTGCAATTTCAAGATGACTTTTCACCCTCGGGCCGATGGTCGACCGAGAGGGGTGAACCAGTTCTCGAAGATATGTTGAGGGCTTGTGTGTTGGATTTCCGGCGCTTGGGACCAGATATCATGTCGATGGAGTTTGCATATAACAACGATTATCGATCGGCGATTCGGATGGCTCCATTCGAGGCTTTGTATGGCAAGCGTTGCCGATCTCCCCGTGTGTTCGGGAAGAGGTTGGTGATAGGCGAGTTTTGGGTCCCGAGTTGCTTCTGCGCAATTGACCAATGAAGTCGCGTGCGAGAAGATGAGAGCCCGTATGTTGACAAATGACCAGAGCGCATGAAAGAGTTATCACCGATGTTCGACGTCGGGATTTGGAGTTTGAGGTTGGTCAGCATGTATTCCTGAAGGTCGCACCAATGCGAGGAGTTTTGAGGTTTGGCAAGCGTGGGAAGCTGAGTCCCCGTTTTGTTGGTCCGTTTGAAATCCTGGAGAGGATCGGCCAGGTTGCTTATCGATTAGCCTTGCCTCCGTCATTGTCGGCGATTGCGGCGTATTTCATGTATCGATGTTGAGGCGATGCGTCGCGGACCCGTCGCGCACATTGTGGATTTTGAGCCTTTGCGGTGAATGAGGATTTGAGCTTGAGGAAAAGCCAATGGGAATTCTTGCCTTTGAGACAAAGACTCTGCGTGTCGTGAAATCCGGTGTAAAGGTTCAGTGGAGGAGTCAGAATTTAGAGGAAGCCACTTGGGAGCGGGAGGATGAGATGAGATTGCAGTATCCCGAGCTGTTCCAATCTTAAGTGACTTTCGAGGACGAAAGTCTTGTAAGGGGGAGTATTGTAACGGCCCTAAAATTTCATCTCGGTCTTCAGGGAGGCCCAGGGCATTTTGGTAATTTTGGGTCGGTAAACAGGGCGGTTTTGAAATTAAATTTGTCGGAATAATTATGAGTCAATTTGAAAAGAATTGGGATTTTTTGGTGAAGGCGTTTGGGCTTGGGAAGGAGCAAAAATAAATAGGGAATTAAATAGCGCGTCGAGTAGAAATCGAACCAGGTAGTGTCGCATGCTAGGCGAAGGGCACACTGACCAGTAGAGCCACCGCGCTCGTTTGTTAACTTAATCGCGCGATCTTGTCCTTATGCTTGTCTGTCCCCTGTTTTGCTTTAAAGGGCAGCTCGCCCGAGCCTTCGCCCCATTTCTTCTTCTTCTTCTTCCTCGCGAGCTCCCCCGACCGACAACCAACTTCTCGCGATTTCTTCCTTCTCCAACTTCAATTCAACCGAGTTCCCATCCCCAAGGTCGAAGCCGTTTCATCCTCACGCTGTTGGTAAGCTCTCTTCCTTCTTCTCCTTCGTTTTTCCCCTGTTTTCAATTTCGTCCTACGCCGCCGAGGGAGTGAGGAAATTTGTGTGTTTCTTCGGCGGTGTAGAGGAACTCATCCATCAAGCGAACGAACGTCGAATCCTCTTCAATCGCTCGAATTCGAGTTCGTTTTCTCCGTCGCCCGAGATCGCCTGTTCGCGCGAGCTCGCTGCGCTATCGGCGACCCCACCGCCGAGCATCGCCGCCATCGCGCCGCCGTGCCCGCGCGCGCGTCCTCGCCCAGCTACGCGTCGCGTCGCATCGCCAGCGCCCAGCCGCGCGCTCGCGCGCCGCTTCCGCCGCGCCCGTCCGCGCGTCGCGCCGCATGCGTGCGCACCCAACGCGCCCACGCGCCCATTTCTGCGCCCCAGCGCGCCCTTCGAGCCCCGTTGCTGCCCCGTTCGTGCAATCGGCTCGTTCGTGCGTTCGTCGTGCCTCGTGAGTTGCTCCCGAGCTGAGCCTCATTTATTTTATTGCATTTAGGCCTATTGTGTGATTTTTGTGATGATTGATAGGTTCCGGTAGCTAGATCGAGATTGTTCGCGACTTAGGATTTCGTGTCAAACCGTCCCCACCAAGGTAAGGATTTCTTACCGGGGTTGTGTGGACCTCGCGATATTATATGTGATTGTTGAATGATTGCTTGTTTGTGATTATTGACATGTGTAGCTAGGTGCTTCAATCTGAATTCCCGGTTAGCATGATTTCTTGGTTAATTCTCATGTTAATCCATGCTAGGTTGTTCCTTTCTGGCATGCTCGTATCTGTTCCTTGCTTCGTAGTATCATGCTAGGCTCGTTGTATTCTTATTGAGCACGTATTGGATTTTATGGAATTGTTTGCTGTTTGCTAAGGGCGGGTTAGAGTGCAGGTAGATAGCATCATCCGGCCCGATGCATAAAGTACCTTGCATCCATGGCGGGGACGTCGAGCAAGTCATTCCGTCCCTGACCCCGTGAGGGATTTTGCTAACCCGAGCGGTAGGCCCCGCAATCTTGGGTGAGGGTGGCGGTCGTTAAATGCCCCAACCGTCGGGATGATGACTTGGCATTGCCTTGTCCCCGATAGTCGGCACGCCCCTCGGCGTGTTCGGCCGTAGCCCCGATTGCCACTGTTAAGGTAAGGGCGGCTTCTCGGTGTAAGCCTACCACGACCCGTTCCTTAGCCTCAAAAGCGGTGGTTCAGCCGACATAGTTTAAGTGTCCACGTCTCACACCCCTATGTCGGTGACACCGATCCAAAGATTTAGTTAGGCGTGGTGGATCGGACATGGGCGCTTTGCCTCTAGACCCGGCACCCCCCATGGTTCGCAGCGATAGAGCACGCGGTGCATGTTTACGCTCATTACAATACATACCCGGAGAGCTCCTCGGGATCTTGAGCGAGTGTACCTTTCGTCGACGATGATGCAGGCCGAGGCCGGACTTGTTTCTCGTATAGGGCGACTTATGTATTGGGTGTATGATGATTTTATTCCGACTAAGCCACCGAGTTGGCATCCGAGGCCCAGTGTGTGGGCTAAGCTATGTGCTCTATTCTCGTGTTATATTCATAGCTTGCATACGCTCATCGAGATGACCATGTATATCGTATTGTACCCCGGTTGGGGATTCTTACTGAGTAATTCGTTACTCACCCTTATTCTGTGGTTTTCCACAGTAAATCGCAGTGGTGCTTGTGACAGATGCTGAAGGAGGAGCCGTGATCATGGGGCCCAGCTCTTCCAACTCGATTTTTGTATTATGACTCTCGTGTGTTTTGTTTTCCCTCGAATGCATGTAGCCGGAGTGCAGGAGCCCTAGGATGTTTGTAAATATTTGTGGATTCCAAAGATGTTGTATCTGAATGTGTTTTGAATGGCTTTTAGTAAATCTCGATCGAGAGTAAACTTTGGAAATGTATTTATCCCGAACAGTGCTTGGAAACAGGGGCGTGTTTGGGAAAATGTCTAGTTTTTAAAGGGGTTATTTTGAATGTTTTGTTTTAATTGGAATCCGAAATCATGTCTGCATTTAAATGTCCTTTACTTTGAATGCATGCATTGGGGTAAGGGCCCATTTAGTGCCCCATTCGGTCGGTCCCTTACGCTTGGTATCGAGCTTAGAGTCATAAATTCAGTAGTATGACTCGTTGTTGTAGGTCGTTTTCCCATGATCACTAGCACTCCGGCACCATCAGTGCGCGCCTAAGTTTACTATTTGTTGTTTAAAAAGGGTTAAGAATTTACAATACACATCATCTAGTGTATGCCTTGTGTAGTATTGTGGAGCGGAGACGAGCATGTTCGACTCGTTATTGGTTTGGGTGTAGATCGCCAAAGATGCCGCTTACCCGCGCGCTAAGAGGACGCCCGAGAGGAGGCCGAGGTGTCGATCGGATCGACACCGCGCAGGACATCGTCCCAAGCCGAGACGGATAGCATTCCGCATGTAGCTCCCCGGTTGAGGCCGAGTAGGCATTGAGGCGACGGTGCGCCGTGAGATCGCTCCCGGAGCGAAATTTGCTAATTCCATGAGGTCTATGGTGGTTGACTGTTGAGTGGCGAGGCGAGACCTGTGCTTTATTGGTAGCACAGCGGGGAAGAGTCCCGAGCTCGGATCGAGCGGTGACTCGTTTGTTTCAAAGAGGCGCAAAGAAGACTCCCACTCAAGGAGCCAGCAGCCTTTGAGGTGAAGTGGCGAAAGGTGCCGATGAACTTGGTAAATGGTTGAAGGACTTCGTAAAGTGGAACCACGATAAGTTTGACGCCACAGTGGCGCTTTATCGGCCACCCAGATGGATTGCCCATTTGGAGTACACCTTCCCGATTATGGTGTGCCCCGATGTGCAGAGGCCGAGGTGTGCGGCCCATGCGTTAGGGGCGTAGCTAGATGGTGGTGGGAGTCCACCTTGAGTGAGAGACCACTGGGTCTCCACCGCCACCGGGAGTTCTTTAAGTCGGAGTTCGAGGTCAAATATATTAGCGATGAGGCTCAAGAGAAGATGGTAGCGCTTTTCCGTAATCTGCAGCAGGTTCGATTCTATTGAGGAATACGAAAGGAAGTTTTCTGAGTATGGCTATTTTGCTCCGCACTGATAGCGACCACGAGTTGAAAATTCGAAAGTTCATTTCTCGTCCGAGGCGGGTGTGTCTCGGATGTCGTGAGCCCTCGCCCCTATCACTTATGCTAAAGCGGTTGGTGGCCACTATTTACAATGGGAAATATCCTGCCGAGCGGTGGGCGCCGCTCGGCAGCTGCGTCCCGTCCCAAATTAGTGGGGCGCGAAGAGGAGGTTTGAGTTCGAGGGGCGGCCGGCGTCGCCAAGGGCGCCTCGAACCGGATCGCGTAGAGATGCCGGCCCGATTCCAGCCTCGCCCGCAGGGCGGTCCGAGCGAGTTCACTGTGTGCCACTTGTGGAAGAGTCCACTTTGGAGCTTGTCGACCGAGCCCGGAGGTGTTTCGGATGTGGAAGAGAGGGTCATACGATCCGTTTCTGCGATCACCATTATGGCGATTCGACCTATCAAAGCAGCAGGCGGCCGGTGTTCGCTACGAACCGTCGGGAGAGGCCGAGCGTCGCGGATGCCGCGATGCGGGTGTACGCTTCTTGTTTTGGATCATTGTGCATTTGTCTTGTTTGACTCGCTCTACGCACTCGTTTGTATCTGTATTGTTTGCTGAGCATGCTAGGTTGAGATTAGAGCCTTTAGGTTTTGAATTATCTGTTGCTACTCCTTCGGGAGTTAATATGTTAGCTAAAGATAAGATTAAGGATGGCCGGATCGAGATATTCGGGAGTTCTTTGGTAGCTACGCTCATAGTTCTACCCATGAGTGGTTTCGATGTGATCCTTGGTATGGAGTGGTTAGCCGCTAACCACGCATTGATTGATCGCCACCGGAAGGAAGTAGTGTTCAGGCCGCCGGGTCGGCCCAGCTTCAAGTTTCGTGGAGTTCAGGGTGGAGTTTGCCCGCCGATGGTGTCAGCTGTGAAAGCCCGTCGTTTGCTAGCTCATGGAGCTTGGGGCTACCTAGCCAAATTGTCCGGAGAGAGCCATCCTCACCGATCGTTGATCAAGTGCCGGTTGTGCGGGAGTTTGCCGACGTGTTCCTCGAGGGAATTACCGGGTTGCCCCCAAGAGAGGTTGACTTCACAATTGAGCTCGAGCCGGGACCCTCCCTATCTCGAAGGCTCGAATCGTATGGCGCCAGATGAGCTAAAGGCGAAGGTTCACCGCAGGAGATGTTAGATCGAGGATTCATCCGTCCGAGTGTGTCCCCGTGGGAGCGCCAGTGTTGTTTGTGAAGAAAAAGGATGGTTCGATGCGCCTATGCATTGACTATCGTGAGCTTAATAAGGTGGTATGTGAAGAATAAATATCCGCTGCCCCGTATCGATGATTTGTTCGATCGCCTTGAGAGCTTCCGTGTTCTCCAAGATAGATTTGAGATCCGGGTATCACCATTGCGGATTAGGGGCGCCGACATTCCTAAGACAGCGTTCGTGTCTAGATATGGGCACTACGAGTTTGGGGTCATGTCGTTTGGATTGACGAATGCACCAAAGCAGCGTTCATGGACATGATGGATAGGGTGTTCAAAGCATTTTTGGACAAATTTTCATCATTGTGTTCATTGACGATATTCGATCTATTCAAGGACCGAGAAAGGATCATGCAGAGCATTTGAGGAAAGTGTTGATGACCTTGAGGAAAACCACTTTATGCGAAATTTTCCAAATGTGAGTTCTGTTGGAACAAGTGGCCTTTTTAGGTCATATAGTCTCGAGAGATGGTATAGTCATGGATCCCGCAAAGATTGAGGCCGTGAGTTCGTGGGCGGGCCGACTTCTGATTCACGAGATACGCAGACTTTCTAGGTTTGGCGGTGTTACTACCGTCGGTTTGTTAAGGATTTTTCCGCTATAGCCTCGCCCCTCACTCGTCCTGACGAGGAAGGGTGTCGAGTTTGTTTGGGACGGTAGGTGTGATGAGAGCTTTGCCGTGCCTGCAAGCGCGATTTG
The DNA here is from genome assembly GCA_036507275.1 of Sicyos edulis. Lineage (NCBI taxonomy): Eukaryota > Viridiplantae > Streptophyta > Magnoliopsida > Cucurbitales > Cucurbitaceae > Sicyos > Sicyos edulis. Next base: position 10,010,468 of record CM071850.1, read on the forward strand.
ACTTCACTTCAGTGTTGGCAATCCGGAGAGGGACAGTGGTTTCGTGGTTTACAGCCGATGCTTCCAAGTTCGGGTTGGGTTGTGTGTTGATGCAAAGACGGAAGGTCATTGCTTATGCTTCCCGTCACCAAGCCATATGAGCGTAACTATCCGACTCATGATATGGAGTTGGCGCAGCGATGGTGTTTGCAATCAAGATTTGGAGGCATTATCTATACGGTGAGCGGATTCGGATGTTTACCGATCACCGAGCCTCAAGTATCCGCTTACCCGAAAGAGTTGAACATGAGGCGAGAGGAGATGGTTAGAGCTAGTGAAAGATTATGATTGCGAGATTCTGTACCATCCGGTAAAGCCAACGTTGTAGCCGATGCCTTAAGTAGAAAGACGTCGCGACTCTTGTGTATCAGATCGTGAGTTCCCACCAGTTGCGAGAGAGAGAGTTCGAGCGGGCCGAGATTGCGATATTGTTGGGTGAGGTTCTCGCCAGAGTAGCTCGATTGATGATCCAACCATCGATTAGGCGTGGATTATTGATAGTCAGCTGAGTGACCCTGCACTTAAGAGGTTGGTTGACAGAGTCAGTGTTGACGGCGACTTTGATTTTGTATATTCACCAGACAGTGGGCTGACGTACAGAGGCCGGATGTGTGTTCCGAATGTTGCAGGTTTGCGAGCAGAGTTGCTCTCAGAGGCCCACAGTTCTCCGTTTGCTTGGCACCCCGGGGTACCAAGATGTATCGAGATCTTAAGCGCATTCGGTGGATGGGTATGAAAAGAGGTGTTGCGGAGTTTGTCAGTCGATGTCTCACTTGTCAGCAAGTGAAGGCACCCAGGCAGAGACCAGCCAGATTGTTGCAGCCGCTGAGTGTGCCTCAGTGGAAATGGGAAGAAATCTCCATGGACTTCATTTCGGGTTTGCCGAGGACTCAGGAAGTTCACTCGGATCCGGGTGATAGTTGACCGTTTGACTAAGAGCGCACACTTCATTCCCAGTAGAGACACTTATACCGTGGAGCGACAAAGGGGCGCAATGCTTTTAGAGCGATCATTCGCTATCACGGTGTGCTGTGAGGATCGTATCGGACCGTGATTCGAGGTTCACTTCTCGCTTCGGAGAGCGCTCCGTAAGGGTTTAGGCACTCGAGTGCGATTTCAAGACGACTTTTCACCCTCGCATCCGATGGTCGATCGAGAGGTGAACCAGATTCTCGAAGATATGTTGAGGGCTTGTGTGTTGGATTTCCGGCGCTTGGGACCAGATTCAGATTCGATGGAGTTTGCATATAACAACGATTATCGATCGACGATTCGGATGGCTCCATTCGAGGCTTTGTATGGCAAGCGCGCCGCCGATCTCCCGTGTTCGGGAAGAGGTTGGTGATAGGCAGGTTTTGGGTCCCGAGTTGCTGCAATTGACCAATGATGCTGTGCAGAAGATTAGAGCCCGTATGTTGACAGCCCAGAGCAGACAGAAGAGTTATGCCGATGTTCGACGTCGGGATTTGGAGTTTGAGGTTGGTCAGCATGTATTCCTGAAGGTCGCACCAATGCGAGGAGTTTTGAGGTTTGGCAAGCGTGGGAAGCTGAGCCCCCATTTTGTTGGTCCGTTTGAAATCCTGGAGAGGATCGGTCAGGTTGCTTATCGATTAGCCTTGCCTCCTTCATTGTCGCAGCGGTACGCGATTGTATTTCATGTATCGATGTTGAGGCGATGATGCGTCGGACCCGTCGCACATTGTGGATTTTGAGCCTTTGCAGCTGAATGAGGATTTGAGCTTCGAGGAAAAGCCAGTGGGAATTCTTGCCTTTGAGACAAAGACTCTGCGTAATCGTGAAATCCGGCTGGTAAAGGTTCAGTGGAGGAGTCAGAATTTAGAGGAAGCCACTTGGGAACGGGAGGATGAGATGAGATTGCAGTATCCCGAGCTGTTCCAATCTTAAGTGACTTTCGAGGACGAAAGTCTTGTAAGGGGGGAGTATTGTAACGGCCCTGAAAATTTCATCTCGGTCTTCCTGGAGGCCCAGGGGCATTTTGGTAATTTTGGGTCAGGCCGACAGTACGGTTTTGAAATTAAATTTGTCGGAATAATTATGAGTCAATTTGAAAAGAATTGGGATTTTTTGGTGAAGGCGTTTGGGCTTGGGAAGGAGCAAAAATAAATAGGGAATTAAATAGCGCGTCGAGTAGAAATCGAACCAGGGCCGTGTCGCATGCTAGGCGAAGGGCACAGCCAGCCGAGCCACCGCGCTCGTTTGTTAACTTAATCGCGCGATCTTGTCCTTATGCTTGTCTGTCCCCTGTTTTGCTTTAAAGGGCATTTCTCGCCTTGAGAGCCTTCGCCCCATTTCTTCTTCTTCTTCTTCCTCGCGAGCTCCCGACCGATGACCAACTTCTCGCGATTTCTTCCTTCTCCAACTTCAATTCAACCGAGTTCCCATCCCCAAGGTCGGCCGCCGTTTCATCCTCACGCTGTTGGTAAGCTCTCTTCCTTCTTCTCCTTCGTTTTTCCCCTGTTTTCAATTTCGTCCCTGCCGACCGAGGGAGTGAGGAAATTTGTGTGTTTTCTGTTCAGCAGGTGTAGAGGAACTCATCCATCAACTGAACGAACGTCGAATCCTCTTCAATCGCTCGAATTCGAGTTCGTTTTCTCCGTCGCCCAGATCGCCTCGTTGCTCACGGGTTCGCGCGCGCGCGCAACGCCAGCCACCGCCGAACGCATCGCCGCTCACCACCGTGCGCGCCCGCGCGCCTCGCCTCGCCAGCCTACGCGTCGCGTCGCGCCGCCAGCGCCACGCCCGCGCGCGCGCCTCGCGCCCTCGCCGCCCGCGCGCCGTCCGTCGCGCGCTCGCGCGCCTAGCGTGCGCACCTAACGCGCCCACGCCATTTTGCGCCCAGCGCCCGCCGAGCCGAGCCTTTGCCCGTTCGTGCAATCGGCTCGTTAAATGCGTTCGTCGTGCCTCGTGAGTTGCTCCCAGCCGAGCCTCATTTATTTTATTGCATTTAGGCCTATTGTGTGATTTTTGTGATGATTGATAGGTTCCCGGTAGCTAGATCGAGATTGTTCGCGACTTAGGATTTCGTGCCAAACCGTCCCCCGACCATGGTAAGGATTTCTTACCGGGGTTGTGTGGACCTGCGATATTATATGTGATTGTTGAATGATTGCTTGTTTGTGATTATTGACATGTGTAGCTAGGTGCTTCAATCTGAATTCCCGCTTAGCATGATTTCTTGGTTAATTCTCATGTTAATCCATGCTAGGTTGTTCCTTTCGGCATGCTCGTATCTGCCTTTCCTTGCTTCGTAGTATCATGCTAGGCTCGTTGTATTCTTATTGAGCACGTATTGGATTTTATGGAATTGTTTGTTTGTTTGCTAAGGGCAAAGTTAGAGTTGCGGTAGATAGCATCATCCGTGCCCGATGCATAAAGTACCTTGCATCCATGGCGGGGACGTCGAGCAAGTCATTCCGTCCCTGACCCCGTGAGGGATTTGCTAACCCGAGCGGTAGGCCCCGCAATCTTGCGTGAGGGTGGCGCGGTCGTTAAATGCCCCAACCGTCGGGATGATGACTTGGCATTGCCTTGTCCCGATATAGTCGGCACGCCCTCGGCGTGTTCGGCCGTAGCCCCGATTGCCACTGTTAAGGTAAGGGCGGCTTCTGGTGTAAGCCTACCACGACCCGCCCCTTAGCCTCAAAGCGGTGGTTCAGCCGACATAGTTTAAGTGTCCGTCTCACACACCCTATGTCGGTGACACCGATCCAAAGATTTAGTTAGGCGTGGTGTAGTATGGACATGGGCGCTTGCCTCTGGACCCGCACCCCATGGTTCTGCGTGTAGCACGCGGTGCATGTTTACGCTCATTACAAATACGCCGGAGAGCTCCTCGGGATCTTGAGCCGGTGTACCTTTCTCGCCGATGAGGCGGTGTGCCGAGGCCGGGACTTGTTTCTCGTATAGGGCGACTTATGTATTGGATCAGTATGATGATTTTATTCCGACTAAGCCACCGAGTTGGCATCCGAGGCCCAAGTGTGGGCTAAGCTATGTGCTCTATTCTGCGTGTTATATTCATAGCTTGCATACGCTCATCGAGATGACCATGTATATCGTATTGTACCCGGTTGGGGATTCTTACCGAGTAATTCGTTACTCACCCTTATTCTGTGGTTTTCCGCTGTAGTAACCGTGGTGCGACAGGATGCTGAAGGAGGAGCCGTGATCATGGGGCCCAGATCTTCCAACTCGATTTTTGTATTATGACTCTCGTGTGTTTTTGTTTTCCCTCGAATGCATGTAGCGCACACGAGCCCTAGGATGTTTGTAAATATTTGTGGATTCCAAAGATGTTGTATCCGAACAGTTTTGAATGGCTTTTAGTAAATCTCTGATCGAGTAAACTTTGGAAATGTATTTATCCTGAAGCAGTGCTTGGAAACAGGGACGGAGTTTCAGGGAAAATGTCTAGTTTTTAAAGGGGTTATTTTGAATGTTTTGTTTTAATTGGAATCTGAAATCATGTCTGTTTAAATGTCCTTTACTTTGAATGCATGCATTGGGGTAAGGGCCCATTTAGTGCCCCATTCGGGTCGGTCCCTTACAGGAACCCTGCAGTTTTCCTCACTCGTGGATCTCCCTGACAGGGTCAGGTGATTTTACTTGGCATTGTGTATGCCCTTGCTGACACGACTTGTGTGTCATTGTCTCGACCCGAGGTTTAGGGATGCTGTGTGTTCCCCTCACTCGTGGTCCTCTCTGACAGGATCAGGTGATTCTTTTGGCATAGTTGTATGCCCTGCTGATACGCTACGTGAGTTGCGCAGCGGAAGCGTGGTGGGTCCCTAGCGTGGGCCAAGCTACCCCTAGGGCATTCAGGTATGTCTCTGTTGATACGCTAATTTGAGCTACGTAGCGAAAGCGTGGTGGGTCCCTGACGTGGGCCAGGCTACCCCGATACACTAGAGTATGTCTCCACGAGCACAGCGTTATGGGTCCCTGGCAGAGGTCAGGCTACCCGAGGCATTCGTGCATGTCTCCGTTGATGCACTTTGGCAGGTCCCTAGCAGAGGTCAGGCAACCCCCGAGGTAATTGTGATTGCCCCTTAGGACACGGTATGGGAAGTGTCCAACCTGTGGTTTAGGGAACTTATGTGTTCTCCTCACTCAGAGTCTTTGCTCTCACCTTGGTCGGATGATTGCTCAGCATTTAGCCGTAACTTGCTCACGGCTTGCACGCCGTTGTTTGACATTGTTTGCTCGTGACCGGCTTGAGGGCCAGCCACGCATGCGCGGGCATTTAGTTTCAGTCGTTGTATCTTCTAACTTGTTTCTGTTTACATACTTAACCCCATGGTGGGGCCCCTTACAGGGTATATTTCGATATACTCACCCCTTACATTTTCAGGTACATATCCATTCCGAGGTGGCTAGGCTGGGAGCTGATAGGATCATGGACACGGTGTCGACATTTCTTTTCCGCATTGTTTACTTGTGTCAAACCTTATGTTTTATGTTTTAACTTTGCTAAACTATCTTTTGTTTTGAACTATCGGGATCCCGAACTATGTTTTATTTTTTCGAACTATCAGTTTTTTTCATGTTTCATGAGGTTTTTGTTGGAAAAATGCATATGGTTATTAAATGAGTTTTGTGGATTTTGAATGCATGCACACGTAACACCCCATAGAGTATTTTAGAAAGTTGGGAAGTTCCAATAAATTTTGGGTGTGATCCGATCTTTTTTACTCTTTGCTATTTAATTGTGTGCATATTAATTAATTTTGTTAGTATTTATGAAAGAGGTCGTATAAATTATTTTTTAAGAACAACTCTTTTCACATCTTGGTGGGGTGTTTGTTTTGGGATGAGATGAGATAGGTGAGGTGTTGGAGTCCAACACCTTGTTTGGCCCAAGGTGTTCACCTAATCTCATCTCATCTCTTTCTTCTTCTTCTTTTTTTTTTTTTAAATTTTTTTTTAACATTTTTTCATCTTATTATTTATATATATATATATATATACATATTTACTTATTTTATTATTTTGTGTTTGATATATTTTATTATAATAATATTATTATTTAAATATATCAATAATATTTATAGTATTATTATATCAAATGCTTATTTAAATAAATTTGAATTTTAAAAATTAAAATAAATCGATATATATTATCTCTTAATATATGACGTTAAATTTTCATATTTTTATTTATGAAAAATTAAATATTTTTATTCATTTTTTTAATCGTCCTTAATAACAAAAAAAGTTATAAAATTTCAATTGTTTAGAGATAGACTATAAAGATCGTATTTAAAAGTTTATAATTAAAAGTGATTGTAATAAAATAATGTGTTTCTTTTTAATATTAACAATAAATACATCAATTTATTATTAAAAAATAAATTTAAATAATTTATACACATTAAATTTTTATTCGTAGTTTACAATAGATTTAAAAGTAAGAACTTATTTTGTTTGTTAAAAAAATAAGATTCAAATTTTATATTCTTGTATTCAGCTATTCCTTGAAATAATAGTAGGAGTGAATTTTTTTTTGAAAGGATAAATTAGTTTAAATAATTTTGAGAGTTTTGATTGTATATACAAAAAAACAACTATAAGTTTCAAGATTTATATGAGTCATAGGGATTGAGATCTATTTTACCTAAAAAAAAAAAAAAAAATCCAAAATTTGAGGGGTATTTTATTGCTTCCATGTAATAATTATTATCAAAATGTGACCGAGTTCTCTTTTAACTACAAAAAAACAATAAATAAAATTTTTTAGGAGTATTTATGGTTCCTAGAAGTATCTAATGACTAATAAAATAAATATATTTAATTTATTATTACCTATTAATTAGTATATTTTATTAACAATTCTTTGACGTTCGGTAACTATGAATATAAATGTATAAAAGGTATAAGAAAATAGTTTTTTTTAATAAAATAAAATTTTTTATCAAGATTTTATAATGATAAGTTTAATCAAATATTTTTATTTTTATTTTTTAATAAATAGAATCTTGGTATTTTTACTTTTTTTTTTATTATTTAAATCTAAAAAATCTTTTTAAAAAGTTATTAATGATTTTACAAATATTTTGGATTAGTCAAACTTTATTTTTGTGGTATGAAATTTTTTTTTCTCGTACATATTTTTTTTATTAAACAATATTTAAGTATGAAATATTAGAAACTCTTAACCTCATGGTTATTATGTTGTACATAATATCATTGAAACTATGTTTTTTTGTAATACAAACATTAATATGATTAAGAGTGTTCAATATTAATTTCATATTATTTACATTTTATTTATGATAGTGGTTATATTTACATACTTATTATATTAATATCTAAATACTTTAGAATAATTATTTTTAAAAAAAGAAAAGAAAAAGAAGAATTTTATTGTTAAAAAAAAATAAGAACAAATAAAAAAAAAATCACACAACTTAACATCTCATCTCCTTTCCCTCCACCCAAACAGATTTTTTTGTCATCTTCATCTCACCCAAAATAAGATTTTTCTGCTATCAACATCTCACATCATCTCACCTACAGGCAAACACCCCTGGGTGTTTGCTTTCTTGGGTAGGGGAGGGGAGATGTTAAAATTTCCTCTTCCCTTATTTGTTTAAAATTCATCACCCAAATCCAGCCCGATCCCTCCTCGATTCCTCTTTAATCTCCCATCAAATCTTTTATCGAATTGCCAATAGAGCTGTAGCTCAAACGGCACCGGTGTACATCTAACGACTAAGAGGTCTTAGATTCGAGTCTCCCCCACCCCTAATTGTTGTAATCTCAAAAAAAAAAAAAAATCTTTTATCGAATTATTTTTAATTTATATATTCTTTTAATCTAATTTTTACGTGTTCTTTTTTAATTTAACTTTCAATATTGACACTTATTTGAATTATTGTTATAGTTTAGAAAATAGAAATTTAATTATAAATATAAAAAATTAAAAGAAATATAATTATATATATACATATATATATACACACACATATATATATATATATATATATATATATATATATATATATATATATATATTTCATTGTATATTTTGTGTGCCTTGTTGGCTAAGACTAATAATTTTTAAAAATTATTTGTAAAAATAAACATTTTTAATTTTTAATTTTCAGTAAGTTAAATGCTATTAATCATTTAAAAATTGAATTAAAATTAAAATTTAACTATAAAAATTGAAATTAAAAAATGAAAAAATATTATTTCAATTTTGTTGTATCAGATTGATTGGAAAATTACTTAGTTTGAAAATTCAAATTTGAAAAAAAAATATAATTTAAGTTTATGATTAGTTCAATGTTACTTATTTTTAGAAAGTGTATTAGAAACTAGACATTAAATTAGAAATAACAAAATAAAATAAATAATGAAAAAATATATATTACTGCAATTTAGTTGTTTATATTTTATTAATAATTTACTTGAATGAAATTTTTGAATTTATTAAGATAAATAATTTAAATTTATAGTTTTTATTTATCCATAATATTTTTAAATTAATATGATTAATCAATTAAAATAAAAATATTTTCATTATTTAAATAAAATTTGCGGAATAAACATGATTAAAGTAATTATTGGCTACCTTATTAATTACTATTTACTAATTTGTCAAGAATTGTTTTTAGAGTATATATCGGGGAGGTGGGACAAATATCGATTCTCGGGCTCGAACTTGTGACATTGATGTTGAATTGGTTTACAACAAAAGAATGAAGTCATTGTACCACTGACCCATTCGGTACTAATTTGTCAAGATTGAACTATAAAATAAAGTGGAAAATTAATTATATAAACTTTTACGAACATCAATTATCAAAAAAATCTCTCCCTATAAATATCAAATTCCAAATAAAGTTTTTTCAACGTCTCCCCTGAATAAACATCGATCTTCACTAACATGAGTAATAGCTCAACGGTATCTGGATATACCCGATAACTAAGAGGTCATAGGTTCAAATCCCCTTCCCCCAATAATTGTAGCTCAAATAAATAAATAAATATCAATCTCCAAATAAATACTTTACAAAAAAAACTTGTTTATGTTTTTGAAATTTGGTTAGTAGTCTCCTACTTTCTTAAGAAAAGATAGATACATTGTAAGAAAGATTAAGCACATGCTAGAAAATTTGAATAGAAATAGACTTAAATTTTATAAAAAAAAAACAAAATGGTTACCAAACGGTGCCTAACTAATTCTTTAATAACTCCCGTGGATGAATTTTATGACATTAATTATTTTTTTTTATTGAAAAACAATTCATTCATAAACCACCAACCAACAACCTCAAACAATCCATCTCCAACATGGAGCCAACCTCAGGGGGGAGAATCCCCCTCCAAAACTCGCCTCGATTCTCCACAGAAGAGAATGAGGATATCCAAGAAAATTCTAACGAAGTGAATTATTTGGCTAAAACATCAACCACACTATTACAAGCCCTATTACAATGCAAAATGTTCACAATCCCTAAAGAAGAGATCAACCCTTTAATATCAAGAATAATATTGTTGAACTCAGAATAATCTGTGTGGACACCATGAATGGCATTAACAACCTCTAAAGCATCAGACTCAACCAAAATAGGGGGAATCCAAGGAATTTTAGTTTTTGAAATGTGCCTAAGCCCTTCACGAAGCGCTTCCCCTTCCAAAAACTTGACGGACATATTCTTGAACCCAGACTTCCAACCTGCCAACATAGGAATGCCTTTCCAATCACGAACAATCCAACCAATGCCCCCAATCCCATCTGAAGGAGACAGAGCAGCATCAACATTCAGCTTCCAACAACCTCGAGGAGGAGCCTCCCACTTATCCACAATACTTGCCTTTTGATGCGATCCAACCTTAGATTGACCTATAATGGACAAACAATGAGAATTAGTTGCCTTGAGAATAATCTCACATAAATTATTAAAGCCCAAGGCAACTTTATCGTTTAAGCCCAAGTTTCTATAATTCCATAAACTCTATATAATAATAACAGCTTTGAAATGCTCATCCTTTGGGATTTTGTGAGCTAAGCCTTCCCAAAAATCAACACCATTATCCACATTCCTGAAAAAGAATTCAAAGTCAGTAAACCACGGAAAACAATATTTCCAAGCTCGAATACAAACTTTACAACTTTTAAGTAAATGCATATTGGATTCTTTATGTCTCCCACACAATAAGCAGTTCAAATCAATATCAACCCCACGACTAAAAATGTTACACTTGGAGGGGATAGCATTGACAAGCACAGACCAAGCTCCCAGGCGCATCTTGGGGGACATATTGATCTTCCAAAAACTGTTCCACACTTTCGCCTCAGCTTTAGAGTCAGAAGCGGCCTCCAAATGGGCATTGGCCAAGTTCAAGGCTAAATGATACACATTTTTCACTGAGAACGATCCCTTAGGATCACAATTCCAAATAATTTCATCATTCATATCCAAAGAACTCAACGGGATATTAATAATTATTGAAGCATCCTTAGTGCAAAAACGATTTTCAATAAGATTAGCGTTCCATTTGTTGACATTACTCATCAGATCAGCCACAGGTTTATCCTTCCAATCAAATCTCACCCCATGAGCAAAAGGGTTCCCCTCTCTATTTAACCAAGGGTCATGACCAATAGAAATTCTTCTACCACTACCCACCTTCCATCTATACCCTTTCAAGAAAAGATCTCTCCCCCAAATGATGCTCTTCCAAGCCAAAGACGAATTGCTCCTAATATCAGAACTGAGAAAATCACCATTAACGAAATACTTGCCCCTCAGAACTTTACACAAAAGACTATCCGAATTCCGCAGAATTCTCCAACTATGCTTAGCGAGTAAAGCTTGATTGAAAAGATTAAGGTCTCTAAAACCAAGGCCCCCTCTATCTTTACTAAACCTCATCTTTTTCCAACTCATCCAATGCATCCTATTCCTATTATTAGCATCTTCCCCCCACCAAAATATGGCACAAAGCCTTTCCAAGTCCTCGTTGAAGGATTTAGAAAGCCTAAAACAACTCATGATGTAAGTAGGAATTGCCTGCCCAACAGCCTTAATCAACACTTCCTTCCCACCTTTAGAAAGCATTTTCCCTTTCCAGGTCTGAAGACACTTCTCCACCCTCCCTTTAATTGATTGAAAAAGGGCCTTCTTGTTCCTATTATTCTGGGAAAGCATGCCCAAATGGATCCCCAGATTATCATTGACTTTCACACCCAGAACATTGCTAAGCTTTTTCTTCTGACCACTAACAATGTTTCCACTAAAGAGGATTGCAGACTTATCATAATTCACAGTTTGCCCCGAAGCGTCTTCATAACAGGATAAGATCTTTTTAATTTTAACACAATCTCCTTCGTCAACCCTGAAAAAAAGCAAACTGTCATCCGCGAAAAAGAGATGAGAAATCGGGGGGCAATGATTATTAATTTTAAAACCATTAGAAGGATGAAGATTTTCTTCCCTAAAAAGCAAAGACGAAAGAACTTCCGCGCAAATGAGAAACAGGTAAGGGGATAAAGGATCCCCCTGCCTCAAACCCCTTTCCGGGTATATGTCTTCGTAAGGAATACCATTGACCATCACAGCGTAATTAACCGAGGAAATGCACATTTCGACCTTCTTGATCCAGTTTTGGCTAAAACCTAACTTATCCATCATCCCCAGCAGAAAAATCCATTCCACTCTATCATAAGCTTTGCTCATATCCAACTTAAGGGCAACCCAACCTTGTTTACCTGTCTTTCTTTTATGAATAGAATGAATGCACTCGAAACCAATAACAACATTGTCAGTAATAAGCCTACCAGGGACAAAAGCCGACTGGTTAGGAGAGATAATCTTATCCAAAATAATTTTTAACCTATTAGCCATAGCTTTCGCAATGATTTTATAAACAGTGTTACACAGACTAATAGGCCTGAACTCCTCCATTTTACTCGGAATCTGCACTTTAGGAATCAAAGCAATGAAAGTTTTATTAACAGGGCCAATATCTAAACCATCATTTAAAACACCAAGACAGAACTTCACAACCTCATCCCCCACAATATCCCAATAATTTTGAAAAAATAACGCGTTAGTTCCATCGGGATCGGGGGCTTTAGACGGATTCATACTTTTCAAAGCGAGCTCAATTTCCACCCTAGTAAAACTCTTGTCCAACTCCCTCGCTTCAGTAATATTAATTTTCCTATTAACACACGCAAGGATTCTATCCAAAGCTCCATCAACTCTAGGTTGAGCCGTAAATAAGTTGGTAAAATAATTTTTAGCCACTCTAGCGATCTCAACATCTCTACAACACCACCGACTGAAGGAATCTAACAACTTGTCAATTATGTTTCTTTTTTTTACGTTGAGAGGCTCTCATATGGAACCATTTAGTATTACGGTCCCCCCATTTAAGCCAATCCTCCCTCGATCTTTGTTTCCAAAAAATCTCTTCCTCCTCAAGCAATTTTGCAAGATCATTTTCAGCTTTCTGAATCAGGTGAGACCTTTCTCCTCCTGATTCATTCAGCTGAACAATCTCTTTCTCTTTGTCCCCAATAGCCTTTTTAATAGAGCCCTTCAATCTATAATTATTCCAACAAGCCAACTCTTTTAAGCACAAATTAACACGATTTAGAAAATTAGAAGCTAATAAACATCTATCATCATTTCTCCCCCAATTATATCTAATCATATTTTCACATTCTTCAAAATTAACCCAGCTAAACTATCATAGAAAGTTGAATTTAATTATTGTAGCGGTTGAGATGAACATTAAAAGTATTATAATACATATATAGTGTTAGTGTGAAAATATGATATAATGAAGAAGACAAGACACAAAGACTTTTTCAACTCCACTCTTTCTTCTTTATTATATCTAATATCTTAATTACTCTATCATTTTTTGAAGCTGTCTATAATAAGAATATGACTATTAACCAGTTGGTTTAATTTTGCTAATTAGTTATTGATCATGTAAAATAATTAATTTGACATGGACGTAAATTTATATATTGGTCAATTGTTAGTTTCTAATATTATATTTTGTGATTATTTTACTTCGTTTTTCAAATGATTGGGTCCCTGTCATTATTTCAGTTATATATGTATGAACATCGCTCTCTTTCTAATTTAAGGGGTTGTTTCGACTTGTTTCAAAAAAGAAAAAAGAAAAAAGAGTTGTTTCAATGGGAACTCAATTTAAGATGACTTAATCCTTTTCCTTTCTTTATTAGTGTTGTTATTTTGAAATAAGATGGCTATATCCTTTTTAATTAGTTACGTTTTTTTTCTCTCATTCAACATGCATTTGAAAACCAAATTTAAAATTATAGGATCAAATAACACAATAATTTGACAAAAGAAAATAATGATTTTATTAAATAAACATAGGAAAATTTTCAAGTTTTTCTTTTATATGTTAAATGTTTTTCGTAATAAATAGAACATGTACTTATATATTTTTTATAGTTCAACAATAATCAGGAGCTATGACTTTTTAATTATGAAAATTCATTAATAAATTTGAATGAGTGCTCTTGTTGGCAACCATATAGTTTTATCTAATTAGTATACATTGAAGTAATTTTAATAATTTTCTAGTTAAAAAATCTTAGAGATAAAATTTTAATTTGGAGCTCGGTAGATTTTTATCTCTTATTCATGCAACTTCTAGATGGCAACCTAATATTAGAATATTAAAAAGTCACAAATCGCTTAAACTTGTGTATAATATTAGTTGTATTGTCATTTGTTTCTAAAGAGAGCCTCTTCTACTCTTTTAGGAGAATATTATCATAAATATGTATTGGGGTATACCAAATATAATCTTTTAAGCCAGTAGATATATGGTTTCCATCTCTTTAAAATGCAAAGATTTGAAATTTTCCATTCATGTATCTTTCTTGTACTGTGTGAAAGATAAATAGTGTGGTTAACGACTTATCCAAAGCTGTCAGCCATATCCATCGTTAAATAGTGTGGCTAAAAAATTGCATCCGTCTGCCCCTTTCATTCCTAACTTTAACTTTAAACAAGTTTTTCTTGCATTTAATTCCCCCACCATTTTGTAAAATAAAATATATATATACAACAGTCGCTTTCGTGATGAGACAAGGCAATCGATTTTCTCTAAAAAAAAATCACTTTTTTTATTTCTCAATTTCTTTCTTTATAACTTTCACTTTCTTTCTCTCTTGACTCTATATTTGCCAAAACTGTTTTCCCACTAATTCCTTAATTATATTCTTAATTGAAAATTCACTAAAACAACATTTTAATCACAAAAAATAACATTAAAGTTTATTTAACAAAATTCCCTCGTAAACTTAAATGCTTATGTCATTCGCCATGCCAATCATCTTTTTGAACTTATCGAACAATACTTTTCGGTAACGGTTTATTGAAGATATCTACAGCTCGATCTTGACTCGCCACATGCAGTAATTCTACGCTTCCTTCCTCATATGATCTCGGATAAAATGAAAGCGAACATCAATGTATTCGCTTCTTTCATGGTTCATTGGATTCTTTACTAACTCAATTGCTAATCTGTTGTCAACTTGAATCACGGTTGCACAAATTTTCTTTAGCTCCATCTTGCTCAACAAATTTATGAGCCATAGCGCATGCATACACACAAAGAAGCTGCAACATATTCAGCTTCACATGTCGAGAGCGTCATGATCAGTTCTTTCTTTGACAACCCAGTAAATGTTTTGTCGCCTATAAAGAATACACATCCCGATGTACTTTTTCGATCGTCTATGTCTCCGTACCAATCGCTGTCAGAATAACCAATCAACTTGTAGTCTTCCGCTTTCAAATAAAACATCCCAAGTGACACCGTTCCTTGGATGTATCGCATAATTAACTTCAACGTCTGCTAATGTGAATAAGTTGGCTCCTCCATGAAACGACTAACAATGCCAACACTTAACTCATGATCTGGTCTTGTGCATGTTAGATAGCGAAGGCTTCCCACCAAACTTCGATATCTACTCCATCCACACGTTCTTCTCCGTCAAACTTTTGGAGTTTTGTACCTGGTTCCATTGGTAATGAAACCGAGTTGCAATTCTTCATTTTGTACTTCTTCAAAATCTCCTTCATATATTTTTCTTGAGATACAAAGATACTCGTCTCTCTTTGTTTAACATTCAAAACGAGGAAAAACTTCAACAAGCCCAAATCAGTCATCTCAAATTCTTGTGTCATTGTGCTCTTAAACTCTTCTATCATCGCATCATTATTACCCATAAAAATAAGGTCATCAACATTAAGAGCAACAAATATCGCATTACCTCCGTTCTGCTTTGTGTAAAGTGGATGCTTGTAGGGACATTGCTTGTCTTCGTTCTCCTTGAAATATGTATTAATACGAGTATTCCATGCTCGTGGTGCTTGCTTCAACTCATAAAACACTTTTTACAATTTTATAACTTTCTTCTTTTTTCTAATTTTCATGTTCTGGGTGGTTGTTCGATATAAAGTTCTTCTTCAAGCACATAGTTCAAGAATGTCGTTTTGACATCCATTTAAAAATTCGGCCATTTGAATTGAGCTGCTTGAGAAATGAACAATCAAATTATCTTTATTCTCGCAACGGAAGCAAAGATTTCATCATAGTCGATTCCCACTTTCTGCTTAAAACCCATCGCATCAAGTCACACTTTGTACCGCCTTATCTTGCCTTGCTTTCAACAAATTAATCGGTTCACTTATTTTCGACAATTTTGTCAAATTTCATGTATTATTGCCCTCAATCAAATTAATCTTCTCATCCATGACAGCTTGCCACTTCTTGTTTCACATTGCATCTTCAAAGCTAATATTTTCAACATCTGCCAAAAGACATTCAAGATGTACCTCATTTTTCGCTTTCATATAAATCTTGCAAACTTTGCATTCTGAGTTGTTGCAATTCATCTTCATCATTGGTAGTTTCAGCATTGGTTGATATACTTATTGATGTAACGACTAGTAATTCTCCAACTTTAATGCTAACTTCCATCAAATTATTCCAGTCTCATTAGCTTCCTTTATTTACTCGCACATCAGAGTTCACCATCACCTTCTTTATTGTTGGGTCAAGTAGCTTGTATCTTTTTTTTTTGTCATCATACCTAATAAAAATATACTTCTTACTCTTTTCTTCGAACTTCGTTCTTCGTTGATCAAGTACGTGTGTATAAGCCATAGTACCAAACACTTTAAGATGCGAAACTGTCGGCTTTTGTCTGCTCCATGCCTCTTGCAGTATTTGATAATCTAGCTTTGCATGTGGACATGAATTTTGCACATAGACGGTGCATTACACAGCTTTCATCCAAAATTATTTAGACATTATTTTTCTCTTGAGCATTGCTCGAACCATGTCAAGAATGGTCCTGTTTTTTCCACTCAGCCTCATCATTTTGTTGAGGAGTGTATAGTGCGGTTAGAAATCGTCTTATGTCATGGTCCTTGCAATACTCCATGAAAGGAATCGAAGTATATTTTCCACCTCTATCAGATAATACAACTTTGATCTGTCTACCAATTTCCTTCTCCACCTTCACTCTGAATTTTTTGAATGCCTCAAATGCTTATGACTTTTCTTTCATAAAATAAAACCAAGTTTTCCGTGAGAAATCATCAATAAAAGAATTGAAATAATTTTTATCTCTAAAATATTCTTGGGTAAATGGTCCACATATACTAGTATGAATCGTCTCAAGTATATGTTTTGCCGATATTCTGCTTTCCTTTGAAACGAGTTTGTCGCATGCTTGTTGAGCACGCATGTTTTACAAAACTTTCCTTCGTAGTCCATGCCAGGTAGCCTGTGCACCATATCTTTCTTCCCTAACTCTTTTAGTCCACCATAATGTAGGTGACCAAAGTGGAAATACCAAAGTGACTCTTTGTCTTCTACATCGACTAGCAAATATTTTTCTCATACACTTCTCAAATTAAGTCTATACATCAGATTTTTCTTTCCCTCTCAACATGAACAATCAAACGCCCTTGCTTATCCTTCAAGACATCCACGACCATGTCCACTACCCTAAAAGTTTTTAGAATAGAGTACCTCTTCGATTTTTATTGACGCTTTGGTTTGAAGTGTTTGCTATAGTGTTTCCTCCTTTTTCTTTTTCTTCTGTTGCTCGTGTGCCTCAAGAGAACCGGCAAGCTCGTCAATAGTGAGCGTCACAAGGTTCTTTAACTCTTCTATCGCGCACACCACATTCTCGAAATATTTTGTCAACTATCTCAAAATATTTTCAACGACTTGCGCATTAGTTAGTTTTTCTCCATAGCGATTGAGTTGGTTCACCACCGTTTGTACATGCGTGATGTAGTTAGATACGCTTTCTGACTTCTTCATCTCTATGCTCTCTAACTCGCCGCAAAGAGTTTGGAGACGCACTTGTTTAACTCAGTCGACTCCTTTGAACACTTTTTCTAAAGTGTTTCACGCTTCTTTTGAAGTAGTTGCAGTCACAATCTTCTCAAAGCCCGATTCACCAATAGCTCGAAAAAACACATGTATAATGTCGTTTTATCCTTCGAACCGTCTCTTTCAATAATTTGGTTTGATTCATTGTATGACCTTTGGTATCTGTTGGTTTTTCGAAACCTCCTTTGACCACCTCTCATGCTTCATGACAGTCGAGAAGAGCTTTCATATGAATGTTCCAATTCTCGTAATTCGTCTTCGTTAATCGTGGCAGCGGCATTTGACCCATCATGTTCTCCATCAGGTCTGATACCAATTTATAAAATTGAAAAAATATATAGAACAATGGCTTTCATGCTGGAGAAACAAGTCAATTGAATTTCTCTAAAAAAAATCACTTTCTTTATTTCTCAATTTATTTCTCTACAATTTTCACTTTCTTTCTGTAAGGGACCCGACCCGAATGGGGCACTAAATGGGCCCTTATCCCAATGCATGCATTCAAAGTAAAGGACTTTTAAACAGACACGATTTCGGATTCCAATTAAAACAAAACATTCAAAATAACTCCTTTAAAAACTAGACAATTTCCCTGGAACCTGTCCCTGTTTCCAAGCACCTGTTCCAAGATAAATACGTTTCCAAAGTTTACTCTGATCAGAGATTTACTAAAAGCCATTCAAACCTGTTTAGATACAAAATGCTGGAATCCACAAATATTTACAAACATCCTAGGGCTCCGTGCCCGACTACATGCATTCAGGGAAAACAAAACACACGAGAGTCATAATACAAAAAAAAAAGAGTTGGAAGACTGGGCCCCATGATCACAGCTCCTCCTTCACCATCCTGTCTCGCAAACTTTCGGTTACTGTGGAAAAACCACAATAATAAGGGTGAGCAACGAATCGCTCGGTAAGAATCTCCAACCGGGTACAATACGATATACATGGTCATCTCGATGAGCGTATGCAAGCTATGAATAAAAACACAGAATAGAGCACATAGCTTAGCCCACACTTGGGCCTCGGATGCCAACTCAGGGTCTTAGTCCGGAATAGTATCATCACACAATCCAATACATAAGTCGCCCTATACGAGAAACAAGTCCCGGCCTCAGCCTCTCTACTGTCGACGAAAGGTACACTGGCTCACAATCCCGAGGAGCTCTCCAGTCGGCGCTGTAATGAGCGTAAGCATGCACCGCGTGCTACTGCAGACTATGGGGGGTTGCCGGGTTGGAGGCAAGCTGCCCATGTCCAGTCACCACGCCTAACTAAATCTTTGGATCGGTGTCACTGACATAGGGGTGTGAGACCTAGACACGTAAACTATGTCAGCCTGAACCACCGCACCTGGGGCCAAGGAACGGTCTTGGTAGGCTTACACCAGGAAGTCGTCCCTGCCTTAACAGGTGGCAATCAGGGGCTACGCCGAACACGGCGAGGACGTGCCGATCGCCGGGGCGAGGCAATGCCAAGTCATCATCCCGACCGTTGGGGCATTAACAATCGCCACCCTCACCCAAGATTGCGGGGCCTACCGCTTGGGTTAGCTAATCCTCACGGGGTCGGGGGACGGAATGACTTGCTCGACGTCCCCGCCATGGATGCAAGGTTCTTTATGCATCGGGCCCGATGATGCTATCTACACCGCAATTCTAACTCGCCTAGCAAAAACAAACAAACAATTCCATAAAATCCAATACGTGCTCAATAAGAATACAACGAGCCTAACATGATACTATGAAGCAAGGAATGATACGAGCATGCTAGAAGGGAACAACCTAGCATGGATTAACATGAGAATTAATCAGAACAACATGCTAATCGGGAATTCGAATTGAGTACCTAGCTATACATGTCAATAAACACAAACAAGCAATCAATCAAAGAATCACATATAATATCGCAGGTCCACACAACTCCGGTAAGAAATCCTTACCTTGGCGGGGACAATTGACACGAAATCCTAAGCGCGAACGAACCCGAACTAGCTATCGAGAACCTATCAATCACAACAAAAATCACACAATAGGCCTAAATATAATAAAATAAACGAGGCTCACCGAGGGAGCAACTCGAGGCGCGATTTAACGCATTTAACGAGCCGATTGCACGAACGGGCAACAATAAGGCTCGGCGGCGCCACTGGGCGCAGAATGGGCGAGCTGGCGTCTTTGGTGCGCGCGCACGCTGGGAGCGGACGGACGCGGGCAAAGCAGTGGCGCGCGCGCGCGGCGGCGGCGGCGATGCGATGCGACGCGACGCGTAGCCGGGCGCGGAGCGCGCGCGCACGCACGCGGCGGTGGCGGCGAGGCTCGGCGGGTGGGCCGCCGCGCGCGCGCGAGCTCGGCGAATAGGGGCGAACAGGGCGATCTGGGCGATGGAGAAAACGAACTCGAATTCGAGCGATTGGAGAGGATTCGACGTTCGTTCGATTGATGGATGAGTTCCTCTACACCGCTGACAGAAAAACACACAAATTTCCTCACTCCCTCGGCGGCGAGAGCGGGACTAATTGAAAACAGGGAAAAACGAAGGAGAAGAAGAAAGAGAGCTTACCAACGTGAGTGAGGATGAAACGCCGACCTTGGGGATGAGAACTCAGTTGAATTGAAACTGAGAAGGAAGAAATTGAGAGAAGTTGGGTCATCGGTCGGGGAGCTCGCGAGGAAGAAGAAGAAGAAATGGGGCGAAGGCTCAAAGGAAATGGCCTTTTAACCAAAGCAGGGGACGAGCAGACATAAATACAAGATCGCGCGATTAAGTTAACAAACGCGCGCGGTGGCTCGGGTGGCTGAGCCCTCCGCATATGACACGCCCCTGGTTCGATTCCTGCTCGACGCGCTATTTAATTCCTTATTTATTTTTACCTTTTCCCAAGCCCAAACGCCTTCACCAAAAATCCCGATTCTTTTTAATTTGGCTCATAATTATTCCGGCAATTTTCAACTTCAAAACCGGCCCGACCCAAAATTACCAAAATGCCCCTGGGCCTCCCGGGAAGACCGGGATGAAATTTCCGGGCCGTTACACTTTCTCTCTTGTTCTCACTTGCTCTATCTTTCACAATGGAATGAACTCTCTATTTATAGCCCTATTACAATACTTGGTCTACAAGTCTCTTAAAATTTCATACCACTTTAACTTTATATTGCCAAAACTCTTTCCCTACTAATTCCTTAATTGTCTCCTTAATTGAAAATCCATTAAAATAAAATCTTTATCACAAAAAATAGCATTAAAGTTTATTCAGCACATTTATGCTCTAGCCTTAAGGGGTGGTGTAGTATTTGAAGACTTAGACGTTGATGGTATGCCCTCCTCAAAGTCTAGGTTCGAAACTCACTTGTGACATTACTCCTTCGATGTCTCCAAGTCGTGGCCTAGGGATAGGCATGGTTACCCTTGTTTAAAAAAAACAAATTTATGCTCTAAAAAAGTAATACAATTGAGAAAAGAGATTCTTATACTTTACAAATATCTAATTAAATTATATTAAACTTATCGTATTTAATAAATTTATCATTTGATCAAGAGTTCTAAAATTTACTTAGAGAAGATGTTATGATGAGAGAAAAGTGAAAAGACCTTCTTATAATTTATAAGATAGACAGATTACTTTTCTGATAACCAATTAGTTTTGAGATGGATAGTCATACAGTCTAATATGCTAAGGTCCCGTTTGATAATCATTTGGATTTTTGTTTTTGATTTTTGAAATTTAAACTCATTTTTACTCAATTTTTTTACCATGTGTTTTATCTTTTCTATTATGTATCTATCTTTCCTCATATGTGAATGCTAACCAAATTTCAAAAATAAAAACAAGGTTTCAGAAACTACTTTATTTTTTCTTTCCAAATCTTAGTTTGGTTTCTAAAAATGTAGGTAATATGTAGATATTTAAGTAAGAAAAAACCTATGGTAAAATAGTTATTATAAACTTAAATTTCAAATACAAAAAATAAAAAACAAAATGGTTATCAAATGAAGTCTAAGATACAAAATGATCAAAATTCACTACCTACTTTTTTTTAGAGAAGAGACCTGTTGTGTGCAATGTAGTGAAGTGTTATTTTGCTTAGCATTGACATCAGCGAGTTAATGAAAAGAATGTTATCTATTCACTATTTCCAACTTCAATTGTGCAACTGTAACAGTCTTGTTGTAGCAAATTTTAAAGATAAATAAAGATTGTCTCCACAGGGTAGTCGACTCTTTTTAGACTTATTTGTAAGAGTCAAGTGATGGATAAGAAGTTTGATGAAGTTAAACTAAATTTAGAAAATTGTAGGTTTAAGCGAGTCTAAGAATGAACGCTAACAAGAATTTACTAACATCATAAAGAAGTTAAGAATTTCAAATAGTTTGTTGTCGTAATAAGTTATTTTGGTGAAAAGAAAGTTACTGTTAACTCTAACTGATCAGGTTCTCTCGAACTTTTGCATTTAGTTATCTCTAGAGCGAACAACACTAGTAATATCTTATCTCTAAGTATTATTCAAATTGTGAATGGTAACTTCACAAACCTAGTGTATACATGTGACATCACTTATTTCTTATCTCCCGAAGCGAAATAAGTTAATATAAATGGTTGATCAGACGAAGTGTATTTAGGTTTAGACTCAACATGAATTTATAACTTAATATCTCCCTACCCTCATATGCTTCGTCGAACTATCCTACTTTTCTAATTCTTCCCGACAATGAAGTTAGTTACTCATTATGTGTGTAATAAAAATTCAACACAATTGGACTCATAACAACTTCTATTGAAATCATAAAAGCAATAGCAAAGTCAAATACAAACGAATTGACTAAATGAACAAGTAAACAAATAAAAGGCAGCTAGAAAATAAACTTGAGACACAAAAATAGATGACATCATAAAACTTAGGACAGATTGATCTCTGGGCAAATATTCCAGCGTAGCTAAGTGTAAACGACAATATAATCAAAAGGCTACAGGTTTAAATTCAATCTCTCAACTCTCCAACCCCCAATCTAGTTGATGCATGTTTGCTTTTATAGTGTCTGTCCGATGCCTTCGCAATTCTCACTCATGCCCCATGATCTCCACATACTTGCCCATGTTTGAGCTCGATGACTTGCACGTAATGGCTGTGATTTAAGGTGAGATTCCCGTTGGATCTCTGCCACACGTCTTTGTTTGAACGTGTAATGTTCTGGTCACCAACTGTTACTCCGTGTTCGCCCCTTGGTATGATGCAGCGAAGTGATAACTTTTCAAAACAATAGAAGCATTAAATTGAAGCATATACTTTTGCTAGTTAACTATAAGATAGTTCGCTTCGCCCAAAAATTATGTTTTAGCAATATAATTTACTCATTTGTGCTTATTCTATTGCCAAGTGCTATGTGAGATGAATTTGTACTTAGTCAATTAACTCTCAAATCTTGAAGGTTATCAATACCAATATCATCATATCATAAAGTGTGACTTGAAGGGAGAGAATCATTTTTTGATGATTTTACCTTTAAGCCACATTTTAAATTACAAAAAAACTTATTCTATTTAAATTTATTTTTGTTACTTCGAAAATAATAAACTGCCAACGTATGTAACAAAAAAAAAAGCAAATAAATATATGTGAAAGTGGATTCTTAAAAAACCAATTCATGATTTTTTTAGTAAACAAACGAAATGAATAACAATAAGTATACCTAATTAATGTGTAAAACTCTCCAATGTTGGAATACAAAAGATTTTTTCACAAATTAATTTTTTCTACTAATTATTATAATCTACAATGGGTTAGAATTAATTTTGTAAGTTTTGAAATCGGAAGGTTTATTATAATTCTTTAACTTCTACCTATAAAAATGAGTTTTTTCATTAAAAAATTACTCATTCTAAGATCACTTTTTTTTTTCTCTACATTCATTGTTCTCACGAAAGCTCTTCAATCCTTAAATATCTCAAGATTTTGACATGACAAAAGTTCTTTATGTCTTCAAATTATACACTTGCTTGCTTCCAATATGCTAGGAGATAGAATGAATGATGCATGTATAGAGAAGATTTCTTACTTCTTACAAGACGTTTTTAGTTCATAATCAAACGAAAACTCCATCAACTTTTATTTTTCCTTTTAAAAATATTATTTTGTGTCTGTATAATTTCATAGATTTGAAAGAAAAAAAAAACTAGACTCTTTTTATTTTCTTTCTCCTCTTAGTTATGTTTTCCTTTTTAAATAGGTTGATCAATCATGAAAATATACTTTATGTTACAAGCAATTAATTTAGAGAACATAGATTTTATGTCGAATTACACTCATATTTATATTTTCAATCTTTTAAGTTTGATGTTTTTACAATGATCTTTGTTTTACCATATTGTATAAATTTATTTTAAGAAAGTTGTGTATCTATTGAAGTATCTACTTTTTATCTTCTCATCATTTTTTTTTTAATTTATAATTATTGTTATTATATTTTTAGTTCAATATTTGTGTTATTTTGAAATCTATTTTTATATGTTAATTCTATTTAAATATATGACCTAATTTCTTTCTCATAATAATAAGGAAATTTGCGATGTATAGCAACTTTTTTACCACAGTTTACAATTATAGCACATTTTTAAAAATAATTCTTTTCTAGCAAATTCTGCCATTTAAAAAAAAAATTTATTTACCTTTTTTATAGAAGACTTTGATAGAATCTATCATTCTCCAGTGATGGAAGTCTATCAATTTTATCAGCGATTGATTCTATCGACTCTTATTGATAGACTCTTGATAGAATCTGATGGAAGTCTATCAATTTACTTTATTTATTAGTAATTGATTCTATCACCCTTTATCGATAGAATCTATCAATATGAAGTCTATCAATTTACAATTTTTGCTATATGTGCAAATATTTTCATTATTGTGCTATTCATGTAATATTTTATCCATTTTGTAATATACAAGCAAAAGCCCCTAATAATAACAAGAATAATTATTACAATCATAAATATTACACGATTAATAAATAATAATAATAACTAAGCATAAATATTACATTATTTTAACCTAAGTTAACTTCAACTTAATAGATCTCAAAAAAAAAAAAAAACTTCAACTTGAGTAAATATGTATTATTGAATAAATATATTGAACCATGATTTTTTTTAGAAAAAATAATTGTTTTAAGTATTTTGGAAAAAAGATAGGGTACTTATAGACTATTGTTGGAATAGAAATTTCGACGAATCAGAATTTGCCACGTCATTATTTAGAATTAATGACAAGACAAATATTTTTATTTAGAGACCAATTATAAAATGATATATTGTCCCCTAAATTGAATTATGGCAAACCAAAATGTGTCACGTGTCAATGTTTGATTGCACTAATAGCATAATCGAAACTATGGATGACCGAGCTTGGTCAAATGACGATTTGGGCCGAAGCCCATTTTCTTTATGGAGTCAAATTTGGGCTCCAAATACCCTAGTCCATGAAGATGTTTGGATCCAAAATCACCTATTGGTCCAAACCCAACCCATGAAGACATTTGGGCCCAAGCCCATGAAAATGCATTGAAGCTTCTTGAAGAACACTTTACTGCATTCTTGAAGATTGGAATTTTCCATAGTTGTAATCCACTATAATCCATACAAATCAATATAAATTTTCAAGCTATTTTTATTTTTATTTTTTTGAAGTAGATAACTTATTTTTATTAAAGATAAAAGATACAAAATTATATTGATGTTAGATTTTATTTGGTTCTTTAAATTATCTTACCTTTTACTATTTTACAAAGAGTAATATCTCTTTGACTATTTTGTGTCCAAACTTATATTATGTATGATACTTAACTTTTCACACCTGAATAAAAAAAATAAATTATTTCAATGCACTTTCATCACTCCTTTTTTTTTTTGTGAGAATACTCTCCTCTTACCGAATGGATCAGTGGTGTAATGGTTTCAGTGTTGGCTTGTAAACCAATTCAACACCAGTGTCATAGGTTAAAACCCGAGAATCGGTATTTGTCCCCCCTTCCCCAATATATACTAAAAAAAATATTCTATTACTTTCATTTTCTCTCTCTCCATTAAAACTTATAACTCACTTATTTCACGATTAAACTACTTAAATACCTAATATAACTCACGTATATTTAAATTTCAAATAAAAGACATTAAAACGCGCAATTGGTTATCTAGTTTGCTGTTAATCAATTTTCACTCCATGGTCACAAGTTAATCTCTAGAATCGGTATTTATAATCCTTCTATTTTATATTTATATATATCATTTTAATAACTGGAAAATATTTATGGCATGTTCCCTTGGGTGAATAGTTATAATCAATAAATATTATGCATGTCCTTTATATAATAGTTTCATACATTTTTGTTTAGAATCATTGTGATGAAAAACTAATTTTTATTGTAGATCATATTGATTAAAGGTATATGTTAATATAAACTAATAATATTTCATTGTTGTATTCTTTCATTTGAATATTGTATATAGAGTACTAGCTTTTAATACAGAATTTTGAACAGGTTCAAAATAATTTGATATTTTTGTTGAGATAAAATAGTGCATGTTTCTTTTGTTTTGTTTGAAAGACAATGATTTGAGTTTCAAACTTATTTGTAAATTTGTTGTTGATAAGTATAGAAATGAAATGTTTTTGAAGTATTGAAAATATCATGATCAATGAATAATTCTACCATTTTTTTTCTTTTGATTTTTTAATATAGAATGATTTAATTATTTAAATAAATTTTATATAATATTAACATTAACCTATATTTAAAATTAACATTTTATGCAAATGGATTAACATTACTATTTAATCCTAAAAGAACAATAATAAAAGTTGATCTCAAAAAAAAAGAAAAACAATAATAATAATAATAATAATCAAAGTTAGTAGTCCAATCTATATATTTTTAAGAATGATATTAATCTATATGTTATGAAAACGGAAATCAGCCATCGATAAAACGAAGTATAAAGAAACAGATAATGATAAACATGATAGAAGAAGAAAAAACAACACAGAAGTTTACGTGGTTCACTAACGTAGTGTTAGCTAGTCCATGAGCAGAGGATAACAATTGTATTGGGAGAGAAAAAAATTTACAAATACAGAGATTATGTCATTAGTCGGCTAGTGTTTAATTCAAGTTTATATAAGTACTCTCATTAAACCCTACTACAGAATGCGTAAGCATTAAATAGAATGCAGTGCTAAAAACAGATGTTTTACGAGTGTGGTTAGCGGATGCAGAATGCGGGCTGTACCACCAAATGCGCTTGCGCATATAGATGCGTTCGCACAACAAAATGTTAAACGCGCAAATGCTTTTTTTGCAACGGGGGCGTTGCCCCCACACCCTCACTCGCAGACCGGGCAGCAAGACCTCTAACTACTAATCGCAGGACATTAATGCGTTGCAGGCATAACACAACATTATATATTTTAAAAATAATAGTAGATCTTATATTTATTATTTTATTAATTTTTAAAATGATTACAATTTAAAATTTTAAAATTAAAAAATATGTTAAAATATATTACGTGTATAAGTTTTCCTAATATAAAGAAAGAATGCTCGAAGAAATCAACAGGTTAAAAAAGTGTCTTCCAATCACTAAAAACAATCACAAAAGTTAAGAAACTAGACGACGACGCATCGCTTTCGTTCGGAATGCAATGATAAGGCAGATTTGGTGAAGGCAACATGAATATGAGAGCTAAAATATGAAACTTTTGTTGACCTTTGATTAATTCTCATAATTGAAGCTTGCTTCCAATGGTAACATATATCTCAAACAAAAACAGTAACACAAAAACCATAGACTTCACCATAGAAACCTTGCGCGAGAGAGTGGTCCCCACGCGCTTACATTATTTACCATTATGCCACCAATATAAAACCAACCCAAACACACACACACACATATATATAATATAAATACACTTTCAACTATTACTTTATAAAAATGTAGGTATGTATGTAGAAATATATAGAGAGAAAATGTTCTT
Source organism: Sicyos edulis (assembly GCA_036507275.1). Taxonomy (NCBI): domain Eukaryota; kingdom Viridiplantae; phylum Streptophyta; class Magnoliopsida; order Cucurbitales; family Cucurbitaceae; genus Sicyos; species Sicyos edulis. The sequence goes on from CM071850.1 coordinate 10,037,973, forward strand.
TTTTATACTCGGTTTAGTTGAGCCTTCTGCAGTTAGACCTGATTTCTCCGCTGGTTCCGGTGAGAGGTCTAAGATTTCCCATTTTAATCATGGACTGAGCGAAAGCGGAGGCGAATTGGGCCGGGTTGTCGGCAAAGTTGTTGACAGTACTCAAAGTTGGAGCTCCGCTCGTGGAGAATAAAGCTTGGTCACTTCCTAGAAGCCCACGGTTGTCTTGAAGATTTGTGAAGTAGTTGTTGTCAAAGGTGTTCGATGTGGTTGGGTCCAGATTCACGAATGTGTCTTGTCCTGCTTCGCAGTTTTCTCGGAGCTCATCCGCGTATGTCGAGTCTAGGTTTGGGTCCGGGTTGGAGGTGTTTAGCCGTCCGTTGAAAAATCGACATCTTGCACGCCCGAATGTGTGTGCACCTGCACATATATGCACACGAAGATTGTGCCTATTTAGTCTTTATATTGTAACTAATTCCGTGTGTTTTTTTAACTAAAATTTTGTGTCTGAAAATACATGTTTGTATTGGTTAAGAATTATATTACCCGAGAGAGCAACGAGATCGGTAGTATCGTCAAGGCCGACATCGGAGAAATGTTTTTGAAGAGTGGGAAGATCATCGAAAGGAGTTGGAAGAAAATTCCTTGCTCCATCCAAATTTGCTGTTCTACTATCTCTTCTTCCCAATAAAACTATCCAACCCTCGCCACTCGCCTGCAAAATTCAACATCTACAAAGCTATTTTCAACATGCTGTGTGTTCAAATTTAATGTTCTCTTAAAAGGGTTTAAATTCAATATATATATGTGTGTGATAATTCAAATACTTGTTAAAGAAAATTGGAGACTAAAGAAATTTAGTTAATTTTCAAAAAATAAAAATTATAAACCAAATTAATAAATTGAGGACTATATATATATATATATATAGTTAAGGATCCTATATTGCAAAAGTCGATAGAAATCCAACATTTATAAAATAGGTGAACTATTCATCTCATAATCATTATTTTTGAGATAGATGTTCATATATTATATATCATTAGTAACATAACTCATTAAACTCAGACGAATATTCGGTTTAATAAAATCGGCTTGGATTCCGATTAAAAAATGATTAGCTTGAACTAAAAGTGAGCTACTCCTTTCCGCACTAACGCTAACACATACCAAGGTGACAGAGTCTCGAGAAGCAAGGGCTAGAATGTCAGCACAAGAAACAATGCCAGGGCAAACATTCTCAACCGCAGTTTTGATGTCGTTGACAATATTAAAACCTGTGATGCCTCCATTTGCAGGAGCTCCCAGCTCGCTAGCATCTAGACCATCCTGATCTTCGAGTAGAATCGACCCATTACATCCCTGTAAATAATATACACATGATTATTAACCACTAAACTATATTAAAATGGAACAGCTTTAAATATATGTAATTACATCGACAAAGCAATCGTGGAAGTGAAGACGGATGAGCTTGGCGCCTGCTCGGTCGTCACTTTCCAGAGCTTGCTCCACCACACCATGCACCACGCTTGATACATTCGGGCATGTGGTGTCGTAGAACGTGGAGCTGAGCTGAGCAGTAACCAAACCAACCATCAAACTCACACATAAAACCAAATGAACAATAGCTTTAAAGCAAGCCATTTTGATTTTAAATGAGATTAGCTTTAGCTTTAAGCTCTAGTTTGGAGTTGTGAGGGAGTATGAAAAAAATTGCATATTCTTTTATAGCCCACAATTTTACTTTTCAAACTCATATCAATAGAAAATTTGAGAGTTGAATTTTCTTTGAGGGCTTTAATTTAATTGGGAGGAACATGGAACAATTCAATTTTGGAGGATACAATACTTTTATCTCATTTTAATTGCTCTACTTGCACTTGCTACAAGCAAATATACTCTTGTTTGTTTGACCTTTTTTTTTTGGGATTTGTCAAAAAATGCTTTGGTTGAATTATTGGCGAAGTTTACGATAGAATGAAGAAGGAATTAAATAAAAATAATGGTGAAAGCTTTCTTACTCTTTTGAATATTAAAATGCATCTTTATTAAATGTTAAATGGTAAATATGATTGTTAATTGGGAATCAATTGATTTGCGGATGAAGATGGTTGTCTTCTAGAAAGTGGCGAGCATTTTCTCTTTTCTTTGGAGGGATCCTACCCTTCAGTTAGTGAGATCGATATGAGATTATCCCCCAAAGACTATCTGAAAAACCCCAGATCAGGGGCGATGATAGAAGAAGTGTCAATCCTTTTAAAATTCTTATTCTCCAATTTGGTTAAGAACATAGACCGAATGATTGGTTTCATAACTATGTTGGGCTTTATTTACGTTTTTTATTTTCTTGAGTGGTCACGCTACGGTTTGTCGAGTCGGATCAGTATTTGGTCCCGTAGATTGAGAGTTACTGTTGTACTGGATTTGGGTTTTTAATGAAGTTTTTTCTTTGTCAAAAAACAAATGGTAAATATGATTTTGATAAGACAATTTATTTGCAAATGCCACGCTGGAATTCTCAGCATAAGACACGAAATTATTGTCATTCACTTTTTTAACCTCTTTTAGCAATTACGCTATTTGCTTGGACTTTTCAAAACAAATAAAAACTAAATATATTCAATAGACCTTATATTTATTTATGCTACATGCATGCTAGTTACCCAACTCAATAGGTATGTATATAATTAAACTTATTTGAATCTCATCATTTTAATTTGTTCTATTATAATTGGGGCTGAAAATTCATAAATGGTAAGGGTATTTAATTATATAATGTTGCTGAGCTAATGTTGTTATTGGCCTTGAAACTCATAAATTTATTGGTTAAGATTCTTATTTATTTATTTTCTCTCGTTTGTTTTTAAAATCAAATTTAAATATTGTATGACCAAGTCACATAAGAATTAGAATAGAGAAAATAATGCGTTTCTTAAATATGAATATGAAAAGTTCCAAGTTTGATCTAGTATATTAAGTTTTTAATCGTAATAAATAGAATATGTCCATATATCTAATTACTTCTCTACAAAGAAGTTTATGCAAGACTTCCGCTGGAAATGATCCATTTCCAATCGCCAAAATCAAGAGAAATAAATGATCTGATAGCATATTAAAAATTTGAGAAATAAATGGCCAAAACCTTCCTTAATTTTTTTTTTGAATTTAAACCATCCTTAATTTTACCCAAATATATACCGTACAAAATTTCTTAACAAATCCTAAATAATATTTAACTTTTTTTTACAGTAAATAATATTTTATCTAATTTTGGAAAACAATAAATACATACTTTCTTATATTCCTGTATAATTCCCATACAATATATCTATTTAAAACTATGAGTAAATAGACATTATCCAAACTAAAGGGAGGATGGTTAGTTAATTGGTATTTTAATGTATTAAACCACTACAAAATTCATGGTTGGAACCCCAAAATTTGGTATGATACAAAAGAAAAACAGACATTATCCTACAAGTTAAAGGATTATAAATATAATTTAACCACAATTGAAGTCAATGTTATTATATTCAAATTACATGTTTTAGTCCCTTTATTGAATTTTAAGGATCCATTTCGAGGACTTTGCAATTTGGTGAAAATTAGCAAAAATACTAAGTATCTAGCCAAGTTTCATATAAATGACATTGATATTCAACCATTTAAATTTTTTTAAAAACATTCAATAGTTGATTACCTTCATACTCCTGCTCGATTCATTAAACACATTTTATTAAATTTATTTGGAGAGAGAAAATTTTCATTAAAATGATTTGATTAAATTAAAATGGAGGGAGAAAATCACATTGATTAGCGTGATTTACTCCCCCAATTTCCATCAACATTAATCAAAATCCCTAAATCTCCTCAAATCCAAAAAATGTAACGCCTAGCATACAAAATAAAATGACTGGTTTTTTTCATGTAGTTTTGAGTTTTTATCACAGCAGACGGAAATACTAAAGCGAACTCCAACAATTAATTGAAGCTTATTTTATCTAATTGTTTGAATTTTCTCTTTTGACCTCTTACTGGCTTTAATATATATTTATTATTATTATTTTTAATGTTTTTACATGAAGAGTTAAACTCTTGCCCAATCTTGCATTGTTCAACGATCAAGCTAATTCACAAAATGGTTCCCTTCCCATTCATTTAAAAATATTTATCTTATTAAAGAGAAGATAATTAAAGAATGCTAAATTATAAGTTTGTGTACAATCAACAAAGGTAATGGTTAAGTCCCTTTTCATAACCATTGGTTTTTTGTTTTTGAAATATAAGTTTATTTTTACTCAAATTTCCTATAATATGTTTCATTTTTCCTATAATGTATTCATATTTTCTTAAGAAAGTAGGTGAATGCTAACCAAATTTCAAAAACAAAAATAAACTTTTGGAATCTACTTTTTTGTTTCCAAATTTTGATTTGGTTTCTGAAAATATATGTAAGATGTAGACATCTAAATAAGAAAAAATACATGGTAAGATAGTTTTTGTAGGCTTAAATTTTAAAAACAAAATGGCTATCAAACAGGTCTAAAATATAAGTATATAATCAATGATAGTTATAGATTAGAGGAGTTTCTGCTTTAAATGATGAAGTAATGGACAATTGGTTTCTCAAATGAGGGTGATAAGGATTGATTATAATCTTAATATGTGTTGATAAAATTACTCGATCTTCACATATACCACTTAATATCGATGCAGCGGAAATAAACTAGATTCTAATTATGGCAATAGCTAAAAAATAAATAAATAAATGGAGTAAAGAAAGAAAAGCAATAATAACACAAAGATCTTACGTGGTTCGGACGAAGCCTACATCCACGGGCGAAGACGGCAAAAATATTCCACTAGAGTTCCAAACGGGATTACAAAAGAGCACTCACCAAAATCCCAATACACCCAAAGTTTTGAACTCACAAAAATTAATTTTTAAATGCAATTAGAAATTAATATAAAAGGAATTTAGAAATAAGAATTATAAAATTCTTATTTAATTTGCTGTGATTGTTTTTTATATGGAAAATGAAAATATGCATATGCATATTATAGGAAATTTGGGCGGTGGAATTATAACAATTCGGGATGTGGGAATTGTTAAGCAGCACACAACAATATGAAAGTTCAAATTTTGAAAGGTTTCTTTGAAGGACTTCCTTCTTTTAATACATCCAAGGCTTCCTTCCATGCTTAGATTAGAAGTTAGTGCAGGGTTCCTACAATTATTCCTTATCCAAAATATGAATTATGCCTTTATCAATGAAACTAGTTATAGAAGTCAAAAGTTAGTCAAGTGTATGTGCAAGAAGAAGTAATTTTCATTTCAAAATTGATTTCCAGATTTTTGTTTTTGTTTTTTCTTATTGGCAGTTTGGTGCATCTTTGGAGGAGTTATTTTGGTTTCTTCAGATTGTTAGCAGTAGTCTTGGCTTTTTTTTTGTTTCTTGTCAGTAGTTTGGTGCAGTTTCAAAATATGGTTAATGCACTACAAAATCTCATCCCGCAACAACCTTAACTACTACTCTTAAGGCACCAATCATTTTGTAAATATTGATTTTTTTTCCCCTCAAATAGTGCTGGTTGATCAAGTCATTGACGAATCAACTGTTCTCATTAAGTTTACAAAGGCCTTGAAAATGTTCAACAAAGCTTGGGTGCATTTAAATCGGTATGATGATATTAGTAATTATTATCAATTAGTTTTTAAGGTAATCTCTTGAGTTATACATAACAAAATCACTTTGTTCAATAGTGATACTGATGAATACATGGAATGAACAAAGAATTTTCTACAAGAAGTAAAGAAAAGGAAGCCAATTGTTAATAAAATTTTATGTCCGTATAAAGACTGTAGAAATATGAAACATTTTGATCTACAAATCATACACGAGCACTTGTTAATAAAATTTTATGTTCGTATAAAGACTGTAGAAATATGAAACATTTTGATCTACAAATCATACACGAGCACTTGGTCATCAAGGGAATGGACCCTACATACAATGTTTGGTATCATCATGGAGAAGTATGTGACGAAGATGAAGTCGAAAATAATGTTGATGATACTTTTATGTCAAAGCAACCAACTTCTTCAAGACTACGTATATAGGAGAATAGGGCAATATGGATAATTTTACTTAAAAAAAAAGCTATAAATTTTCTCATAAAGTCCAAGAGGTAAAATACTCCATTATATGAAAAATGCACGAATATACGAAGATTGTCACAACGGTAGCATTATACAAACTTAAAAATTTTAATGGTTGGTTAGATACAAGTTCAACTAGGTCTTTTGGAGCTCTTATATGACATGCTCTCAGTGGATAATGTCATTCCAATATCTACTTAATTATGAAGTTAGAAAATTACTCAAGGAATTTAATTGGGGCAATTAGGCAAATGTCTAGTTTTTTAAAAATAAAATATCAAATGTCTAGTTTTTCTGCCCATTTAAATTTATATCTAAATCTATTATTCTAGAATTTTATAATTAAATGAATTACATTTACCCTTTTTATTTATTTCTATTTTAAATGTTTAATATTCTCATTATAGATTTCAACTAATTAACTCCCTATAATTAGAATAATAACAAAATTGAATTATAAAAAGAAATTTAAATTATAACCTTATAAATCGAAATATATGGGATGAAAAAATAAGTTAAGATTTGAAAAATAAAATTTAAAAATGATTTCGAAAAAAAGAAAAAAAAGACATTTGAAAATAGCTTCCTAAATCCCTCCCAACCATTTACATACAAATACATATTGTGGCGGAATGGGGTATATCGACCTACATAATTGTGGCAGAATGAGGGTATAGGAAAGAATGAGGGTATAGCGAAGAATGAGGGTATAGCGACCTACATACGAATAAATAGGTTGTCGTCGTCCACCTAATGTGTTGTATAGCTACCTACATAGAAAAATCACACCCATTTGGTTGTAAAGGTTGTAAAATGTGCACGAGTGAAAACATGAGGTGGATGTGTGTCCAACCAGTGACTTAAATGTACAAATTCTTACATATTACGAGACCTAAGGACTAGTGTGTCATTACGTTACCTGAATTTTTCTCGATGATTTTGGCGGCAAAACTCGAGAGGAAAACATATGAATATTCTGGGCTATCTCTCTTGGCTTCAAGCGTTAATTCCTTGCCTTTCGTGGTTTTGTAGTAACTTATAGTTACCTTATTAACTCATGTATGCTACTTCAAGCGCAGCGTAGCAACTAAATCGATAAGCTGACTAATTGTCGTCGTTGTCTTATAATTGATGTAGATATCCCTTTCAACCCATACTCTATTAAAGATGATTGTGATCGACATGACTTCCATAGTTGTGCAATCACAACCCTTGCAATCGAAAATTTAGTCAGATGAATTGTTGGATTTAGAAGATCATATAATTGTGATCTTCAACATTGGATGTAGATTGTGGAGGGGAAAGAGATACGTTGATTAGTTAAATAAAAATCGGATCATTAAAAAGGAATCCTAAAATGTAGCATATAAGTTAGTTTGATTAAAAATATTATTTTTACCTCCACTTTGTACATTTTAAATGTTGGCTGTAGGAAAAAAAAGGTTAATTAAATAATAAAATTTTTTTAAAAGGAATCCTAAAATGTAGGTTGTAGGTTAGTTAGATTAAGGTCTGATTTTTTTTTTTATAAAAAAACTCCTAAAATGTAGGTTCATGTATAAGATTTTCTAAATAAAAATATTGATTATATAAAATAAAGGTCTCCTAAACTAGAGACTTTTCTATAGGATTATTTTAATAAAAATATTGATTATTTTTTAATGAAATCGTGGAATATGAATGGGCATTGTGGGGGGTAAAAATTTCTCTCTCTTCAAGGTAGACATAGATTTAAATGTGAAAAATCGATAGACATTTAATAATTTATTTTTCGAAAACTAGACAATTCTTGCCATTTCTCAATTTAATTTAGGCTACAAAAACATTCATGCGCCATGTGTTAAAGTCTGATGCCTTTTTAGAATTGAGAAGGAAAAGTTAGAAAGTTGTCCTCATTGTTCAACTTCAAGATGGATGATTGGTCAATGAACGAATCAAATCAAACAAGGTGTACTTGCTAAAGTATTGAGATATTTTCCTATCATTCCACGAATTAAACGAATGTTCAAAATAGATGAACATGTTAGATTTGTGGAAAAGTGGGGCATTTTGCGAGAGATTACCAAGCAGAGAAAAGGGTTGAAGAAATAACCAACTTGGCATTAGAAGACGATACGAATGAAGGTGTTCTCTTAATTGTGCATAAACAAGACAACGTCAACAGTGAAACTATATGGTATCTCGACTCAAGGGCAAACAACCTATGTGCGAACACGAGCATCTATTCAAAGAGATGTATAAAATTGAAGACGGTCATGTTTCTTTTGGAGATGCATCAAAAGTGGAGCTCAAATGAAAATGTACGATTTCTTTTGTGCAAAAGGATGGCTTGACAGGGTCAATCCAAAATGTTTATTATGTACCATATCTCAAAACAAATATTTTGAGCTTGGGGTAACTCACAAAGAAGGGTTGATTTGTATTTTTGAAAGATCATGATAACTCTCAAATAGAGCACATTTTAGGCTATTCTATTATGCATAATTCTAAGGTTCAAGGAAAATAATTGAGGTATAATATGTAAATTGCGAGTAAAAACTACTAGAAGTCGCATGCATTCATGAATTAGCATCGGGAGCACAGTTTCACGATTTTAGCATAAATATTGAATAAATTTTCCTAAATTAAAATGTAATGCAGGAAATACGAAGCTTAAGCGTGGGAAGGACAAATCAGCACAAACGGTGACAAGCAGCACATGAAGGCGCTAAACCATAATGCAAACACATTCGAAAAATCACATCAACAAGGAAATAACAAAGAATCCATCGAGCAATGAAGTTGGCGTCAATCAAATAAATCCCAGCGAAAATCAAGATCCTGCATTAATGAAGATTTTGCAGCTCACCTCAACTTGCTACCAAGTAATTCATCTCTATAAATAGCAAAAGGGAAGCCAAGGTTTGGTGAGTTGGTCAGTTGGCCAAAAGCCAATCTTAAGGAAAAGCAATAGATGGTGTTCGTGGAATCCGATGACAAGAGGACTACACACTTCACAATTGCACCAATTCCAACTTTTTATTGTTTTTCTTAGGAGTAGTTTATAGCTGTGAACATTTAGCAGTAGTAATAAAATTGGTTGATGTTAGCTTTCTACTTTTGTGTTATTATGTTGCATTGTAGAAATTTTGGATGAGAATTTATTTGTAGAAGCATGTTAGGAATGTAGGTTATCATGTTTTACACTACTGCATTTTTATTTAATATATATGCGTCGATTAGCTACCCAAAATGCTAACGTGTAGTGAATCAAAAGAGGAATTGCATGATGATCCAATAGGTTGCGATAGGTTAGATGTAGCGCAGCTACATTGTTTAGAGTGTTAGGAATAAACTTACTATCGCTTGCGTCTCTCTAAGTAAGTATAGAGATTGTAGCGAAAGGTGGATCTGTCATAAATCATTAAGTGCAGAAGTTACTTTTTAGATTAGGAAAGTAAGAAGCTTGATAACTAGTCCCGCATTTTAAACATCTTTTGCACGTTTAATTCTTGCTTGCATAACATCCGTATTTACTTACTATTAGCATTCAAAATCAACTACAACCCAACTCCAATTCCATTTTTACTTTATGCATAACTCTCAAGTTAAAGGTAATAGTTATAGACATCAATCCATGTGGAGAAAGATAAAATATAAATACTTATCACTTGTTGCATTCTGATCGCATATACTTGCGCATAAGTGATTGCTAGTTACACTTAGTCTATAGGTTAGCTTAGAGTTAATTATCGAACATTTATATTAGAACTCGGAACATTTAATTATCGAACACTTAGACTAAAAATCAAGAACGCTTGATAACTCAAGTTGAGATGGGAAGAAATTGCATGTATAAATTGAATTCAAGAAGCGCACGAGAAAAGTGTTTGCAAGTCGATGTAGAAGATAAAATGTCGCTTTAGCATGTTCGTTTTGGTCACCTACATCATGGTGGACTATAAGAGTTAGCGACGAAGGATATGGTGCACGGGCTACCTGGCATGGACAATGAAGGAAAGCTTTGTGAAAACTGCATGCTCAACAAGCATGGGAGAACCTCGTTTCAAAAGAAAGTGAAATATCGGGTGAAGCAACCTCTCAAGATGATTCATAAGGATATATGTAGACCAATTACACCCGGATCTTTTAGTAGTAAAAGGTACTTCATTTCCTTTATTGTGATTTCTCACCAAAAACTTGGGTGTATTTTTTAAAAGAAAAGTCAGAGGCATCTAAGGCATTCAAAAAATTCAAGGTGAAGGTGGAAAAGGAAACTCGGAGATAGATCAAAGTTGTGCGATGTGATAGAAGTTGCAAATATTCTTCAGCGACTTATGTGGAGTATTATTGCGAGGAGCAAGACATACGATGATTTCTAACCACACCATTCTTGACATTATTCGAGGAATGCTGAAAAGCAAAAGTATGCCAAAGTAATTTTGGGCACAAGCAGTACAGTGCGCAATATATGTGCAAAATAGATGTCCACATGCGAAGATAGATGATCACACACCACAAAAAGCATGGAGTTGAAAAAAGCTGATAGTGTCACATCTCAGAGTGTTTGGTTAGTGTGATTTATGTACATATACTTGATCAGCGAAGAACGAATCTCGAAAGATAAGAGCAAGAAGTATGTGTTTATTGGTTATGATGAGAAAACAAAAGCGTATAAGCTACTTGACCCAATAAGGAAGAAGGTGATAGTGAGTCCCGATGTGCGAGTAAATGAAAAAAGTGAATGTGACTGGAACAATTCGATGGAAGTCGTTGCATCAACGAGTATGCCAACAGATTCTGAAACAACTAAACATGAAGATGAACGGAAACAACCTAGAATGCAAAGTTTGCAATATTTGTACGATGCGATAAATGAGGTACATCTTATATGTCTTTTCGCAGATGCTGAAAGTATTAGCTTTGAAGAAGTAGTGCGAGACGAGAAGTTATGAACTGCTATAGGTGAGAAGATCAATGCGATATAGCGCAATGATACATGGAAGCTGATAAAATTGATGAATGCAAGTCAGCTGATTGGTGTGAAGTGGGTATTCAAGAAGAAGATGAATGCTCAAGGCAATATAGAACGCTACAAGACGAGACTTGTTGCAAAAGGATATAAGCAGAAAGCAGGAATTGACTATGATGAAGTCTTTACTCCCGTTGCAAGAATGGAAACAATTCGGTTGTTCATATCTCAAGAAGCTCAATTCAAATGGCCGATATTTCAAATGGATGTCAAGACGATATTTTTTAATGTTGTGCTTGAAGAAGAAGTGTACATTGAACAACCACCTAGATATGTGAAAATTGGAGAAGAGAAGAAATTGCTAAAATTGAAGAAAACGATCTACGAATTGAAGCAAGCACCACGTTTGTGAAATACTCAAATTGATACTTACTTCAATGAGAATAGATACAAGCAATGTCCTCACGAGCATATGCTCTACACAAAGTAGAGTAAAGGTAATGCGATTTTTGTTGCTCTTTATGATGATGACCTTTTATTTTAATAGATAATAGTGATGCGATGACCAAATAGTTTAAGAACACAATGACTCGAGAATCTAAGATGACAGACTTGGGTTTGCTTAATTTTCTCCTCGATTTAGAGTTTAAACAAGAAGATACTTGTACTTTTGTATTGCATGAGCAATATGCGAAAGAAATCTTGAAGAAGTTCAATATGGCGAATTGCAATCCAGTTTCAATACCAATGGAACTAGGTACAAAAATCTCAATGTTCAATGGAGGAGAACGTGTAGATGCAAGCAAATATTGAAGTTTGGTGGGAAGCCTTTGCCATCTCACATGCACAATGCCGAATCTCGCATTAAGTGTTGACATAGTTAGTTAGCTCATGGAGGAGTTAGTTTATTCGCATTAGAAGACATTAGAAGTTGAATATGTTTTATTCGAAAGCGGAAGAGTCAAGTTGATTGGTTATTCCAACAGTGATTGGTGCGAAAATGTAGACGATCGAAAAAATACTTCGGTATACACATTCTTTATAGGCAATACAACATTTACTTGGTTGTAAAAAAAACAACCGATCAAGATGCTTTCAAGATTCGAATCTGAATATGTTGTAGCTTGTTAGTGCGTATGCCATGCGATATGACTAAAAAATCTATTGAGCAAGATGGAGTTAAAGCAACTTGGTGCGACCATGATTCAAGCTGACAACAGATCAGCAATTGAGTTAGCAAACAATTCAATGAATCAGGAAAAAAGAAAACACATTGATGTTCGCTTTCATTTTATCCGAGATCATGTGAAGGAAGGAAGTGTGGAACTAAAGCATGTTACGAGTCAAGATCAAGTTGTGAATATTTTCAAAAAAACTTTCGTTGCTGAAGGTTTTGTTTGATAAATTCAAGAAAATGATTGACATGGCAGATGACAGAAGCATTTAAGTTTATGGAGGAGTTTTGTTGGAATAAAATTTAATGCAATTTATTAATATACTTAATTGTTGTAATTAGTTGACATTTTATTAAGGAATTAATAAGTTGTTAATTTAGGAGCCAATTATGGACTTAGTGAATCATTGATTTAAGAATTAGTGGGAAACGTTTTTTGTAAGAACTTGGAGACCAAGTTTATAATAGACTATAAATAGAGTGTTCATTCCTTAGAGCAAAGTAGAGAGAGTGAAGGAGAGTATAGAAACTTGTAGAGAAACAAGTAGAGAAATAAAAGAGAAAGCGTTTAGAGAATTTTTGTGCCTTGTCTCTCTAATCCCGAAGCAAAAAGCTTGTGCGATTGTTGTTTTTGTTTTATTGTATTTGTTCTTCGCATTCATAGTTTTTATAGTATTAATACCATATTATTTTTTGGTACTTTATGTACAAACAACATACCCTTTGCATATTGCGTTCATAATGTTGCATGAAATGATGTTGAAATGTACGATGATTACAAACATTCTAAATTACTATTAATACTTTATTACTTTTTACGGTAAACTTATAGGTATTTATGTGTATTATCCTACAACTGTATTTATATGTATAACCTTAAAAAAATATATTAAAATTAATATTGTACTAATTTTGATTTATTTAAAAAGTGATCTAATAGGTATTTATCTGTATTATTTTAGAGTTATATTTATATGCATAACCTTTTTTTTAACTGTGTTACAATTAATACTATATTATTTATCTAATCAAAAAAAAAAAAAAAGAAGAAGATATTGTTGGTCATGTTATCATTATATCAAATGTTATCACCATATGAATATTTTCCTCAAAAACTATCCAAATTGTATTGCAATTAAACCGTTGTATCCACAAAATATGAAAAATGTAATTTTAATAGCTAATCAAATATCCAATAAAAGTAGTTCAAATCTAACAAAAGTTGTCAAAGTATGCTGAAACGACTAAGATGATCTTCTAATTTTACGACTTTAGGATTAAGCTTAAAGGATCAATGTAATTAACATATGAGGGTTTCTTGGAATCATCGTTTCTCATATCCTTCTTTTGATTTTCAATTGATCCAAACTTGTTGGTGTAAGGAGAACACAAGATACTAGATGAAAACTTCTTCCTTCTCTCTATTCTCATTTTATAGTTTTCCTCATAGAATTTATCCATCTATTCTAAGCTAACATTTATGAAGAAATTTAGTTTTAATTGCATAACTTATTAATATACATAAATAAAAATAATATTAGTACTTAATGCATTCATATATAGTTGTACTTAATGCATTCCTGACAAGTTTCTATGAAGATCATGTTGCTTCTGTTAAGAAATTTTGTTGATCTATGGCACTATCGTTTATGTCATCTTTCTCATTTTAGGCCTAGAAGTTCTAAGAGATCATTTACATATTGATTCTTTACATTCTAGTACACATAGATAATTGATGTATGCCATATAGCCAAGTAAAATTGGCTGCCATTTATATCTAGCTCGATCTTATTCATGTTGATATCTTGAGTTTGTTCTCTACTTTGTCTCATAATTACTATTGATTATTTTTAACTATAGTCGATGATGCATCCCATTGTACTTGGATATACATGTTGTCCCAAAAGTCTGATGTGTTGTGGGTTATATCCCAATTTTTTGAATTAGTCATTAGTTAAGGAAGAACCATAAATCAAGCTTTTTCAAGAAAATGGTGTACTTCACCAAGTTTCTTATGTTTCTAGATCAGAGCACAACTTGGTGATTGAGAGAAAATACTAGCACTTGTGAAACGTGCTAGGGCATTACACTTTCAATCTAGAATTCCCTAAAAGTTTTGGTTAAAATGTGTGATAACGATTTCCTATGTAAATAATTAGACTTCTGTTAAGGTCCTAAAATGGTCTACAACTTACACCTTGTTGAATGGATCTACATATGACTATTCTTACCTTCGATTTTTTGGTTGCTTATGTTATGTTTCAATATTACTATATGCTCGTACTAAGTTTTCACTACAGGTCTTTTCAACACTGTTCATTGGCTATCCTATGGAAATGAAAGGCTATAAAGTGTTTTACATTGAAAGACAATAAATTGTTATCTTTTGAGTCATAGTTTTCCATGAATAGGTCTACTCATTTTATACCATTACTTTGGCAATAGAACCGCCAAAGTTTCTTCCACATTTAGTTTTGCCTAATGTTGTTGATGTCCTGCCCACTGAGATTGCATGGACAAACATTAATCTTGATTGTCCCATTGTTGTTTATTCTCAACTATGATCACAAATTGTAAGGGACCGACTCGAATGGGGCACTAAATGGGCCCTTACCCCAATGCATGCATTCAAAGTAAAAGACATTTAAACAGACATGATTTCGGATTCCAATTAAAACAAAACATTCAAAATAACCCCTTTAAAAACTAAACAATTTCCACGGAACTGTCCTGTTTCCAAGCACTGTTCCAAGATAAATACATTTCCAAAGTATACTCCGATCGAGATTTCTTAAAATCATTCAAAACATGTCTAAATATAATAATGCTGGAATCCACAACATATTCAGAAAACATCCTAGGGCTCCGTGCCCGGCTACATGCATTCAGGGGAAAATAAAACATAAAGAGTCATAACACAAAATCAGAGTTTGATGATTGAGCCCCATGATCACAGCTCCTCCTTGACCATCTGTCTACTCGCAACTTGGTTACTGTGGAAAAACCACGATGGGGTGAGTAACGAATTACTCGATGTAAGAATCCCCAACCGGGGTACAATACGATATACATGGTCATCTCGATGAGCGTATGCAAGCTATGAATATAAACACGGAATAGAGCACATAGCTTAGCCCACACTTGGGCCTCGGATGCCGCTTTAGGGTCTTAGTCCGAAATAATATCATCACACAGTCCAATACATAAGTCGCCCTATACGAGAAACAAGTCCGGCCTCGGCTTTGTCTCTCGTCGACGAAAGGTACACTGGCTCACAATCCCGAGGAGCTCTTGATCGGCGCCAGAATGAGCGTAAGCTCGCACGCGTGCTCTGCAGACTATGGGGTGCCGGG
Organism: Sicyos edulis; assembly: GCA_036507275.1. Classification (NCBI taxonomy): domain Eukaryota; kingdom Viridiplantae; phylum Streptophyta; class Magnoliopsida; order Cucurbitales; family Cucurbitaceae; genus Sicyos; species Sicyos edulis. Next base: position 10,053,602 of record CM071850.1, read on the forward strand.
TCTAGAGGCAAGCCGCCCATGTCCAGATCACCACGCCTAACTAAATCTTTGGATCGGTGTCACCGACATAGGAGTGTGAGACACGGACACGTAAACTATGTCGGCTGAACCACCGCACTTTGGGGCAAGGAACGGTCGTGGTAGGCTTACACCAAGTCGTCCTTGCCTTAACAGTGGCAATCGGGGGCTCTTGCCAAACATGCTTGAGAGACATGCACTTACCGCCGGGGCGCGAGGCAATGCCAAGTCATCATCCCGACCGTTTGGGCATTTAACGATCGCCACCCTCACCCAAGATTGCGGGGCCTACCGCTTGGGTTAGCTAATCCTCACGGGGTCGGGGGGACGGAATGACTTGCTCGACGTCCCCGCCATGGATGCAAGGTTCTTTATGCATCGGGCCGGATGATGCTATCTACTCCGCAATTCTAACTCGCCCTAGCAAGTAGCAAACAATTCCATAAAATCCAATACGTGCTCAATAAGAATACAACGAGCCTAGCATGATACTACGAAGCAAGGAACAGATACGAGCATGCTAGAGAGGAACAACCTAGCATGGATTAACATGAGAATTAAACCAGGAAAATCATGCTAATCGGGAATTCAGAATAGAATACCTAGCTATACATGTCAATAAACACAAACAAGCAATCAATCAGCAATCACATATAATATCGCAGGGTCCACACAACTCCGGTAAGAAATCCTTACCTTGGCCGGGGACAATTTGACACGAAATCCTAAGTGGCAAACGAACCCGAACTAGCTACCGAGAACCTATCAATCACAACAAAAATCACGCAATAGGCCTAAATATAATAAAACAAACAAGGCTCAGCTCGGGAGCAACTCACGAGGCGCGACGAACGCAAGATCGGGCCGATTGCACGAACGGGCAAAGAACGGGCCGGCCGGGCGAGCTGGGGCGGAGCGGAGTGCGCGCGCGACGAAGCGCCGGCGCGAGCGCGCGCGCGACGAGCAACGAGCGGCGCGGGCGAGCGGCGCGAGGCTCGGCTGGGCGCTGGCGAGGACGCTAGCAGCAGTGGGCGGCGCGACACGACTCGACGAGCAGGGGCTCGGGCGACGCGATGTGGAGCTGAACGACACAGGGGCGCTCGGGCGCGGCGTGGCTCGGTGGCAGGGCGCGCGACAGGTGCCTGGACCAGCTTCTGCGCGCTGACGGACAGCACGCTGGCGAGCTCGGCGTCTGGCTCTGTTTTAGCGCGAAACAGGGGCGATGGAGAAATCCCGAATTCGAGCGATCCACGGGGATTCGACAAGCGATTCTTTGATGGCGAACTCCCCTACACTAGCTGCACAAAACCCATACCTCAAATTACCTCGACTCGGCCGGAAATGGCGAAGCTCGAAATAGGGGTGAAGAACTCGAATTTTGAAGGAGAAGAAGAAGAGAAGAAGAAGAAGAAGAAAAGGGGAAGGAAAACTCACCGGAAAGGAGACGATTGGCGAGGGAGAACGGCGAGGGAGAGCTCGGTCGGTCGGGGAGAAATGGAGAATGAAAATCGCGAGGAAGAAGAAGGAGGAAGAAGCTTCGGGCGAAAATTTCCTTTTAAACCAAAACGCGCATCAAACAGGCATATGTATTAGATCGCGAGTTTAGAATAACAAACGCGCCCAGTGGCTCGGCTGGCAGCGCCCCCTGCCTAGCACGCGACACGTCCTTGGCTTGAATTTCACTCGACGTGCTATTTAATTCTCTATTTAATTTTACTCTTTCCCAAGCCCAAATGCCTTCACCAAAAATCCCGATCCTATTCGAATTGACTCATAATTATTCCGGCAATTTTCAAATTTCAAAACCGGCCCTGTCGGCCCGACCCAAAATTACCAAAATGCCCCTGGGCCTCTGTAACGGCCCGGAAAATTTCATCTCGGTCTTCCCGGGAGGCCCAGGGGCATTTTGGTAATTTTGGGTCGGGCCGACAGGGCCGGTTTTGAAATTAAATTTGTCGGAATAATTATGAGTCAATTTGAAAATAGGGAATTAAATAGCGCGTCGAGCAGGATTCGAACCAGGCCAGTAGTGTCGCATGCTAGGCGGAGGGGCACGACCAGTAGAGCCACCGCGCGCGTTTGTTAATCTAAACGCGCCATCTTCTATGTATGCTTGTCCATCCCTGTTTTGGTTTAAGAGGCAGCTCGCCCGAGCCTTCTCCTCATTTCCTTTCTTCTTCTCCTTCGCGATTCTCCTCACCGACCTCCTCCCCTCGCCGACCAGCCAGCCTCATCGCCGCTCTCCCTCGGCCGATCGATCCCCTCCGGTGAGTTCTCCTCCCTTTCTCTCTCTCTTTCTTCTTCTCCTCCGATTTCTCCATTTCTTTCCCCTGCTTTTTGATTTCCATTTTCCGGTAGTGTCGAGGTGAAACGTTGGGTGGTTTTAGTGCACCGAGTAGGGAGTTCATCCATCTATAAATCGGCCGTCGAATCTTCTCCAATCGCCCGAATCGAGTTCGTTTCCTCCGATTCTCTGTTCGCCTGATTCGCCGCCGCCGCGCGCGACGAGCCGCTCAGCGCCGCCACGCCACGCCACGCCTCGCCTCGCGCGCGCGCGTCCTCGCCAGCTCCGTGTCGTGTCGCATCGCCAGCGCCCAGCCGAGCCTCGCGCCGCTCGCCCGCACGCCCCTGTGTCGCCCGCGCGCCCGTCGCGCTCAGCCAGCGCCCTCGCGCGCGCGGCGCACCACCAGCGCCCAGCTCGCCCATTCTGCGCCCAGTAGCGCCACGCCCGGCCCCGTTCTTTGCCGTTCGTGCAATCGGCCCGTTCGTGCGCGTTAAATGCGTGCCTCGTGAGTTGCTCCCAGCCGAGCCTCATTTATTTTATTGTATTTAGGCCTATTGTGTGATTTTTGTGTTGATTGATAGGTTCCCGTAGCTAGATCGAGATTGTTCGCGACTTAGGACTTCGTGCCAAACCGTCCCGACCAAGGTAAGGATTTCTTACCGGGGTTGTGTGGACCCTGCGATATTATATGTGATTGTTGATTGATTGCTTGTTTGTGATTATTGACATGTGTAGCTAGGTGCTTCAATCTGAATTCCCGGTTAGCATGATTTCTTGGTTAATTCTCATGTTAATCCATGCTAGGTTGTTCCTTTCTGGCATGCTCGTATCTGTTCCTTGCTTCGTAGTATCATGCTAGGCTCGTTGTATTCTTATTGAGCACGTATTGGATTTTATGGAATTGTTTGCTGTTTGCTAAGGCGAAGTTAGAGTTGCGGTGTAGATAGCATCATCCGCCTGATGCATAAAGTACCTTGCATCCATGGCGGGGACGTCGAGCAAGTCATTCCGCCCCACTGGACCCCGTGAGGGATTTGCTAACCCGAGCGGTAGGCCTTGCAATCTTGGGTGAGGGTGGCAGACTGTTAAATGCCCCAACCGTCGGGATGATGACTTGGCATTGCCTTGTCCCCGATAGTCGGCACGTCCTCGGCGTGTTCGCCGTAGCCCCGATTGCCACCTGTTAAGGTAAGGGCGGCTTCCTGGTGTAAGCCTACCACGACCCGTTCCCTTAGCCTCAGATGCGGTGGTTCAGGCTGACATAGTTTAAGTGTCCAGGTCTCACACCCCTATGTCAGTGACACCGATCCAAAGATTTAGTTAGGCGTGGTGATCGACACATGCAAACTTGCCTCTGACTCCGGCACCCCATGGTCTGCGTAGAGCACGCGGTGCATGTTTACGCTCATTACAAATACGACGGAGAGAGCTCTCGGGATCTTGAGCCAGTGTACCTTTCGTCGACAGTAGACAGGCTGAGGCCGGACTTGTTTCTCGTATAGGGCGACTTATGTATTGGACTGTGTGATGATTTTATTCCGGACTAAGCCACCGAGTTGGCATCCGAGGCCCAAGTGTGGGCTAAGCTATGTGCTCTATTCTGTGTTATATTCATAGCTTGCATACGCTCATCGAGATGACCATGTATATCGTATTGTACCCCGGTTGGGGATTCTTACTCGAGTAATTCGTTACTCACCCTTATTCTCGTGGTTTTCCACAGTAATCGTGGTTGCGACCGGATGCTCCAAGAGGAGCCGTGATCATGGGGCCCATCTTCCAACTCGATTTTTGTATTATGACTCGTGTGTGTTTTTGTTTTCCCCGAATGCATGTAGCCGCACACGAAGCCCTAGGATGTTTGTAAATATTTGTGGATTCCAAAGATGTTGTATCTGAAAGGTTTTTGAATGGCTTTTAGTAAATCTCTGATCAGAGTAAACTTTGGAAATGTATTTATCCTGGAACAGGTGCTTGGAAACAGGGACAGGTTTCAGGGAAAATGTCTAGTTTTTAAAGGGGTTATTTTGAATGTTTTGTTTTAATTGGAATCAAAATCATGTCTGCTTTAAATGTCCTTTACTTTGAATGCATGCATTGGGGTAAGGGCCCATTTAGTGCCCCATTCGGCCTGATCGCTTACGGTTGGTATCGAGCTTAGAGTCATAAATTCTCAGTAGTATGACTGTTGTTGTTGTAGGTCGTTTTCCCATGATCACTAGCACTCAAGACGGTCCATCAGTGCACGCCTAAGTTTACTATTTGTTGTTTAAAAAGGGTTAAGAATTTACAATACTGTCATCTAGTGTATGCCTTGTGTAGTGTTGTGGAGCGGAGACGAGCGAGTTCTCTCGTTATTGGTTTGGGTTTAGAGCACCATCATGCCAACTTCCCGCAGTGTGTGATGTATGTTGTGGCTTGTTGTGGTATCCGGTAGGTTCGGATGCCCCGGACATCGTTCCAGAGGGAGGTAGAGATTGGACTCCCATAGGCCAAGCGTGGCCCAATTGATGGTTTTCCCCTAGTGAGAGGGTGGAGGTGCTTTGCCTTGGAATGCCACTCCAAGAGAGAAGGTAGCCGTGGTTGTCTTGATGTGGATGTTGGGGAGCGAGTCCCCGTGTGGACTAGCTTTGGGTAGCTCAAGTCTTGATCTTGAGCCTTGTTAGATTTTTGTTGCCCAGAGAATGGTTGCAAAGTGGTAGCCTTCGAGGAGGTTGATGAGGTATCTTTGTGTTTCGCCAAGTGTGGTTGTTGTAGCGATGGCGGGAACCACAGTAGTTAAGGGTGCGGCAAGTAGTGTTCCTTACGGATTTGGATCCGTGGGTGGTTTCTCGGTGGTGTGATAGAATTGAACACTCTTCTTTTAGTAAGCCCTAGAGTAGGGCTAGTTCTTTTATGTTGATAGAGCCGGCGAGTTTGTTGAGCATCATGTGGAGATGCAAGAGTAGGCAGTGAGCCTTGACTTGATGAGATGCCTTAAGCATGGTTGTTGGAGTTGAACCCTTGTATGCCGAGCCAGAGTTCGTGTCACTTGAGGTTGTGACCTTGTTGGCCCCGTTGTAGTAAGATGTGGATTTGGTAGTAGTGGCACTTGAGGTGCATTGGTTGGTGTGCCACTTTGGCATTAAATCTGGTTCGAGCTGAGTTTGGCATGGGCATAGCGGATGGTTCTATGCCGTTCGGAGTTTAGCGTACTCCTTTAGCCTTGGATCCATTTATGGTAGTTGCACATGTGTAGGTCGTGCAAAAGGGCTAGTTCGGTGGTAATCGAAAGACTTCAAGCGAAAGGATGTTCGAGAGGAGCCAGAGCCTTTTTCCCAGTGTTACTAGAGGTTGAGTAAGTCAAGCAGGTTGGCGGTTGGTAAGTGTTAGTGCGCGTGCATCTCACGCTAGTGTTAAGGCCAAGAGATCCTTGTGGTTGGTAGTGCGGTCAACTACCTTCGAGTGCCTAAACCTCTGGAGAGTTGAACATCATAGAAGCAAGTTGGGTCCAGTTGAGGGACCATGAGTTGGATGTCTATGAGGTAAGTAAGATGCCTTGTGAGAGGAGTTGGATGCCTTATGGGTAAGCACCCTTGGTAGAGGTTTGGTATAAAGTAAGTTTGGTTTGACGTGGTTATGCTTTGGTGGAGCAAGGTTGCCACGACTTGAGCATCGTCGTGTGGAGACGGAACTTTGGGTGTTCCGTTGATCGGTCAGATCTCTCGCCAGAGCTAGTGTGGCTTTTGGGAAAAGCATTTGTTAGACTTGGATCGCTAAATGAAGGTTGGGAGTTGCGCACACAAGTGTGTTTTGTGTGGTTCGTTACGTGCGAGAGAGTCGATCCATGTAGGGTTTGCTTTGGGGATCGGTGCTCGGTTTTTGGAAAAGTTGGACTCAAGTGGATGTTGTAAGGCTTAGTGAGGTGGTAAGGATACCATGCTCGTGGTAGCGAGTTGTTGCTTAAGTGAGATTGTTAAATGGACCTAAGCTAGGTTGGCGGATCTTCTTGCGATCGTCATGACCGAGAGAGTTGTTCGGATCCTTTCTTGGGTAGGAGTTATGTTGTGGTTGATGTTTGAGTAGGAGGATGACGCGTTCGGTAGCGTTTTGGTCCTCTTGGTTTCCAAGGAGTTGGAGTTGGCCAACATGGATGTGTTGCTAGAAAATGGAGTTTTTGTTTGTTCAGGCAATTGGTTGTAGGACGTTAAACGACAGTGTGTGTCGAGGGTTGTCGAAGAACCCTAGTTGTGGAGAGCCTCACCAGAGCTCAGTCAGACCCAGGTAGTAAGTTTAGTTAGCAAGCCAGAGTCGAGTAGTTTGTAGCCTCGGGTGAGTTGCTGGCAGTCTTGGTAGCCTAGCATGCTGGTATTTGTTTGGAGTGGAGTCCGGATTGGTTCCGGTATGGTGACAAGTTGATGCTTGGTGATGACTAAGGTGTGGATTGAAATTGCTAGAAGTCGGTTTGCTCGTGGGGGCGAATGGTTCGTGCCACTGTTGGTTGTCTTCCTGTTTCCAGGAAAGTTGAGAGTTGCCCCGTTGGTATTTGGAAGTTCAGTTCGTGGTGGACCCCTGTTGCTACCCCGTAAGATTTTGATCTTCTGGCTTTAGTGGAGCAAGACAGTGAGTGTAAGTGGAGCTCTCTGTTCTTCGGTGGTTCGCTCGTAGGAGCTGTTTTCTTTCTGGGTTTGGCCGGTTACTACCGTCGGTTTGTTAAGGACTTTTCCGCCATAGCCTCGCCCCTCACTCGTCTGACGAGGAAGGGTGTCGAGTTTAATTGAGACGGTAAGTGTGATGAGAGCTTTGCGTGCTCAAGCGCTTCGACTTCAAGACTGTGTTGGCGATCCCGAGAGGGACAGGGTGGTTTCGTGGTTTACTGATGATGCTTCCAAGTTCGGGTTGGGTTGTGTGTTGATGCAAAGACGCGGGAAGGTCATTGCTTATGCTTCCCGTCACCAAACTATATGAGCGAACAATCCGACTCATGGTATGGAGTTGGCGCAGTGGTGTTTGCTTTGAAGATTTGGAGGCATTACACCGTATGGTGAGCGGATTCGGATGGTTACCGATCACCGAGCCTCAAGTATCTGTTTGCTCGTAGGAGCTAAATATGAGGCGAGAGGATATGGTTAGAGTTGGTGAAAGATTATGATCTGCGAGAGTTTGTACCATCCGGTAAAGCAAATGTTGTAGCCGATGCTTTGAGTAGGAAGACGTCGCACTCATGGGTTTGCCGAGTCCCACCAGTTGCGCAGCGAGTTTGAGCGGGGGTGAGATTGCAGTGTTGTTGGGTGAGGTTACTTGCCAGAGTGGCTCGATTGGATGATCCGAACATCGATTAGACAAATGGATTATTGATAGGCGGTGAGTGACCCGCACACTTAAGAAATTGGGTGACAGAGTTAGTACTCATGAACATTTTGACTTTGTATATTCACGAGCGGTGGGGGCGACGTCTGAGGCGATTGTGTGTTCCGGATGTTGCGGATTTGCGAGCGAGTTGCTCTCGAAGCCCACAGTTCTCCGTTTGCTTGGCACCCCCGGGTACCAAGATGTATCGAGCTTAAGCGAACATTACGGTGGATGGGTATGAAAGGAGATGTTGCGGTGTTTGTCGATCGATGTCTCACTTGTCGCCAAGTGAAGGCACGTGCAGAGACCACCCGGTTTGTTGCGTGGCCGAGAGTGTACCTCGGTGGAAATGGGAAGAGATCTCCATGGACTTTATTTCGGTTTGCCGAGGACTCAGAGAAGTTCTCTCGATTTGGGTGATAGTCGATCGATTGACTAAGAGCGCACACTTCATTCCCTGTAGAGACACTTATACAAAGTGGAACAATGGCGCGATTGTTTTTGGAACAGATCATTTGTTATCACGGTGTGCCTGTGAGGATTGTGTCTGACCGTGATCCGAGGGCTTGTGTGTTGGATTTTCCGAGCGGTGGGACCAGATGCACTGTGATCGATGGTGTTTGCAAATAACAACGATTATCGATCGGCGATTCGGATGGCTTCATTCGAGGCTTTGTATGGTAAGCGCTGCCGATCTCCCGTGTTGCAGGAAGAGGTTGGTGATAGGCGAGTTTTGGGTCCCGAGTTCTTTGCGATGACCAATGGTGTCGTGCGAGAAGATTAGAGTTCGTATGTTGACACTTTCGGAGCGAGACGAGAAGAGTTACGCCGATGTTCGCGTCGGGATTGGAGTTTGAGGTTGGTCGGCATGTATCCCTAAAGGTTGCACCGATCACGCAGTGTTTGAGGTTTGGCAAGCGTGGAAAGCCGAGTCCCCGTTTTGTTGGTCCGTTGAGATTACGGAGTGGATCGGCAAGGTTGCTTATCGCTTAGCCCCGCCTCCGTCATTGTCGGCCGAGTGCACGGTGTTTTCATGTTTCGATGTTGAGACGATTCGTGCTTGATCCGCGCACATTGTTGACTTTGAGCCGCTGCGGTGAATGAAGATTTGAGCTTCGAGGAGAAACCAGGGGGGATTCTTGCTTTTGAGACAAAGACACTGCGTGAATCGTGAAATCCGGCTGGTAAAGGTTCAGTGGAGGAGTCAGAGTTCAGAGGAAGCCACTTGGGAGCGGGAGGATGAGATGAGTTTGCATTATCCCGAGCTGTTCCAATCTTAAGTGACTTTCGAGGACGAAAGTCTTGTAAGGGGGGAGTATTGTACCGGCCCAGAAAATTTCATCTCGGTCTTCCCGGGAGGCCCAGGGGCATTTTGGTAATTTTGGGTCAGGGCCGACAGGGCCGGTTTTGAAATTAAATTTGCTTTAAATAATTATGAGTCAATTTGAAAAGATTTGGGATTTTTGGTGAAGGCATTTGGGCTTGGGATGGAGCAAACATATATAGGGAATTAAATAGCGCGTCGGCGTGATTCGAACCAGTAGTGTGTCGCATGCTAGGCGGAGGGGCACACACCAGTAGAGCCACCGCGCGCGTTTGTTACTCTAAACGCGCCATCTTCTATGTATGCTTGTCTGTCCCTGTTTTTGGTTTAAGAGGCACTCGCCCAGCCTTCTCCCTCATTTCCTTTCTTCTTCTCCTTGAGATTCTCCTCACCGACCGGCCTCCCCCTCGCCGACCAGCTGACTCGTCGGTTCTCCTCGGCCGATCGATCCCCTCCGGTGAGTTCTCCTCCCTTTCTCCTCTCTTCTTCTTCTTCTCCTCCTCCGATTTCTCCATTTCTTTCCCTGCTTTTGATTTCCATTTTCCGCCGTGTCGAGGTGAAACGTTGGGTGGTTTTAGTGCGGTGGAGTAGGGAGTTCATCCATCTATAAATCGGCCGTCGAATCTTCTCCAATCGCTCGGAATCGAGTTCGTTTCTCCGATTCTCTGTTCGCCCCTGTTACCTGTTCGCGCCGCCGCCGCGCAGGCGAAGCGCTCCGCCGAGCCACGCCACGCGCCATCGCCTCGTGCCGCGCTGCTCGCCCTCGCCGGCTCCGTGTCGTGTCGCATCGCGATGCCCACCGAGCCTCGCCTCGCGCCGCTTCCGCTCAACACGCCCTCATGCCGCCGCGCGCGCGTCGCGCTCGCCAGCGCGCCATCGCGCGCAGCTGCGGCGCATCACCACCAGGCCACCCAGCTCGCCCATTCTGCGCCCAGCGCGCCAATGAATTCCGTTGCTTTGCCCGTTCGTGCAATCGGCCCGTTCGTGCGTTCGTCGTGCCTCGTGAGTTGCTCCGAGCCGAGCCTCATTTATTTTATTGTATTTAGGCCTATTGTGTGATTTTTGTGTTGATTGATAGGTTCCGGTAGCTAGATCGAGATTGTTCGCGACTTAGGACTTCGTGCCAAACCGTCCCGACCAAGGTAAAGATTTCTTCTGGGGGTTGTGTGGACCTGCGATATTATATGTGATTGTTGATTGATTGCTTGTTTGTGATTATTGACATGTGTAGCTAGGTGCTTCAATCTGAATTCCCGGTTAGCATGATTTCTTGGTTAATTCTCATGTTAATCCATTATAGGTTGTTCCTTTCTGGCATGCTCGTATCTGTTCCTTGCTTCGTAGTATCATGCTAGGCTCGTTGTATTCTTATTGAGCACGTATTGGATTTTATGAAATTGTTTGCTGTTTGCTAAGGGCGGGTTAGAGTTGCGGTAGATAGCATCATCCGGGCCTGATGCATAAAGTACCTTGCATCCATGGCGGGGACGTCGAGCAAGTCATTCCGTCCCCTGGACCCCGTGAGGGATTTGCTAACCCGAGCGGTAGGCCCCGCAATCTTGGGTGAGGTGGCGATCGTTAAATGCCCCAACCGTCGGGATGATGACTTGGCATTGCCTTGTCCTCGATAGTCGGCACGTCCTCGGCGTGTTCGGCCGTAGCCCCGATTGCCACTGTTAAGGTAAGGGCGGCGCTTCTGGTGTAAGCCTACCACGACCCGTTCCCTTAGCCTCAAAGTGCGGTGGTTCAGGTGACATAGTTTAAGTGTCAGTCTCTCACACCCTATGTCGGTGACACCGATCCAAAGATTTAGTTAGGCGTGGTGACCGGGACATGGGCAGCTTGTTTCTAGACCCGGCACCCCCATGGTTCTGCGGTAGAGCACGCGGTGCATGTTTACGCTCATTACAAACCCGACCGGAGAGCTCCTCGGGATCTTGAGCGATGTACCTTTCGTCGACAGAGATGTGCCGAGGCCGACTTGTTTCTCGTATAGGGCGACTTATGTATTGGATCGTGTGATGATTTTATTCCTGGACTAAGCCACCGAGTTGGCATCCTGTGCCCAAGTGTGGGCTAAGCTATGTGCTCTATTCTCGTGTTATATTCATAGCTTGCATACGCTCATCGAGATGACCATGTATATCGTATTGTACCCCGGTTGGGGATTCTTACTTGAGTAATTCGTTACTCACCCTTATTCTGTGGTTTTCCACAGTAATCGTGGTGCGCGACCGGATGCATGCTCAAAGGAGGAGCTGTGATCATGGGGCCCAGTCTTCCAACTCGATTTTTGTATTATGACTCTCGTGTGTTTTTGTTTTCCCTGAATGCATGTAGCCGCACGAAGCCCTAGGATATTTGTAAATATTTGTGGATTCCAGCATGATTGTATCCGAAACAGTTTTTGAATGGCTTTTAGTAAATCTCGATCGTAGTAAACTTTGGAAATGTATTTATCCCGAACAGTGCTTGGAAACAGGGGATGAGTTTCAGGAAAATGTCTAGTTTTTAAAGGGGTTATTTTGAATGTTTTGTTTTAATTGGAATCCAAATCATGTCTGCTTTAAATGTCCTTTACTTTGAATGCATGCATTGGGGTAAGGGCCCATTTAGTGCCCCATTCGGGTCGGTCCCTTACAGCCTCCCGGGAGGACCGGGATGAAATTTCCGGGCCGTTACAATATTCCCCCCTTATAAGATTTTCGTCCTCGAAAGTCACTTAAGATTGGAACAGCTCGGGATACTGCAATCTCATCTCATCCTCCCGCTCCCAAGTGGCTTCATCCACTGGCTTCTCCTCGAAGCTCAAAACCGACAATGTGCGACGGGTCCGGCACGTACTTCCTCAGCATCGAAACATGAAAAACACTGTGCACTGCGGAAAATGACGGAGGCAAGGCTAATCGATAAGCAACCTTGCCGATCCTCTCCGTGATCTCAAATCGACCAACAAAAAGGGGACTCGACTTTTCCACGCTTGTCAAACCTCAAAACACCTCGCATCGGTGCGACCTTTAGGAATACATGTCGACCAACCTCAAACTCTAAATCCGGACGCGACGGACATCGGCGTACTCTCTTCCGCTCCTCTTCTAAGTTGTCAACTTACGAGCTCTAATCTTCTCGCACGGCACCATTGGTCAACTGCAGCAATTCGGGACCCAAAACCTGTCTATCACCAACCTCTTCCCTGAACACAGGAGATCGGCAACGCTTACCATACAAAACCTCAAATGGAGCCATCTGAATCGTCGACTGATAACTGTTGTTATATGCAAGCTCCATCGATCATGTGCACCTTTGGTCCCAACCGCTCGGGAAAATCCAACACACAAGCCTCGAATCACGGTCGGACACAATCCTCACAGCACACCGTGATAACGAATGATCTCGCTACAAAAAAATCGCCCCAATCGCTCCACGGTATAAGTGTATCTACAGAGGAATGAAGTGTGCGCTCTTAGTCAATCGATCGACTATCACCCAAATCGAGAGAACTTCCTCGAGTCCTCGGCAAACCGAGAAATAAAGTCCATGGAGATCTCTTCCCATTTCCACCGAGGTACACTCAGTAGTTTGCAACAAACCATGGTGGTCTCTGCTGGTGTCTTCACTTGCGACAAGTGAGACATCGATCCGACGAACTCCGCCACATCTCTTTTCATACCCATCCACCAGAATGTCTGCTTAAGATCCTGATACATCTTGGTACCCCCGGGGTGCCAAGCAAACGGAGAACTGTGGGCCTCTGAGAGCAACTCTACCCGCACTCCTGCGACATCCGGAACACACAACCGGCCTCAGACACCGTCCACCACATCTCGTGAGTACACAAAATCAAAATCTCCATCAGCACTAACTTTGTCAAGTAATCTTTTACTAACTCTAACCATCTCCTCTGCCTCATATTCAGCTCCTTCTGAGTAAACAGATACTTGAGGCTCTGGTGATCGGTAAACATCTGGATCCGCTCACCATACAGTAATGCCTCCAAATCTTCAATGCAAACACCATCACGCCGCCAATTCCATATCATGAGTTGGAAAGTTACGCTCATATGGCTTCAAACCGACGGGAAGCATAAGCAATGACCTTCCCGTCTTTGCATCAACACACAACCCAACCCGAACTTGGAAGCATCAGAAACCACGAAACCACTGTCCCCTCCGGATCGCCAACATCGTGCCGAAGTCAAACCACGCTTGAGCACGCAAAGCTCTCATCACACTTACCGTCCCAAATAAATTCGACACCCTTCCTCGTCGACGAGTGAGGGCGCGAGGCTATGGCGGAAAAATCCTTAACAAACCGGCGACAAAGAAATCCGCCAAACCCGAAAGAAACGACTCCTCTGAGCAGACAACCGAAAGACAGAGAGCTCCACATACACTCACTGTCTTGCTCCACTAAAGCAACAATCAAATTCTCACGGGGTAGCAACAGGGGTTCACCACGAACTGAACCTCCAAATACCAACGGGCAACTCTCAACTTTCCCGAAACAGAAGACAACCAACAGTGGCACGAACCATTCGCCCCCACGAGCAAAACCGACTTCTAGCAATTCCAATCCACACCTTGGTCAACACCAAGCATCAACTTGTCACCATACCGGAACCAATCCGGACTCTTCTCCAAACAAATTTAACTTGCTAGGCTACCAAGATCGCCAAAGAATTCCCAGAGGCTACAAACTACACGACTTCAACTTGCCAACTGAAACTCACTATCAGGGCCTGATTGAGCTCTAGAGAGGCTTCCCACAACCTAGGGTTCTCCGGCAACCTTCGACATCCACTGCCAACTAACGGCCTACAGCCAACTGCCTAAACAAACAACAACTCCATTTTCCAAAGAACACAACCATGCTGGCCAACTCCAACTCCTTGGGAACCAAGAGGACCCGAACGCTACCGAATCGTCATCCTCCTACTCAGACCTCAACCACAACATAACTCCTACCCAAGGAAGGATCCGAACAACTCTCTTAGTCATGACGATCAACAAGAAGATCCGCCAACCAAGCTTAGGTCCACTTAACAAATCTTACCTAAGCAACAACCTGAGACTACGAGCATGGTATCCTTACCACCTCACTAAAGCCTTACCACCTCCACCTGGAGTCCAACTTTTCCAAGAACTGAGCACCAGATCCCCAAAGCAAACCCTACATGGATCTGAAACTCTCGCCACAGAATGAACCACACAAAAGACACTTGTGTGCACAACTCCCAACCTTCCTCTAGAGATCCAGGATTAACAAATGCTTTTCTCCCAAAAGCAACACTAGCTCCTAGCAGAGATACAACCAATCAACGGAACACCCAAAGTTCCATCTCCGCACGATGCTCGAAGCTGTGGCAACTTTGCTCTACCAAAGCATAACCAGGCCAAACCAAACTTACTTTATGCCATGCCTCTACCAAGGGTGCTTACCCATAAGGCATCCCATTCCTCTCACAAGGCATCCTACTCACCTTATAGACATCCAACTCATGGTCCCTCAGCTGGACCCAACTTGCTTCTATGATGCTCAACTCTCTTGAGGTTTGGGCACCCGAAGGTAGTTGACCGCACTACCAACCACAAAGATCTCTTGGCCTTAACACTAGCGTGAGATGCACGCGCACTAACACTTACCAACCGCCAACCTGCTTGACTTACTCAACCTCCCGTAACACTGGGAAAAGGCTCCGGCTCCTCTCGAACATCCTTTCGCTTGAAGTCTTTCGATTACCACTGAACTAGCCCTTTTTGCACGACCTACACAGGTGCAACTACCATAAATGGATCAAAGGCTAAAAGAGTACGCTAAACTCCGAACGGCATAGAACCATCTACTATGCCCATGCCAAACTCAGGCCTGAACCAGATTTAGTGCCAAAGCGGCACACCAACCAATGCACCTCAAGTGCCACTACTACCAAATCCACATCTTACTACAACGGGGCCAACAAGGTCACAACCTCAAGTGACAAGAACTCTGGCTCGGCATACAAGGGCTCAACTCCAACAACCATGCCTAAGGCATCTCATCAAGTCAAGGCTCACAGCCTCTACTCTCTTGCATCTCCACATGATGCTTAACAAACTCGTGGCTCTCTCAACATGCAGCAGCTAGCCCTACTCTAGGGCATACCAAAAGAAGAGTGTTCAATTCTATCACACAACTGAGGAAACCACCAACGGATCCAGTCCGTAGGGAACACTACTTGCTGCACCCTTAACTACTGGGGTTCCGCCATCGGGCTGCAAACAACCACACTTCACGTAAGCACAAAGATGCCTCATCAACCTCCTCGAAGGCTACCAACTTTGCAACCACTCTGGGGCAACCAAATAATCTAACAAGGCTCAAGATCAAAGACTTGAGCTACCTGTGCTAGTCCACACGGGGACTGCTCCACCAACATCCACATCAAGCACAACCACGGCTAACTTCTCTCTGGAGTGGCATTCCAAGGCAAAGCACCTCCACCCTCTCACTAGGGGAAAACCATCAATTGGGCCACGGTTGGCCTATGGGAGTCCAATCTCTACCTCCTCTGAACGATGTCCCGGGGCATCCGAATCTATCTCGGATACCACAACAAGCCACAACATACATCACACAATCGCGGGAAGTTGGCATGATGGCGCTCTAAACCCAAACCAATAACGAGTCGAAACATGCTCGTCTCCGCTCCACAACACTACACAAGGCATACACTAGATGACAGTATTGTAAATTCTTAACCCTTTTTCTTACAACAAATAGAAAACTTAGGCGTGCACTGATGACTATCCGGTGCTAGTGATCATGGGAAAACGACGACCTACAACAACAGTCAAACTACATAATTTATGACTCGAGCTCTGATACCAACCGTAAGGGACCGACCCGAATGGGGCACTAAATGGGCCCTTACCCCAATGCATGCATTCAAAGTAAAGGACATTTAAATGACATGATTTCTGATTATAATTAAAACAAAACATTCAAAATAACCCCTTTAAAAACTAAACAATTTCCTGAACTCCGTCCTGTTTCCAAGCACTGCTCCAAGATAAATACATTTCCAAAGTATACTCCGATCAGAGATTTCTTAAAATAATTCAAAACATGTCTAAATATAATAATGCTTTGGAATCCACAACATATTCGAAAAACATCCTAGGGCTCAGTGCCTTCTACATGCATTCGGGGAAAATAAAACATAAAGAGTCATAACACAAAATCGAGTTTGATGATTGACCCCATGATCACACTCTCCTCCTTCACCCATCCTGTCTCGCACTTGGTTACTCGTGGAAAAACCACGATGGGGTGAGTAACGAATTACTCGGTAAGAATCCCCAACCGGGTACAATACGATATACATGGTCATCTCGATGAGCGTATGCAAGCTATGAATATAAACACGGAATAGAGCGCATAGCTTAGCCCACACTTGGGCCTCGGATGCCAGCTTAGGGTCTTAGTCCGGAAATAATATCATCACACAGTCCAATACATAAGTCACCCTAGACGAGAAACAAGTCCCGGCCTCAGCCTGTCTACTGTCGACGAAAGGTACACTAGTTCACAATCCCGAGGAGCTCTCCAGTCGGCACTGTAATGAGCGTAAGCATGCACCGCGTGCTCTGCGCAGACTATGGGGTGCCGGGTCTAGAGGCAAGCTGCCCATGTCCAGTCACCACGCCTAACTAAATCTTTGGATCGGTGTCACTGACATAGGAGTGTGAGACCTGGACACGTAAACTATGTCAGCCTGAACCACCGCACCTGGGGCCAAGGAACGGTCGTGGTAGGCTTACACCAGAAGTCGTCCTTGCCTTAACAGTGGCAATCGTGGGCTCTTGCCAAACATGCCGAGGACATGCCGGCCGCCGGGGGCGAGGCAATGCCAAGTCATCATCCCGACCGTTGGGGCATTTAACGATCGCCACCCTCACCCAAGATTGCGGGGCCTACCGCTTGGGTTAGCTAATCCTCACGGGGTCCAGGGACGGAATGACTTGCTTGACGTCCCCCGCCATGGATGCAAGGTTCTTTATGCATCGGGCCCGGATGATGCTATCTACCGCAATTCTAACTCCTTTCTAGCAAACAACAAACAATTCCATAAAATCCAATACGTGCTCAATAAGAATACAACGAGCCTAGCATGATACTACGAAGCAAAGGAATGGATCACGAGCATGCTAGAGAGGAACAACCTAGCATGGATTAACATGAGAATTAAACCAGAAAAATCATGCTAATCGGGAATTCGAGAATAGAATACCTAGCTATACATGTCAATAAACACAAACAAGCAATCAATCAAGAATCACATATAATATCGCAGGTCCACACAACTCCGTAAGAAATCCTTACCTTGGCGGGGACAATTTGACACGAAATCCTAAGCGGCGAACGAACCCGAACTAGCTACCGAGAACCTATCAATCACAACAAAATCACGCAATAGGCCTAAATATAATAAAACAAACAAGGCTCTCACTCGGGGAGCAACTCACGAGGCGCGACGAATGCACGATCGGGCCGATTACGAACGGGCAAAGCAACGGGCTGGCTGGGCGAGCCGGGCGCAGGAGAGTGGGCGCGCGCGCGCGCGACGGCGCGCTGGCGCGAGCTGCGCGCGACGAACAGGGTGTGCGGGCGAGCGGCGCGAGGCTCGGCTGGGCGCTTGCGCGGACGCGAGCAGCAGTGGGCGACGCGGCTCGA
The DNA here is from genome assembly GCA_036507275.1 of Sicyos edulis. Taxonomy (NCBI): domain Eukaryota; kingdom Viridiplantae; phylum Streptophyta; class Magnoliopsida; order Cucurbitales; family Cucurbitaceae; genus Sicyos; species Sicyos edulis. The sequence continues at coordinate 10,071,271 of CM071850.1, forward strand.
CTCGGCGAGCCGGGGCTCGGGCGACGCAATGTGGCTGGGCGTTGAGGCGAGCTTCTGCGCGCGAACAGGGGCGAACAGGGGGTGATCGAGAAGGGAGAACTGGAGCGAATTGGATGCGAACGACGAACTCCGGCGAATTGGTTGGACGATTTCCCCCTTGGCTAGCTGCACGGAACATCACACACACACCAATTCACCTCGACTCGGCCAGAAATGGTGAATCGAAAACATAGGAGAAATTCGACGGAAAAGGGAAGAAGAAGAAGAAGAAGAGAAGAAGAAGAAGAAGAGAGCTCACCGGAGGGACGAACGGCGAGGGAGAGAACGCTGGTCGGCGAGGGAGGAAAAATCGCGAGAGCAACCCAGTCGGTCGGTGAAGAATCGAGAAGAAGAAGAAGGGAAATGAGGAAGAAGGCTCGGCTGCTCTGTTTTAAACCGAGGACAGCACAACAAGCATAACATACAGATGGCGCGTTTAATTTCACAAAGACGCCTGGTGGCTCGATTGGCAGCGACACTCGCCTAGCTTCCCACGCGACCCTGGCTCGAATCTCACTCGATGCGCTATTTAATTCCCTATTTATTCTCATAATTTTTCCGGCAATTAGCAAAGACATAACCGGCCCAGTCGGCCCGACCAAAATGCCCCTGGGCAACCCGGGAAGACCGGGATGAAATTTCCGGGCCGTTACAGTGTTTGTGGCTTTACATGTCTATGTAGAGGATATCATCCTAACCGGAGCTAGTCTAAATCGTCTTATCTCTCTCAAGACAGTATTAAATGCTAAGTTTTGATAAAAGAATCTTGGTTCTCTCAAATTCTATCTTGGGCTTGAGGTAGCATGGACTTCACAAATGATATGTATCTCTCACAAAATTATGCCTTACATTAATAGACATTACAAGAATCATTAGAATTGCCGATGGCAACTGCCGTCAGCACATTTGTTGGGAAAACCATGTTGGGGAAGCAATCATCGACAGCAACAACAAGCCATCAGCAATGCTTGCATTTTGTGACAGCAAAAATGTCATCAGCATTGCCCACCTTTTGTGACGGCATTTTTGCCGTCATCAATGCTTATCTTTTGTGACGGAATTTCTACCGTCACCAATTCAAGCCTTTTATGACAACATTCTTCCTTCAATAATTCCGTTTTTTAATTTGAATTTTTTTTTTAATTTGGTTTCATATTCTAATTTCCAATTTAGCTTCGTACCTGTTTTCCATTTACTTGTTATTCAATATGAATTCATACAAATCATACAAATATTAATTTTATCTAAAATAATCTTCAACGCTTACAAATTTCTTAATACAAAAAGAGTATTAACAAAATTTTCCAACACTTACAACTTAAAAAAAAAAGTTAATCTAAAAACAAAAAGTAACTTCAACAAAGTCTTCAACCCTTACAAAATCCCTTGTACCGAGGTTAATCCAAAGGCAAAAGTGCTTCCAAAATAAAGTCTTCAACACTTACAAATACATGCACCAAAAAGTAGAATTCCACCTAATAAGAAGAGGAAAACAAATATTAGTCAACTATTTTCAACTATATCATTCAAATATTACAATTCAAAAAACATGAAAGCAAGAATTGGGCAGCATAACGATGTGTATACAAGATTTCCCAAAATTTAAAAGTACCTAAAAATATACACATATAACCACCTTTGTTGCAGTATAGTCATAATAATATCACAATTTAAAAAATTATATTAATGTATTCAAACATCCTAATTCATAACTACATGCATTGAAATATTTTCTTTAACTAACTACATACTATGATCCGCCTTGGTGACGCATCATTGACTGGATCACAGCCTCGAGATTTTCTATCTTTTCATTCTATCTTGTCGATTCCTCTTCAAATATTTGTATTCGACGTGTCACTTCTTCTCAATATCGTGTCTCTTTTTCTCAACGACGTGCTCTTCTTCTTTGGGACGTGCCTCTTCTTCTTGGTGATGCGCCTCTTCTTCTAAACGGCGTGCCTCTTCTTGCTGACGTCGTTCATTTTCTTCTCTTAGTTGAGCTAGTATTTCACGATCATTTTGAGATAATCCTCCACTTGATGAAGAAGAGCTTTGATTTCATTTTTTTTTTTTGTGAAAGTGGTTGCCAACTGTCTCCTTTGACACTATCTGATCGAGTGCCTAACACATGTGCACGTATCTCAGCTTGTGTCATTGGATGCGAACTTGTTGTAGACTCTTCTTGCATATCCAACATTATTTTACTGCAAAACAATTGTAACATTAGTGGTTTTTTATATATTATAAGTTACTTAAATTCGTGATAAACACAAAAAAAAAAAAAAAAAAAAAAAACATAAGTCTCTTCAATTTCTTTGGAAGGCCATCCTTTTTCTTTTGTATAGTGAGTTGCACGGAATAACTTAGTCTCTCCTAACTAATCTTGACCTTCTATCTTTTTCTATACATCATTTATTTTGAATATTAATTATTATAAACTATTGCTAATACAAATAGGAAAATATAAGTATATTACCTTCTCTAGTACGTATATGAAGCTTTTTGCACCAGTTCTATGATTGTGTCGCACTTTGCTACGAGATTCACTAGCTTTTCTAGATTTTTCCTGCAAAAAAAGCACATGTGTTTCTTTACTTACTATCAAATCAAAGGAAAACTTTGTTAAATGTAAATATATCTTAAAATCAGGGGATTTAAACTTGTCACACAAGAAAAGTCAATCTTCGGTATTGCAGTGCTCATGAAGAAGATTTCTAACCTCTTCACGATCATAAGACTTGTAATGAAAAAATAATTCATGTCTTGACTGACTAAACATCCTCTTCATGGTTTGCACAATAAATTCGTTAAGCAGATTAGCATTCAAATCTAATATAAAATGATTCTGCAATATCAAATTCAAATATTAGTCATACTATACTTATAACAAAACTCAATACATAAATCTACTTTCTTACCAACAACAATTGTCGAACCATGTCCTTATGCTCTTCTGCCATGGCTTTGTACATTGGGATTCGAACTAGAAATATCTCCTTCACAAGAACCAATCCGTTGACTAAATCATGCAACATTATCGCATGCAGGTTTCTTATGTTCTGGGTGTACTGTTATTTTAATCTTCCCATTTATTCGACGTTAGTGGTGATCGCATGTAGGTTTCTTATCGCATGTAGGACTGCTAGGTGTTGATCTTGAGCATTGTCCTTTTGGAATATTGTGCTAAGTGACATAAATTTGAGAAAAATTTGTTAACTGATGTAACTCATTACATGTGTCTAGATGGTAAATTGTTGCACTTGACTATTTCTAGACTGAACATAGTCTTTGTTATTAATAGGATAAAACATTTCATACTTGTCTAACCAAAGAGTGTATTTGGGTACTAATAATCATCTCGTTAGGTACATTAAAAGCTCACAATATCAAGGTTTTGTTTTGAAAGATTGAACGAATTTCCATCTTAGAGCTTTTACCGACTCAAATTGAGGATCTTGCTCTAACACACGACGATCAAGGCTGTGAGTTCTTTGTCTTCCTTCGTGACTCCTTGGTCTCTTAGATGTCAAAAAAGGATCTTGGTCTCTTGGACGATCAAATCTAATATAAAATGATTATGCTCTAACCAAATTTCAAAAATAAAAACAGGTTTTTGGAATCTACTTCTTTTGTTTCCAAATTTTGATTTTGTTTATTAAAATATAGGTAAGATGTAGATATTCAAATAAGGAAAAAGGTATAGGAAGATCACTACTACAAATATGACTTTCTATGACAGTTAATTAAACACAAAAAAGTAAAAATTAAAAAAACTGTCATAAAAACCTAAAACACACGTTTTTACCTACAAGATTGATAACATTTAAGTTATAAAAAATTCATGACAGTTAGTAATTGTCATAGAAAATACAAATTTTTTGTATTGTTATTTTACTTTAAATTATGACAATTGTATAATTGTCATAAAAGATAAATACTTGAAAAGTTTAATAATTAGAAAAGACTTGATATTAATTAATTTAAAAAAAAAAAAAGTGTGCTCAAGATTATTAGGGCTTTTTTTATATTCTCTTTTGCCTTAATTTTCTGCCTCTTCTGCCTCTTTTCGTCCACCTGTAGCTTCTTCTTTTCTTCTTTTCTTCAACTTGCTTCTTCTCTTTGCCCTAATTTCACTAACAAATATCACTTTTGTTGTATAGAATGCTAATGTAATGCCCCAGGAAAAAAAAACTTCTTTTAATTAAGTTAAAATGAAAGGATAAAAAAGGAATTCTTTTAAGAAAGGGCTCGACTTTGGATTTAAATTAAAGCCCATTTAGGCTAAGATAAAAAAATAAATAAATAAAAGGAAAAAAAGAACCTCAACCCTCATCGCGTGAACAACCCCCCACTTCTCCTTCTTCCTCCTGTCGCCGCCTACCCACGCGACTCGTCGCCTGTTCGTCTCGTCGAGCCGCCACCAAACCAGCCAGACCCCGTCGACTGCCCTCCTCGCACGTGTGTCCCCTACATAGCGTGGACGCCAGCGCGAACCCCGATCCGCCGCTTGTGTCACCTCGCCTCAACCGAGAGCCTTTCGGCTGGTCAGCGCCGCCACGCGAGCTCCGTCCATGCCTCCTTGTTCCAACCAACATCCTTCAAGCGTCAGTGCTCAGTTCGAGCGGGTAGGTGCGCACGTTTGGTCCATTTCTCTTTGCTCGTGTCGTTCTTGATTCACTCGAGTTTTTAGGTAAGTTTTCTACTCGTTTTTTGTGGTCAATTGCTGGTTGTTCTAACGATGTTTTATTATTGAAGTTCTAAAATAGAAAAGAGAATTGGCAACAAAGAGTCTCTTGAAACCAAATGTGGAAATAAGTGATCAAGTGTTGAACTTGTGATGAGTAATTTGTAGCATACAGTGGTTAATAATAAATTTTCATTTCATGTTGTTCGTCAGGTGAAGAAGGCTTAATTTGACAATTCGTGCCAAAACATTTTGCAGGCAAGCTCAAGCAATCACAACGAAAGGCAAGTAGGCTAACTTTCAAATATAAATGTTTCTTTAAGTTTATGTGGTACTTCCATTTTGTACTTGAATTTTCATTTTGTGCTTGAGTTTTCAAAGTTTATGCAGTACTTCATTATTATGGTAAGCTGGAATTGGATAATTTGAGGTAGAGAATGATTGTTTAATAGGTTATGGGTTTCTTGAACCAAAATACACATTTTTTGAGTAGCCACACTGATTGGTCTACATATATAGCTTAATGCAATCAATCAAATAGCGATCTAGTTTATGTTTACTTTTCAGGTTCAAGGAGTTAGGGTTTATGAATACCTAAGGAGTGAAGATTTTTTCTCCATTTTCTATTAAGTTTGACTTTTAAGCCTTTCATTTTTCCTTGTAGTGATTGAATATGTTATAGATAATGTGTTAGCATCAAAGATGTTAGCTAACATCTTTGATGCTAACACATTACCTATAACTATAGTGACTAGATATGTTATATACAATTCAAATCTTGACTATCTTTTTTTGATTAGAAACTATAATGAGCGTGTTGCCAATGTGATTGGAAAATATAGTGGATGAACTAGTGAGATTTCTAATTCAAAGTTTTACTATTACATCTTGTAGGTATTCTGCTGAAGGTGATCGTTTACGTCTACAAGTTGTCAAAGTATTCATTTTCTTTTCTTGGCTTTATGAAACATTAATTGTAATTTAAAATTTTTATATATCGATTACTTTGTCTAAGACTTTATTTAAAAGTTGTCAAAGTACTGTTTTTTTTCTTTCGTTTATGAATTATTAATTATAATTTACAAAATTTATATCTTGGTTACTTTGTATACGACTTTATTTGAAAGGTGATCAATGAAGTAAGCTTGACATCTATGTGGATTGTGATATTATCTTACAAATACATGATTATTTATAAATTTAAATATTGTCATTTTTTAATTTATAGGCTTAAATGTAATTAATATGAAACAAATTTATGAATGAATAAATAGAATATATTTAATTTTATAATTAAAAAAATGTCATGTTATCTTTTCTATGACAATTTTAAACTATCAAGAAATAGAAACTATGATTATTACAATTGTCATGAAATGTGAATTCATAACAGTTTATGATTTAATTTTATTTAGAAAAATAACTCTACTTTATGATATTTTAAAACTGTCGTAATAACAAAAGTTAAAATTACAAAAATAACATAATTTATGACAATTATTAAATGTCATAAAAAGAGATCTTAAACCTTATTTCTCATTAGTTCATGACAATTTTTAGTTGTCATAAAAAAGTATTTATGACAATTTTATAATTGTCATAAATTATATTTTATGACATTGTTATTATATATCATGAAAGACTTACCATGATAGGGGATACCATGACATAGCAAATTTTAGAGATAATTGTCATAATAAGTTAATTATGACAATTAAAAATTGTCATAGAAAGCTGAAATTGTAGTAGTGGATAGTTATGTTGTAGGCTTAAGTTTCATAAACAAAAAATGAAAAACAAAATAGTTATCAAACGGTACCTCAATTTTAATATTTTGATTATCAATTGAGTATAAAAATAGTCTCTTAACTAAACCATAAAGTGAACTATTGTCAAAAAAAAATGTTCTCTCTCCCAAACTTTATATCTTTACCCTGGCTTTTATTTTTTTTCTCTCATCTTATCTAATAGTCTATGAATTATAAAGAGATTTTTTCTTCTTCTCAACAAATTCATGTCCGTCTGCGCCATTCTCAGCAGCATTTCCAATGTTGTTTTATATTAGGTCGTGCCTCTCTAGATGCTTCAAGTCGAATGCTCAACTCCTTTTGTATGTTAAATCATAAACATACATTTCATCACTTAAGTAATTTAATCAGTCCATTAATTTTCATACTGGTTTTTTTTCTTCTCTTTTCAGTCTTCTTTTACGGTTGATTTTTTGTTCAAGTGTATGAACTTCACATATTGTACAGAATTTAGAAGCTTTTGATTAAGAAAATAACAGGAAACATTGGAAAAGTTGATAGATGAGAGTGAAAAATGAGGATAAAGGAGAAGAAGAGATTTATTTTCCTCATTTAAATGCAGGGACCAACAAAGAAGATAGGAGAGATGATTTTTTATTTTATTTTAACTCTCGTTGACTTCAAGGTTTAGCTTAGGGGCCAGTTTAAACTTAATTGATAAGGACTAAAATTGGATATTTAAAATTCTAAGAATCAAAATTGAACTAACATAAAAGTTGAGGGATTAAAATTTGAAATTTAGGTTGAAATGGAACAAACCTGAAAGTTAAGTTTATTTTTACTCAATTTCCCTACCATGTGCTCCATATTTCCTACAATGTATTCATCTTTCCTTAAGAAAGTAGGTGAACACTAATCAAAATTCAAAAACAAAAACAAGTTTTTGAAATCTACTTTTTTCGGTTTCCAAATTTTGGTTTTGTTTATTAAACTATGGGTAAGATTTAGATATCCAAATAAGAAAAAAGCTATGGTAGGATAGTTGTTGTAAGCTTAAATTTCAAAAACAAAAAACAAAATGGTTATCAAAGCCTAAATAACTAAAATGATATTTTTTATATTTGAAATGCACATAAAATAAATATAACAGTATTAATGTCATTATTATTGAAGGGATAAAAAATGAAAATTTGTGGAGTTCTCTCTTAATTATTGGAGGTTACTTCCAAAATGGTAATTGTTCACACGAGATTTCCGGAGAAATTTGGTTTCGTGGAGTTGAACTTGAACTTGAGATGAGTTTGTGCGAAAGTGGTTCGATCTCTATGCTTGATCCTCTGATTCGTTCTCTCTGAATGAATGTTCTTGGTATGAAGAGCAATTTGAAGAACAAAATATGTGTTCTTCGTATACAACTTCTCTTTTATGGAACTATTTGCCTTTCGAAGTAATTTTTGCCTTCGAAACGACGTTTAATCTTTAGAACCGTGGAGAGACCTCAACAAATGTGAATTCCCTCTCTAGTTCTAAAACTTTTCCACCTCTTGAAATGAAGAGAACTCCTCTATTTTTAGAGTTCTCATGCATCGTGGGCTTGGGCCCTAATGGGCCTTTGGGCCTGGCCCATGGGCTTGGCCTTTTGGGCTTGATATTCATGGTTCGGTTGACTTGGTTTGGTTTTATTTTGGCCAAATTCAAGATAAACCAATTTATTTATTTAAATTAATTTTGAGAAATATTGTCCCAAAATTTAATTTAATTTCGCCATTAAATTTGAAATAACGACGTGGCAGCTTGTAATTGACCGAAATTTCTCAGTCAACAAATGCCCCCTTTTCGAGGTTTATGCACAAGTATGTGTGGATGAATCTCGAAAACTATAGTGTCAAGTCGAAGCACGAGCTTGCTTATTCTTGCTTCAGACTTTAATTATATGAATCGTCTGTTTAACCGAAGTGTATGAGCTTAGGTCATAATTTCGATTGTTTTGACGTATTTTTTCGATGCCAGTCAATCACATTCTCGAATTTGGTCAAAATCATGACTTTCTATATTTGACGTGAAAATTTTGGAATTCGTAGAATTTATGCTCCACTTAATTCCAAATTGATTTTTTTGGCAATGTAAAAACCTTAACCCAATTTTGCATTTGAATGGGCAAAATTTAAACGACGCCTATATTTGGATAAAATTTAAATTCTATAATTTGGATAGAATTAATTTCATCAAATATGAAATTGGGGTAAGATTTGAGTTACACCAATTATTTTGAACAAATTCTACTTAAATTGGAAGTAAAATTTGAAGAGCAATTTTTAATCTAATTTCACGGGATTGATAGAGTGGACAGTTTCTTTGACTCGTGAACTCTAGGAAGAATTTGATAAAATGTTTGAAATTTAGTAGAATTATGTTCTACTTAATTTCGAATCGACTTTATGGCAATACCAAATTTTAACTCAATTTGTATTTGAATTGGTAAAATTGGAATCATGCCAATGTTTGAGGTAAAAATTAAAATTCTATAAATTGGATAGAATTAATTTTATCGAGTTTGAATTGATGTAAATAAATTTTGAATCCAACTTAAAGTGATAAAAGTTGTATTCAATTTATTTGGTCCATTGGAGAGAACTTGATTGCTCCCACGATTTTGAATTGGCCAAAATTTCATTTTATTTGACAATTCTTAGACCATAAAACTTGAAATTTGAAATTTCATTTCATTTTATTTTTATTATTATTATTATTTTTATTTTTATTTTTTTAAAAAAACTAACATTTACGTACAGTATATATTTGATTTTTTTTAAAAAAAAAAAACTAAGATTTACATACCGTGTATATTTGAAATTGATTTTTTTTTTTTTTTTAAACTAACGTATATAAGATCAAACATATCTATCAAGATCTTAAATATGTATATAAAAATCAAATATTTTGGTTTAAGATCGGTATTTGAGAAAACATTTTAAGCGAATCTAAACATATCTCAGAAAAGATTTTATGGTTTTGTCATTTAAATGAATTTCAAATATTTTAAGTTGAGATATTCCTTCACAATCTTATATTTGAAGCTCGAGACTCTCTATAAATACTAGCTAAGAACGCACCCATCAAAGCATCAATCTCTTATTCAAACACAAAAACCCATCGCTGTCGTCGCAGAGCACACCGCCATCACGAAACTCCTTCTTTGTTGTGGCCGTCCACCGAACTTTGCACGCTGCGGTGAAGGAGAGAGTGGCTGCTAAGATTTCAAAAAAAAAATCAAAACTGGTTTTCTTTTCTTCTCTTTATCTTTCTTAACACTTTTTTCCATCAAATTTCTTTTCAACTTCTCCCAATGAGTGGTCCCACCATTTATTTTCACCCTTCTCCATGTTGGTCTTCCTTTCTTTTTCAAAATGTGGGAAAGATAAAAAAAATGATTGACTTTATCTTACTAACATTTACCTAAGGTGTAGAAATTGATTTTTTTTTTTTTTTTTTTTTTTTTTTTTTTTTTTTTATTGCTTATTATATATATATATATATATATATATATATATATATATATATATATATATATATATATTTTACTAATGATTCATCTTCATGAACAAATTGTTTTTTTTTTTTTTTTTTTAAATTTAAAATAATTTGAGCGTTATTCCCTTCTTTTAATTTCTTTTGAAATTTCAAGCTCTTTTTTTTTTTTTTTTTTTTTTAAGACATAGCATCAATTAAATGATCCCGCCGGATTGGAGCTATGAATGAGATGGATCGGTGCTATGAATGAATGACCCTGTCGGATCGGTGCTATGAATGAATGACCCTTGTTGGATTGATGCTATGGGCGACCCTGTCGCGGGATACGCTATAAACGTCCTTGTCGCCGGTGCGCTGCGGCGGGATGTGCTATAAACGACCTTGCGATGGGATGCACGAAAACGACCCTGTCGCGGGATGCGCTATAAACGACCTTGTCGCGGGGTGCGCTGCGGCGGGGCGCGCTATAGACGACCTTGCGATGGGATGCACTGAAACGACCACGCGCGGGATGCGCTATAAACGACCTTGTCGCGGGTGCGCTTTGCGGCGGGGCGCGCTATAAACGACCTTGCGATGGGATGCATTAGAAACGACCACCGCCGCGGGATGCGCTATAAACGACCTTGCGGCGGGATGCGCCATAAACAACCTTGCGGCGGGATGCGTTCAGTAACGACCTTGTCGCGGGATGCCCTTTGCGGCGGACGCGCGCTATAAATGACCTTGCGATGGGATACGCTGTAAGTGACCCTGTCGCGGGCTGCGCTATAAATGACCTTGTCGCAAAGTGTGCCGAATGCGCTACAAACGACCTTCCGACAAGGGGGGGGGGCATGAATGACTTTGTTTCGGCAGCGGTGCTCACTATGTCCCCTTTAGGTGACGTCATTGCGACATGTCGACAACGGTTCTCATTAACCAATAAAAGAGACTTTGAAGTCAAAACTTAAAATTGATTTTTTTTTTTTTTTTTTAATAAGTTTTGGCCCCCTTTATTATAGATTTTCTTTAACCCTCAGCGTACCATCTTCAAATTCCGCTTGTACTTATAGATCGCTTATGAAACCCCGTGATTCTAATGATCCTCATTTTTCCTAATGCAGGACAATGACTTATTTCACAGAGATTTCAAATTCCACTGAGCATAGCCTAGTTGTTTTGAGCCACGAGGACCAGCCTTTTCGTGAAGGGACTATTCTTCCCATCGACTAACCATATAGAGAGATGAGGCTTGACTCTAGAGATTCGATTTTTCTATCGGACTGGTCAACAAAAAGATCCCTACATAAACATGCATCTGCTACAACTTTGGTTCTTGGACTCCCTAAACATACAAAGAAGTTCATCTGTGAAACCCAGAATCCGACATTAGGGCGTCAAATCATAGAAGGAAAGATTTGTTGGGGCTCCGCACTTAAGCTTAATGGTGAATTTTCTTATGTGGCTCTTTCTTTGGGGAATGGCTAGAGTTCACGGTCTCCCGAAACATCTTGAAGCATTGAAAAATGCCGGACTCATTTCAAAGATAATGGCCTCATTGTATACTTATATGACTGTAATAGTCACGTGATGCAAAGCCTTTTTTGAAGCATGGTGTCCGTCTACAAATACCCTTCATACATCCACTGGGAAGTATCCATCTCACTTTGTGGGACATGTGGCAACTAGGCGGTCTTCCTATCAAGGGTGCATTTTATGATGAAGTCATTCTGGCTATAAAGATGTGTTGAGACTGAATGGACGGTGCAGTCCCTCCCCACCGATTGCCAACACCTTTTTTATGCCTACCATACCATCGTCTTGCTTCCCAAAAAAGATAGGCAAACGATTCCAATAGACTCATGGATCTCGTTTTGGTTTAAAGGGGAGAAAAATATAACCGGCCTCCTAGCAAAAGATCAAAGAAGAAATCACGACTGCTCCCCACCCATAATCCTAGTGGATCTATTCCGAGACTCGCAATTGGACGGAAAAAGAGCGGACGATTTTCCAACTACTTGGCATAACAGAGAATATGAGGATGAGACATACTTGGCTTTGCCTTTATTTCATGTTGGCTATGTTTATTCGTATTCCCTCTCCAAAGTGGTCGTTCATCGCGCGTCTGGTGTGTTTAAGGTTGCATCCTCATGGCCGAAGGAAGACTCTTTAACCTTGCCGTGCCACTTTGTCGAGTATTTATTACGGTTTGGGTCAAATATCAAACGCGTCTTCCTCTATTGGATGCTCGGATAATCGCTTTCCTATTCATTATGTTCATGGTTGGCTTGCCCGCTACTTTGGCACTCATCATCATAAGGTCATAAACCTGTTAGAGGTCCTGGATGGCTTACTTCTCGGAGAAGGGGGTGCACGATACTTAAATGGCCTCGAAGCTCGTCAATTAATCCATCGAGGTGAAGCGATAATGTGGCATGTGAACACCCCTTCGAGAGTTAAGGCTGAAACTATCCATGATATCAAAGGATTATCATTTCTATCAGCCTCTTTTTTCATGAGTCTCCGGTCGTGCTACTTATCTTCTCGTCGCGGGAAGTTAATGACTCTTGAGGCATATAACCCGCACAGATTTGGTCGTCAGTTTGGCTTTTATCAAGATGTGCCCAACCAATCCAACGAAAGTTTTCCTCGCATCAATCTCAACAACGTCTTTTACTACTGGAAGAGTTGCAGTCAACTTTCAACATCCTCCAAAGTATACATTCTAGCACGTGAGCTAAACCCACATACCCAAATTACTGACTCTTACAAAGAATGGTGGGCGAAAAAGCATGGAAAATACATGGAAGATGGTATCCAGATTCTTGTGGATAGTTTTGGCTCTTCTTTTGCTAGACATAAAGTCCATAAAGATTTGAGTGTAAAAGGAAGTGACCATGCACCCACGCCCGAGGTTGTGATTCACTCTAAACACATTCGTGAAGGTGAAGGTAAGAGTTGTAGTAGCAACGAGGATCGTCACCTGGGCCGTCGGAGGCGGTAGAAGAATCTCCAAAAATTGATCACATCCCCTTTGAAGTCCCCACAAGTGATGTAGAGCGCCCAAAGTTGGCATTGCCCATGGTCAGCATCATTCTTTTTTTTTTTTTTTTTTTTATGTTTCATTTTTTCGATTACATATTTGTATGTGTACACATATATATTTTCTGTTGACTCTTTGATCTCCCTTGCAGATATCACACTCGGCTATCGGTCCTGCTCCTCCTATCCACAAGGAACAACCTAATATGCCGATTATTGAAGTCGATCAACTTACTAGGAGCCATGAGCAAAGGGAAAACGAGGACCCCTGTCAGGAGCAAGGGGACACAGACACTATGTATACGACGCCCTTACATCTTACCGGAGACGAAATTGTTGCCAGAGCAAACCGAAAATCTGCCATCCGCATGTGGGCTCAAGCCAAAACTTTGTTAGAGAATGCAACATTTGAGAATGCAGGCTCTCTTGAGTCAACTATGGAGACGATATTTAAAGGCATCTCAGATATTACTACGACTGATTTAACCCTTATCCGAACATTGATGAGGGAATACCTCGAGAAAATTTGCACATACAACGACTTAAGGCATACGACTGCTCCCCAGCATGCTTCAACCAGTGATGATGGAGACCTATCAGAGCTCAAAAAAAATATGGAGAAGGCGTTGTCGGATATGCGAACCTCAAATGAGAAGAAAATCTCCCTTCGTAAGCAATCTAAAGACTTGTCTCGAAAGATAAAGGAGCTGAAAACTGAGCGTAAAACCGTTTCTGAACTTATTTCTGCGAAGCCGCACTATCAACCCCAAAAACAGCAAAAAATATCTGAATTCGAGGAAGCGATAAGTGCAATCAAGAAAGCTCAGTCACAAACAACAATAAGCGGACACTAGCAAGGCTTGAAGAAACCCTTACAAGTCGGTGCAGCATCTTTGGATTATAACTTGACGTTTTAGCTTCCTTTTTTTCTCTTTGTCTTTTAGATTTGCTATATCGTAGAAACGACTTTATTTACCATATTTCATCTATAGCATTTTTTCTTTCATTGTATCTGCCGATTCGGCCTCTTTTATCATCAATAAAAATAAGAGTTTTTCTTTTGACCATTTTTTTTCTTTTTCTTTGCTTTATTAGGACTGAACTTAAAATTAATTAAGTTGCCTACGTACCCTTTTATAATGAAGGGATCAAGTCATAACGTAGTTCAATTACATAACTTGGGATGAAATTTTTTTTAATTGTGACTGAACTTAAAATTTGTTAAGCTGCCTATGTACCCTTTTATAATGAAGGGATCAAGTCATAACGTAGTTCAATTACATAGCTTGTAGTTTATACTCATACGCCAAGGAGTGTTACACTCTTAAACATAGAACTTCTTAAGAAACTTTCCGTTGATCGGGCCAATTTTTAGTCCGTCCTTATCCACAATCTTGTAAGCTCCGTTAGTGTAGACTTCTTGAACAACATAGGGTCCATCCCATTTAGGTGTGAACTTATTTCCTGTATGTCGTGTCGTGATGATAGGTCTTCTAACAGCGAGTACAAGATCCCCGACTTGAAACGAACGAGGCTTGATATTTTTGTCGAAAGCTTTGATCATTCGTGCTTGATAACACTACAATGTTTGCTGAGCTTCAAGTCTTCTTTCATCCAATGCTTCTAACTCTTGGAGGCGGAGTGTTGCATTTTCTTCAACTGTCAACCCTTCTTGTACGGCCATTCGAAGTGATGGAATTTCTCTCTCCAATGGAAGTACGACTTCTACTCCATAGACCAAAGAATATGGTGTGACTCCGGTAGGTGTGCGATGCGTAGTTCGATAGGCCCACAATGCTTCACCGATTCTTTCCTGCCAATCCCTCTTTGCCTTGGAGACTATCTTCTTCAATAGGTTGCACAAGGTCTTGTTAAACGCCTCGGCCAACCCATTTGCTGCTGCATTGTATATAGATGACTTGTGTTGTTTGAAATGGAATTTTTCACATAACTTATCTATCAAGCTATTGAAGAATTGTCTTCCATTATCTGTTACAATGCGATGGGGAATGCCATAACGGTAGATTATATGCGTTCGGATGAAATTTGCAACATTTTCTTTCTTTGCTTCCAGCAAAGGAATCGCTTCAGCCCACCTTGAAAAGTAGTCGGTCGCAGCCAAAATGTAAGAGTGACCTGCTGATGACTTTGGAGTTATAGGGCCTACAAGATCAAGTCCCCAAGCCTCAAATGGCCATGAAGCAATGGTTGGATGAAGAGGCTCTGGCGGTTGGTGTATAAAATTCGCATGGACTTGACAAGCTTCACATTTCTTTGCGTACTCCATCGAATCTTGGACCATAGTAGGCCAATAGTAACCCATCCTTTTTAGCTGAAAATGAAGCTTTGGACCGGACTGATGAGAACCACAAATTCTGAGTGCGCTTCCACTAGTGCTATATCTGACTCATGTTTTCCCAAGCATCGAAGAAGGAGTCCTTCGTAGGAGCGACGATAAAGAGTCTCTTTGTAATAGACAAATCGAGCAGATCTTCTTCGTACATCTGCCTTGCGTCGGGGCTCTGTAGGGAGCTTCCCATGCTGAAGGTAGTCAATGATGGGTTGGCGCCAGTCTTCCTCTTCAATCACATAAACAGATATTGCATTAGTCTCATGATGTCCATTTTCGGGTGGTGGTATGACCCATCTTTGACAGAGTGTAATGCTCATACTTTCCTCATCAGAGATTGTCAGCGCCATAGCCAAGTTAGCCAATGCATCGGCCCTATTATTTCCCGACCTTGGGACATGCTCTATGATGAAGCTATCGAACTTCTCTAATAATTGTCTAGCATATGTGAAGTACGGTTTCAGGTCTTCATGCTTTGTATCGTATTGGAGTAGGACTTGGTTTACCACTAATTTCGAATCGCCGAATATCTCTATATACTTTACGCCGATATCGATGGCCATTTGAAGACCGATTATCAAGGCCTGATACTCTGCTACATTATTCGAGCATAGTTCTCCGAGTGTGAAGCTATAAGGCAACATATCTTTGTCCGGGTGAAATAAAGACAACACTGCACTGCACCATTTTTTCGTCTTTGCACCATCAAAATACATTGTCCACGGGTTTACGACTTCAACAAAGTGAATACTTCTTCATCGTGGAAGTCTTCACACAACTTCGATCGAGGGAATGGGGTGGTCCGCTAAAAAGTCGCCCAAAGCCCGCCCCTTTCATAGCTTTTTGCGGGGCGTAAACAATGTCGTATTGTTGAAGAAGGACCGCCCATTTAGCCGACGTCCCCGAAATTATCTCTGTCGGGACAAAATATATTTGATCGGATGCTTTTTTGCAACTAAACGTCACGGTGAACGCTTTGCATGTAATGCCTCGACTTATCGATGGAGAAGAAAAGAGCCAAACACATCTTCTCAATGGGAGAGTAGTTTAGTTCTCGCTCCTGTGAGAGTTCGACTTAGGTAATATAGTGCTCGCTCTTTTCCATCTTCTCCTTCCCGGGCAAATAATGCCCCTAATGATCGTTCTTGTGCGGTGATGTACAAAAGCAATGGTTTTCCACTATAGGGCGCCCCCAAGACAGGAGGGTTAAGCAAATATTTCTTTATGCTTTCAAGGCATTTTGACATGCCTCATCCCACTCAAAGATTTCTCCTTTCTTCATCAATCTTTGAAAAGGATGACATCTACCACTAGGTTTGAAATGAACCTTCTTATGTAAGCTAGGCGCCCTTGAAGACTTCTTAGCTCGTGTAAATTCTTTGGCGGCTGCATTTTTGTATCGCATCAATCTTGGACTGATCTATCTCAATTCCTCTATGTCTCACGATGAACCCTAGAAATTTTCCCAAGTAACTCCAAATGCACATTTGAGAGGATTCATCTTCACCGATACTTTCTTAGTCGATCGAAGACTACCTTAAGCTCTTCTAAGTGATCTCGTCGCTTTACAGATTTAACGACGAGGTCGTCAACATAGCATTCAACATTTTTATGCAAAGATATCATCAAAAATCTTCGCATTGCTCGATAGGGTTGCACCGCATTCTTCAAATTCCCAACGGCATGACCTTGTAATGATATATTCCCTTTGGAGTTCGAAAGGCGATCATTTCTTCATCTTCAAGAGCCATCCTTATCTGATTGTAGCCCGATGATCCATCCATGAAAGATAAAGCTTCATGTCCAGTAGTGGCATCAACCATGATTTCTGTAATAGGCAATGGAAAATCATCCTTCGGACATGCATTGTTCAGATCGCGAAAATCAACACAGACACGAAGTTATCCATTCTTCTTTCTTACTGGAACAATGTTGGCGATCCATGTTGGGTATTTTACTTCACGGATAAACCCAGCTTCAATCAACTTATTTACTTCGACCTCTATTTGTGGGATAAGTTCTGGTCTAAATCGCCGCTGAGTTTGCTTGATTGGTCGAGATCCAGGTTTAACAGCTAGATGATGGACTGCAACTTTTGGATCAAGTCCTGGCATTTTCTTGTATGACCAGGCAAAGATGTCATTGTATGTAGTAAGTAGACTTAGATACTCGGTCTTTTCCTTGGGCGTAAGCAACGTGCTTATGAACGTTGGGCACGGATCGTCTTCTGTGCCAAGATTTATTTCTTTAAACTCATCTACCGTGGATTGAATGTCATCTTCTTACAAAAGTGGTGCTTCATCAACATCTTGTTCACTTACCTCAACCTCTGTCTCTTCTAGGACGGTGATGTGGTGACATAAAGCCTTGCTTTCTTCTTGTTTTATTTTCTCTTTTCCCGGATTAGTGAAGACAACATCACGCCGCTTTACTCTCAACGAATCTTCAGTTTCAATGGTAACAAACATCTTTCTTTTCATGCGAGACGGAACAACGCTGCAGATATCTTTGTTGCTCCTTATCTTGCTTGGTAAGTTGTCTTTGACAGATCTCCCTAAGTTTTCAGGAGAGATTCGGTCAAACACAGACTTGGGATGCCCCCGGTCTTTTGTCATGGTTAAATTTAATCTTTGAAAAACTGATTGTCGGTTCAAATTTGTAGTTGAGCTTGTATCTTTTTTTCCCTTTACTTGTCTGCTTAACCTTTGAAAGATGGGTGGTCGCACTCCACCTGAAGTTGAGAATGTTCTCGGCTCTCCCATGGCTTTATTCAATCTTTCAAAAATAGGTAATTGTGTCTCATTGGTGGTTGCAGGCATTTTATTCTCTTTTCTTTTTGATGTACCTAACCTTTGAAATGCTGAAACACGAGATGTTGATGGTCCAATGCGTTTAAAGGCAGTACCCTATGACCAACATTCTTATTTTCCTTTGACTCTTCAACCTCTTGAATCGTTATGTGGTTGGCATCTTCCATCTTTGCTTTATCTCTTCTTGTTATGCGAATTGGTTCTGGTGACTTATATCCGAGTCCTTTTCTTGACGTTGGTAGAGCGTAACCTTTCTTCAATTTCTTTTTTTGCGTCGAAGAAAGCTCGGCTTGTCATCAAATATACTTAAGCGTTTGAACTCGGTATGTGTCGTGAAATCATACCCTGCTTTAGCTAGCAACTTTTATGCGCATTAGGGTCAAATCCTTCCTTTGTTCGTTTCTTAGGCAAAGCCACATTCTTCTCATCCTCTTCGTACCTTTGACTCCATTGCTTTTGCATCTTTGTCAAAGGAGTGGTGAAACTTTGCTTTAATACTTCGATATCACCTAGTTTCAAATCTTTAGAACATTCGACTTAAAGGTGCTTCACCCTTTTCCTTCGGGATATAGGGACATAGCGCAAGATGGGTGAGTTTGGAAGTTTCTCATCTTTTAGAGCCTTCGGAGCTACTAGACTCGTTGAAGCCTCTATCTTTATAGGGCATGACTTTTCTTCTCTCACTACCCATTTCTTTTTTATGTCGGCCTCTGGTTTTAGCTTAGCTTTTTCATTTTCTTTTATCCTGGACCTCCTGCAGCTACTTTTCTCCATGATCCTCGTTTTGCATAGAATTTTGCATCAAAGAAAATGAGACTCTACCTCAAGAACGGATTTGTGTCGCCTTCTACTTTCTTAACCCCGTCTTGGTAAAACTTAAAGCATTGATGCAACGAGGAGGTAACAACTCGATTTTCATGAATCCGTGGTCGTCCCAATAGTAGTCGATATGTTGTCCTACAATCTATAACATGGAACAAAGCATCTCGCTTTCGGCTCGCCAATCATGACCGTAAGTCGTATCATGCCAATCGCCTTGTCCGCCTTTGGTTGAAGCCTTGGATTAATAACTTGCCATCTGAAAGCTCTTCCATGGAGATGCCTAATTGCTTCAAGGTTACCTTTGGTTTATGTTGACAAACCACCCATTATCAATGAGGATTCGTCCAACTCTTTGCTCTCGTATATAGCCGGAGACATACAAAGGGCGGTTGTGAGGTTTTGATCCCAACAACAGATCATCGTCCGTGAAACTTATGGACATGCATGTCAAACCGTGTGCCCCAGTTGCAGGTATTTTAACGTCCTCGTTACTTGAGTCTAATAATGCCTCAATCGTGAGAGTTTTATCTATTTGAGGAAGTGATATCAAATCTTCAATGTTGAAAGAGAGCGTAGCTTTAGGCTCAATGATGACTTTTGAAGAGCTCGCGAGTCATCACTTGCGCAAATTGCATGACATGTAGCAATTTCTATCACTTCATCTTTTCCTTCACGCAAAAATTCCTTCGAGATGAAATCAGCCAACGTTATAGCATGACGTGCTCGTAGAGAATCTTCGTTTTCCTCTATAATGGGCTTAGATTTCCTTACCCATCTTTTGCCTCGTTTCTTGGGCAATCTCTTCCTCTTCGACCCTTGAAATAAGCGTGATTCTTTCTCGAGCATAAGTTTGTTTTTGTTTCTCGCGACGGTTACAACATCCAACCTTCATTATTATCTACATTGGCTCTAAAACACATCTTTCTTGAATGGAAGCTTGTTGAATATTTTCCTTTGAAAGTCGCGATTTTGACATTGAACAACAACTGCTCAAAGGAACCAAATTGAACAAGGCATTGAGACCAACGCGTGTTGCACCATTGGGTGGTTGTACTTTAGACCGAGGGACCACAAATGACATGATTTTCTTGAGCTATTTCTTCTAAGTCCACTCAATCTTTTTTTTTTCTAGCCAACCTCGTAATCAACTCTTTCGGGACGAAGCATTTCTCGATGGGATGGCTGACCACGCGATGGTATTTACAGTAGTTAGGATCATTTACCTTGCCTAACTCCTCGCGACGCTTGCATTCGGGCAATGGATGAGTTTTGCTTCCAGCAGCTGCTCTAACATGTCGACTACATCGAGTCCGGAAATGGATAGACTTTTTCTTGTCTTTCCCGGCGTTAGCGACGTCGCCGCTCCACAAACCGTCGTTTCTCGCCTTTTGTTTCCTTTGCTTTTGAGGAAAATTTTAATGGAGCCGCACTGATGGTCATTGACTCCTTTGCCACATTTTTGTAACTTTTTCTCGTGGGCTTGAAATCCTTCTTTTCCTTACGGGTTTCTAAGACCGGAGAATCTTTGTTTCCTTTTGCGTCAATGCTCACTCCATATCATGAGCTCGGGTGGCCAACTCCTCAAAGGTGCGAGGCTTGATTCCCTTCAGATGTATAGAAGTCCCCAATGCATGCCTTGGATACGATGTCGATCGCGGACGTTTCAGATGAGGCGGTCTTTGCAGATCGCACTTAGAGCTCGCCAACGGTTAATATAGTCGACAGCAGGCTCGCCCTTCTCCGCCGCTTTGCATTTGTTAATTCTATCATCTTGACAATCCGTCTCGTGCTATAGAACCGATTAAGGAACTCTCTCTCCAACTCTTCCAAGCTATCTATCGTTTTTGACTTCAAGATCGATGATACCACTCGACGCATTCCCTTTAACGTTCGGACAAATCGCCTCGACGAGAAGGTCTCCTCGAGTTCCAGCGGTTTCACAAGTCTCTACGAAATGAGCAACATGTTTGTTTGGGGTTGCCTTTTCCATCAAACTCTTTGGAACTTAGGCGGTTGGTATCCTGCGCAGCATTCTTAAGTTGTCTATTCTCTTTGTGTATGGCTTGGAGTACAAAAGAGAACTTTGAACTAGCCCACCACCTTGAGCTCTAATAGTGTTCGTGATCGTGTCGTAGTCATTGGATGAGATAAGGAAGCGATCGAGGCCGAGTGCGCTTGTGGTTGTGCCTCAAGGAGAGGGTTCTTTCCTTTATCATTGACTCTCTCATGTGGACTCGCTTGATTCACCCGTCTCTCGGTTCTCGCATTTGATTTTTGAGGTAAGCGATCTCTAAGTCTCTTTCCTCAATTGTTTTCATCATCTGCTCGAGATTTCTTTCAAACTCCGCCATTCGATCATCGCCCCATCACTACCATCATAATGGACATCACATCGAGATTAGATGTCTCCTTTGGTTGATCAACGCTAGGACTGACTTGGTCAAACAATGGGTTATCTTTGACGACGATTTCATCAGAGGTCCCCTCTAGTAGTCCTGCGATTCGTTTTGCGATCGCACCTGGTGTTACTTGAGGTTCATTGCTCTCGACGGACTTGGAACGACTACGCGTGATAGGTCCAGTGTAGTTCCTTGGAGCAAGCACCTTCGAGATAGTGTTTCTTCCTTTGATCATGCCTTCTGGAGCAGCGGTCTTTGATGTGGCTTTTCCAGACATGGTGGCTTGATTTGTGTGAGAGATTGAGATGAGAGGTAGAAGACGGTCCCACTGGGCGTGCCAATTTGTTCACACGAGATTTCCAGAGAAATTTGGTTTCGTGGAGTTGAACTTGAACTTGAGATGAGTTTGTGCGAAAGTGCTTCGATCTCAATGCTTGATCCTCTGATTCGTTCTCTCTGAATGAATGTTCTTGGTATGAAGAGCAATTTGAAGAACAAAATATGTGTTCTTCGTATACAACTGCTCTTTTATGGAACTATTTGCCTTTCGAAGTAATTTTTGCCTTCGAAACGACGTTTGATCTTTAGAACCGTGGAGAGACCTCAACAAATGTGAATTCCCTCTCTAGTTCTAAAAATTTTCCACCTCTTGAAATGAAGAGAACTCCTCTATTTATAGAGTTCTCATGCATCGTGGGCTTGGGCCTGGCCCATGGGCTTGGCCTTTTGGGCTTGAAATTCATGGTTCGATTTACTTGGTTTGGTTTTATTTTGGCCAAATTCAAGATAAACCAATTTATTTATTTAAATTAATTTTGAGAAATATTGTCCCAAAATTTAATTTAATTTCGCCATTAAATTTGAGATAACGACGTGGCAGCTTGTAATTGACCGAAATTTCTCAGTCAACAGTAATATATATTTGAAAGAAAATTAGAAGAAACAGAAGCATACATTGTGTTCTCCAAAGAGGGAGATTACCCTTTGCCCCCTTATATATAAACGACCATTATATGTCTTTTTATAGAGAGAGAAAGATTTAATTAGTTGAGCCTTCTGCAATTAGACTTGATTTCTCCACTGATTTCAGTCAAAGGTTTAAGATTTCCCATTTTAATCATTGACTGAGGGAAGGCAGAGGCAATCCGGGTCGGTTTGCTTGCAAATGTTGAATCTATGGGTGAATTTGGGCTCGTGGTGTTTAGGTGCGCATAAAAAATCTGCATCTTGTAATTGAGTTTATTTTGTAATAGGATTTTATAAGAGTGTATTATATAAAGTCACTTAAAACCCTAACCTTAATTGATCAACATTTTGTATTCTTACGTTCAAATTAATAAAAAAAAATGTACTCTCCTTTATCCGTGGATATAGCTAACACATCCTAAATAACGTTAATTCTTTGTGTTTTCTCTTATATTGCTTTTACAGTTTTCGGTCGATTGTTGTCGTTGTTTTCATAACCAACCTAAATAGCTCCTCAATTTAGTGCTTTTGTTTTCCCGTTTCTAGGCTAGGTACTAGGAAATATCGAAAGAGTAATGTTATAGGTGAATTTCGAATTTGGAACCTTGAAGAGATCATACTTTCAAAGTCCAAATTTTTAACCACGGTGCCACCCCGGCACAGCTGTGCATTAGATGTTATGTATATCGTTGTCTTCCATTTTCTCTTGTTGATTCTTCTATGAATGTCATTTTCTTTTCAATGCGTATGATTATATAATTTTATTCATTAATAGAACATCGTTGAAAATTTGAACACTTTATATTTGAATTACGACTTTATTTTTTCTTTGCGAGAATCTCCCATTTTTATTAAATCAATAAAATAACCGGCCAATGAAACCCAATAAATTAAACAAAAAAAAGGTTCTTTTTCAGAATAAAAAAAAAGAAGAAAGGTTGGTGATCGAGAATTAAGATTTAAGATACAGAGTTAAAGTCGACAGGGACAGTGGGTAAGAGTTGCATATTTGCACTCAATTTTGACTTATTCTCGTTAATTAGAAGAATATTCTTATGTTCGATTTTGCTAAAACACTAATTTTATTAGTTTTCTTTTATAATTTAAGAAATATGTTAACTTTTGTTTTTATATTGAAATTAGTATTATTATTATTAAATTAATTTTAATTAAATTAAGAAATTTGAGCACATTATTATTTTAAAAAAATCAACATCCTTTTTCATGTCGGGCGCCTATCATTATAGATTACCGGTCATGAATGATCTTCAATGACCGAGAGTCTATTATGCTGAACGTATTTTTTGACATGCAAAATCCATCATCTAAGTGACAAAAAATGGTACAAGTTGTTCATGGTTGGGCACATTAACTGTCAGGTTGTGTTTTATGACGAGGGTCCTTTATATCGGGTTCTTTCATTAATCGTCTTTTATAATGTCGAGCAATCTATCATTAAAAGACGGTTGTTATGAAAAAACCTTTTGTCACCTTTTTCGATGTTGGATGTCTGTTTGATATGAATAATTTCTTTTATTGTTGGGTTTAGTCCAACATTTTAAACCGACGTTTTAGTAGTGAAACCATCACAAAAGACGTGTTGGAAGTGAAGAATATTGAATTATTAATTATTATAATTTTTTTTTTTTTTTTTTTTTTTTTTTTTTTTTTTAAAACCGAGAAATTGAAATTTTGCTCCCCTATACACGAGGTATCACTGGCTCGTCCCTAGACTGTGGCACCGAAATACTTAGAAGGATATTCTAGTTTACATACTTTCCAACAGCCTCGAACCAGTGATCTTTGAGGGAAGTCTGCCTTGAAACTCTTAGTCTTAATCGCTGGACTGCCCAAGAGACAAGCCACAGAAATGAGAACTCGGGGCACATATTATAAAAAATGATTATGATAAAGGATAATCTCAACATTTGAAGGACATAAAGTTATAATATGAATTTAATATGAGTGGTAATACATAAGTTATAGTAGCGGCTAGAAGTTATGAGAATGTATCATTATTAAAGCGAAAAAAATGAAACTTTGTTGAGTTTTCTAAAAGAAACAGAAACTGACATTGTCTTCTCCAAACTAAACAATCGACTCTATGAAAGCCTTATGCAAGAGGGAGATTACATTATTTAGTATTGTTCCTTTGCCACTATAAATATAAACGACCCTTATATATATCTATTATACTACACTTTCACATACTACTTTGTATAAATTGATATCTATATATATAGAGAAAGAAACCAAGTGTTCTAATTCTCTTTTTTCAATGGCTGGCATAACTAGTTGAGCCTTCTGCAATTAGACCTGATTTCTCCATTGGTTCCAGTTAAAGGTTTAATATTTCCCATGTTAATCATTGATTGACCAAAGGCAGAGGCGAATTGGGTCGGGTTGCTGGCGAAGTTGTTGACCGTACTCAAAGTTGGAGCTCCGCTCGTGGAGAACAGAACTTGGTCACTTTTTAGAAGCCCGCGCAGGCCTTGAAGGTTTTTGAAGTAATTGTTGTCGAAGGTGTTCGGCGTGGTTGGGTCCAAGTTCACAAATGTGTCTCGCCCCGGTTGGCAGTTTTGTCTGAGCTGGTTCGCATAGGTTGCGTCAATGGGCGGGTCCTGGTTCGGGTTCGAGGTGTTTAGTCGCGTGTCAAAGAATCTGCATCTAGCACGCCCAAATGTGTGTGCACCTGCACGTTCATACGTACTATATGCTTAATTATTTTTGTTGAAGAACTCGAACACAGATCTCGTAATTGTTAACGCATCCGTTGGCTCGTTACTTATGACTATCTTTATATATACTCAAATTTACATGTTTTGATAAATTTGGTGATTAGTTTACCTGATAGAGCCACGAGATCGGTTATGGGGTCAAGGCCAGCAACAGTGAAATGATTTTGAAGTGTGGTGAGATCATCAAATGGGGTTGGAAGCAAAGTCCTTGCTCCATCCAAATTTGCTGATCTACTATCTCTTCTTCCCAATAAAACATTCCAACTTTGGCCCCGACTCTGCAAAATTCAACATTAATTATCTCAAACATGGTGTGTCAATTTATTTACTCTACATATAACTTTGATAACATAGTATTTAAGATAGTACCATATGATTTTTAATTTTATGTTTTTGCTTTTTAAATTTAATTCACCAATCAATTTTATCCATTATGTACTTTTATCTATGTTAAAATAAATGGTTTTATTTTTAAATTAAACTGAGGGTTAAAAAGGTTTCTTTTTATAGTAGAGAAATTTAAAAATATTAAGAGAATTTACCATCACCAGCACATTCTAGCTCTTATATTATATTTGCAACAGAATTTTTAAAATAATTCATCTATAACACATTAATTTCTATCATATTAATTTGGATTTCTATCACTAGTAGAAAACTCAAGCATCGATAGAATGAGTCTATCATTGATTGAATTTTATCACTAATAGAACTCAACCAGTGATAAAACTGAATTTGAATTTTCCACTACAAATGAATTAATTTTGGTTTTATATTATAGATGTAAATACTTTGCCCTCTTTTGCTATATATGCAAAATTCCCCAATATTAATTTAATTTTCAAAAATTAAAAATTAAAAAGAAATGTTATAGCTAAAATCAAATAAATCTCTAGTAATATTACGTATAATGTACTAATTAAAATATTATAAGTTTAAATGTCTGTTCTAATTATGGTTGAATTAAAATAATTTAATATGAGATGTACCAAGGTGACGGATTCTCGGGAAGCAATGGCTAAAATATCAGCACAAGAAACAACGCCAGGACAAGCTCTCTCAACGGCAGTTTTGATGCTGTTGACAATATCAAATCCTGTGATGTTTCCATTCGCAGGTGCACCCAACTCACTCTCTATACCAGGCTGATCTTCTAGTAGAATTGACCCATCACATCCCTGTAAATTATTTATTTCATTTTCTTAAATTAATATATAGTATCAAGTAATTAAAAAATACGTCTGTTCACAAATTTAATTAATGTACTAACATCAACAAAGCAGTCGTGGAAATGAAGTCGGATGAGTTTGGCGCCGGCTCTATTGTCGCTTCGCAGAGCTTGCTGAACGACGCCTCGCACAATGTTCGATAGATTAGGACAACTGGTGCTGTAGAACGTGGTGGTGAGTTGAGCTGTAACAGAACCAACCACCAAACTCACACACAAAACCAAATGAACAATCGCTTTAAAACAAGCCATTTTGATGAAAGGAGATTGGCTTCAAGCTTCAAGCTCTTGTGTGGAGTTGTGAGGGAGTGTGAAAAAATAGCATATCTTTTTATAGCCATGGAAGAAGGTGGTGAAGGCTGAGCTTGTTGTAAAATTGCGTCCCACAAGACAAAATCAAACGTTGAAAATTAAACCCACCCTTTTACTTTTTCCAACAAATATTAATTGAAAATTTGGGAGTTGAATTTTATTAGCAATGTTTGAGAAATTGAGAGCTTTATTTAATTGGGAAGTATGAGTACAAAACATGAAGGAACTATTCAAAT
Source organism: Sicyos edulis (assembly GCA_036507275.1). NCBI lineage: Eukaryota > Viridiplantae > Streptophyta > Magnoliopsida > Cucurbitales > Cucurbitaceae > Sicyos > Sicyos edulis. The sequence continues at coordinate 10,098,161 of CM071850.1, forward strand.
TTGGTGGATAAAACTTATCTTTTTAATTGCTACTTGGGCTATACCTATAAGATAGATTCTTTTCTTGCTTCTTTGATTTGATTTGCTCTTGCTCTCTCCTATTTGTCTGACTTGATTTTTTCAAAAACACTTTGCTGAATTATTTGCCAAGTTAACTATTGAATGAAATATTCATTTAAAATAGGAGTTTTTTTAGGAATAGACCAAATTAAAAAGTATCTACAATAATAAGAAATATATATATTTATTTAGTAATTATAGTCATACTATATAAAAATTATAGGGTATAATGATAGATATTACTGTGTTAATACACGCAATATTGTATTAATAATATATAATATTATATTAATACCTTAAATTATACGGTACAATAAATATTAATTATACTGTACTTTGATTATGCGTGCAAAAAAAATTCAAATTTTCCTAAATCTACAATTATTTCATTAGGCTAAACAACACCATTTCCCTTTAAAATAATCAAATATATATGGGAGGACATCATCATCATCATCATTATTATTATTATTATTATTATTATTATTATTATTATTATTATTATTATTATTATTATTATTATTATTATTATTATTTTCGATAAAAGATACAAATGACTTGAAATAAAAGAAGTACGTAAGAAATATATAACAAAACCAAGAATTTTTCGAATTTAAAGCATTGAAGGTAATGTTATAGTTTTTCAACAAGTTAGATTTTAAACACTTTGAGAACTAACATTATTGTTTTTTTCGCTCCAAGTTGGTGCCAAAAATCTTATCTTTTAAAATTAGGACAATTTTATTATATCTATAAATTGGTAGTCGTTTTTATCATCTTCTTTAGGTGTATTGGGCCCCGTTTATGTAAACGGCCGAGTTGGTTATAATAACCGTTTATTATAAACGGTGGTTACCTAAACCTGTGTGTCCGTTTATCTAAACCTACGTGTCCGTATATCTACACCTTACATATATTACTTTATATTACTTTTTGTTACTAAATTATCAACCTTTCTATATATATATATATATATCTACACCTACGTGCCCGTATATCGGCACTTCTCTATATATATATAGTATCTTTGTACAAAAAATCAAAGATATCTTTTATATCTTTTGTATCTTTTGATAATATCTGCCAACTTTTTATTATGAAATGTTGAATGATAAATTTGACTATAATTGATAATCTGCAAATAGGTTGCTGGAATTTCCAACAGAAGACACCAAATTAGTATCATCACTTTTTAAGTTTCTTTATAAGAGTAAGCCCTAGCAACATCTTCTAATTTAAATGAAACCATGATATATTATAGGTTTTAATCTCTTTTTATCAAATATGGTTGACTAGAAATACTATTTTAAATATTTGCAATTAGAGTTTATTTAATCAAATTAAAAAATAAATTTTAAATGCATTCGGTATGGTTAAGGTATCCGACAATCAATCTAAATATATGGTTAAGGTATTTGATAGAATTCAATTTATTTTTTTAATGTATTTTATATTTTTTCACACAAGATTTTAATTTTATTTTTAACTTCAATAATAATTAAGGGTGAGAACTTCAACTTTATGATATTTTAATTATTGTTCTTATATTGGTACAAAAACTTGATATTTAAAAAGTGTACCTGTTTTATCATACTTTAAATGTTTTATTTTTTGAAGTATATCATACGTCAAATTTAAGAATTAAATTTGGAAGAATTTTCTTTCTATGAAGTGCCTTAACAGTCTTTAAAAAATTATAAAGATGTGATACATATTATCATGTACTTAAAATTAATTTATTGCTTTCTCATTATTCAAGAGGAAAGACGAAGGATGGGAGGCTCCTTTAAGTCTTCGAGCCTATATCGAAATTTCACAGAACCTATTTCTGTATTAGCAACAGATTCAAAGAAAGCAAGATCGACGAAAAGAAGGTACAAGATTAGAGGATCTAGCCGCTCAATTTTGTGCTTTTGTTTTTAATAAAATTTATCAACTTAGCCCTACATGAGCCATATATTTTTGCTAACAGCCAAAGAGAAATATTAGATGAAATGATTGATTTGACATCATCATATATGATTTTAAAAATATTAAAATAAATAAATAAAAGGATGTGGTTCATAAGTGACCATGTTTACCAATAAGATGGTAAGTTTTAGTTTTTTATTAAAAGACACATATATTTGTTAATCAAGAATATCTTTTGTGTATATATATATAGTTTTTTGAAATTAGAATATCTTTTGTATTTGATATTGAAGTCAAGTAATCGATTAAGAAAGCTACGCGTATGCGTATCATTAGGAATGTCATTGTCTTCCATTTCCACTTGCTCATTGTATCAATGTCATTTTCTTCCCAACGCGCATGATTATTTAATTTTATTTATTAATAGAACATTGTTGAAAATTTGAAAACTTGTATATTTGAATAAAAAAATTATTTTTTTGGGAGATTCCCCTGTTATATTAAATGAATATAATAAGCAGCCAATGAAACCACAAACAAAAAAAAAAAAAAAAGAAGAAAAATTGATGATCGATAATTATGATGTAAGACCGTGGGTAAGTATTCCATATTTTCACTCAAATTTTACTTATTTTTGTTGATTACTAGAAGAATATTTTTATGTTGGATATTCTTCAAATGAGAACTATTCTTATGTTCGATAAACTAATTTTATTAATTTTATTTTACAATTTTAGAAATACGTTTACTTTGTTTTCGAAAAAAAAAAAGAAGAAATATGTTTACCTTTGTTTTATATTAAAATTAATATTATAACTGAAGTAATTTAACGACTATTGAAATCGTGAATTGATTTGAAGGTAAAAAAGATCTTGATTAACAGAAAAGTTATGATCAAATCATTGTTGACGTATACCTATAAATTAATTAAGATAAAGTCAATCATAAATTAGTTTAAATATTCATTAACATATTGAATAAGTTGATGGTAGGTTAATTATCTTCTTTAACGTTAAAACTATTTAAATTTTAGGAAATTTGCGCTGTATAACAACTTTTCTACCACAGTTTACAATTATAGCACATTTTTAAAAATAATTCTTTTATAGTAAATTCTGTCATTTGTAAAAAAAAAATTTACCTTTTTTATAGAAGACTTTGATAGAATCTATCATTCTCTAGTGATGAAAGTCTATCAATTATATCAGTGATTGATTCTATCGGCTCTTATTGATAGACTATTGATAGAATCTGATGAAAGTCTATCAATTTACTTTATTTATTAGTAATTGATTTTATCACCCTTTATCGATTGAATCTATCAATATGAAGTCTATCAATTTACAATTTTTGCTATATGTACAAATATTTTCATTATTGTGTTATTCATGTAATATTTTATCCATTTTGTAATATACATGCAAAAGCCCCTAAATTTTATAGTCACAGATTTAATTTTAAAAATGCGATATTTAACTTTTATATACAGTTTTTTATAAAATACTTTTATTTGTAAAATAATTTGATGTGATATCTAATAATTTCACATGTGTAAAATTAGGTAAGAATCAAAATGAGATTCAGTTTTAAAAATTGATATTTAATTTTTACATGTAGTTCTTTTACAAAAATATATTTATTTGTAAAATAAGTTTATATGACATCTAATAATTTCACACATGTAAAATGAGGTAAGAATCAAAATTATATATTATAATAATAATGACAATACTAATACTAATAATAATAATAATAATAATAATAATAATAATAGTCTTAGGGCTACCACGTTAAATCAGCCATGCCAGCTAAAGTAATTTGGAGCTTTGTAGAATAAAACTAAAAGAAGACAAACATTAAAATAGAAGTATTTTCTTATTTTGGAGTATATATATTAAATGGAGTTAATGTTTTTTTCAATTTAGTCATAATAGGAGGCTGCTTGATGATCTTATTGTTGTATGCTCTAAAATGTAAGGCCCCCTCCTACCCTACCATCATCGTTTCAGGGCTGATTTTTCTCTACAATAGTGATTGACATAAACACAATTTTCTTTTTTATCAAAAAAAAAAAGAAGGTTTGTATAGAGGGTTTTCGGTCAACTCTTCTGTCCTCCGAACTAAATCTCTAGATTTATCTTCTTTTTTTTTTTTTTTTAGTTTAACAATAATTAAGAGTAATTTGTGACCTTTTGGTTTATGGTCGTACACTCACGTCGCTAAAACTACTGTTTTTGTTAGCGGATTCACCATTGTGTCTAATTCTTATAACTACTTACAATTAACCACTCAAAACAAACGAGCATTCTTGAACAACCATCCTTAATCATTTTAATCAAACAATCATTTTATCATAGCCCATCTATTCAAATACTCCTAAAAGTCTTTCAGTTTACATCAAAAGTTTATTCTAGAATGCCAAATCCACGTGATTGGTGGGCTAAATGATTAAAAGCAAATTAATTATTTGTGCCTATTGTGTTTTTTTAGAATTTCTTTTAAGGTTATAAAAATTGGGGAAGGAGATTCAAACCCATGATCTTATAGTTATTAGATATACATTGATGTCATTGAGTAACTACTCTTGTTTGTCATGTTTTCTTAGAACTTGAACTTTGAGCAATTCAAAAAAATTTCTCCTTTTTTATAAACGATTTCCATTGAATTTCATTAATTCATAGTAGAGAAAGAGTTTCCATCCAAAAAGAAAGGAAATTTTTCATGTATTACAAAAGAATTAAAAAAAGTTCATAAATGAAAATTTTTTACAAAAAATTCCTATATGGTAGAAAAGTGTTGCCATGATGTAGGTAATAGCACCTTTGGGAACCTTTAAACTAATGTTGTGTCTAATTGTCGGAAACCACAACTATAAAAGGAAACAACACAACTATTGAAGATGACATCACACGTGACGGTGTCAGAAGATCGATGTTGACAGATGTTTCATGTAGGGATTGAATTCTCATGAACTTTGACTCTATGGTCACAGGTTCGATCCTCAAAAAATTGATATTTGACTCTAATATTATTGGAGACCGATCATGCTTCTATGTAGAGTTTTTTTTATCGCTCCTCCAATTTCTACTAAAAAAAGTTGCATGTCGAGACTAATTAATTTGCCGAAAAAACCCTTATGGGTGCTAGGCTACCGAATTTGAAGTGAGTGCTACAAAACACAATTGATGCACCTACCGCCAATGAGACCGGACCTTACAGAAGTTTAAACTTCTAAATTGAGTGATTGTAGTGTCAAGACCCAGACATACTGAGAAGCATAAAGTTTGGCTAGACAAAAAAAAAAGTGGATTTGACCGAAATCTACAACCACCAATTGAGAATGCAGATTAAACAACCAATTGGAATGCAGATTGAACTACCAATTAGAATGCATATTGAACCACCAATCAGGAATGACCACCAATACGGAATGCAGATTGAACAATGACCTGCGTTCTCGGTGCTAATACAAATGTACAGTAATCAACTCGGAGTTCAACCTATTGCTAAGTGTGACTCGTAATCGCTTATGTGCAAGTATACACGGCCAGAATGCAACAAATGATAAGTAATTATATTTTATCTTTCTCCACAAGAAATATTGATGTCTAGAACTAATACTATAAACATGAGAGTTATGCAAAAAGAGTGAATAATGGGTTTGAAGTTGTTTTTGTGTTTTAATTATGAATGATAACAGTGAATAAATATGAATGCTAACAATAATTAAACGTGAATGCAATGGGTAGTGATAAGAAGACGGTTATAGAAGATATTAAGAGTGTGGGACTAGTTACAAGTTTCATGCTTCCCTATTCTATTATGTACTTCTGCTGCGATCTCCATACTAACTCAGGGTGTCGCAAGTGTTAGTAAGGTTATTCCTAACACTTTAAATGATGAAAAGCTTTTCACCTAACCTAACGTAGCATACTAGATCATCCTACAGTTCCTTCTTCTTCTGCACTCGTTGCAGGCTAAAGGCATAGGTAGCTAATTGACGCATGCATATTAAATAAAAATGCAGCAGTGTAAAACATGATAACGTACACTCCTAACATGCTTCTACAAATGAAACCTCACCGAAGACTCCTATAATGTAGCATAGCAATAAACATAAGTAGAAAGTAAAAATTAGTCAATTTTATTACTACTAGTATATGTTCCTAGCTATAAAATACTGCTAAGATAAACAATAAAAAGTTGGAATTTGTGCGGAAGTAAAGTGTGCAGTCTTTTTATCATCGGCTCCCACGAACACCACCAAGTGGTTTTCCTTAAGATTGACTTTTGGCCAACTGACTAGCTCATTGGACCTTGACTTCCCTCTTGCTATTTATAGAGATAAATTACTTGGTTAGCAAGTTTAGGTGAGCTGGAAATTCTTCATTAATGTAGGATCTCTTGATTTCTGCTGGAATTTCTTTGATTGATTCTTTGTTTATTTCCTTGTTGGTGTGATTCTTCAAACACGACTTCCTCGTAAATGCATGATTCTACTGAGTGGATTGTTTGCATTAATTCGTCCTTCCAGCGTAAACGTTCTACATATTCCTCCATTGCGTAATGTTTTAAAGCAACGTATTCAATATTTGTACTTAAAAGGCGAAATTGCGCTTGTGATGCTAAATTATGAATGCATGCAACTTCCATTGGTTTTTACTCATAATTTACTATTATCATTCGTTTATTTCCTTTAATCCTTAGAATAATGCAAACTATAATAGCCTCATTTCTATCCAATTCATCTTTAAGAAAATGAGCCACACTTCATCATTCAGTAGGACAAATCACATATTCATAGTCAGTCATGCTTTGAATTATATAACACAATTAAAACATGCAGAAACTCACACCATGAACAATAGTATATAGCTCGGGTGCACTATATTACCTTCAACTAACAAGTACAACCACATTCTTAAATGAGTAATCCATAACTAGCAACTCATCTCACATTCTCAAATAAGTTCAAACCAGCGACTCACCATACACTCTCTAGTGAGTGGAACACCACTAATATCTAACACTACACCCTCAAATAAGTGATACACACTAGTATCTCAAGAAAAACCCTAAAATGAGTTATACATGCTAGTATCTCATACCGCTCTCAAATGAGTGATACACACTAGTATCTCACACAACACCCTCAAACGAGTGATACACGCTAGTATCTCACATCACACTCTTAAGGAGAGATACACACTAGTATCTCACACTGCACTCTGAAAGGAGTGATACATGCTAGTATCTCACACCGCACTCTCAAAGGAGAGATACACGTTCGTATCTCACACCGCACTCTTAAAGGAGAGATACACACTAGTATCTCACTCTGCACCCTCAAAAGAGTTATACACGCTAGTATCTCACATTGCACTCTCAAAGGAGTGATACATGCTAGTATCTCACACTGCACTCTCAAAGGAGTGATACAAGCAAACAACTCATACACCTCTCTAAGAAAAAACAATACACCACAAGCAATCCACACAACACTCTAAAAGGACAGTAAAATACCTAAAAACTCACCATGAATTTCTAAACATTCTTACAACAAATAGGAATATACAATGAGTAAACATGCAGCTATTTACCTCAAGAATAGAGTAAAAAAGTACGCATCACCCAAAACTTGAGCTTTGAGCTCCAAAAACCTACAAATGAACAATCACTAAGAAATGGCACCATTGGCTTGAGTAAAAAATAGAGGAAAAGAAGAACGATATTGTTTCATTTAAAAAACGAAAAACACACTGCTAAACCCATGACTCCGCAGCCACACTCCTCACACGTAAAAGACCAAGCATCGTCGTTTTGTTCCAAGCCAAAAAGACGTAGCGAGGACTTGGTCAACATTTAACCTTTGACCTTTTTTTCCTTTCTTTAGGTTCTTACATAAAAAAATATTTTTTACTACAACAATAATATTTTAAATTTTGAAATCTCAAACTACTGATATTTAAGTCGAAAATATATAGAAAAAAAAAGATATATACAAGTAATGTGAAGTAGATAAGGTTTTAACTGATGCAAGAGAGGTCATAATGGAAGGGGAGTACCAAAATAAGTAAAATATAGGATAAAATATAAATTCACTTTCTATGCTTTCAAAAAAAAAGTTAGAATTTAATTCTTATAGTTTAAAAAATTAGAGTTTAGTACCTATGCTTTAAATAAATATAGAATTTAGTCTCTATGATTTTAAATATTATAATTTAGTCTCTATAATTTTAAAAATTAGAATTTAGTCCCTATGATTGATAAAATCTAAAAAATAGTTGTTGTTTCTAATCGTTGGTGAATTAAATACTTGAACGTTATTCATGTATTAATGAGAAAATTATAAGTTAAGTGACTGATATAACAAAAAAATCATAGTACTTATGCATGAATAATGAACTTTCTTGTACTTAGTGCGTCGTTGATTACGTACAATAATGACTATATTTAGATTTTATAAAATTATAGGGACTAAATTCTAATGTTCAAAACCATAAAGATTAAATTATAACTTTCTTCAAACTATAGCACTAGTAGAATTATAGGTAAACATGGCGAACGAAAGCCCCCATTATTTATAAACAATGGCTAACAGCAACCCGCCACCAATGTTAATGACATTGTATTGAATTAATGGCGAGCAAACAATAAATGGCGGGCATTGCCCGCCACCTTAACCTGCGCGTGTTTGTTTAATAGGTGGTAGGCATAGCCCACCACCAATGCTCTTCTATCTCGTGCATGTTTTCATTAAAGGCGGCGGGCAGGGCTCGCCATTGATTGCTTTATATGGTTGTTCAAAGGTGGCGTCCCTTACCTGCCACCAATTTCAATACTTTTCTTTTTTTTAAAAATCCTCTTGAAAGTGTGGTCTCGACTGTTTTAAAATTGTCCCCTTGTTTTTGCTCGCCATTAAAATACATTATCACTTTATAAAAAAAGAAAGAAATATATTGTGTCTGTCATTAAAAGACATTATCACTTTATATAAAAAAGATCATATGTAGTGCTTGCCCATTCGAAGTCTATATATATTTTCCTATCCCCTAATTTTCTAACTTCGACAATATGAAACTCTTTAAACAAAAAAATATAATCACCACCTAACTCATATGCCATGTTTCCTAATTTGGGTAGCATAACACCGCAATAATGTAATTCTTAAAAACTTCATCTGTTATATAGAACAACATTTCACCCTTTATATATAACAAAATGCAAAATACACAATATACACAAAAAATGAGACTTTGTCCCTCCAGACCAGAAACAACATACATATGCTCATCACTATGAAGATATTCAATTAACATAAAAATTTGTTTCTCCATACCTAAACAAAAAACAAGCCACTAATTTTGTATCAAATGTCTAGCTATGAATTCTGCCCATTCTACTCGTACCTCATCAATCTGGTCTTGTGTGAATGAGGACGGGCCGACGCTGAACTACAAATATTAACACAATTAAGTACACCAATTGTACCTTATATATATATATAATTATATTTAACATGAATTTATAAAACAAAAAACTTACAAGTTTCAATAGGTGTGTGGATGTGTTGTACACCATCTTCTGCATCAATAGTTAGACGTAAAATCCACATACTATTGATCCAGTTTGGCGAGGGCACTAGTGAAACAAAATAGCTAAACACTTAGTATGATAATTCAACATGACAAAAAATAACTAAAAAATGAATTTGATTCAACTTTACCTTCACCCATTTGCAATTTAATTTTAAGGCCTTCAGCGTGTGTCTTAATTATCATACTCGATAGGCACTATATTAATAAAGTTGAAAGTTATTAATTTAGAATGATAAAATAAATAAATTCAAAGTTCAAAAGATTAGTAATTAACAAACTTACGCATTTAGAACACGAGCTAAACTCTGGTTCAACGGATTTTGACCAAGCGAGTTAAAAACATACAATGTGTTTTCAGCAGGAATTAGGACAAGCAAAATCCAATGGTTCCTATACAATTTAACGAATATTAAAATTCTGATATATAAGCATAATTAATAGGTAATTAAAGTTGGAACACATACCCATAATTGAAGGGAAAGAATACTCGTTGATTAAGATGTGTCATCTTGTCTAACCTATTAGCTAGAAGTGAAATTCACTCTTCTTCATTTGTGTTATCCAAAGTCGTTGCAAACTCGCTACCGTCTACTAATAAGTATTTGATCAGTGAATCTTGATCGCAAGTAGACCATAAGTAATTGAAATAGAATGTGGAGATATTATTAAAGAAGACAAACAAATATGGTAGTTGCAAAATCTCTACCGTTTACTTACCGAAGGTAACAGAGGATGGGAGTGTAGCTTATTTCTTCCATATTACAATATACTAGAAACTCTTCTTGAGCAATATAACAATATTCGGGCGCGTCAACACCTAGCATGTTTCTTGTCATTGGTATACCTAGTAAGCAACTAGCACCTAGTTTATCTCTAGCATAATTATGTACAACCTTGACCATGGTTGGACTAGACATGTTCAACTGATGAGAGTGTGAATCTGATACAACCTTCTTAATGCTAGTAGCGTTTTTTGGTTCATAGTGCTATCATGACAATAAACATTTCTATTATTAGTAAAATAATGTGTTACATACTAAATTTAATTTAAAAAGGTATAATGTACAATTATATATCTTCTGAGTTGTTGTAGGTGTCATGATCAATGATCTTGGCCATGACACAAAATGAAGGAGTCAGATTTATGTCCAATGCGATTAAGGTAGAATACCTGCTTGGCTTGATTGGCTAAAATGAAGGAGTCAGATTTATGTCCACTGTGATTAAGGTCTATGGTCGTAAATCCCATGTCGTTTCCTTAATTCCACCATTGTTTTCCACCAAATCACACATTTGAATAGACAACTTGAAAACTATTGTAATCGAGCTCCCAAATTTCTTGTACTATGCCATAAAAGGTCATGTCTAACATGATTGCATTTTTGTCATTCGAACTAGAAATTTGCATAGTTTTAGCTGTTATCATAACTCCACTATTTTGCACACTTATAAGATCATCACGTTTTTTTTATGTGATATTGAATACCATTAACCACGCAACTATCGTAAATGGTAACTTCTGAACGAGGTCCATGTGATATCCACCTTAACGTAGATGATATAGCATTTCTTCGAACCCCTAAAGCCAGCCCAACCTGATCATGTAACCAACTGTTAAATGTGCGATTGTGTTCATCTTGAAGCCATTTTTTATTTTTAGACTTAGTAGGGTTTACTTTTGATAAAATTTCCATGTGTTGATCTACATATGGAAGCATGTCATCAACGTTATGAAGTATATACATGTGAGCTTGATCAATCATATCTTTAGTTGGTGTTTTATAATTGGCGGCAGATAATGGTCGATCAATATTTGAATCTATTATTTTGTTTGATGATCGCAACCCTACTGATTCAACTCTTTGTAAAACTTCAGAACAAAACTCTATTAACTCTTCCAATATGTAATTTTCATCAATGTATCCCTCCAGACGATTTCTATTACGAACACAACCTTTCAAAACTTTCATATACCTTTCAAAAGGATACATCCACCTCAAATAAACTGGTCCACAAAATTCAATCTCTCTTACAAGATGCACCACAAGGTGAACCATGATTGTGAAAACGTTTGGTGGAAAATACTTCTCTAATAGGCATAGAATGACAACTATATCATCCTGCAATCCCTTCAACTTAGATGAGTCGATTGACTTACTACATATAGCTTTGAAAAAGAAATGCAGACGAATGATCGCATATCAAACGTGTTTAGGGAAAACACCATGAATGACTACAGGTAGCAATTGTTGTATCAAAACGTGAGGGTCATGCGATTTAAGCCCATAAAGTTTCAAATCAGTAATCGAAACTAATTTGCTTATGTTGGATGAATAACTTTCAGGCACCTTAAGTTCAGATAAGCTTTTACACACAGTCATCTTCTCCTTGCTTGATAGTATGTAACATGCTGAATGCAAGAATGTCTTTTTTTCTCCCTTTTTAATTGGGGTTAACTCGTGTCTTAATTTAGCCAAGTCTTCACGTGTTTTAATTCCATTTTTTTTTTCTAGGGATATCAAGTAGGGTTCCAATAATATTCGAACAGACATTCTTCTCAATGTGCATGATATCTAAATAATATCGCACGTGAAAATGTTTCCAATAATCCAATTCAAAAAAGATCGATTTCTTCTTCCAGTATGATTCTGTAGGCTATTGTTCCTTGCCATACGTAAATTGAAGACTATTTAATTATGCAAGAATCTCTTCATTACTTAGCGGCTCAGGAGCGACTCCATATTCTTGTTCTTCATTAAATGCTTTTTTTCTTCTAAATGTGTGCCCGATTGGTAGATTTTCAATGTTCGAGAAACACATTCTTGTCTCCTCTAGGTAAAAAAATTGATGATGTTTTCTCTCCACAAATTGAACACGCTTTATAACCTTTTGTGGGACACCCACACAGGTTACCATATGCTGGAAAATCATTAATGGTCCATAACAAAATAGCTTTTAGGGTGAAGCGTTCTTGTCTATATGCATAAAAACATTCAATGCTCGTGTCCCATAACATTTTCAAATCGTTGATTAGCGGAGCTAAATAGACATCTACGTCATATCCAAGTTGTTTGGATCTAGATCAGATTAATGCATTTAACATAAAAAATTTACGTTTCATGCACAACCATGGAGATAGATTGTAAGTCACCAACATAACTAGCCAACAACTATATCTAGTACTTTGGTCATTGTGTGGATCGACTCCATCTGTTGATAAGGCTAGACGAAGGTTCCTCATTTCTAAACTAAAATCAGGCCACCTTTCGTCTATTTGTTTCCATGAGTGTATCGGCTGGATGTCTTATATACTCATCGACCTGGCGGTTCGTCGCATGCCACGTCAATAATCTTGAAGTTTCTTTACTTCGAAACATTCGTTCAAATCTTAGAATAGGAGAGAAATACCGCATGACTTTTGCTGGAATATTTTTCACTCCATTCATATTCTTCTTAACCTTCCATCTTGATTTTCCACAGATTGGACACAGTTCTGCATCAACAAGTTCTTTTCGATACAAACAACAGTCATTGATGCATGCATGAATCTTTTCATACTTCAATCCTAAGCTACTTTAAATCTTTTTCGCATAATAGGCGGATATCAGAATTTCATTAGGACTACGCAATAAAATGCTCAATAATTCTAACAGCTCTGAGAAACTTTTACCACGCCATCCATACTTTGCTTTCAAATTATAAAGCTTAACCAGAAATGATATCTTGGTAAAAAATTTATAATTATGGTATAATGGTTTCTTGACATCATCTAATGTTTCTTCAAATACAGGGGATTTGTCGTTAAAATAATTTTGTGTAGCCTCAAACATCTATTGGGTCATCCTGGTCATGCACATTTTCATCTTCAACATCATCTATTGGAACCTTTTCCATGTTTCTTTTCCTCGATACTGATTCTCCATATCAAATCTATGTATTATAACTTTGATCGATCCCATTAAAAAATAAATGGTCTCTTATTACATTCACATTTTGGTACTTGACATTCACACATTTCAAACATGGACAACAAATGACATTTGACCCTTTCGAATGTCGTATTGCATTGCTTATAAATATCTCAACTCCTAAATTGTATTCTTATGACATTTGATCCTTAAACATCCATGACTTATCCATAGCCATGTTAGAAATCTGGTCAACTAGAGAAACTTAACCTACAAATTTTTTAAAACAAAGTAGAGTCGAGTCACATATCTAACTCAACTTAAATCAACAAAGTATCTAACTCAATTAATTTTCTAAATCAATACAATTATTTCCAACGTCAATGCATGTGTCACACATGTAAATCAACTTATCAATCTAACCAAAGTATATAATTTCAATCCATGAATTAGAATTGGTTCAATGATAACAATGAGCTAGAATACTTATTTTAATATATGTCATTTAGACGAAAACAATGAATGCACAAATTTGAACAAAGTTGTGAATATTTGAAAAGATTACAACAAAAATGAGCTAAAAGTTACCAAAATTCAAACCATGCATGAAACAAGTTATAATACAAATTGGAGCTAATATACAATGAAACTTTCAAATAAATGCCAAAATGAAACAAAGGAAGGTGAGATTTGTAAGAAAATGACTCACATTTACACAAAAAACAACAAATGCACAAATTTAAAACAAATTTGTGAGTATATAAGGAAAGATTACAACATAAATGAGCTAAAAATTACCAAATTTGTGAAGAAATAAAGTTGAAAAAATGCCAAAATTGTGAGCTTAAACCTTGACCTCCAAATTTGTGAGCTAAAATATTGAAAGAAAAGTGAAACCTGACCTTGCTGAGCTTTTCAAGTGGCCAAAAATGGTGAAACCCTATGACAAAAATGATAAAAATGGAAAAGAGGAGTAGAAGAAAAGAGAAAAAGGGTTGTAACTCTCGAAGTAAAGAAGAGAAAAAAAATTAGAAAGAGAAAAGAATTGGTAAAGTTAAATTATGTGCATGAAGTACGCGTATTTTATGAGGGAGGAAAAGCCAGCGAGCAAGGCCCGCCATCGATACTTGTTAACGACAGGCTTTACAGCCCGCCACCTAATCCCTTTAACAACGGGATTTAATGCCTGCCTTTTATACACATTAATGGCGAGCGTATGTTCCCGCCATCGTTTGTCTTTAACGACGGGTTATATGTTCCCACCACCTTTTCTAGAGTGTTTTTCATCCCCAATTTTAAGACCATCATCTATATGAGCAATTGTAGTAGTGTAGGGACTAAATTCTATATTTCTTTAAATCATAAGGCTGAAACTTTAATTTTTTAAATCATGAAATGTTAAGCCAAATTTCAGATCTATTTATAATCTAAGTGCAAATTCAAGAATTATACTCTAAATTAGACTCCAAATGATAGATCTAAACCAAATCAATTCAAATAGATACGAATCATAAACGAAATTAAGGAAGGAGGAGAAGAAAACTAACACACATTGATGTAAAGTGGTTCGAACTAGCCTACTCCACTATTTAGAATGTGAGATGATCAATCTTTATCACTTACTCATAATTTTCATTGATGAATATCAAGAGCTCTCAAAGGTAGAAGATGAATCCAAGGTGCTTAATTATTAGCACAATCACACACCCTACATGGTTAGTTAACCTAAGCCCAAAACTAACCCAAGTTCATTTAACTCACCATATCGGTTAATTACAATTTGATGTATAATTCATATTTAAAAAATTACCCTCTTGAAGTACATATAAAAAAATGACATCATAATATCAGAATTCAAGACAAAACTAGATCATAACTTTACTCAGCACGAGAAAATCAGAACGGTCTTCAAGACCTCAAAATTCAGAACTTCAGCAGGATGGTGAACTTAATCCACCAACGACAACCTAAGCCTGTTCTCCAAAGAACATCTTCGAAAACAGACAAATCATAAAATAAATGTTGCCAAGTAATATGGAATCAAAGAAAATGAGGAAATACATTCTCAGAATGACATAAATAGCACAAACTCTAGTCAATATATCATGAACGAATCAACTCTTCAGAAACAAATGCATTCAGAACCCAAATGACCCTCAAATACAAAGTCTGAATAAAAAAATCTGAATGCTTAGAACGTTAAACCAAAATATGTCAAACTTCCATGTAACTGCTGAAATAAACTCACAAATTGTGCTATTAGAATGGCGAGAAACAAAAGCACACACAAAAAAAACCTCAAAAAAGCATAAACAACCTCTTTCATATCAAACTCACAAATCAAGAAATCTTCAAATGGAAGCAAGTCAAGAGATATATAAACTCCACAACAAAACTACCGGATGCAACCAAAAAATTCATCTACAAATGACAAAATCAAAATGATGCAACTTGCACTAGAAGCCTTGCTAAAAACATAATGAGCAAAATGATCTCTTGCAAACCATAATCAAAACAGATTTCTCACAAACAAGTAGACAATCATGGAAGAGACAAACTGCTCTTAAAAAGAGCAACCAAAACTGATCAATGCAATCAAAACCCAATAGAGAGGATACATACAAGAACATAAACGGAGAAAGGACTTCAAGAACATTTCAAGATCATCTATCCTATCTTCATATATGTAGCAAACAAACCTGCATCAGAATGAGAGTATACAATACCCTCTAGATCGAACTTAATCACAAACCTGTAATAACAGACAATGAGCAAACAAATAGCAAGTCTCACCACAAACATCCTACATGAGAAATCCAACAAACAAGGCAACTCTCTATCCAACAACTAAACGTTGCCCTCTAAACTAGCAGGAACATCCTCGGGTTTAGAAGCAACTAAGATAGGATCAAAATGTGCAATGTCACTGACAAGCGTTGGAGGCTCAACAAAAGAATTTTCAGATGCATAAGCAAAATCAACAATCAAACACTTTTAAGAAAAATAAATCTCTGAATTCAACTGCTTATCAAAAACACAATTAACTTCAGGTATAGAACCTATCAAAATTTCAAACGGAGTCTTAACAAATTTATCAGAAACTACATCAATCTCTCGCTGAAAAGCTTTGCCTTATAGAATGTATAAACTATTTGAAAGCTTTCTAAACAACTTAATTTCCTCATTTTTACTAATCGAGAGTAATCCATTTTGAGACGAGTAGTTATAAACAGTAGTATCCAAAATACCTAACGAGATAAGGTTTCGCTGAAGACTTGGAAAAAATTTCACATTTGTTAGCACCTTGACAAAACTGTCATCCATGCTCAATCGAACAGAACCTACTCCCTTAATCTCAAGATGAAGTTTATTTGCCAACAAAACCTTTCCATTACTCCGACTTTCCAAATTTTCAAAGTTGTGCTCAAGAGGGGACATGTGGAAAGAACAACAAATTTCATAAGGGTCTAAATTTTTAGAATTTTCGGCCAAGGGCACCTTGCCCGAATCATAAGTGTCGAGGAAGTTAGCTGAATCATCAACTATCCTAACAAGTAACTTACCTTTTCTCTTCAAAGTAGGACATTCATACTTAGTATGTCCATCCTTTTGTCAGTAATTGTAAGATACTCTTTTTTCCTCTAAATGTTGTTTCCCCTTACTTGGTGAACGACCTTGGCCTTTAGAAGAACGAATCTTCGCAAACAAGGCCTTAGAATCATTCTTTTCAATTTTCATCTCCAAATCCCTAGATCTCAAAGAATCCAAAACAATGACTGATTTAAGTTATTTGAATTTCTCGGGTAACAAATTTAGGAGAATGATAGCATGATTTTAATAATCGAGCTTCTCCCCACAATTGGCCAGGCCGCCACAAATTTTGTTGAACACATTAATGCTTTCATCTAAATCCTTAGAAGAATCCATCCTAAATCCAAATAGTATTTCCTTCAAATAAATCTTATTGGATAAAAATTTAGACATGTAGAATTCTTCGAGTTTGGACCACAAAGAGGCTACATTGTTTATGTTACTAACCCTTCTCAAAACATTATCAGATAAATTAAGAATGATGGTGCTATAGGCTATCTCACTTGACTCTAATTTCTCATCATCTGTCATGGTAACAGGTCACTCAGGAGAATTATCTAAGGCTTTTGCAACTTTCTGTTGCACTAAAAAAACTTTCATTTTCTTTTTCCACAAACTAAAGTCCTCTTATCCATCAAATTTTTCTAACTCAAATCTAACGGACTTCTTATGCGGATTATCAAAATTCAGGAGAATAGTGAAACACAGAAACACTCAATCAAGCCTCAAACGAAAATAGTACCAATAACGAATTCAACCAAATACAAACACTAAAAAATAATCACAAAGCAGCTATCACAAAAATCAATCTCAGAATTTCGAAATTCTCAGTCCAATATTTCAAAATTCAAAGTCCAGCTCAAAATTTCACAAAACAATGCAGCCCAATTATAAAAAACAGCATACCAAACAAAATTTCAGCTATGTTATCACAATTCCGGTGGATATTTATCTTAATCAGCAGTTCGAATATGAAATTGAGATGCAACAACAAAATTGAGCATAAAAACTCATTTATAAAATGAACACAATTCACAATTTCTACACAAATTAAAATTGCAAGTAAAAAACTACAATGAATCTCCCAATCCTCAAGCAGCAACTTAAAATCAAATACGAAATTCAAATTGCCGACTCAATTATCATCTAAATGAAGAAATTGTTGAAATATGCCCAATGTTGCACAAGCATAAAATCCTCATACTACTAATAACTTCATAGTGTTCAAAATTCCACCAGATTTCAATAGCTGGAGCTTCCAGCAACGAAAATTGATTCAAGAAATCACTGCCTCAAAAGTCAAATCTCAATCTCAGAATGATTTAATTAAAAAAATCTCAAAGTGCCGCCTATAACAGACTAGTTTCCAGATTAAAACACTGAATTAAGAAGTTGAAAACATCACAAATTGCCAGAAATCTCTAAAACTCGATTTCTTTATGCTGAAGACCTCAATCGTCGACTACAAACATGTCGGAGTTAACCCAAAGAACGAGAATCTCAAATTGCTGCCTCAAATTGCCGAGAATCTCAAACAATTGGCCAAAAAATTAATCTCACATGAAACCAAAAATCACTGTGAGCTTGAATATGAAAATTAAATTTCATTTTCAATTTGAAAACAAAATTCAATTTGTTGAAATCAAACATGGCAAGAACTTCAATATTAAATTGCTTTCAAAACAGAGCTTCAATTTGCTATTAAATTAAAGTTGAGATCAACCATGTCTTCACTATTTTTTTTTTTAATAAAATTTGAAATCGATTCACTTCCATCAATGCCACTCGATTGAAACTGGTTTCAATTGGTGTCATTAATAAGCTTTAATTAGGACATGTCTTCACTGAAATTTTTATCAACAAAGGTGAAATTGGAAACAAACAATTTTGTTTGAATTATTGTCATACTTGAATTTTTTTTTTAAAAAATTCCTAAAGTTAAAATAAATTGACTTAAAATAGATATCCATCCAAAATTCTTTTTTTTTTAAGAGAACAATAAATTTCATTAATTTGAAATGGTGTCCAATGAGCTACAAGTTGATAAATCAGAACAAAGACTTGAAACTAACCAGTTGGGAGGGTTGTAGAACCACACATGAGCTCCTACAACCCCTAATGCATAAGAAGCTATAATGTGAGCTACTTTGTTTGCTATTCTAGGAACTTTTCCTACTCCTGTAAAGCTTGAGTCCTTTAGAACATCGCACAGGTCATCAATGATTTCAACTGGAGAAAAGGCATGGTTTCCTGAGTTGACTTCTTGAACCAACACTTGGCAATCTGACCCGACCCACGTTACAATGAAGGAGGGTTGGCAATCCCATGGTCTTAATTGTATGCTTTTAAAAGTTCTAAATAAGTTTTGGAGTTGAAACTTCATGTATGAAATTATTATTCTTTTTAAATCATTTAATTTTTTTTTAATCATTTTCTATCGAAATCAATAACATTTTGCATAGAAAATTTGAGCTCATAAAAGTTAAGTTTTTGTTACTAAGACCCTGTTTGATAATTATTTTGTTTATGAAATTTAAGCATACAACAACTACCTTACTTTACATTTTTTTCTTATTTGGATATTTACATCTTACCTATATTTTAATAAACAAGACCAAAATTTGGAAACAAAAAAAAAAAAAAAAAAAAAAAGCTTCCAAAGGCTTGTTTTTGTTTTTAAAATTTAGTTAGTTAGTATTCACTTACTTTCTTAAGGAAATATAGATACATTGTAGGGAAAATGGAGTACATGGTAGGAAATTTGAGTAGAAATAAGCTTAAATTTCATAAACCAAAAACAAAAAATCAGTTGGCTATTAAACGGGACCTAAATTATACGATACCTTGGATAAAATTTGAAACTTCAAACCTCAAGAAAGAGGTTGCATTTGTGAAAAAGGAGGGATATCCATTTTAATATTGGAAATTTGTTAGAGAGATATCGAGCATCTTTATTTTAGAGGATTTTGCATGTATATCATAAAATGGCAAAATATTTCCATCTATAGCACAAAATCCAAAATAATTTCATTTGTAGCAGAAAATTCAAATTGATTTCTATCACTTGTCGAGTTCTATTAGTGATAGAATTCAATCGATGATAGACTTATTCTATCGCTGCTTAAGTTTTCTATCAGTGAGTGATAGACTATCATTAGGTGAGTGATAGAAATAAATATGCTATAGATGAATTATTTTAAAAATTATTCTACAAATATAATACAAGAGGTAGAATATGTTGTTGATGGTAAATTCTCTTTATTTTAATTATAACAACTTTTTAAAAATATTTCATACATAGTGCATAAAGTTTTTTTTATTGTATTCTTTTTTACAAAATGTCATTGGAGTTCTACTCTTGTTAAATTTTTTTTTTATTGTATTCAAATGTTGAACTTGATTGATATCATAAAATTCACCTGATTGAATACGGCTTGATTTAAACCATCGGTTTAACTCTAGGGGATTTTGGACCTCTAATAAATTTTTAAAAAAAACACACACACACAAATATTAATTTCTAAAAATATTTATAAGAATGGTGAAAAATTGGTGACCACATTAAAATTACTATATGAGAATGGTGAAACATTTCCGTTTATATATATATATATATATATATATATATATATATATATATATATATATATATATATAATGAGAAAGAATTTAGGTGCACCTCTGTAGCACCCCACCATGACATCACTCATGTAGCATCTTTGGTGCCACACATTTGATCTCACTTTTTTTACTTTATATTTATTATAAAAAAATTACAAGAAAAAAGAAGATGTGTGGCTTTAAATGAATGATATCATGGTGGAGGTACTACCAGGGGTGCACCTAAATTCTCCTCTATACGAATTAATTTTATATATGTAATCGTGATTCAAGTGGTCAAAGAGAATCTTGAGTGTATAAAGTGATGAGTTCAATTCATGGTGGTCACCTACCTATCTAGGAATTAATCTCTAACAGTCCAAATGTTGTAGGATTAACCGATATGTCTCGTGACTTTAGTCGAGATCTATGCAAGCTTGCTCAGATAGTCATGAATATCAGTGGCAGACCGCCCCCAAATGGCTCAGTAGACATTGGCCACGCTAAATTTTTTATTTATATTGAATAAAATACACTTTATTTTTGTTATTATTTTCCAGTTTTTTTCTCTCTCCACATAAAACTTATTTATATACTTTATTTTTATTTCTATATTCCATTTTCTTTATTTAATAGATGGATATATAGTTAGTTGATATAATTCTTCCTTCTTAAAAATGTTTTTTTTTTCATTTTTTCTTTATTTTTATTCAATTATATTTACATATATTATTGGGGCTTTTGCATGTATATTACAAAATGGATAAAATATTACATGAGTAGTACAATAATGAAAATATTTGCACATATAGCAAAAATTGTAAATTGATAGACTTCATATTGATAGATTCTATCGATAAAGGGTGATAGAATCAATTACTAATAAATAAAATAAATTGATAGACTTCCATCAGATTCTATCAAGAGTCTATCAATAAAAACCGATAGAATCAATCACCGATAAAATTGATAGACTTCCATCACTAGAGAATGATAGATTCTATCAAAGTCTTCTATAAAAAATGTAAATAATTTTTTTTTTAAATGACAGAATTTGCTATAAAAGAATTATTTTTAAAAATGTGCTATAATTGTAAACTGTGGTAAAAAAATTGCTATACAGCGCAAATTCCCTATATTATTTATAATTTTTTCTTAAATATATTTTTATTCTTTTTTTTAATTAAAAAATAATTAAGGTGTAAATATTCGAGCTCGTAACCTCTTAGCTAATCACATGATCTCTACTCATTTTCACATTCTTTATATATTATATACCGAAAACATTCTTCATTTTCATTATTTTTCTTCCTCTTTTATATCATATATTTATAAAAATAATATTTAAAAATACACTACTACAAAAAATAAGATAGTTGACGCGCATAAAGCGTCAACTGTATAGTCTAGTTGACGCTTCCAAAAGCGTCAGCGAATCGACTGTCAACTAAAGTCACTATAATTGACGTTTTTTAAAGCGTCGTCCAATGGATGTCAAGAATAAAAGTGATTGACACAAAATAAGCAACATGTGATGGTTTGGTTGACGATTTATAAACGTCAAGCAAAATTTTGATTGACGTTTTGGGAACGTCAATTCTTACAAAAATGTAAAGTAAATATATTTATTGACATTGTGTAAAAGTCATTAAATCAGAAAGTTGACTTTGAAGAAACGTCAAGTTTGCTCTTATGGTTGACAGTTATAAAACGTCAAGGATTATAATTATTACTTTTTTTTATTATTATTTTCAAATTTGGTCTCATTTATTTATTTATCCTCTTCATCCTGTCATATATGCATAATGATATCTTGTATGACAGAATTCCAATGATAAATAACAATTTCAACATCTTGACATACACATTAAACATAATATATATTTCAAGTGCTAATGCCTTACATAATCTGAAATTACAAAGAAAAATATATAGCCACATTTCCAAACTTTGTAAATATCTAATAACTATAACCTATAGGATTTATTTGAATTGCCCAACTATTTGCAAATCTAATTGTACAAAAAAATATATATAATATTCTAAGTTTGTAGTCTTCCAAAATACATACAACAACGAACAAATACCGCATTGTTCCAAAGCTATTGTATATACAAAAGAATATGAATCCTCACATGTAGCATCCTAGAAATTCAGCTCGTCGTTGAAATTCAGCTCATTCCACACACATTTCATCAAGCTCGATTTGCATGTATGAGTCCCTTCGTATCATCAATCTATTAACATTCAGACTCAAATAATAACTTATTTATGATAAATAATAAATACTATAAACATCAATCCATTTATGACAAAGTAGTCTTAATCTAAATCCTATCATGAGTTCAACATGTAAGGTAATAACCAACAAAAAGAGGCAAGTTTTATGGGATATCAAGAAGCAAAAGCACCAACAAGTAAATTAAAACCAATCTTAGTAATCAAAACTAAAACCAACATAGAAGAAAAACATGACCCCAATAAAGAAAAATAAATATAGAGATAAAATTTTATTTCGTTTGCCTAGATCTAAATTTTGGTATACCTTTCACCAGCCCATAGTGAATGATGGAAGACTCTGAAACAAGTTATTATGAACCTACTGCCATAAATACTGAAATACAGAGGAAAACAAAAGAAAAGAAAACGGATAATCCACATTCAAGTGATAATTTACCTCCTAGAGTCCATTTATGGCTGGTGGCGTTTGAATGCAGAAATTTTGGATAAACTCTCTAATGATCTATACCAACTATAAAATATAAAACAAACATTTAATCATCAATATTTGAAGCAAGAATTTACATAAAAAAGAGAAGCCACAACAGAATTTAGATGAAAAATTAAACAGACATGAATTCAATTGACATAAATTTACATAGATTTCAATTATAAAAGTTGAAATTTTCATCTAAGAAAATAGAAGAAACAAGTGAGGTTCTAACTCATTCTTACAGTTTGAGTTGTGTTAGGTTGGATTAGAAATATTTTTGGACCAAACCAAATTTTTTAGTTGATCAACCCCTTAACCCGTCTAATCCTATGTATTAGAGCAATATAACCCAACGTAAGATTTTCGAGTTATGTTAATCTTCTTTTTCCTCTATAAGATTCAACTCATAACAGATAAATATGTAAAAAAAAAATTGTACTATACTTAAATCCAGGTTACCGTTCTGTGTATATATTCCATATAGGCTAAAAATCTATATTTATTAGTTTTGGTGGTACGGGTTGAATGAGCCAAAAGTTGAGTCAAACCGAAACTCAGATAAAATTATAAAATTATAAGTTGACTCAACCTCTCAATCCATTCTAAATAAAATTATAACTTAACCGTTCTGGTTGGATAATTGGATTTTCGGTTTTTTTGTACCCAAGTAAACGATAATGAAAACAGAGGAATTGAATTACCTGAACTCGAAATAGGATCAAGAACACAATTCCGTTCATAATCCCCAACATCTAACCTCCTTCCTGCCCGTTGAAAGATGTAGCCTTTTCACATGTGACTAACAAAATCACTTAGTTTAATCAACATAGCATGTGGATATCCTAACAAAAAGTTAAAAAACAATGGTGGATACAATGTTGTTCAATAACATATATTTATTCCTAATCAAGCTACAAACAATGCCTATGACTTGAATGGAACTTAAAATGGCAAAATAGTCATTTCAATGATATGCTACTTACATATTGTTGTATCTAATAGCTCACACTTGCAAAAGAAAAAGATTTATCAAAAGAGTATCGATATTACATCGTTAGGATAAAGAAGAATAACTTTATATTTATCATAAAAAATATCATTGTAGTAATATATAAAAAATGGAGTACCAAAGGGATCAGCATAAAAGAATTGCATGTTACTCCATCATTGTCTAATAACACATTCATTTATGAATAAGAAGAAGCTAAAGCATACAACTTGAATGAAAAATAAAATGGTAGATTTATCACTACCTTTGATTTTTATGATATTCTTCTTACATATTGGTCAAGATTTATTGAGTAGTTCGTACCTGCAAAATAAAAAAATAAAAAGTAAAAAAGGAGTGTTGATATTGCGTTGCCAGAATAAAAAAGAGTAACTTTATCTACTTTATTTTCATCATAATCAATATCATAACAATAATGGATCGTTTAAGGGGTACACACGAAAAGTTAAGATGAGATATAGTCCTCCAATGTCAAACTTTATAATAAGAAATTTGCTATGTGGTTGTCATACCTTATATCATTGAAAGATTAAATTTATGAAGAAACAAAATGTATGGAGAGTGATATTTTGGGTTCAACATAAAAACATCTTTCACTATAGTCGTTAACTATTTCTTATTGATGCTTAATAATTAAAAAAAAAACTTTGACTAGAAAAACCACAAACAAAAATTCAATCACACTCTTTCAAAGCTTGATGATTCAACTAATTCCTAATAGAAGATCTATCCCCGTAGTTATAAACATACTCTTCCAAGAGTTTGAAGAGTAACTATCAAAAGATTTGAAACTATGATATGTTGACTCTAATTAGATTATAATCCACAAATTTAAAACTTCATTGAGATAACAAAACTAAAATACTAATCAAATGAACACAATATCATTTATGGGCAAATGTCAATTAACAAAAAAAAAAAAAAAAAGCAAAGTTAATTCTTTGAAATCATCAACAAAAAAAGGACACACCTTCATGAACAACGACCACAACCAGCTTGAAGAAAATTTTATGTTCGACAATACAACCATGAAAAACATTAAATTCTAAACTACTCAACATTAAATGGAAAGATAGACTACCTTGTTCGAGTTTCCTTTCAATACATTTCTTTTTGTTGAATACCAGATGAGTTTAATATTTCTTTTGAGGCGTCTTTCCACAATTCCAATTCCACCCATTAAAAGCGATACTCTAAATTCAATATAAAATTAGCCAACAAAAAGATAGAACATTCAAGCACTACCAAAACCATTCTCCATTTTTACTTAAAAAATCAACCCATAGATAAGATGAAACCTGAATTCAAAACTAACTCCCAAACGATTCATTTGGGCTTGTTGCTTGAACACAAGAATTACAAAGAAGATGAGGTAGGAAAATAAACGAACAGGAAGAATTAATTGAAAATGAGAGAACTCTTGGCAAAAATGGATGAAGAAAACTCACAGCCAAGCTTTTTCCAAAGTTTGAAAATCGAGAACGACATCTTTCTTTTGCTACTTAGCCTTGAACTCACCTTCTACCACCAAGAATAACACCTTGCAGCTCTAAATTGATCGAACGAAGTCGTGATACTAAGGATTCACGCGTGAGCCTCATGAAGATGACGAGATTTGAGACAAACACTTCATGCTGGAGATGGAGATACAATTGAAGCTGAAGGAAAAGTATGAAGAAGAGGATGAGGATGAATTTTAGTCCATTGAAAAGAAAATCAAGAGAAAGAACAACAAGTGACACTACGAATTTTGCGGGATGAAGAGAAGAAAACTTACGCGATGATTTGGCCAAGGTTGGATGAATTCGTGAATTGGGGAAGAAAGTCGCGGCTAGGGCTACACTTTTGTTTTCGCTTTCTTTTAAAACACTTAAAAGAGTTTTTTTTAATTTATTTTAAATCATCGTTAGTTGACGCTTTGTGTATGTCAACAAAAATATTATTAAAGATAACTCGCATAGAGCGTCAACTAAAACCTAGCGAAAAATTGAAGGAAAAAAATCCCGTCTTTTTATCTTTATTGACGCTCTTTATATTTGAAGTATGCTTACTTGATGTTTTTTCTAAAAAAACGTCAAGTATTTAAAATAATCAAGCGTCAACTATACTTTTTTTTGTAGTAGTGATATATTACACGTTTTTGTATAAAATTATCTAATATGTCTTTTTCGTCATAGTTTTTATTGTTATGAAACTAAGATGTTAATAAATTTTTCACCACCCCAAATTTGTAATAAAAAAAAAAAGTTAATAAGTTCAATTTATGATCACTATTTACCTAACTATTAGGATCTAACAATTGTCACACATTCGAAAAGTGGGGAGTCCTACGGGTATTTATAAGAGATGTGAGTTACTCCCTTCAATGCTAATTGGTTTTAAGGTGGAATCTCATATTCTCTAATACCAACCATCAATTCCTTATAAACTCTAATGCAAATGCTTTTCATAAATTTAAAAGTGATTATTAGCTCAAGTAGTATCAATATATACTTAATGATTTAGAAGTCTTAGGTTTGAGTCTCCTCAACTTCTAATTATTGTAATTTAAAAAAAGAAATGATTAAGATGTGGATCACAATCATTCAAGTAACTAGGCCCAATAAATGGACCATTATTCCAAGTATGTTAAATAATTAATTTATGCATGAATTGGACATATTAGCTAACGATCCTATCACTCTATTTTCCCCTCTTATTTTTCGAACATTTAAATTTTATCTTATCGATAAGTATTGAGGAACCAACGAATTATTGAGCAGACAGAAGAACGGTTAGCAGATTTCTGTAATTAATCCTGTATTAAATTATCTATTTAGAAAAAATAATTATTTTTCAAAATTAATAGCTTCATCAAATGTGTTTCCTTTATTATCCGGTCAACTTACCAGCACTTTGGATTCTTTTCTTGAGATAATCCATCTAATTTTAAAATTATTCGAAATTGAATGAAACTTGCATAAAATTAGAATTTTTCCTTCATAAATTAAATTTTTAATATATTATTTTTATTAGGTTCTCTTACCAATAGACTAACCGGTAATACATGTCTTTCTTAATTAAAACTTCTTTTTTTCTTTAGAAATTTTATTTTTGATTTTATATATATCATTGTATTATAATTTGCTAACAAAGGTATGTTCATGTGTTGATTTTGTTTTTTTTTTTGGAAAAAGATATTTCATTCACTTCAATTGCAAGGAGCAACAAAAAGAAGTTACTTCAAAGATCTTTAATAGTGTAAATAACACTATTATCAAAGTCTTCAAGATTTTGAACATTTTACACCAAAAAAACACCAAATCTAATATATCTTTCCAAAGTTGAGCAGGAGAGACGGCGACAACCTTTAAAGTTCTAGAATTTCTTTCACGCAATATAAGATATAGAATAGTCACACCTATATTGATTGCCATATTCGTGGGCTAAATTAAGTTAGGGTTATATGTTTCTTAGATTTACCCACTTATTTAGATGTATGTATTTTAACTAAAATGATTCAAAAATCATGAATTGGAATATCTCATTTTTAATTATTGTACAACTTTAAAAAGTTTCTTAACTAAAATGATGTCAGTTACATAATAAATCCAACTTAATCTAATCATTAAATTTAATTTAATTACTCCTTCCCTAAATTTTGATTAAACTTGTTAACTTTTTTTTTTTTTAATATTTTTATGAAAGAGGAGACTCCTGAGACCCGGCAAAGACAGATATGTTTCTGTCAATTTATTTTGGAGCGTGGCCAAGCAAGGACATATTCTTTTTATTATTATTAGTATTTTTAATAATTCAACAACATTTAAGATTAAAACCCAATAATTAACTAATTACTATATGATACAGTATCGCTTCTTTTGATACATGCATGTTTTATTGTAAAAACAAATCTTCGAACATTCTTAATCACTGTTTTCAAAGAATATCCATCAATAAATTGCTCTATAATTTCATTCACAAAAATGTCCATTTCATTTTTCTCACATCTGTGGAAGACATAAATAAAATTAAAAAATAAATAAAATATTGAAATCTAATATTTAGAGTGGATAACATATGTAAAAATTTGTTAGTCGTTGTCTTTAATATCATTTACTAATTTCATTCGCACAATTTGAGTTATCTTGTAAAGGTTCTATTGAGATATGCCTTGAACGCTCCAATGCCCTTCAATTAAATAGTCAGGGGTCTTGCTGTCCAATCAACGAGTGAGAGTGCGGGGCAATGCCCCCGTTGTGAAACCGCATTGCGCATTTCACATGCATGAATGAATCTGTAGATGCTTAGCGCATTTCACGGGCAAATGCATCTCCCATTACAACACATTATTGTTATGCATTCCACATCAGCATTCTATAATTAGAGTTTAATGAGAGTGCCTACATAAATTCGAATTAAACCCTAGTCGTATTATAACATTCATTATGTAAACTTTGTAAATCGCCTCTTCTTAATAAAATTGTTCTCCTTCTCTGCCCATGGACTAACTAACACTACATTAGTGAATCACGTAAATCCGTGTGTGTTCTTCGTTCTTCTTCTCTCGCATTATTGTTACGTGTTTTTCACATCTATGAGTTATGATTGTTGATTTCCGTTTTTATAACAGATTCTTTTCAGATCCATAAGAATATAGTAGCTCAGCTATTAAAAATGTGAGATGTTTGCATTTTGTTCAATGGAAGGGATAATATTGAGTTAGTATTTCGCTTAAGCCAAATTGCTAACGTTGTGGTCCATACAAAAGGTTGACGGTTGATGTACATATCACTAAATAAAATTAGGGAAATTGTATTAGATAAGCAACTTTCATCCAAACAATTATAGCATTTGTTTTAAGAAAATATTTCATTTATAGGAAATTTTTGTTCCTTTTTTCATAATCTAAAATTGCTCTTATTGCAATCCATTAAATTTACATTCTTTCATTCAGTCGAATCGATTGTTTTCAATTGATTGAATTTACTTAGTTTAATCATCTGAACTAATTGCTTTTAATCACTTAAACTGATTGATGACTATCAGTTTACTTTTATTATTGTACGAAAAAAAAAAAAAAAAAGTGGGTAAAAGGTAACTTAGAAGACGGAACTTTTATTGAATACATGTATATGGAACACAATTACATGTTTAGTTTACACGTATAGGAACAAATATATCCGTCGCATCCCACCTCTTTCTAAGGTGCAACCAGATTGATACAATAATAAAACCACCTAAGACTTGGATACTGATTCATATATGATACACTTGAAACTGAGACGAATTGAACCAAATCAAATCGAATCAAACCACATTATGTTTTTAATATATATATATATATATATAGATGATAAGGATGTTTGGTTTAATTGAGTTTTCTGCAATTGGATCTAATTTCTCCCTGGTTTCCAGTTTTAGGCTTGAAATTTCCCATATTGATCATGGACTTGCCAAAGCTGTCGAAGAATTGTTGTTGGTTGCTCGCGAACAAGTTTACGATTTGGATAGTTTCCCTGTCTCCTTCGGAGAAGAGGACCTGGTCGCTACCGAGAAGGCCAAAGTTGGACCGAAGATTAGTGTAGTAGTTTTTGTCAAAACCGTTGGGTGTGGTCGGATCGAGATTAACAAAAGTGTCTCTGCCACTCGCACAAACTCGACGCAGCTGTGCTGCGTATGAGGCGTCCAGTGTTCTGTCTGGGGCTGAAACATTCAGTCGTCGGTCGAAGAACCGACATCTTGACCGCCCGAATGTGTGAGCACCTTTCACATTTAACATAAACAAGTATTTAATGAATTCTAAAAACTGAAAACAAAAATATCAATGAACAAATAATCAAATAGTGGAAGAATAAATTAAGAACACACGATTCAAACTCATGACTTCTTTATTTATGAAGATACATTAATGCATCAACTATGGCTTTTGTCAACCATTATAATAATATGTAGGGGTATTTTTAGGAGTAGGTCAAATTCGAAAAATATTTACAATATTAAACAACAAAAAAATATTAGCAATCATAATCATATTGTATACAAATTATACAGTATAATTAATACATAATATTGTATTAATATACAATACAATACTAATAGCTTATAATACTGTACAAAATATTGTATTAATACTTTAAATTATACCGTATGATGAATATTAGTTATATCGTACATTTAAATAAAAATATTTTCAAATTTACTTAAATTTACAATTATTTTATGAAATTAGATTATCCACTCCAATTTCCATTTGAGGTACATATTATTGAAAATAGTATAATGGAAAATCATAAAGTGGGTTATTATAACTAATCTTAAAAATTATTATAATTAAAATGAAGGGGTTATGAAATAATTCAAGAATTATTGTAATAGGAATTGAGTAATTATAATTTAATCCACGCCACCCAAACAGCCCCTATTATCAACCACAGATGCGAATATCCGTAGCTATTTCTTAGCGAACTACAAGGCTATGCCATTGTGGCCGACACGAGAAATAAGATATATAACATCTTTTCACTTACATCATTGTCATAAGTCATGTTCTTAGAGTCAAAACAAAAATAGCTTGCTCAATAATTCTAAAAAGATAATGTCTAGAAAACACCAATGATTTTTAGTATTTTGAGAAGCAATATTTAAAGTAAGGAGACTCAAATCTATTTGATACTCTCAAAAAAAAAAAAAAAAACTATACCTTTTTGACAATAAAACTTCATTACCAACAATTAGTAAAAATGTTCCTTTTAACCATATATTATTTAAAATTTCACTGTTATAATTTAGAAAATACGGAAAAAAATTCTCTTATTCCTATGATTCTCTCCCATGGTCGGATCAAGACATAAAAAAATGAAATTTTTAAAAAGGTGACGGAACCATAATTTAATCTGTGTTCTTATTCATTTCTTAAAGTGGATTATCAATTTATGAAATTGAAATAGTATATATGGGTTTAGTTTTTCAGATGTGCTAGTATAGTAATATTATTTAAAGTGAAATGATGTGATTAATGACTATCAATGAAAGAAAATTCAAATATTCTATCACAAACAATTATTGTAGACCAGACAAATTTTGAAAAATGTTTCTTGGATAGGTAGATCGCGACCATAATTAAATTAACTGTTTGGAGAAAACTATAGTATTTTGGGAAAAATTTACCAAAAAATAATAGAGAATAATATATTGTTCAAATATGCATAGTTTAATTCATATTATACTCGAACTATAAAGAATACTAAAATTAAAATGAGAAATATTTAGGTCGGGCCAACATATAACCTAAAATTTGATGTCTATTTATGTGGTGCAATATAAAGAATATTTTATTTTTAATTATATCTTTTTAGAGGTAAAAAAGAAGAATACGACATATATTAAATTACATAAATAGACATCAAACTTTAGATCATAACTTGCCTCTCTTAATATTTTTCAACTAAGATTAAGTAAAAGAATTGTAAAAGTTTCATAAAACTTCAACAAAAAGTAATCATAATGAGAATAAAATCATGATTAGGATATATAGTTTTTTTGAAAAATGCAAAATATTTCTATTTATAGAATAAAATCAAAACTAATTCTTTGTAGCAGAAAATTCAAATTGAATTTTATTGCTGGTTGAGTTTTATTAGGGATAGAATTCAATCAAACTTATTCTATTACTGCTTAAATTTTTTTTATCAGTGATAGAAGTTCAAGTTTGAGTTTTATCACGTTAAGTTTGATCATTTATAGAAGTTCAAATTTGAGTTCTATCATGTTAAGTTTGATCATTTATAAAAATTAATGTCCTGTAATGAATTATTTAAAAAATTATGCTGTGAATATAAAGCAAGAAAGAATACATCAAACATGTGCACACAACAAACGACATATTGCCACCTACAATGCAATATGTGGCACAATTTGTTTCAAATAATTTTCAATTTCTTTGTTTGACTACTTTAGTTGATCATTAGTAAAATACAAAAATAGGCGTCACTTTCAACTAGTAAAAAATGAAAGGAAAAAAAAACTAAAAACAATAATAAGAACAAAATAATTTTAAAATGGTAGGAAAAGAAAAGAAATGAAAATTTCGGTGAGTTGACGTGATGATTTTGAAATCTGACCAAAACAGCATAATGAGAAAGCAATCAAAAGCAGCCATGCACGTCGCTACAACAGCAGTGTGGCTAACAACAAATTATCGAATAATATCATAATGTAAAGTAATTGCTTTATATATAGATTTAATAACTTTTATGTCTTTAATATTAAATCATATAGAACTGGGCCCACTCAATAATTGAAAAAAAGGAAGAAGCCTTTGAGAAGGAAAAAAAACTATTATAGTTTTTTGGTCAAAAGACTTTTAAAAATACCAAAAAACGACTTAAAATATTAAAGTGTGCATGAACTAACCTAAATACTTGCGTATAAAAATAAAGTTAAAAACTTTGTAATGCGGTATTAGTTTGATTGAAGATATTTATACTGACCTGATAAAGCAACAAGATCAGTAGAATCAAGATTCACAGCACGAAACTTTCTTTTAAGAACTGTGACATTCTCAAAGGGACTTGGAAGCCCATTGATCGCCCCTTGTAAGTTGGCCGATCGACTATCTCTTCTTCCAAGTTGAACCTCCCAACAGGGCCCACCTGCCTGAAAAATACAAAACCATTTTCTTCACACAAGTCTTTTTTTTTTTTTAATAAGGAATTATAATTTGAGTAAAAATGATTATTAATTATTTTAATTACCAAGGAAACAGCTTCTACAGAAGCTATGGCTAAGATGTCGGCACAAGACACAACTCCAGGACAAGCCTTTTCCAGAGCAGCTTTGATGTCATTAACAATGTTAAACCCTGTAATATTCGCGTTTCCAGGAGCAGCTAGTTCGCTCACTACGCCCGGTTGGTCTACTAGTAAAACCGACCCATCGCAACCCTGAAAATTTTAACGGTTAAGAATCTCATGTTAAAAAAGTGAAAAATATATATATTTTTATTTTTTATCATCAATTGATTTAAATAACACTTTTAGTTGAAATAAAGAAGAAAAATCTAAATTTACGTCAACAAAGCAGTCGTGAAAGTGAAGACGAATCAGCCTAGCACCAGCACGGTCGTCGGTCTGCAAAGCTCGCTCCACGACGTCTCGCACAATGTCGAATACATAAGGGCAGGATTCGTCGTAAAACGTGGGACAGAGCTGAGCTTTAGAAGCTCCAACCAAGAACCCGACAAGCAAAAAGAAGGCAATGGGTTTGAAGGAAGCCATTCTTCTTTTAAGGGAACCTTAGCAGTAGAGATGGCTTTGGTGATGTACTATGCAAAAAGGCACATCCTTTTATAGATAAAAAAAAATAGCCCTTTTTTCATTTGAGAAAAAAATAAAAAAAATATGTGAAGAAGGTTATGAATAATGACAAAGGTGGTGGTGGCGGCTAAATCATCAGCAATGGTTTACGTGCTAGGGCCGATGGAAGAGCATATTCGGCCGTTTACTTTTCAAAATTGGAAGGGAATTAAAAATATTGATACCATAACTATGTGTTTTTTTTGTGTTTATTTTCGATATTTTTGTGACACAATGAAGCCCTATCTAATGGAAGTATTAGTTAGTGTAGTTAACGAATAGGACTTGATGATGGCTGTAGTCAAGTACATGTATTTTTCTTGATTGAATGAAACATCCTCTCTAAGACAAATTTGAATAGTTGTTTCGATACTGAAATTGAAAATATATACTTCAAAGGTATTGTTGTAATTATGAATGTGGGATTTCAATCGGGAATCCATGTATAATTATTATATTTTTGGAAATGAGCAAAGTTGATATAAATTTGTATACGGATAAGACTTGATGAAGATTGAGCTACCCCATTTTTATGGGGTCCAATTAAACCGTATAATAGAAAAAATAAAATGATACCCCCCAAAAAAAGAAAAATAAAATAAAATATATATATATATATATATGTGTATATATATGTGTGTGTGTGTATGTATGTATATATATATATGTATGTATGTATACGACCAAAAAAAACTTAGTGCTTTTTTCTTGCTTGAGTAATAAATTTCAATACAAATAAAGCAAGAATTTTTATTTTCTTGCTTTATTTGAGTTGAAATCTCTTTGAACTTATAAATTTTATTTGAGCTTTTAGTGTTGGGTTTATTATGTTTCGAGTTTAATTAAGATGTGTTATACATATCTTTTTAAATTTTATTTGGTTGTTTTGTTCTCCTTTAATTTAATAATTATTCTCTTTGTTTATAGAACCTAGCTGACACACACCAAATTAACTATATGAATTTATGTTCATCCTTTTTATTTTAATTTTTCGTTTTTTGTCCATATTTGTTTCTGTCAAAACAATTTGAATGGTACCTTAACCTACTTTTGTCTATTAACGTTTTTCCACATGTATTTGTAACATAAATCTATAGTTAGTATTCTTTAAATTATTTATGCATGTCTGGTTTTTTGTTTTTATCTCGTCTTCTCTTCTTTTAACATATTATATATTCATCTGCGTGTTTTTATTTGTTTAATTTGGTTTCAATACTTATTTTCATGTCTAACATTTCATACTTCTATTTTCAAATATTTTGTTATAATGTTTGCGAGTTCTAATTATTTAGTTTAGACAGAAAATTTTACATAAGATCTTAACTACTCTATTCATAATGTATTTTTTTAATAATTATTTAACAAAAGCTTAACCACTCTGTTGACAAATTTTATTGATTATTTAACAAACCGAACGTACAATATATATACAGACGTCTTGCAATTAAAATGACAACATGAATAATAGTTTTTATTTAACGAGACATTATGAATACCGTTAATTAGTAGTAATTAGTATTTCTCTTGCAAATTGTAGATTTAAACTTTTATTCTCCAGTTTTAATAGAAATATAAAAAATAAAAAGATTCTGCAATTGTTGGGTGGTTGGAAGATTGTGATTTTGCATTTGCAAGTAGTTTATAAAGAAGTGCATGTGTTAGGAAAATATACAAAGAAATAAAAGAGAAATTGATGTTTATAATTGGCCAGGGCCCGGGGGTCCCATTGTCCAAAAAAGTCAACAAATTTATGAGTGATTACTTTTCATGTTTACAGATTAGTACAATTATAAAATACGCAATTAAAAAAAGGGAATTTGTGCTCAGCAATAAATTCTACCTTTTGTATTAATTTTGCAGCACAATTTCTAAAATAATTGAATATATAGCACATTAGACATCTATTAATAACTAGTATACATCTATCACTAATGAGTGATTGACATTTATCACTAATGAGTGATAGAACTCAATTTGAATTTTTTGCTACAAATGAATGAGTTTTGATTTTGTGCTATAGGCACAAATATTTTGCCATTTTTTGTTATACATGCAAAATCCCCTTAAAAAAAGAATAAATATAACTACACTGAGATTTATTTTCTAATTAGTATTTTTAAGTTTAAACACATAAAATTAGGGTTTATGAGGAGTAAGATTGGAGGGAGTGAGCAATTTCTGAGTGGTCTACATAGAGGATGGCTATGTGTTGAAGTGGTCTACATGTTTCTCGGATAAGTTGAGTTAGCCATATAAATTCTATAGATGTGTAAGCTAGTGCTAGATAATCTAATTTTATAAAAGGCAAAACTTACTTAAAGACTAGTATGCATTTCTATTTACACACCTTCCACATAACACACTTTTCACCACAAATTTTTTTTATCTTTTTTTAATCTTTTTCCTTTTTTAATCTTACATCTTTCTCTCCTCCCACTCTCATTTGTATTTATTTTTCTCTCTTTTCTCCTTTTACCTTTTTTTTTTACAATCTAATGATATAATTTCTTGATTTTAGTTGACAAATAAATTTCAAATCAAAGAAAAAGATTTTTTTGTATCTTATATATATATTTTTTTACAATCTAAATGATATAATTTCCAGATTTTAGTTGACAAAATAAAATTCAAATAAAGCAAAAGATTTCTTTTGTATTTTCAAAAGAAAAAAAAAATTAAATGAGCTAACCCAAAAATAATCTCATATTAGTTTCAAAAGAAAAAGAACTGGTAATCAAAATAATAATAAAAAAAAAATCTTCTCTTTTCCTCACAAGTATCTACAAACATTAACAATATTATATCTATAGTTCATCAACAAGTTAAACAAGATAAATAGACAACTACATCTGAGAAGAGTTAATACTAAGGTAAGAATACCTTTTTTTTAATAAATAAGAATATGGTTCAATTTCATAATAGTTTCCAAAATATAGTATATAGGAGAGCAGATTTTAGTGCCAAAATATTACATAATTGGTGAAGGTTTTATAGCCGATCTTCTCAAAAACTAAAAAATGTAATATATTTAATAATTTTGATACAACACAATTGTATAGCCATTTTAACGTAATACTCTTGCCACTTTTAACACAATATTCCTACAACTTAAATGATATTCCTCATAGAATCCGGGCTCGCCTGCAGCAACAAATTCTTCAAATATCCGATTGCTAATCGATTTCATAATAAATTTTATATAATCTTTACACTTTAATATAAAAATCTTAGGAATCAAAAGGTTATGAATTGATTTTAACACACAAATATCAAGTTGCAATAAAATCATTTGGTTTATACATCTTGTTTATGTTTATTGCTATACTATATGCTATAGGAGTTGTTAATGAATATTCATGATTAGGAGCATGTTAGGAGCGTAGGTTAAAAAGTTTTATACTACTGCATCTATTTACGTACTTATATATGTGCGTCGATTAGCTACCCAAGCATATGACTTGTGGTGAGTTCTGAAGAAGGAACCACAAGAAGACCTAGTAGGCAACAATAGGTTGAACGTAAATCTTTATATCATTTAGAGTGTTAGGAATAACCTCACTATTGCTTGCGTTCTCTGAATTAGTATGGAGATCTCAGTGAAAGCTGGTTCTGCATAAATCATAAAGTATGGAAATGCTTGTTCGATCTGGGAAGCAAGAAATTTGACAACTAGTTCCACATTCTTAATATTTCGTATTCTTGATTATTTGTTTCCTCTCATTGCGTTCACATTTATTTCTGTTACATTTGCATCATGTTTATTTCAGTATTCAAAACAAACCACAAACCTCAAATATATGTTTTTTTTTACTTTTTACATAACTCTCATTTTAACACTATTAGTTCTAGCACATCAATCCCTGTGGGATCGATAATTGGTATACTTGCTCGCTGCAATTCGACTGTGTATACTTGCACATAATGCGATTATGAGTCACACTTAGCATTAAGTCTCTTTGGATTAGTTACTGTACAATTATATTAACGCTCGAATCGCTTCGGCTGCTCAGTAGTAGCATGTCACGCATCAGATTGAAAATCAAGCATAAGGGTAATCCTATGTATAAAAGCAGTAAAGAAAACAGATAAAAATGGGTTACTGAAGAACTCAAGCCACAGTCACTTGCATTCTCTGAAATTCAACAAAGACCTTGGTACTAGCTTGCTTGGGCACCACAACAAACTGACATGATCGAGGGTACAATCATTACCACTTCAGATTATCTCGCAATCCATTGTCAGTAGACCTAACAAACCACCACGACTTGGACATCGATCCATCACATATTTATAGATATCTATCTTTCTTGTGGGCCAAGTATAATCTTCAAAATATTTTCAGATTTTCATCATTATGGTGATTTAGCAGGTCTCCATATATTCTCATGATCTTGTTGTAATGATAATTGTGACTTGTATCTCCTTGAAGCATTGGTCTGTGCATTATGGCCTCTTGTACGACGCAAAGCATTCCAAAATCCTATATATAAAATATTGCATTACCAAGATTCGAAAATTGCTACGCTTAAGGGTGAGTATAAAAGAATACTCAGTAAGAATTCCCAATAGGGGTACAATGCACAAAGTCAAATCCAGCATGCTAGCACATACAAGTTACGGCTCAACTAATCATAATGAACGACAGGTCACGAAGTTCATTACATAACTTTCTTATGAAGCCCTTAAGACTCTCACCTAACACAGGATAAAACTGGTCATGAAGTATGTTACATGGCTCTCTAGCTCAACCAACTAATCACGAGTTGTGTACTGACGTCACCGATCTAGGTGAGCCATTTACGTAGCTCTTGAGATATATAAATGACCAAAGCAAGGAAAATTGCACCGGACGAAATTAACACAAGGTTCCGTCCTGATCCTGCGTAGCAGCATTTCTGGAATGCGAAAATCAAGTATTTCTGAATTTATGCAAACTTTTACAATAATTATTTTTCTTTTAAGAAGTATTCATTATTTATGCAATTTTCGTTTTTAGTTATTTCCTTAGTTTTCTTAATTAACATAGTTTAGGAAGGAACTGTGCCATTTGAAAATCTGTGTAGAAAATCTAGGAATTTCCTTTGGTGAATATTCCTTTCCTTGCATATGGATTTCCTAAATCTCTGTATAAACCCTGTGAGAGGAAGGATCGATCACCACGTTTTGAACCTTCATTATAACCAATCGCAAGTTCTCATTCGTATAGTGACTTCAATAGCAAAGTCTGTAGCAAGACCACTAAGAGGAAGATGATTGATGAGCACAAACGATTTTGAGATTCGACACCCCCAAGGGGTGGAATTAAGAAATTAATAGTTGTTGAGCAAGAACCTAAGTATGGAGAAAGTTCACACCGACAGCAAACCAAAAATTGGAAGTTCTTCGAAAAAATAGAAGGAATGAGGAAGGATATGGCTTCTTATGTCGTTGTAAAATGCGACGATGAAGAACCTCCCTTTGTAGCAGAACACTTGGAATTGACGGAAAGATGGAATGAGGACTATCTTTGATCGAGAACACACCAAGGATCAATAAGGATTGTTAAAACGAAACCTAATGAGGACACAAAGAATCCATAGAAGAGAATATAGAAGAAGGTGAGCCATGCGAGGATGAAGATGAGAACTCCCCTAAAAAGGTTGAAGTGCTAAACGAAAAATAACAGCATCATTCCAGGTTTTGCAATACTAGAGTTCAATCCATTAAGACGAGGGTGTTGACAGGAGTTCAACAAAGTTAGCTTTGCGCCAAGATTACAATTGTCTGAGAATGTGCAACCTTTACATCCATCAATGTGGAGGACAAATTCATCGCACATGCGAAGAAAGGATTTAGTCCTAAGAAGCAACTGTCAGAAAGTGATAACGCTAAATAATAACGCTATTTAGTCCTTAGAAACGCACACAAAACAAAGAAAAGCAAAGAAAACAAACAACATAATACATAAAAGAAGCGCATTACTTGGTCATACATGCTAATAGCATCGCATGACGTCACATTTGTGACATATTAATATTTAGCTAACAAATACGCGTATAAATGCGGGAATAGGATAATTAAGCAAAAACTGCTGATGTGTCCTATTTTCCGCAAGAAAGTGTTACACAAGGAATGACTGATACACAAAAAGAAGGAAATAAAATAGCAATCAAGCCGTTGTACAAAGGGAATTAAAGAAAAGAGAAAAAGGAAAAATGATCAGCAATCAAATCGAGTATGCAACAGAACCATGAAGGAAACTCTTAAGGAAGAATCTTCGTGAAGAACGTGGTCGGCAAGAAACTTGTGACGGCTATATAAGGAAGAAGATTCGAAGAAGAAGGAGTGCCAGTTTGGAAAAGAAGCAACCATGGATGAGCATTGAGACGTCGGGGTTTCACTGGAGATCCCGGTGGCCTCCGTTCATCTCTAGTCTCTGAAGATTTGCGTACCAATGCGGTGTTGTGAATGAAAACACCATTGGAAACTGTGTTGATCGATTCTTTGCACCGTAGATAGCTTTTACATTATTGTATTTCACATTTTTAAATTTTCGAACACAGCACAGTCGTTTTCTTTCTTGAATAAATCTACAAGTATTTTGTTCAGACTTGATATCCTACAACTTGTATGCGTAGGTTAATTTAAAAGAGAGTTGGCAAGTTATATAAATTGGTTATGAATCTAAATCAAGATGTGGGGATTATGAATAAGGGCAGTGGCTGTGTTATTTTTACTCTGAGTTGATTGACAATCCACTTAGAAATGTTTTGCATCTACCTTGGAAAAAGGGATGTTAATGGGTTAATCCGTCTGTTTTCACTAGGTAAGTTTATGCTTATACTGAGCACTTTTTAGAGGGGAGTTAGGAATAACCTCCTTACTAGTTGCATGCGTATGACTTGTACTTAACTGCAAATCGATGGGCTTTGTACCGGCAGGTTGCAGCCAAGTATTC
The DNA here is from genome assembly GCA_036507275.1 of Sicyos edulis. Lineage (NCBI taxonomy): Eukaryota > Viridiplantae > Streptophyta > Magnoliopsida > Cucurbitales > Cucurbitaceae > Sicyos > Sicyos edulis. The sequence goes on from CM071850.1 coordinate 10,138,823, forward strand.
CGGAAGGGAGCTTGGAGTTTAGTCTAGCATGTGTTTATTTTCTCGCGACAACTCATCTTGCTTAGATACATTATTAGTTTATGTCATGTAGGTTGCATTTTTCATAGTGTCATAATAGCTTGATTAATTGAAATTTAGGAAACTCGAATGTGGGTGATCTAATTTATACTATTGAATTTTAATTAAGTATGCGTCAGCTCGTTACCTACGTATGCTAGCCTCTAGCTGACTCAGAAGCGGAACCTGGTGGAAGACCCATCAAGATACGTTAGTATTGCACGAAGAATCCGTCGTGCTAAGTAATGGGAAGTTACGTACTAACCCCGCTAATGCATGCGAAACCCGGAGCTTAATCATGTAGAGCTGTAGCGGAAGCTGGGCACTGCATTCCACAAATGCGGAAGCATTATGAGGGTTGGGTAGCATGAATATTCCACATCATCAAACAACTCGTTTGTGGTTAACCGAATCTCGAATTAAAACGAGCAATTAACATTAGCATTTCCTTTAGCTTTAGCATTAGCATTTGCATTAGAGTTAGCATAGTGTCTGCATTAGTCTTTTATTATTATGCATAAACCAAACACCCTTCTCAACCAATTCATGCCTTTATTATTTCTGACCTTTAATATGAACCAATCGCTTCATTGTGTGATCGTTAAAATTATATACTTATTACTTGCTACAATTCCCGACGCCGCATACTTGCGCGTAAGTGATTCCTATTGTGTTTCGCATAAGAATTAGTTACTGTTCAATATTTTAGCAGTGAAATCGCTAGGTCAGAAAGATCGAGCAAATGGGATGGAAGGTATATTTTAATCCAGTGATGAATGCAAGGACTGAGTGGGTGTGATAATTTTATGCGAATCTAAATGAGGAAAGACCACTATTCTCAAGAGTAGAATGCTAACTAATCGACTGCAGAACGACCGCATGGAGGAAAGGTTTCACATCACCTAATGTTCATAGAACATATTGCAAGCAATTGATGAACTCTCCCACTGATGAAAAAATGCAAGAAAGCTTGATATTAATAGGAGCTGCAAGAGTAGAATGGAACGATCCAACATCATTCCAAGAATTCATGATTGCAGAAAAGCTTCAAGATTGGTTGAAACTTATCAGAACATCAATAATTCCCTTAACCAACAAGGATCGAATCAGGAAGGAGCAAACAATGGTGTTATTTATGATTAAGCTCAGAATTCATATCAACTTGGGAAAAATCTTAGAAGTGCAAGTGCAGCACCATGCTGAAAACATTCAAGATTTCATAAACTTTTCATTAGTAATAACGCAACTATGCATTGATCAGGGTATTAAGCCACATCATCACGAACAGATTATACAAAGTTTTTCAACAATTGAGGGCGATGTGGAAAAACGAAAGAATAATGGAGAAGCATTAACTGTAGCACGGGTAGTAGAGAAGTTAAATAAGCTCTAAGCAATCACGCAGAGATATTTAACTTATGCGAAAGAGCAATATGAGGTCTTCATGCTCAAAATGGTAGCAATGGACGAGTACTACGAATGACCTGAGTTTCCAAAACACATACTCAATTCGGAGCAAGGCAATCGTAGCGGCAACACAAACACTTAGATGGAAGTCCTGCTCTCTTATTTTCCTTTAACGCATTTATTTCTTTTCTTTTTGCATGCATATCACTCCTAGTCACAATTTAATTCTTCGGGACGTGCATTTCAATGCTTAGTGTTAGGATCTCAATTGTCCCACATTGGAAAGTGGGGGAGTCCAACATCAATACAAAAGAGATATGACTTACTCCCCTCATTGCCAATTGGTTTTGAGGTGGCTCATATTCTCTAATACTTAGGATGCAACGTTTTTATTTTCCTTCATGAATTATTAGAATCCACACTTTCTTTGAGAAATTAGCGAAAGCATTATTATCGCAAATCTAAAAATTAGTATTAAATTTTCTTACAATTAGAATAATTCTTAAGTTCCCCTAGATTCAACTTAGCATTAGAGTAATCCCTATCATAAATTTCAGAAAGTACCAAAGTTTACGAGGAAATCTTAGATCTTAAGATAGAGTATTGCAATCATGAAAATAGCTAGATTTTAGGGGAACTAAGTCTCACCTTCATTGAGGACAATGGAACATTTAAGTTTGGGGGTGAGGGATGCCCAACGAGTGAATTGCTAATATAAGAAAAGAGAAAAGGAGAGGAAAATGCAGCAAAGAGAGATTTAAGCTTAAAAAAAAAGATTTTGAGTGTATAAAATAAAGATAGACCTACTCTTGCAAAATAAGAAGGCAAAGAAGTGTGTATAAGCATGAGGCAAACTTTAAGTATTTCGCTGTCTACAAAGAAATGCAAGCTTGCTTAGGTGGGTTGCTTTATGATCAAGCGATCCATCCTAAAAACTACAGAATTTAGTAGATATGAGTGCAACCCAGAAACGAATGTGAAAAGCATAAGCTAAAATCCTTGACTGAGGGCTTGGATAAATTCCTTTAGCGGAGTAAGTTGGGCAAACTTAGTTGTAGAAGTGATTGTGTGCAATAATTGCAATGAGGAACAATCTGTCAGTCATGATAGGGAAGATTCTAAGGCAAAACCAGACTCTTTAGGAAGGTTTGAAAACTGAAAAGAGAAAGATATTTTATGCTAAGATTATGAGCTGCGATAAGACTTGCTAGAGTTAAGCTCGAGAGGAAAATGTCGATTTAGTTGAACGGGAATAATTAATAGATAGACTATGCATTATTTGGGACAAGCAATGATTTAAATTTGGGGGTGTGATATAAGTTTCAAATTGTAACGTCCCATATTTTTTATATTTGTTAAAAGATTATACTTTACTTTTAAGTATTTAGTTGATTAAATGTAATTAATTAATTAAGCTTTTTTTTTATTGAAGGAAAATATAACGTTTTATTATATAATGAAAGAATACCATTTAAATTTCATAAAAGACCATAAACGGATTTTATCAATTTATTACACTTTTCTTTTCCATATAATGGCATATTTAAAGCAATATTCCATATAATGGCATATTGATATTGGGTAATAAATATAAAAATAGAATCTGAAGTCAATTATTTTAAAAGTAATTGATACAAAATCTTCCTAATTTTAGTAAAAGTATAAATCTCTCTCCAATTTGACTTTCATACAATTAAACACACACGCCATGCACATAAATTTTTATTATTCTACGGTCTATTTTCACTTTTTGCGAAGCACAAACCCAATTCATGGGTTTTTTTTTTCTTCAGCCATCTCTTTGCTAAGACTCGTTGTGAGTATCGCATTCGACAAAATTTTCACCATTTGTCTTACTTGCTAAGGATCAATATTATTGTTGTGGTTGATAATTCTCTATCAAGTTGCTCGGAGTGGTGTTTGGAAGTTGCCGGCAAGGTAAGGGTTCCACCTCTATTGCAGTTTGTGGCAACACGTGATCGGGATAAATGCATAATTGTCTTATTTAAATGTTTGTTAGATATTATATATTTGTTTGGACTTGTGTTTGAAATAATGATTCTTGATAATATGGATTCACTACTACAAAAAAAGGTATAGTTGACGCTTGATTATTTTAAATACTTGACGTTTTTTTAGAAAAAACATCAAGTAAGCATACTTCAAATATAAAGAGCGTCAATAAAGATAAAAAGACGGGATTTTTTCCTTCAATTTTTCGCTAGGTTTTAGTTGACGCTCTATGCGAGTTATCTTTAATAATATTTTTGTTGACATGCACAAAGCGTCAACTAACGATGATTTAAAATAAATTTAAAAAAACTCTTTTAAGTGTTTTAAAAGAAAGCGAAAACAAAAGTGTAGCCCTAGCCGCGACTTTCTTCCCCAATTCACGAATTCATCCAACCTTGGCCAAATCATCGCGTAAGTTTTCTTCTCTTCATCCCGCAAAATTCGTAGTGTCACTTGTTGTTCTTTCTCTTGATTTTCTTTTCAATGGACTAAAATTCATCCTCATCCTCTTCTTCATACTTTTCCTCCAGCTTCAATTGTATCTCCATCTCCAGCATGAAGTGTTTGTCTCAAATCTCGTCATCTTCATGAGGCTCACGCATGAATCCTTAGTATCACGACTTCGTTCGATCAATTTAGAGCTGCAAGGTGTTATTCTTGGTGGTAGAAGGTGAGTTCAAGGCTAAGTAGCAAAAGAAAGATGTCGTTCTCGATTTTCAAACTTTGGAAAAAGCTTGGCTGTGAGTTTTCTTCATCCATTTTTGCCAAGAGTTCTCTCATTTTCAATTAATTCTTCCTGTTCGTTTATTTTCCTACCTCATCTTCTTTGTAATTCTTGTGTTCAAGCAACAAGCCCAAATGAATCGTTTGGGAGTTAGTTTTGAATTCAGGTTTCATCTTATCTATGAGTTGATTTTTTAAGTAAAAATGGAGAATGGTTTTGGTAGTGCTTGAATGTTCTATCTTTTTGTTGGCTAATTTTATATTGAATTTAGAGTATCGCTTTTAATGGGTGGAATTGGAATTGTGGAAAGACGCCTCAAAAGAAATATTAAACTCGTCTGGTATTCAACAAAAAGAAATGTATTGAAAGGAAACTCGAACAAGGTAGTCTATCTTTCCATTTAATGTTGAGTAGTTTAAAATTTAATGTTTTTCATGGTTGTATTGTCGAACATAAAATTTTCTTCAAGCTGGTTGTGGTCGTTGTTCATGAAGGTGTGTCCTTTTTTTGTTGATGATTTCAAAGAATTAACTTTGCTTTTTTTTTTTTTTGTTAATTGACATTTGCCCATAAATGATATTGTGTTCATTTGATTAGTATTTTAGTTTTGTTATCTCAATGAAGTTTTAAATTTGTGGATTATAATCTAATTAGAGTCAACATATCATAGTTTCAAATCTTTTGATAGTTACTCTTCAAACTCTTGGAAGAGTATGTTTATAACTACGAGGATAGATCTTCTATTAGGAATTAGTTGAATCATCAAGCTTTGAAAGAGTGTGATTGAATTTTTGTTTGTGGTTTTTCTAGTCAAAGTTTTTTTTTAAATTATTAAGCATCAATAAGAAATAGTTAACGACTATAGTGAAAGATGTTTTTATGTTGAACCCAAAATATCACTCTCCATCCATTTTGTTTCTTCATAAATTTAATCTTTCAATGATATAAGGTATGACAACCACATAGCAAATTTCTTATTATAAGTTTGACATTGGAGGACTATATCTCATCTTAACTTTTCGTGTGTACCCCTTAAACGATTCATTATTGTTATGATATTGATTATGATGAAAATAAAGTAGATAAAGTTACTCTTTTTTATTCTGGCAACGCAATATCAACACTCATTTTTTACTTTTTATTTTTTTATTTTGCAGGTACGAACTACTCAATAAATCTTGACCAATATGTAAGAAGAATATCATAAAAATCAAAGGTAGTGATAAATCTACCATTTTATTTTTCATTCAAGTTGTATGCTTTAGCTTCTTCTTATTCATAAATGAATGTGTTATTAGACAATGATGGAGTAACATGCAATTCTTTTATGCTGATCCCTTTGGTACTCCATTTTTTATATATTACTACAATGATATTTTTTATGATAAATATAAAGTTATTCTTCTTTATCCTAACGATGTAATATCGATACTCTTTTGATAAATCTTTTTCTTTTGCAAGTGTGAGCTATTAGATACAACAATATGTAAGTAGCATATCATTGAAATGACTATTTTGCCATTTTAAGTTCCATTCAAGTCATAGGCATTGTTTGTAGCTTGATTAGGAATAAATATATGTTATTGAACAACATTGTATCCACCATTGTTTTTTAACTTTTTGTTAGGATATCCACATGCTATGTTGATTAAACTAAGTGATTTTGTTAGTCACATGTGAAAAGGCTACATCTTTCAACAGGCAGGAAGGAGGTTAGATGTTGGGGATTATGAACGGAATTGTGTTCTTGATCCTATTTCGAGTTCAGGTAATTCAATTCCTCTGTTTTCATTATCGTTTACTTAGGTACAAAAAAACCGAAAATCCAATTATCCAACCAAAACGGTTAAGTTATAATTTTATTTAGAATGGATTGAGAGGTTGAGTCAACTTATAATTTTATAATTTTATCTGAGTTTCGGTTTGACTCAACTTTTGGCTCATTCAACCCGTACCACCAAAACTAATAAATATAGATTTTTAGCCTATATGGAATATATACACAGAACGGTAACCTGGATTTAAGTATAGTACAATTTTTTTTTTTTACATATTTATCTGTTATGAGTTGAATCTTATAGAGGAAAAAGAAGATTAACATAACTCGAAAATCTTACGTTGGGTTATATTGCTCTAATACATAGGATTAGACGGGTTAAGGGGTTGATCAACTCATAAATTTGGTTTGGTCCAAAAATATTTCTAATCCAACCTAACACAAATCAAACTGTAAGAATGAGTTAGAACCTCACTTGTTTCTTCTGTTTTCTTAGATGAAAATTTCAACTTTTATAATTGAAATCTATGTAAATTTATGTCAATTGAATTCATGTCTGTTTAATTTTTCATCTAAATTTTGTTGTGGCTTCTCTTTTTTATGTAAATTCTTGCTTCAAATATTGATGATTAAATGTTTGTTTTATATTTTATAGTTGGTATAGATCATTAGAGAGTTTATCCAAAATTTCTGCATTCAAACGCCACTAGCCATAAATGGACTCTAGGAGGTAAATTATCACTTGAATGTGGATTATCCGTTTTCTTTTCTTTTGTTTTCCTCTGTATTTCAAAGATTTATGGCGATGAGGTTCATAATAACTTGTTTCAGAGTCTTCCATCATTCACTATGGGCTGGTGAAAGGTATACCAAAATTTAGATCTAGGCAAACGAAATAAAATTTTATCTCTATATTTATTTCTCTTTATTGGGGTCATGTTTTTCTTCTATGTTGGTTTTAGTTTTGATTACTAAGATTGGTTTTAATTTACTTGTTGGTGCTTTTGCTTCTTGATATCCCATAAAACTTGCCTCTTTTTGTTGGTTATTACCTTACATGTTGAACTGATGATAGGATTTAGATTAAGACTACTTTGTCATAAATAGATTGATGTTTATAGTATTTATTATTTATCATAAATAAGTTATTATTTGAGTCTGAATGTTAATAGATTGATGATACGAAGGGACTCATACATGCAAATCGAGCTTGATGAAATGTGTGTGGAATGAGCTGAATTTCAACGACGAGCTGAATTTCTAGGATGCTACATGTGAGGATTCATATTCTTTTGTGCTTTGGAACAAGGCGGTATTTGTTCGTTGTTGTATGTATTTTGGAAGACTACAAACTTAGAATATTATATATATTTTTTTGTACAATTAGATTTGCAAATAGTTGGGCAATTCAAATAAATCCTATAGGTTATAGTTATTAGATATTTACAAAGTTTGGAAATGTGGCTATATATTTTTCTTTGTAATTTCAGATTATGTAAGGCATTAGCACTTGAAATATATATTATGTTTAATGTGTATGTCAAGATGTTGAAATTGTTATTTATCATTGGAATTCTGTCATACAAGATATCATTATGCATATATGACAGGATGAAGAGGATAAATAGATAAATGAGACCAAATTTGAAAATAATAATAAAAAAAAGTAATAATTATAATCCTTGACGTTTTATAACTGTCAACCATAAGAGCAAACTTGACGTTTCTTCAAAGTCAACTTTCTGATTTAATGACTTTTACACAATGTCAATAAATATATTTACTTTACATTTTTGTAAGAATTGACGTTCCCAAAACGTCAATCAAAATTTTGCTTGACGTTTATAAATCGTCAACCAAACCATCACATGTTGCTTATTTTGTGTCAATCACTTTTATTCTTGACATTCATTGGACGACGCTTTAACAAACGTCAATTATAGTGACTTTAGTTGACAGTCGATTAGCTGACGCTTTTGGAAGCGTCAACTAGACTATACAGTTGTCGCTTTATGCGCGTCAACTATCTTATTTTTTGTAGTAGTGATTAGAGGCAAAAGCATGTTGTATGACTATCCTAGTAATTAGATGTGTTGCTAATTGTAGAATTTGATCAACTAACTTGTTTTAGAATTTTATAAGTTATTTTCTGCATACATATTGCTTTGAGTTGAGACAACTGGTGATGGTTATGTCGGGTGTGGAACTAGATGTTAAGAAATAGTTGATATTGAGTTGAAATAGAATGGGTTAAATAGTTTGATCCTTGTTGAATGAGATTTCGTTACTAAGAGTTGATGGTTTTCAGATTGGATTGTTATATTAAGTGTCAGATTATTTTGGATTGGACTCATGTGTTGTATATTTGAGAGTCGATAAGCAAGTATAAGACATATTGTGGTAAGAGATGATTAATGGTCAAGTTTAAGATGTTGGACTAGACTTGGATAGTCTATTGATGTGATTATGGAACTGGTCTATAGTTATTGTATTGTTAAGAGACTCGGTTTAGTCTAGGCTTAGACTTGCGTGTCTTTTCTTTTGTTACGTCCTTAGTAGGAAGAGTCACAACTTATAGGTAAATGACCATGTTAGTGATTTGTTGCTTTTGTGGACTTGCGGGTCTCGAGGGATGATAAATATCCCTATTATTGCTTTTGCGGACTTGCTAGTCCCGAGGGATGATAAATACCCCTATTGTTTCTTTTGCGGACTTGCTGCTCCCGAGGGATGATAAATACCCCTATTGGTGTTTTTGCTGACTTGTTGGTCCATGCGATATCGATTACTTGGGTTTGCTGATCCTTGTAAATATTTTGGTGGATTTGCTGATCCCCTGCTTTCACATTGTTGTTTTTTGTGGACTTGCCAGTCCCGATAAATAATAAATATCATTATCTTGCCAAGAGTGGATAGACACTCTTTATTTTGTTGTATAACATGTATGGGCGTGTTATGTTATGTAATCTTAGTTATGACATGTATGTGCATGTCATGTTTGGTAACTTTAGCTATTATCTTAAACGCATGTTTGGATTCATTATTAGTATGGCGTAAATGGGAATGAGTTTGTGTTGTAGTGATTGAGGTTGTCAGTTATTTAGGGTTGTTGCTGCTAAGCTTGTTTGGAACAAAAATTATATTAGAAATTTTGTTGTGGGAGATTTGTGAAGTTCGTGTTGTGGCATAAAGCTAAGGCTGAAGAGCCTCGACTTTAGAGATGTTAAGGTTAAGTTTAATGAGCGTACTTTGGATTTAAGTGGTATTATCTTATATGCTTGTATTTAAACATTTCAAGTTAATTATGTATGACTGATCTCGTGAATACACTTTTGGGGGAATCCTTACTGGGTATATTTCGATATAATCATCCTTTATTATTTAACATTTTTTTTAGGTATTGGAGCATGCCAAGGTGGATGCTGAGAAGAGCTGATGAGATCATGGACACAGCCTCGAGTCATTGTATTCCGCACTAGACTTAGGACAACAATAAATGTATTTTGCTCTTTTATAAATTCAAACTTTGTCTTTTGTATTAAAGATGATTTTGTCAAACTAAATAATTTTGATTAATGATATTTTAATTGTTTCCAAAAATTTTACGCCGCATTTAATTTATTTGAATTGATGTATTTAATGCATTCGTGGTAATTAACCTTAAGGTCTAGCTAGATTTTTCGGGTCGTTACACAAATAGAGCACATTTTAGGCTATTCTATTTTACATTATTCTAAGGTTCAAGGGAAATAATTGGGCTAACTTGTAAATTGCGAGTAAAAACTACTAGAAGTCGCATGCATTCATGAATCAGCATTAGAAGCACAGTTTCACAGTTTTAGCATAAATATTGATAAACTACACTAAATCAATGCGCAATGTAGGAAATGTGAAGCTTAAGCACGAGAATGAAAAATCAGCGAGAACGATGACAAGCAGCTCAAGGAAGCGTTAACCATAATGTAAACACGTTCAAATAGTCACGCCAACAAGGAAACAAATGAAGAATCAATCAAGCAATTAAGTTGGCGTCAATCAAATAAATCCCACCGAAAATCAAGAGAAGCATTAATGAAGATCATACAGCTCACTTAAGCTTTATGACTAAGTATTTCTTACTTGTGTTTATTGCTATGTTGTGTTATAGGAGTCTTGAATGAATATTCACGAGTAGAAGCATGTTAGTAGCGTAGGTTATCGAGTTTTACACTGTTGCCTTTACTTGTATATATATGTGTGTGTGTGTGTGTATGCGTCGATTAGCTACTCAAGTATATAACTTGTGGTGAGTTCGGAAGAAGGAACCACATGATGACCAAGTATGCTACAATAGATTGAGAGTAAGTCTATGCATCATTTAAAGAGTTAGGAATAACCTCACTATTATTTTCGTTGCCTGAGTTGGTATGAAGTTCGCAGCGGAAGTTGGTTCTTCCATAAATCATTAAGTGCTGAAGTAATTATTAGATGAGGGAAGCAAAAAACTCAATAACTAGTTATGTGCTCTTATTATTTTCTACAATTGTCTATTTATCATTATTGTTAGCATTTGAATCATTTTATTATCACCATACAAAACAAAAACAAACAACCATCTTCAACTCATTCATTTACTTTTCAGCATAACTCTTTCTTTATCAATATTAATTATGGACATCAATCTCTGTAGGATCGATAAAATACATACTTGTTACTTGCTACACTATGACCGTGTATACTTGTGTGTGAGCGATTCTAAGGCATACTTAGCAGTAAGTTTAACTCTGAATTAATTACTGTACAATTATATTAGCACCCGGATCGCAGCTCACCGGTTAACAATTACTATAAGATAAAACCCTAATTATACATGCTCCAATCAAAAACCTCCTGTTTACCCCAAATATATGCTTCTACAATCTCATTTTTTCTTAACGTGCACTGTAATAAATTTAGCCCATGATGTAATCAAAGACAGTTGTAGATATAGAATAGCATAAAGACATATTGAATGAAAAATAAATATCAATTGCAAGCAAAAGGTTGAAGTAAACAGAGTTACAAAATGTGAAACTCTAACTAAGAAAGCAATAAAGATACTAAGAATTAATTTACGGCTGCTACTCATTGTCACTTCTGGCTGGAAAAACTTCTGACTGAAAAAAAGACTTCTCCCTCCTTTTTTCGAGTTGTCCCCTTTTGTAGACGTGTTCTAGAGTTTGGTGTTTGAGACTTAACTTGGAAAGTAGGGATTTTATCGTGGGCTTAAAGTTTCCTTTCTTTGGATCTTCACGATTTGAACGACTTTAAAAGAACATTATTTATTTCAGACATACCAACAAGCTAAGCGAGAATATAATAACCAAACCAGTCAATAGTAAATATATGCACAGAGTCCACACAACTCAAGGTAAAGAATCCTTACCTTTGGCAATAAAGAACTCTTCGAAATATGTGCCAGAATAAATCCCTAGCGTTAATACTATTTCCTAAACCAAGCCACGTGCGAGGGGTTTTAAGATCAACTTACTAGAATTTATTGAGAGTACCTAAATTATTTATTCTATTATATGTTTGATCGGTTGTTACTATTGCTTGTATACTAAGTATAAAATTTGACAATGGGTTTATACAACATGCAATGTTCCAAGCATCCAACAAATATATACAAAAGTATACTCATTCCCTAAGGGGCTGAGGGGTAATCCAAATTAATGTCGAATAAAAAGTCAATTGTGGGAAATTAAAGGTTGTTTTTATGGTTCTCCACACTAGATATTAGGCTAAAAACTATAAAAACACAGTAATCGATCCAAGCTTTAAGCGACGATAACATAAATAACAACATGTGCAATGCTCAAACTCTAAGGAAACACACAACAGTAGTTACCATAATGTCTACAAACATCGCTATGAAGGAGTTAAACTTAAATAGAACACAGAACAATAGTGGAAATACCTTGATTCAAAGATAAGGCTCTAATTAAGGGTAAATTTATGGTGAGAAGAGAACTTCACACAACATTTGATCAAATGCTTTTTCTCAAAAGTCATTTTCTAAGTACACGAGCTTTTACATCTATGTTCGAAGTAATAAAATAGTGAAATGTGTACAAGCGAGATGATTACCTCTTATCTACCCATTTAACATGTAAGAGCTCTTAAACATGAAACTAGTGAACATGGATAATAGATTTATATTCCTCCTTTCTCTCGAGATGAAGTGAAAAATGAACATGAATGGATGGCCAATCGAAAGATACTTTTAATTAAATGTCTACAGTGATTAGTTCAACATCCACTACTTACCCGATATACATGCAACACACACTCTCTCATTAACCTTCACATAAATGCACTTAGCTCATGCTTGGAACGAAAAGAACAAAAATAGTGCATACGGATACATGGAACATTTTGCAATAGAAAGCTTAGATATAATAATCAAAATAGAGTAGAAGCTGTAGATGAAACAGAAATACAGAGCCAAAATCTTATACACCAAATAAATATAAATAGAAAATGATAAGAGCAATAGAACAAAGATGATAAATAAAGAAGAAACTTCAATAGTTTTATATTAAGCTAACATGAGCTAAAAACGAGCGCACCTAGCTATCAAACAACTACTCAAAGATTACTTTTCGAAATCTATTACTAAGAATAACTACAACCAACAAAGCAGAGGAAATGAAAAAATTTCTATTCTATGAAAACAATTAGGAAAAGTGCAGAAAAACAGAGTAAAGCATTGGCAGTATAGCCTCAGCTCAAAAGAATGCAACAGTTCCTTTGCCACTAGCCCAGCCGACACTACCAACGAAGTTTTTTTTACCCCTTTAATTTTCCATAAATGCCCCTTTTATATCTTCAATTTAATCCAAGATCGATGGTTAAGATTCTAAGGCAAAATGCTTGATTTCCTCTCTCCTTAGCCTAGGAATGACACGTGTTTGAGAGCCAGATGCACCTTTAATGTCTTGCTCAATATTCTCACGTGCAGAATTTGGTCTTTTCTGAAAAAGATGCTCAGTATTGGAAATCGAATGCTCTTAATATCGCGTTCCTAAAATGTTTCTAACACAAATGCTTTATAGTTTAGCTTAGGCTTTTCTACTTTTTGGAGCTCTTTTCCTTGATCAAAGCTTTCGGAATTTCACAATCTTGAAATAAATAACAACGCATAGGGAGCATAAGGATTCTTACAATATAACATAAAAAGGCTTTAACCATCCACAATTTAGAACAAAATTTAACATTTTAGCGTAAGTTTCTAATCCGATAATAAAGGTAGACATGCAACGTTTTTTTAGTATAATTCCCTATCCTAAGGTGATTCTAGCTATCAAAATACGATAATAATGAAGAAAAAGAATATAAAATCTAATTGAGAGTTATCAATGCTTTATAAAATCTTCATTAAAGAGAATATAAATTATCCCTTCTAAAACAGCACCTAGCTTGACACAACATCACATTTGAAACCAATTTTCCTTATTAATTCACCGCCTAAATAAAATAATTCCAGAAGCCCCTTTTTAAATAATAACAACCCAAAACAAAGAAGCCCAACAAGCATCATATACATTAAAAGAACAAGCCAACCACAAGGGGTCTAAGGTACCTATCCAAGCGTGTCGGATGTAGGTCAGCGCACAGGTCAGAGGGTGGGTTGCATCACAAGTTTGTAGGCGAATCAGGGGTCCTTCGTAGATTTGCATGTACTTTTTTCACGATTTGTAGCGCCATGCAACCTTCACACTGCTGTTCGTGTCACTTAGCTCTAGAAAGTTGGGGAAGGGTTTTCAGACATGAGTTCGCTAGATCTGGGCAAAGTCGAAGGTGGTGGAGGCAAGCGACAGAATTTTGATGAGGCTTAGCTTGGTTTCTCGCAGACGAGGCCATAAGGGAAGGGGAAGCCTGAATCGCGAGACTCTGAGTGCATTGTGAGCGTCAGAGCTTAAAATTTCAATGAAGAGGGTGAAACAGCACGGGAGTTTGAGGAATTGAAACGAATGTGCTGAGCTAGGGTTGCTTTGGGATTCGCACTAGGTTAATTAATTAAGTCATTAAATACACTACATGAAAACTTCTATAAGTCTATAATTACCAAAATTTAGTGAACATTTTTAATCCCCAAATGAGTTATTTAAACAAGTGCTAAAAAGGGAAATAATTTATAAAAGGGAAACTAGCGAACCTTGTCCTTTACAAAACATATGACACAAGTGATACTAATGTTCTATGATTTCAAATCGCATTTTATGCAAGTATACACAATCGAGTATGTAGCAAGTGATAAACATTTATATTTTATCGTTCTCCATCGAAAATTGTATTTCAATCAATCGTGTTATTTTAAGAGTTAACAGGTAAATAAAGGAAAATGGTTGGCGAGAGGGGTTGTTCCTACGTCTAACAAATTAAAAATCAGGGTTAGATTAAATTTACGGAAGCTTTCAACATTTCTTTGAGATAAGTTTGGGTGAGAAGGACAATCTGCACTACATTGAATCTAAGGCTTTCTTATGAAATACATTACTAGAGGCTAAAAACTAATTCAATACCTCGAGATTAAATTAATTATATGTGTGTGCTAGTGGGACGGTTATTCTTAATCCTCTTTGACAACTCCCAAATAGAGCTAATATTTTACTTATATTTGAATCGTTCTCTATGTTGATTGATAAATTAAAGAGCTAAAAATGCTACTAAACTGACAAGTCTTGTATAAAAGCTAATGTTTATGCATCAAGAGATTGAAGGAGAAACTAGGATTAAATGAAATAAAAGTGAAGTCCACTGCAATTTCTAAGAACAGCCGCGCACTAACGTTTATTATTTTTCAGATACCTACAAGCGAAGCAATGGAAGCGAAACCTCAATAGCTAAGCGAACGAAAAAAAAATCATAAAGCGAACCAACTAGCATAACTTAGAGACGGAGCAATCTCTGAAAGATCCAAATCGCGGCAAACTTGGGATTTTTTCGTAAAAACTCTGGCCAAAGGATTGTTATTATTTCAACTGTTTAGATAGATTACAACTTCTTCAAATAAAATGTGAATTGTGTTTTAACTGCTTTAGGATGTCTAATTGTATTTAATCATGCATGTTGAGGTAAGAATCCATTTATAAGACCATTTAGAAAGCCGAATTCTTACATGTTTAGAATAAACCTTTAAATTATTCATATAAGTACCAAATTTTGCATTAGATACCAAAGTATGAAGCATCACTACTAGACCAATTGCGACAACATAAGAAAACAATCGGTTAGACATTTGTCATTATAGAAGGGATTAATCCAACATTCTATATGAACAAGATAAATCTTGAGGAATATGTTGGATGATCTGTGGAGCATTAGAGGCATTTGAAATTGGCGATGAAGGAAGATATTAAAAAGGAAACCATCAAATAGTTGGATGCTAAGGTCATTTCCCCCATATTTGATGGCAAGTGGATTAGTCTAGTGCAATGCGTGCCCAAAAAAGGAGGCATGACCGTTGTGAAAAACAAAAAGAATGAGCTGATTTCAACTATGACAGTTACTGGATGGAGGGTATGTATGGATAACATGAAGCTAAATAAGATGACCAAGAAGGGACATTTTTCATTGCCCTACATCAATCAAATGCTTGACTAAATCGCAAGGTATGTGTGGACTATAGGTAGTTGAAATACTTTAGGTCACCTTTTTACTCTCTGAATTTGACTTGCACTCTCAACCAACGTCGATGATTTTATGTGATAATATTAGTGCCACATACATTGATGTCGACCCTGTCCTTCATAAGCGAACCAAACATCTTGAAATTAATCTTCACTTTGTATGCAAGTTCGTGATGACCAACCAATTATTAGTGCATTTTATACCTTCCAAAGACTAGGTAGTTGACATTTTAACCAAAGCACTATCAACCACAATATTTCAAGGTTTTCGAACCAAGCTCATCGTGCTCACATGCCTATTTCGCTTGCGGAGGATGTAAAACAAACTACTTAATAGGATTAGTGTTATTAGTTATTGCAATCTTGTTTACTCTAGTTTAACTTATTGGGTTTCTTTTATTTGTTTCTCTCTTGTAAAGGTCCTTATATAACCATCATATTCTCTAGGTTGTTCTTTTGGAAAATTCCCTTTAATCAAGAATACATTTCTTCTTCAACTATCTTCTTAGGGGTTTTCACCATTTCAAGAACTCTGTTTGATAAAAACATTACTTCACTATAAAGTTGGAATATTATTCAAGCCGCTTTAAAAAAGATAAAAGTAAAGCAACATGAATAATTCTCTCCCAAGTGAGAGGAGCATTCTCTCCCAAGTTAGAGTAGTGCTTTTTCGTCCTGCATTTCTCGATAAATCTTGCATTCCAAGAGTGAAATTGATTGAGGCACCATAGTTCTTTTGTTTCTCTTTGCGTCTGCAGATTTTTTTGCTTTGTAATTTGGAGGTTGATGGTGAGTTTGGGGGACACTTTGATTTTGGTCTTAAATGAGGTTGTAGGGTGGGTTGGAGGAGGGAAAGAGGATGGGTTTTTCTGGAGATCGAATAGCAGTAGTTCTATGGGGAGAGGAAGGGAGGAGCAAGATTAGTGCCGAAGAGAGGAGCTTCAGGCGATGGCAAAACATAGAGCTTACGAGGTTGAGGAGGAGGTGGGCAGAGCAGTCACGGTGGTGAGGAAAATTAAAATGGTTATTTGTAAAGAGGTGGCAGAAATGGTGGCAGAAATTCAGGGAGTCTTAATGGGGAGGGAAAAGGAGATTAATTTTGGTATTTATGAAGATGAGGAGGCTATGGTTTTGTTAGAGAAGGCAGAAGATTTTAATTGTGTGGTCCTTTTTCCCATATCAAAGCAATTTATTGAGGTTTTATGGGAGACTAAAATCAGTTATTATAATTCCATGGTAGAGCCCTTCCAACAGAACTATTTTCTGAATGCTTATTTGAAGCAAGATAATTATATTTCATTCGAGGAGTTCTCCATAGTCCGGAAGAAAAATCAAAATAAGGAAGAATTGGCGAATGTTTCTATTGGCGGGCCAACTTTAGGAGTTTGTCAAACTGTGAATGGAAGAGTTTGTATACCTGCTGCTACTGCATTTTCAGAGGCTACTAGGGTTGATCCTGTTTGAGGCAATTTTTTTGCAAACCCTAATGAATGATATAATTGGTGAATGATATTCAGGGTCGCCATGAGTTATGAAAACCATTTTCTGGAATGTACGAGGATTAGGTAACTCTTGGGCAATCCGTAATCTTAAAAAAGTTACCATGTTATCTAGAGCAAGTTTACTTTTAATTTCAGAAAGTAAGTGTGGTGTTAGTCGTGTTGCTATCATTAAATCACAATTAGGTTTTGGTAATGCTTTTCATGTTGAGAGTCATGGAAAAAGCGGAGGTCTATGTCTTTTTTAGAATAATAATATCAATGTTTCTGTCTGCTCGTACAATAATTTCTTTATTGACGTGAAGATCACTAGTGTTGAAGGAATATGGATGTTGACTGGCTTTTATGGTGATCCTCAAACTTCTAAGAGGAAATTTTCGTGGGAATTATTGAATCGCTTACAAAAAAATGTTCAATTGTCCTTGGTTGATTGCTGGTGATTTTAATGATGTTATGTATAACAGTGAGAAATGGGGTGGTTCTGAAAAATCTCAAAATCAGATGGACAATTTTAGAATGGAAACCCAATCTTGTGAGTTATCTGACATGGGGTTTCGTGGTCCACCTTTTACTTGGTTTCGCACAAAGCATGACAAAGTGATTTTGGAAGAACTCCTTGATCGCGCCCTTTGTAATATGTCATTCTGGGATCTTTTTCCATTCTCTATGGTCTTCCATTTTGGATTTCTAGGGCTTTGATCACCGTCCTATTGAGGTGAATATTTCAGGAGTGAATAGTTTTCCACAAGCCAGGGGGAAGAAGATTTTTAGGTTTAAAGAGGTTTTGGCCTTGCAAGAAGATTGTGTTTATGTTATTGAGAAGTGTAGGGGAAATTCATCGAATTTTAATCATCTTGATGATGGGGGTCGCTTATTGGCAAAAAACATTTCGTGTGAACCCATTTTATCTAACTGGGGTGCTCAGAAATCTAGAGGCTAAGATGCCAAAATTAATAAAGCTTGTTCTGACCTTCAACGTGGTATTGGTTCTAATTTCGATATCCAAATTGCCAAGAAAAATTTGGAAATTTTGATGAATGAAAAGAAGACCTATTGGAAGCAACGATCATGAGTGGATTGGTTAAAATGGGGAGATAGGAACACCAAATGGTTCCATGCATGTGCATCTAAACGACATTGTACAAATATGGTGGAAAAACTTATAAATAGTGATGGTAGTTTGGCGTGTAGTGCAGAGGAAATTGAATTTGAGGTTTGTTCTTATTTTCCAAATCTTTTTACATCTAGTGGCAAGGTCTCAGATATTGCGGCGCAGACTTTTTTCGATGAGGTAACTCATTTTTTTCAGTGGAAGAAAATTTACTTATGAGAAATCCCTTTACCGACAGTGAAATTTTTTAGGCTCTTAAGTCTATGGGGTCGTCAAAAGCTCCAGGTATTGATTGTTATACTGCTATGTTTTATAAGAAATTTTGGCCGATTGTTGGGGATGATGTAACCGCATTTTGTTTGGGCGTTTTGAATAGAGGTTTTTCTTTGAATGAAATTAATCGAATTGTTATTAATCTGATCCCAAAATTCCCTGGTGCTTGTTTGATGAAAGAGTTTAGGCCGATTAGCTTGTGTAATGTGATTTATAAACTAATTTCTAAGACGATATCTAATAGGCTTCGAAAATTGCTAAAGACAGTGATATCCCCTTGTCAAAGTGCTTTTATGCCTCGTTGTATTATTACGGATAATGCTTTGATGGGTTATGAGTGTTTACATTCAATTAAGGGGCGGAAGGCTGGAAATACCAATTATGCAACATTAAAACTTGATATGAGCAAAGCTTATGATAGGGTGGAATGATGTTTTTTGAAACAATTTATACAGACGATTGGTTTTGATCCAAGTTTCATTGACTTGATTATGCGTTGTGTAACCTCTATATTGTACTCTTGTAATATTAATGGTTGCCGCAAAGAAGATATTAGACCGTCAAGGGGTTTGTAACAAGGGGATCCATTATCTCCTTATCTCTACCTTTTGTGTAGCAAAGGTCTTTCTCGTATTCTTAGCTATATGGAGGATAAAAAAGATATCACTGGTATTAAAGTGGCTAGAAGTGCCCCCTCTCTAACTCATTTATTTTTTGCAGATGATTGTTTGCTACTTTTTAAGGTATCCACAGAAAAGGTTGATCACATTGTTGAAGTGTTGCACCTATTTTCTCTCTTAACGAGCCAAGAAGTAAATTTTGAGAAGTCAACAATTAGCTTCAGTCCAAACACGAATGATAGTGTTATTGATACTGTGCTTAATCAGCTACAAGTGAAAAAGGTTGAGACTCATCTGAAATATTTGGGCATCCCGATTTCTTTTTCATCTTAAAAAAAATATCTTTCAAATTTATAGAAGACAAATTTTGGAAGATGTTCTTTAATTGGAAGCATAAAAAAATTTCGGCTGGTGGGAAACAAGTGTTGATAAAGGCGGTTCTTCAAGCTATTCCTACCTATCCGATGAATTGCTTTAAACTTCCAAAAGTTTCTCCCGATGGACTGTCATCGTATCTTTAAAATATATATTAAATTGGGAGTTATAATAATAAATTATAGTGGAGTGTCATTCTTTTTTTTAAGGGGAAAAGGATTACAAAAACCAATTTCAGGGATTCAATGATGTCAATTTAATTAACTCTTTCAAAATCAAACCATTTAATCTATAATATACTGTTTTTTTAATTTATATTTATACTTATTTCATTAAAAGTTAATTTAACGTCGATATAAAAATAGTCATTCATGGATATATTAAAATTCAATATTAGTCACCATTGTAATTTAATATTACATTGCATAATCAATAATTCTTTTTATTTTATAGTTTAAAATTGAATATTATTAAAATATCATTTTAATAGTACGAAAGGAAGTTGTTTGATGGTATCATTATTTGATTGAAATTCAATTTAATATCATAGTCACAAATTCGATCGTGAAAATCAGTATTTGTCTTTCATTTTTTTGAGTGAAGTAGTACTCTCTTTAATATGTTTTGAAAATAGAAACAAAAATCTAATGAAAACTTTAAAAAACGTGAGAAAAAAAATATATAATTTACGTTGTTCATTCATGATGTGTTAACTATGTCCACGGGGAGAAGAGATAACAATTTTTTAAGGAGAAAACAAAGATCATAAAATCGATCAATTAAAACTATGATTTTAAAAGAGTCTACACAATACACTATCATAAAAATTATATTATAGATAAGTCCAAAATGACATAAATGTCCACATCGAGATCTTTGCTAACTAATCAGCCAATGGAGCTCCGATTAAATATTCATAAAACATCAAATAATTGAAGACATATTTTAGTCATTTTCCGGTCGAGCAGCTCCGCACCGCAAATAAAAATTACACTCAAATTTATGAATTAAAAATGAATTTTTCCACAGACTACACATCGACATGGGTGGCGGCAAGGGTGAGATTCCTAGAAGGTGGGTTTTGAGTTTATTGTCAGAGTAAGATAGCTACCACGTCAGCTTCTTCTTGGATTTATAAAAAAAGATTGATTCTTTTGTCTCCTTTTGCTTTTGTTTCTTTCTCATTGCACAATAAATTAGAGATAACGATTTCCACTTTCTTCTCATTTTTTTCCCTATAACTAATGGTAATCCTTTTTTAGAAAAATGAAATTAAAGACAGCCTAAACAATTTTGTATATTTAATTTGGATCCCATGTGATTGGTGGGATCCAATTGCTACTTAATAATGCATCCATCTATCCCCAATTCAATACCTACAATGGTAGCCAATCACTCTTGCCTACTAACCATAAATTATAATCACAAATATATATTTAGTTCAAGTCAAAAACAATAACTTCAACAACATCTTCCTTAATTATGGGTGAACTAAAAGAAAACTATACATATAAATGGAAAATGTTAAAAAAATTAAAACATTTCTTTATAAATTAAATACAACTTATCTAACCAAATTACAAAAACAAAAAATAATATTTAATTTTAAAATATTTTTTTTTAATATAGAATTTGTTGTAGCTAGTAACTTCTAGTATCTCTAATTTATTTTTGGCAACTTTTTAAAAATATTTCATACATGCCAAAATATTTCAACTTGATTATTTTCAATCACTTTAACTTGATAAAAAAACGATTAATTTGTGGGTTTGGAATATCAAATTAGTGAAATATGCTTCCTATTTTTATTATATTTAAACCCGTTTTTTAATATATTTAAATTTTTTCTAAACTTTTAACATCTATAATATTTATACTTGAAAATAAATTTATATATTTATTTTCACAAATTAAAAATCAAATGATTACATTTAATTTGTTCACATTGACTAAGACTAACTAATTAGTTGAGTAACATATTCAAGCAAATTATTAGAAGAGTAAAAAATCAACATTTTATATGTTCTATATGAAATATATTCATAAGATAGAATATGAATATGAATATGGGAAACACAACCAAACTTAAACAATATAACAACTAAATTTAAGAAGTTTAAGTAAACCTGAATTGAATAACAGAATATATTTTTGTATATCTAATTTTACATAAAAATAAGCTTAGTTACCATCAGCTACTGATTAAAATTACTAAAACTAAAATAAATTAATTTAATAAAGTTCAGTTTGTTTGATATAATTAATTCTAGTGTATTAGGTTGCAATTAAAGTTTAAGAGCCCACCGCCAGGCAGGTACTAATCAGTCAACCATGAATAGATATGGTGAAAATCTTGTCTCCATTTTACCATCTTTTTATCCATCATTTGTCGTTGTTTTATACGAACATCTCATTCTCAAACTTGGAATAGTCAAAATTTAGAATGTTTTATTTGTGCAAAACCAAAAGTATTCGACAACTATATCATATTTGAAAACGTTTGGCTGCGTAATTTTCGTTACATATTTGACTTTGATAGTACGTCCATTTCGGTAAAATAGTAATACTATAAAAATGCGTGTGTCATGAAAATAACTTCAACAAAAATATGTCAAACATTGATTAATAGAGTTTAGAGTAAGCACGCCTCATTATTTGAATTAAAATTTTGAATTAGACAAATGTTATACATGTAAGTTAATTTAGTGACGGACTATTGTATTACATTCATATCATTTCAATTAATTTAGTGACGAAATGTTTAGGTTATACTTTGTCATAACCTAAATATTCATGTACATTATGTATTCAAATATAAATTATATTTTATTTTATTTTCAATTAAAAATAGAAAGTAAAAAAAAAAAAAATAGAATCTAATATATATTAGACCACATGACATAAATATTTAAGTTAGGCCCGGACGATTTAAATATTTCTATTTGATGATGATTGAGGTTTTGGAATAATCATAAATGGAGTAGTATATGAATGATGAGCCAAGATTGAATCAGAGGACAGGTTTACTTCTATATATATTTTTACTATATGTTTATGAGTGATTTTGGATTATTAAAATTAGTTTTGTTATGCTCAAAGGTTAAAGGACTCAAAAGTAAATATGATAATTCCAAAATTATTTCTAAACAAGTTCTTATTACTACGAAAGTTGAGTGATGACAAATTTTAGATACTTTCTTGTGAGTTGAAGTAAATAATGAACGATTCACGGTTGCCTTATTTGAGCCTTTCTAGGCTCATGTTGTCTTCCTCGGCTTTAAAGCGTGGTTACCAAATTTAGTTTTTTTTTTATTTAATAATATTTTAAGATAGAAATTTTGAACTTATAATTCATCAATTAACACACTTATAATTGTTTTCCCTCTCCCAATATATACTACCGCATTTATGTAAGTGATGGGTTGAGTTTTTTTTTTTTTTTTTTTTTTTTTTGAAAAGAGTGATGGGTCGAGTTAACACAACCAATATTTTACCATTGATTATGTAACGAGAAAGATTTAGGTACGTCTTAGGTTGCACCTCCAAAGAGGAAGCTGCTAGTGTGGCAGGGCAATAAGTTTTTTTTTTATTTTTTTTTTATAAATTTTTTTTCAGATAAATTAAGGTTATTAAAAAATCTAAAGGAAATAATTTAATATCACTGTTATAATAACCTGAATTCAAACATCATTTATGATAATCTATATTATAACAACATACACTTCAAATATTGTTTAATCTTAATCTTAAAAAAATATATTATTTAATCATAACTGGTGTTATGATAATGTATGTTTCAAACATGACTTTTCATAATAACCGAATGTTGTTATAATTTTTTCATTAATAAAAACTTAACCTAAACAATATTTACTTTTTATAGTTCAAGCCACATTTTTGGAGACAACAATTTTTCATTTTCTTTTTTAAAGCAGAATAGCGAATAATTTTTCAGTGGTTGTCAATTTAGAAATTTCCTTGTTTAAGTTTTCTTTACAGAAAACTCGTAGAACAAGTCAATATTAAGTAGAAAAAAAAAAGAAAAAAAAGGAGGATGATGACATGTTACCTAATAATTAAGAGTGGGGCAAAGTAATGTGTTTAGGAGATTGTCCATATGGGACAGAGATGGGGATTTTTTTTTTTTTTTTGCCCGTTCTCGCCACCAATTTTAATCTTCGTCTTCATAAGATTTTAGATTTATTTTGATGGAAATGAGGACAGTGATTCACCTCAAGAAATTTGTGCAGATCAGATTTCATGAATACTTAGAGCTCGTTTGATAACGTTCCCGTTTCTCGTTTTTTGTTTCTTGTTCCTTGTTTCTTGTTTCCTGTTTCTTATTGTTTTAGAGCAAGAAACGAGAACGTGTTTGATAACTATTTCTATTTCTAGTTTCTTAAAAAAACTAGGAATAGAAACAAAAGTTGTTTGATAACTATTTCTTGTTTCTTGTTTTTTTATTCTTGTTTTATTTTTTAAAAATTGAGTTAAATAATTTTAAAATGTATAAAAATACTTTAACACATACAAAAATTAATTATCAAATTTTATGTTATCTGATACAAATAAATTTCTATGCAAATATAGGAATAAATTTGTTATATAGTGTTAGCCCTTACTAGCAATTCAAGTTAAAATAATGTTGAATAAAATCTGTCTCAAATACCGAATGAATTAATGACGCAATGGTTTCATTGTTTGGTTGTAAACCAGTTCAACACTGCGTTACAGGTTCGAACTCGAAAATCGGTATTTGTCCCCCTCTCCCATATGTACTAAAAAAAACAAAATCTAATTCAATTATATGGTATAATAATTTGTCTAAAATAACTTTCTAAATTTTAAAAGCCAAATAGTAAGATTAAAAATTAAAAGTATAGATATAAAAAAAAAATTATTTAAATTTAAGACTATAAATATACTTATTATAAAATTAAAAATAAAAGAACATACCGCAATATATATATAGTAAAAGTATTGCAAACATTTAAAATTACTTATTTAGAATGGGAATCGAACCTTGGCCACCAGCAAAATAAGGAAGTGGTGCCATTGAACCACCAATTGATATGCTATAACATAGGAACAATGATATATATAAACCTACTACATTTGCGATTTGAGGGAAAAAAAAAGAAACGGAAACAGCAGAAACGGTATTTTGGAGTTTCTAAAAAAATGACCAAATTTAAGAAACGTTTCTCAAACTTTTCGAAACAAGAAACGAGAACAATTATCAAACAAACTTATTTCTAAAAAATGAGAAACATAAACAAGAAACAGGAAACAAGAACGTTATCAAACGAGCCCTTATTTTCGTGTTTTCTAATTTGTTAATTAGTTGAAGGAGAATTGTTATTGTGGTTTCTCTCATGTTTTTGTTTTATTGTATGAAGTTTCTTTTTTATATGTGGTGAGCATTTAGCTTGTCTCAATTTTGGTTGTTCCATCAGCTTGATAATGATGTAATTTGTGTTTCAACTTTGGGTTTTATTGAAAAAAAAAACACAAAACAAAACAAAACAAACAAACAACGCGGAGCAAAGAAAAATATTCGGCTCATCAACTATTATTATCCGCAGATTTGCTCAAACATTATCTTCTTATTTTATTTCAACGTATGTGTTTGTTTGTCAAAACTTTTTGTCTATCATTATGAATAACTTCTTTATCAATACGTTCAATAGTTTCAAGCTAAATTAGTAATTGCTAATACTTCAACATTTCCATTCTTTTATATCACTACATATGCGGGGTGGAAGAATTAAAATTGCAACTTAGTAGAGTAAGTAGAAATATGTTAAACCCTAAACTAGGCCAAGGTTAATTACTCTTTTTTACTTTTTTTTTTTTTTTTGTTTTTTGTATCTATTCATAATTGGGCTAGCTTGCGTCCACTTGGATTATTTTCATGAGACAGATCATCTGACTCTATAATATTTAAATGTCAAATAAATTTATAAAAAAATTAATTTATAAATAGGTAATCAATTACAAATTGAAACTATACCTTTTAGTTTTTTAATCTCGTTGGACCACTTAGCTATGATGGTTTAGACCTCGTTTGATAACCATTTCGTTTTTTGTTTTTTGTTTCTTGTTTTTTATTTTTTGTTTTTGGCTTTTTGTTTTAAAACATAAAAATCGTATATGTTTGATAACTCATTTCAGTTTTATTTTTTTAAAATGAAAAACCCAAAAACATGTTCGATAACTGTTTTTTGTTTTCAAATATCACATTTTGTTTGAATTTTTTTAATTGGGTAAAATTCCCCTCTACATAGATGTGTAGGGGGCCCTACATTTGGAATATGTGGCACCATTGAGTGCCACAAAAAATCATCTCATAAATAATAATATTAAAATATAAAGAAATTTTTGTGACACTAATGATGCCACATCATCAAATTGTAGGGTTCTCCTACACATTCATGTATAGGGTAGTTATACTCTTTTTAATTTTTACCTTTTTATTCTTGTTCTTTTCATAATTTTTTAAAAATAAAAACAAATACTTGTTTTTAAAAGTTACTTTTTTTAGTTTTTAGAATTTCTATAATATTTTTAAAATTTTAAAAACAAAAACCAAAATTGTTTATCAAACAAACCTATTTTAAAAAAAGTTAAAAAAAGCACAAAAAATCAAATAGTTATCAAACGGGGTCTAACGTTAGTTACTCTTCTTAAGCTTGTCAACTTGTAACTGCATGAAATAATTAATAAATGTATTCCAAATTTTATTTTATTTTAAAATTTGAAATTGATTCCTTATTCAAAAACATTAAAAAATAATACAAATTTTGTATAAATATTTTAATTTATTATTAGAAAAAAGCAATCAATTCTTTGGTGAAGAAAATGATTTATGAACCAAATACAAAACGCTTTTATGGGCCCAAATCGGCCCAAAATGTAGATTCGGCCCAACTAATGAAAAAGTGACTGAACTGAGTTTATACAATTTCTTAATGACAATTTGAATATTTTTAGGCAAACTGAGTTGATAAAATTGACCTAAGGAATTAGGTTTGTTTTAATTCCTGAAGTGATTAAAAATGAATTTTATATTAAAATCCCATTAAAAAAAACAATTTATTATTCTGGGATGCAATTTGATGGAGATGATAGATTAGTGAGCAATCTCCAACTTTCCTTGTGTTCAACATTTTTTTTTTTTGAAACTCTCTTTGCGTTCAATAATTAAGAAAACCATTAATATAAATTGGGGAAAAGGGAATTACAAATACCGATTCCAAGGATAGAATCTGTGACTGTGGAATGGAAATGGATTAACATCAAACCAGATAACCAATCGCACCACTGACACACTCGATTTTTTATTAATTATTTATTGAACATAGATTAACATGAAAACGCACAATGGTTTCCTAAACTAAAACCATTAAGTTATTTATCATTATTTTCCTAACTCGTTTAAAGATAGTTTGGTTTTAAAGTGCAACATTGTTTTTTTTAGTACATATTAGGGGAGGGGGACAAACATCGATTCACACCGATTCTGATGTTGTTTTTTTATTTTTTTACTAATTCTCAAAATTGAACCTATGACGCTGATGTTGAACTGATTTACAACCAAACAATGAAATTCATTAAGGGATCAAATGTATAGTTAAACATGAAATTTAAAATTAAAAAAAAATACATTTCATATTCTTTGCCATGGTCAAAAGTTTAACTAGGGTCTCTTCTAAGATTGCTTATGATCAAACCAACTCATCTAGAAGAACTTATGTGACAAGTTTATGTGCAAAATAAACTAAAGTTGTGGCAATAATTTTTTAATAATAGAAATTTGAAGGGGTTGGTTTGTAAATACTTAAAAAGGCAGCCCTAGACTTTCCTTTCCTCTCTCACGTTCGACAAAAATCGCGACTTACCTCTTCCCTTTAAAAATTCATTATGTTTTTCTCCTTCGCGTTGCAAATCGATGCCCATCATCTCCAATCTGCTTGCTTCTCTTCCGTTGATAATTTATCAACGAGTTTTGTGTGGCCTTCTTCGTGAAGCAGCAGGCGTTGAGACATGAGAATGGGGTTTCTTCCTTCTCTTTTTTGCAACCTTCAGCTGCTTCGTCGCCCTCAAATTTATTCAATCAAACTCCGTGGTTGCGTCTCCTAATTGATTTTCATATGGGGTCTCTAGAGCATGGACCAGCAGTAAGAAAAGGCACAACTTTGAGGTTTGAAATCTCTTTCCCTTTCTTCTCTTCTGAGAAATTCCCTTCGATTTCTAATTGGAACCTCAACTTCTTTTATTCTTGTGTTGACCAAAGGTGATTATTGAAGGATTTCAGTTGATGTGGATGTTCTTTGGTCGAAATCGTGATTGATTATTCGACACTCAGTTTACAGAGTGTGTTTGGAGAAGTTTATGAGCATGAAAAGTAAGGCATCGTTTAGGCCAAAGTGTTGATGATGAGGTTTGATCAGCAAAGGCTGATTTGTGCATGTAAGATGTAATTTTCTTTTCATTTCCAATTGTTGTTTTGAGTTCAATTTGTAGTTAGGTTAGAGTTTGGTTTTACTTGGAAGGTGTTCGACAAAATGCTTAAAATAAACTTAGTGGTTGTGGAGTTGGAACAACAAGTTGGTGTACTGTTTGAGCTTGCTCTTGTTGAATATTTTTGGGTTGGTTTGAGTTAAGCTTGGGCTAAGAAAGACTTCGAAAGTTATGTATCGTTTGCAGTTGATACCCTAAATGCTAACTGTGTTATTATGCGATTCTAGAGTCGAGGATCATAAGTTCAAGAGGCCATATCAAATCGTCGAGTTGTCGGGTTCTAACTAAGTGTAAGAGATCCTAACTGGGATTGATTGTCTATCTCAACCTTTTTGTGCTTTTTTCTTGTAGTGATTGCTTACTCGTATTTTTTTTCCTTTTTTTGTATGCTTAAACTGCATGTTGATTGTTGTATGGCTTTATTCACAGATTTGAATTGAAGCATGTATGTCTTGTTGTAATATCTGAGCATGAATGACAATGTTTCTTGTTGAATTGCCGAATGTTTCCTTGTAGTATGTGAAGTTGAATGACATCATGTTGTGAATATATATTTGAGTTGAAGTATGCCTTATATGGATCCTATTTTAGCATGTCATTGCATTGTCATCATCATTCGTTGAATATTAGGAAGAGCATGCAAGTTAGTATGCGTAGGCTTGTCTTGCTCCATCTTGAGATACTTGCATTAGATCATAGGATCTATTTGCTCGTTTGATCCATCGGGGTCTTTCTTCCGCAATTAGGGTGGCTCTGTTTACTTGTGTGACACGTTAGGGGGTGACCCATAGAGGTGTAGGGTCGGACGCGACCAATATTCCCTAACGGATAGAGATTACTGTTACAAGAGGCTTCGTACGTTATTAGGGCTATCCTTGCTACATTAACCCGAAGTGTGATGAGACTGACCATAAGATCGTTAGTCTACAGTCGGGAACTTGGCATAGGTTGGGAACCTAGTCGTCCATATGTGTGACCTAGACGAATGGTTGAGGACATGTAGGGTGCGGTAGTGGAAATCTAGCATAGGCTAGTCGTTCTCTACTACAAAAGCCGGAGTGGGAACTTGTAGGAAGTGAGCAACTGAATTTCCTTTGACATAAGTGAGCACCATGCTAGTAGGTTGGATCACTCTAGACTTGGCACCGTGCATGGGACCTGATGTGTTCGGGTTAGCCCCACCGTGCTGGAGGGATTTGCGATAGCATAGGTGACTTCAGTGGTATACCCCTTGCATCTTGGCACTCGGCCTTATCTGAGAGAGTTTGGGTAGTTGCCTCTTCGGGTCTCACAACATCGGTCAGTGAGACTCCTCCACGGGTATTGTCAATGGTCATCGGGCTCGACGACGTGAGTGCCCGGGAGATGGGATGCATTCTCTTTCATTTGCATATGTTATTCAAAGACTTATTGTTTATACTTGAATTATTCTATATGTTGTGTGTATCCCGCGTGGGATTCCTTATTGAGTTTTCTTGAAAACTCACCCTTTGTTTTATGTTGGGCTGTGGATTCAAACCACACCTTGCAGGTGAGCACCAAGATGGATGAACACTCGGAGCTTAACCTATTGCTAAGTGTAACTCAGAATCACTTACGTGCAAGTATACATGGTCAGAATGAAGCAAGTAATAAGTATTTATATTTTATCGTTCTCCACAAGAAATGATGTCTAGAACTAATACTTTTAACTTGAGAGTTATGCGTAAAGTAAAAAATGGAATTGGAGTTGGTTTTATGGTTGATTTTGAATGCTAACAGTAATGATTTGTGATTTATGGCAGATCCAGCTTCCGCTGTAATCTTCATACTAACTCAAGGCGACGCAAGCGTTAGTAAGGTCATTCCTAACACTTTGAATGGTGAAAAGCTTTTCACCAAACCTAATGTAGCATACTGTATCAGCCCACTGTTCCTTCTTCCAAACTCGCCTCAAGTTACATGCGTAGGTAGCTAATCAACGCATGTATATTAAATAAAAACGCAGCAGTGTAAAACATGATAACCTACACTCCTAACATGCTTCTACAAATAAATCCTCATCGAAAACTCCTATAACGCAGCATAGCAATAAACACAAGTAGAAAGTGAAAATCAACTAATTTTATTACTACTACTCAATGTTCATAGTTATAAACTACTCCTAAGAAACACAATAAAAAGTTGAAATTGGTGCGGTTGTGAAGTGTGCAGTCCCCTTGTCATCAACTTCCACGAACACCATCAGTTGTTTCTCCTTGACATTGGCTTTTGGCCAACCGACCAATTGACCGAACCTCGGCTCCTTTCTTTGTTATTTATAGAGATGATTTACTTTGTTAGTAAGTTTTATGTGAACTATAAAATCTTCATTAATGTAGAATCCCTTTATTTCCACTGGGATTTATTGGATCGCCACATTAATTGCTTGATTGATTGATTCTCGGTTATTTCCTTGTTGGCATGATTCTCTCGAACGTGGTTGCATTATGGTTTTGCGCCTTCCTACGCTGCTTGTCTCTGTTCGCACTAATTTGTCCTTCCCGCACTTTAACTTCGCATTTCCCGCATTGTGCATTAATTTAGCATAGTTTATTCAATATTTAAGCTGAAACCCCGAAACTGTACTTTTGATGCTAATTCATGAACGCATGCGACATCTAGTAGTTTTTACTCGTAATTTACATATTATAGCAAAATTATTTCCCTTGAACCTTAGAATAGCGCTAATAGAATAGCCTAAAATGTGCTCTATTTGATATTTATCAAAAAGTGTGCGATCTTCCAAGAAAACAAATAACTATAGAACTGCAAATCTTCCAAGAATATTCTCTAAAGGAAAACCTAGTAGATAAAAATTTAATGCGAAGCGATGCACAATTGTCATGGCATTAGGAGAAGATCTCCTCATGACAAGATTGCGAAATTAAAGGAAATGAAGAATACTTACCAAAACAAGAAGGATTTGTCGAAGCCTTACTCTCCAAGCAACTAATTCCTTATTCTTCAAGTACTTAGTGCCTTTCCTTCCAAGTCGATTCTTTAGTCCGCAAGCCTCTCAAAGCCTATAAATATTAGAAGAACAAAGAGAGATAGTGTGCCTGTTTTTGGAGTTCTTCTCCAACACTTGGGAGTAGGGGTTCAAAGCAAAGTTCGTATTCCTATTGACAAGGAGTTCTGTTCTTCAAGCAGCTTCCATTTATCTCTTTCCTTTATCACTTTTCATTTTATCTTTTCAACTTTGTTTCCCTTTTATTTTCACACATAAATTATTTCGATACAATTTTTGTTTATATTTAATTGCCATGATTTATCTTTTTTTTACTATGTCTTGCTAAACACCTTAGGTAAAGGTTAAGGGTGCGGGTTGTACAAGCATTAACTAGGGTAATGAGAGTTGTTAATTGAAGCATGTTGAATTAGGATCTTAATTAAATAGTAAATATCGACCGATCATCAACACACACTAATAGGTTGTAAATCGGGAGAGGAAACAACAAACAACCTAAGGCTAGTTTGCATGTTCAGTAGCTTAGTACTAAGTCTTTCGTACTTTAAATCAGAGTTTAGAGATAAACGCATAACTACTGCATATGATGCGCTGACTAATAATTACATTTACTCGCAATGAAAGTTGGGCTTATGCGAATAGAAGAAAAAGTGAGTGTTTGTCAGGCGAAGTATGGAAATTACTACTTACTGCAATTTACCTTAGGAAATGCTAAATGCTTCCCATAACCTTAACTCGAACCTTACTTGGTTAATTTTTCATTTTAATTTTAATTCGCATCTAGATATAAAACGAAACCAATATTCCAACACCATTGCCTTTAATTTTTTTGCACGACTCGTAGATTAATTAACTGATTACAAACATCAATCCTTGTTGAGAACGATAAAATATAAATACTAGGGGTGCAAACTGAAACCAAAAACCCGACTAGACAGTTTAAACCGAACCGAAACTGACGCCGGTTTGGTTCAAGTCGGCTCAAACGGTCGAAGGCGGGTTCAGTTTAATAAAGCTGATTTGATCGGTTCGGCTTTCAGCTTGGCATGTATGCACGCCGTTCAAGCCGAAACCGACCGAATGAATTAAAAAATGTAAAAAATTTAGACTTTCTTTGAATAAATGGAAGGCCGGTACTTTTTTTGAATAAATAAAGGTGGTGTATTGATAAAATTTAATTGATGGGAAAGTGAGAAGAATGATGAAAGTGTCAGACCGACCCACATGGCTCAAGGGTGTCTTTTGGGAGTGGTTGCCTCTACAATGAATTCATCCTTTTCTAACCTTTCTCGTTGCCATCTCTTTCCAACTCTTCTCCCTTTCCTTCTTCTCAGTTCAACGGCTTTAAATCTTAAGGATGAAGGTGACAAGCTTCCAATTTCTTCTTCTCTCTCTTTTCTTCTTTGTCTCTCTTTATTCTTTCTCATCTTTTAATATTCACCTTTACCCCTCACCTTTGATGAAAGAATACCCAAAATTTTCTCATTCAACCAAGTTTTTGTTTTAATTTTCAAACTTAACCAAACAAAGGTAGTAAGTCTCAATCTCTCTTGGGTTATAATGAATTTTACAAAAATGGTTGTTTACGGTTTAATGTTGTTACAGTTGGAGAGGTTTTTTAGAGAGAGACAAAAACAAAGAAGGAACTTGAGAGTAAATAAATAACTAAATAATATGTTTTAATTTAAAAAAATATATATGTTATTGACTTGTGTTGAAAAAGAAAAGGACTTACTTTACATTTTAATAAAAAATCTAATATGTAATTTTTTTTTTAGAATAGAGGAAATTTCTCTAAAAAATAGTACTTCAATTCATCCTTTCTTCCTATTTTACCCTGCCCAATGACAGTGACATGATGAGTCATGTTGTTAATGTGCATAGTGTAGGCAGACGTGTGAAGTTGTCGCAATTTTTT
The DNA here is from genome assembly GCA_036507275.1 of Sicyos edulis. NCBI lineage: Eukaryota > Viridiplantae > Streptophyta > Magnoliopsida > Cucurbitales > Cucurbitaceae > Sicyos > Sicyos edulis. The sequence goes on from CM071850.1 coordinate 10,171,762, forward strand.
TTAAAAAAAAACTTGTTTTAATTGATAACAGATAAAATCGACTGACTAAACCGCTAAAAATGCGGTTCGGTCGGTTCAGTTTTCTCCTTTAGGCGGTTCGATGGCGGTTTTTAGTTTTACATCCATAAAAAATCAGTTCGGCTTCGGTTTTGCACAATAACCGAGCCGAACCGAACTGCTTGCATCCCTAATAAATACTTATCACTTATTGCATTCTGACTGCGTATACTTGTGTGTAAGCGATTTCAAGTCACACTTAGCAATAGATTGAGCTCCGAGTTAATTACTGTACATTTATATTAGCACCCACAACAAAGGTCAAACTTCCTCATTTCACAAAAATGGTGGTAGAGGCTATCTTGAAATCTCTCTCAGTCAATCAAGGTCGAGCGGGAGATCATTTAGGGTAGGGACCCTAAAGGAAGATTCTAGATGAAAAATGTTTATTTCCTAGCAAAGAGTGAAAGTTTGAAGGAAACTTCTAAGTCTAGTGAGAAGCATAATATTGTCCTCTAAAATAGTTTTTGAGCGACTACTGTCCCCCTAAAAGGTTAAGATTGGTGCTTAGAGCTTGCTTAAAATCTTATCCAGACTAAGGAAAACTTTTATTAAATAAATAGTGACATCAATACTCATTGCACTATCTGTTTGAAGGCTAAGGAGAGCTCTTTTTATCTCATTAAATCTTTTAAGTGGGTGACCATGGTGTGGAAGAGTATTCTCCCGAATGTTTATGTTTTTAAGATTTATTTCCAATGAGCTATTTTTAGGTTTGAGTTTTAATCAAGTCTTTGCTCGAAAGTGTTAACTTCTGATAGATATAAAGCATCTATCGTGCTTTGAGGGGTTTGACATTTTAGAAGTATGGTTTTTCATAATAAGATTTATGCATCTATAGATGGCCAGTTGAATGAGATATTAAAATGTATTGATTTTAACATTATTTCTTTGGCAGGTTAAGATGGTGCTAGCTTTCCCTCTTTGCAAAATGCTCCGGCTTTGTGGATGCCACCACCAATGCAAAAGTGTAAATTGATTGTCGATGTAGTGCTTGCAAATTGGGGAAATAAGGCATTGGGTGGGTGGTTCGTGACCAAGAGAGTTGGCCTATTTCGCTTCCCCTTCCTTTGATCTTGATCGAATCTAATTCTTTAGTTGTTGTAAATGCAATTTTGGAAGATTCTAGAGATGTTATTGAGTCTAATAATATTACTTCTGAAATTTAGGAGTTTTAGCCATTTTTGTTTCCTTCTCCCACTACTTAAAATATTGCAACGCGATTGCAAATTTGTTAGCTCATTGCATGTCTTCTTATTATTATTCTTTTGTTAATGCCCACTCTTGCTATTCGTATGAGGATGTTCATTTTTGGATGGGTTAACTTCCCTCTCTTGTGGTTCTCTAGTTTACCAGAAGATTGATTATTGGTTTTAAATGAATGATTGAATGTTGTTTGATTTTTTTTATAAAAAAAATTGTAACATGCTAAATTGAGCATAACTCAACATATTTTATGCATATATAGTTTCTCATGTAGTTTAAGATCGTTCACATGATCATTAAGAAATAATAAAATTTAAAACCCTTTTTTTATATATATTTGTGAGTGTCAAAGTCAACTTATGTGCATCTCGACTATTTTCACGAGATAATATATTTTAATTCTACAATATTTGGTTATCAAGAAAATCTATAAGAAAATAATTTCTGGGTTAGGTAAATATTATTAATTGATCTCATAATTTTTTGGTTCCTCAATGCTTAATTGACAATTAAAAAATTGTAAGTTTATTTAAACTATCAAGGGCTAAAATTAACAATATATATTCATACCTTGTATAAATCCTAATTTATTTTAAAATGTTGTAAATTCAAACTCATGTCTTCCAAAAATTGTTAGGACCTCACATTAGAAAGAGTAAAGACCTCATACCAATATATAAGAAATGTGAACTAGTCTTTTCATTGCCAATTAATTTGATAAAATTTTTGTATTAATAAATCAATATATAACAATAAAAGAGAAAATAAATACGAGTACAATTTAGTCGATGTGTGTTTAGGTTAAAGATTTATATATCTTAGCTTTATATGATTTCTAAAAATAGCCCTAGTAGAATTTTAGGTATAGATGACAAGCTGGCCTCTCATTATTCAAAAAGGGATTAGGCAACGGTGTATGTTGGCATGGTGAGTGCGATCTTGGGTTTGTTGAGGCAGACAGACTTGGTTGATGCGAATTAGGTTGACTCGGTGGTGGTCGAGTAGGCGGAATGGGCAACGACGATTAAGGTCTATGGTCATAAATTTCATGTTCTCTACTTTAATTCAACCATTATTTTCCACTTAATCACACTTGAATAGGACGACTTTAAAACTATTTTAATCGAGCTCCCAAATTTCTTGTATATACCATAAAAGGTCATGTCAGACATGATTGGATTTTTTTCCTACGAAGTAGAAATTTTCTTAGTTTGAGTTGTTATCATAACTCCACTGTTTTGCACATTTTTAAGATCATCACTTTTTTGTGTGACATCGAATACCATTAACCATGTAATTATATGTAAGGGACCGACCCGAATGGGGCACTAAATGGGCCCTTACCCCAATGCATGCATTCAAAGTAAAGGAAATTTAAACAGACATGATTTCGGATTCCAATTAAAACAAAACATTCAAAATAACCCCTTTAAAAATTAGACAATTTCCACTGAACTGTCATCATTTTTTCCAAAATACTGTTCCAAGATAAATACATTTCCAAAGTATACTCCGATCACAGATTTCTTAAAATCATTCAAAACCTGTTCAGATGCAAAATGCTGGAATCCACAAATATTTACAAAACATCCTAGGGCTCCGTGCCCGGCTACATGCATTCAGGGGAAAACAAAACACACAAGAGTCATAATACAAAAATCGAGTTGGAAGATCTGGGCCCCATGATCACAAAATTTCTCATCCTTCAACCATCCTCGTCTCGCAACTCGGTTACTGTGGAAAAACCACAAAATAAGGGTGAGTAACGAATTACTCAAGTAGAATCTGGCCGGGTACAATACGATATACATGGTCATCTCGATGAGTGTATGCAAGCTATGAGTAAAAACACGTAATAGAGCACATAGCTTAGCCCACACTTGGGCCTCGGATCCCAAACTAGGGTCTTAGTCCGTAATAATATCACACACACGCCGCCTATACGAGAAACAAGTCTCGGCCTCACCTGTCTCTTCATCGCCGACGAAAGGTACACTGGCTCACAATCCCGAGGAGCTCTCCAATCGCGGCAGTAATGAGCGTAAGCATGCACCGCGTGCTCTGCAGAACTATGGGGTTGCGGTGCAAGGCAAGCTGCCCATATCCAATCACCACGCCTAACTAAATCTTTGGATCGGTGTCACCGACATAGGGGTGTGAGACACGGACACGTAAACTATGTCGGCTGAACCACCGCACTGGGCCAAGAAACGGTCGTGGTAGGCTTACACCAGGAAGCCGTCCTTGCCTTAACAGGTGGCAATCAGGGGCTACTGCCAAACATGTTGAGGACATGCCGGCTGCCGGGGACGAGGCAATGCCAAGTCATCATCCCGACCGTTGGGGCATTAACAACTGCCTCCCTCACCCAAGATTGCAGGGCCTACCGCTTGGGTTAGCTAATCCCTCACGGGGTCCAGGGACGGAATGACTTGCTCGACGTCCCTGCCATGGATGCAAGGTTCTTTATGCATCAGGCCCGGATGATGCTATCTACCTGCAATTCTAACCCGCCCTAGCAAACAGCAAACAATTCCATAAAATCCAATACGTGCTCAATAAGAATACAACGAGCCTAGCATGATACTACGAAGCAAGGAACAGATATGAGCATGCTAGAAGGGAACAAACTAGCATGGATTAACATGAGAATTAACCAAGAAATCATGCTAACCGAGAATTCAGATTGAAGCACCTAGCTACACATGTCAATAATCACAAACAAGCAATCAATCAACAATCACATATAATATCGCAGGGTCCACACAACTCCGGTAAGAAATCCTTACCTTGGCCGGGGACGGATTGGCACGAAATCCTAAGTCGCGAACAATCTCGATCTAGCTACCGGGAACCTATCAATCATCACAATAATCACACAATAGGCCTAAATACAATAAAATAAATGAGGCTCAGCTCGGGAGCTACTCACGAGGCGCGACGAACGCACGAACGAGCCGATTGCACGAACGGGGCAGCAACGGGGCTCGATGGGCGCGCAGGGGCGCAGAAATGGGCGCGTGGGCGCGTTGGGTGCGCACGCTGGGCGCGGGCGGCGCTGCTGCCTTGCGCGATCAGGGGCGAACAGTGTGGCTCGCTCGGCGCCGCGATGCAACGCGACACGGGTGGGCGAGGCAGCGCGCGAGCTCGGGATGAAGTGCGGCGTGGCTCGGCGGCTGGGCTGCTACTGCGCGCGAACGGCTGGCGAGCTCGACGAACAGGGGCGAACAGAGCGAGCTTCCGCGCGAGGAAAAACGAGCTCGAATTCGAGCGATCGGAGAGGATTCGACGGGCGATTTAAGGTTGGTCGAACTCCTCTACTCCAGCTGCACAAAACCCATACCGCGAATCACCTCGAATCGGCCGGAAATGGCAGATCCCGAAACAGGGGAAAAAAAATGGAAGAAGAAGAAGAAGAAGAAGAACTTACCAGCTGCACGAGGATTGGCTTCGGATTTGGGAGGGGAACTCGGTCGCATTGGAGCTGGAGAAGGAAGAAATCGCGAAGACGAAGCTCGGTCGGTCGAGGAAGAATCGCGAAGGAGAAATGGGGAAGAAGAAGAAGAAGCTCGGCCTTTAAATCAAAGGAAGGAGAAACACGCTTATATAATAGATCGCGCGATTAAGATAACAAACATGCCCAGTGGCTCGGCTGGCAGCGACCCTTGCCTAGCTTGCAGCGTGTCCTTGGCTCGAATCTCACTCGACGCGCTATTTAATTCCCTATTTATTTTTACCTTTTTCCAAGCCCAAAAGCCTTCACCAAACTTCCCGATCCTATTCAAATCGACTCATAATTTTTCCGACAATTAGCAAAGGCATAACCGGCCCTGACGGCCAAATTACCAAAATGCCCCTAGGGCAACCCAGGACGACCGGGATGAAAACCGGGCTGTTACAATACTCCCCCCTTATAAGACTTTCGTCCTCGAAAGTCACTTAAGATTGAAACAGCTCGGGATACTGCAACCTCATCTCATCCTCCCGCTCCCAAGTGGCTTCCTCTGAGCTCTGACTCCTCCACTGAACCTTTACCAATTTGATTTCACGATTACGCAGTGTCTTTGACTCAAAAGCAAGAATCTCCACTGGCTTTTCCTCGAAGCTCAAATCCTCATTCAGCTGCAAAGGCTCATAATCAACAATGTGCGACGGGTCCGGCACGTACTGTCTCAACATCGAAACATGGAAAACATTGTGAACCGCTGACAATGACGGAGGCAAGGCCAATCGATAAGCAACTCTGCCAATCCTCTCCAGAATCTCAAATGGACCAACAAAATGGGGACTCAGCTTTCCACGCTTGCCAAACCTCAAAACACCCCGCATCGGTGCGACTTTTAGGAATACATGCTGGCCAACCTCAAACTCCAAGTCCCGACGTCGAACATCGGCATAACTCTTACATGCGCTCTTCGAAGTTGTCAACATACGGGCTCTAATCTTACGCACAAAGCACCATTGGTTAATTGCGGCAACTCGGGACCCAAAACTCGCCTATCACCAACCTCTTCCCGAACACGGGAGATCGGCAACGCTTACCATACAAAGCCTCGAATGGAGCCATCTCAATCGCCGATCGATAATCGCGTTGTTATATGCAAACTCCATCGATCTGAATCTCGGTCCCAATCGCCGGAAATCCAACACACAAGCCCTCAACATATCTTGAGAATGGTTTCACCTCTCGACCGACCATCGGTGCGAGGTGAAAAGTCAGTCTTGGCCGCACTCGATGCCTAAACCCTTCCGGAGCGCTCTCCGAAACGAGAAGTGAACCTCGAATCACGGTCGATACAATCCTCACGGGCACACCGTGATAGCGAACAATCTGTTCCAAAAATACAGTGCGCCCACTGTTCCACGGTATAAGTGTCTCTACCGGAATGAAGTGCGCGCTCTTAGTCAATCGATCGACTATCACCCAAATCGAGAGAACTTCCTCGGAGTCCTCGGCAAGCCGAAATAAAGTCCATGGAGATCTCTTCCCATTTCCACCGGGTACACTCGTGATTGCAACAAACCGGTGGTCTCTGCACTGGTGCCTTCACTTGTTGACAAGTGAGACATCGACCGACAAACTCCGCCACATCTCTTTTCATACCCATCCACCGTAATGTTCGCTTAAGATCTCGATACATCTTGGTACCCCACAGGTGCCAAGCAAACGGAGAACTGTGGGCCTCGAGGCGGCTCTGCTCGCAATCCTGCGCAACATCCGGAACACACAACCGCCTCAGACGTCACCACCATGCGGTGAATATACAAAGTCAAAATCTCCATCAAGCACTAACTCACAAATAATCTTTTAAGTGCGGGTCACTCACCGACTATCAATAATCCATTGTCTAATCGATGGTCGGATCATCCATTGAGCCACTCGGCAAGAAACCTCACCTAACAACACCGCAATCTCACCCGCTCGAACTCTCTCCGTAATGGGCCGGGAGCTCAACAACACCGCGAGTCTGCGACGTCTTCCTACTCGGGGCATCGGCAACAACATTGGCTTTACCCGGATGGTACAGAATCTCGCAGTCATAATCTTTTACTAATTCTAACCATCTCCTCTGCCTCATATTCAGCTCCTTCTGAGTAAACAGATACTTGAGGCTCGGTGATCGGTAAACATCTGATCCGCTCACCATACGGGTAATGCCTCCAAATCTTCAATGCAAACACCACTCACGACAATTCCATATCATGAGTTGGATAGTTCTCGCTCATATGGCTTGGTGACGGGAAGCATAAGCAATGACCTTCCCGTCTTTGCATCAACACACAACCCAACCCGAACTTGGAAGCATCGGCCAGAAACCACGAAACCACTGTTCCTCCGGATCGCCAATCTGGTGCTTTGAAGTCAAATCTGCGCTTGAGCACGCAAAACTCTCATCACACCTACCGTCCCAAACAAACTCGACACCCTTCCTCGCCGGACGAGTGAGGGGCGAGGCTATGGCGGAAAAGTCCTTAACAAACCGACGGTAGTAACTTTGCCAAACCTAGGAAGTGCGTATCTCTCAGTGGCTCAAGTCGGCTTGGCCCACGAACTCACGGCCTCAATCTTTGTAGGATCCACAGCTATACCATCTCTCGAGACTACATGACCTAAGAAGGCCACTTGATCCAACCAGAACTCACATTTGGAAAACTTCGCATAAAGCTGGTTTTCCCTCAAGGCTGACAACACTTTCCTCAAATGCTCTGCATGATCCTTTCTGGTCCTTGAATAGATCAGAATATCGTCAATGAACACGATGACAAAGTTGTCCAAAAATGCTTTGAACACCCTATCCATCATGTCCATGAACGCTGCTGGTGCATTCGTCAATCCAAACGACATGACCCCAAACTCGTAGTGCCCATATCTAGACCTGATGTCGGCGTCCCTAATCCGCAACTGGTGATACCCAGATCTCAAATCTATCTTGGAGAACACGGAAGCTCCCTGAAGCTGATCGAACAAATCATCGATACGGGGCAACGGATACTTATTCTTCACTGTCACCATATTAAGCTCACGATAGTCAATGCATAGGCGCATCGAACCATCCTTTTTCTTCACAAACAACACTGGCGCTTCCCACGGGGACACACTCGGACGGATGAATCCTCGATCTAACATCTCCTGCGGTGAACCTTGATTCCTTTAGCTCGGTGGCGCCATACGATACGGAGCCTTCGAGATAGGGAGGGTCCCCGGCTCGAGCTCAATTGTGAAGTCAACCTCTCTCTTGAGGGCAACCCCGGTAATTCTTCGAGGAACACGTCGGCAAACTCCCGCACAACCGCACTTGATCAACGATCGGTGAGGGACGGCTCTCTCGGACAATTTGGCTAGGTAGCCCCAAGCTCCATGAGCTAAGCAAACGACGGGCCTTCACACCGACACGATGGCGGGCAAACTCCACCACTGACTCCACGAAACTTGAAGTCAGGCCGACCCGTGGCACGAACACTACTTCCTTCCGGTGGCGATCAATCAATGCATGGTTAGCGGCTAACCACTCCATACCAAGAATCACATCGAAACCACTCATGGGTAGAACTATGAGCGTGGCTACAAAGCAACTCTCCTGATATCTCTATCCGGCCATCCTTAACCTTATCTTTTGCTAACATATTAACTCCCGAAGGAGTTGCAACAGATAATTCAAAACCTAGAGGCTCTAATCTCAACCTAGCATGCTCAAAGAAACAATTCGGATACAAACGAGTGCGTAGGGCCGCAGTCAAACAAGACAAATGCACAATGATCCAAAACAAGAAGCGTGCACACCCACTGCGGCATCCGCGACGCTCGGCCTCCCGACGGTTCGTGCGAACACTCGGCCTGCTGCTGCTTTGCCGACAGCTAAAGCGCCATAGCCGGTGATCACAAGAACGGATCATATGCCCTCCTTTCCACATCGGAAACACCGCTGGGCCCGGCCTCGACAAGCTCCGGTGGACTCTTCCACAAGTGACACAAAGTGGAACTCGCCTCGGACCGCCTCTGCTTGGCGAGGCCGAGCCGGGCCAAAGATCCTCTGCCGATCCGGTTGCTCGAACTTCCTTGGCGACGCTGCTCTCTCTGAACTCAAACCTCCTCTTACGCTTACTACTACACTGGGGACAGACGCGGCACCGAGCGCGCGCCAGCCGCTCGGCGAGGATACTTTCCATTGTAAATAGTGGCGGTGAGCGACTTTCGCATAAGTGATAGGGGCGGGGCCACGACATCCTCGAGACATACCCGCCTCGGACAGAAATGAACTTCCGAATTTTCAACTCGGGGGTTGCTATTAGTCATGAGCAAAATAGCCATACTCAAAAACTTTCTTTCGTATTCCTCTATAGAATCGTAACCTGCTGCAGATTCTGGAGCAGTAGCTACCATCTTTTCTTGAGCCTCATCGCTAATGTACTTGGCTTTAAATTCATCTTGAAGAATTCCCGGTGTAGCAGTGGAGACCAGTGGTCTCTCACTCGTGGTGGACTCCCACCACCATCTAGCTACGCCCCTAACGCATGGGTTGCACACCTCGCCTCTCTGCACATCGGGGCACACCATAATCAGGAAGGTGTACTCCAAATGGGCAATCCATCTGGCTGCTGATAAAGCGTCACCTGTGGCATCGAACTTATCAGGGTTCCACTTAACGAAGTCCTTCAACCATTTACCAAGCTCCTCAGCACCTTCCACCACTTCTGCCTCAAAGGCTGCTGGCTCCTGCGGAGTGGAAATTTCTTCTTTGCGCCTCTTTGAATCAAACGAGTCAGCTGCTCGATCTGAGCTCGGGACTCTTCCCGCTGCGCTGCCAATAAAGCCTGGGTCTCTGCCCTCTGGCCACTCAACAGGTCGACCACCATAGACCTCATCGAATCAGCAAATTCCGCTCCAGGAGTAGTCTCTCGGCGCTCAGTCGCCTCGGTGCCTACTCTAGGCTCAACTGGGGGGCCTACTGGTGGAGTGCCGTCAATCTCAGCTTGGGACGATGTCCCTGCGGTGTCAGATCCCATCCTGGCACCTCGGCCTCCTCTCGGACGTCCTCTTCCGGCGCGGGTAACTGGCATGCTGGCGATCTACACCCAAACCAATAACGAGTCAGAACCTGCTCGTCTCCGCTCCACAATACTACACAAGGCATACACTAGATGACAGGTATTGTAAATTCTTAACCCTTTTTAAAACAACAAAAAGCAAACTTAGGCGCACCTGATGACTGTCGGAGTGCTAGTGATCATGGGAAAACGACCTACAACAACAGGTCATACTACAGAATTTATGACTCTGAGCTCTGATATCAACTGTAAGGGACCGACCCGAATGGGGCACTAAATGGGCCCTTACCCTAATGCATGCATTCAAAGTAAAGGAAATTTAAACAGACATGATTTCGGATTCCAATTAAAACAAAACATTCAAAATAACCCCTTTAAAAATTAGACAATTTCCTGGAACTCCGTCATTTGTTTCCAAGTACTGCTCCAAGATAAATACATTTCCAAAGTATACTCCGATCGAGATTTCTTAAAATCATTCAAAACTGTTCGGATGCAAAATGTCAATCCACAAATATTTACAAAACATCCTAGGGCTCGTGCCTGTCTACATGCATTCAGGGGAAAACAAAACACACAAGAGTCATAATACAAAAATCGAGTTGGAAGATCGGGCCCCATGATCACAAATCATCCTTGACCATCCTGTCTCGCAACTCGGTTACACTGTGGAAAAACCACAAAAATAAGGGTGAGTAACGAATTACTCAAGAAGAATCCCCAACCGGGGTACAATCACGATATACATGGTCATCTCGATGAGTGTATGCAAGCTATGAGTAAAAACACGAGAATAGAGCACATAGCTTAGCCCACACTTGGGCCTCGGATGCCAAACTAGGGTCTTAGTCCGTAATAATATCACACACACGCCTCTATACGAGAAACAAGTCTCGGCCTCGGCTGTCATCTCATTGTCGACGAAAGGTACACTCGGCTCACAATCCCGAGGAGCTCTCCATCGGCGCCAGTAATGAGCGTAAGCATGCACCGCGTGCTCACTGCAGACTATGGGGTTGCTGTGCGAAGGCAAGCCGCCCATATCCAATCCACCACGCCTAACTAAATCTTTGGATCGGTGTCACCGACATAGGGGTGTGAGACTCGACACGTAAACTATGTCGGCTGAACCACCGCACTGGGGCCAAGAAACGGTCGTGGTAGGCTTACACCGTGAAGCCGCCCTTGCCTTAACAGTGGCAATCGGGGCTCTTGCCAAACATGCCGAGGACATGCCGCCGCCGGGGCGAGGCAATGCCAAGTCATCATCCCGACCGTTGGGGCATTAACAACCGCCTCCCTCACCCAAGATTGCGGGGCCTACCGCTTGGTTAGCTAATCCCTCACGGGGTCGGGGGATCGGAATGACTTGCTCGGCGTCCCCGCCATGGATGCAAGGTTCTTTATGCATCAGGCCCGGATGATGCTATCTACCTGCAATTCTAACCCGCCCTAGCAAACAGCAAACAATTCCATAAAATCCAATACGTGCTCAATAAGAATACAACGAGCCTAGCATGATACTACGAAGCAAGGAACAGATATGAGCATGCCAGAAGGGAACAAACTAGCATGGATTAACATGAGAATTAACCAAGAAATCATGCTAACCGAGAATTCAGATTGAAGCACCTAGCTACACATGTCAACAATCACAAACAAGCAATCAATCAACAATCACATATAATATCGCAGGGTCCACACAACTCCGGTAAGAAATCCTTACCTTGGCCGGGGACGGATTGGCATGAAATCCTAAGTCGCGAACAATCTCGATCTAGCTACCGGGAACCTATCAATCATCACAATAATCACACAATAGGCCTAAATACAATAAAATAAATGAGGCTCAGCTCGGGAGCTACTCACGAGGCACGACGAACGCACGAACGAGCCGATTGCACGAACGGGGCAGCAACGGGGCTCGATGGGCGTGTAGGGGCGCAAAAATGGGCGCGTGGGCGCGTTGGGTGCGCACGCTGGGGCGCGGATGGGCGCTGCTGCGCGCGGCGATGCAGGGGCGAACAGAGCGTGGCTCGTCTGGGCGCTGGCGATGCAACGCGACACGAGGCTGGGCGAGGACGCGCGCGCAAGCTCGGGATGAAGTGCGGCGTGGTTCGCGGGCTGGTGCTATCACTCGCTGCGCGCGGTGGCGAGCTCGACGAACAGGGGCGAACAGAGCGAGCTTCGGCGCGAGGAAAAACGAGCTCGAATTCGAGCGATCGGAGAGGATTCGACGGGCGATTTATGGTTGGTCGAACTCCTCTACTCCAGCTGCACAAAACCCATACCGCGAATCACCTCGAATCGGCCAAAAATGGCAGATCCCGAAACAGGGGAAAAAAATGGAAGAAGAAGAAGAAGAAGAAGAACTTACCAGCTGCACGAGGATTGGCTTCGGATTTGGGAGGGGAACTCGGTCGCATTGGAGCTGGAGAAGGAAGAAATCGCGAAGACGAAGCTCGGTCGGTCGAGGAAGAATCGCGAAGGAGAAATGGGGAAGAAGAAGAAGAAGCTCGGCCTTTAAATCAAAGGAAGGAGAAACACGCTTATATAATAGATCGCGCGATTAAGATAACAAACATGCCCAGTGGCTCGGCTGGCAGCGACCCTTGCCTAGCTTGCAGCGTGTCCTTGGCTCGAATCCTACTCGACGCGCTATTTAATTCCCTATTTATTTTTACCTTTTTCCAAGCCCAAAAGCCTTCACCAAACTTCCCGATCCTATTCAAATCGACTCATAATTTTTCCGACAATTAGCAAAGGCATAACCGGCCCTGACGGCCAAATTACCAAAATGCCCCTAGGGCAACCCAAGACGACCGGGATGAAAATCCGGGCTGTTACATTATATTTTAAGTGGTTACTTCTAAACGAGGTCCATGTGATATCCACCTTAACGTAGATAATATAGAATTGTTTCAAACTCATAAAGCCAGCCCAACCAGATCATGCAACCAACTACTAAATTTACGATTACGTTCATCTTGAAGCCACTTTTTATTTTTAGACTTATTAAGATTCACTTTAGACAACATTTCCATATGTTGATCTATATATGAAAGTACATCATCTAGTTATCAAGGTTATACATATGAGCTTGATAAATCATATCCTTAGTTGGTGTTTAATAATCGGTGGCAGATAATGGTCGATTGATATTTGAATCTATCATTTTTTTTTTTATCGCAACCCTATTGATTCAACTCCTTGTAAAAATTTAGAACAAAACTTTATTGTCTCTTCCAACATATAATTTTCTCTAATGCATCACTCCAGTCGATTCGATTACGAGCATAACATTTCAAAACTTTCATATACCTTTCTAAAGGATATATCTACTTTAAATAAACTGGTCCACAATATTCAATCTTTCTTATAAGATGCACCACAAGGTGTAACATGATTGTGAAAAAGGCTTGTGGAAAATACTTCTCTAACAGGTATAAAGCTCTAACAGGTATAAAGTGACCACTACATCATCTTGCAATCCCTTAAACTTAGATGAATTGTCTACTTACTACATATATATTTGAAAACGAAATAGAGACAAATGATTGCATATCTAACGTGCTTAGGAAAAATACTACAGATTGTTGTAGGTAGCAATTGTTGCATCAAAATGTGATGGTCATGCTATTTAAGCCTATAAAGTTTCAAATCAGTAAGCGACACGAATTTGCTTATGTTGGATGAATAACCTTCAAGCAATTTAAGTTCATATAAACTTTTACACACACTCGTCTTCTCTTTTATCAATAGTGTGTAACATTCTGAAGGCAAGAATGTCCATTTTTCTACATTTTTTAATTGGGCTAAAGCAATCTTAATTTAGCCAAGTCTTCACAAGATTTTAGTCTCTTTTTTTTTTTTTTGCTAGGAATATCAAATATGGTTTCAATAATATTCGAACACACATTCTTCTCAATGTCCATGATATCTAAACAATGTCGCACATGAAAATGTTTTCAATACTCCAATTGGAAAAGAGATCGATTGCTTCTTCTAATAAGATTTCATAGGATGTCGTCCCCTGCCATACATAAATTGAAGACTATTTAATTGTGCAAGAAGCTCTTCACCATTTAGCAGTTCATAGGGTACTCCATATTCTTGTTCTTTATTAAATGCCATTATTGTCTTCTAAATGTGTGCCCGATTTGTAGATATTTTCGATGTCCGAGATACACATTCTTTTCTTCGTTAGGTAAAAAATTTGTTGATGTTTACTCTCCAAAAATAAGACATGTATTATACCTTTTTACGGTACACCCACAAAGGTAATATGCTGGAAATCGTTAATGGATCACAACAACATAGCTTTCAGGGTGAAGTGTTGTTCTCGATGTGCATCAAAACATTCAATACTCGTGGCCCATAACATTTTCATATCGTCGACAAACGAAACTAAATAAACATCTATGTTATTTCCTAGTTGTTTGTATCCAGAGATTAATGCATTTTGTAGGATCGGTATGACAACCCTAGAGGGGGGTGAATAGGGTTTCTTTAAACTTTATGAAACTTTTTCCTAATGTGGGCCCAATTAAACAAATGAATTTACTTTTTACTAAACAATCAATTTAACCAAGAATACCATGTAAATTAAATAAGAAATTATCAAAGACCGATTTCAAGCACCCTATTTAATTATAATATAAAGATTGGTTAAGAATATTTCAAGATAAAATTATAACAACCAAACAAAACATATAAGAGCAATTAATATAATATAACAATAAATTAATTGCAAAAATAAAAGAAGTTAAGGATAGAGAAATTGACACCGTGAATTATAGTGGTTAGGCACACCTACTTCACTCCCCAAGCTCCTCTTGGGTATTCCACTAAAACAATGAAGACTCTTTCCACGGCTTAGAGTCAAACCGTTACAACGTTCCTTTTGCGGGAGCAAGAACAAACCCGATCTTTTCCACGGCTCAAGATCAAACTGTTACAACCTCTCTTTTTATGGATCAAGAGAAAACCGTACAATGATTTGGAAATGTAAGATCAAGATGAACAAACTCTCTCCAAGAGTGGATTTACAAATTTAACTCTCACAAATCAAATCCTCACAATACAATAATTTCTCTCTCAAGAATAAGATGAAAATTGAAAGCTTGGAGAGAGCAATAATGAAGACTTCTTTATTTTGGAGGATTGAGAAATATGAAACTTGGTGTCTTCATTTGGTGGAGAAGATGAAGCTTAAATAGACATGAAGAGGCAAAGTTACCGTTAGACACAAAACACAATAATATTATAATATTAAAAAAGTTACCATTAGACACAAGGCATAATAATATTATAATATTAAAAAAGTTATCATTAGACACAAGGCATAATAATATTATAATATTCAAAAAGTTACCGTTAGACACAAGACATAATAATATTATAATATTCTAAAAGTTACCGTTAGACACAAGGCATAATAATATTATAATATTCAAAAAGTTGCATTTGGACAAACACATAAAAGTAGTATAACAATATATAACTTTCTTTCCCTTTTAAGAAAGTTACCGTCAGGCACATCCTCAGATAATAATATAATAATGGATATCTTTGTTTTTCTTTTCTATTTTGCTTTTACCATAACTTTTTATAACACAAAAAGAAATCTCAAATGTCAAACATCCAAGGCTCCACATGTCGCTCTTGGATTGGCCAATTTTTGCTACGTCATTACGTCGGGATTTACCATTCAAAATCTTTTAGGCCATAAATTTTTCATCTTAACTTTGATTTGAGTAATTCAAAATGGGTTTGAATTATTATTTCAAGCTCTACAAAATGTATATTTCAAAACACTATATTTGTCAGTAAATAAATTTCAAGTTTTTTATCATCACACATTAATTAATTAATTAGTTAAAATTAATTAATTTGAGATGACCAAAAAGCCAACACATTTAACATAAAGAATTTACACTTCATGCACAACCATGGTGGTAGATTGTAAGTCACCAACATAAGTGGCCAACAACTATATCTAGTACTTTGGTCACCGTGTGGATTGACTCCATCTAATTATAGAGTTAGACGAAGGTTCCTCGTTTCTAAACTAAAATCAGGCCACCTTTCGTCTATTTATTGCTATGAAAGTGTGTCGGCTGGATAACGTGTATACCCATCAACTTGACGATCAGTAGTTGTTGTCTTTTTTACCATCTCAAATTAATTAATTTTAATTAATTAATTAATTAATTTTTTGATGAACAAACTTGAAATTTATTTACTTACAAATTTAGTGTTTTGAAGTATCCATTATGTAAGACTTGAAATAAAAATTCAAATGCATTTTTAGTTACTCAAATCAAAGTTAAAATGAAAAAGTTACGGCCTAAACGATTTTGAATGTTAAATCCCGACGTGATGACATAGCAAAAATTGGCCAATCCAAGAGTGACATGTGGAGCCTTAGATATTTGACATATGAGACTTTTTTTGTGTTTTAAAAAGTCAAGGTAAAAGAAAAATAAAAAGAAAAGGAAAATAAAGGTATCTATTATTATATTATTATTTAATAATGTGTCTGACGGTAACTTTCTTAAAAAGGAAAGAAAGTCATATGTTGTTATACTACTTTTATGTGTTTGTCTAAATGCAACTTTTTGAATATTATATTATTATAATGCATTGTGTCTAACGGTAACTTTTTTAATATTATAATATTATTATGTTTTGTGTCTAACGGTAACTTTGCCTCTTCATCTCTATTTAAGTTTCATCTTCTCCACCAAATGTAAACACAAAGTTTCATATTTCTCAATCCTCCAAAATAAAGAAGTCTTCATTGTTGCTCTCTCCAAACTTTCAATTTTCATCTTATTCTTGAGAGAGAAATTATTGTATTGTGAGGATTTGAATTGTGAGAGTTAAATTTGTAAAAATCCACTCTTTGAGAGAGTTTGTTCATCTTGATCTTACATTTTCAAATCATTGCACGGTTTTCTCTTGATCCATAAAAAGAGACGTTGTAACGGTTTGATCTTGAGTCGTGGAAAAGATCGGGTTTGTTCTTGAGTCCGTAAAAGCAACGTTGTAATGGTTTGACTCTAAGTCGTGGAAAGAGTCTTCATTGTTTTAGTGGAATATTCAAGAGGAGCTTGAGGAGTGGAGTAGGTGCGCTGAACCACTATACATTCACGGTGTCAATTTCTCTATCCTTAACTTTTTTAGTGGAATATTCAAGAGGAGCTTGAGGAGTGGAGTAGGTGCGCTGAACCACTATACATTCACGGTGTCAATTTCTCTATCCTTAACTTTTTTAGTGGAATATTCAAGAGGAGTTTGAGGAGTGGAGTAGGTGCGCTGAACCACTATACATTCACGGTGTCAATTTCTCTATCCTGAACTTTTTTTATTTTTTCAACTAATTTATTGTTATGTTATATTAATTGTTTTTATATGTTAATTTGTTGGTATAATTTATCTTGACATATTCTTTACCAATCTTGATATTAGAATTAAATAAGGTGCTTGAAATCGGTCTTTGATAATTTCTTATTTCATTTACATGGTATTCTTGATTAAATTGATTGTTTAGTAAAAAGTAAATTCATTTGTTTAATTGGGCCCACATTAGGAAAAAGTTTCATAAAGTTTAAAGAAACCCTATTCACCCCCATCTAGGGTTGTCATACCGATCCAACAGTAGCATGCAACATCAATAATCAAGAAGTTTCTTTACTTCGAAATATTCGTTCAAATCATGGAATATGAAAGAAATATCACTCTTTTCATATTATTCTGAACCTTCCATCTTGATGTTCCACAGGTAAGACGCAGTTCTGCATCGACAATTTCTTTTTTATACAAACAAAACTTTTAAAGCGAAATAGAGTCAAGTCACATATCTAACTCAACTTAAAATAACAGAATATATATATATATATATATATATATATATATATATATATATATATATATATATATTCACATTATCTAACTTCAATTAATTCTAAAACGATTTTGTTATTTTGAAAAAAGTAGTATAATACATATTTAAATCAATTTTATCTAGTTAAAGTATACAATTTCAAAATATGAATCGAAATTGGTTCAATGATACTAATATTGAGCTAGAATAATTAGTTTATTCTAAAACTAATTTTTTCCAACAATTTATTCTAGAAAAATACAAATTGTTTCCAACAAAGTAGTCACATATCTAAACAAACTCTATCTAATCAATTAATACAATTTCAACCATGCATCAAAATTGGTTCAATGATACCAAATGAGCTAAAATAATTAGATTATTTTAATTATGGAATAAAGTATTGAATTTAAGCAATTCTAATTCATTAAAGTTTAATGAAATTACATGAAAACTTTAAAAGAAATGGCTAAAATTGTGAATGAAGAAATATATTAAACATGGGTTTCCATAAGAAAAATGATTCTTTCCTCATGTTTTGATGTAGCCAACAACCATTGCTCATGAGCTGATTCAAATGAAAAATATGAGTTTTAAGGAAACTAATGCAAATGAAAAATAGTTACCTATGTTTAAAAGTAAGACAAAGTCATGAGTCATTCAAATGTACCCTTTTCAACCGTTGCTCATGTTTCATAAATTTAAAGCCAATTGAAAAATAGTTACCTAAGTTTTGGTAAAACTTGTGAGCTTCTAACAAGAAATGATCTTGAACTTCAAACAAGAACTTTGATGAGCTTGAATCACAATTATCCAAGAGATTTGAGAGTAAGAGTGTTGAAAATGTCAGAAAATAGACATGATATAGCTGAAATTTGAGAGCAACAGAGTTGAAAATGACGGAAACCCTAAAAACTCTAAAATTGTCAAAGGAGTGAAGAGGGAGAAGAGCTTGAAAATGACAAGCGCATGGTCAAAAGGTGTTGTTTCGAGCAGAGGAAAAGTAATATGTGCAGGAGACATGGTGACTGGCAACCAATAAGCCCGACACCTTATCGTTTTAAGGCCAGACATTACCCGTCAACTATACTTTTTCATGACGGACATCTTTAGCCTGTCATCTATTCTTGTAATTGTAGTAGTGTAGTCATGCTCTCTTTAAAAGTAATTCATTTTTCTTTTATATTAAATTAGTGTGTGGTCTTTAAATTTTAGATTTGTTTGTTGAACATATTATTTTACAGAAAAGCATTTAATATATTTGGTCAATAAAAGCAATACTTTAACTCAGAGTGTTCTTTTTTATTTTTTAATTAAATCATTTCAAACTCAAATTCGTAATGAATTGGTTACCTTGTTATATATAATATTATTATACACTTAATAAATTGAACATAAAATTGAGAGGACGCCTTAGAGGTTCAAAAATCAACTTTGAATCAAATAAATTTATAGATTTTAAAAGGATATCCAAAAAGAAATTATGATTTATTATAACACAAAATTGAAGGTGAAAATGAGCCTAGCTCAACTACTATCCTTTAATAACAACTTTGAAAATAGAGATTTGATTCCCACACTCTTGTCTATTTTTTAAAAAAATGAAAATTTGGAAATTAGTTAATTTGGAAATGTTGTCAAAGGTAAAAAAAGAAAATAGAAAATTACAATTTCCTTATTAGACAGCATTTAAATTTAGAAAGACTACTTGCAATTCAAACTTTGTTTTTGTGGTTTGAAAACATCATTGGACATCAATTTGGATAAAAAAAGGAATCCCTCACATGATTAAAAAAACAACTCTAGCTTTGCCCTTTCCAATGAATCGCTGTCTTCGTGGTTTTAGATATAACTTATAATTGCTGCCTTTTCCTGTCAGATCTAGGTTTTAACAACTAATAATTAAACAAAAAAAGACAAAAAAAAAAAAAAATTATCGAAATTGTCGGTACATATCCCTTGAACTTATCCATGAATTCATTTTCGTACAGAACCTGCCCCCTGCATTTTTATTCAATTTGTTGTCCGGACAAACACAGATTAGATAAACATCCAATCAAAACCACAACATCCTAAACTTGATTAACAATCTTACAACTACACGACAAGATCCATAGGCATGAGGCAGGTGAAATGGATCCTCTGTAACCGATTACATAACATCATGCCCTTCTCCACCAAAGGCAGCGTTGACCCTCCTGCAGTTTCTCCTAACTTCACCACGCCTGCCAGTCAACGGCTTAATGTTCCCCATATTGATCATGGACTGGCGGAACTCCTTGAAGAAAGTCCCTTCTCTAGCGGCGAAGCTGTTGACAATGTCGATGGTATCAGCTCCGGGAGTGGAGAACAGCTCTTGGTCGCTTTGGAGCAGCCCCTTTTTTACTTGAAGATTTGTGTAGTAGTTTTTGTCGAACACGTCCGGTGTTGTGGGGTCGAAGTTGGCTCGTGTGTTTGGGCCTGCCGAACACACCCCTTCTAGGAATCTCCTGTAGTTGGCGTCTAGGGTTGGATCTGGTTTTCCCGTGTTGTTGAAATTTGCAAACCTGTGGCTGAAAAACGTGCACCGGGACCGGCCGAACGTGTGCGCTCCGGATAGAGCTACGAGGTCCAGGGAGTTAAGCCCCACTGCCGCGAATTTGGCTTTGAGTTCGGCTAAGGTTTCGAAGGGGCTGGCTAGCCCTATGTCTGCACCGGTTTTGTTTGCTATTCTGCTGTCTCTTCTTCCGTATAACACTCTCCAACTCGGCCCCCCTTGCTGCAAATTTCAAACAAATATATATTTGTCATTTACGTGAATTTAGTTGTGAGAAATAACTTCATATTATCTAATACGGTTTTCTGAAAAAATACTAACTGCATATTTGATCCATTAATTCGGATCCGATCTATGCAAAAAATCTTAAGCAGGTAAAACTAATTAAGAGGGTGATCAAAAACTATTGACCAAAACTAGTTATTTTGGTCAAACATGTTGTTTTCATCATTCTCGTACTTAAAAAGTCAAAGAGTGTTTGATATCTTTATAGCATATGTGAGCTACTCACATCACTAACAGCTTGTTTTGACATGAAACTCTATATTAACGAATAGTATTTATGGGAATTTGAGGTTGGAATATAATTATTACCACATCGACGGAGTCTTTAGAGGCCTGAGCTAGGATATCAGCACACGAGACGATGCCGGGGCATTCGCTCTCGACAGCAGCTTTGATGGCGTCCACATGCTCAAGTCCTTGGATGCCTTGATTTCCAGGGGAGTTGAGCTCACTGACTATGCCGGGAGCATCCTCTAGCAGAACAGAGCCATCGCAGCCCTGTATATAAATAAACAAATTAGTATTACATAACACAAAAGAGAGGGATGGTGGTTAAAATATGTATAATTACATTGACGAAGCAGTCGTGGAAATGGAGGCGGATGAGTTTAGCACCGGCACGGATGTCGGATTCAATGGCCCTCTTGACGGCGGCGCGGACAATGTTGGGGAGACGAGGACACGATTTGTCGTAGAAGTTTTCGGAGAGTTGAGCGATGGAGCCTCCGAAGAGAAGGGCCGCAAAGAAGAAGAAGGGTACAATATTGGAGGAGGCCATTTGGGAATTTGGAGTGAGGAAAAGCTTAAGCAATGGAAGTTTATTTTATAGAGAGTAAAGGAGAGAGGGTCGTGTGTTGCGCTCACGCACGGGGGCGGCTCAACACTTCAGCCCGCCACAACCCGCTATCCACCATTATTGACAAAATTCTTAAATTTTTTTTTTTTTTTTTTTTTTTGAGAAAAAAATATTCTTGAATGATTTATTAAGCATAATGAGTTTGTTTGATTTTTCAATATAATCTAATAACCAAAAAAATTATGAGTATGTCAAAAAATTATTGTTCAATTAAAAAACAAATCTTCAAGTTTTTTTTAAAATTCAACTATAAAAGATGAGGGAATTAGAATGCATACTTTTAAGTCTATTTGAGTTTATTTTTTTGGAAAAAATTAAGTGTATGAATTATACTTCCATCTATAACTTCTATCTTTTGTTTAAGTTTTCAAAAATGAAGTCTTATTTTAAAATTGAAAAGAAATAGCATTATAAATTTTTCTTTTATTTTAAAACTTTAGCTAGGAATTCAAATGTTTCTTTAGAAAAAGATGAAAACCATGATGTAAGAATTAGGAGAAAATAATCTAATTTTTTTATTAAAAAAAAAACCAAATGGTTTATTTTTTTTGGAGTTCAACTACAAACATGACTTTTTTTTCTTCATGGTATTCTCTTTCTTCTCCTATTTTTGTTGATATGCAATTGTCCTTGTAGAACTATAAAACCTTATCCATGTGGTCTCATTTTTAAAAAAATTGGAGGGGAATAGCTTGGAAGTTTAAGCCATAAAAGATTAAAAAAAGACAGAATATCAAAAGTCATCAGACAAGTATAAAGAGAAACTATTGAAAAAACAAAACTGAGAACGTAATTGAAAAAAAAAAATTATAGATAACTTTATTTTACTAGTGGCTTGAAAAGAACACAAAATATATGAAATGAAATCAGATCTCATTGTCCACATCAAATAAGTTTATATGTCTTAGTCCAACTCTAAAAATATTTTATATTTTTAGTTTTCTTAGCTGATCAAATATGATATACAAAAAAACAATTCTTCAACCACAGGATTCTTATTTCATGTTCAAATTGAGGAAAAATAAATGGCTAGATTAATTCCCTTGAATTTGATACTAGTTTCAATTTATAGCCATATTGATGGGAAAAGAGTGTATATTAATATATTTTTCAAAAACCTTTATCCTATCATTAAATTTCCAATTTCTAAACCAATTTGTAAGATAATAATAACTCAACTAAGTGAATATTATAAGAAAAAAAATGAAAATTGTGAACAAGAGGGTTTCTAAGGGGGGTTTAACGAATAATTTGATGGATAGTTAAGTATGGTTGTTTACCACCAAATCAAAACAGGGATTCCTCCCTCTACCAAAATCAAACCCAATTTACTAAATTGATTCGAAAAAAATGTATTGAG
Organism: Sicyos edulis; assembly: GCA_036507275.1. NCBI lineage: Eukaryota > Viridiplantae > Streptophyta > Magnoliopsida > Cucurbitales > Cucurbitaceae > Sicyos > Sicyos edulis. The sequence goes on from CM071850.1 coordinate 10,194,497, forward strand.
ATGGTTTTAAGTTCTTAAGGAAAAATATTACAAGTAGACTTTACTTTTTGAAAAATGATCGGTAAAAAATCACTTCTTTTTTTTTTTTGAAAAAATAATTCATTAAGCGCCACGCGCAAGAACCAATAAATCATCCAAAATGGCAGAAACAACACAAGGAGGGAGATTCCCCCTCCAAAAATCAGACGAGCTCTCATCCAAGCCATGGAGAGAGCAAGACCAACAAAAGCTACCGACAATGTTAGAAGGCTTAGCCAAAAGGTCGGCCACCCTATTACACTCCCTCTTACGATGCGTAAAAAATCACTTCTTAAATTACTTTGCGTCCATTTTTTAACCTACCCTCCCAACTGCCTCCACATTAATGGTTTCTGAGTGATTTTTCTTTCGTATAAATGGTGTCTACGGTATTTATCCGATTTTTTACACTACACACTGTTTAAAAATTTTATGACGATCCTACCTTTTGTACTAAAAATAAACAACAAAACGAGTGAAATGGTTAATAGTAGTTTAGAATGGTTATCTACTTATTTGGAGATTGAGGTTAATGATCATATAGTAATCAACTACTCATTTAGGGATTGAGATTAACATTGATTAATATAATTTTTTTTCTTTTTCTTTTTTTCTTTTTTGAAAATGTGGTTAGAGTTTATAATAATAATTATGTGCCTATAATTAAAAGTTTATGAATTTTAATTATTCACGTCAATTGTTAGTTAACTGATCTTAAAAAGTATTTTTATTTTGTTTTAGTTTAATAATAATTAAAATTGAAAAAAATCAAATTCATACATTTTAGTTCATTGACACATATCCAAAAGTAGTCAAATGTCTTTCATATTCGGTATTATAAGCTATCCAATCATCTTAAAATGTCGAGATGTTTTACATTCCTCCAAATCAAATGAGTTAATTCTGGTGCACATTTTATGAGAATTTCAAATTACTTCAAAATAAACCACTCGTTAAGACCTCGTTTGATAACTATTTTGTTTTTCGTTTTTTGTTTATGAAATTTAAGTCTACAACAACTACATTCCTATACTTTTTTTTTTCTTATTACATCTTACCTATATTTTAATAAACAAAACTAAAATTTGTAAACAAAAAAAGTAGCATAAAAAAACTTGTTTTTATTTTTGTAATTTGGTTAATATTCACCCACTTTTTAAAAAAAATATGGATACATTGTAGAAAAATGAAACACATGATAAAAATTTTGAGTAAAAATAAGCTTAAATTTTATAAACCAAAAATAAAAAATTAAATAATTATCAAACGGAATTTAAGGTACAATCGCATTTTAAGAAAATGGACGATAAACAATCACTTGTTAATTACTTTTGCGTTCATTTTCTAACCTACCGTCCCAACTGCCTCTACATTAATGGTTTGTCAGAATGTTTTTCTTTGATATAGACATGTTTGGGGGATGGGGTTGGGCCAGGAAAGAAAGGGATGGGATATTAATTTTTGTTTGGACTGCAGTGAAAAAACAATTTGCCTGGGAAGGATTAAATTGGCGCGTGAGTCCTAATAATCCGGCGCGTGCAGGTCATTTCCTTTCTTCTTCTTCTTTTTTTCTTTTTTTAAAATTCTTTAGAATCATTCCTTTTGCGTTTTATTTTTAATTTACTCCCATTTCATGTTTTATTTTTTTTGTTTATATGTTTACGATTTTCCGTATAATGTTTTTATCAGTTTTTTTTTATTTGAATTATATATATATATATATATATATATATATATATATATATATATATAACTTTAGTTTCCAATTTAATAGTTTTAATAAAATTCTTATTTATTATTTTATTCCTTTATTTTTTTTAATTTTTTAATTATTTGCATTTTATTATTGTATTTTTTTCAAAAGAAAATTACCAAAATTCATAATTCAACCTAAATTATCACTCAACTAAAAATTAAAATTGAGTTTGCTAACCAAATCCTACGTGTAAATTTTTTTTTATTATATTTTTTATAATATATTATCTATATGTTTGTTTTTTTATATGCAATGTTTATCATATATTTTTTTAAATACATTGTATCTTTAAAATTCATCAAAATTGTGTATTTAAAATTTTTAATTTTAATTACGAAATAATTAAACACTAATGAATAATTACTAAATACCAAATACCAATTTACCATCAATTCAATATACCAATTTACCATCAATTCAATTTACTTCATTTCCTAAATGTCTAAAATTAAGAAGTATTTTGAGGTAATATCTACACATTTTTTATGTTTAAATATGAAGCGTGATTATTTAAATTATTTAAATTGTTTATTTGATAATTTTTATGATCTACTAAATTTTAAAATATATTTGGTCAATAAATATAAATTATATATTTAATTATTATTATATTAAAAAACTACTAAATATCTACTTTTATAAATAAATCAAATAAAAAAAAATTATATTTATTCTCATCTCATCTTATCCCACCAAACACTTATTTATTATCCATTATCTTTTTATTTTTTTTCATCAAACATAAACTTACTCTCATTTCACTTCTCTTCCCTTTTTTTACCATCTCATCCCTTCCCAACTCACTCTACCCATACCATCTCATCTCTTCCCAACTCACCCTACCCAAACATGTCCTAAATGGTTTCTACCGTGTTTATCCTATTTTGTAAGCTGACATACATTTTTAAAGTTTTTTTACGTCATTGCTTTGTTTAAAACTCATTAGTGACGTTAGTTTTGTCATTTATTTTAATCATCAAATTGTTAGACTATTTTAATCAATTATATAAAGATAAATTATGAAGCGTGAGAGTATAATTGAAATGAATCTCACCGCAGAAGGGGGTGAGGATATCCAGTAATTTAATCTAACGAAAAAATAACTTACCCAAAAAATTGTGTTAGTCAATTTATCTTAAATTTTCAATTTAATCGAATTAAATTATAGATTTAAATAAGTGTTACAACTTTTACCAACCACTCAATTATGCTAATTCACTTACTGATTAAAAAATAATGCAAATATCTCTTTAAACTACCTGATTTCAATCGTATCAAATTTTGTACAAATTATTATTAGGGAAATTGTAGTAAATGGTTATTTTTAGGAAAATAATTACAAATTTAGTCATCTTTGAAAGTATTTGTAAATCTATTTTTTGTTTTAAATTTAATTAAAAAAAAAATTCATTATACCTGTTATACTCTTACTTTTCCGGTTTTTTTTTCTTTCTTCCGCCACCTATTGCGACCAATTGCCTGTGTTACAATTTATTTTTCTTTTTTCGCAAATGGCCCTTGCATTTTAATGAACGGTTATAGTGGCCACATGGCAAATTGCTAAATTCTTAACTTTATTTATTATTTTTTCAGCATTTTTGCAACTTGTTTTTTTTTTTTTCAGCAATTAATTACATTTATTTCATTCTTTCAATACATACATATTAATACTTATAAATACAGTATTATTTATTACTAATACATATTATGTATCAATAATACAGTATTATATATCATTAATACAATATTATGTTTTATTAACACAACATTTTATGTTATTAATACAGTATCATGTATTAATAATGCTAAATTTCTAAAAAAATTGTCTAATACTTTTAATTATTTTTTGAATTTGACTACTTTTGTAAGTTTTAAAAAAAAACACTATTTTATTTTTAAAAATTGTAATGAATGACCTATTCTAACAAAATAATTACAAATATAATCAAATTTGAAAATATTTTCATCGATAGTCATAAATACGGATCAATAATAATTAATAAATAATATAAATAAATATAAATTTTGATGAGTTGATTTTCAAATGTCGAATAAATATATATAAATACAAAAAATATATTAGTCGTGAATATAGTACTAATTCAATATTTATACAAAGTAAAACAATAAAAAAATTTATAAAACTAATTAAATCTAAAACACAATTAATCACTTTATTTAAAACTTGTATTTATTTATAATACAAGATTAATAATTAATACTAGTATTAATGAAAATTTATAATGCAGTATTACTAATTAATACTAGTATTAATGAATATTTATAATACAGTATTAATAATTAATATTAGTATTAATGAATATTATAATACAACATTAATAATTAATATTAGTATTAATGAATATTATAATACAATATTAATAATTAATACAAACATTAATGAGTATTTATAATAAAATATTAAAATTGATTCAAAATAATAATATACAATATCAAAATGTATTAATGATTTTTGAATTTTCTAGTCATAAAATTTTGATAAGTTAATATTCATATATTAAAAAAAATTGCTTACATTTATTATCAAACCTCCCATAAAAATTATTTTCTTTTTTTTTAAAGAAAATCATCCAAAAATACACAAAAAAAAAAAAGAAGAAGATGATTTTAGCAAGGAAAGCTGAAGTGAAAAATGCATGATTTAGGGAGTTTTAGATTTTAGAAATTTTGTTTTAATAAAAGTAGAAATTGCCGTTAAAAAATGAAGGATATACTTGTCCTTTTACATTAAACGAATTTTTTTAATTTTAATGCTAGAATATTTTTGCTAAATTTTTAAAAGCTTGACACTCTTATAAATAACTTTTCTATTTGGCCTAATCACGTAAAAAGCTCTTATTATTATTATTATTATTATTATTATTATTATTATTATTATTTGTCATTAAGATTAAGTGTACATTGATATCGCTTGAGTTACTGTTCTATTGGCCATACAAATTAATTATTACAAAAGTCACAAATTTCTGCAAAAATCATTGAAGCCATTTTCTTTGAAATCCTATCATTATATATATATATAGTATACCGACATGTCGAACAAAAACCTTTTTCTTTTGGTGCAGACTGTCCGAACAAAAAAATAATTGAAGATTAAATTTGAAACATTTTTTTGAAAATATTTAAGGATGAGATGGTAAATTAATTTTAATTTGAGTTATAATTAGACGAAATTAAAAGTTCAAATGATTAGGGTTAAAATTGATAAAAATTGATACTTTGGTTTGACGATTTTACCGGCCGGAATAATAGACTAAAGAAATAAAATATAGTAAATAAAATTCATAGAGGCGGGCGGGTTTGGTTTCTCAAATCCTGTGATGAAAAGAAAACTGAAACACGGTTCAATTAGATGCATCAAACATAATTCAATCATTTATTCTTCGATATAATATCAATTTGGGTTCATGTTCAATAAAGTTTGTTTAGTATTGTTTGGATACTTTTTAAATTTTAGTGTTAATTTTCTTTTTAGTATTTGTGGTACATTTCTAAATAAATTTCCTTAAAAAAATTAATCTCGATTCTCAATAGAAGTTTGAAATATATTTACCTTTAATCTCTATTTATATTAAAATTATAAATTTATCCAACCCATTTTTTTACTATTTAAAAGTATAAAATTAAAAATAAAATAATTAAACAATAATTTAAATTCATAGATTCAAATTCATTACTTACATTTATTTCGATTGAACTAGTACACTTGTTAACATGTAAACTAAAATGTTAAAAATGTCAGATTAAAATATTATAATTTTTATAAGATGTATAAACTATTTTTTCTTGTCAAATCAATAATCTCTTGGTTACGAATATATACACTTATGTCAAATAAATAATTGCATTTAGAAATACACGTGGAAAGATATTATAGTTTTTAAATGATACCACACGCTTTCTCTAGAGAGAGCCTATAATTTGTTAATTATAATGAATAAAGATAAAGCGATTTATCATTATATTGTAGATCGCGAGTTATTCGCATCTGAGTTAGAATAAATAATATTCGATCGAAGATGCGGATGCAATTTTCTCTCTATTTAGCCATTTGGCTTTTTTAAAGAACAAAAAGTAATCAAATTTGATTAAGATTTGCTTCTTTAAAAATCGTTAAAATAAAAAAGGTTTATTTTATAATATTCTGAATAAAGCGGAAATAATACGAACTTATTTTAATTCTTAGGCATGTGGTGGCCACGATTTTACTACCACACACGTATAATATATATGTAAGTGAAGAAAAATATTATAGTCAGTAATTACTGGCACGTGCCCAAATTGGTTCCCATTATCGATCGTGATTTACTTTTGTAAATTAAGACAAAAAATTTTAAGTTGATTATTTACTACAAGAATTCTCGTTAATTCCAAATTATCGTTATTGAATGAGTTGGTGACATATTAGGTTTCATTTGATAATTTTTTTGGTTTTGGTTCTTTATTTTTATTTTTGACATTTTAAAAATAAGTTTGTTTAATAATCAATTTTAATTTTGATTTTTGTAATATTTAAAATGTTTTTAAAATATTAAATAAATTTTAAAAACTAAAAAAATAGCTTTTAAAAATAAGTTTTAAAAAAAATGAAAATATCAAGAAAAAAGAGTAAAAAACTAAAAAATCAAAACAAAAAATAGTTATCAAATATGTTTTGTAGTTTATTATTTTTAAGACAGAAAACTAAAATCAGTTATCAAATATATAGAATTTTTATTTTTTAAAATAAAAGATTAAAACAAAAAAATGAAATAGTTATCAAATCGGCATAGTTATCTATTTTAATGTCATAGTCACAAGTTTAATCATACAAATCAATACTTGACTTTCTTAAATATAGTAATGTCTTTTATGTGGGATTTGTTGGTTCTTTCCATCCATTTTTAATTTAAAAAAACATAAATTTAAAAACAAGATACATAATTTTTTTAAATAAAAAGATTATATTAAAAATTCATTTTAATTTTTTTAGTAGACAAATTAAAATTCAGCATTCAAAGATACACCTACGAAAACGAAACAACACTCACCGGAACCGAAGGAAATACAATTTTACTTATAGTTTCAATGAAAAATAATAAATAAAATTTTACTTTTAGTTTTTGTGAATTCCATACAATATAGGGGTGTTTGGGATTTGGTGTTGAGGAGAGGATAGGAAGGAGAAATTATAACACCATGTTTGTTTTTAAGACATCAACCTCTCTCCAACTTATCTCAAACTTCTCATCAACTTCTCATTTAATATCACATCAAATCTTTTATTTAATCTTTTAAATGTCACATCAAACATTTTTTTTAATTTTCAACCATATAATATAATATAAAATATATTTTATCTAATCTTATCAAATATCATATAAAACTTTCTCTAATTTTCAACCACACAATATAAAATAAAATATATTATATTTATTAATCAATCCAAAATCTATAATCAAACATTATAAAGAATTAATATAAAATAAATACTTTTACAACATCTTCTTTCTAAAACATCAATCTTCAAACAACTACTACATATATTCTAATCACTCTGCTTCCTCTCTTTTTTCAACTTTCTCTCTTCTCCTCTTTTGAACACCAAAATCCAATCAAGCCCATGGTGTGGCCAAACATGCGAGATTTTGATTTAGAATAAATGCAATCGAATAAAGAAAAGTCTGTGTTTAGTTAAACAAAATGGGTCCCACCTGTAGCTCTCTTTTCTTGAATTCAAACATTTTCAATTCGCCGCCGCGCTGGAAGGCATAGTTCTGTTTTCTTTTATGATATACACCATTATTTCCTCCTTTCTACCTAAATATTGTTCAACTGCCAAGATTCAAGATTGCTTTTTTAGCAATTTCACAATATAGATAGTTGAAATTATAATTGTTATGAATTGAGTTAGAATAAAAAATTTTGAATTCTTAAAGAATTTAGAGGAAATGCATTCCATCCATAGATAACTTCTTAAATTAATTCTGCCAGTTCCACTTAAAATTAAATATTATACGATTAAATGGTATAAAAATAATCCTACACATAAACCAACAAAGATACTTTCATATATAAAAATATATAAAATTAATATATTCAGAGTAAATAGTAAAAAAGAAAACATTAAAAAGTCAAATGAGATCATTTATTTCATCTCATTACCCCCTTGAATGGGACGAAATTGCTCGTCTTCTTACCGATTTCTACTTATTTTATTATATTTTTTTTTTTTTTGAGTTACAATTTAAAATGATCGTTGATTCAATCAAAAGTAATAATAAGGTTTAAAAAATAAATAAATAAAAGTAATAGTAAAAATAGATTTTAAATTAATTGCTATAATTTTGAAAATTGATTATAAGAGTAATAATAAATTTTAAAATTGATTCCTATAATTTTAGAAGGTTGAAAGTTAACTTATATAGTTTTAAAAATAAGATTCTAGTATTCGATTTATTAAAATCTAAAAAGTTATTTATATGGTTTATAAACGTCCATGAAATAAGTATGTAAAATTAGTCACGTGTGTAAAATAGTGTTTTGTATTTTTTTTAAGCACAAATTGGGGAGGAAGACGAACAAACTCTACAAAACCAAGAAACTATTAAATATGACCGTAGAATTGAAATGAATTAACACTAATCAAGATAACCAACTACACCACCGAGCCCATTTGATATAGTGTTTTGTATCCTTGTTGAAGACGTGTACAACAAAAATAGTTCATTCATAAAAATGGAGTTAATAATTTTAAAAAGAAAAAAATTGTAATAGAACAATTTTTTTTCTTACTAAAATTGATAAATCAATACATTAATCATCTATTATCATGAATGATATTTTTAAAACTTCTTCAAAGTATGCAATCCTCATGTGTTAAAATTCATGTCGATCCCCTATTTACTTACGTGTTTCCTAACCATTATGAAATAGCTTAATGGTTAAAGAGAGTCTTGAGTTTCTAAAGGTGGGAGGTTCAGTCCATATCACCCATTTAAGAATTAATTTCCTACAAATTTTCTTAACATTGAAATGTTATAAGGTCAGACGATATATTCTATAACATTAATCGAAGTGCACAAATATATGGGTTGGGTTGGGGGAGATTTTTAACCCAACTCAAGAATTTGGTTTGGTTACTTCTCCAACTGAACTAATCACTCACCACTAGTCGTTCATGATTCACTTAGAAGATCTTAACTATAGAACATAACAACGAATACATTTGACTTTCATAAAGTAAATAAATAATTAAAACAACAAAAATAAATAACAAAATTAAACTTTCATAAATCAAATAGAAAATTAAAGCTAAGAACAATAAAAGATATAATTTGATTAATTATATATATTTTGATCATTATATACATTAAGGGTGTAAACGATTCGATTCGGCTCGATTTGATAGTCGAACCAAACCGTTTAAATACATTGAAATTTCTCTAACCCAAAATCGAATTGCCAACAAACCCAATTGAACCGATCCAAATCGAAGAACCATTGATTTGATCGGTTTGGTTTGGCGGTTCGCCGATTAGAAGGATTACAACCCTATTGCGCCAAAGGCTAGTAATGCCACTACAGTTATGGGCCAAATTAGAAGCTAATTGTAGCACTCACCAAATTAGCTACTTGCTACTAATATCATGTTAGAGATAATATTAGCTAGTATTATTGGTCGGATTCAGTTTCACTTAATTTTTTAAGAAAAAATCAAAACTGACTTTAACTGGTCGATTTTTAATATTTTAAAACCTAATCTAATCAAAATAATTGATTTCGGTTTGAACCAATGTTGATTTCCGTCAATTTTGGCAGTTTTATCGATTTTTCGATTTTATCTTACACCCCTAATATACACATTATAAAAGACTTAAAAATATTTTAAAGAATATTTGGAAATTAAAAAGTCTAAAAATGATGATTAAATAAAATAAATATATGCCTATATAATTATGTTATAGGTAAAAAAATATTTTTTTAACTTAATAAACAGGTTAGCTCGGGTTAGATTTAGGTCAATCTTTACCTCAATCCAACTCATAACAATTCATTAATCTGAACCCAATCCAATTCATCAAATCAAGTTGGGTTGGTTCGGATTATTTGAATTGTTTGAACACCCTTAAAGGTGTGTGCAAACTGGTCCGCACAGTCACGGTTAACAAAAAATAAAAACCTAATTACGTGTTTCTTCACATCAACATGATCTAAAGTTAGATAATATATCTCATAAAAATAGTTGAAACTCACCCAAGGCAACCTTGACTATCATGAATTTTTTTTATAAAAGAAAAAAAAAAACCTTTAAAATTTTGAGACTAAATTTAACTTTTTTTTTAAAAAGTAAATATACCAAACTTATACTTTAACCTTACAAAAATATTACTTTATGATACATCATGCAATGACAAATAAATAATTGCAAAAGTAAGAAAACAAACTCAAGCTCTTTATTTTGAATTCAAATACAATTGGATATAAGTTTAAAATTATGATATTTGAGCTTGAATAAATATTTATATGTTTGGGCCTCCTCCATGTTCTTCCTAGGTCAATCACGCGCGTGGAGTCCACACCAAAGTACATTTAGCTTCATTTTTTATTCACATTTTTTTTAGAACATATTGGGAGAGGGGAGGACAAATACCGATTTTCGGACTCGAACCCGTGTTACAATCAAACACTGAAACCATTGCACCATTGCACTACTGACCCATTAGGTAATTTTTATTCACATTTAAATATATGTTTGCATTTTGAAATTTATTATATAAAAATATATATTCATATATATCATCAAAGATGCATTTTTGTAAAGAAATTTGTATATATTGATTTATTATTTTGATTGTTTTTGTTTCAATTATGAAGTTTAATGGTTTGAATTGCTTTATTTCATTCATTTGATTATCTAAATGTATAAAAATTTTAATTTAATTTATATAATAAATAAACAAAATTTAAAGTGATATTTTATTAATAAAAAAATTATCCAATTATGAATATTATATTTCAAAAATATTAAATAATTATATCTTTTCCTTTTTCACCGAACAATGATTTTTAAGCACTTTTCTTACATTTTTTTTCATCACTTTCATTTCTCTCTCTTTTTTTATTTTTTTATTTTTTATTATCGGCCATTTCTCTTACCTTCTCCTTAGTCAATCAAACATGTCTTATAAAGACAACTGTCCCATAACTTGTGGCGAAAATAAATGTAGCAGTCAAGTCAGAGGAAATAATTGAGAAATAGGGGTGGAATTAATGATTTAAAAAAACTATGTGCTGGATTGGATTTAAATCCAAAACCAAAACCAACCATTTCTTTTTATCCGTTTGACATAAATACGTTGCAATTTGGGACTTCGATACGATTATTTATCAACATTATCTTTTAAAAAACATTATCTTTTAAAAAACACTATCTTTAATTCTCTGAGTATGAATTAAACAAAAACTATTATTCCAAATGTGTTGAGTTCACGAAAAAAGAAAACCAGTCCGGGAAATGGTTTTTGTAAATAATCCAAAAACTATTTTAAATTGAAAATAAAAAATGGAATACTTTAAAATGAATATATAAATTTGACTTTCTACGCAGTTAAATTAGATTTAAAAAAATACCAAAAAGCACTTTATATTATTTTAATAAATTTTAACCTTCTCATTAGGATAGCATGTGCTAACTTATTAAATAATATCATTAAAAAAACTTATTAAATAATATTAAGTTTTATCCCAAAATCATTGGAATTTGTCTTGTATAACAACTTTTTTTTACCACAGTTTACAACTATAGTAACTTTTTAAAAATAATTCGTTTATAACAAATTCTGGCTATTTTTTTTAAAATCTCTATTTATCCTTTTTTATCGAAGACTTTGATAGAATCCATCATTCTCTAGTGATGAAAGTCTATCAATTTTATCAGTAATTGATTCTATCGACTCTTATTGATAGAATCAAATGGAAGTCTATCAGTTTACATTATTTATTAGTAATTGATTATATCAGCCTCGGTTGATAGAATCTATCAATATGGAAGTCAATCAATTTACATTTTTTTTTTTATATTTACAAATATTTTTATTATTGTGCTATTTATGAAATATTTTAGCAATTTATAATATACATGTAAAAGGTTCAAAATCGTTTGACAATAAATGAGAGTAATGAATGTTCTTATAAAAGTTACTAGGCATCCTCGCTCTACCTCTTTAACAAACTCTTTTTGGATTTAGCATATTAGTGACAAAATCGATTCATAAACCATGAGGTGGAGTGCAAGCCAACGGCCACGCATTGTCACCCCTTTTTGTGTTGGACAAGTAGTCGCTCTATTGTCCCAATCTCGATGAGTAGTTTCGTTTGGTTTTGTTCATTGCTTGGAGTTGGTCACTTGTTTTACTAAAGTGTGTTATGAATATTAGGTTGTATTGACACTTAAGATAATTGTCGATCGTCTTGATATTTGTTCAAGACACATTTCAAAGTAAGAGTTCCCACTATGATTGATTGTGGCCTAATGTTTAAGTAATTACATTGTTAGCTCGATTGAGTAATTCTTGAAGGTTTTCCTAAACTTGATTGATTGAAGAAACACATGCTCCCCCACGAAATTGTAATAAGGTTGGCATGTGATAATGATTAGAAATGTTCACGTGGTAGGATAGGACATAACCGATGAAGGGCTTTCCTGCCCTCGTCGCCAAAATTATTTCTCGTCTTTTCAAAGTTCATCATTTTTTTCGTAGAGATGGGTATGGGGATTCCCTGCGAGGAATTGGAGAGGATCAGGTTCTCCGCCATGAATTTGTCATGGTTTTATTTCTTCTTTTTCTAATATTAATTTTTACAAATATTTTTTAATAATATTTTAAAACATAGTTAATTTGCCATGAAAAATATATATTAATTTCAATTAGATAACTGATTATTGAAGAAAATATACATTTGAATAAATGTTTCTACGAACAAAAAATTATAACTAAAAATTAAATTAGTAAAAAAGAAATTATAACTAAAGATTAAATTAATAAAAAAAGAGGGAAAAAAACATTTGTTGGTTGTGTACCAAATGTCGTGAATGAATAATATATAGTAAGACTAACCGGAACCGAACCGCTCAATTTTAACAAGAAAATTGCTAACCGAAACATAACTGCTATGTACAATTAATCGGTCCATCGATTTATCGAAAGGAGGATAAATCCACAAAATTCAAAATAACATGCCTCAAGCTAAACTCAAACCTAGGACATCAATACGAATGCAAGATTGAATGGCCAGTTCCACCCCAATTAAATGAAAAATAAAACAGTGCATGCAAGTTTCAAACCCAATTATTCCCTGGAATTAAGTGTAAGCTCGCCAACTATGCCACTGCACCACTTGAATTATTAATTCTTCTTTAATGTATATATAATCGGCTGGTTTGGTTAAACTCGACATCAACTCCTCAAAAACCGAAACTGACAGAATTTATTCGGTTTTTGTGATTTTAAAACGAACCCTCCCAAAAAAATCGGTTTCGGCTTGAATCCATGTCGGTTTTGCCGGTTTGGGCAGTTTTTCGATTTTACTTGCACCCCTACTGAAAATTATAATGTCGTAATCATTAAAGAGGGCTTGCTGTTTGATCTTGGGATCTATGTGTGAGGTTCATTATGAACTGATTCATGATATTGTTGGGGTGGCATTTTATGAATTTAGAAACACATTATTGAAGTATGAATTTTTTTGAAATTGACATAGGGTTAATTTGTGGTACTTTGGGACTATTATGTTATCGCATTATTTTGTGTCATGGGTTTGAAACACGATATTTATTAACGTGGATATCTTTAGACTCTATATTTTTAAGATTGCAGATTATGTATCTTTGTGTTTTGAGTGATGGTTGTTGATGATTATTTGAGTTGTGCTATGTTGTGCTATCATTCTTGCTATAACATGTGTCATGTATGAATCAAAGATGGTATAACTAATCTTGCTCGTACTTTACTATTGTAGTCATTAGGATGAAATTTATATTGAATATAGTTGTATATGGATTTGGTATCCAATTTATGATTTGTAACACGTTTAGAGATGTTATGTGTTCCTCTATTATTGCACATTCACAAAGATGTTGCATGAGTTTCCTCTAGTGTTGCACATTCACAAAGATGTCATGTGTTTTCCTATTGTATCTCAATTGGTAATCCTGACCCTATGTAAGGACCTAAGTTTTCAAAGGACTAAACCAAGAGGCCTTATTTAACTCACATACATGTAAATCAGTTAAAATTGTAAGTAAATGAAATGATAATTGTTGTGATAAAAAAAGTAAAAACAATTCCTTTTATAAACATATATTTTAGAGGGATTCAAAACACAATATAATATATAAAATATTGGTAATACTTTAAAGCAATATAATAAATCATGCTAGAATAACATCTAGATTCTAATGCAACAATTTCCATAGTCAACATTAGCATCCCGGTTCAAGTACTTAGAGGAAATTTCATATGTAAAGAGATGAGTTTTGACATTCAGTAAAGATCCTTTGCTTGGGGTGCATGTATACAAAACTAGAGTAAAGTCAAGTAATACAATATAAGTCATAGGTTTCGTAAAGGGGTACTTGTCATACTCCTATGAGCTATCTAGAGGTCGATGCCAAAAGACCAAAATACCCCTAGGGTCTTATGACCCACCTAAGCAAATCTATGTAACCAATACCATAATAACGCTAAGGTCCCTAGTTCTTTTTTTTTTTTTTTTTTTTTTTTTTTTTTTGTAGTTAAACATAAATCAATGAGATACCCTAACTTGTACCATGCATATACTCCAAACATTAATTTTTAGTACACTCCGTGTCATACATGTAGAGATGTCCACAAGGCGGGTCAGTGACAGGGAAGACTTTACCATCCCCATCCCTGCCATCATTTTTATTCCATATCCCCGCGAAATTCACCATATTATTTCTAGAGAAATGGTAAGGATTGTCTAGTTTTCGAAAAATAAACTATTAAATTTCTACCGATTTTTCTCATTTACATCTATGTCTACCTTGAAGAGAGAGAAATTTTTACTCCCCACATTGTCCATCCATATTCCATGATTTCATTTAAAAATAATCAATATTTTTATTAAAAAATCCTATAGAAAATCCTCTATTTTAGGAGACCTTTATTTTATATAATCACTATTTTCTTAATCTAACTAACCTACCACCTACATTTTAGAATTCTTTTTTTTAAAAAAAAAAAATTATTATTTAATTAACCATTTTTTTCCTACAACCAACATTTAAAATGTACAAAGTAGAGGTAAAAATAAGATTTTTAATGTAACTAACTTATATGTTACATTTTAGGATTCCATTTTTAAAATCAGATTTTTATTTAACTAATCAACGTATCTCTTTGCAATTCAATTAATTTGTGAAAAATCCTACAGTAAACAGAGGCAAATAATCGATTCCCCTTGCTAAATCACCCTGGCCAATCTGGAAGTTTGGAATTACACGTTCTCCTATTCAACGTCGACCCCTCCACAATCTACATCCAATGTTGAAGATCACAATCATACGATCTTTTAAATCCAACGATTCATCTAACTAAATTTTCGATTGCAAGGGTTTTGATTGCACAACCATGGAGGTCACGTTGATCACAATCATCTTTAATGAAGTATGGATTGAAAGAGATATCTACATCAATTATAAGACAATGACGACAATTAAGTCAGCTTATCGATTTAGTTGCTACTGCGCTTGAAGTAACCTACATAATAAAGTAGGTTAAGAATACTCATGGGTAAATATAAGTTACTACAAAACCACGAAAGACAAGGAATTAATGCTTGAAGCCATGAGAGACAATCCATAATATTCATATGTTTTCCTCTTATCGCCAAAATCATCGAGAAAAATCTAGGTATCTTAATGACACACTAGTCCCTAGGTCTCGTAATATGTAAGAATTTGTACCTTTAAGTCACTAGTTGTACACGCGTCTACCTCATATTTTCACTCGTGCACATTTTACAACATTTACAACCGAATGGGCGTGATTTTTCTATGTAGGTAGCTATACAACACATTAGGTGGATGACGACCTATTTATTCGTATGTAGGTCGCTATACTCTCATTCTTCATCTTCGCTATACCCTCATTCTGCCACAATTATGTAGGTTGCTATACCCCATTCCGCCACAATATGTATTTGTATGTAAATGGTTGAGAGGGATTTAGGGAGCTATTTTTAAATCTCTTTTTTTCTTTTTTTTTTTTTTTTTTTTTCAAAAGCATTTTTAAATTTCATATTTCAAATCTTAACTTATTTTTTCATCCCATATATTTCGATTTATGAGGTTATAATTTAAATTTCTTTTTATAATTCAATTTTGTTATTATTCTAATTATAGGGAGTTAGTTAGTTGAAATCTATAATGAGAATATTAAACATTTAAAATACAAATAAATAAAAAGGGAAAAATGTCATTAATTTAATTATAAAATTACAGAATAATAGATTTAGACATAAATTAAAATGAACAGAAAAACTAGACATTTAATCATTTATTTTTAAAAAGCTAGACATTTGCCTAATTGCCCCTTATTTCTAAATTGTTATGATTGTATGCATTGAATGGAGTAGGGTCACAATGAAAATAGATTGAGAATAATAATAATAATGAAGAGGAAGAAGAGAAAGAAAGACACTATGATTTTTAAGTGGAAAACCCATAAACAAATCAGGGTAAAAACCACGGGCAATGATAGAAGAACTTTATTATAAAAATAGAAGTTAGAAACTTTCTCTATTACAAAGTAGCGACAAACTCTCTTATGAGGAGAAACTCTCTCCATTTTTATCTCACATCCTTACTCACTTAGATGTGGGATGCCTTGGAAGATTTTGGGATGGTTTGCCAACAATGGGTACCCACCTATATTTCTAGTACTCATGGACTCCAATGGTCCAAATTTTGTCTTGGTGATCAAGTAAATTATATGGCTATGATTTTGCCATATCTTCACTTTCGACAAAGTGCCAAAGCTAGATTTTTCATGAGAAAAGAAATATCTAGATTTTTCTTTGTCCAAAGAAGGAGATCTAGCATTTTCTTTGGGTCATAACTTCTAGACTCTTCTTTGGGCCTTATCTGAAAAGTTCTTTGGCCTTAATATTTAACACTCTCCCACTTGGAGATTTGATTGATCATCAATAAATCTCCACACCATTCTTTCTTCCTTGCCAACTCATTGTTGCCTATATTTCTGCTAAGTCATTTGAGGATCGACACCAATCAAATTTGTCAGCATTGACTGCCTTGGTCAAGTAATCTGCTAGGTTTTCTTTTGTATGAATTTTCTGCATATCCACTGTTCGTTCCCCCCCACTTTCTCACGAACGAAGTGATATTGCACTCGAATATGTTTTTACTTAGAACGGAAAGCTGGATTCCTTACAAGATACAAGGCACTCTGACAGTCACAAAACAGAGAAATATTCTTCTCCTCGTGCCCAAGTTCATCCATTAACATTTTTAACCATACTGCCTTTTTACTAGCTTGTGTAGCTGCAACATACTCTGCCTCTGTTTTTTACGCAGCCACAACTAATTAGGGGTGTTCATGATTTGGTTTGGACCAGTTTCGGCCAAAATCAGTAACCGAACCGAACACTTTGGTTCTTACAAGTAATAAACCGCAGAAAAATGATTTTGTTCAGTTTTAGTTAGAGAACCAAACCACTCGGTTTCGATTTGAACTGGTTTGATTCGGTTTTAACCGAACATTCTTCATTCTTGTTTTGGCAGCAGCAAGCCAATGACACTTTCTAATAAGATGGTTAAAAGAGAGAAGAAGAAAAGAATAAAAAAGAAAGGAAAAGAGAAGAAGAAAAAAGAAATTGTATCTTCGAAGTTTAATGAAATAGCTAATATAAAATTTTAAGAAAAGAGAGAAATAAGTATATTACAGAGATGGCGCACCCATGGTAGGGTTTGAAGAGAAAACAAAGAGAGATTGAAGAAAAGAGACGAAGAAAAAGAGAGATATGGAGCAAGAGAGAGAACCAGAGTAAAAGCTTGGGATTAAAAGTCAAGAAATTTTTTTTTTAGTATAAAATTCAAATTGAAACAAATTTCGATTGAAGAGAAAGTAAAATCATTTTTATGAAGAGAAAATGAATTAATATAAAGAAAAGGTGATGTGACATGTCAGGTTTATTAAATGACTTGCATTGGGTTTCGTTTTTTTGGTTATTTATATACAATTTTATAAAAGCAATTTAAAATATTGTTATCCTCGATTTCGTAAAAAAGGAACTGCAAACCAAACCAAAAAATTTGGTTTTTCGTAATTTCAAACCGAGAGATTAAAAAAGAATTAGAAAACCAAACCAAACCACTCAAATTGGATAAGTTTGATTCGGTTTTTCGGTTTTGTTTGGTTTTTTTAGCACCCCTACAACTAATTGCAGTTTTGAAACCTAACTTACAACTCTGCTAGCAAGAGTGAACACATATTAGGTGGTGGATTTGCTTTTATCAAGATCACCTACATAATCTGAGTCAACGTATCCTCTGACAATAAAGTTTGATCCTCTTCAATCGATTCTTTAATATATCTAAGGATCCTTTTAACAGCAATCCAATGCTTTCGACCAGGATTCGCTATGTATCGACTAACTACTCCTACTGCATATGCAATGTCTAGTCTAGTACAAATCATGGTGAACATTACTGATGCATATGGTACTCGAGACATCTTCATCCTCTCCACTTCATTGTTAGAGCACGTACTAGAGGATAATTTGAAATTAACAGAAAGAGGGGTAGAAATTGGCTTACAGACTTCTATGTTGAAGCGTTGCAAGACTTTCTTCAAATAGTTCCTATGAGATAGCCAAATATTTCTATTATTTTCTGTCTCGGTGAATTTGCATCCCTAGAATCTTGTTTGCTGGTCCCAAGTCCTTAATTTCAAACTTCCTAGCCAACTGAGTCTTCAATTCTTCAATACGATCTTTGTTAGGGCCTGCTACCAGCATGTCGTCAACATACACCAATAAGATAATGAAATCTTTTTTACCAAACCTCTTGAAATATGCACAAGGGTCTGCATTAAGTATGTTGTATTCAAGGCTTATGATGAAAGAATCAAACCTCTTATACCAATATCTCGGCGCCTGTATGAGACCGTATAGATATTCATTCAACCTGCAAACCAAGTTTCTTTTATTTTCCTTCTGGTTGAGCATACACATTTCTTCTTCATGAACAATACTGATGATAACCTTGTGGGTAGTGGGATCCCACAGGTATACTCATTCACCCCATCAGCATACCCTAAGAACAAATATCTTCTAGATTTTGGATCCAGTTTTGTAGCTTCTTGGGTATTGTACATCACGTACACCAAACTTCTTAATATTTGGAGGTTTTAATAACCAACAGGCTTTTCAGTCTACATTTACATTGATTTCTTCAACTCAATAGCAATTGATGGAGCATGATTCACTACACACTAGGCGATACTGACTGCTTCTGCCTAGAATAATTTATCTAAGCCTACAACTCTCAACATTACTCTTGTTCTCTAACAAGGTTATGTCCATCCGCTCTGCCACTCCATTTTGTAGACAGTAGTTGAATGCCTTTTAATGCCTTGCTGATTCCAAAATTTAGCAAACCCATTGCTTGTATATTATCCCTCATTATCCATCCGACAACACTTGACCTTCTTTCTGGGTTCAAGTTCAACTAGCGCTTTGATTACTTTGAAGATCGAGCACATATCAACCTTCTTCTTGATGGGATACACCCAACATTTCTTGGAGTAACCGCTTATAAAGGACAAAAAATACCTTGCTTCTCCTAAGGATGTAACCGGTGCTTTCCGTGCATAAGAATAAACCAATTCTATGATAACTCCATTTCTAGAATTCGATTTGTTGAACTTTAATCTATGTTGGCCACTTGCCATGTAATGCTCACACAAAGGTAAATATACCTTAATGAGCCATAGGAGTAGCCCAACATGTTTCCAAGTTTCTAATGCCACATTTTTTTTAAAATTCACTTGGACTACTTGAGGCAACAAATGCCTCTCCCTTTTGCAAAGTTTGTCCCACCAGCATGTACAAGTCTGTATCCACTTTTTCTCCCTTCATAAGTATCGACGCCTCTCTCAACCACAACTTTGCAATCAAGGTCCTCAAGTTGGCCTAATGAGAGCAAGTTATTTTTTAACAAGTCTTCTATGTGTCGCACTTGTTGAATTATTTGAACAGTCTTATCATAGAACTTCGACTTGATAGTTCTAATACCCACAATCTTCAAGGCGATCATTACACAGATTCTCTTGAGACAGGTTCATAATGATGGAACCATTCTCGCTTAGAGGTCATGTGATAACTGGTTCCTGAATAGATGAACCGTACATCAGCCAAACTATTTTTGCCTTCGATAGTTGTCGCTGCTTCACAACATTAAACGCCACCTTTGTTAAAGATGTGTTCTACATTTCCTTGAGGATTGAAATCTTTCTTATTTAGATTTCAACAATCCTTCTTTAGATGACTTTTCTTACGACAATGGTAGCACTTCACATCCTTCTTACTTCTTGATTTTTCCCTTTCTTGATTTTTGCTCCCACTGAAGCCACGTTTCGTTGATCTGTCTTTTGTCACCACCAAAGTCTCATTTTTCAAGTTGATCATGCGAACCAGGAAGATTTTGAAGTATAATTTTAGACATCTAGAGAGAATACAATTTTCTCTTAAGGAAAAAACTTGTTGTGAAGTGACTTGATCTCGTAGAATGTTTTGAAATGATCTCAAATCTCCCTCGCGGTTTTCTTCTCCTATATGCTTGACAACACTCTATCTGCTAGTACCAGATGAAGATTTGCCATAGCATTCTCGTCCATCTCGTTCCACTTATCATGTGTGATGTCCGTCAGTCTTTCGTTGCAAGACAATTATCTTTTCTCAAGATCATAACCTTCATCTTCATCTTTCACAATGAGAAATTTGTCTCATTGGAGTTCTCAATCTCGAACCTTGTCGCCATTGTTTCTACCATGAACCGTAAACAATTGGCACGCCTTTCAATAAGGGTTAAAAATATCTAACTTATTTTATGATGTGGAGGATCTACTTCTAGTGGCAACCATAGAGCATACGATAAGTAGATATTTTCACAAAGAACTAGGCTCTAATACCACTTGTTGTGATTGTTTGCATCGAATAGAGCAAGGTCACAACTAAAATAGATTGAGAATAACAATAATAATGAAGCGAAAGAAGAGAAAGAACGACACAATGATTTTAGGTGGAAGACCCCTAAACAAATCAGGGTAAAAACCATGGGCAAGGATAGAAGAATTTTATCATAAAAATAAGAGTTACAAACTTTCTCTCTTTATAAAGTAGCAAAAAACTCTCTTATAAGAAGAAACTCTCTCTATTTTTATCTCACACCCTCACTCACTTAGATGTTAGGATGTCTTGGGAGATTTTGGGATGGTTTGCCAACAATAGTTACCCACATATTTATTGTACTCATGGACTTGGACTCCAAGTAACATCCAATTGCCTAAAATTTGTCGTGGTGATCAAGTAAATTATATGACTATGATTTTGCCTGATCTTCACTTTGGACAAAGTGCAAATCTAGATTTTTCATGGAAAAAGAAATATCTAGATTTTTCTTTGTTCAAAGAGGGAGATTTAGCGTCTTCTTTGGGTCATAACTTCTAGACTCTTCTTTGGACCTTATCTAAAAAGTTCAGAAATATCTTCCAAAAGTTTTTCTACACATACTAGCCAATAAAAAAGAGTAAAATTACTTATGTATTCATAGATTGCATATGTTTGTTGCCACTTGGTAAAGTATTTACCTTTGCATCTGTATATTTTAAAATAGAACTAATAAATATATAAAAAAATAATAAAACTTTTAAATATTAAAAAAAGAAAACGAAGCAAATATAAGGCAAATACTCTATTTATCCAAAATTTGAATTAAAATTACTAATATTGTCCCCCAAACGTTTTATAAAAATATACACAAAAGTTTTTCTCATTATTGTATGACATCTCTCTCACTAGGGTTTACATTTTCCATCAAAGGCATTAAATCCAATTCACGAAATTCCTCTTTTTCTACCTAAAACACCCTCTCTTTTTTTTTAGTCCACCAAAAACATCATCTTTTCTTCTAAAAACATAATGAAAGCGACACTGCCTAATAAATGCAGCTTTCAATAAATCCAATGGACGTAGATACTATTTTAATGTTAATATATATATATATATATATATATATATATATATATATATATTGGAAAATTGTAGTAACTAGACCACATTGAAAAAGTATTTATAAATATAGACGACCAAGTTTTTTTTTTGCAAAGTTAATGTTTTTTATAAAAAATCGTAATTATTAATTTTTCCTTAATACCATTTTGCCCTTTCTCATATTTAATATTTAATTTTCGAATTAAATGCCTCATTTTGCATACTTTCCATCCTTTTAAAACATACCATATATAATTGTCAACTCTTTTAATGCAATGAGATTTAATTCATTTTCTCATTTATCTCTTATCTTTCTTTCTATTCCATTTTCGTTTCATTTTTCTTCTTCCATTCTCCATTCCTCCATTTTTCGTTTCTCCAGCTTCATTCAATCTTTCTTTTCACATTTCGGCCACCACATAAATTTTCGTCAACCACAAAATTTTGATCGGACGGTATAATCATATGTCTTTAGTTATCTCTTCTCAATAATTTTCATTTTTCACCGTATTTGTATTACGTTTTTGTTCCTTATCCATCATCATTAGTAGATTGCTGCTCGTTCTAGTATAATCGTGATCCGATATGTTTCAGATGGTTTAGTATGGTATGTTTTATTCCTATTCTATTATTTCTGTACATTTAACTCATTGAAATTCCAGTATTTAGAATGTCAAAAGTCATGTATAGAAATGCAGTAAAATCATATGTAGAACAGTAGTTTTTTCGTACTTTGATTTCCATATTCTGGTATAATTGATTGTATACACATCTACAAAACTGTACAATTGAGTATATACCGTATGTTCATACAATGTTTTTAGGTTAGTTATACTGTACATCTTCTCCTTATAGGTTCATCAATCATTCCATTTGTATAATATCATTAATACTTTGTTTGCCATGTAGAGTATGATATGTTTTACTTTTACTTTGTCATTTCTCTACATTTAATTTATTTATATTTTAGTATTTAGAATGTCAAAAATCATGTTTAGAATTGCAGTAAAATCATATGTACAGTAGTTTCTTCGTACTTTGATTTCTATATTCTGATATAATTGATTGTATACACATCTACAAAACTGTACAATTGAGTATATACCGTATGTTCATACGTTGTTTTTAGGTTAGTTATACTGTATATCTTCTCCTTATAGGTTTATCAATCATTCCATTTGTATAATACCATTAATACTGTTGTTTGCCATGTAGAGTATGATATGTTTTACTCCTACTCTATCATTTCTCTACATTTAATTTATTTATATTTCAATCTTTAAAATGTCAAAAATCATGTTTAGAAATGCAATCAAATCATATGTAGAACAGTAGTTTTTTCGTACTTTGATTCTCATATTCTGGTATAATTCACTATATACACATATATGCAAAACTGTATAATTGAGTATATATCGTATGTTCATACTGTGTTTTTAGGTTAGTTATACTGTACATCTTCTCCTTATATGTTCATCAATCATTCCATTTGTATAATACCATTAATACAGTAGTTTGTCATGTACTATTATATTACCGTATAAACTATACAAAACTCTATATATTTTATTATACATACTGTATAACTTACACGGTACATTTATGGTTTATTATTCATTTTATTCATGTCTAATACATTTTTCATACTCATATTACTATCCATTACATTTCTATTCTGTAATACGGTATTGTTTATATACATGTATATTATACGACTTATAATATAAGACAGTACTGTTTGAACATTTTTGTAATACTATACAACATTTCTTTATAGGTTAAACAAGCATCTCAATCTCTATTGGACGTAGTGGTCAGTGAGATGAAAATGAAGATGTACCATAATCATGAAGTAGCTGAAGAACGTTGCATAAATATTGAGGAATACATTCACCCAATGATGATTTTACATTACAGTCTTTTTTTATGCCGACTTTCAATTTCAATTTTGTAACTCATAAGATCTTTTTTATTTACTACTGATCTCACTTTAAATAGTAATTTTGTGTGAAGTTTTATCCAACACTGTGAGTCTCTATCAATTCACAAATATTACGTATGTTATTTCCAAACGTTTTACTATACGGTATTGTACATTAAAAAATTTATACATTTAAAATTACTAGTTCGTTGTTGCAAACATATTAAATCACACTACAAGTATCCATATCAGCAAATTAAACATAAAAAAAAAACATAAAGTTTTAAAATACAGTATGATACATGATATATTATGAGTGTACCGTATATACCAAGTTATTTAAGTCTCGTGTGTGGTTATCATACGGTTTACGATTTCAATCAACAAAATTGAACGTTCAACAACTCATACGGTCTATTTATGAACAAAATTACAAGAATAAAATAACATGTAAATTACTAACTATATTGTACATGTACATTACTAACCATACTGTATGTAAATGACAACTCTACCTTTAAGAATATACTGTCGCCACTTTCGTTAAACAATTAATGCACCATAAATTGGCAATTTATGGTTTTCCATAATTAATGCACCATAAATTGTCGGTTTCTAGTATTCTACAATTAATGCACCATAAATTGGCAGTTTCTAGTTTGGAATGTGAGATAAGATTTTCTTTTTTTAAATTTCCTTTCCCAAATGAAAAACCAATAAATTAAGGGTAGTGTGTTGTAATTCGTTAATTTCGGAATTTATAAGATATTAAAATAAATTCTAATTTTGCTAATATTTTTGAAGATGCATATATTTGCAAATACTTTTTAAATAGAGTCTATTTATGAAAAAAAAAAACCCTTTTTTTTCAACAAGTTAAAATATAAATTTAGTCCAAATAATTCTTTATTTCTTATAATTTAATTTTTATGATCTAAAAAAATGAGAATTGAGTTTGTTTGATTTTAAAAATTAGAATATTATGATTTTATTAAACTTAAAATATAGTCTTATCTAATCATTAACTCATTAACGATTTCAAAAAAACAATCATTAATATATTAAAAATATGAAAATTTATTATTCATAAAGAAATTATATGATTGTTATTTAGTCTTTATAATTTGAATAATTATTATGATTTTATTAAATTTAAAATATATTTCTTATCTAATCAATTACTTATAATCTTATAAATAAATTTATACCTACATAAATGTATAGAGTAAATATTTTTATTGTATGTGCACAAGTATTTGCCACATATTTACTTAATTTTTCAAAAACAAAAATATTTAAAAAATAAAATAAAATAAATATGTGATAAATTTTAGTGCAACCTGACAATAAGTATATTCACTCCTAGACTGTATGTTTAGGTAAGTTTCTCTCCAAATCTATGTCAAATTTCAAGAATAATGAACTTGAACCAAATGGAATGAGGAAAGGCTTCCCATGTTGTCACTCACACAACAAGTTCCAGTGTTAATTCAGTCTAAAATTAGAGGATTAATTAAAAACATGAAGACCCCATGATTAAAAGAAAAAGTAGACACTTCCCAAAGAAGAACAGGAAGTTCCCTATTTTCTTGGATACTAATTTATTACAGCACACAAAACACGAAACAGACATAATTTTCAAAACAACAACATAGAAATTACATAACATCATGGCCTGTTTCGGAAGCCAAGTCATTAACCCTCCCGCAGTGTCTTCTGATTTCCCCTTGAGTTCCAGTTAAAGGTTTAATGTTGCCCATCTTGATCATGGAGTTCCTAAAGTGTCTAAAGAAGGTCCCTTCTCGAGACGCAAGCAGGTTCACAATGCCGGCAGTGACGGACCCTGGCGTGCTAAACAGCACTTGGTCGCTTGTCAAGAGCCCTTTGTTGGCTTGAAGATTGGTGTAGTAATTCTTATCGAATGTGTCCGGCGTTGTCGGATCGAAATTCACTCGGGTGTCATCACTTATACAAGCTGTTTCAAGCTGTTGCCTGTATGATGGGTCCAGTGTCGGATCTGGCTGCCCGGTTCCACTGAAGTTTGAGAAACGCCCGCTGAAGAAACGACACCTCGATCGACCGAACGTATGTGCCCCTGAATTCAAAAACCCGATTCGTTAATCAATCATAATTCCGATTCCAATTCAAATTGGTTTCTAAATGCTGAGAAAATTACCAGATAGAGCAACGAGATCAGTGGCATTGAGGTC
Source organism: Sicyos edulis (assembly GCA_036507275.1). Classification (NCBI taxonomy): domain Eukaryota; kingdom Viridiplantae; phylum Streptophyta; class Magnoliopsida; order Cucurbitales; family Cucurbitaceae; genus Sicyos; species Sicyos edulis. The sequence continues at coordinate 10,220,718 of CM071850.1, forward strand.
GAGGTCACAGAATTTTTTCAGGAGCACATCGAGTCCTTCGAAGGGACTTGGGAGATTATCAGCCCCTGTTTTATTGGCTGTTCTGCTGTCTCTTCTTCCGTATAGAACTCTCCAACTAGGCCCTCCTTGCTAATACAACCAAAACAAAAAAAATACCCAATTTTAATTTCGGGATTAGGAACAAAACCCACAATTTTAATTTTGAAATTGGGAATGGGAATTATTACCACGTCGACAGAGTCTTTGGAGGCCTGAGCGAGAATATCCGCGCAGGAGACAACGCCGGGGCATTCGGCCTCGACGGCGGCTTTAATGGTGTCGACAATTTCTTGACCTTGAATTCCTAAATTCCCAAGTCCAATGAGCTCACTTTCAACGCCCGGAGGGTCCACCAGCAAAACAGAGCCATCACAGCCCTGCAAAATTAGACCCATTATAAAATGTTCAAATTATGGATTGAAATGTGAAAATGGAGAAAGGAGATTGAGGGAAGTACTTGGACGAAGCAGTCGTGGAAATGGAAGCGGATGAGTTTGGCACCGGCACGGATGTCTGTCTCGATAGCTTTCTTGACCTCGCGGCGGACAATGTTGGGGAGGCGAGGACATGTTTGGTCGTAGAAGGTCTCGGAGAGCTGGGCGAAAGAGGCACCAAACAAAAGACCCACAAAGAAAAGGAAGGCTGCTACTTTGGAAGACCCCATTTTTTTCTTTTGGTTAAGGAAGAGATGGGATTGGTGAAGAAACTACCACAAATGAGGCATCATTTTATAGGAAGATTCATTTAAGAGAGGGGCGTGGATGTTAGGCAAACAACAGGACCGCCACTGACACACAATGTGGATAGACTATAGACGAGATATTTTGTGGGGATGTGTCCACCATGAGTTAGTAAAAACTACGACCAAACCCATATTTTCGGTTAAAAAATGAATTCAATCTACTGTCCAATAAAATATAGAATTATTGTTTCGGCTTTTAATTAGTTCAGTTTGATTTTGGATCTAATCCAATGTTCAATTTTTTTTTTAATATATCAAAAACAACATTTCTCACAAACAAAAATTTTATTAAAAATTGGAAGTATTTTTTAACTTATTAAAAATTATTAGAAAAATATATTAATATTTGAAAGATAAAAAAATCACTATTAAGATACATCTTCAAGATTTTGAGAAATCTTCTAAATAATGAAAGAAAAATGGCTTTATAAGACTTATTGACAATATATATTTCGGTTTGGTTCGATTTTTATTGATTTTTTAAAACGAAAATCGGAACCAAGCTAATATTTTCGATTTTTTCAAATTACAAACAGATATTGTTGGAAAATTAATTTAACATAAAAGAAAGAAAGTTGTATTTAGAAACAGAGAGAAAAAAAAATGCATAGGAGAATTTGGTTCACTTAATCTTAATATTATAAATTTTTCATTTAGCAATATATAGCTAAAACAAAATCCTAAAAATACATTGTATATTCCACTACCTAAAATAAAATTGAGGAGCACTATTGCATGATCGCATTAAGGCCTAAAAACTAGAAAACAATTAATATTAAAATATTAAAATTAAATCAAAATTAATAAATAGATAAAATAAAATCAACATCTTCCCTTAATTCTGATTTGGAATGATCATAAAACAGTCCCTTAATTTGATGAAGGTGTCAATCTTCAATGGCTTAAAATATCTGCAATCTTCCATGGAATTTTCCATTGCTTTTGTGTAGCCAAAGCAATAATTAATCTCACAGTTTCCATTCTGGCTACGGAACAAAAAACTTCTTCATAATCAAATCCTTCTCTTTGCTTAAATCCCTTCGCCACCAATCTTGCTTTCCCAATTTCACTATTTGATTTCACTTTGATTTTATCCATACACTTCACATCAATTGTTTTGTGTTGTTTTGTGTCCTTTTGGACCTTTTGGAAAATCAGTCAACTTCCATGTATTGTTTTTCTCTATTGCCATCGATTCTTCGTTCATAGTCTTTTGCCGACCTTTGATAACATCTTCATTGAGTTCTGAATCTGCAAAAAAATAAAAATGGACTAATTCTCCATCATTATAAACCTCATCATCAACATTAACCTCGTAATCTTGACGATGTGGAGGTTGTCGTCGCTCCATTCTTTGCCTTTCCATAGTAGTTGCAATTGGAGCTGCAACTTCTGGTTGAACTGCAGGTGTTTCTACATTGACTCTATCTTCTACATCTGCATCTTCATTCAAAACAGAAATGTAACGTTTTGTTAAGTTTATGTCACCTGTTGTATTCCAATCTCATACCTCATCTTTTGCAAATGTAACATCACGACTTACTGTCACTTTTTTTGTCATTAGATTGTATAATTTGTACCCTCCTTGCTTATATCCAATGAAAATTGTCTTCACTGCTCTATCATCCAACTTGGATCTTGTTGCCTTAGGGACATGAGCATAAGCAACTGATCCAAATATCTTCAAGTGTTGGACATTGGGTTTGAATCCACTCCATGCCTCAGTAGAAGTTGTGTTGGGAAGACTTCTAATAGGTGATCTATTCAACAAATGTACTGCACATGAAACAGTTTCAGCCCAAAAATAATTTGGCATACCTTTCGCTTTAAGCATGCCCCTGGCCATATCCATAATTGATATTTTTTTTTCTCTCAGCCACTCCGTTGTGTTAGGAGTGTAGGAAACAGTAATATTATGTTGCAATCCAAAATCATTGGAGTTGTATTCACCTGCTCCATCACTACACATCATCTTGATTAATTTGCCACTCTGTCTTTCCACAAATGTTTAAATATTTTAAAGTAGTGAAATACCTCATCTTTGCTCTTCAATAAATAAATCCAAATTTTCCTTGAAAAATCATCAATAAATGTTAAAAAATACTTGTTCCCTCCAATTGATGATATGTTCATTGGGCCACAAACATCTGTATGAACCAGCTCTAAAGGAAATTTCGCACGCCAAGGCTGCTTAACAAAAGCTGTCCTATGATTCTTTCCAAAAATACAAGTTTCACACAATTGATCAGGGTGATGAATATTGGGTAAACCTTTCACTAAATTATGTTTGGAAAGATTTTCCAACATCTGAAAATTTAAATGCCCAAAACGTAAGTGCCATAACCATGATTCATCATTTCTCATAGCATTCAAGCACTTGAAATCACCCATATTAAAATCTATTGGAAACATACGATTTTCCAACATCGTATGTTTCAAGAATCATATTACTTTCTTTATCAAAAATTGAGAGTTTATTTCCAGAGACGTGCATCACATAACCTTTTTCGGCCAACTGTCCCATACTCAACAAATTACTTTTCATATCAGGTACGTAGAAAACATTTGAAATGTACCTTTAAGCACCATTGTTCAATGTTATAAGAATCGCCCTTTTCCAATCACCGGAACTAATCTTCCATCACCAAATTTCACTTATGTGCGAAACGATTCATCAAAATTTGTAAACAATTCCTTATGGCCACACATGTGATTTGTGCAACCAGTATCCAAATACCAAGTATGGTAGTTTGGAGTTTCATTTGATGTGGCTACCATTAATAATTCATGATCTTCTTCATCATAATCCTCTTCTTGAGCACAATTGGCAGTTTGATTATCACCTTTTGATCTTGCACTCATTTGCATAATGGCCAAGCTTGTGGCAATTATAACATTCCACATTTAAATTATTATATTTACCTCTATAGCCACCGTGACCACTTCCTTTTTGCCAATAGGAATTTGAATTTGGATTGTTATTGGAACCAATATTATTTTGGTCACTATTTCCATGATTCTGGCCACCACTACCTTTGATGGAATAGCTACGACCACGCCCACGACCTCTACCTCGCGAACTTGAGCTATTAATTGAGGCTTGTGCTGGTAAAGCCTGTTCAATTGGTTTTTCAATTTTATTATCATTCATCCGCTGCTCATGCGCTTTTAGGGAACCAGATAATAACCTTACTGTCATTTTTGACAGGTCATTGGCCTCTTCAATTGCAGCAATGTTCAAATCTAGGAGTTAAAGATCTCAAAATCTTCTCCACCTTTGTTTGCTCTGAATGTATTTCACCATTGGTCTTCATTTGGTTTGTTAGGCCAAGAATCCTATTGATATACTCATCAATAGTTTTTGTAGTCTCCATCTACAACAACTCATATTGGCGTCTTAGAGTTTGAAGACACACCCTCTTGATCTTGTCATCACCTTTATAAAAGGTTGAAAAAATGGTACAGACCTTACTTGAGGTCGTTGCTCCTTCGATCTGCTCAAATGTCTCATCATTCATCCTTTGGTAGATGAAATACAACGCCTTTTTGTCCTTCTTCTTTTGTTCGCGATGCGCTACTCGTTACACATCAGTTGCATTTTCAGCTAATGTAGAAACTCCATTTTCCACGATATCTCATAACTCATGGTAATCGAACCGAACTTTCATATGTACAAACCACCGATTATAATTCTTCCCATTAAGAATAGGGACTGATAATTGGGTAGAATTATTTATGATAGCAGAAAAACTTGCTCTGATATCACTTGTTTGCAAATTAATTTAACAGAAAAGAAAGAAAGTTGTATTTAGAAACAGAGAGAAAAACAAATGAAGAGGAGAATTTGCTTCACTCAATCTTAATATTATAGATTTTTCATTTAGCAATATATAGCTAAAACAAAATCCTAAAAATACATCGTATATTCCACTACCTAAAATTTAGGAGCACTATTGCTCGCATTAAGGCCTAAAAACTAGAAAACAGTTAATATTAAAATTAAATCAGAATTAATAAATAGATAAAAAAAAATCAACAGATATATATCCAACTTTTTGATAAAAAATGATCTCACCCATTGGAATGGATTGGTTTAGTTCAATTTTTCAGTTTTTTGTTGCACCTCTAAGGGGTGTTTGGGATTTGGTGTTAAGAAGAGGTGAAGAAGGAGAAGAAGTTAGCATTTCCCAACTCCATGGGATTTGGTGGTTATTGAAAGAGATTAAAGATGAACAAAGATTGGATTAAAAATAAAAATAGGTTGTCTGTAGAGTATGCTGAAGGTGTCAAACAATTTTTGGAAATGGTAAAATCTCATGTCAATAGTGTAGGAAAAACGAGATGTCCATGCAAAAAATGTATGAATGCGTTGTGGCAATGTATTGAATGAGTAGAAAATCATTTGTTCATATATGGGATTAGGGATTGGCTACACCACCGAGAATCGGTAAACTTAACTAGGTATGAAACTGAAAGAGTTAGGCCAGTACACGCCGAAAGGGTCAATGTAGTTGAGTCAAGTATGCTTAATGAGGAGAATGAAATAATAGAAATGTTGAACCACATGAATCGTCGTACTTTGGAATCTATTATAGCCGAAGAAGATAATAATACTTATGAAAATATTGCACCCAATAATGGTGGAGAAGATGATCAATCAACATCGTTCGATGATTTGATGAAAGAAGCATCTATTCCGTTATATCCAGGTTGTACTCGATTCTCAACTTTCCATTTTCTGGTAAAATTGATGCATCTAAAAGCCATGAATAACTGGACAAATACATCGTTTGATTCGTTGTTGAAACTATTTCGGGAGTTAGGATTGACTTACGAATCAATTCATGCATGCAAATATGATTGCGTGTTGTATAGGAAGGAATACAAAGATGCTGAACAATGCCCTACATGTGGAGAGTCTCGATATAGGATCAACAAGGATAATTGTAAGAAACTTCCCCATAAAGTTATGCAACATTTCCCTTTAATACCTCGACTAAAGAGGTTGTTCTCTTCTAAGCATTATGCTTCCGATATGAGATGACACAAGGAAAAACGGGTTTAGGAAGCAGGAGTTTTGCGACATCCATCAGACGGTGAAGTTTGGAAACATTTTGACCTTCAATTTCCTGAATTTTCATTGGATTCTCGAAATGTACGATTTGGATTGTCCTCTAATGGATTCAACCTTTACAGTCATATGAGTACCACATACAGTATGTGGCCTGTACAATTATTTCCATACAATCTACCACCTTGGAAATGCATGAAAGAAACCAATATCATATTATCCTTATTAATTCCCGGTCCAAAATCACCAGGAAAGAAGATTGATGTGTACTTGGAACCACTAATTGATGAGTTGAAAGTGTTGTGGAATACTGGTGTTGCGCACGTTTGACTCATTCAAGAAGAAGTATTGTCAACTTCGTGCTTCTTGGATGTGGACCATAAATGATTTCCCAGCGTATGGTGACTTGTCTGGTTGGAGTACAAAAGGTTACAAAGCTTGTCCTATTTGTAAAGAAGATACTTCGAGCGTTGGTCTAAGAGGGAAGCAAGGTTACATTGGACATCGACTGTATCTACCTAATAATCACACTTGCCATAGAAGTAAATTATTTGATGGGAAGAATGAAACTCGTGAACCTCCAATGGCATGAGATGGAGATAAGATCCTGCACCAAGTTAGTCATATGCATTTTCCTGTGCTTAGCAAGCATCCTTCTAAACAAGATAAGAAGAGGAAACAATCCGAAAAAAATTGGAGAAAAAAGAGCATTTTCTTTGAGCTATCATATTGGTCTAAACTTCTGTTAAGACATAAGTTGGACGTAATGCACATCGAGAAGAATGTGTGTGAGAATTCGCTAGGAACTATACTTAATATTGAAGGGAAGACAAAAGATACAATGAATGCTAGAAAAGACCTTGAAGATATGGGAATACGAGGGGAACTGCATATAAAACAAATTAGAAGATAAAGAACTGAAGCCGCATGCAACATATACTCTCACTAAAGACGAAAGAGTTGAATTTTGTGACTTTTTAAAATCCATCAAGTATCCTGATGATTTTGTTTCTAACATAGGACGGTGTGTTACCGATTCAAAGTTAACGGGGCTGAAAAGACACGACTGTCATGTTCTGCTTCAGAGACTAATACCTATCGGTGCTCGAGCATTTTTACCTAAGGAAGTGTGTACTCAATTGTTGAATTTTGTCACTTCTTCAGTTCTTTATGTTCTAAAACATTACGGGTGGCTGGTTTGGATCGGTTGCAAAAAGATATTATTATAATTCTTTGTAAAATAGAGAAAATCTTCCCACCCGCATTCTTTGATATATTGATTCATTTAGCCATCCATTTGCCATACGAATGTAAGTTGGTCGGGCCTGTGAACTATAGCTGGATGTATCTTTTCGAAAGGATTTTAAGAAGATTCAAACTATTCGTTATGAATAAGGCACGTCCATAAGGGTCAATTGCTGAAAAGTACGTGAACAGAGAATGTTTGAACTTCTATTCATTATACCTCACTGGGATTGAAACGAAGTTCAATAGGGTAGACCGCAATGATGACAAGATTCCTAATAACGAGCAGCTTGGGGAGTATGAAGTGTTCAAACAGAATGCACGACCATTGGGAAAAATGACACAAAAAACTCTATCTCCTATTGACATTCGTAGATTACATTGGCACATTCTTAATAACTGTGATGAGATAAATACTTATCTTACTCAACATCTAGCACTAATCCGCCCTGGTGTGCTAAATTCTGCAGACTTATATAAAAAACATGAAGAACAATTTCCAAGATGGTTTGAAAAAGAAGTGCTCAAATTACGACAACATGGAAATAATTGCGATGGTTTATGCAATTGCAATGGGACCTACTAGGTTGGTTCGATCATACGAAAAATGCATAGTTAATCGTGTTAGGTTTCACACCATCATGGTTGAAGAAAATCGAACAACACAAAATAGTGGTGTTAAGGTGCCGGGCGAGGGGGAACTGAAGATGATCCCTTGAACTATTACGAGGTACTAAAGGAAGTGCTCGATGTTGTATACGTTAATAGAAGATGAGTTATGATTTTCAAATGCGATTGGTAGAACACCGACAACAAAAAAGGTAGATCGCATTTTAAGCTAGTTTTGCGTTCAATTAACACGTCTCAATTTTGGTACAAAGATGAGCCATATATACTTGCTACACGAGCACAACAAGTTTTCTATATAAACAATCCAAAGTACGGACGCAACTGGAAGGTAGTGCAATTGGTACTGAATAAAAAGTTATGAGATGTGCCTGAAGTGGAAGAGATAGAGAATGAAAAATTTCATGAAATACAACTAGAAGGTCCAACAATTGTCGATGAGTGTATAGAATTATCGAAGGAATGATATCGAACCGATCATAGTTGAAACAACACATAATAGAAGACAATCATCGAATAATTCTGACAATTTCGTTGACGATCAAGAGATCGAAGATGACCAAGATACGTCTTCTGAGAGTGTCTCATTCGATGATGGTTATTCTGACTAAAATATAGTTACGTTTTATATTATGAAATTTATTATGGGAGATTTCACTCGTTTCATGACTCATATAATTATTATTTTTTTTCTTTTGCAATACGTCATGCCTGCAAATTTTTCTTGGAGGTCGAGCTCGTTCTTCGAAGAGACCGCTGATGATTTAGATGTTGTTCCTACCTCTATGCCTTCTGGGGGGACTGATGGATCGAGTATGATTTCATTTCTTTTTTGTTATCCACACTTTTATTTTTGATTTCTAACATTAAATCATGTGCAGGTAGTACATCTAGACCTCGTCGTGGTAGAGGTATTACGAAAAGAGCTAAGTTGGAGAGAATTGTAAATCGACACGGCCTGGTGAATGTCGAGTTTAGTGAAGAGTATGGAAAGGTTGTGGGGCAGGAGGAAAACAATTTGAGTAAGCAGATTGGCGACTCGTGCGGGAGATCTTTCCTGTTACTCTCAATACTTGGAAAGATGTGAACGAGGATCTTAAAAACTTGGTGAAACATCGACTGTTGGTATGTTGAAAAACTTATACATACTATTTTAGCTACTATTTTTTAGTGTTAATCATTTATTCATATTTATTTTCAGTCACATTTTAATCTCGACTTGAGTAATCTTATGGTAAGTAGGAATATAGAAGACGTGATGAAATCTACGTTCAAAGAGTATAGATTCACATTGCACAAACATTACAAGTAAGTTAGATTTGAATTATTTCTTATGTTTATTTAAATCGAGGCACATAAAACTAATATGATCTTTAAAGGAGTCTCGATCCTGCAGTTCGATGCTTGGAGCCACCTCCTGCCATAACAGAACCAGCTGATTGGGAGTATTTATGCAACAAATGGGAGAATCCTAACTGCAAGTCGAAGTCCAAGAAGGCCGTGGAGAGTAGAGCTCAGGTCAAATATCATCACCGAGCAGGGAGTCATTCTTTCCTAGCCGTACCATATAAGGTAATTATCTTACATTATACTTTATTAATACAAATGTTATATGAAATACTAACTTAGTTCATATATGTGTCTAGAAAAAGAAGGAGGGCCAAGTCGTGGGTTTTATCGACCTATTTCAAGAAACTCATTCAAATAATATAATCTCAATACTAATATATGTTTTATTTCTATACAGGAGAAAATGATAGAGATAAAAGAGGGATTCATTGCCACATGACTCCCTTATGACGAGGTAGAGATAATTGAGAAAGTTATTGGGATTAGAACAGACAGCATAAAAGGCCTAGGATGGCTTCCTTATGATGTTTGGGTTAAAGCAAGAGGTAAGAGGTCATCGTCGTCTTCTAGTGCTAGTGAAGCAACTTCATAGCGTGAGACACAACTGCAAGAAGAGGTCGAGATGCTCAAGACCCAGTTGGCTAGTGAGAAAGAGGCAAGGGGAAAATTGGAAAACCTCGTGGCTCAGACTCGCGAGGAATCTTCTCAGACACGAGGCGACATGATAGAGCTTAGAGCAATGATGGAGTCGTTCAAGAAAGCAAAGCCATGACCAACCATTTAGGTAATTATGCAATTAAAACTCATATGAATGTTTTATAAATTTTATGTCACGTGTGGCTATCCTGCAGCAAAGGTAGCCACAAATTAGATTATGCATGTTATGATTTACAGGTTTATAACAGGTATACTTTTTTTTGGGTATGTTCATAATACGTCGTTATGCTGCCCAAATTTCTAAAAGTCACAACTTCTACAATTATAAGTACTTTTAAAGTTATCTAATTCATGTTTCATTTTATATTTTCCAGGTGACTCACTCTTCTGGGAGGTCTTCATTGTTAGATTCAGCTTTTAGGTCTTTCATTGTATTTCGTTAATTACTTTACAAAACATTTGGAACTCTTTTTGTAAGGATATGTTAAAACTTTATTGGATTTCATAACTCCTTGTGTTATATATATCGTTTCATTTTCATTCGTAAAGTGTATATGTGTTTGTGACATTCGTTTTAAAAAATGGGTAGTTCATAATTTCATAACAAATATAATATGCATATTTAAAAAAAAATTAAGCAACAACAAAGATGCGTCGGATAAGGGCATTTTATTCGACGGTTTCAAAAACGTCGGATAAGGAATTTTATTCGACGGTTTCATAAACGTCGGACAAGGGTATTTCATCCGACGATTCAATAAACGTCGGACAACGAACCTTTGTCCAACATTTTTGCATAACCATCTGTTAAACCTTATCCGGCGCACATTAACCGACGGTTTAGCCGACTCCAAAATAACCGTCGGCTCAGGTTTGTCCGACGGTGTTTTTAGTTTAATCGACGGTTAAAACCGTTAGGTAACACCATTTTTCTTGTAGTGTTTCATCATCTTTATAAAGTAGAAAATAAGATATTTTTACCAAATCTCATAGATTTTATTTGACATTTTATATTATAATTAAAATAATAAATTGAATTTTCCAATCCTATAAATAGTTCTCTACATTTTGTTTACAAGAACACTTTCTCTTTGCTTGGATTTACTTTTGTTTGTTCTTTTTGTTTGTTTGTTTTTTTTTTATAATAAGTTATCTTATTTTTGTTGGATTATTTACCTTAACTTTCATCTAATTTTTCTTTCGTTGCAATAATTTTTATAGGGATTTTTTTGCATAATTGTTGCCTTTGACTTGGAGATCTGGAAAAAGAAAATGTGAAGAATGATAAGATTAGGTTAAAGTGCATGAATTCTCCAATTTCAAAAGTTGGGTAACAATTTCCTACTATATATATATAGTTCTCTATATTTTGTTTACAAACACATTTGAAACTTTCTCTTCACTTGAGGTTACCTTTCTTGGTTTCTTTTTGTTTTTTTGTTTTATAATAAAAAATTTAGTTATCTTATTTTTGTTGGATTATTTACCTTAACTTTCATCTAACTTTTCTTTTGTTGCAATAATTTTTGTAGGGATATTTTGTTGTTTAATTGTTGACTTGGAGATTTGGAATTTTTTTTTTGAAGAATGATAAAATTATCATTTGAGGTTAAAGGTAAGTTCATAGATGTATACTAATAAATATATTTAACTTATTTATATTTCTAATTATAATAATGATATAACTCTTATAAATTTTATAATTCAAGAGTAATTGGTCTATTAATAGATAAATTGAAAGAATTAAAGAGCATCGATTTTTAAAAATCAGAGATAAAATTTAATTTTAATGTGATAAATTTTATTGAGTTTTTTTTTAAAATAATAACATTTATTATTTTTTAAGCTCAAAATAAAATATTAACTGTTTATAGTGCAAAAATGTAGTAAACAATTTATATATATATATATATATATATATATACTATTTATTGCACTCAATTGACATATTTTATCAAACATATATGTATAATTTATTATTTAAAAAATTATCACGTGCAACGCCGTGTTAAAATTCTAGTAATACCAAGTGTACATAAATTATTTCAAATAATTATCATTATAAAAAAAAAATCACAAAGTCTAATACAATCATTTTCTTTATATCAATGACTTTTTGAGCTAGTTAATACACAATTATTTTTGAGAAATATAACATATCACCTTACAATATTTTGGTATATAACCCGTTATAAATTAATTTTAGATGAAATCATAAATTTAACTTATAATTTTTTTAGATACTTCCATTTCGAAGCAAAGAGATCATGGAAAGAATGAGAAGTAAGATGATTATTTGTGTTTGGACTACAAAAAATTATTCTGTCCATAATTTCATTTTGTCAAAACAATTTTTTTTATTGTTTTGTTAATCAATTTTTGTTCTTTTCCTACCTACTTTTTATTCTTCACAAAATTATTTTTTACTCCTAACAATTTTTTTTATTGTTTTATTTTCTTCCTAATTATTCTCTACACGTCAAATACAAGTAATAGTGTCAATAAGAGTAGTTTCCTAATGACAATTAATATACTTAATGCTCAAGAGATCATGAGTTCGAATTCACCACCCTCAATCGTTGTAATTAAAAAAAAACACAAGTATAGTAGTCACTTACTTAGAAATTAATTTTTTATTAATTTTTTTAATATTCAAATGATGTCAAATGTTATAGGGTGATGTGCTAAAAAAATGTTATAAGGTAAAATAATATATCCCATTACATTAATTAAAGTACACGCAAATCAGTCTAGACAGTCACGAATTTATATATATATATATACAAAAAAAAGTAATGAATAATCAATCTCCTCTACATTCTTCATTTAATTTCCATTCTCCTCATAATTATCGTCATTTTTCCCCAAACAACCTTTCATGATAATCATTACAGAAGGAATTAGTTATATTGCGTGACTTAGTCCCTTCGAACATTTTAATCAAAATGGCATGAACTTAGTCTCAAAGTGGAAAACCTTATAATACTTTTTTAGGGAAGAATTTCTGTAGTGGATTCTTTAATTTACTTTTGTAGGGTATTCAACGATAATATGACATTTTTTTTTACAAAAAAATAGAGAACCGCACTTTGTTGTCTATATCTTGCTCCAGTGTTTCTCAAAACAAGGTTTCATTTTATTATTTGTTTTTAATTTTTTTTTAGTTATAATAATGGGATGTAAGTCAAATAATGGGTGAAGGATCTCCTATTAAAACGAAGAGTATATTTCACAATATAGACGCAAAAATTAGTTTGATTTTGAAATTTAATTTAATATTGTCTACAACTATAGTCTCATTGGTGCAATTTCACTGGTGATAAATAAAGAATGGGCTTAAGCTAAATAGAATATCTTAAAGATAATTAAGTAATGGGCGGAAAGGAAAAAAATGAATTAGGAATTCACGTGAGTCATGATGAAAAGTGGAATATAAAGCTAACAGAATCTTGCTTAAAATGAAATGAAAAATGCTTTAGATTTTAGAAGCATGCTAAGTTTGAATGCTATGTGATACATATATTATTCTTAATTACAAAGAAAGTAATTTGAATGTGTTTTGAAATATTTTGAAATAAGGGTAATCACGTCCGTCGTCTCTAGGCAAGATACTGAAAATATCGAAGGAATGATGTTACAAAGTGACGAGTTCAAGACTTTAAAGGGAGTATACTCTCAAAATTCAAATTTTCAACCACTACACCAACAATTAAAATAGAAGAATGTGTACAACACAAAAATGAAAGAAAGGATTGATGCGAATTAAGAATTGAAAAGAATCATTCGTTTTTCATTTTGAGACGTTCAACATCTCTTCATTGGATGGGTATTCACGGAGACCGCTCTATTTATTTATTTATTTTGAAATCCAATACCACTCTAATTGGCAAATATTCTTCCACTCTTAAATTGAGCAATCACTTTTTTTTTCTAAATTTTTATAAGAATTGAATAAGAGAATTCTATCTAAAGAGTTAGTAGTCTAGTAATTTTATTGTTTGGTGAAAATTTAGTTCAACACCATAGTTACAAGTTTGATCTATAAAATAGGTATTTATAATCACGATTAAAAATGGTAAAAATTATTTTTTAGGTTCTATCAAATCATACAACTAATTTTTTTTTTTTTTTTTAAATTTATAGTGGCTGAATTCTATATCATTCCAACTCTAGAATTTAAACTTATATTTCTCCCCTATATAACTTTAAAATAGCGTTTCTCAAATAAAAAAAAAAAAAAAACTTTAAAATAACGTGACTGTCTTGAAGAGCGCCCCGCCCAAAATTTATTGGAATTTATTATATAAATTAAAGAGTATGGCCGAGGTACGAAAGTAGTTGTTTGGGTGGTGTCCAAAGCGAGCATACTAGTCAATAAAGTCAGTCCTATCCATTTTCTTTTCTTTTTTTTTTCAGAAAAGAATTTGGTCCCCTTTCAAATTTTTTTTTTTAGAAGAGCCACTTTTCACTTTGAGCAATATTTTGGTAGGGTGGGTTACCCACCCCTTAAAATCATATTTTTGCTTTTTTATATTTTTCTTTTTATTTTAATATATTCTTCTCTTTTCATTAAAATCAATTTTTTTTAAAAAAAAAATAAAAATATGTAACTTTAAAGTGAATACATTTCTAAAATACTTATTTATTCTTAGCTAAACATTGTTCTTTCACTTTTTACTCTTCATAATGTTACAATTTTTTAATAAAAAATTGTTTACGATATATATTTTTATTATTATTTAATTATTGAGTAAGTAAAAATACTAATAAATATCTAGATTTTTCATGCTATATAGAGTATATCTATATTTTTTTTTAATTTTAAATTTTTGTCTAATTTTAAATTAGGGAGAAGTGAGATAAATTTATATTTCAACACTGCCCCTATCTTATATTTTTTTAATATTAAAAAAAGTGAAAACTTGCTCTTAGCAACCTTTCCTCTCGTTTTAAGAAACAAAAAAGATAAAAAAAGGAAAAAACCTAAGTTGACAACCTTCCTCTTAATTTGAGGGATATCTAACTACCAACATTTTATTTTTTATTTCTTTTTTAAAATTATGCTGGCTTTATATCCCTAATATCTACTCCCATCAATCAAATAAACTATACATATACATATGTATATACATATACATTATTGAGCAATATATCGATCTCACTCCCACTTGGCCACTCCCATTGGAGATTATGATTTTGTTGTTTGCAAATTGAGGATACAATTAAGCACTCAATATATTTCATGAATCTTGTGAGATCTCACTTGAGTTTGTATTCATAAGTTTTTGTTTGATTTTCATCGATATCTCTGTCAAAGAAAGCGACGTTGACTACAATTTCTTTTAACGGGGTTTGCAACGACACGAACGTATATTCAAATTACATAAAAATGTGTGTTAACATAGTCCACGACAATATCCCAACTTATATCCATGCATGTCTCGAAATGGACGGAAGTCCAAGAGTGTCTACCTTTCTCTTTACGAATATGGGGCCGACAAAGTGAATATGGTATACCGATAAAGAAGATAGAGACGTGAAGTATATGTACACCAATTGATGCGTTCTGGCTGAAGTATGTTAAGGCACATATGGATATATATCCAGGAATAGATACAAAACCAAAGAACAATACATGCAAATAAATCTACATAGTACAACACTAAGAAATTACGCTATACGTGCATTCTAGTTGATTGTACAAGCATATTAGTTATTTTGCTCATTCATCGTTAGTATGCAAGAGAATGTTTGCAGGTGAATTCACTTTATATATTTTTAGTTTGTTACTCATATAAAATTATTCATTCATGTAGACTTAGAATGTGTATGGTTATCCGAATGCTTTTCAATTTAAATATTAAGATTTTTTTCCAGGTTATTAGAGAATTTTTTTTATCAAATAAACAAAAATTAAGTAGAAGGGTTTGGTTGTCCATTCCATATTTATATATTAATAATTATTTTCTAGATTTTAAAAAAGACATTTATTTAAAATCTAAGATATTGTCGATATTTCCTTTGTATTTATTCTAAATTAGACATTTTCCTAATTGTTCCCTTAAAATTTTGTGCTTTTAAATTCGAGACACTATTGACCCATCTCATATCGTAATACTTGGATATATCATAATATAAAATTGAAGACCACTTAAAAATTAATGCTTAATCATTTCGAACCCAATATTCTAAAAGGAACACACGCTCAAAATCTAGACACTCAATTAGTATGCATGCGCCACCCCCTAGGGCACAAATTGTTCACAAAATTACATTACAACAAACCAAAAGATCTATCTGATTTTATCTATCCATATGTATACCTTTTTTTTTTTTTTTAATTATATATAAGTGTATATATATTTTAAATTATACTTCATTTGTTTGATTGTTTTCTTAATTCCTTTTTGTTATTTATTTATTTTAAAAATCACACTTCGGAGTTTAAGGCTATTCTTACCTTTCTCCATAACTTCCCCACTAAGTAACCAAAATAAAATAAAGTAAATATCATTAAATTACTGGTATCCTATGAGTATCATTTCAACTCAAATTTTAATTTTCTATATATTTTTAAAGGCTTTAGTTTGGTCTTTGAATGTATCAATTAGATTTCATTTAGATTGGTATTGAAGACATTGAAAGTAATTACAAAGAATCTGGATTTTTTTTTTTTATGTTAAGTAAAGTTGATTGTACAAGATCTATTGTCTACTAGCTTTGTTGACTCTCGTAAATGTATCTCTTCTTCACTATTTTATTTGAAAGAAGAGTTTTAAATGCCTAGAATTTGTTTTTTCACACAATCCGGTTCTTTTTCTATTTTTATTTTTATTTTTTCAAATGGTATGTGATTGAATCTGAATTCAACTATTAAAAAAAATAAATAGATATTACTATTTTCTTAAATAAAAAATTAAAATAGAATATTTTAAAATTGAAAGACTAAAACAAAATAAATTTTAAAAATATATAAATGGAAAGAATTCAAAATTTTAAACATTTTTTTTTTGTAATTCAACCCTATTATTTAGAGTAGAGATTCAAATTTACAATTTCTTTGTTAGTTATCAGATCAAATGGTGTTAAGAACTAGAAACTATGAAATATAAATTTGATAGAAAATCTGTCTCCATGGCTAATTCATAATAATGCAATGGTCATTACCAATCAATATAACTTACTCTTTTAGAGTTAGAAATGATTTTTATAAATGCTAATTTACTTCATATTGTAACAATTTTTTTTAAAATCATAGTTGTGAGAAATGATTTATAAGTTACAGTAATTCCAAGTTAAGATTAAATATATCAATGTAACCTTATATGGTAGGGTATTCATTGTGACGAAACAATTCATAGGGCAGAAATTACACCATTTTAAGAGAGAAAAAATAGGTAGAAAATTTGACTTTTCCTCACATAAGTAGTTGAATCCATACCTTCAATTTTTTTTTTAATCGTTAAAAAAATAAATTTCCTTTTGAAATTTTTGACCAAATGTCATCTACCCCCACTTTTTCCTTTCATTAATCAATAATGTACAAGTTATAACACTGAATTTTAATGTAGTTTGATCAAATGTGATCTAATCCATTAATTTATTTCATTAGTTAATGATGTATTGGTTCGATAGAACAGATTTCCGCCATGACTATTATATCTTCTCCTGAGAGTATCGACATGATATGATATTGTCCACCCAAATCTTTGCATTGATATGTTATTGTCCCCTTTGAACATACACTCTCATACTTTTGTTTTTGGTTTCACTAAAAAAATTTCATACCACTAGAAATTGTTGTCATTTTCCCCTAATCTAATCAACGTGGAATACTTTGTTTGCATCCTAACATTTATTAACTCACTAATTACTATGCAATTGTTTCGGATTTAAAAAAAATAAGGTAAAGAGGTAAAAATAGGGATCGATTTACAGGAATATTTCCTCTAAAATCAGTAGCTACGATTTCCACAGATGTTAATGATTGATCTCTTGAAAAGAGACTCTTCTTGGTATGCTATTTTATTTTTTATTTTTAATCTTTCAAATTATTCTTGTCCAGTTTCAAATATGTGGGGTTTAATTGGATGCAAAGAGAAGAAGGGAGAGGATCGAAAATGGAATATGCTCATACTTGGGTGTATTTTTTAATTTTGCCAATGAGTCCTCAATCTTCTTTAGAATTATTTCCATGAATCAGTTCGATTGATTGATTTTGGATTGGCCCATAAAATGGGGACAATGTCGTGTAAATAAATATATACATATTATTGAAAATAAAACTACTCGACCATCGCTTTCAGAAAACATGAACGCTAGGCAAGGGGGCCGGCTGCTCAACTTTTAAAAGTTCAAATATATATTATAAAAAAGACCTATCCGTTTACCGACTACTCTATAAAACTTTTTCTTTTGAACTCAAATAAATATACAATTACGTTTTTTTTTTAATTTTAATTTTTATAATTAAAGTCATTTCCCATCTTTATCCGGCCGGCCATATGTTGCCACGTCAGAAATAATAAAAATTTCCATTATTTACTTTTTTTTAAAAATCCATTATTTACTTTTGTAACACTGAAGTCATTTCCAAAAATATTTATAATAATATTTAGATTGATAGTTTAACAATATCATTATTTTTCATTTTGATATTTATAATGAGAATTTATCCTCTATAGAATATTTTTGGCTTTTTATTATAATTATAGCACATTTTTAAAAATAATTTCATCCATATCATATTTTTTAAAATAATTTCATCCATAGCACATTTTGCCCAAAATTGTTATTCTAACATCATAAGACTTCTATCAGTTAAACTGATAGACTTTAGACTTTAATCAGTTCAATTGATAGATTTCTATTGCTTCAACTAATAGACTTCTATTAGTTCAACCGATAGACTTTAAACTTCTATCAGTTCAACTAATAGATTTCAATCGATTTTGAGTGATTGAACAATGCAAATTGATAGACTTCAATTATTTTTGTGTCACAAATGAATAAGTCTGGGAATTGTGTTATGCATGAAATTATTTTGTTTTTTTTAATATACATGCAAAGTCCCCTTATAATAATACTTTAGGAATTTATCCATATTTTTTGCTCTTCATTACAATTGCAGCCCATTTTTTAAAATAATTTCATTTATAGTACATTTTGCCCAAAATTTCTATTTAGACTCCTATTAATTCAACTGATAGATTTTAGATTTCCATCCGTTCAACTGACAGATTTTAGATTTATATCGGTTCAACTGATAGACTTTAGACTTCTATCAGTTCAATTGATAGACTTCTATCAGTCAACTAATAGGCTTCTATTAGTTCGACTGATAGACTTTAGACTTCTATCAATTCAACTGATAGACTTCAATCGGCAAATTGATAGACTTTAATCACTTTTGTGCCACAAATGAATAAGTTAGAAAATTGTGCTATACATGGAATTATTTTATTTTTTTTAATATACATGCAAAAACCTTATTTATTATACGAGTTAGTTTAGGTGCACTTGGACTAATGTTATGAAATATATTACAAGATATTTAATATTTAGATGTAAAATTTTTTTGTAAGAAATTAATTTTTAAATTGGTAGCAACTATAAACTGAATTCAATGTAACTCAATAATTCACAAATCAATCATAAATTGAGATCTCTTATATTATCATTCAAGTTAGAAAACAAAAACAAAAATTTATGAAATAAAAAGTGACAAGTTGGCATTATGTTTTTTTTTTGGTTTAGTACAATAAATGCGGCTCATTTTGACAAATTGACATCCTAAAGAAATTGAAATGCTAATTCGATAGTAATATTTAAAAAACGATTTTCTAAACTCAAACAAAAAAAAACGACTAGATAGTACCCAAAAAAAAAACAAAAAACAAATAGATAAGCGGCAATATTTTTTTTATCTATAAAAGAAAAAAATAAAAATAAAGAAAAAGCAAACTAGATACGTGACTGCATTATAGAAAAACTAATTAATGAATGAATCTCGTGGATATGGTTTATATTTAGTACAAAATATTATTTTGGTTCATCTTCTTCCCTATATTTTAAAAATTTTAATTTATTACTCAACTTTCCATTCATAAAACTAAAAATAGTCTAAAACTAAAACTAAAAATAGTCTTCCTGTGAAGTTTTATGACATTGTAAGGGTTACATCTAAAAAAACATTGCCTTTTTTATTTCCATTTTTATCGAAATAAGTATACATTTGATTTTAATAAATTATAATACCATATTAGATAGAAGTTTCATCATACAATTAATTTTTCTTTTTCTGAAAAATTAAAATCAATTGTTAAATACTAACTAGTCTTCTCCTGTTTGTCTCAAAAAAAAAAAAAAAAAAAAAAAAAACTAGTCGTCTCCCGTTAAATTATGTTCAAATTGTTCATGAAAACTAATTTGATATTTTATTGAAATATATAAATTAAAATTGGACATTTGAAAAAAATCATATATGCCATTGAAAAAAACAGTATTTTAACCTTATATAATATATTTAGTTTTGACAAAGAATCATCATATCCTAGATTCGCGTTTGATTTGATAAAATGACTTTTTTAAAATTCTTTTTCAAACACTGATATTTTCTGTTAACACAAGCAAGCAGTGCTTACTGTGAACTAATAGATAAGATACAAACTTCACATATCAATCATTAATCCAGTAGCCAAAACAAAAACACTTTAATTAGCATAATAACTTTTCATATACACCCCAGTTTTGTTAATCTCGGCATATCAAGAACAAGACAACAAAGCTGAAACTTTATTCTTAAACGTAGTATATCAAAAGTACGAGGTAGGGTTTTTAGACAAAGTGTTTACATAACATCATGGGCACTGGCTGCGTTGACTCTCCTACAGATACCAGGGGGAGCCTTCAAATTCCCCATTTTGATCATTGATTTGATAAATTGTGCAAAGAAGGCAGCCTCGTTGGCGGCGAAATTAATGGTGTCAGCCCTGGGTGTGGAGAAGAGCTCTTGGTCACTTTGGAGAAGCCCCTTTAGGCTGACAAGATTGTCGAACTTGGTCGGTGTTGTCGGGTCGAAATTCACTCGTGTCGAAGCTGCTCCCTGTAAGTTGCGTTGAGGGTTGGGTCGGTGTCGAAACGTCCGGTGAAGAACAAGCATCTGGCTTTACCGAACGTGTGTGCTCCGGATAGAGCTACGAGATCTGTAGAGTCAAAGCCAAGAGCCCCGAATTTGGCTTTTAGTCCAACCAGAGTTTCTGAGGGACCAGGGAGATTTGAAGTTCCTGTTCTATTGGCGATTTGACTGTCTTTTCTTCCTAATGGAACTACCCAAGTTGGCCCTCCAGACTACAACGTTAATAAATGAAACAAATTCAGGAATATGTACCAATAAAGTAAAAAAAAACCAATTATATATTTAAATTTGTAATTAGTTACCAAGAAAACAGATATTTGAGATGAAATAGCTAAGATGTCAGCACATGACACCACGCCTGGACAAAATCTTTCAACTTCTGTTTTGATGTTGTCCACTATGTCCAACCCCTGGATCCCATTATTTGGAGGTCCGTTTAAGTCGCTGTCGACTCCTGGTGCAGGCTCGAGCAACACCGAGCCGTCACACCCCTGAACATAGCAACCAAATTGTTAATTGATATAATCAAATTTACTACAACCCATTATCTTAACTTTAGTTTGATTGAGGCATAGAGAGACTGTTTTAAAATAAAGTTACATTAACAAAACAGTCATGAAAATGAAGGCGAATGAGCTTAGCAGCTGCTCGGGGGTAAATTGTCAAATGGGGTTCTTTTTTAAAAGTTTTTATCAAAATGGGTCGGTTATAAACAAAATTTAAAAAGGGGTTGTGGCGTCTCTTTGAGAGACGCCACATGGGTTAGTTTCATTTGACGAATTCAATGGCCACACACGTGTTAGTTTGGTCAACATAACACAAATCTCGCTCCAACTTTTTAGATTTCTTCTTTTTTTTTTCAACATTTTTTAAAAAAATTTTGTTTACAGATATATCAATTCTTTTCAGATAATTTTTTTATATCTACTTTTCTGTCCTTTTATTTTTTTGAAAATTTTCTTTTCTTTTCTTTAGATTAATACCACTTTACTTTCCTGTTTATTTCGAATTTTTTATTTTATACACTCAATAATTTAAGTTACATGGTAAGGTATATAAAGAAAAAAAAGTTAAGATATTAACTTTTTTTACAATTAATGCTAATTAATTTTTTTTATAATGTTATAATTTAATTAGGATTTTAAGAATGTATATTAATTTTTGAGTACTGGCGCATAATGGATATTAATTTATGATCATTGTGAGGGTTGCAAAAAATAATTGATTATGTTCAAAGTAGTTGTTAGGATTATAATGAATGTCGATAAAATGTATGTCCATTTGTTATTTATGATTATTCCAAAGGTTATTAGGGTTTGACATATATTCTGACTTTTTTTTTGAAATCTAACATGCATGATTTAAATGATTATTGTTAGGGTAATTGTTAGGATTTTAATGAATATTGATAAAATGATTTAATTTATATGTGTTAATAATTTTTTTTTAATTATTTATGATAATATATATTTTTTCAATATCCTACCAACCTCTAACTCTTCTTTTAAATTGTATAAAAAAAAACTTATTCTTTTAAATCCTAACAATCTTTACTTAAATAATTAAAAAACATGCAAACTTATTTGAAGTCTTAAATAAAATAATTAGAAAGAAAAAAACTATAATTTTTCATGGTAAAAAAAACAATTCTACAAATGTAAAATTTTTATTAAAAAATGAATTCATTCATTAAATTAATAGATTTCAATAGAATAAAACTTAAAATTGATAGTTTTTAATCAAAATAAATTTGTATTATTTTATTATAAATTAAATATTTATAAAATATTGTTATAATTAAATTCGGAAGACAAATGTTTTTAAATAAGTTATGATTTAAAAAAAAAAAGTAATGTGATATAAAACTATAAAGAAAGCAAAAAAAAAAAAAAAAACAGAAAACTAAATATAAAAAAGTAAGCAAAAAAAGGGGAAAAAATAGACACCCATAAAAATCAATTGATATAAATCTTGTAAATAAAGAAGAAAAAAAATTGGAACCGCTTGAGATTTTACTAACATGGACGAATCCAGGTGTGCCACGTGTATTCATGGGCCAAAAAGGGGCTAATTATAAGAATGGGTCTTTTAAAAAAATTTACTATCAAAATGGGTCCTTTCTTAAACATGTTGTCAAAATGGGTCTAATTTTTTGTCTTTATATTGTGGTGACTTTAGTATAGACACCACCACCTTGAAATTTTCAAAAACAATAACTGTGTTAAAAGAAAGTTTATGGTGATGACTATTGAAGAGTCATCTTCTTCTTAATTTTTGGTGATGACTATCGAAGAGTCGTCTTCTTCTTAATTTTTGGTGATGACTATATTAAAGTCATCTTCTTCCTTAAAAAAAATAAAACATAACATTTGTAAAAAAGAAATTATTTCTTTCTTCCTATCTCTACTAAAAGATTATACTACTACTCATTGATTTATTAAATAATATTTTAAAAAACTCACTTAAAAACTCTAAAAATATCTTAAACGGGTGTATTTTAAAATAATATTTTGAAATTTTAAAACTAAAAGTTAAACAATAGAATTAAAAAATATATTTAAATAAGTTTTTATTTCAACTTTTAAAAATATTTTTTTACTTATATTTTAAAAGCCTAATTTTGAAATATAATATTCTAAATATATATTTTTTCAAATATTATTTTAAATAATCATATACTAAATCATAAAAAAATATTTTTAAAATATAATTATTTAAATATGTGTAAGTATATATTTTTAGTTGTAATGCATTTTCATTAATAACATAATGTTTGGTAAAATAAGAGTTAATTCCTAAAAAAGAATTAAAAAAAATTCAAAATTAGGCTCATAATATATGAAAAAATATAGTTTTAAAAGTTGAAAAAAAAAACTTTAATCTTTTTTTTGTAATTGTTTTTAAAATTTGAAAATATTATTTTAAAATACATCCGATTAAATTATTTTTAAAGTTTTCATGTGAGTGTTCTAAATATTTTTTAATAAATCAATTAATCTTTTGGTGGAGTGACTCTCAAATGAGCTTTTAAGTTAAGGAAGAAATAAATAATTTTTTGGTTAAAATATCATTTTGGTCTTTCAACTATCATTTCTATTCCATTTTAGTCCATAGACTTTTAAAAGTTCAATTTTGATCCCTCAACGTTATAAAAAGTTCAAAAATAGTTCTTACGTAAAGAAAAGTTAACCATAGTTAAAAATTTATGAGTTGGCCATGAAAGTTTATGGACTAAAATGGAATAGTTAAGGGACCAAAATGGTATTTTAACCTAATTTATTTTACTAATGTTATGTTCTATTTTTTTACAAAAAAAAGAAGATGACTTTACTTTAGTCATCACCAAAAATCAAGAAGAAGATGACTCTTCTATAGTCATCACTACAAACTTTCTTTTAACACCGTTACTTTTTTCGAAAATTTTAAAGTGATGATGTCTATACTAAAATCATCACCACATAAAGACAACAAATTAGACCCATTTTGACAATACATTTGAAAAAAAACCCATTTTAATAGTAAGTTTTTAAAAAGAACCCATTTTCACAATTAACCCGCCAAAAAGTAGTGTGTGGCGTCTGTTGAAGAGAGGCCAAAACCCCTTTTTACAAATGGTTTAAAATCCGACCCATTTTGATAATAACTTTAAAAAAAAGAACCCCATTTGACAATTTACCCGCTGCTCGGTCATCGGTTCGTAGAGCTTGTGAGACGACGTCGAGAACAATCCCAGGTAGGGGAGGGCATGTAAAGGCGAAGAAGAAAGGGTCACGAAGCTGGGCGTGGGAGGTCCACAGCATCATAGCCACCACCACAGCAAAGGCTGTAGTTTTAGGGAAAGCCATTGTTTGAGATCAACCAAAATGAGTTTTTATTTTGGTTTTGGGATGAGAAGATGTGGAAAGAGGTTCTTTTTATACACATATATCCATGACCTTCTTACAGCAAATTGCGATTAAAAATTCACCAATTACACCTCTTTATGTTTGAAAATTTGAAAGTAAAGGGTTCGGTTTGGTATTGAGCGGCTGCATTTATCTTTTGATTAAATTAATTATTCATGATTGCTCACCTTCAATATCCACTGGTTGCATCCATAACTCACTAAACTATAGTGTAAATGTGGCAATCCTATCATCTTTTGAACTAAACACATAAGCATACGTGATTTTTGTTTTTATTATTTTTTTTTCGAAATAAAAGAGCACTTCATTAAAACCTATCCATACAAACCAATACATTGTTCTCCACAATGGATCCCACAGCAGTGGCCCACTTCATTCAAATCTCATGGAGCCCACAACCTTAAACATAAACTTCAGATCTTCTCTCATAGCCAAATCTTCTAGGAACTTAGTCCTTAAACCTGCTCTTCAACCCAGTCTTGGAGATGTCTCTCCAATCATGAACTATCCACTCAATACCATCTTCTCGATGGATTGAAGGATGCATCTATATTTAACTTCCACACCTTTTGAAAAGAGGTATCCACTTCTCTTCCCTTGCTATCTTCATTTTATATATCTTAAAATTACGACCTTCAAAAGAGAGATAATGATGATTAATGTTATTATTAACTATATTAAGAAGATTTTGAAATTCTTTATCTGCTTTGTTATTAATAATTAAATTCATGAAGTTTCATTAAGCTCCATATTACGATGATCGCCTTAAAATGCTATTCCTTCCCAATCTTCGAACAGATCTTATCCCAGACATCAACCCCCACTTCCCCATAGAAAGAAGCTCAACATTAGAAAAACTAATTAAGAGAAAATATTCTTCAACACTCTAATAGCTACTTTGCGCTATTTTAATATATGAATATTGTCCTCTACTCTTCTAAAAATGTTACATATAATAGGAATAACATTCAAAATGACACACCATGCCCAAATTTTAATCTAAGGTGAACACTCGATTTTGCATAGGCTATTCCAAGTATTAGCTCTTGTTTTAGGACAACAAGAAGAAGCCTCGTTTCTGTTAGCCACTGAAGTAGCTACATGATAAACACTCTTAGTTGAGAACTTCTCTTTCTGACAATGATTCCAAATGATCTCGTCTACTCCACCTTACATGCTCAAGAGGGTAGAGAGGATCACTCTACTGTCCTCGAAGCAAAGATATCTCTAACTAGCTTTTCTTTCTATCTGGCCACATCCTCAATCAAATCCACTCCATAAATTTGTAATCATTTTGACATTCAATTACAAAAAACCATTTTACTACTAAATCCTATATTTAAGACTCACTAACTACATTTAAGAGCCCATTAACTTCCAAATCAAAAACTTCCACTAACAATAATCAAACCACACAATAAAATATAACATTAAAGTTTATTGAACATGCAGCGCACACACCACACCGGTATACATGCGTTTTATAAAATTGATATAAGAATTTCAAAAAAGATAGGACTAAGTATTTGTAAAAGAAAAAAAAAAGATGAACTAAGTACAAAAGAATCGTGCTTCTAATAATAATAACCCTTCGGGATGAGTTTTTTCATCCTCAAAATTATTATAAAATTTTATTCAAGTAGCCGATGTTGACAAGGCTAGAAAAGTTAGAAACACTTATCTTCTTTTAAAAACAATAAATAAAAGGACAAATATCTCAAGTCCCTTGGAAATTATAATTATTTGTTTATTTACCATTTATTAATTTAATTCTATCCATATTTTTATGCTCCATGATGTCAGTAACTTCCACTTATTTTGTAACCATTTGTAACCACCCGTTTTATTCATTTTATCATTTTTTTTAAATGGTTAAAACAACATACATAAAATTATACATAAAAAATTTACAAAGAGAATTCTATAGAATTCTACATTTTTTTCTCAATTTTTGATCCATATGCTTACTTTTCCCTTAAGAAAATCACGCCATTTGAGTAAAAAGAATGAGAGTGTAGAAAAATCAAGAACTTCACTTAACAACCCGACCCATCGCTAGCCAAGATATTGTCTGCTTTGGGCCACTGACCTCACGGATTTATTTCTCCCCCTATGGGAAAAACACGTCTTGCTAGGGGAAGGTGTCCACAGCTTTTATAAGGAATGCTTCGTTCCCCTTCCCAACCAATGTGAAATTTCCCTATGGGTTTCCAATAGTGTAAGAACTCGACTTCTAAAACCATCCTACACCCGTTTCCTACTTATCATGCATGAATTAAATACAATTATAAGAGGAAACTGAAAACCAAATTCCTTTTATTTCAAATGATTAAAAGTTAAAAAAATAGAAATAACCAAAAACAAGTTCGAGCCTCTGGCCAGAGATTATTAATAACCAACATAAAAGAATTCAAGTAAAGAATGCTCCCTAACTAGCATGCTAAATCAAAAGAATTAAGAATAAATATAAATTGAACATAACATCGGCCTCCCATGATCATCCAGCTCCTCCCCTAGCCATCCTAGTGCTGTCCCAAGTTACTTGGTGGAAAACCACAAAAATAAGGATAAGTACAAAGGTAGTATAGGAAATAATAGATGCAAAAAATGGAATTTCAGGAAACAATTTCCTAACATCTATCACAGAATTGCATGCATAATAATTATATGAATTAAATAGGGAGTAAAGAATTACAACCTTTGATGTGTGATTCCCAAGCAAGAACGCTGCTGCCAGGAAATGTTAGGGCTCCAACTGCAACCCCTCAAATTAGTCCACCAGCAATGGAACGATCCCACGTATGCTAGTACGGAACATAGAGAATTGTTTTTCTCTCTTTCTTTTATTGGGATGTGGAGGCACAATAAGAAAAATGGGTTAGAGTTTTTCTGTCTGATGGAAAAATCAATCTGTCGTATCTTTCACATTTCTCTTGACCCCATATATATTTAGGATTAGGTCATCAAAGAAAACCAAAACCCACGTACTCTTAATTTGCCATCCAATATAAAACCTTTTGGGCTTTATATTTAGTTCAACCCATTGATTTATGTGTGACCTCTTAGGAATTAGATATTTTAGTTGTTAGTCCAATCTAATTAGTCTAACTATAATAATTATTCTCTAGTAAGTAATTATTAATTACTAAAATATACTAATTATTATCTCCATAATAATTCCTATTTATATTTAGTAATTTATGGGATTTGTCTTAGGACACGTTTCCTTTAGATACTCAGTAAGAATCCCCAACTGGGGTACAGTATGCAAACAACACATCATCTAGCACCTTAACAAACATGCAATACAGTCAACCAACAGATCTCAGGATGATTTATCAACATAAATTCCAAACCTTGAGAGTCTCTAACTCTTGGCTAGTTATCAACTCGCTATGCTGATTGGGGACACCTGGGAGAGTTCGAGATGTCTGGCTCTAGATTGAACGGAAAGGCGACTAGCGACACTAGCCCGAGGGAGTCGTGCTCTCGGCATCTAATGCATGTGCGCACACACCGCATGCTGCTACAAATCAGGGTAACTGTAGGCCTACACAAACTACACTGGTCCAGGTGCACATGCCTAATTATATGGAATGGTGTCCATTGATCCACAGCTAGTGGGAAGCCCTCGGCACCCAACTGTGGCAGCCTGTTCACACCTATGCCTGAAGCTATGGATCGCCTCAAGGTAGGATTACATCAAGGAAAGGATCCCACTCTAGTAGATCACAAACTAGGCTTTACTGGGGGGGTGTTCTACACCACAACCCAACTGTCGGGGGCAGGAATCGATCCTCACCGATCCCGACCTGTGGGGACAACATACGTCTTGTCCACTCTCAACCTCTAGATGGTGACAAGACATGCTAGGAGTTCAACAAGCTTGATTCCTAACAAATCACCAACATGCTCAGTAACAAAGACAAACAGCCCTAGCATGATACTAATAACATAATACATGGATTCAAACACATCCCAACAGTACAGTCAGATCACCACATCAATCATATCCACTAATACATGCTTATAGTACAGTAAAACAAGCAGAGAAAGAAAACTATCAATGAGTATTTACGCAGGGTCCACACAACCCACGACAAAAGATCCTTACATGAAATCAATACAAAACAATAAAGCCAAGGCTTCTAGAGCTAGAGATAACCAACCACGAACAGATTCTTAACCTAAACAAATAATTCTAATTTAATTAATATTAATTATTAACTAACATGCTGACTATAGGAATTTAGGGAATTCAGAAATTACTCAAGTCCCGAACGACAGAAATCAACGTCGGTAGAAATGGGCAGAAATCGATTTCGGCAGAAAGAGGGTAGAAATCGATTTCGGTAGAAAATGGGCAGAAATCGACTTTAGCAGCAAATTGGAAGAAATCGATTTCGGCTGAAAATTGTCAGAAATCAATTTCGACATAAAATGGTCAGAAATCTATTCGACAGAAATGTGCAAAAATTGAGAAGGACGATGAAGGGAAAGGGTTCTGGAGTTCTCTCTGGCTTTTCTTCTGAACGAATCGATGAAAAGAGAGTCGAATGAAACCAATCGATCGATCGATTAGAACCCAAACCTGGACACGTGGCACTTCCTCCCAATATGTACAAGTAGCCTCAAAGTCTTGAAATAAAAAATACAACCTATAACTTATTAAAACATTAAACTGGCCCTAAGGGTGAATTTACCAAGATGACCCTTAAGGCTAAAAATGCAATAACGACCCAAATAACCAACCGATATAACTAAAACAAACGTGGAAAATTGTAAAGAAGACTCGAGCCGTTACAGAAGTGTTCATTGCTACTGTGTTCGTGTTGTAGTTTGAGGTGTTCATTATCCCTCATCTCTCAGGTTACCGAAAACAATGGCTAGAGGTACAATTTATTTAATTTTAGCCTTCGATGTAGGTGATTTATTTTAATCACAATTAGATTTATGTGTTATAAATTTTTAACACCCCTCCCTTATTTTTGAAAAAAAGGAAAATTTCATTAACCAAAATCGAACAATATATAACCTATCCTCCCTAATAAAGAAAACCCACTAGTGGGAAGGTAACCATCCAAAGAGAAAATCAATAAAAAGGATAATCAAGATCAGTATATTAAACCAGATAGAATTTTAGACATTAACAAACAAGGAACACAAATATGTTAAAGAAGGAAAATAATCTTCAACACCACATTTGTTGACTTTTTAAATACTTTGGGGATAGTCTTTGGAGCATAAAGGCTAATGGTGGTTTGTGACCCTGCCAAAGTAAAAAAAAAAAGAAGAAAAATCAACATCGATCATGAAACGAACCTACCCTTATCCTGAAATGAACTAATAAAAAAAAATGAAATCCTTTATCCATCAGTTCCATCAAAATATGTACCAACAAAATACCGTTCACCATAACAAAAAAGAAAATTATAACACCAAACTACCACCAACAAAATACCTTTTACCCTAACAAAAAAGAAAAGCAGAACACAAACTACGATTATCCTTCATTAAAATGAAAAAATTAATAAAAAATAGAAGAAATCAAAACGACTAGTAGATTGAGCAAGAATAACAAACAGAACGGGGTCCAAAAGAAGAAAACCCGAGTCACAATCGGGTTTTCTAAGAATTGAATTGAAAATCGCCTGATTTAAGAGAAACTGGGGGTTTTATTGTAAGGGACCGACCCGAATGGGGCACTAAATGGGCCCTTACCCCTATGCACGTATTCAAAGTAAAGGACATTTAAACAGACATGATTTCGGATTCCAATTAAAACAAAACATTCAAAATAACCCCTTTAAAAACTAAACAATTTCCCTAGAACCTGTCCCTGTTTCCAAGCACCTGTTCCAAGATAAATACATTTCCAAAGTTTACTCTGATCAGAGATTTACTAAAACCATTCAAAACTTGTTCAGATACAAAATGCTGGAATCCACAAACATTTATAAAACATCCTAGGGCTCCGTGCCCAGCTACATGCATTCAGGGGAAACAAAACATAAAGAGTCATAATACAAAAATCAGAGTTGGAAGACTGGGCCCCATGATCACCGCTCCTCCTTCAGCCATCCTGTCTCGCAGCACTTGGTTACACTGTGGAAAAACCACGAGTAAGGGTGAGTAATGAATTACTCAAGAAGAATCTAACCGGGTACAATACGATATACATGGTCATCTCGATGAGCGTATGCAAGGTATGAATATAAACACAGAATAGAGCACATAGCTTAGCCCACACTTGGGCCTCAGATGCCAATTTAAGGTCTTAGTCCGGAATAATATCACCACACAGTCCAATACATAAGTCGCCCTATACGAGAAACAAGTCCCGGCCTCACTGCTCATCTGTCGGCGAAAAGGTACACTGGCTCAAGATCCCGATGAGCTCTCCGGTCGTGCCAGTAATGAGCGTAAACATGCACCGCGTGCTCTGCGCAGACCATGGGGGTGCCGGTCTAGAAGCAAGCTGCCGATGTCCGGTCCACCACGCCTAACTAAATCTTTGGATCGGTGTCACCGACATAGGGGTGAGACTGAACACGTAAACTATGTCGGCTGAACCACCGCACCGAGGCTAAGGAAGCGGGTCGTGGTAGGCTTACACCAGAAGCCGCCCTTACCTTAACAGTGGCAATCGGGGGCTCTACGGCCGAACACGATGAGGGCGTGCCGATCGCCGGGGGCGAGGCAATGCCAAGTCATCATCCCGACGGTTGGGGCATTTAACGATCTGCCACCTCACCCAAGATTGCGGGGCCTACCGCTTGGGTTAGCTAATCCTCACGGGGTCCAGGGACGGAATGACTTGCTCGGCGTCCCCGCCATGGATGCAAAGTACTTTATGCATCGGGCCCGGATGATGCTATCTACCCGCAACTCTAACTCCTTACCTAGCAAACAAAGAAACAATTCCATAAAATCCAATACGTGCTCAATAAGAATACAACGAGCCTAGCATGATACTACGAAGCAAAGAATGAATACGAGCATGCTAGAAAGGAACAACCTAGCATGGATTAACATGAGAATTAAATCGGAAAAATCATGCTAATCGGAATTCGAATTGAGTTCCTAGCTATACATGTCAATAAACACAAACAAGCAATCAATCAAAGAATCACATATAATATCGCAGGTCCACACAACTCCGGTAAGAAATCCTTACCTTGGTCGGGGGACGATTTGACACGAAAACCTAAACGCGAACGGACCCGAACTAGCTACCGAGAACCTATCAATCACAATAAAAATCACACAATAGGCCTAAATATAATAAAATAAGCAAGGCTCGGCTCGGGAGCAACTCACGAGGCGCGATTTAACGCATTTAACGGGCCGATTGCACGAATCAGAACGGCAAAGAATTGGCCGGGCCAGGAGCACGAAAAGAATGGCGCGCTGCCAGGTGCGCGCGGACGGATCTTTGGCGATGCGGGGCGCGAGCTGCGCGCGGACGAACAGGCGACAGAGGATCGAGAAAACGAGCTCGATTCCGCGATTGGGAAGATTCGACGCGGATTTGAAGTCGGACCACTTCCCTACACACCGCACAAAAACCACACGAATCTCCTCACTCCCACCCGGGCGCGAACGAAATCGGAACCAGGGGAAAGAAGATCGGATTTTTGAAGGAAAGGAGGAAGAAGAAGCTTACCTCTTCGCTCGGGGATGGAAAACGACTTGAATTGGAGAAAGGAACTCGGTCGAATCGAGTGTCAGCGAGAGAAATCGCGAGAGGAGCTCGAATCGGTCGAGGAAGAAAGGAGAAGGAAGAAGAAGAAAAATGGGGAGAAGGCGTCGGTGCTCTGTTTTAATCCGAACGCATGCGAAGACAAGCTTATAACGATGCCGGCGCGTTTAGAAGCACAAAGACGCCTAGTGGCTCGATTGGCGGCGCCCCCGCCTAGCACGCGACACGTCTCGCGCTCGAATCTCACTTGACGCGCTATTTAATTCCCATTTATTTTTACTTTTCCCAAGCCCAAATGTCTTCACCAAAATTCCCGATCCCATTCAAATCGACTCATAATTTTTCCGGCAATTAACAAATACAAAACCGCCCCTGTCGGCCACTTAAAATTACCAAAATGCCCTGGGCCTCCCGAAAGACCGGATGAAATTTCCGCCGTTACAATATTCCCCCTTATAAGACTTTCGTCCTCGAAAGTCACTTAAGATTGGAACAACTCGGATATCGCAATCTCATCTCATCCTCCCGCTCCCAAGTGGCTTCCTCTGAACTCTGACTCCTCCACCGAACCTTTACCAACCGGAGTTCACGATTACGCAATGTCTTTGTCTCAAAAGCAAGAATCCTCATTCAGCTGCAAAGGCTCAAAATCAACAATGTGCGACGGGTCCAGACGCGTCTTTGCCTCAACATCGAAACATGAAAAACACATGCATCACTGCCGAAAATGACGGAGGCAAGGCTAATCGATAAGCAACCCTGCCGATCCTCTCCAGAATCTCAAATGGACCATCAAAACGGGGACTCAGCTTTCCACGCTTGCTAAACCTCAAAACACCTCGCATCGGTGCGACCTTTAGGAATACATGCTGACCAACCTCAAACTCCAAATCCCGACGCCGAACATCGGCGTAACTCTTCTGTCTGCTCTGAGCACAACATACGAGCTCTAATCTTCTCAGACGCACCATTGGTCAACTCAACTGACCTTTCGGGACCCAAAACACAGGAGATCGGCAATGCTTACCATACAAAGCCTCGAATGGAGCCATCCGAATCGTCGATCGATAATCGTTGTTATATGCAAACTCCATCGAATCTGTCTCGGTCCCAATCGCCGGAAATCCAACACACAAGCCCTCAACATATCTTCGAGAATCGGTTCACCCTCTCGATCGCCCATCGGTCCGAGGGTGAAAAGTCATCTTTGAAATCGCACTCGCTTGCCTAAACCCTTCTCGAGCGCTCTCGAAACGAGAAGTGAACCTCGAATCACGGTCGATCGATCCTCATAGGCACACCGTGATAACGAATGATCTGCTCCAAAACAATCTGCGCCTTTGTTCCACGGTATAAGTGTCTCTACCGGAATGAAGTGTGCGCTCTTAGTCAATCGATCGACTATCACCCAAATCGAGAGAACTTCCTCGAGTCCTCGGCAAACGAGAAAAAGTCCATGGAGATCTCTTCCCATTTCTACTTTGAGGTACATTCAGTAATTTTGCAACAAAACCGGTGGTCTCTGCTGGGTGCCTTCACTTGGCGACAAGTGAGACATCGAATGACAAACTCCGCAACATCTCTTTTCATACCCATCCACCGAATGTGTCCGCTTAAGATCTCGATACATCTTGGTACCCCGGGGTGCCAAGCAAACGGAGAATCGTAGGCCTCTCGAGAGCAACTCGTGCGCAATCTCGCGACATCCGAACACACAACCGACCTCAGACGTCATTGCACCGCTCGTGAATACACAAAGTCAAAATCTCCATCAAGCACTAACTCACAAATAATCTCTTAAGTGCGGGGTCACTCACCGACTATCAATAATCCATTGTATAATCGATGGTCGGATCATCCAACCGAGCTACTCGCGCAAGAACCTCACCCATCAACATCGCAATCTCACCCGCTCGAACTCTCTCGTAATCTGGCTGGGAACTCAACAACACCGCGGAGTGCGACGTCTTCCTACTCGAGCATCAGCTACAACATTTGCTTTACCCGGATGGTACAAAATCTCGCAGTCATAATCTTTTACCAACTCTAACCATCTCCTCTGCCTCATATTCAGCTCCTTCTGAGTAAACAGATACTTGAGGCTCTGGTGATCCGTAAACATCTGGATCCGCTCACCATACAGGTAATGCCTCCAAATCTTCAGTGCAAACACCACTGCTGCCAACTCCATATCATGAGTCGGATAGTTCTGCTCATATGGCATCACCGACGGAAGCATAAGCAATGACTTTCACGTCTTTGCATCAACACACAACCTAACCCGAACTTGGAAGCATCACTGTAAACCACGAAACCACTGTCCCCTCGGATCGCCAACACTCGTGCTGAAGTCAAATCTGCGCTTGAGCCTGGCAAAGCTCTCACCACACCTACCGTCCCAAACAAACTCGACACCCTTCCTCGTCAGACGAGTGAGGGGCGAGGCTATGGCGGAAAAGTCCTTAACAAACCGACGGTAGTAACCTGCTAAACCTAGAACGAAACGGCTCCTACGAGCAGACAACCGAAGGACAGAGAGCTCCACATACACTCAGTGTCTTGCTCCACTAAAGCAACAATCAAAATCTCACGGGGTAGCAACAGGGGTCCACCACGAACTGAACCTCTAAATACCAACGGCAACTCTCAACTTTCCTGGAAACAGGAAGACAACCAACAGGGCACGAACCATTCGCCCCACGAGCAAACTAACTTCTAGCAACTCCAATCCACACCTTGGTCAACACCAAGCATCAACTTGTCACCATACCGGAACCAATCCGGACTCTACTCCAAACAAATACTAACTTGCTAGGCTACCAAGACTGCCAGCAATTCCCCCGAGGCTACGAACTACACGGCTCTAGCTTGCCAACTGCAACTCACTACTTGGCCTGACTGAGCTCTAGAGAGGCTCTCCACAACCTAGGGTTCTCCGACAACCCTCGACACCCACTGCCAACTAACGGCCTACAACCAACTGCTTGAACAAACAACAACTCCATTTTCTAGCAACACAACCGTGCTGGCCAACTCCAACTCCTTGGAAACCAAGAGGACCCGAAACGCTACCTAATGCGTCATCCTCCTACTCAGACATCAACCACAACATAACTCCTACCCAAGGAAGGATCCGAACAACTTTCTCAGTCGTGACGATCAACAAGAAGATCCGCCAACCAAGCTTAGGTCCACTTAACAAATCTTACCTAAGCAACAACTCGATACCACGAGCATGGTACCCTTACCACCTCGCTAAAGCCTTACCACCTCGCTAAAGCCTTACCACATCCTCCTGAAGTCCAACTTTTCCAAGAACTGAGCACCAGATCCCCAAAGCAAACCCTACATGGATCTGAACTCTCGCCACAGAACAAACCGCACAAAACACACTTGTGTGCACAACTCCCAACCTTCATTTAGCGATCCAAGACTAACAAATGTTTTTCCCAAAAGCCACACTAGCTCTTGGCAGAGATACAACCAATCAACGGAACACCCAAAGTTCCAACTCCACACGATGCTCGAAGCTGTGGCAACCTTGCTCTACCAAAGCATAACCATGTCAAACCAAACTTACTTTATACCAAGCCTCTACCATGCCCATAAGGCATCCAACTCTTCTCACAAGGCATCCTATTCACCTCATAGGCATCCAACTCATGGTCCCTCAACTGGACCCAACTTGCTTCTACGATGCTCAACTCTTCTGAGATTTAGGCACTCGAAGGTAGTTGACCGTACTACCAACCACAAAGATCCCTTGGCCTTAACACTAGCGTGAGATGCACGCGCACTAACACTTACCAACCGCCAACCTGCTTGACTTACGCAACCTTCAGTAACACTGGGAAAAGGCTCCGGCTCCTCTCGAACATCCTTTCGCTTGAAGTCCTTCGATTACCACTGAACTAGCCCTTTTACACGACCTACACAGGTGCAACTACCATAAACAGATCCAAGGCTAAAGGAGTGCGCTAAACTCCGGACGGCATAGAACCATCTGCTATGCCCATGCCAAAATCAGGCCTGAACCAGATTTAGTGCCAAAGCGGCACACCAACCAATGCACCTCAAGTGCCACTACTACCAATCCACATCTTACTACAACGGGGCCAACAAGGTCACAACCTCAAGTGACACGAACTCTGGCTCGGCATACAAGGGCTCAACTCCAACAATCATGCCTAAGGCATCTCATCAAGTTGAAGGCTCACGGCCTACTCTTGCATCTCCACAGGATGCTCAACAAACTCTGGCCGGCTCTCTCAACACGCAGCAGCTAGCCCTACTCTAGGGCTTACCAAAAGAAGAGTGTTCATTTTTACCAAACAATTGAGGAAACCACCAACGGATCCAGTCCGTAGGGAACACTACTTGCTGCACCCTTAACTACAGGGTTCCCGCTTACTGGCTGTAAACAACAACACTTTAAGGAAGCACAAAGATGCCTCATCAACCTTCTCGAGGCTACCAACTTTGCAACCACTCTCTGGGCATCCAAATAATCTAACAAAGCTCAAGTTCAGCACTTGAGCTACACAGGCTAGTCCACACGGGGACCTGCTCCACAAACATCCACATCAGCACAACCACAGCTAATTCCTCTCTTGGAGTGGCATTCCAGGCAAAGCACCTCCACCCTCTCACTAGGGGAAAACCAACAACTGGGCCACAGTTGGCCTTTGGGAGTCCAATCTCTACCTCCCTCTGGAACGATGTCCCAGGGGATCCGAACCTACCTGGATACCACAACAAGCCACAACATACATCACACACTGCGGGAAGTTGGCATGATGGCGCTCTATACCCAAACCAATAACGAGTCAGAACCTGCTCGTCTCCGCTCCACAACACTACACAAGGCATACACTAGATGACAGGTATTGTAAATTCTTAACCCTTTTTTCTTACAACAAAAAACAAACTTAGGCGCACCTGATGACTGTCGGAGTGCTAGTGATCATGGGAAAAATGACCTACAACAACAGGTCAAACTACAGAATTTATGACTCTGAGCTCTGATACCAACTGTAAGGGACCGACCCGAATGGGGCACTAAATGGGCCCTTACCCCTATGCACGTATTCAAAGTAAAGGACATTTAAACAGACATGATTTCGGATTCCAATTAAAACAAAACATTCAAAATAACCCCTTTAAAAACTAAACAATTTCCCTAGAACCTGTCCCTGTTTCCAAGCACCTGTTCCAAGATAAATACATTTCCAAAGTTTACTCTGATCAGAGATTTACTAAAACCATTCAAAACTTGTTCAGATACAAAATGCTGGAATCCACAAACATTTATAAAACATCCTAGGGCTCCGTGCCCAGCTACATGCATTCAGGGGAAACAAAACATAAAGAGTCATAATACAAAAATCAGAGTTGGAAGACTGGGCCCCATGATCACAGCTCCTCCTTCAGCCATCCTGTCTCGCAACTTGGTTACCTGTGGAAAAACCACAGTAAGGGTGAGTAATGAATTACTCGAGTAAGAATCCCCAACCGGGTACAATACGATATACATGGTCATCTCTCGATGAGCGTATGCAAGGTATGAATATAAACACGAATAGAGCACATAGCTTAGCCCACACTTGGGCCTCGGATGCCAATTTAAGGTCTTAGTCCGGAATAATATCACCACACAATCCAATACATAAGTCGCCCTATACGAGAAACAAGTCCCGGCCTCAGCCTGTCTACTGTCGACGAAAGGTACACTGGCTCAAGATCCCGATGAGCTCTCCGGTCGGCGCTGTAATGAGCGTAAACATGCACCGCGTGCTACTGCAGACCATGGGGGGTGCCGGGTCTAGAAGCAAGCTGCCGATGTCCAGTCACCACGCCTAACTAAATCTTTGGATCGGTGTCACTGACATAGGGGTGTGAGACCTGGACACGTAAACTATGTCAGCCTGAACCACCGCACCTGAGGCTAAGGAAACGGGTCGTGGTAGGCTTACACCAGGAAGCCGCCCTTACCTTAACAGGTGGCAATCAGGGGCTACGGCCGAACACGATGAGGACGTGCCGACTGCCGGGGACGAGGCAATGCCAAGTCATCATCCCGACGGTTGGGGCATTTAACAGTCTGCCACCCTCACCCAAGATTGCAGGGCCTACCGCTTGGGTTAGCTAATCCCTCACGGGGTCCAGGGACGGAATGACTTGCTCGACGTCCCTGCCATGGATGCAAAGTACTTTATGCATCAGGCCCGGATGATGCTATCTACCTGCAACTCTAACTCGCCCTAGCAAACGAAGAAACAATTCCATAAAATCCAATACGTGCTCAATAAGAATACAACGAGCCTAGCATGATACTACGAAGCAAGGAACAGATACGAGCATGCTAGAAAGGAACAACCTAGCATGGATTAACATGAGAATTAAATCAGAAAAATCATGCTAATCGGGAATTCAGAATTGAGTTCCTAGCTATACATGTCAATAAACACAAACAAGCAATCAATCAGCAATCACATATAATATCGCAGGGTCCACACAACTCCGGTAAGAAATCCTTACCTTGGTCGGGGACGATTTGACACGAAAACCTAAACGGCGAACGGACCCGAACTAGCTACCGAGAACCTATCAATCACAATAAAAATCACACAATAGGCCTAAATATAATAAAATAAGCAAGGCTCAGCTCGGGAGCAACTCACGAGGCGCGACGAACGCACGAACGGGCCGATTGCACGAACGGGCAAAGCAACTGGGCCGGGCCGAGAGCACTCGGGCGAAAAGAAATGGCGCGCCCTGGTGCGCGCGGACGGATCTTTGGCGATGCGAGGCAGCGCGAGCTGCGCGCGGACGAACAGGGCGAACAGAGGATCGGAGAAAACGAGCTCGATTCCGGGCGATTGGGGAAGATTCGACGCGGGATTTGAAGCTGGACCACTTCCCCTACACCAGCTGCACAAAAACCACACGAATCTCCTCACTCCCACGGCCGGCAGAACGAAATCGGAACCAGGGGGAAAGAAGATCGGATTTTTGAAGGAAAGGAGGAAGAAGAAGCTTACCTACTGCTCGGGGATGGAAAACGACTTCGAATTGGAGAAAGGAACTCGGTCGAATCGAGGTCGGCGAGAGAGAAATCGCGAGAGGGAGCTCGAATCGGTCGAGGAAGAAAGGAGAAGGAAGAAGAAGAAAAATGGGGGAGAAGGCGTCGGCTGCTCTGTTTTAATCCGAACGCACGAAGACAAGCTTATAACGATGCTGGCGCATTTAGAAGCACAAAGACGCCTAGTGGCTCGATTGGCAGCGCCCCCTGCCTAGCACGCGACACGTCTCTGGCTCGAATCTCACTTGACGCGCTATTTAATTCCCCATTTATTTTTACTTTTTCCCAAGCCCAAATGTCTTCACCAAAATTCCCGATCCCATTCAAATCGACTCATAATTTTTCCGGCAATTAACAAATACAAAACCGGCCCTGTCGGCCCGACCAAAATTACCAAAATGCCCCTGGGCCTCCCGGGAAGACCGGGATGAAATTTCCGGGCCGTTACAATATTCCCCCCTTATAAGACTTTCGTCCTCGAAAGTCACTTAAGATTGGAACAGCTCGGGATACTGCAATCTCATCTCATCCTCCCGCTCCCAAGTGGCTTCCTCTGAACTCTGACTCCTCCACTGAACCTTTACCAACCGGAGTTCACGATTACGCAATGTCTTTGTCTCAAAAGCAAGAATCCTCATTCAGCTGCAAAGGCTCAAAATCAACAATGTGCGACGGGTCCGGCACGTACTGCCTCAACATCGAAACATGAAAAACACTGTGCACTGCCGAAAATGACGGAGGCAAGGCTAATCGATAAGCAACCCTGCCGATCCTCTCCAGAATCTCAAATGGACCATCAAAACGGGGACTCAGCTTTCCACGCTTGCTAAACCTCAAAACACCTCGCATCGGTGCGACCTTTAGGAATACATGCTGACCAACCTCAAACTCCAAATCCCGACGCCGAACATCGGCGTAACTCTTCTGTCTGCTCTGAGCTGTCAACATACGAGCTCTAATCTTCTGCACGGCACCATTGGTCAACTACAGCAACTCGGGACCCAAAACACAGGAGATCGGCAATGCTTACCATACAAAGCCTCGAATGGAGCCATCTGAATCGTCGACTGATAACTGTTGTTATATGCAAACTCCATCGAATCTGATCATGGTCCCAACCGCCCGAAATCCAACACACAAGCCCTCAACATATCTTCGAGAATCGGTTCACCCTCTCGATCGTCCATCGGTGCGAGGGTGAAAAGTCATCTTTGGCGCACTCGATGCCTAAACCCTTACGGGCGCTCTCCGAAACGAGAAGTGAACCTCGAATCACGGTCAGATACGATCCTCATAGGCACACCGTGATAACGAATGATCTGCTCCAAAAACAACTGCGCCCACTGTTCCACGGTATAAGTGTCTCTACCGGGAATGAAGTGTGCGCTCTTAGTCAATCGATCGACTATCACCCAAATCTGAGAGAACTTCCTCGGAGTCCTCGGCAAACGAGAAAAAAAGTCCATGGAGATCTCTTCCCATTTCTACTGAGGTACATTCATCTAATAGTGCAAATAAACCGGCTGGTCTCTGCCTGGGTGCCTTCACTTGCTGACAAGTGAGACATCGAATGACAAACTCCGCAACATCTCTTTTCATACCCATCCACCAGAATGTCTGCTTAAGATCCTGATACATCTTGGTACCCCGGGGTGCCAAGCAAACGGAGAATCAGTAGGCCTCGAGAGCAACTCATGCGCAATCTGCGACATCCGGAACACACAACCGACCTCAGACGTCGATTGCACCGCGGTGAATACACAAAGTCAAAATCTCCATCAAGACTAACTCTGTCAAATAATCTCTTAAGTGCGGGGTCACTCGGTGACTATCAATAATCCATTTGTATAATCGATGGTTTGGATCATCCAATCGAGCTACTCGGCGTGAACCTCACCCATCAACACTCGCAATCTCGGCCCGCTCGAACTCTCTCTGTAATGTGGCTGGGAACTCAACAACACCGCGGAGTCACGACGTCTTCCTACTCGAGCATCGGCTACAACATTTGCTTTACCGGATGGTACAAAATCTCGCATCATAATCTTTTACCAACTCTAACCATCTCCTCTCGCCTCATATTCACTCTCCTTCGAGTAAACAGATACTTGAGGCTCGTGATCCGTAAAACATCTGGATCCGCTCACCATACAGGTAATGCCTCCAAATCTTCAGTGCAAACACCACTGCTGCCAACTCCATATCATGAGTCGGATAGTTCTGCTCATATGGCATCAGCTGACGGGAAGCATAAGCAATGACTTTCACGTGCTGCATCAACACACAACCTAACCCGAACTTGGAAGCATCGCTGTAAACCACGAAACCACTGTCCCTCCGGATCGCCAACATCGTGCTTGAAGTCAAATCTGCGCTTGAGCCTGGCAAAGCTCTCACCACACCTACCGTCCCAAACAAACTCGACACCCTTCCTCGTCAGACGAGTGAGGGGCGAGGCTATGGCGGAAAAGTCCTTAACAAACCGACGGTAGTAACCTGCTAAACCTAGAACGAAACGGCTCCTACGAGCAGACAACCGAAGGACAGAGAGCTCCACATACACTCAGTGTCTTGCTCCACTAAAGCAACAATCAAAATCTCACGGGGTAGCAACAGGGGTCCACCACGAACTGAACCTCTAAATACCAACGGCAACTCTCAACTTTCACGGAAACAGAAGACAACCAACAGGGCACGAACCATTCGCCCCACGAGCAAACTAACTTCTAGCAACTCCAATCCACACCTTGGTCAACACCAAGCATCAACTTGTCACCATACCGGAACCAATCCGGACTCTACTCCAAACAAATACTAACTTGCTAGGCTACCAAGACTGCCAACAATTCCCGAGGCTACTTAACTACACGGCTCTAGCTTGCCAACGCAACTCACTACTTGGCCTGACTGAGCTCTAGAGAGGCTCTCCACAACCTAGGGTTCTCCGACAACCCTCGACACCCACTGCCAACTAACGGCCTACAACCAACTGCTTGAACAAACAACAACTCCATTTTCTAGCAACACAACCGTGCTGGCCAACTCCAACTCCTTGGAAACCAAGAGGACCCGAAACGCTACCTAATGCGTCATCCTCCTACTCAGACATCAACCACAACATAACTCCTACCCAAGGAAGGATCCGAACAACTTTCTCAGTCGTGACGATCAACAAGAAGATCCGCCAACCAAGCTTAGGTCCACTTAACAAATCTTACCTAAGCAACAACCTGATACCACGAGCATGGTACCCTTACCACCTCGCTAAAGCCTTACCACCTCGCTAAAGCCTTACCACATCCTCCTGAAGTCCAACTTTTCCAAGAACTGAGCACCAGATCCCCAAAGCAAACCCTACATGGATCTGAACTCTCGCCACAGAACAAACCGCACAAAACACACTTGTGTGCACAACTCCCAACCTTCATTTAGCGATCCAAGACTAACAAATGTTTTTCCCAAAAGCCACACTAGCTCTTGGCAGAGATACAACCAATCAACGGAACACCCAAAGTTCCAACTCCACACGATGCTCGAAGCTGTGGCAACCTTGCTCTACCAAAGCATAACCATGTCAAACCAAACTTACTTTATACCAAGCCTCTACCATGCCCATAAGGCATCCAACTCTTCTCACAAGGCATCCTATTCACCTCATAGGCATCCAACTCATGGTCCCTCAACTGGACCCAACTTGCTTCTACGATGCTCAACTCTTCTGAGATTTAGGCACTCGAAGGTAGTTGACCGTACTACCAACCACAAAGATCCCTTGGCCTTAACACTAGCGTGAGATGCACGCGCACTAACACTTACCAACCGCCAACCTGCTTGACTTACGCAACCTTCAGTAACACTGGGAAAAGGCTCCGGCTCCTCTCGAACATCCTTTCGCTTGAAGTCCTTCGATTACCACTGAACTAGCCCTTTTACACGACCTACACAGTGCAACAACTACCATAAATGCATCCAAGGCTAAAGGAGTGCGCTAAACTCCGGACGGCATAGAACCATCTGCTATGCCCATGCCAAAATCAGGCCTGAACCAGATTTAGTGCCAAAGCGGCACACCAACCAATGCACCTCAAGTGCCACTACTACCAATCCACATCTTACTACAACGGGGCCAACAAGGTCACAACCTCAAGTGACACGAACTCTGGCTCGGCATACAAGGGCTCAACTCCAACAATCATGCCTAAGGCATCTCATCAAGTTGAAGGCTCACGGCCTACTCTTGCATCTCCACAGGATGCTCAACAAACTCTGGCCGGCTCTCTCAACACGCAGCAGCTAGCCCTACTCTAGGGCTTACCAAAAGAAGAGTGTTCATTTTTACCAAACAATTGAGGAAACCACCAACGGATCCAGTCCGTAGGGAACACTACTTGCTGCACCCTTAACTACAGGGTTCCCGCTTACTGGCTGTAAACAACAACACTTTAAGGAAGCACAAAGATGCCTCATCAACCTTCTCGAGGCTACCAACTTTGCAACCACTCTCTGGGCATCCAAATAATCTAACAAAGCTCAAGTTCAGCACTTGAGCTACACAAGCTAGTCCACACGGGGACCTGCTCCACAAACATCCACATCAGCACAACCACAGCTAATTCCTCTCTTGGAGTGGCATTCCAGGCAAAGCAC
Source organism: Sicyos edulis (assembly GCA_036507275.1). Classification (NCBI taxonomy): domain Eukaryota; kingdom Viridiplantae; phylum Streptophyta; class Magnoliopsida; order Cucurbitales; family Cucurbitaceae; genus Sicyos; species Sicyos edulis. The sequence continues at coordinate 10,264,921 of CM071850.1, forward strand.
CTCCACCCTCTCACTAGGGGAAAACCAACAATCGGGCCACACAGTTGGCCTTTGGGAGTCCAATCTCTACCTCCCTCGAACGATGTCCTGGGGATCCGAACCTACCGGATACCACAACAAGCCACAACATACATCACACACTGCGGGAAGTTGGCATGATGGCGCTCTATACCCAAACCAATAACGAGTCGTAACACGCTGCGTCTCCGCTCCACAACACTACACAAGGCATACACTAGATGACAGTATTGTAAATTCTTAACCCTTTTTTCTTACAACAAAAAAACAAACTTAGGCGCACTGATGACCGCTTGGAGTGCTAGTGATCATGGGAAAAATGACCTACAACAACAAAGTCAAACTACGAAATTTATGACTCGAGCTCGATACCAACCGTAAGGGACCGACCCGAATGGGGCACTAAATGGGCCCTTACCCCTATGCACGTATTCAAAGTAAAGGACATTTAAATGACATGATTTCGGATTCCAATTAAAACAAAACATTCAAAATAACCCCTTTAAAAACTAAACAATTTCCTAGAACTCATCCCTGTTTCCAAGCACCTGTTCCAAGATAAATACATTTCCAAAGTTTACTCTGATCAGAGATTTACTAAAACCATTCAAAACTTGTTCAGATACAAAATGCTGGAATCCACAAACATTTATAAAACATCCTAGGGCTCCGTGCCCAGCTACATGCATTCAGGGGAAACAAAACATAAAGAGTCATAATACAAAAATCAGAGTTGGAAGACTGGGCCCCATGATCACAGCTCCTCCTTCAGCCATCCTGTCTCGCAACTTGGTTACCTGTGGAAAAACCACAGTAAGGGTGAGTAATGAATTACTCAGTAAGAATCCCCAACCGGGGTACAATACGATATACATGGTCATCTCGATGAGCGTATGCAAGGTATGAATATAAACACAGAATAGAGCACATAGCTTAGCCCACACTTGGGCCTCAGATGCCAATTTAAGGTCTTAGTCCGGAATAATATCACCACACAGTCCAATACATAAGTCGCCCTATACGAGAAACAAGTCCCGGCCTCAGCCTGTCTACTGTCGACGAAAGGTACACTGGCTCAAGATCCCGATGAGCTCTCCGGTCGGCGCTGTAATGAGCGTAAACATGCACCGCGTGCTACTGCAGACCATGGGGGGTGCCGGGTCTAGAAGCAAGCTGCCGATGTCCAGTCACCACGCCTAACTAAATCTTTGGATCGGTGTCACTGACATAGGGGTGTGAGACCTGGACACGTAAACTATGTCAGCCTGAACCACCGCACCTGAGGCTAAGGAAACGGGTCGTGGTAGGCTTACACCAGGAAGCCGCCCTTACCTTAACAGGTGGCAATCAGGGGCTACGGCCGAACACGCTGAGGACGTGCCGACTGCCGGGGACGAGGCAATGCCAAGTCATCATCCCGACGGTTGGGGCATTTAACGATCGCCACCCCCACCCAAGATTGCAGGGCCTACCGCTTGGGTTAGCTAATCCCTCACGGGGTCCAGGGACGGAATGACTTGCTCGACGTCCCTGCCATGGATGCAAAGTACTTTATGCATCAGGCCCGGATGATGCTATCTACCTGCAACTCTAACCTGCCCTAGCAAACAGCAAACAATTCCATAAAATCCAATACGTGCTCAATAAGAATACAACGAGCCTAGCATGATACTACGAAGCAAGGAACAGATACGAGCATGCTAGAAAGGAACAACCTAGCATGGATTAACATGAGAATTAAATCAGAAAAATCATGCTAATCGGGAATTCAGAATTGAGTTCCTAGCTATACATGTCAATAAACACAAACAAGCAATCAATCAGCAATCACATATAATATCGCAGGGTCCACACAACTCCGGTAAGAAATCCTTACCTTGGTCGGGGACGATTTGACACGAAAACCTAAACGGCGAACGGACCCGAACTAGCTACCGAGAACCTATCAATCACAATAAATATCACACAATAGGCCTAAATATAATAAAATAAGCAAGGCTCAGCTCGGGAGCAACTCACGAGGCGCGACGAACGCACGAACGGGCCGATTGCACGAACGGGCAAAGAACGGGCCGGGCCGGAGCACTCAAGCGAAGAAATGGCGCGCCTGGTGCGCGACGGATCTTTGGCGATGCGATGCGCGCGAGCGCGCGCGACGACGAACAGGCGAACAGAGGATCGGAGAAAACGAGCTCGATTCCGGGCGATTGGGGAAGATTCGACGCGGGATTTGAAGCTGGACCACTTCCCCTACACCAGCTGCACAAAAACCACACGAATCTCCTCACTCCCACGGCCGGCAGAACGAAATCGGAACCAGGGGGAAAGAAGATCGGATTTTTGAAGGAAAGGAGGAAGAAGAAGCTTACCTACTGCTCGGGGATGGAAAACGACTTCGAATTGGAGAAAGGAACTCGGTCGAATCGAGGTCGGCGAGAGAGAAATCGCGAGAGGGAGCTCGAATCGGTCGAGGAAGAAAGGAGAAGGAAGAAGAAGAAAAATGGGGGAGAAGGCGTCGGCTGCTCTGTTTTAATCCGAACGCACGAAGACAAGCTTATAACGATGCTGGCGCGTTTAGAAGCACAAAGACGCCTAGTGGCTCGATTGGCAGCGCCCCCTGCCTAGCACGCGACACGTCTCTGGCTCGAATCTCACTTGACGCGCTATTTAATTCCCCATTTATTTTTACTTTTTCCCAAGCCCAAATGTCTTCACCAAAATTCCCGATCCCATTCAAATCGACTCATAATTTTTCCGGCAATTAACAAATACAAAACCGGCCCTGTCGGCCCGACCAAAATTACCAAAATGCCCCTGGGCCTCCCGGGAAGACCGGGATGAAATTTCCGGGCCGTTACATTTATCCACGGACCAAACCAATTCATAAAAATCGGTTGGTTGGACTTGTATCCAAATTGGTCTGAGAAATTTGGGATTTAGTTTAAGGTGTGTCCAATGTTGGAGGCTGTCGGGATAACATGGTGTTCGCTCTAAGGATGTTCTAGCGAAATGAGATTGATGTGAAATTACTAAGTGTGCATAGACCCTAGATTATGCAAGTATACACAGCTTTTGTTGTAGGAAATGTTAATTAAAGTACAGGTCATCTCCACAAGGATTTTTGGGTTTACACAGCTTTTGTTATAGCAAATTTTAAATAAAGTACAAGTCATCTCCACAAGGATTTTTGGGTTCTTTTCAATTAAGAGTTAAAGTGTGAGTCAGGTTGGTGGGATAAAAGGTTAATGGAGCTATAACTACGTTTGCAGAAATATGAATGATGAAGCGAAATAACAATATGCTTAATGAAATGAAATTGTAATAATGTAAGGAACCTAAAAGTGAACTAAATAGAATTAAAAAGGTATCAAAAGGAGGTTAGGATTTTCGAGTAATATGCTGCAGCGATGAGGCATAACGGTGAGAAGCGAACTATTGATTTTCTCTAACATAGACTTTCTCGAGCTCTAGCATCTAAATGACAATAGAGCCAACCACACTAGTAAAAACCTTATCTCTAAGAGTTCTTTAAATTTTAATTAAAGCTTAATAAACCTAGTGTAATGACATGCAAGCTTGCTATATTTCTTTTCTCTCGAAAGCGAAATAAAGTTAATACAAATGGTTAGCTAGACGGAATGTATTTTAAGTTAACACAACATGCATTTACAATTCGACATCTCCTTACCTCTTTGCTACAGTGAACTACCCTACTTTCCTAATTCCCTCCAATGATAACTTTAGCTACTCATGCAGCAAAGAAAACATAAGACAACAAGAGAAACAACATCCATTTTAATTAATCGCTTAAAGCATGAAAATTCACTACAAAAAAGAAAGTAAAAGACAAAGTTCAGAAAGACCCTTGTCAGAATCGCAAGCTACAACTCGGAGCAGTTCTGACAAGCTACGTAAATATAGAAAACTAACTACGAACTACACTGAAAATGACTGGAAAACGAAATACAACTAATAGAAGAAAACTCCGGGAAAAATGCTTCGGCGTAGCTAAGTCTAAAAACTAAAAACTACAGTTAAATGGTTGATCGAAAAACTAGAAAGGATGAAGGATCTCTTGATCTTGGCTCTTTTTTGTAATGAAGATGGAGGTTTATATTTACAACGCTCCCAATAAAATCTACTCTATGATCTTCTACACTGCCTGCTCAACTTCTGACATTCTTTGCTACACATCTCGTGTTGCCTGTTTTTGCTAGAATGGTTAAGAAGCGAAAATTGGGATTAAAAGCTATCTTCACAGATATTTGACATGCGTCCTTCAATTGGTAATTTTTCGAATGCCAATCTTCATGGGGAATGTCTTCTCTTTAGCAAGACTTTCAACGCTACATCATGCTTCGCTCCTTGGGTTGCTGCAGCAAACTAGAAATATTAGTCATTACAAAATTGTATTAAAGATTTCACTCAATCATGCACATTAGCTACGACAAAGCACTAAAATGATATCCTAAATAGAAAACTAAAGGATAATTTAATTTTTCCGTAAAACATAATGCTAGAGCGAACATGTATGCAGATTCTTAATTAAATATAGTGAAGTTTAAGCGAAAAGTTATTGCCCTAAGCTATTTGATCTGCATCTGTTGGGTTGCCTCGTGTGCAATATTACACACTCGTGCAAGTATACGCGGTCTGCAGTAAGTAATTTACATCTCCATAGGGACTATGATTTATCCAAGGAGAATGTTTAGAATTGAACAATAAGTAAACGCATAGATGATGTGATATTTGAGTTGAATAATAATACAAAAAGATAAACTGTAGTAAAATAGTTTGAGAGACATAAGACTAAACTAAGATACTCATGGAAAGCAATAGAAATGTTCTGTGAAGAAATGTGCGGTAAGGGATGACTGGCATACTATGCCTCACAAACGTCTGCTTCCATTCGCATCAAGTCCAACTTCTTCTGCAACTTGATGTAATGCTAAACTGGGGCTACGTACGCAGCACTTACTCGTCTATTCATAGACTCCAATTCAAATAATTAAAGACTTAATTCTAACCTACCGAACTTGTAAATAGACTTAGGTTATTTCCTCTTCCGATTTACAATCTTTTAGTGCGTGTGGAAGACCAGTCGAAACTTAGTGTTATGATTTAAGCTCCTAAATAACATGCATCAATCACACCTCTCCTATTCCTTCCTAACACATTCTACTAATTATTCAACTTTTTCGTATCGTTGCCTTAAGAAATTTAGTTCGTCATACAAACAAAGAACATTGTTAACAACATAGATAACATGCTAAAATAGTATTCTTGAATGAAATAAAAAAACAATCAAATCTCGGTTTCATTTCTCAACCTCTCTCCCTCTTTAACCTATTATAGAGATCCCCTTTTATAGGTTCCTTCGTCAACTTTTGGAATATTCTAGAATAGACACAAATCAGTCAACGCGACATCTTTCCTTGTATAACAGAATAGACAGGGTTAGCGAGCTGTTTTCCTTCTGGTATATGATTTGGTTTGACTGGCTTCTCATTTCGTAACCCCTCCTCCTTGGCAAGCATACGATCTTGATTAGCTTCATCCATTCGTCTTGTTCGCAAGCCTTGATGTATCGTTCGCTCGAGTTCTGGGTCAAATGGTAGAACAAGCCTCGCCTACGCATATACAAGGTGATTTCACCACTATACCAAAGAACATATCAATTTTAGAATTCAACACTACTCTTACAAAATCTCTAAATAAAAATAGTTTAAACAACTCCCCGGTAACGACGCCAAAAACTTATACGCTGGAATTATATAAAATAATGATTAAGAATTTAATTAATGATAATGGTGACGTGGTAGTCAACTGGTCGCAAGCGTGCCTAGGCGAATTCCACTTCGTCACGCAAGTATACGTGAATGGCAATGTAGCAAGTTTTTAATGAAGTATGAGTCGAATCCACAGGGAGTTATTGTGTTCTTACTTGTTAACAGTGTAAGAGTCAATCGTGATAAAGAGCGATTGAGTGTGTTAACTAAGTTAGTATAACTAAGCATCAGAATAGCATTAGGGTTTTCGGGTGTTCACAGAAGCGACATGGGGCAACGAAGCATGAACTATTAACAGAGGATTCTGAACTCTCTCGAGTACAAGGGTTGGCTTTCTCGAGCACTTGACTTGGTTCTCTCGAACACAAGGGTGGTTCGATTGTATACTGTTAACACTTGGCGACTTTATCTCTAAGTGTCTTTTAGCTAGTAAGAAAGCTTCACTATCCTAGTGTCACACATGCAAGTTCGCTTTACTTTTATTCTCTCGAACAAAACTAAAGAACAACACCCGAATAACATAAACTGAATGCTAAACATGTTACTGCAACATGCATGATTCCACACATAAGGGAAACACCCTACTTCCCCCTTTTGCCTTCTGACTACAAATTAGCTACTTATGATAAAAAAGTGAAGCATGGAAAATGAAATGATAGATGACATGTTTTTAACAGCGAAATTGGAAATGTGGAAAACAAGTAAGTAAGAAGTCAAGGATGAAGAAAACTTCTCGATTAAGTTTAGAAAGATAGTTACAAGAGAAATGTCATAGACTGCATGAACTAAGGAAAGCGATAAAATGGCACCGGCGAAATGACTCCGGTGGCCTAAAACCTAATTGTGAATGACAAGTTGCTCGACCAAAGGGAATCTTTATTCTTGTAAAAAAAAAAGCTATAAAATTGAGTGTACACAGATTCAAAGGAAAGCTTGGCTATTTATAGAGACTTTGACCTAAACTTCTACAATCATTCTGCTCCACATTCTTTACTCTGCTCTGCTCTACCAAAAGCTGCTCTGCAATCTGACATTTCTGCTCCACGATCCTCTTTGTCGGCTTAGCTGATCGTGGCTGGAGCGATGACTAAGATTTCACTTGGAACTCTTGGATCTTTGCCACGTGCCCCTGGCTGGAAGTGTCTCTATGCATATCTTCACTGATTCGGAGTCTTTTCGCTTCGTCGAACAAGAGCTTATTCTATTTTTCTTAAAGTGACTTTCGCTTTAGCGAGCACTAGTTTTTTTCAAGCCTTGTGTTTTGTTGAAGAGTGCTCAAACAAACTAAAGAGATATAAGTTCTTTTTGGCATACTTAATTATTTGCAGACATTCATGCATATTTCACTGCAGCAACTTCCTAAAATATTTTAAATCCAAATTTTATGAATATTTTCCTTTCTGCATCGTTTTGCTATAAATCAGCGATATCAGTCTCAAATTCAATTTATTGTAGCAAAAATCTATGTTCATTACTTCTTACTAAGCTACTTTAACTCTCAATTCTTGAGAGTTATCATTAATACATTGGGAACGCCAGAACATAGTCAGGAGAGTAGGTCGATTTGTATCTCCATCAATTTTCTTTAAGATGACTCATCGAAATTCGAAGATGGGCCAACAAGCAACTGAACTAGACTATCAAGTCGGTTGCTCTCAACAATTACACTCACCTTGTGAGGGGAGTAATATAGATTCCATAAGGGAAGAAAACCAGATCCTAGAATGGGTCGACGTCATTAGAGAAAGCATTGGTCATCCTGATGTCCCAGCGGATTTAGGAGAAGTAAGTTTCACAATATTTAATTTAATAATGAATGAATGTACACTAATTATGATTTTTTTTAAAGGGTATGCCTTGTCAAATTTCCGTTGAATATGGAGGTTAAATTTTTGCCATTGGTACTGTATATGAATTGAACAGTTCATCCGTTAGGGTACATGGTCACCTTTTAGGGAAATACAACACGCGTGTCTCGGTCGATTTAATCATTGAAGGCAATGATGACGTAGACCTACCCATTCCTAAAAATGAGGAACTTCAATACCTTTGACATGCTTTAAAGTCTTTTATTCCACGACCAAAATCATTGATCGGGACACCTACAACAGCCAAGAAGGTATATAATTGTACATTATACCCTTTTAATTTAGTATGTAACACATTATTTTACTAATAATAGAAAATATTTATTTTCATGATAGCACTCTGAACCAAAAAAGCTACTAGTAAAAAGGTTGTATCATATTCGCATTCTCATCAAATAAACAGGTCTAATCTGACCATGGTCAAGGTGTTACATAATTATGTTAGAGATTAACTAGGTGCTGGTGGCTTACTAAGTATACCAATTACAAGAAATATAATATGTGATGAAGCGCTCGAATATTGTTATATTGCTCAATAAGAGATTTTAAATTACTGTAATATGGAAGAAATAGGCTATACTCCCATTTCAAAAAAAAAAGAAAAAAAAAGAAAAAAAAAAAGAAATAGGCTATGCTCTCATACCTTGTAACAACTGGTAAGTAAATGATAGTTATTTTGCAACTACTATATTTGTCTGTCTTGTTTAATAACGTCTCTACATTCTATTTCAATTAGTTATGGTCTATTTGCGAACAAGAAACACTAGATAACTACTTACTAGTAGACGGTAGCGAGTTTGCAACGGATTTGGATAAAACAAATGAAGAAGACTGTATTTCATCTAGCTAATAGGTTAGACAAGTTGATGCATCTTAATCAAAGTGTTGTTGATATAATTAAATTTATCCCAATCCATCAGCTTAGACTTTTGGATTTATTGGTGGTTTAACATAATTCAACATGGTATCAGAGTCTCAAATGTTTTCCTTTCGATTCGAGTAAATCGTAAACATTTTCTCTTCTTCTCCTTCACCTTCTTCTCCCTCACCTTCTTCCTCTTTTTTTAAAAACTTTTTTTACTTCATCATCATCTTCTTCCTCTTTGAAAAAAAAGTTTGTCCTCAAACCTTTATTTTCTTTTTCTCACCTCAAAACCTATAAAATAAAAACCATTATATTTAGATTCACAACTTTTCAAAAAAAAAAAAAAAATCCAATCAAACTCTCCTTTCCCGAATTGGCCCTACCAGTATTTCCCAAATTGGCCTTGACTAGTATACCCAAATTGGCCTGACCAGTATTCCCAAATTGGCCCTATCAACACTCATCCAATTGACCTGGCAGCACTCATCCAATCGGTCTTGACAACACTCATCCAATCGGCCCTAAGTTTGGTGCATCATCATCACAATGACCAACTCTAATAAATTTAACTCCAAGCTTGGCTTGTATTCCATATACAATCCAGCTTGAGGGGGAGTGTTGGTTTATGTTAATTTTAGTAAAATAGTATTTTTATCTTTTTTAATTATTTATTCCTTTTCAGATTAGATTAAATATTATTTTATATATTTTCCTTTTATAACTAGGTTGAATCTTTTCCTTTTATAATTAGGTCGTCTTTCTTTTTTATGATTAGATATTATATTTTTCTTTTTAATTAGGTAATCTCTAGTACTCTATTTAAACCCATTTTTGAGTTAATTATTAAATGAATAATTTAGAGAATTTGAATTTTCATCTTTCAACAAGGTATCAAAGCAGGAGGTCATGTTGAAAGATGGAAATTCATGAGTTAGAATCCTTGCCAAGTCGTTTCCTTCCCAATTAAAATTAAATTCCACTTGTAGGGCATTTCAAAAATTTTAAAGCACACAAGTGAGGGGGAGTGTTGTTGATATAATTAAATTTACCGCAATCCATCAGCTTAGGCTTTTGGATTGATTGGTGGTTTAACATAATTCAACACAAATGATATTCTTTCCCTTCAATAGTGGGTGTGTGTACCAAATTTTGTATTTTTTATACCTATTAATTATGTTTATATCAAAATTTCAATATTCATTAAATTGTATAGGTACTACTGGATTTTGGTCATCCTAATTCCAACTGAAAATACGTTGTATATTTTCAACTCGCTCAGTCAAAATTCATTCAACCAGAGTTTAGTTCATATCGTAATAAATTTCTAAATTAATAAACTTTTGAACTTTAAATTTATTTATTTATTTTAGCACTCTATATTAATAACTTTCAACTTTATCAATATAGTGCTTATTGAGAAATTAAGACACGCCGAGGGCCTTAAATTTAAATTGGAAATGGGTGAAAGGTAAAGTTGAATCAAATTCTTTTGTTAGTCATTTTTTGTCATGTTGAATTTTCGTACTAAGTATAACTATTTTTTTTTTCACTAGTGCCCTGAACAAACTGGATCAATAGTATGTGAGTTTAACGTCCCAAATATTCATACCGAAGATGATATACAACACATCTACGCATCTATTGCAACTTGTAAGTTTTATTTTGTGCATTCATGTTAATTATAATCATATAATCATATAAATATATAAATATACATGAAAAAACTTCCCTACAGGAAAATCTGTAGATAGATATACAGACTTTACACGTGTTCCATTCGAAATAAGCCACATTTTAATTTGTTTTTAAATTCAAAATTTTATTTTTCCCATAAATGGAAACGTCGATTGGTTTGTTCTATTTTTTTTCCTTTTTTTTTTTTTTTTTTTTTTCTATTCTTCCTCTTTCTTCCGTGCTTCTTCTCTTTCCTATTTGATTTTTTACATTTCATTTCCTTTTCTCCTTTTTATTTTCTTCTCTCCTTCTTCTGCTCCATCTCTATTTCCTCCCTTTTTCTTTCAAAATAGTCCCTTATTTTGTTGTATCAATAATTTGTTAATACATTTTACTTTTCTTATTTTGGTATTCTAGTTTATTCTAGTTTATGTGTTATTTTCTTTTCCTAGAATTTCTAATAGAAATAGATGGGATAATGAACTAATGAAGCATTAAATTGAATAATATTAAAGGTGATTTTTTGTGTGTTTCGTAAAAGAGAAAATTCTAAAATTAGTTTGAAGGTGAAGAGATTTGGATGAGAAACAAAACACACTCAAACAAAGAAAAAGCACTACTACAAAAAATGGGTTAGTTGACATGCATAAAACGTCAACTATAATGTCTAGTTGACGCTTTTAAGAACGTCAATGAATCCAATGTCAACTAAGATCACTATAATTGACGCTTGCTAAAGCGTCATCAAACGACATAATTGACATGTTCAAAATGTTAAGACCATAAGGGATTGACACATAATAAGCATCATGTCATAGTTTGGTTGACGTTTATTAACCGTCAACCAAATGTTATGTTGACACTCTGTGAATGTTAATGTTAGTTCGAAATGTCAAGTAATTGTACATAAGTTGACGTTCATTATACATCAACAAAAGTATTGATTGACAGTTCGTAAATGTCAACGACGTTTCTAAAAAATGTCATTGTAAAATAAGATTGACGTTTATCGACCATTAACTTAATCATTAATGTTGATATGTATTAAATGTTAAGGCATGTAAATTATTTGTATTTTTATTTTAATTTGGTCAAACTTATCTAGATTTCCTATTCATCTTGTCAAATGAGAGATTTACATTTTCTAATTATCCTATCAAGAGATACTAGATTTTCTAATCATCCTGTCAAATGATCCATGGCAAGTATAAATTACAAAATATTTCAATAGAATAAGCATAACATATATATTATGTACTAACAAAATCACAAAAGAAGTATATGAAATCACAATTAGAAATTTGAAATATTTTTCAAAGTTAACTTCCTAAACATAACAAAAAAAAAAAAAAAAACTTCATTCTAAAAAATAGTCAAACTATTTCTAAATCTAACTGTATACACAAAAAGAATATGAAATATTTTTCTTCATAATTTGTAGTATTCTAAAATATAATTCAACAATAAGTACTTTATCCAGCTCACATGTAGGGTACTAGAAATTCAGCTCATTTCACAAGCACTTCATCCAGTTCATTTTGTGTATGACTCTCTTGTATCAATCTGTTGGCATTAATTAAGACTCAAACAATAACTTATTTATGAATATTAATTATGATAAATTTTCCAACTAAACAATATAAAAAAGAATATACTGCATCTGTATGTTTCTTCTATCCATTTTGATGATATCTCTCATGTTTCTCATCACATAATATCCACACTCTGTATTCCCCACTTGTAATGGACATTAGAATACCAATGAAAAGAAGAAATAAACTAAATCATGATATATCTAGAAACCAATATATACGATAAACAATTCCCGTCAAACATCTCTTTGCTACTTAAAGTACAATCATTAAAAGATTGCTTAAACATGCTCCTCTTGCTACTTGAAACAAAATCACCGAAAGATGGTCCAAGTAGCAAACTTGTATGCAAACAATGAATGAATCACATAAAAGCATCTAACTACTTGGACAAGAAAGCTAAAAAAAACTTATGATAGTGATGAAAATATAAAAAGTAACTTTATTGCCACAGAATAACCAAAATTTAGAGGTTATCAAACCATCAATCTCACATTTCCACAGAACAACCATAAGAAAACAAATATCAAAGGGGTTCTACTTACCTTAACAATTTTCCAGGAAGGAATTTTTCTTGCAGCTTTCAAGTTTTTTTGAGCTCGATACATCGTAAGTGCCCTATATGATAACTGGAGAATATACATGTGCACTTGCTCTAAATCATAAGTACTCTACATATACTCTATAATAATAAAACTCAACTTACATATTTATTATAGTTTTGAGGTCATCTCTTAGACTAAATCGCATTGAATCGATGTAGTAAATCACATCCTTATACGTATGAATAACAACCAAGGACCAATCACCACTAAATGAAAAACACAACTAATTAGAATACTTCACATTGACTATAATAACAAACAACAATGAAATGATTTCAACTTTACTCACCCAAGATTATAGAGGGAAATTACTAGTTGATCTTCTACAATCATGAATCTGGAACAAAGATTGCAAGCTCTAACTTCTTGATTGTATTGACCTACCAATATAAGGGATGGATTTACGAAAATATATTTTGTAGCGCTATTTGATTCAATGCAGTATTTGTGTGAGTACCTACAAAGTAAATACAAATCCTGACCAATATAAGTTTCCATTCAGATTTATAGGCATCAAAATATGATAAAGCAAAAATTGCTTATGCCAAGTACACAACCAGTGATAAAGTCTTCGCTTCTTTTATGTTGTGCATATCGAAAATATATCCTCATTAGACAACGCTCATGCGGTTGCACCCATTAAGCTCACTCGGGAGTCTAAAGGAAATACCTGTTGTCCTTGCTCATTATCCTGTCAGCGAGCTTTAGAATAGCCGATAAAGCCATTGGTAACTTTGGCGACGACACATCAATCAATTTTCTCTTATTATTGGTCTTCTTTGCAGGTTTTTCCTACCAAGTGACAGTTAGAAGTTCATTAGAATTCACGAGTTGATTGTGCCACATTTGAATTTTTAGAAAGTTTTAAGTTAGAAAACTTACCACTTTATTTTCTGATTCATTACAAAACTCTACCATCGTGATAATAACATCTTCTTAGATCTTAACCTCTCTCTCCTCTACACTCTTTGATGGTCTCTTGGAGCAATTTCCTTCTCCTGAAGTTGGCGTGAATTGTGACTTATGAGCATAATCTTCCAATTCTTTAATGCATTGTCGCAATGCTTCATTCTCATCAATCAATTCTTTCTCCTTTTCATTTTATGTTTTTGTACTTCTTCTGGTTCTTTTTACTATGTGAAAATATGTCGTAGGTGTTATAAAACCTCCTACCCAACATACATGACCACTATATTAACGTTTATAAGAAAAAACGTCAAGTAATATTACTTGACGTTTTTTCTTATAAACGTTAACTATTTAAAAAGATCGAGCGTCAACTATACCATTTTTTGTAGTAGTAGAGAAATTAAAAGGTAATTCAATTCTATGTCCATAACTTTATCATGTTTTTAAAAAGTTTTTTTTTGAGATTTTAAACTAGCTCCTTAAGAAAAGAGAGGAAAGAAAGATGGAGAGGAACAAAGTAGAAGAGAAGAAAACGAAAAGGAAAAATAATTAAATGAAAAAACCATACAGAAAAGAGAAGAAGTAGGAAGGAGGGAGGAAGAAGAGGATGAAAAGAAAAAAAAAAGAACCAAACAACCTCTCCATTTACCGAAAAAAGAAAATTTTGAATTTAAAAACAAATTGAAACGTGGCTTATTTCGAGAGGATCATGTATACCCTTTGTATATCTATCTATAGATTTTCTTGCACGAAAGTTTTTTCCACACACACACATATATATATATATATAAAGATACACTAATTTGGTGTTTTTAATTATATGTTTTAATATTTGTAGTTCCGCGCCGACCCGACCTCATTCAGTCAAGCCTAGATTGATGAGGTACGAGTAGAATGGGAAGAATTCATAAGTAGACATTTGATACAAAATTAGTGTTTGTCCTTTGTTTAGCTATGAAGAAACAAATTTAGTCTCATTTTATATTATGCTCAATATTTTCAAATTTGTGGTTTAGATGTTAATTGAATATCCATGCATGTGTTTTTAGAAGTTAGAAGTTAGGATTCCATGCATGAGTTAGCGGTGATTATATTTTTTGTTAAAATGTTTTCATATTTTTTAGAAGTTAGAATTGAGGGATTAGAAAAGTTTAGATGTTGCTTAATGATTTGGTGGTCGGTTTGATATCATTTGAAAACAATCTATTTTTTTTTTTAAAGTAGATTGACTTTTAATGGCGGTACAATGTATGCTGTTTTTTTATAAAATGATAATGCCTTTTAATGGCGCCCGCAATATATGCTTTTTTTTTTTTTTTTAATTTATAAAGTGATAATGTCTTTTAATGGTGGGCACAAACAAGAGGACCATTTTAAAATAACTATGTGAGACCACTTTCGGGGTGATTTTAATTTTTTTTTAAAATGTTGGAACTGGTGGCAGGCATGATAGACCCCGTAATATAAATATATTGGTGGCAGGCATGACAGACTCGCCTTTAAAAATTATTAGTGGCTGGCCATGCACGCCACCCATTATGTGTAAATGCGCGCCATAGAAAAGAATTGACCGCCACCTATTAGGCAAATGCGAGCGAGTTTTGACTGCGGGCGTTGCCCACCATCTTTTGTAAGTGCACCATCAAATTGCTACGATGTCAGTTAAATTGATGACAAGTTGATGTCCACCATTATTTTTAAATAATGGCAGGCTTCACCTGCTATTTATTCTTGAAATTCTATTATTGACATTTGCTAATTTTTGCTTTAAAGTGGCCATATTTATAATTATTTTTTAGATTTGACTAGTATTGCAAATTTTATAAAAATTATTAATGAGATATGCTATAACGAGTAAGCTTTTTTCTAATCATTTTAAAAACAAATGTAGATCGACTGTCCGAATGGTAAGATAATACTATTTGGGGTGGTACATGGTCCAACCTCTCAAAGTTTTGGGTTGGATCAATTCGCTAATCCGTGCAACTCTATGCAACTCCGAAATTATATATTTTTTAGTTGAGTTAAGTTGGGTATTTAATTTTTCTTTATCTTATATTTTCTCACTAAGACGCATCATCATGAGTCTATAATTTTTTTTTTAATTGCATGGTATTAGATTCAAACTGAAAGCAATCATATTATTCAAACTCAATCCAATTCTTACAATTTGGATTAAATAGTAAGAATTACTTGCATTTTCGTTCTTTTTGTATACATTTTTTTTTCTAATACTATTTTATAAGAAAAAGGAGCACTCCTGCCGTTGATTTTATTGTTATAAATGAGATTAAATTTAAATAATAAAATTATAAATGTAACGTCACATTCTTTTATTTTCAACACATGGAAAAGCATCGAAAGAATGTAATACAAACAATTATTGCAGACATTCACAGATTAAAAAGAAGTGCTAATTAATCCAACACCAAACAATTAATTAAGTAGATTCAAACACAAACCACAACAACAAATTGGAAACTTATTTGTTTTAAGATCACACACTCATTGCGCATGCACTAAGTTATGAGTTGACCTTCCTACAGTTCAACCTGATTTCGGATGGGGTGCCAGGTGGAGGGCTGAGACTTCCCATTCTGATCATGGAAATCCGAAATTGATCAAAGAACAGAAACTGGTTGTTGGCAAAGGCGTTGACAATGGCAGTGGTATCAGCCCCAGGAGTGGAGAAAAGCTCTTGATCACTTTGAAGAAGTCCTTTAAGGTCTTGAAGATTGTTGTAGTAGTTTTTGTCGAATGTGTTTGGTGTGGTCGGGTCAAGATTCACTCGTGTTGTTGTGGTGGTGCAAGCTTGACGTAGCTGCTCCCTGTACACAGGGTCCAACGTGGGGTCAGGTAGGCCGGTGTTGTTGAAGTTGTCGAACCGACCGTTGAAGAAAAGGCATCTGGCTCTACCGAACGTGTGTGCTCCTGAAAGAGCAACAAGGTCGGTAGAACCAAGCCCAAAAGCTGCAAATCGGTCTTTGAGTACATCTAGAGTTAGACTTGGACCCGGGATATTTGCGGCTGCGGCCCTGTTGGCTATTCTGCTATCTTTTCTTCCCAATGGAGATACCCAAATTGGCCCTCCAGACTACAAAATCAACAACTAATTAATTACTAACTTTGTAGTGTTTATTTTGAATTTTGAGTTGAGGTTGATTGATTACCAATTGAACAGATACTTGAGACGAGAGGGTCAAAATGTCAGCACACGAAACAACACCAGGGCAAACATCTTCAACTGCTGCTTTGATGCTGTCAACAATGTCCAGTCCTTGGATCCCATTGTTCGGGCCTGCGTTTAGTTCACTATCAATGACTCCAGGCACGTCCTCTAGTAGCACGGACGCATCACATCCCTACATACCAAACAAAGATATATAAAAAGGTACTCATGATTATTTGGTTTTATTCCATCTTATAATATGTATGTTCCCAAATTCTAAAGGTAGACCTACATGCCTTCTATTTTACTTACTTTTTAATTTTTTTTTTTCATTTTTCTCACTCTTTAACCACATTGCTTTCTTATTATTATTATTTTTATCATTCTTATTTTCTTCTTTACCTTAAAACACCTAATTTTTTCCCCTATTTCACGATGCATAATTATTTTTAATTAATCAATTTAAAAATGAAAAATCTTATAATAAAATAAAAAATATATATGTTTCCTATTATAAAAGGGTTTTATATTCATTTTTATTTTTATGTTTCCTGACAACAATATTATCATTTCTTATTTTAATTTTTTTTTATTATCTCGTTTTTATTATTTTAATTTTCAATTAATCAATTGAAATCGAAAGTAAAATATATTAATATGAAAATACATATTTCATGATTTAAATGAAATTTTTTCCTTTCATATTAAATTTTTTTAAGAAGTTAAACTTTTTATTATAATATATATTGATATTTGTTTTTTGTTTTTTGTTTTATGAATTCTTGTATAATATAAAAAGTTGTCCGATTAAAAACATTTGGAAAAAACAAAAAACGAAATCATAAAATTGTTTTTATGCACCTAAAAGTTTCAATTAAAAAATTAATAATACTAAATTGAATTAAATTATTTTTATTATAAGAGAAATTTGGGACACTTATCTATTTATGAAAATAAATATCAATAAATAATATTTTAAAATTCATTCAATAAGAACTAAGAGATTAAAAATAAAATAAAAAGATGTGTTGCAGCTTTCTAGAGTGCCACGTAGTATCCCTGCATGGTCAACCTTCAGACTTTCCTATAGGAAAATATTTTTCATGATATAAAAGAAAGGCATACATTAGCAAAGCAGTCATGAAAGTGAAGACGAATGAGTTTGGCAGCTGCTCGATCATCGGTTCGTAGAGCTGTTAAGACTGCGGTATGAACAATCGAAGACAGCCGAGGGCATGTCAAGGCGTAGAAAAGAGGGCTAAGCTGAGCGTGAGAGGTTGCGGCCAGCATCAAAGCTGCTACCCCGACAACAAAGGCTATAACTTTTGGAGAAGCCATTATTGTTGGAGATCAACAAATTGGGTTTTGGTTTAATGAATACACAACCGAAATGAGCTCCCTTTTTATACATAGCAATCCACAAGGTTTGAGATTTGTTCAAGGTTATTAGAAAATATTTTATCAATCATTATTGTAATTATTATTTTGATGATAACCAATGAGTTGAGGAGGCGCTTTCACACGCTCTTATTATTTAATCTTTTCATTTTTTTTTAATTTTTGTCCAAGTTTTTGACCATATTACTCATTTGAATACATTAATTTATATATATAAATTTTATTTTAAGGTGGAATAGGTCCCTACAAGAAAATAATTGACATCTTACAATTATATTCTAATTTCATTACTTCTCAATGTCAAACATGCCCAATAACGCAGTCACACACGTATAAATAATATATATATATATATATATATATATATATAAAAGCGCGCGTTGAATTCAAGTGCATATATTGAAGATGAGGTTAACAACCTGATCTAAATTATGCAAATGGTAAGACCAATGATTTAGCAATTCCACCCTTAACATAAAAATTTTGAAATTAGACCTCCAACTTTTACATATGTAAATTTAGACCTCTTCAATAATAATACGCTCATGTTCTTACTTATGAATTTAGCTGAAAATTAAAGTATTATGGTAATATTTTTTTTAGTTATGTAGTAGTTATCTCTCCCTCCCATGTTCTTCCTTCTTTCTTGACCTCTTCGTCCGCATGAGCACAGCCCTTTGAGATAAAGTTCCTCTAGGCAGGCAATATTTTAATTTATATTTGAGGGAAAAACCTCAGTTATGTAGCCCATAATTTTCTAGCATATTAGAAATGAATAAATATATGATAAACACTTTCAAGAGAGCTACAACAGAGGGGCACCAGTAAGGCCTAAAAGCCATATGAGGATATAATTTCTATTTTGTAATTTATCACATTTGCTTATATAACATATAAACTCATACTAATCTATTATGAAATCTAATCAAATTAAATTGATATATGATCCAAGCTCAAATGCTTGAACATTCCTCATAATCTATGTTTAGAAAAGTTAAAAAGACCTCAAATAATAAACACATTTATAGAATATGTTTTAGATTGAATTTATGTTTTAGATGATGGATTCAATTTATGGTAGTACCTACTTTTTAGGAATTAATTTCTTTCAAATTTTCTTCAAGAAAAATATTATAAGGTAAAGTGATATGTCACTTGGTAATAGTTTAGGTGTACAAGCTAAGTTCAACTGTCACAAATAAGAAAAAAAAATTGAGATGAAATTTCATACTAACCTAATTGTAACAATTATAATAGAAAGAAATTTAACAAGGGCGGACACCAGCCTTGCCACTAATGTAAATGACATTGTATCGAATTGATAGTGAGCATATAATAGATGGCGGGCCGCACTTGCCACCTTAACCCACGCTCGTTTGCATTATACGTGGCAGGCATGGAGGAGGTAGGCTTTGCACGCCACCGATTCAAATATTTTTTTAAAGAAAAAATCCTCCCAAAAGTGTGGTCTCAGGTAATTGTTTTAAAATGGTTCACTCGTTTGTGCTTGCCGTTAAAATACATTATCACTTTATAAAAAAAGGAATACATTGTGCCCACCATTAAAATACCTTATCACTTTATAAAAAAAATGAACATATTGTGCTCGCCATTAAAAAACATTATCACTTTATAAAAAAGGAGTACGTAGTGCTTGTCATTAGAAGTCTAAACTTTCCTAATCCCCCAATTTCTAACTTCTAACTTTTAACTTCATGCATGAAATCCTAACTTCTAACTTCTATAAGCACATGCTTGGATATGTACCAGAAATTTGGGAAACATAACAGTGGAATAATGCAATTCCAAAAATTTCACCCTCTATATATAATAACAAAATGCAGAATACAGTATACGATAAAGGAGACTTTGTTCCTCAAGAGAAACTACATATACATATGCACATCAAGATTAACATCAAAATTTCTTTCTCCATACCTAAACAAAGAACAAACACTAATTTTGTATCAAATGTCTAACTATGAATTCTACCCATTTGACTCATACCTCATCAATATGGGCTTTAGTGAATGAGGTCGGGCCAGTGTTGAACTACAAATATTAAGACATATAATTAAAAATACCAAATTAGTGTACCTTATATATATATATATAATATGATTATATTTAACATGAATGTATAAAAAAAAAACTTACAAGTTTCAATAGGTGCGTGGATGTGTAGTACATCATCTTCCATATGAATAGTTGGACGTAAAATCCACATACTATTGATCGAGTTTGTTGAGGGCACTAGTGAAACAAAATAGTCACATACTTAGTATGATAATTCAACATGACAAAAAAGAATTTGATTCAACTTTACCTTCATCCATTTGCAATTTAATTTTAAGGCCTTCAACATGTCTTAATTTTCATACTCGGTAGGCACTATATTAATAAAGTTGAAAGTTATTAATTTAGAATGATAAAATAAATAAATTCAAAGTTCAAAATATTAGTAATTTAGAAACTTACGTATTTATGACACGAGCTAAACTCTGGTTCAACTTATTTTGACGAGCAAGTTGACAACATACAATGTGTCTTCAACAAGAATTAGGACAAGAAAAATCTAGTGGTTCCTATACAATTTAACGAATATTGAAAGTCTGATATAAATGTAATTAATAGGTATAAAAAATGCAAAATTTGGAACACATACCCAGAGTTGAAGGGTTAGAATACTCGTTTATTAAGATGTGTCATCTTGTCTAACCTATTAGCTAGATGTGAAATTTGGTCTTCTTCATTTGTGCTATCCAAAGTCATTGCAAACTCACTACCATCTATTAATAAGTAGTTACCTAGTGTTTCTTGATCACAAGTAGACCATAAGTACTTTGTGCTGGAAAATCATTAATGGTCAACAACAAAATAACTTTCAGGGTGAAGTGATCTTGTCGATGTGCGTAAAAACATTCAATGCCCGTGTCCCATAACATTTTCAAATCATCGTCTAATGGAACTAAATAGACATCTATGTCATTGCCAGGTTGTTTGGGTCCATGAATTAATGCATTTAACATAAAAAACTTACGCTTCATGCACAACCATAGAGGTAGATTATAAGTTACCAACATAACTGGTCAGTCACTATATCTAGTACTTTGGTCACTGTGTGGATTGACTCCATCTGTTGATAGGGCTAGACAAAGGTTCCTCGTTTCTAAATTAAAATCAGGCCACTTTTTGTCTATTTGTTTCCATGAGAGTGTATCAGCTGGATGTCGTATATACCCATCGACTTGGCGGTCCGTCGCATGCCACATCAATAATCTCGAAGTTTCTTTACTTCAAAACATTCGTTCAAATCTTGGAATAGGAGAAAAATACCACATGACTTCTGTTGGAATATTTTTCACTCCTTTCATATTTTTCTTAACCCAATCTTGACGTTCCACAGGTAAGACACCATTCTGCATCAATATTTTCTTTTCGATACAAACAACAGTCATTGATGCATGAATGGATCTTTTTAGACTTCACTCCTAAGGTACTTATAATCTTTTTCGCATAATAGGCAGATATCAGAATTTCATTATGACTACGTAATTGTTTGCGAAACAGTGAACACAATGGGAAACAATAGTCAATAGATGTTGAGTTCGCTCTCGCGAACCTCTACGTTAGCGAAGTGTGTTTACTCTCGACAGCGTGCAAGTGTACACAGTTTAGTTGTAGTATAAATTAAAGTCGTCTCCACAGGGAATTGTAGTTTACTTATTAAAACACTAAGTACGAGTCAAAGTAACAAGTATAAAAGATGGGGTTTTGATTAAATGCTTAACAATCGTAACGATGTAATAATAAGAATTCCTAATAGTTCACTTTCGCTGATTAGTTCTAAGCGAACAAGTAAGACACAATTCTCTCGAAGTAGCGAATTACCCGTTTAACACCTTAATGCCCCTTATCTCTAAGTATGCGTGAATTGCAAGTGCTAACTTGACAAAACTTAAGGCAGTTATACAAGAATGTCTATTTATTCTCTCAAATTCCTCGACTATAGCTCTTCTCGGAAACCTAACTTGTATCTAAACCACTTTTAATAACTTCGCGAAGTATAACTTGTAATTTTCTTCAAGCGAAATAAAAATGAACTACAGAGCTAGCAATGAAAACATTAATAACTTTATAAATCGATCCAAAGTTCAAACAAACGATAAATAAATAGTAATAACAATGTTGAGTTAACGAAAACAATTATACAAATACTAAAAAGAGTTAACCCTTGAGGATAACTTGGCTTGATACGAAGGCTGAATGGAATTCTTCAACTTCTCGGAGCTCTCGCTCACTTTCTGGCCTGATCTCGAGCTCTCACTCACGTTCCGGCTTGATCTCCGTATAAGCACTCAATTTTCCTCTCCGAATCAACCCCCTCAACTCCGATCTTCTCCAACTTTTAAAGGCATGCTCGCGGTATCCGAACTTCTTGTTGTCGTTCCCACGATCTATCAGTGGTCCGTATTTTCCGCTTGAAGTGTAATCGTGGTTTGGCTGGTTCCTTGGTGTTCTCCAATTTATAGGTCCTGCCGACATCTTTTCGCGTTCGCAGTTGGCTACCTGTTATGTTGGCGAACTTTGTTTGTTGTTCGCCTTTGCTTATGTTTGTTCGCGAATCACCAACCCTTTGCCCTAATTCTTCAAAACTCCTCTTGCCCACTAACTCTCAATTGTTTCGGGAGTTATCAGTAATAAAACGCTCAATAATTCTAACAGCTCTGAGAGACTTTTATCGTTCCATCCATACTTTGCTTTCAAATTATAAAGTTTAATCAGAGCTCATATCTTGGTAAAATTCTTACAATTAGAGTATAATGTTTTCTTGGCATCCTCTAATGCTTCCTCAAATATAGGAGATTTGTTGTTAAAATAATTTTTTGTAGCCTCAAACATCCCTATTGGGTCATTCGGGTCATCCACATTCTCATCTACAACATCATCTATTGGAACCTTTTCCATGTTTCTTTTCCTCGATACATATTCTCCATGCCAAATCCATGTATTATAACTTTCATCGATCCCAATAAAAAATAAATGATTTCTTATTAAATTTACATTTTTGTACTTGGCATTCACACATTTCAAACATGGACAACAAATAACATTTGACCCTTTCGAATGTCGTATTGCATTGCTTATAAATATCTCAACTTCTAAACCGTATTGTAGTGACATTCAATCCTTAAATATCCACAACTTATCCATAGCCATGTTAGAAATCTAGTAAACTATAGAAACCTAACCCAGAAAAATTTCAAAACAAAGTAGAGTCGGGTCACATATCTAACTCAACTTCAATTAACAAAGAATCTGACTCAATTAATTCTAAAAAAAATACACTTAATTTTAACTGTCAAAGTAGGTGTCACACATGTAAATCAACTTATCGATCTAATCAAAGTATACGATTTCAACCCATAAATCAAAATTAGTTCAATGATACCAATGAGCTAGAATAATTAGTTTAATATATGCCCAAATTAATTCATTAATCTAAACTATAATAATTCAAGAAAACTTTGAAATAATTAGCCAAATTTGTGAAACCAAAAAATGCCCAAATTTAAGGTTCTTAAGATAACTTTGAAACAAATGCCCAAATGAAACAAATGCACAAAGTAAAAAAAATACCAATGCCTAAATTTGAAACAAAGTTTTTTATATGGAAAGATTACAACATAAATTTGGGAAGAAATGAGCTAAAAAGAGCTTAAAAGAAGTTAGGGACTAAAAAATTACCACATATGTGAAGAAATAGCAGCGGAGATGGGTTGTCGAAGAAATGGTAGCGGCGGATAGGATTTGTCGAAGAACTAGCGACGGCAGGGAGGGTTTTTTGTGGAAGGGTTAGTCTCTGGCCGAGGAAATGATAATGAGGCAGAGACGAAAAGGGGGAAATGAAATCACGCAAGTTTCGGTGGTGGGCAAGGCCTACTACCTATTCGTGTGTAATACAAGACGGGCATGGCCCACCACTGAAACCTTAACACGCGATATTCAGTGGCGGGCTGCGTTTAATACAAGCCCGCCATCGTTAATACTTAATAGCGTGTACAATAACGGACCATCTATCATCCGCGTTTTTGAAATAATGGATTTTAGCCCACCAGCTATTTGTGTAATTCTTCTAGTGATAGGAGACCATTTAAATAAAACCTTTTAGTATTTACCGGTGGAGCTTTTATATCACAGCCATTGTGAGTGCACCAACCAAGAAAAGATTGAGACGGAGGAACTTTAAGAGGAAAGTAATGTAGTAAAATTGTAAAAAACTTCTCTTGCCTCTAAACTATAATTGAAGAGGTAGAATTGAACAATAATTTCTTGGTCATAAACAAACTTTTAGTTAAATTATGTTAGCCTTCCTAAGAACCTTATAAACCTTTTAACTATATGATTTAGCAAAAATGATATAATTTTTACATATATCAATAACTCTTAAATATGATATTGAACTTTAAAATTTTATTTGAAAATTATCTTTAAAATTTGATTGAGCACCCTCTAATATTTGATTTTTTTTTTATTGTGTTTATAGATTTCTATCTTTTTTTGTCCCTCCGGGGACATCCGATATCATTTTTTTAAAAATCAATTATGTAGAACATTTATAAATTATAACGATGTAAATAAAGCCTTTTCTTTTTAACAATATTGAAGGAGGAGATTTCGACCTTTAACATATTACCCCTAGCTAATACATCATATTACTGGAACATTTGACATTTAAAATATTAATTGATTTTTTTAATATCTAATCTATTGGCTTTATCTTATCTTTTCCTCTAACTTCTTAAAATATTAAGTACACTCCTGGCTTCAACCATAATTAAATTTCAACCATTATCCTATTGGTAAAATGATTTTATTTTTTTCGTTTGTTATTTCTACACGATCAAGAAAATGCAACCTAAACCAACCCATTATTATAAATTGAACATTATAAATTATGGTTGGAAAATTAAACCTCCCACTATTATTCCAAGCATAAATAGAAAATATAATTAAGAAATTAAATAAAAATAGAAAAATTTATGACGAAAAGCTCTAAAACAACATAAAAAAAACCCACCGTATCAAAAAATTCCTATTACGTGAAAATTTTCTAATTACACATAATTTTCTATGTTATGAAAATGACAATCAACAACAGTTCAAAGAATAAAGAAATATGAGAGAAGAAGAATAAACATACAGATTTACGTGATTCACTAATGTTGTATTAGCTAGTCCACGGACAGAGAGGGGATGATATTTTATTAAGGAGAGGCGAACAAATACAAATTACAGAATGAATGTCATTGTTACAGCTAGGGTTTAATTCGAGTTTATATATGCACTCTCATTAAACTCTATTACAGAATGCGTAAGCATTAAACAGAATGCGGATAGGCTAGCACACAAGGAACACACAACTTAAGGCATATCTTCAACAATTCTCCACCTCGACTTGAACTCTCCTTCAGATGAAACAGATTGTACCAGCATTATACAACATGTATGCGAAAAAAGCATACCAGATTCAGATGTATTCCATACTTATATGAATACCAGATTCAAATGTATACCAATTATATAATAGACTCAAATGCTTCTCTCTAACTCAGATGGTCTCCTAGGACCTCAACAACTGTAAACATTTAGCAAGTCTAAGCAATGCTGGAACTTGCCATGCGACACTGGCTTGGTGAACATATCAGCACGATTATCAGCAGTGCCCACTTTTAGAACCTTTATCATTTTCTCATTTGGTATAAAATAATATAGCACATCTATGTGTTTAGTTCTTTCATGATTAACGTGTTCTTTTGCAAGGCATAAAGCACTCAGAATATAGCAATACGCAACTGCGCGATCATGATGCAGACATAGATCACTGACTAATCCTTTCAACCAGATTCCCTATTTAACAGCTTTTGTCAATGTCATATACTCTGCCTCAGTTGTAGACAAAGTCACTGTAGGCTGCAAAGTAGCCTTCCAACTCACAACAGAACCACCCACAGTGAAAAAATAACCAGTCATTGATCTTCTACTGTCAACATCCCCAGCATAGTCAGAGTCAGAATAACCCGTCAGTAAGCATTGCGTCTCGTTCCCATAAACAAAACCAACATCACATGTACCTCTAGGGTAACAAAAAATCCTTTTCACAGCATGCCAGTGTTCTTTTCTAAGTTGGACTATATAACGATTGACAAAACTAACAGCATGGGCAAGGTCAAGTCTAGGGCAAACCATAGGATACATTAAGCTACCAACTGTACTAGCATAAGGAACGTGGGACATGAATTCCTTGTCAGCTTCAGATTGCGGTGCAAATTCTGAGGATAACCAAATATTAATAGCACCTGGGGTATTGATAGGCTTCGTTGATGACATACCAAACCTTGACAAAATCTTCTGAATATAACCCTTCTGCAACAAGAAGAGCTTATTCTTTTTCTCTTTCCTTATAAATCTCCATATTAAAGATTTCCTGAGCAGCACCCATATCTATATTCTCAAACTCAGCACTCAGCAGATCTTTCAACCTCTGAATATCATATTTCAAATTTGCAGCTATAAGCATTTCATCTACATAAAAAACGAAATAGATCATTGAACCATCTTTACACTTGTCGTGATATGACTCGGGAGCCTGTATGGACGTTGGGACTTGTGTTACAAACGTGGTTAAGATTAGCGTGAATTGATCCTGCAACACGGAAGTATACATGGTCTGTAAGAAGTAA
Organism: Sicyos edulis; assembly: GCA_036507275.1. Classification (NCBI taxonomy): domain Eukaryota; kingdom Viridiplantae; phylum Streptophyta; class Magnoliopsida; order Cucurbitales; family Cucurbitaceae; genus Sicyos; species Sicyos edulis. The sequence goes on from CM071850.1 coordinate 10,291,552, forward strand.
TAAGTAAATTATCGTTCTCTACTGGGACTGGGAATTTAATTGAGTTAATGTTTAGAATTGAAAAGTAAATTGCATGAAAAAGTGTTGTTGATAAGATTTTTGGTTTTCGCAAGGAAAAGAAATAACTAAAAATAATAGTTTTGATAAGTTAAGGCTAAACTAGGATACTTGTGAGAACAGTAGCAATGGAATAGCAAGAAATATGTGGTAAGGGAGTCTATCATACTACGCTTACAAACTAATGCTTCCGCTTTCGTTCAGCACTTAGCCCGGATTCCGCTGTGAGTTACTATAATTAGAAGCGCACTAAGTATGTAATAGTTTCACATTTATTCCTAAACTTCGATTTAAAATGTTGCACCCGCAACAACCTATTAAAAATGCATGACAGACTTAGATCGTTTCCTCTTCTGATTTACAATTTATTAGCTTGTGTGGATGGCCGGTCGACACTTACTGTTTTGATGAAGTTCCTATCTTACATGCTCTAGATTAAACCCTTCCAATTCCTTCATATAACATGCTACTAAAACTCACGTTCCCCTAGTTTCACCTTATGAAAATTAGTTCATAATAACAATAAAGAACACAAAGGAAAATGTAGCAAACATCATAGAATTGTATTACTGATTTGAACTAAGTCTAATAATACGTCTTAACAAAACAAAATAAAATAAGCAATAGTAAAATGTAGCGTAGATCGATTCTCTGTAATTCTCCGAGAAGAAAAATAGGGCAAGGATCCCCTCACTCTCAATTATATCATGTCCCTTTTATAGAGCTAGGTTGTCGAGCCTCCGAAGGTTCCAGAATAGTAAGAATCAATTTGCACGAAGATTTCTCCTTTTAATTTTTTGCCATATGTGTTTGATCTATCTAAAGTAGGAATCCCGTGATTTCAGCAATTCGTCTCATAATTGTCTTGTTAGTCAACTTCTCGCTGGCAGATTCTCCCTTCCTTAGTTACTTGTAGTGCAACTGGCCTTGATCTTTCGAGCTTAAGTACTCGCGCTCGCGCGTTTTGATTTCCTTCGTGGCGATGATTCCTTAGCTCTAATCTTGCGAAATAGAAATAATAATAATTTTCTACAAACTTGATGCTATATGCGCTTCTTTTATCTTTATTTTGCATGATACTCGATATTTAGCATTCAACTCCGCTAATGCACAATATTAGCGAATTACACATTAAAGCGTGCACTTTTGTCTTTATGAATGCTTGATATAAATTGAATAACATGAAATATGATCTGAATTTAGGCTAAAATATGACTCTATTCTAGAGTCATCATGATACACACAACAATCATACGGATTTCTGTCGCTGCCGAGCTCAATCATAAAGTTGTGAAACTTTTTGTACCACTGCCTTGAAGATCGCTTCAGACCTTACACGGACTTCTTCAGCATGCAAACATAATCTTCTTTTCCAAGGAACTGAAATCCTTGTTGGGTCATACAAATCTCTTCATCAAACTCTCCATGAAGAAAAGCTGTCTTCACATCTAGTTGCTCAAGTTCTAAATTCTGATGTGCCACCATTGCTAGTAACACCCTGATAGAAGTATGCCTGACTACTAGTGAGAATATCCCATTATAGTCAACACCCTCCCTCTAAGTGAACCCTCTTGCAACTACATGAGCTTTATCTTTGAACCCTCTTGCAAATGCTATATGCGCTTCTTTTTCCTTTTTCTTGAAACCCATTTGCAAGTCACAATTTTCATAACCCATTGCAGTAAGTCACTTCTCTGAATCACTACATGAAACAACATCTTTATAGGTAGACGGTTCATAAGTATCCACCTCTTCAGCGACCTGTAGTGCATAAGCAACCATGACCTCAAAACCATATCTGATTGGAGCTCGAACTCGAGTTCTTTTGGCTATGTTAAGAGCTATACTCGAATTTCTGATTTCCATACTAGAAGTTTGACTAGTGGTATCAGTTTCTATAGTAGTATCTAACTGATTAGTAAGCAACTCTAACTGATCAGTAGACATATCTGACTCATATGTAGCGGCATGTTGATCCAATTCTCCTCCTTAGTGCTTGATATAGTTGCGATTCCAGTGTTAATATAATGTCTAGTAACTAATTCAAAGTCAACTTAAGCTAAGTGTAACTCGAAATCACTTACGTGCAAGTATACGAGGTCAGTTATTGTGAAAAATAATAAGTAATAAATTATCGATCCTATATGGGTTGATGTTTAGAGTTTAAATTATTATGAGAGTTATGTAGAAAATCAAATCATGAGTTGGATAAGTTGTTTTTATTTTTTTTGAAAATGAATGTGTAAGTAAATATGATGAAAAGAGTAAAATAAATATGATGCAGTGAGTAATGATAAGTATTAATCCTAGAAGATACTATGAGAGCGAGCTAGTCAAAGAGAGTCTTGCTTCCCTAACAAATAAGTATTTTCGCACTTAATGATTAATGGCAAAGCTACCTTCCGTTGAATGCTCCATACTAATAATAGGGTGATGAAAGCTATTAGTAAGGTTATTCCTAACACTTTAAGAAGTGAAAAGACTTTCTGTAATAACCCCATATTGATATCTTTTATTAGTTTAATAATTGGTTAAATGAAAGAAGGGTGAATTATGGTTACTTTGAGGAATAAGGGGAAAAATGGTCTTCTTGTTTGAGTATTTAAATGCATTTTCAGATCCTTAGAAGTCTTGTAACTGTTCATGCCGTCAGCCTTTGAAGATCGAGCATCGTTTGCGTCCGTCCCGTACTCGCCGGAGTTGCAGTTCCTGTGGAACCGTGTTCGTCTCGCCGCTGTGGGTTTGGCGACTGAGTTGTTGCATCGTTGCTAAGGCTCGGGTTCACCGTGGTTTGCGTTCTTTGTAGGTGTGCAAGTGCGTCTATTCCAGCGAGTTCTCATCGCGAAGGACAACTCCGCTGGTGTGTGTGTGGGTGTTGTTCCGCCGTGGGTTCGAACTGCCGTTCGTGAGGGTGCAGCTAGGTTCTCGAGCGGGTCGTTTGTGGGAGTTCTTTGAGGTTTCGAGCATCGTGGGTCAAGGTCGACGTAGCCGATAGAGTTGGGGAGTGTTGTCGAGGTTGCAGCACCGCCACCGTCAGCTTCTCGTCGTTGCCGAAGCTGTGGTGAGGTCCATCTCTTCCTCTCTCTTATTTTGGAGTTTAAGTTAAAAATGGTGGATAAAGGAAGAAGAAGATGGGTGTTTGGTGGATGGGTTTACTATTTAAGTTGGGTTAAAAGCTATTCTGAAGAATCGGGGCTGTTTGGTTCAAGTTCAAGCTTGTTTTAATGAGGAATTAAGCTTGCTTGGTTGTATATTTAAGGCTATTCTAGTGATGAATAAAGACTGTTTAGCTGCTGGTTCATGGATATCCCAGCTGAGAATAAACTATGTTTGGTTATGATTTTAGTGAGTGTTTGGTTTAAAGGTTGTTTGGTTTAATAGTGTATGTTAGAGTTAAATGACTAGTTTTGACCATTTGACTTTTATGTTTGACTAGATTTGACCTGATCTATTTCTCGTCCATCGAGCCAAAGTTGAGGGCACGCGGGACCGCAATGGCACATTTTTCAAGGTTCTTCACTATTTACTAAATTCGACATTCTAGATTCATTTTTAATGGTCTGAGGTGCTAGTTTTGACCAGTTTGTTGTTTTAGGGCTCACGGTTGTGTTTACTCATTTGAGAGCTTCCAGTTGACTCTAGAGTGTTGTTTGGGAGTTTCAGCCAAGGTAACGGTCCATTTACCCCTTCTAGAGGACCTGTGGTTAATACATGTGTCGGTTTACTTGCATTAGTTGATTTGTCTGACTGTAGCATAACCATGTGCATTGTATGTTGCATTTGATTGCATTGAGAGCATTTACATCTCATGCTTGTCTCGTGTATGACTAGTGATGCATGAATCATGTTTGTCTGCCTGATATGGTCAAGTTGCATATGGTTGTATGACTGTCCTAATATGAACTTGCATGATGTTTGATGCACAGCTTGATGCCTCGTTTGGACCCAAACGAGTCATGAAGACCGGATAGAGGAAGTTAGTAGGTGGGTGTGGACGATGGTACTCGGGTCATACCCTAGCTTGAGGTGATATTCTCTCACTCAGCAGGACTTCCGTGGATGGTCGGCCGGCCAGGCTCATGGCCCTTGATGGTTTCTGCTAGTAGCCTAGGATCTCTCCATGTAGGTGGTATGGGCCTGATATGGTTCCTTGGTGATTGTTGTGGCACCACCTCTCGCTGGGCGTACGGGGCCTATGGACAATAGGTTGCTCGACCCACTAGTTCCCTCTAGAGTAGGATGCCTGATTTCTCTCGAGTCAGAGGACTCTTGTGATCTTTGGTCCTGGGTCTACGATCTTTAGACTATTCTACGTGGTGCTCGTCAAGGACGTGGTTTCTAGACTTAGCACCCAGGAGTTTGAGCTTTGTATACCCCCTGGTTATGTTGCTAATCATACTTATTTGCTGATGTTTGTATTCTTGTGCATGCTATCCCCATGCTGGGGAGGCCTTACTGAGTTTGCAACAACTCACCATTTCCACTGTGGAATTTACCACTAGTACCACTTAGCTGTACCGAGATAGATGATCGATGGAGCTGGAGATGACTATGGAACCCGCTACATTTACTTTTGGGTCTATTTTAGGGGCATGTTTAGACTGTTTTAGAACTTCTATATTTTGCTTTTATATTTTCGAACTTTTGGGTACCCATTACTACTATGTTTTTATGGCTTTGCGAACTTTCATTTATGCACTAAGAATTTCTGGATTTCACTGTCATTTTATCATGCATGCCCTGGCTGCCTATATTTTCATGCACGTAGAGTTAAGGATCTAGGTTCAGAACCTGATTCGGGCAGAGTCCTAACAGTTGGTATCAGAGCCTAGAGTCATAGATTCTTTAGACTAACTTACATCGTAGGCTTTTGTTTGGGTTCCCATGGTCTCCAGCTACTGATCGACATCAGGTATTTTAGTAGGGACGTTAAGTTTTGATAGCATGTTTAGTATGATTAGCCTTGTTGCATTGCATTGCATTATTTTCATGTGCTACCTGTCTGTTAGCCTCAATGGTCCAGCGGGGACTGAGCTGTTCTAGGATTCTCTTGCAGACTTTTGCTATGTCTGAGATAGTCACCAGAAGTGCAGCCAAGGGTAGAGGTCGAAGTAGAGGCCGACCTGCAGCAGGTCGAGGTACGCCTGCACGAGCTAGAAGTGTGTCGGTTCCAGAGGCGAGCCTTCATGTGGTGAGGCGAGCTAGACGTACTTCCGAGGTGAGAGTAGATGACTCATCCAATGGTGTGCCACCTGCGGTGGTGTTCAACCCAGAGATGCTAGCTGCTATGGAGAGCATGATGAGAGGTGTAGCCCGAGAGGTTCTCCATGATTCTGGTCGGGGTTTGGATCAGGCACTGGTAGCTCCACCTGTAGTGCTGCCAGTAATTTCACCAGTAGTTCCATCTGTAGTGTCGCTAGCAGTTTCACTGGTAGTTCCACCTGGGGACAGTCAGGCGGTAGCTGGGAGTAGCCATGGTGTCTCTGAGAACACCATGATTATTAGAGACTTCATGAAGTTGGGGCCAAATTTCTTTAATGGGAAGTCAGTTTGTCCGATTGATGCTCAGATGTGGCTATCTTCCAATGAGACTACCTTCCACCACATGGAGTGCCCCGAGCATCATAAAGTAAGATGCGGTATTTTTGCCCTAAGAGATGAGGCCCAGGTTTGGTGGAAGTCTGAGATTGAGCTTCGTTTAGCTGATGAGCCACCCGTTACTTGGAACGAGTTCAAGTTTCTATTTCTTGAGATGTACTATTCTACGGCCGCGAAGCGGGCACACATCATAGAGTTCACTACCATCAAACAGGGGGATGATCACGTAACGAAGTATGAGTGAAGGTTCAACAGGCTTGCCTTGTATGCAAAGGCCTTGATTACTTCAGAGGCAGTGAAGATTGACTATTTCATTGCTGGACTTAACCCGGAGATTCAAGGTGATGTGGATTCACATAACCCAACTAGTTATAGACCTTGTGTGCAGTTGGCCAAGAAGATTGATGACAAGTTTAGGGATGGTGCTTCGTCTCTTAAAGTTTCAGAGGCCAAAGAGAAGGGCAAGAGGAAGTTCGAAGCGATCAGATCACTTGGACTTGGAGGCCACCAGCAGAGGTCTGGGTTTAACAAGTTCAAGGGCTAGAAGTTAGAGCAGAAGTTCCAGAAGACCGAGCCTCGCACTGCTAGAGATTGTAAGAGCTGTGGGAAGAGTCACTTTGGTATGTGTGAATCTGAGAAGAAGATCTGTTATAAGTGTGGCAAGGAAGGCCACTTTGCTAGAGCTTGTGCGTAGGGTGGGTCCACGTCTGGGTCAGGGCAGGCTGGAGCTAAACCACAACAGCAAGGCAGGGTGTATGCTACTACACGTCAGGGGCAGATGCTTCAACTGATGCAGCCACAGGTACCTTGCCTATCCTAGGACACCTTGCATGTGTTTTATTTGATTCTGGCTCCACGCATTCATTCATTTATGCATCTTTTTTTAGTACTGCTGGTTTAGATTTAGAACCCTTGGGGTTCGAGATGAGTGTTGCCACTCCAGCTTGGGTGAGCATGACAACTTGTGATAAGGTTAAGGCCTGCAAGCTGGTTGTGTCTAGGGAATCGTTGGAGGTCACGCTCATAGTTTTGCCTATGAGTGAGTTTCATGTGATTCTTGGGATGAAGTGGTTATCGGAGAACCACGTCGTGATCGATTGTAGACACAAGGAAGTAATTTTCAGTTGTCCTGGAAGGCAGAGCTTCAAGTTCAGAGGCAGAGAAGAAGGGGGGAGTCTCCTGTTGGTTTCAGCCTTAAAAGTGAGGAAATTGTTAGCTAAGGGAGCTTGGGCTTTACTAGCCTCATTTTCAGTGGTAGCAAGTTATGAGTTGGCAGTTGGTTCGGTTCCCATAGTTCGTGAGTTTGTCAATGTATTTCTAGAGGATCTACTAGGATTGCTGCCATGCCGAGCACTTGATTTTGCCATCGAGCTTGAGCCAGGGACCATTCCTATCTCTAAGGCACCATATAGGATGGCCCCAACCGAGCTAAAGGAGCTTAAAGTTCAGTTGCAAGAGTTTATTTATAGTGGGTTCATTCGTCCTAGTGTGTCCCCTTGGGGAGCTCCAGTATTGTTTGTTAAGAAGAAAGATGGATCTATGAGGTTGTGCATTGACTACCAAGAGCTCAATAAGGTGACAATAAAGAACAAATACACGTTGCCTAGGATCGATGACTTGTTCGATCAACTTCAAGGGGCAGAGGTGTTTTGAAAGATTGATTTGCGGTCCAAGTACCACCAATTAAGGATCAGGGAAGAAGACATCCCTAAGACAGCTTTCAGATCTCGTTATGGGCACTATGAGTTCTTGGTGATGTCATTTAGTTTGACGAATGCCCCCGCAGCATTCATGGATTTGATGAATAGAGTGTTCTGAGATTTTCTAGACAAGTTTGTGATTGTGTTTATAGATGATATCTTGATCTATTCTAAGTCTGAGTCTGATCATGAGAAGTACTTAAGAAGAGTTTTTCTAGCACTTTAAGAGAATAAGTTGTATGCCAAGTTTTCTAAGTGTGAGTTTTGGCTAGATTCTGTGGTCTTTTTGGGTCATGTGGTTTCTCGTCGGGGGGTTTAGTAGATCGTGCTAAGATTGATGCAGTGAGCAGCTGGGTCAGGCCAACATCAGTCGTTGAGGTAAGGAGTTTCTTGGGTCTGGTTGGTTACTACAGATGATTTGTGGAGGGCTTCTCTAAGTTGGCATGGCCGTTGACTCAGTTGACTAAGAAAGGGTAAACTTTTGTGTGGTAAAATGATTGCGAGGCCTGTTTTGTTGAGTTGAAGAGACGTTTGACTTCAGTGCCAATCCTGTTAGTACCAGAAGGGACCGATGGGTTTGTAGTTTATAGTGACTCCTCCAAGAGGGGTTTGGGTTGTGTTCTGATGCAGAAAGGGAAGGTGATAGTATATTCATCCCGACAGCTTAAGTCGTATGAGCAGAACTACCCAACTCATGACCTCGAGTTAATAGCAGTGGTTTTTGCGTTAAAAATTTGGAGCACTACTTGTATGGAGTAAAGATACAGATTTTCACGGATCATAAGAGTTTGAAGTACTTCTTCACCCAGAAAGAGCTAAATATGAGACAACGTAGATGGCTGGAACTCGTAAAAGATTATGACTGTGAGATTCTTTACCACCCGGGTTAAGCGAATGTGGTTGCTGATGCTTTGAGTAGAAAAGTTTCTCATTCAGCGGGATTGGTTGTGTCTCGAGTTTCATCGCAGCATCAGCTTACCCGAGCAGAGATAGCATGGGTTCGGGGAATTACAGCGAGGTTAACACAGTTGACTGTACAACCGAATTTGAGGCAAAGGATCGTAGAGGGTCAACAGAGTGACCCTGGGCTGTTAATTTTGTTTGTCAGGGAATAGGCCTAGGAGGGTGGTGACTGGTCGATATTCGCCGATAGTGGACTGCAGTTTAGATAGAGGTTGGTTGTGCTTGCTGATGTCGAGATCCGTACTGGGTTGATGTCTGAGGCTCATAGTTCGCCGCTTGACTGGCACCCTGGGGGTACCAAGATGTACCAAGATCTTAAAAAGTCATTCTGGTGGAATAACATGAAAAAAGATATCGCCAAATTTGTCAGTAAGTGTTTGACCTGTCAGGAAGTGAAGGCACCGAGGCAAAAGCTTGTAGGGTTGTTAAAAGCATTCCAGAGTGGAAGTGGAACGATGTTTCCATGGATTTTATCATAGGGCCCCCTAAGACACCGTGAGGTTTCACCGCGAAATTGGTGGTTGTGGATAGGCTGACCAAGAGTGCTCACTTCATCCTAGGGGCGATGGATTATTCTGTTGAAAAATGGGCGTGTTTGTACTTGGAGCAAATTATGAGGTATCATAGGCTCCCTGTTAGTATAGTCTCAGACAGGGATGTCGTTTCACTTCGCGCTTCTAGAAGAGTCTTCAGGAAGGTCTTGGAACCACTTGTAAGTTTAGTACAGCTTTTCATCCACAGACAGATGGGCAGACCGAGAGGGTCAATTAGATCTTAGAAGTCATGCTGAGGGCTTGTGTGTTAGACTTTCCAGACAGTTGGGATAAGTGGTTGTATTTGATGGAATTTGCATACATTAACAGTTACCAGTCCACTATCCAGATGGCATCTTTTGAGGCATTATATGGAAAGAAGTGTAGATTACCCGTCCATTAGGACGAGGTTGGAGAAAGATAGTTGTTGGGTCCTGAGTTGTTGCAAATGACTAATGAAGCAGTCCAAAAGATTCGTACTAGAATGCTTACTGCGCAGAGTCGACAGAAAAGTTATGCTGATGTTCGTCGCATAAATTTTGAATTCGAGGTTGGGAATTATGTGTTTCTGAAAGTGGCACCGATGCGGGAATCCTGAGATTTGGAAGAAAAGGGAAGCTTAGTCCGAGGTTTGTTGGGCCATTTGAGATCCTTGAGAGAATTGGTGCGGTAGCTTATCATTTAGATTTGCCTACTTCTTTATCGGCAGTTCATGATGTGTTCCATGTTTCTATGCTTCGACAGTATGTACATGACCCATAGCATGTTGTTGACCAAGAGCCTTTGGCATTAAATGCAGACTTGTCTTATGAGGAGAAACCTGTGCAGGTCTTGGATCCAGATCGTAAGGTTCTGAGGAACCACGAGATTGCTCTTGTTAAAGTGTTATGGAGAAATCAGAAGGTTGAGGAAGCAACCTGGGAGCGTGAGAATGATATGCGCTCTCGCTTCCCAACATTATTTGAGCCTTAGTTAACCTTCGAGGACGAAGGGAGGAATGTTGTAATAGCCCCATTTTGACTTTTTTATTAGTTTAATAATTGGTTAAATAAAAATAAGGGTGAGTTGTGGTTACTTTGAGAAATAAGGGGCAAAATGGTCTTCTTGTTTGAGTATTTAAATACATTTTCAGATCCCTAAGAGTCTTGTCACTGTTCACGCTATCAGCCTTTGAAGATCGAGCCTTGTCTGCGTTCGTCCAGTGCTCGCCGGAGTTGCAAACCCGGTGGAACCGTGTTCGTCTCGTCACTATGGGTTTGCACGACCGAGTTCTTGTGTCGTCGCTGAGGCTAAGTTTCGTCGTGGTTCGCATTCGTTGTAGGTGTGCGAGTGCTTCGGTTCAGGCTAGTTCTCAACCCGAATGACAGTGCCGCTGGTGTGTGTATGGGTGTTGTTTCACCGTGGGTTCGAACTGTAGTTCGTGATGGTGCAGCTGCGTTCTCGTGTGGGTCGTTTGTGGAAGTTCTTCGAGGTTTTGAGCAGCGTGGGTCGAGGTCGACGTCGCCGATAGAGTAGGGGAGTGTTGTCGAGGTTGCAGCGCCGCCACCGTCAGCTTCTCGCCGTCGCCGAAGTTGTGGTAAGGTTCATCTCATCCTCTCTCTTTTACTTTCTATTATTTTGGAGTTTAAGTTAAAAATGGTGGATAAAGGAAGAAGAAGATGGGTGTTTGGTGGATGGGTTTTCTATTTAAGTTGGGTTTAAAGCTATTCTAGTGAAGAATAGGGGCTATTTGGTTCAAGTTCAAGCTTGTTTTAATGAGGAATTAAGCTTGCTTGGTTGTATGTTTAAGGCTATTCTAGTGATGAATAAGGATTGTTCGGCTCCTGGTTAATGGATATCCCAGCTGAGAATAAACTATATTTCGTTATGAGTTTAGGGAGTGTTTGGTTTAAAGGTTGTTTGGATTTGGGTTTAATAGTGTATGTCAGAGTTAAATGGCTAGTTTTGACCATTTGACTTTTATGTTTGACCAGATTTGACCTGAGCTATTTCTCGTCCTTCGAGCCAAGGTTGAGGGCACGCGGGACTGCCGGGGCACGTTTTTTGAGGTTCTTCACTATTTACTAAATTTGACATTCTGGATCCGTTTTTAATGGTCTGAGGTGCTAGTTTTGACCAGTTTGTTTGTTTTAGGGCTCGGAGTTGTGTTTACTCATTTGAGAGCTTTCAGTTGACTCTAGAGTGTTGTTTGGGAGTTTCAGTCGAGGTAAGGGACCCTTTACCCCATCTCAAGGACCTGTGGTTAATACATGTGTCAGTTTACTTGTATTAGGTTATTTGTCTGCTTGTAGCATAACCATGTGCATTGTATGTTGCATTTGATTGCATAGAGAGAATTTACATCTCATGTATGTCTCGTGTATGACTAGTGATGCATGAATCATGTTTGTCTGTCTGATATGGTCGAGTTTCATATGGTTGTATGACTGTCCTAATATGGACTTGCATGATGTTTAATGCACAGCTTGATGCCTCGTTTGGACCCAAACGAGTCGTGAAGACCGGATAGAGGAGGCTAGTAGGTGGGTGTGGACGATGGTACTCGGGCTCACACCCTAGCTTGAGGTGATATTCTCTCGCTCCGTAGAACTTCCGTGGATGGTCGGCCGGCCAGGCTCACGGCCCTGAATGGTTTCTACTAGTAGTCTAGGCTCTCTCCAGGTAGGTGGTATGGGCCTAATATGGTTCCTTGGTGATTGCTGTGGCACTAGTTCCAGGTAGATGGTATGGGCCAACAGGTTGCTCGACGCACTGGTTCCCTCTCGAGTAGGATGCCAGATTTCTCTTGAGTCAGAGGACTCTTGTGATCTTTGGTCTTGGGTCTACAATCGTTATACTGCTCGTTAAGGACAAGGTTTCTAGACTTCTCACCCAGGAGCTTGGGCTTTGTATACCCCTTGGTTATGTTGCGGATCATACTTATTTACTGATGTTTGTATTCTTGTGCATGTCTATCCCCGAGCTGGGGAGGCCTTATTGAGTTTGCAAAAACTCACCCTTTCCACTGTGGAATTTCCCACAGGTACCACTAGATTGTATCGAGATGGATGATCGATGGAGCAGGAGATGACTATGGGACCCGCTGCATTTACTTTTGTGTCTGTTTGGTCTTTTATCAGCATGATCTATTTCAGGGGCATGTTTAGACTGTTTTAGAACTTCTATATTTTGGTTTTATATTTTCGAACCTTTGGGTACCCATTACTACTATGTTTTTATGGCTTTGCGAACTTTCATTTATGCACTGAGACTTTCTGGATTTCACTGTCGTTTTATCATGCATGCCTTGGCTGCCTATATTTTCATGCACGTAGAGTTAAGGACCTAGGTTTAGAAGCTGATTCGGGTCAGGTCCTTACACTTTCACACAACCTAACGTAGCATACTGGGTGAACATGTGGCTCATCTTCCGACTCACCGCAAGGTACATGCGTATATAGCTAATAGAAGCATATGCTCTGCTCTTAGCATGTGTAGCTCCACACAACCTAACGTAGAATATTGGGTGAACATGCATAGCTAAAAAATATTATAAAATTACATGCAGTAGTGTAAAACTCAATGAACTATGCTCCTAGCATACTTCTATTCATGAATAATTAATAAAAACTCCTATAGCGTAACCAGAGAAATAAGCATGTGATAGAGGTTAAATCAGACGATTTTATTGCAACTATAAAATGTTTATAACTACAAGCTACTCCTAATAAAACAGTAAATTAGAATTGGTGTGGCTGAAGATGTGTAGTCCCTTTGTCATCGGCTCCTACGAACCCCACCATTTTCTTCTCTCCACAATAGGCTTTGTGGACAATCGACTAGCTCACCCTTCTCAGTTCCTTTCTTTGATATTTATAGAGTTGATTTACTTGGCTGACAAGTTAAGGTGAGCTGTGAAATCTCCATTATTGCAGGATCTCTTAATTTTCGTTGGGATTTATTTGATTGGCGCCAACTTAATTACTGATTGATTCTCGATTCTTTCCTTATTGGCGACGACGTGTCTTTTTACGAACGTGTTTTCATTTTGAATTCGCACCTTCCTGCACTGCTAGTCACCTTTCGCACTGTTTATTCTTCCCACGGTTTAGCTTCATATGTCCTGCCATTAAAATTGGTTAGGTGCAATTTAGTCAAGATTTATGCTAAAAATGCAAAACTATGCTTTCGATGCTAAATTATGAATGCATGTTGATATCTATGTTCTTTCATCACATTTCTTTCTTTTAGCACCCATTCTCCCCATTTATTTCTAGAATAATGCAAACTAAAACAGACTAAAATATGCTCCATTTAGAAGCTATCACTGCTGTAATTCAACTCTAACTTAACTGAATTCCATCTCCACATGTTTATCAACACCACTAATTTTCCCTACAACTATGAACTGCACCATGGAGTTCATAAAGATTTCTCATCAAATGTAACATTTCGGCTGAGGATAACTCTGTTCTCAGAAGGAGACCATATTCGATATCCCTTAAATCCACTACCATAACCTACAAAGACACCCTTCTTAGTTCAAGGCTCTAACTTTCCTTCACTAACACGATAATAAACATTGCAGCAAAAAACTTTTAACAAAGAGTAATATGCAGGCTTACTAGACCATATGTATGTTGTTTTACAGTCAATATCTGTATGAGGCCCACGGTTGTTAGATAGCATGATGTATTCACTGCTTCTGCCCAGAATCTTATAGTTAACCCAACATTTGAGAGCATGCATCTTGCTCTCTCTAGTAAAGTTGGGTTCATACGTTCTACTACCCCATTATGTTGAGGTGTGTTCATAATAGTATGATGTCGAATAATCCGTTCCATTCTACATAATTCATTAAACTAAAAAGTGTAAAATTAAAGGCGTTTATCAGTTTGAAGTCTCTTGACCTTCTTCCCTATTTGATTTTCCACCAAAACCTTCCACTCTTTTAAATTCTTGAAGGCTTCATTTTTGTGTTTCATCATGAAAAACCAAGTCATTCTTGAAACAATAATAGACAAAAAATACTTGCTACCTCCAACTGATTCAACCCGAGAAAGACTCCAATAATCAGTGTGGATATAATCAAGTGTATCCTTGGTACAGTGGACTCCCTTTGGAAACTTGTTGTGACGGATTTTCCCAAAAACACAGTGTTCGCAAAATTCTAAATCTTGCACTTTATGTCCACCAAGTCTCATGTGCCATAACTTAGTCATATCCTCTTTCTGAACTGCAGGTGATGCCACTGCAACAAACCCAGTCAACGTTTTGACAGAAAATAGAAAGTTCCACATTTTGTACCTTTTAGAACTACCTTTGAATTATTGCAAACATACCTGAATCTACCTTCACCTTTAAAACTGAAACCTTTGCTGTCATGTGTACTGAGAGATATCTAACTTTTGGTCATTGATGGAACATGCCTTACATTATTCAAAACGTAGAATAACTCACCGTGCGTTCGTATCCCTATTGAGCCAATCCAAACTACCTTGCAGACTGAACTGTTTTCCATGGACATTACCTCCATCAAACTACTCATACGTTGAAAAACACTCCCTATTCGGACACATGTGATATGAAGCATCTTAATTGAGGACCCACACACCTTTCGAAAGAGTATGATCATTTTCTACTAGGCCAGACCTTCCTCTGAGTTGCCACTAACCTCAGCGACGGTTGCTAAACAATCTTTTTTATTAGATTGGTAACTGTTACTGTGAGGACAATCACACTTCCAATGTCCATTTTTCTTGCAGTAAGTGCAAGTTTCATTAGCCCTAGAATTATACATCTTTGAGCCTTTAGAAGTTGGTGTGGATTCCTTCGGTTTCTTCTTTCAAGAATTTTGACCTTTGCTTCCAATTGTAACCAAACCAGACGCTTCACCTTCTATTGTACCGATGACCCTGTGGCAATCCTCTCTAGTAAGTAAAACAATTTTTACTTCATCTAGAGAAAGTGTATCCTTGCCAGAAATAAATGAATCGCGAAATTCTCATAGAACAGCGGCAAAGAAACCAACAGAATTAAAGCGACATCTTCATCATCTATCTTAACCTCAATATTACGCAGATCAATTAATATTGTGTTTAACCTATCTAGATGATTTTTAAAAAGCGTACCTTTAGACATATAGAGGATGAATAATCGTTGGTTCAACAACAACTTCTTGGTCAAAGACTTCGTCATATACAGACTCTTGAGCTTCAACCACAAACCGACCGCCTTAACTTGATATGTGACTTCAGCAATGACACCGTCAGCAAGACAGAGCATGATAGTCGAATATGCCTTTTCTTCTAGGCTCATCAACTCCTCATCTTCGTCCAATTTGGCATCCTTCCACTTGGCGGTAAGAGGCACAGACCCTGTTGTTTCAACATAGCACGCGTCTTAATCTTCCATAGATCGAAACTGCTCCCTCCGATAAATTTTTTGACTTTCACATTAACGCCAGACATCTTCGAAACGATTGATGAAAAAAATTGCAGAAATTCGAACCCCAGGCTCTGATACAAAATTGTTATGAAAACGACAATGAACAACCATTCGAAGAATAAAGAAACATGAGAGAAGAAGAACAAACACACATATTTATGTAGTTCACTAACATTGTGTTAGCTAGTCCACGGGCAGAGAGGGGACGATATTTTATTAAGAAGAGGCGAACAAATACAGATTATAGAATGAAAGTCATTTTTAGGGCTAGGGTTTAATTCGAGTTTGTATATACACTCTCATTAAACCCTATTATAGAACGCATAAGCATTAAATAAAATGCGGATGCTCTAGCACACGCGGAACGCACAACATAATGCGAATATGCTAGCGACTACTAATCGCAGGGCATTAATGTGTTCAAGGCATATCTTTAACATTCTCAATAAACACTATCTTCAAACTTATATCACTCACGCACATTTCTCCGTTCTACAATAAAAATATACAAAAGAAATTTAATAAGATTTAATACACAAAAGTTAAAGTATTTCTAATTGAGATGCATTTAAATCCAAAATCACATGCTCTATTTATTTAGTGCTAGTAGGACACCAGTTTTCTTACATATTTTTAATATGAGATAACCCTTTCTAATATTTCACCAAAATCTCATCAAAACCTATTTTGTAGAAAATATTTGAAATATCTTCATGTTCCGAAGACAAAAGTATCTCCCACGACATTTATAATCTTCAACCCTAAAAATTTGTGCAACTTCCACTTTTTTTACTAATCTATTATAAATGAGTGACAAACACCGATTCTCGGGATTGAACCCGTGACTATGGTGTTGAACTGGATTACCACCAAACAATGAAATTATTAGGTCTCCCTTTCAGTTCCATCACACACCTTGCATAACTGACAAGTTAATACCCCTAGGCAGACCTGTGATATCCTTGATATCACATCCTTTTATCACGACAAAATGGATATATCATAAAGGTGTTTCTCTCTTTCTTTAAATTCTCTAGTAAGAGAGACCATGTCAACATCCGAACTATAACCTTTTTGTCAAACTTTCTCTATTCGATAAAATTCTTTTTAGGGGATCAAATTTCCCGCATTCCAAGCAACCTTTCTATTTCACAAAGTCTTCCTTCTTCTCTTGATTACCAAATTTCTTAAAACCTCTTTTGAAACCAACTATCGAACTCTATTGCACCATCATCAATATTTTATTTTAGAAATCGCACCAACTTTTGGTCTTTTCTTTAAATCCTCGAGTAATCGAGATTGTATAAAAAAAAACATCTCGAGTTTTGTAGTTGCCACAAAGCCGACGATCATCCTTTCATCAAATTGCTCCACTTCAATTTTAACTGAACTCATAAAAATTGACATATCTACTTCACTTCTATCAAATGTGCAAATAATGAACAACACACAATTTTCAAATTCAAGAATTTCTTTATGATGTAGAAGCTCAAACAAAATTGCAACCACATAGTATATAAAAAACTATGAACATAAAGCTTTGATACTACTTGTGGGAAAAAACCTCCCACTATTACACACCAAGAATAAACAAAATCAACAAAAAATTTGTAGGAAAAAAACAAAATAGAAACACAAAAGTTTACGCAAAAAAATTGTAAAATCGGAGAAAAACAAAACAATAGAAAGAAAGTAATTTCATTATGTAAAATATTGCTAGAATCAAATAAAATTTTCAGTTCGGCCCCAACTACTTAAACACTTTTCTCAAAATTTATATCATTCACACTATTTTCTCCACTTTTCCTCTAGAGTATACAAAATGAATTCAATCAGAATTAATAAACAAGACTTTGAGTATTTTTAATTGAGATGTTTAAAATTCAAAGTCATATAGATGACTCTTTTTAAAGTGATTGACATACCATTTTCTAACATCTATACAATGTAAAACCACCATTATAAATATTTTGCTAAAATCTTAACAATTATCCAACTTAATAACAAAAAGAAAATTGAATGCCTATTAATGCAGTTGAATGTATTAAAAAAGCCAAGAAAAGCAAATTTCAGTTGTTTCATGTATGATTGAGTAACCAAGAAATTATAAGTTGAAATTAACAATTCCAATTACGGTTGAGTTGAAAAAATTAGAAAAAAAATAATGCAACTGTATATATATATTGAAATACCAGATTTGCATTGCTTCAAAAAAAAAATTGAAAAAAAAAATACCAGCCTGTTTGCGCATGGTTTTATGCTTTAGTTAATATACTTTCAATTGTATAAATTTATTTCTCATATATTTTCAATAAATTCTAAAGTTAAATACGAATTACTCACTATTAACTAATTTTGATCCTTAATTTTTAATACTGGTGTAAACACGAGATTTCGACAGATAAATAGAATCGAGACATGTGTAAATTGAGAATTTTTATTTGTATATTGATTTGAATATGTGTGAGTATGAGTACAATCTCTAATTTATTCCTCTGATTCTTTCTCTCTCATATACAAATATCTCGAAGGCTTTATAGCTTGTTCTCGAGGCAGAACTTGTCTTAAGGGCTTTGCAGCTTGATCTTAAGATTGACTTGTTTCAAGGGCTTTGCAACTTATTCTCGATGTTGGATTTTTCTTGAGGCTTTCACAGCTTGTTCTCAAGGTTGACTTTGTTGATGTTGGATCGGTCTTTGGCTTGTTGATCTTTTGATCGGTCGTTGACTTGTTAATCTTTGATCGGTCGTTGACTTGTTGATCTTGTATTAGTCGTTGACTGATGATCGATGCCTGACTTGTTGATATTTGATCGGTCGTTGACTTGTTGATCTTCTATGATGATCCTCTTTGACTTATTGATCTTTGATCATTCATTGACTTATTGATCTTCAATTGATCGTTAACTTGTTGACCATCTTTAATGATGGGCCTCTAACTTGTTGATCTTTGATTGATCATTGACTTGTTGATCAACTTTAATGATCGATCTTTGACTTGTTGATCTTTGATCGATCGTTGACTTGTTGATCATCTTTATTGATCGGTCTCTAACTTATTGATCTTTGATCGATCATTGACTTGTTGATCTGTTTGAGTGATGCATTTGAAGAACATGATGTGTGTTCTTCGTGTTTGTTTGCTGCTTTATAGAATCTTTTCATCTTCGAAGTGGTTTTGGACTTCAAAATGGTGTTTGATCCTTGGAGATTTGGAGAGTCTTCAATTTGGTGGAATTCTCTCTAGAGCTTTAGATTTTCGACCCCTTCAAATGAAGAAGAGCTCCTCTATTTATAGAGCTCTTATGGACCATGGGCTTGGGCCTTGATGGGCTCGACCCTTGGGCTTGATCTTTTGGATTTGGACTTTTTGGTTCGGTTCACTAAACGAATTTTTGGTCTGGTTTAATTTTGACCCAAATTTGAGATAAACCAACTTTTTGTCCAAATTAATTTTGAGAAATATTGTCTCAAAATTCAATTTTATTTTGTCATTAAATTTGGGATAATGACGTGGCGATCTTTGACTGGCTGAAATTTCTCAGCAACAAATGCCCCCTTTTCGAGGTTTTTGCACGAACATATGTGTGTAAAAATCTCGAAAAAGATAATCTTGAGTCGAAACATAATATTTTCTTTTGTCCCTTTAACTTCGACTATTAAACGTCAATTTAATCGGGAATGTATGAATTTATGTCATAATTTCGATTGTTTTTCTTGACGCATTTTCTCCGTGCCAATCAAACACATTTTGAAACTTGGTCAGAACCACGATTTTCTTTAATTGGCATGAAAAATTTGAAATTTTAGTAGAATTTTGGCTCCACTTAATTTCGAATGAACTTTATGACAATGTCAAAGCCCTAACCCAATTTTATACTTGAATGAGTACACTTTAGGCCATGCTTATATCATGGATAAAATTTAAATCCTATAATGTGGATAGAATTAATTTTATCAAACTTAAATTGAGAGTAAAATTTGAGTTATACTCAATTATTTTGAACAAACCTTAATTTTTTGAGTAAAACTTGAACTTGAATATTGTATCCAACTTAAAGAGCTTAAAATTATAACCATTTTATTTGACATGTATTTGAGAGAACTTGATTGTCCCCAATATTTGACCGAGCTTAAACGAAGTTGGACCCTTCATGCTTCTTGAATGTAATGGAGCTTGGAGCTTGGAGCTTGGCATCAAATATTTGAAATATTTAAAATTTTCAAATGCATCTTAAAAATAATTGAAATTGATCTTGATTGAAACTTGAACTTGAATCCACTTGAATGAGACATTTGAATTGAACTAATTTTGGCTTGAAATTCACTAGATCTTGATGTCAAAATTCACCTACTAATTTATCCAAATTTGAGCTTCTACACCTCCTTCGTTGAATTTGATTGGAACTGCTATTACGGCGTAACTAGTTATCGAAATGATTTTGAGTTTAGATGAAACTTGTGCACCAATGAAACTTGGCTTCGACTGCTTATTTAGTACAGGTTTCGACTTGTTGAATCTTGAATTTATCCATATCAACATATAATTCTTCAATTTAATTTTTGTATTATTGATATGATCTTGAACTGGAATCAATTTCTTTATCGTTTGACCTTGAATCCAACTTTTCATTGCTTGAAACTTATTGAACTTTGAATGTAGTTGCTATCAAATTTCTAAATAATTTAGAAATCTTCCCTTAGAATTTGAAATTTATCCCACAAAAAAGTGTAATAAAATTTGTGTTCATTTGAATAAGACTTCCCTTCCTTGGATTTAGCCATTTTATCGAGATCAGACAATAGAATATTGACATTTTACATTAGTTCAAATTCGAACAAGATTTGGTTCGTATCAAAATCTCAAACAATCATATACTCTTTACATGAAATCTCCATAAATCCCATGTTTATTATGGAAATTATTGTGGCCTAAAATATTCAACCATATTGCTCATCGTATCAAAAT
This sequence comes from Sicyos edulis, assembly GCA_036507275.1. Taxonomy (NCBI): domain Eukaryota; kingdom Viridiplantae; phylum Streptophyta; class Magnoliopsida; order Cucurbitales; family Cucurbitaceae; genus Sicyos; species Sicyos edulis. Next base: position 10,311,797 of record CM071850.1, read on the forward strand.
CTTCATATTAATGCAAATTTTATTGGGACAATCGTGTATTTTATTGTTTGGGAAAAAAAAAATGGAAATAACAGCTTCCAAATCTAAGATCTTCAATATTTCCTTCCCCATTCAAATCCAACAAAATAAAAAACTTGATTATTTCCTTCCCAATTCCAAATTGATATCATTTCCAATCCATCAATTATCTTCCAATATCTTATAAATATTACTGGTTGAACTCTACACCATGATTGTTCATCAATTTTGCGAAACTTGCGATGTGTCAAATATTGATGCATCTTAAAATGGCAAATATTTATCCTTCCATTTTTTTTCAATATAATTTGGAATCGTGATAGAAACGATTTTTTTTGCCAACAAAATCTCTGGTTTGCGGGAGTATTTGATCTTTCCCTTGAATCGCAAATCTTATTTTTTATAAAATTCTAGATTTGATAAGATCTTCGTGAAATCTTATTCTTAAAGGTCCTATAAATACCCATACAGTTGCAGAGTCGTCGTTCATTGCTAGGTAAACTTTTCTTGTTCTTGCTTTTTCCCAGTTTGAACAGGCATTTTCTTCAAGTAGTTCCTCTTATCTATTTGCAAAATGATGGGGCTTATTTTTTCTTTTTTTCTTTTTTTTTTTCTTTGCGATCTTGAAGTATATGTGATTCTCAACCTCAAATTTTTTCTTCGTACACCTTGCTTATGGAGCTCATAACCGCCTTTCTTCATTTTTTTTTTAAAAATCTTTCTTGATGTGATACGGTTGATGAGAGCCTCCATCATTTTTATTATTTTTTTTTTTTGTATATGTCATGAGACCATGATTTTTTTTCAATCGACCTCTTCTTTTTTTTTTTTTTTTTTTTTTTTTTTGTGTGGCAGCTTTACGACTTTTTTTCTGAACTCTTTTTTATCCCTTTGCAAACTATTTCGACTTTTTTTTTCTTTTATTTTTAAACACTTTTCATCTGCATTTACTGTTGCAGGAACAACCTCTTGATCACGGCGCCATGTCATTTCTTGCTGTCATGCCACCAAGCTGTATCTTGCCGACGCTGCAACGTTGTTTCTTGCTGCTCGTCGCCATGCCATTTCTTGTCGTCATGCCACCGCGCTGATTCTTGCCGATAATCGCCATGCCGTATCTTGCTGACATGCCCCACGCCATATCTTGCTGTAATGCAGCCATGTCGTATCTTGTCGATAGCCTCCACGGCGTATCTTGTCGTCATGCCGCCACGGCGTATCTTGTCGTCATGCCGCCACGGCGTATCTTGTCGTCATGCCGCCACGGCGTATCTTGTCGTCATGCCGCCACGGCGTATCTTGTCGTCATGCCGCCACGGCGTATCTTGTCGTCATGCCGCCACGGCGTATCTTGTCGTCATGCCGCCACGGCGTATCTTGTCGTCATGCCGCCACGGCGTATCTTGTCGTCATGCCGCCACGGCGTATCTTGTCGTCATGCCGCCACGGCGTATCTTGTCGTCATTCCGCCACGGCGTATCTTGTCGTCATTCCCCACGACTTATCTTGTCGTCATGCTGCCACGACGTATCTTACAGCCTCTTGACCAGCTGTTGTAGGAACAACGCAGCAATGCTGTTTCTTGCCACCACGCCGTATCTTGTCGTCATGCCACCATGAAGACTAAGTCAATGCCATCATGTCATCTTCGAGAACAAGAGGCCATTTCCCATCGTTTCTATAAGAGGTCATGTTCTATCGTTGTTATATGGTTGTGGATGCAATGACAACCTCTTGACCTGATGCAGCTGCAAGGACAGCCTCTTGATCGTCGGCTGCTGCAAAAACAACCTCTTGACCAGTTACTGCTCCTACAACTTTCAACCTTAAAGACGAAGCCATTCATGCTATCCGTTAAAACTTGAAGACGAAGTCATTCATACTATCTGTTAGACTTTGAAGATGTAGCCATCCATGCCATTCGTCAGACCTTTAAGATGAAGCCATCCATGCTGTCAGAACTTGAAGACGAAGCCATCCATACCATTTGTCAGATCTTGAAGACAAAGCCGACCTCAAACTTGAAGAGAATAACGACCTCAAATTTGGGGAGAGCAGAAACCACCTTGAATTTTGAGAGAAAGATGACGACCCTAAACTTGGAGAGAACAAGAATTACCTGAAACTTCGAGAGAGCGATAACAAATTCAAACCTTGGAAAAGTTGCAAAGACCCTACATTTGTGGAGAGCATCAATGACCCTGAACATGGAAAGAGCGACGATGACCTCAAACTTGGAAAGAGTGGCAATAGCCTCGTACTTGGAGAGACTGGTGACAACCTTGAAATTAGAGAGGACAAAGACGATCTCGAACTTAGGAAGAATGACGACGACTTTAAACTTGAGGGTAGAGTAGTCACAACCTTATATATATATATATTTAGAGTGACGATGAACTTTCTTTGGAGATAGCGAAGACAACCTCAATTTTGGAGAGATCAACGATGCCCTCGATAGAGACAACAACGAAAAATTTGGTCTCAAACTTGGAGAGAGAGTGAAGACACCCTCAAACTTGGAGAGACCGAAGAGACCCTTGAACTTGAAGGGAGTGGCAACAACCTAAACTTTTAGAGAGCATCAACGATCTTGAACTAAGAGAGTGCCAACATCCTCAAACTTGGTGAGAATGGTGACGACTTCTAGTTTAGCGGGAGAGCGATGAAGGCCTAGAACTTGAAGGGGACCATGACAATCTCAAATTTGAAGGAGATGGGGACGATCTCAAACTTAGAGAGAGAGATAGCGATGATGACCTTGAATTTGGAGAGAGTTACATTGAACTCAAACTTTGAGAGGGCAGCGACGACCTTAGACTTGGAGAGAGCGACGACGATCTCAAACTTGGAGAGAGCATCGAAGATCTCGAACTTAAAGAGATTGGGGATGACCTCAAATTTAGGGAGAGCATTGACAACAACTAGAGCATTCGACAGCCACAAACTTTGGGAGAGTGTTGAAAACCTTGAACTTTGGAAGAACGGTGATGACCTCGAATTTGGAGAGACCAATGACGATCTCGAACTTGGAGAAAGCGATGATGACCTCAAACTTAGAGAGAGAGCAGCAACGACCTTCTCAAACTTGAAGAGAGTGGTGAAGACCTTAAACTTGAAGGAAAATTAGTCACAATCTCATGTTTTAAAGAGGAATGAAAGTCAATTGTTGAGCTTGAAAGGCATAAATCTTGCACAGACTGCAAGCAAAATTTTCTCGTACACACCCACCTTGAATGTGTTGTTTCATAAATAGATTTTTTTTTTTTGAGAAAAAGAGAAGACTGAACTTAAAATTTTGTATTAAGTTTCCTACGTACCCTTTGGTCGGAAGGGATCAAGTCATAACGTAGTTCAAATTTTTTTTTTGAAATTTTGGCGGTCGTTCACCTTTTTTACTCATGTAGGCCAGGAGTAGCTTTGTAGTTTATACTCATACGCCAAGGAGTATTATATCTTTAAGCAAAACATTTCTTTAAGATTGTTTTCATTGATCGATCTAATTTTGGTTCCGTTTTTATCAACTATCTTGTAATTTTCACACGCTTTAGGTGACATAGGTGTTTTGTTAATACCTTTATCGAACTCTTCGATGTTTGCATCTTCGATTATGGTGGCGTGATGACATGAAAACTCAGCTTTCTCTTGTTCAACGTCTTCATCTGGCGGGTTGGTGATAACAACATCGCGACATTTAACTTTTAATGAATCTTTTGTCTCTATGGTAACAAAGGTTATCTTCTTCATTCGAGATGGAACAATGCACTAATATCTTCATCGATTCTCATGTTGCCTGGGTACTTGTCTTTGGAAGTTCTTCTTGAGCTTTCACAAGAGAGTTGGTACAAAAAAAACTAACTTGATATGCCCCCTGTTCTTTGTCCTAGCCATACTCAACCCTCGAAAAATTGATTGCTGGGGTACGACTGTTATTGGACTTATATTGTTTTCTTCTCTTTGTTGGGTTGCTTAATCCTTAAAAGGCGGATGATCCTATCTCAACTAAAGTTAGGGAATTTTTTTTTTTCTCTCTTTGATGTGAAGATACTTTGTCTTTGGGAAGCTGAACAATGAATTGTTGAAGGCTTTATACGATCAACGATGGAAGCTCTTTCTTTAATTTCTTTTATATCATCAACTTCTTTGGCATTGATGCAATATGAAATTGAAAATCTACTTCCAGTTTTTTTTATAGGAAGAAGATCTCTCGGAAAGAAATCTCCCAACATTGTTGTTTGACGCTTCGAAAGGAGATTTTTATTTTGTTCCACTACAAGATCATGCTTCTGTACAACTTTTCTATCTTTTCTCTTCGAGTGACTCTTTCTCTTTTGCTCACAACATAAATGTGATTCTTTTCGAACATAATTTTGCTTTATCTTTTTGCGACGAGTTTCTACGGTCCAACCTCATCTTCATCTTCAACTGAATCAGAAACACATAATTTTTTAAGACTCGATTCTTGACAGCTGCGGCCTAATGCTTCTTCTTGAAATCAAATGTTGGCGGGCTTGATTGAACCAAATGGAATTGAACATTGGGAATTTTTATGTGTAGACGTCTTGAATGACTGTACTTTAGGCTGGAGGACTGCAACGACATGATTTTTTTTAGCTATTTTATTGAGATCCAATTCTATTTTCTTTTATTGGGCCAATCTTAAAATCAACTATTTTACAATAAAACACTTCCTACGCGATGGCTAACGATGCGATGATACTTGCAATAGTTAGGATCATTTCTCTTTCCTAACTCCTCTGGTCATTTGCATTCTGGAAATTGGAGAAGTTGATTATCTAGTAATTGCTCTAACATATCGGCGACATCAGAATCTGGAAAGGGAAATACTTGTGATTGTCTTTCTTTAAGAGTGAATCGTCGTCTTTCACCACCTTTCAAACGTGTCTCCACCTTCTTATTCTTTTCTTTTTTGGAAGACTTGAATGGAGCTGCAATTATGATAATTGATTCTTCGGTAGTGCTTTTGAGGGCCTTTTCGATGCCGACCTCTTTCTTTTCTTTCTTGTCGACTAGGGGAGCACATCTTTACTTCCTTTGTTGGCGATGCTCAATTCCTTGTCATGAACACGAACTGCCAATTCTTTAAAAAGCGCTTGATTTTCTTTCTCGTAGGATATATACAAGACCCTGTGCATACCTTGGATGCACATGTCTATGGATGATATTTTGTTGAGGAAATCCTTGTAGTTGAACTTAAAGCTCTCTAGCGATTGATGTAGTCAACGCGACGGTTCGCCTTTTTTGCTTTGCATTTGTTAGTTCAATCATGCTAAAATTTTGTCTTGAATTGTAGAACCGCTTAAGAAATTCTCTCTCTAATTCTTCACAACCGCCTATTGTTCCACCTTTCTAAATCAAGTGTACCACAAACACATTCCATTTTATGGTTGGGACGAATTTTCTAGCGAGAAAGTTTGCTTGAGTTCCAGCATCTTTGTAGGTCTTTACAAAGTGAGCAACATGTTTCTTGGTAATGCCTTTTCTGTCAAACTATTGTAACTTAGGTGGTTGATATCCTACATGCATCCTCAAGTTGTCTATCTTTTTTGTATATGGCTTGGAATACATAAGGAAATTTTGAGTCGGCACGCCAGTTTGAGCTTTAATAGAGTTAAAAATTATGTCCTGCAATTGTTGGACAGATAAAGAAGCGACCGAGGCTGAATGTAGTTGTGGTTGCTTTTCCAAGAAAATGTTCTTTCTTTTGTCATTATTTTGTTCAACTAGAGTCTGGCTTGATTCAATCGTCTCTCAGTTATGCACCTGAATTTTGATGTAGGCAATTTATAAATCACTTTCCTTAATTATTTTATGTATTTGTTCAAGTCTTCTTTCCAACTCTGCCATTTTGTCATCTGGTTCTACACCAACCATCATTGCAGACATTAAAACAAGATTTGATGTCTCTTCTAGTTGATTGACGCTAAAAGTTACTTGTTTGAACAGTGGGTTATCTTTTACAACAAATTCATCATAAATTTTCTCAAGTCGTTTTGTGATTCTGTTCGCTATCACATTAGATGTTGTGTTAGATTTCTTTATCACAAAGGACTTGGAACGGCTACACATGACATGTCCAGTATAGATTCTTGGAGCAAACACCTTGGATGTAGGGTTTCTTCTAGTGATTGAGCCTTCTAGAGCAACGGTCTTTGATGTGGCTTTTCCAGACATGGTTGCTTATTTTATGCGAGAGATTGAGATGAGAGGTAGAGAGGTCCCACTGGGCGTGCCAATTTGTAAACACGAGATTTCGACAGATAAATAGAATCGAGACATGTGTAAATTGAGAATTTTTATTTGTATATTGATTTGAATATGTGTGAGTATGAGTACAATCTCTAATTTATTCCTCTGATTCTTTCTCTCTCATATACAAATATCTCGAAGGCTTTATAGCTTGTTCTCGAGGCAGAACTTGTCTTAAGGGCTTTGCAGCTTGATCTTAAGATTGACTTGTTTCAAGGGCTTTGCAACTTATTCTCGATGTTGGATTTTTCTTGAGGCTTTCACAGCTTGTTCTCAAGGTTGACTTTGTTGATGTTGGATCGGTCTTTGGCTTGTTGATCTTTTGATCGGTCGTTGACTTGTTAATCTTTGATCGGTCGTTGACTTGTTGATCTTGTATTAGTCGTTGACTGATGATCGATGCCTGACTTGTTGATATTTGATCGGTCGTTGACTTGTTGATCTTCTATGATGATCCTCTTTGACTTATTGATCTTTGATCATTCATTGACTTATTGATCTTCAATTGATCGTTAACTTGTTGACCATCTTTAATGATGGGCCTCTAACTTGTTGATCTTTGATTGATCATTGACTTGTTGATCAACTTTAATGATCGATCTTTGACTTGTTGATCTTTGATCGATCGTTGACTTGTTGATCATCTTTATTGATCGGTCTCTAACTTATTGATCTTTGATCGATCATTGACTTGTTGATCTGTTTGAGTGATGCATTTGAAGAACATGATGTGTGTTCTTCGTGTTTGTTTGCTGCTTTATAGAATCTTTTCATCTTCGAAGTGGTTTTGGACTTCAAAATGGTGTTTGATCCTTGGAGATTTGGAGAGTCTTCAATTTGGTGGAATTCTCTCTAGAGCTTTAGATTTTCGACCCCTTCAAATGAAGAAGAGCTCCTCTATTTATAGAGCTCTTATGGACCATGGGCTTGGGCCTTGATGGGCTCGACCCTTGGGCTTGATCTTTTGGATTTGGACTTTTTGGTTCGGTTCACTAAACGAATTTTTGGTCTGGTTTAATTTTGACCCAAATTTGAGATAAACCAACTTTTTGTCCAAATTAATTTTGAGAAATATTGTCTCAAAATTCAATTTTATTTTGTCATTAAATTTGGGATAATGACGTGGCGATCTTTGACTGGCTGAAATTTCTCAGCAACAACTGGATTATGGTTACTTGTAAAAGAAAATTAATAGTTATTTGAAGTAAAAGATTCAAATTTCTAATATTTTTAATAAAAACGTATACTTTAATCCATTAAAATATTTACTTGTAAAAGAAAATTAAATGTTTCGTGTTTTTCATTTTTTATTTTTTTCTATTTTACAAATTTTTATATTTTTTAAAAAGTTTTTTTAAGTATAATTTTTTTAAAAAAGATAATGTAGTATAAAAATATATAATATGAATTAAAAATTCATTAAAATAGTTTTCAAAAATGTGTATGGTTTAATATAAATAAACATTTTGTAAAAACAATTATATGTTATGTTTACTTAATTATTTATATAGTTTGATGTTCACTCAAATATATAACGATTATATTACTCTGAAAACGGTGCTATTAATTTAAAATATGAAAGCAATATTAAATATATATAGATGGAGAAAAAAAAGCGTAATAGAGAAAAAAAAATAGTAACGTAGTAACATTTTAACTAATAATGTACCATATGCATTAAACAAATAAAAATAATTTAAAAAATATACATGATCTAATATATATAAATTTTAGAGAATTTACTATGGATGACAATGTTTACCTAATGTATTACAATTATAGCTTTTTTCTTAAAATATTTTCATATATAGCAGATTTTGAGATTTTTTTCCTTTTTTCCATTTCTACCCTTTTCTCTTTGCAACTTTCATGCTCGGTGTCGGCAATTTTAACATTGAACCCAATTTTTTGCTTAATTTTGAACCATTATATACTTACCCATTTTCCAATTCCAAAAGTCAACACTTTCAAAATCATAGGAGGAAGAATCATTTTTGCAAACTCAAACTCTAATTTTATATTTAAATTATTTTACTAACTTACAATTTTATTAAATTGATCTTATATTTAGCTTAATATTATCATTTCTATTTTTAAACCTCACCTACCAATTTTAACAAAGTTCAACCTGAAATTCACTATTTTTAATAATATCAATTTAAATTGAATTGTTTACATCAATATTGTTCAACTGACATAAAATATATATAATTGATCTTGAACTCTTTTATAGAAACCTTCATGTGTTGCTTTCACATTCTCGCCTAGAGTTGTCGATACTACTTAGTCGTCCTCTGTTTCAGTCTCACCGACCAAAGTAGTAGTTGTACCAATGACGAATTCTCGATTGTCAAAATATGTTTATAACTTTCTAAGGTTATGAATTATTAATAGAAGTCAATACGTTTTTTAAGTGATAGAAGTCAATCAATTTTCAAGTTACATAATAATTGAAGACATAGTGATTGAATAGAAACATAAAAATAAATAAAATCCTATCACTAAGAAATTGATAGATTCAATCAAGAAAAACTAATAGATTCAATCACTAACAAACCGATAGATTCAATCACTAGGAAACCGATTAAAGTGGGTTGCAAAACATGGATGTTATCAATCACGAGCAAACTGATAAATTCAATCACTAGCAAACTGATAGATTCAACCACTAACAAACTAATAGATTCAATTATAGGCAAACTAATAGATTCAATAAGAAAGAATAAAATTGATTGAAATAGAGAAGTAGTATCAACATGCAATTACTTGAAATTAAGGAAACAAAATAAGTAACGTAATCTGAGTTTAAGTAAAAAAACATACCGATTGATACACCGTTTAAAATCGTAAAAAGTATGATGTATTTTTGAAATGATTGAAGAAAATCTTAACGAAATCATGTATAGCGTATGTGTGAAAGAAATCGTGTATAGCAACAATGAAACATCCGTGTGATAGAAGCCTAAACCAAAAATTGATTGAACTCGAAAACAAAAATGATTGGTAACTCAATCACTTAGGCATAAACTTTCTATCACCTATGCATAAATCTTCTATCACATATGTATAAACCTTCTATCACATATGCATAAGCTTTCTATCAGTTAGACATAAACCTTTTATCACCTATGCATAAATCTTCTATCACGTATGCATAAACCTTCTATCACATATGCAGACATGTTATATTTTGTTTCTTATAGGATATGATATTTCTGTCACGCCTTTACCCAATCTCCAGTGACAATGATCGATGTTACTCTCGTTTGAGAGGGTAAATGGAAAACAAAAATAGAATATCCATCTACGACTGCCAATGTAAGACTCCAAGGAACCATCAAGTCCATGACTATCGCTAAATAGCTAGGGGAATCAACATGAGCAATGACAAAGTTTCATTGAGATTTTGGATCTTCATATAATTCATTGACAAAGTTTATATCACATATGCATAAGCCTTCTATCACTTTCGCATAACAGAGCAAAAGTAGAGTAAAAGTAAATTGATAGAACAAAAGCTTTCATTTAATTCAATTTGAAGTAATTGTTCAAAAGTAAATGGACTAATTGTTCAAACTATACAAACTAATTGTTCAAACTATAGAAAGCTAACAGATTTTCAATCATTATTCATTTTAGCGATCTTTAAATCGAAAGATGGAGGTTCCACATGCAATCTTGGTGAATGCCTAACTGTTGGAGACTTGGGTGATAACTCTTGAGACTTCTTTGTTGGAGAATTCTTCTCTAGATAGTCTATAGCTTGAATTGCAACTTGAATTTCGTATCTCTTGCTCTTTCCTTTCTTATTTTCCTTTTGTATTTTGGCCATCCTCTCTGTAGATGCATTCTCCAATATTTTCTTAGTAGGCCTAGTTTGCCTTTTTATCCTTTCAGCAGCAACCTTTGATCTATATTTTTTCACAACCTGCAAGCATTGAGAAACACACAAAAGTTAACTTCATTTGAGTTGATAACTCAATCATTATATACATAATTCAATCAGGTTGAAGAATTTAATAAAGAAAATGTCATTCTTACCTAAGTGATAAAAGACTTATGTATTGGTGATAGAAGGCTTAGGTATAGGTGATAGACAACCTATGCCTAAGTGATAGAAGGTTTATGTATTGGTGATAGACAAATTTATACGTAAGTGATATAAGCCTTATGCTTAAGTGATAGAAGGCCTATGTATTAGTGATAGAAGGCCTTGGTATAGGTGATAGACAGCTTATGCCTAAGTGATAGAAGACTTAGGTATAGGTGATAGACAGCTTATGCCTAAGTGATAGAAGCCTTATGCCTAAGTGATAGAAGGTCTATATATTGGTGATAGACAAATTATACCTAAGTGATAGAACCCTTATACTTAAGTGATAGAAGACCTATGTATTGGTGATAGAAGGCTTAGGTATAGGTGATAGATAACTTATGCCTAAGTGATAGAATCCTTATGCTTAAGTTATAGAAGACCTATGTATTGGTGATAGAAGTCTTAGGTATAAGTGATAGACAGCTTATGCCTAAGTGATAGAAGCCTTATGCCTAAGTGATAAAAGGTTTATGTGTTGGTGATAGACAACTTATACCTAAGTGATAGAAGTCTTATGCTTAACTGATAGAAGACCTATGTATTGGTGATAGAAGGCTTGGGTATAGGTGATAGACAGCTTATGTCTAAGTGATAGAAGGTCTATGTATTGGTGATAGACAGCTTATGTCTAAGTGATATTATAGTTGGAGTGAACAGTGAAGCAAAAAAAAAAACCCAAAGAGTGAAAAACATACCGAGAGTTTGGATTGAGACGAATTGTAGAAGGAGATTGAAGATGCTTGATAGAGAGAGTTGAAGACAAGAGTCGAAAATCGCAAATGTTGTAGTGTCGAACCCTTAGTGATAGAAAGAAAGACAATTGATAGAAAATCGCGTGATTGAATTGAGCAGAGATGAAAAAGGCATAAGGTGATTGAAATCTACAAAGATCGTGAGCAGAGATTGCAAAGAAGGAGATTGAAATTGCAAAGAAATAAAAGATGAAAACCTAGAGATCGTGAGGTTGTGTTGGGCTATTTTCTACCTGGGTTGTTTCCTTTATTTCAGTGTGGGTTTTTTTGTCATTTCACTTGGGCCATTTGAAGATTCTGCTATACATGAATTATTTTTCAAATTCTGCTATTGATGGAATTATTTTACCCTATTTTGCTATACATGAAAAAGCCTCTAAATTTTATTCAAAACTATTTAAATATATAACATGTAATATTATCTTTTAAAAACAAAAAATTATGAAATTTTAAAAATTAACACAATATATAAAATTGGGAAATTGAAAATTAACATTTGTATATAAGAAATTTTATCAAAATAATAATAATAATAAAAAAAATCCACAAGTGATATTTGAACCTTGGTCTTAAACAAAACAACTTGTTACATCACCACTAGGCAAAAACAACTTTTATTTTACAATGGTGCGCTTTTATATATATATATATATATATATATATATATATATATATATATATATATATATATATATATATATATATATATATATATATATATATATATATATATATATATATATATATATATATATATATATATATATATATATATTAAACACAACGTCAGACTTAAAAAAAGAAATGGAACCATCTCACTTTTTCACATTTTTTGAGAAACGTTTCTCTTTTATTGGAGAAACAAGAAACGGGAACAATTATCAAACAAACCTGTTTCTAAAAAATAAGAAACAGGAACAAGAAACAGGAAATAGTAACGTTATCAAACGAGCTCTCAGTTTCAACAAAAAATCGGAAACGGTTGCTTGTTTCTTAGTCTTCTATAATATCAAGAATTCTAAAAAAAATATGGATTCTCCAAAAAATATGCACAAGCCCGTGATGAATTTTCTGGAGTATAAACATGATCCCCAATACGAGTCAACGAATGCTTTGAGCCAAAAAAGGCTTGAAGATTTAAACAAAAGCCCTTGCCTAAGAATACCCTTTAGGTATTTTAAGAAGTAGATTGCAACATCAAAGTGACTTGTATAGGGAGTTGAGACATATTGACTTAGCTTATGAACTTCATAGGAAATATTTTTTGTGTGAAATGTAAGTATAACAATCGACCAATTAACTCAAAAAAAAAAAAAAAAAAAAAAACCGACCAATTAGTCTCCTGTAGTTAGTCGCCTTTTCTCCTATCAACATAGTTTTTGTGGCCGGAGATAATTTCAAGGAGAGTATCATTAGATGACGTACTTGTTTTTGCAGATAGAACACCATAATCCTCAAGTATTTGGAAATGATACTTTCACTGAGACATGTATATCCCTTTAGAAGAGCGAGACAACTGTAATCCTAAGAAATATTTAGCATGTTTGATGTCTTTAAGCTTAAAATTCTACTTGAAAATTTGGTTTGCACTATCAACTTGACAAGATATCTTAACCTTGCCAGACTGACCATCTACAACTGTCGATATGAAACAACCTTCTGAACCTTGCAAGACTGGCCATCTACTTCATATTGAAAAGGTTGTTTCATAAAGATATCTTCATCCAAAGTTCCATGAAAGAACATCGTAGTCTCATCCATTTGCTCCAATTCAAGATTGAATTGAACAGCCATTTCCAATAAGGCTTTTTTAGAGGAATGTTTGACAACTGGAGAAAAAACTTTAGTGTTGTCTCTTCTTATGTGTAACCTTTGGAAACTAATCTTGCCTTAAACCGAGGGTGAGCAAATCCTTTAATCCCCGGTTTCTCCTTAAACAACCATTTGCAGTCAATAATCTTACAATTTTAAGGACAATCCACCAAATTCCAAGTCTGATTCTTCTTCAAAGAAGCCATTTCTCAATCCATCGCCTCAATCCATTCAACAAAATGCTTTGATTGAAAGCTTGCTAGTCGGTATTCGGTTAAGAAATTATCTCTTCATCATAACAGTACAGAGAAAAACATACAAACGAAGGTTCATCAAATCTCGATAGAGGTCGAATTACCCTTCTCTGCCAATCTCTGGCAAGCTGATAAGGCTGAATGTCAGAATTCACAATAGGGACAATTTGCTTAATATTACCCTCTAAACTAGAAGGAACATACTCTGGCTCAAGAGCAACCATAACAGGAATAGATTGTGCGATGCACATATGGCTTAATAGAAAAATCTCTCAAAGTAGAAGCAAAGGAAGAAGTCCAATCAGTGCTCGAATCCTTGCCAAGTAACTCAAAATCATAACTCATCTGCTTGGCAATTTCTCAATTATCTCTGACTTCACCACTAGAAGCCTCTTTCAAGGAAAATAATTTGTTGTTAAATTTGACATCTCTGCTCACAAAAAATTTCCTATCTCTTGATTCAAGAGATCAAAGCTTGTATCCTTTCACTCTCGAAGGTATCCAATAAAGATACATCTCTTGGCTCGTGAATCTAGCTTATCTTGTTTAATATGTGCATAGGCTGCACAACCAAACACTTTCAAATGTTTTAGATTTGGTGGAGAACCTGTCAAGATTTCTTTAGGAGACTTAAAGTTCAAAGCAGTCGATGAAATTTTTTTGATGATATAAGTAGCAATGTTAACTACCTCACCCCAAAAGACTTTGGGCAAATAAGAAAATGACAACATGCATCTAACTTTCTCCAAAATGGTCCGATTGAACCTCTCTACAAGTCTATTTTGTTGAGCGGTGCTCGGAATAGCCAGAAATCTCTTAATCCCAAATTGTTTGCACAATTCGTCGAAGTCTTGGTTAAGAAATTTCATCCCATTATCAGTTCTCAAGGTCTTAAGTTACTTCCCAGATTTCTTCTCACCCAAAATCCTCCACTCTCTAAATTTCTGAAAACTCTCATCTTTGGTCTTCAGCATAAAGATCCATAACTTTCTAGAGTGGTCATCAATCAGGGAAAAATAGTACCGAGTTCCAACATGAGTTGGGACTCGAGTTGGGCCCTAGAGATCAGAATGGATATAATCTAATATCCCTTCTGATTTAAACTACGAAGATCTAAAACTCAACCTAGTAGACTTGCTCAAAATGCAATGGTCACAATTCTCAATTGTTGATGGCTTCAAAATCCCCAAAAGTCCTTGCTTAGATAAGTAATCAAGTCCTTTATGACTGATGTGGGCCAATCTATTATGCCATAATCTGGAAGCCTTCAAATTGGAATTAGAAACTACTTTGACCCGCCCTGGATAACTCAACCTTGAAGAACATAGAGCCCTTTCACAAGCTTTCTAGTCATCTTAACTTTGTTTTATTTTACAAATGATAGACAAACCATGACGAAATCTTTAGTGATAACCAGTAACATAAAAAATTCCCAAGGAAATGAGGTTTCGTCTCAAGCCTGGCACATATCGAACATTAGATAGCACTTTGACAAAACCGTCATCCAAGCTGAATCGAACTTTGCCTATGTTTTTAACCTCACACTGTTGGCTATTTCCCAAAGTTACTTTGTCTGTCTCAATTTCTTTCCAATCCTCAAAATGGTGCTTATTAGAGGATATATGGAAAATACAACTAGAATCCATTATCCATTGACTCTCATATACGGTCATCAAAATTTTTAGCCATAAGCACCTTGACTAAATCATAACCATCAACGACATGGGTATCAACTTTAGGCTCCCTTATAGGTAGCATACCCTTCCTCTTCAGAACGGGACAATTGTACTCGATGTGCCCCTCACCTTTGCAGTAATTATAGGTAAAACTCTTTTTCTACTCTTTCGACTCTTTTTTCTTCTTTACAAATTTCGAGCTAGTTTTGTCTGACTTAGTACTCTGACCTTTTGAAGATTTACTCTTCATAAAAAGATCCTTAGAATCCTTCTTATCAATTCTCGTATCTAAATCTCTAGAACAAAGCAAGTCAAGAACTTTGTCTTGAGTCAATTTCTCACTGTCGTACTTAATAACTGATTTCAACTCTTTGAACTTGTCGGGTAATGAGTTGAGGAGATTCACGGCCTGATTTGCATAATCAAGTTTGTCCCTAGTGTTTGCCAAATCTGCACAAATTTTGTTGAAAGCATCTATGTTTTTCTCCAAACCTTCAGATATATGTTGTTGGTCAACAACTTAGACATGAAGAACTCTTCAAGTTTGCCTCACAAAGTTGCTACATCGTCAATTTTGCCAACCCTTCTCAAAACATTGTCGGCCAAATGCAGGATAATTGTGCTATAGGCAATCTTACATGACTCTAGTTTCTCTTCTTCTGTCATGTTAGCAGGCCATTTAGAAGGGTTGTCCAAAGTTTTTGCAACTTTCTGTTGCACCAATAATAAAGCCTTCATTTTCCTCTTCTAAAAACTGAAATCATCTTTCCCATCAAATTTATTATTCACAAAATTTGCCGACATGTTTGCAAATCAAACACAAGTCAGGAAAGTAGTTTATTCACAGGATTGCTAGCCTCAACGCTAAAAAAAAGCAGTCCAACAAATTAGAATTACCCAACAAAATCTCAAAGCAGCTTATCACAAAAATCAGTCTCAAATTTTCAGGAAAAACAATTTGAGTCAATTCTTATAATAAACCAAATTTCAAAAGATTTATCAAATTGCAACTAACAAATCACAATTTCTCCAAGCTGCAGATAAAACATTCTCAGAAGCTTCCATATCCAACTCTTCAATATTCACAGCAGATGGCTAGAAACTTCAAATCTCAAAGGAAATAGAATCGTCCAAATGAGGAACTGCTAATTTGGCGATTGAAAGTCAAAATTGCAGAGTAGCTACTTAATCAGATAAACAACATATGAAATCACCATTTATTATGTTGGAATTAGTACCGTGGACTCACTCACAACGAAATCTTCCTAGAAACAACTATGACATAGCTAGTTGTAATAGCTTTAGAGTTGTGAACTAAATTGATGACTCATGATCCACAATTGATGAAATTGCTGCTCCGATCTAAATACCTCAGTTGAAATCAAGTGAAATTGTAAATCAATTTATGGCACTGATTAACTGGAGAAATTGCAAACCACGCTGATCAATTTCTGGTGTTAAACCATTTCCGGCTCAAGCCTTGAAATCACGAACCAGAACGATGAAGATGCTGAACCGATTTGATAATTATTAGAGTCATATCCAAAACTTTACTGAGAATCAACCTAGCTGAGAATCGAAACGCACCATGTTTGTCTTCTTCGTGGATTTACAACCTAGTTGAAAATCAACTTGGAATCAACGCTGTAGAACCAAATTCACTTCCAATTTTGTATTGGCGCAAAAACAGAGGCAAAGAACTTAGGCGAAATTCTCTTATGCGAAGAAACAAAATATAATTCCCAATATCCAGAATATGAAAAAAGCACACAATAGCTCAATTTATTAACAAAATAGTCTATGCAGTAGAAGCAAAAATCCAATGCGGCTCAAATACCAAAATGTAATGCAATTCCAGATCCAAAAATCAAAATCCAAGAACAAACCAATAGAGATGAATCTAAACTTGAATAAAGAAAATAGAAGGATCATATGAGAAGAAACAAGCACACCAGATTTAAGTGGTTCGGGAACGTCCGTACTCCACTGTTAGAATGTGAATTGATCGAGCTTGATCGAATTAACTCATATAATGCCATTGGCATAGATGTACAAGAGCTCATAAGGTGGTTATAGTTTCTTAACTCTTTCTCTCAAAGAAGAAGATAACCCAAATGAGGTTTTATATTCTAGCCCCAAATTACACAATTCTTATGGTTAGTTAACTAACCCCCAAATTAACCCAAATTACATTTAACTCATCATATGGGCTAATGGCGTGTAATTCACCTAATAACAATGTACATAAAGGAACTAAATTTAAACATTATAGAATAGTGTAGAAAAACCAACATAGATTTTTAACACTAGAAAGAGCAATGTGGTGTTGAGTTTTTTTACTTTAGATCAAATTTAATTTAAATAACAAAATGTCAAACACATAGTATTCTTTTATTTTGGACACAAGGAAAAGCATGAAAAGAAATAGAAATTAATCTGAGACAAATAGAAATTAATGAAGTAGATTCAACACCATTAATAAAGTGGAAGTTTATTGGGGTTTTGGCATGTATATTAAAAAGAAATAAAATAATTCCATCCATAGCACAATTCCAAAAGTTATTTATAGGTGGCAAGAAAGTTATATAGGACTTGTGAAATGACAAAAATACTCATGAGTAGAGATTTCTTCAACCACCCATTCTCAATCCAACTCCGACCATCCCTTCAATATCCGGCGAGTCCGACTTTATTGATTTCTTCTCCTGAAATTCCACGGTGAATTCGACTTCTCCGATTTCTTCTCCTGCAACTCCATGGTGAATCTACACTCTGTCAATCCACTCCGACTGATAGATTTCTATCAGTACCACTAATAGATTTCTATCAGTGAAACTGATAGAAGTCTATCGGTGGAACTGATGAAAGTTTATCGGTCGGAGTGGATTGACGCAGTGCAGATTTACTTTGATTCAACTGATAGAATGCTATTAGTGCAGATTCACTTTGGTTCAACTGATACAAGTCTATCAGTTCCACTAATAGAAGACTGATAGAAGTCTATCGGTCTGAGTGGATTGACGCAGTGCAGATTCACCTGAACTTACAAGAGAAGAAATCGGAGAAGAAATCGCAATGAAAATTTACCAAAGTCAATCACATTAACTTCTATTAGTGTTGATAGAACTTTTAGTCTGGTTAAGATTAAAACATATTTTTGGGTAATATATATTGTCTTGAACTTAAAAATTAAGGCTTGAAAACCAGAAAAATAAAATTAGGGTTTCATGAGTGATCGCCTTAAATGTGGCAGAAGTTCGAGAAGAGACTCAATAGTTACAGTATTGTTGTTTGGATTTTGGTTTTAAGTTTGGTACTTCAAATTTCATCTCATATTAATTGTGATATGCAGGGTTTTATTATTAGAAGAAAAGAAAAATTTGAAAAAAAATTGAACTAAGAATAGAGGAATTGAAAAGAGAAGAAAAAGAAAGATCAGTTGAATAAAGGAAAGTGAAATTCAAAAGAGAAAGATGATTTTGAACAAAATTGAAAAAGAAAAAGAGGAAGAAGAAGAAACGTTTTTGCCGAATGAAGGAAGGAAATTGGAAAGTTGAAGAAAGAGAAAGAAGAAGGGTAAACTTGGAAAGTAAGAAAATCCTTTTGAAAATGTGCTATATTTAAATTATTTTAAGAAAAATGCTATAAATGTAATAGAGGTGGTAAAAGTTGCTACCCAAGATAAATTCCCAAGTTTTATTTAATTTAAGATGAACTATTTATTTGGTATGGTCGGGTCCAAGTCAACTTGTGTTGTTTAACTAGTGCAAAAATGAAGAAGTCTCGACGTGTAAGAAGGATCCATCACCAGGTTTGGTTCGCCGCTACTGTTAGAGTTGTTAAGTCGTCCATTGATAAAAAGGTATCTGGCTCGACCAAACGTATGTGCTCTTGACAGTGCTACAAGGTTCCTAGAACTAAGCCAAAAAGTTGCAAATCGGGCTTTAAGTATCTCAAGAGTTAGGGTTGGACCCATAATATTTACAGTAGAGATATCCAAATTGGCCCTCCACACTACAAAATTAACTAAATAATGTGGATTTTTTTTATATAAATAACAAGAAAAGGCAAAAAAAAAAAAATCAAATATACCCAAAAGTGATTGAATCATAGCTACAAACTTAATGACTTCAATCAAATAAAATTGATTAATTTGATAAGTTAAGGTGATTGAAAATACTTTTCAATATGTGAAATATTTTTAAAAAGTTATTATAATTAAAATAGAGATACTAAATTTTTTTATCGATGATAAATTTCTCAAATCAATTAATTACTTAAGTTTTATTCAATAATTAGAGCTAATATTTGTATGGTTATATTGTGTTCACATTGATTGATTACCAATTGAATAGATATTTGAGAGGAAAGGGTTAAGATGTCGGCACTTAAAACAACTTGGGGACAAATCTTTTCAACTTCTGCTTTGATGTTGTCTACAATGTCTAGCCTTTGGATCGCATTGTTTGAATCTGCGTTTAATTCACTGTCGATGACTCCAGGCACGTCCTCCACTTGCATAGAATCGTCGCACCCCTATATGCAAATATTATTTTAAAGTTTTTTCTATAATTAATAATGATAATAATTATTTGGTTCTAGCCATCCTTAACAAACAAACAAACACAAAGTGTAATTGTAATTAATATACAGAAGGGTACATTAGCGAAGCAGTCATTAAAGTAGAGCCGATGCGACCATGTGTTGATATTGCAACCAAATGTCCCACATAGGAAAGAAAGAGGAAAGCTCTTGGGTATAAATGAGATTATTCTTCACCATAGCATTCAAGCACTTGAAATCACCCATATTAAAATTTACAAAAATTGAGAATTTATTTCCAGAGACGGACAAAGAAAACATTGATTCATGTGATTTGTGCAACCAGTGTCCAAATGCGATCCTCTTCTTGATCACAATTGGCAATTTGATTATCACCTTTTGATCTGCACTCTTTTGCATAATGGCCAAGCTTGTCCACATTTGATTTATTGTATTTACCTCTATATCCACCGCGACCACGTTCTCTTTGCCAATAGGAATTTGAATTTGGATTGTTGTTGGAACCTGTATTATTTTGGTCACCATCTCCATGATTCTGGCCACCACGACCTTTTTTGGATTAGCTATGACCACGTCCACGACCTCTACTTAGTGAACTTGATCTATTAAATGAGGCTTGTGCTTGTAAAACCTGTTCAGTTGGTTTTTTAATTTTACTGTCATTCATCCGCTACTCATGCGCCTTTAGGAACTAGACAATAACGTTACTGTCATTTTTGACAGGTCATTGGCCTCTTCAATTGCAGCAACAACATGTTCAAATTTGGGAGTTAAAACATCTCAAAATCTTCTCCACCTTTGTCTGCTCTAAATGTGTTTCACCATTGGTCTTCATTTGGTTTGCCCGGGCAAGAATCCTATTGATATATTCATCAACAGTTTCTGTAGTCTCCATCTGTTGCAACTCATATTGGCTTCTTAGAGTTTGAAGAGGCACCCTCTTGATTTTGTCATCACCTTTATAAGAGGTTGAGAAAATGGTCCAGGCCTCACTTGGGTCATTGCTCCTTCGATTTGCTCAAATGTCTCATCATTCTATCCCTTGGTGGATGAAATACAAAGCCTTTTTGTCTTTTTTCTTCTATCCGCGATGCGCTACTCGTTGCACATCATTTGCATTTTCAGCTAATGCAGAAACTCCATTTTCCACGATATCCCATAACTCATGGTAATCGAGCAGAACTTTCATCTGTACAGACCACCGATTATAATTCTTCCCATCAAGAACAGGACGGATAATTGGGTTGAATTATTCATGATAATAGTTTTGCTCTGATACCACTTTGTAGGAAAATTAACAATACAGAAGAAGTGAGATTGAGACAATTTGAGAAAAAGAGCTATACAGAAAAATATATTCAATTGGAGAACTTTTCTTCTTGTTATCGATTTTACATTTAGCAATATATAGCCAAATAAAAATCCCAAAAATACATCGCATATTCCCACTACCTAAAATATAGGATCCACCCTATCAATATTGCACGATCCCATTAAGGCCTAAAAACTAGAAACACACTAACATTAAAATAATAAATTAAATCAAAATTAATAAATTAATTAATTAATAAACAACAAGAACCAAAGAAATCAATAGAATCTTCCACAATATTTTACAATTGGAACAAGAGGTGAGACATAAACATAAATAAAGAAGAACATTACATAGGAAAAAATAAAAACACAAACTACTGAAAATACGTATTTTATGATACTTTATTAGAATTGTCTCATTAGTAGTTAAATGAAAATTTTCTCACAAAAAATGTCCTAATATGGTCTTCCAAAGTATCATAAATGTTTTTTTTTTCCACAAAAAAGAAGAGTCTTTCCCTTTTATTTTTCTCAATTGACGAAAAACTAAGTTGCACTGGCACACTTTCCTTCTTTGAAAACTTTATGGATTGAGCTCATCATCTTAAGAAACATATTAGAGGTTACACAAGAGAGAGTAAAAAAAAATTTCCAATTGAAAGAGATATAAGACGCCTCATAGTTTTTAAATAAAAAAGATTTCTTACACCAAAAAGCAACATTGATGGCTATGCCTTTCCACAACTCTTTGATCGACTTTGATAAATTGTTGAAGATGTGAGCATTCCAATCCATTCATATGAGACAAAAAATGATTCCAAAGTTATTGCTTGTAAGTTGTTTAGCCTATGAAAAACCCCTCCATTAATAATAACTTGCAAGCTATTAACCACAAGAATGATTGTCAATGTTAGTAGCCATCTGAAAGATTTTGTTCCAAATTGAAAAAGAAAAAAAATATGATTTTGAGATTCATTGTATCACACATCATTTATTCTCCTTAGATAACACTTCTTAATAAGTATCATCAAGAAGTGTCACTTAAAAAAAATAGATAATGTGTAATATAAAGATTGCAAATATATATATATATATATATATATATATATATATATCATCTTAAGAATTTTTAATGACACTTCTTAAAAATTATTATTCAAAAAGAATAAATGATGTGCAATATAATAATTATATAAAAGTATCATTTAAAATATTTATAATACTTTTATAAAATTATTATATGTCAGTTTTGTAACAGTGACAGGGGTAATGAAAGTAAAAGACAAGCAGAAAAAAAATATATAAGAAAAAGGATAAGATAGGAATATTTATAAAATGAATAATAAAATTGAAATTTTGCTATATTTGAATTTTCAAAGATGTTCACTTAATGCTATATTTCAAATCCTTTGCATATTAAATGTATATTTAGTGACGTTTTTTTATTTATAAATCTCAACTATTTAAAAATACGGAAATTTATATAAAAAAATATATTAAATATTCATACAAGAGAATATTACTGCACTCAAATAAATACAAGTTAAATATCGATTATCGAGATCATAGCCGTGATCATGATATCAAATTGAATTATCACCAAACAATAAAATTTCATAATACCGTCCCTTGTGATTGGATAATTATTATTCTAGTTGTATTATTATTCAATTTGTTATCTCTCATATACTATAAATGAGCATGATTATACAAACTTCATCCAAGATTTAAGAATTTTTTTAGAGATAAAAGATCCGCCCCGCTACTATGCATTTAGCTTAATTAATTCTGCAGTACTAAAGTTAACATAAAAATTATTATCTAGTTATGCAATAATAAGGAAGTTTTTTTCAAAAAAATAAGAAATACTAGATCTATTTTTCAAATGTTAAGATAATACAATTCTTAAAGGAAAAAAACAAAAAAAAAAAGAGCAATCATGACATTGACTTATTTTTTATATAGAAGACATTAAATTTAGATAACAAATTTTCAAGCACTCACATTTTTATTTCAACACAAGGAAAAGCATAGAAAAAAGGTAATACAAATAAAAGAAAAAAGAAAAGCTCAATTAATCTGATTCAACGGAATATTATTAACTAGATTCATATATTAAACCCACAAACAACAAGAAATTGGAAATTTATTTGTTTTAAGAACTCGCTGAAAGTAGCTTGTCACGTGAGTTGACCCTCCTACAGTTCAACCTGATTTGCGTTGGAGTGCCAGGTGGAGGTGTGAGATTTCCCATTTTGACCATGGATTTCCCAAATTGAGCAAAGAACAGATGCCTGCTGTCGACAAAGGTGTTGACAATGGCAGTGGTATCAGCCCCAGGAGTGGAGAAAAGCTCTTGATCACTTTGGAGAAGTCCCTTATTGAATACAAGACCTTGGTAGTAGTAATTGTCGAATCGGTTAGGTGAGAATAGGTTAAGGTTCACTCGTGTTGTTGTATTGGTGCAAGCTTGATGGAGATACTTCCTATAAGTAGCATCCAATGTCGGGTCAGGTAAGGCGGTATTGTTGAAGTTGTCGAGCCGCTCGTTGAAGAATAAGCATCTTGCTTTACCGATCGTGTGTGCTCCCGATAGAGCCACAAGGTCTGTAGAATTAAGCCCAAGAGCTGCGAATCGGGCTTTGAGTACATCTAAAGTCAAGGCTGGACCTGGAATATTTTCCGCTGCGGTCCTGTTGGCTATATTGCTGTCTCTTCGTCCCATTAGAGGTATCCAACTTGGCCCTTTAATTAAAATTTTTGTAGTGTTTGATAAATTGGATTTTGAGTTGACGTTGATTGTTTACAATTTCAACAGAAATTTGAGCTGAGAGGGCTAAGATGTCAGCACATGAAACAATGCCAGGGCAGGCCTTTTCAACGGCTGCTTTGATGTTGTCTACAATGTCCAGCCCTTGGATCCCATTGTTTGGACCTGCATTTAGTTCACTATCGATGACTCCTGGTACGTCCTCAAGTAGCACTGACCCGTCACACCCCTGTACACAACTATTGTTTTAAAAGCTTTCTCTCTAATTAAAATTTCATAAAAATTATCTGATTATATCCCCTAAAAAACAAACATCTAATTGTAATTAATATATGAAATGGTACATTAGCGAAGCAGTCATGAAAGTGGAGGCGGATGAGCTTGGCAGCTGCTCGATCATCGCTTTTTAGGGCTTTAGAGACTGCAGATCCAACAATTAAATCCAAGCTAGGGCATGTATGGGCGTAGAAGAAAGGGCTTAGCTGTGCGAGAGAGGTCCCGGCCAGCAACAAGGCTACCACTGCAACAAAGGCTGTAAATTTTGGGGAAGCCATTGTTTGAGATCAACAAAATGAGGGATTATTGTTTTCTCAAGATGGTGAAAATGAACTTCCTTTTTATATACAACCGATCACAAGTTTGCATTAATTAAGGTTATTATAATAATATACCGAATAACACCAATGTCACAGGTTCGAGCCCGAAAATTGGTATTTGTCCTCCCTCCCCTAATATATACTAAAAAAAAGGTTATTATAATAATATCTAATTAGAGTAATATTTAATCAATCATTATTGTAATTTTTATTTTGACTTATTATTCCATGCCTGACATCCTATTATTGTTTTGAGATGAGACCCTCACCATCTTTCAAATATGAAATTCTCAACAATGGAATTTTGGTATTGGACTATACTGATCTTATGATTAATTTTACCTAATTGTCCACTAACAAACCTGCATAACGTTATTTTGTGCCTTAACTTAATTATTGCATTGTTATGTCTTGTAAGATAATATATATAAAAAAAAAAATACAATCTGTCGTGTTCTTCCCTAATTTCACATAATCTTAGCAAATTACATAATATCTTCATTTTCTTTCTCTTTCATTCTTCTCTAACGCCTAATTTAGATCTTTCTATTTCTCTAGCTAGAAGTAGCGTCATGCCCCCATTTCTTGCAATAGAGCTCCAATGGGTTGATCTAGTAAAAGATCGTGAAGATTCGGTTGCGACGCATAATGGTTTTTCGACTATGTTAAATTAAACTCCAGATCTATTGTTGGTTTTCTTGAGTTCCAAACAAATAGTTGAAGATGTAAAATGAAGGGATATATTATTGAGCATTAAAATCAGCTATTTATACAGCTGAT
The DNA here is from genome assembly GCA_036507275.1 of Sicyos edulis. Lineage (NCBI taxonomy): Eukaryota > Viridiplantae > Streptophyta > Magnoliopsida > Cucurbitales > Cucurbitaceae > Sicyos > Sicyos edulis. Next base: position 10,336,695 of record CM071850.1, read on the forward strand.
ATGCAACTGATTTTGCATAAAAAACTGCTACAAAAGGCATAAAATATCTTCATAAAAATAGCATAAAGAATAGGACTTAATCTAAACTAATTTAGACTATTTTAACTAATTTATTTTTTACTCATTCTGCTGGAATGTTGCAGCATTTAAGGCATAATTCAACACTCCTCCTTGACTTTGAGGCTGAATATTCCAAGTTTTTGTCTAAGAGCTTCAAATCTTGCTTTAGGAAGTGGTTTTGTTAGAAAATCAGCAAGTTGGTTTTCTGTGTTGCAATGGATCAACTGTACTTCTCCTTGTTGTTGCACTTCTCTAAGAACATAAAACTTTATCTTGAAGTGTTTTGTTTTCCCATGAAACACAGGATCATTATAAATTGAAATTGCTGCTTGATTATCAACATAGATCTGTGTACTTTCCTTCGACTCCATGTTCAAATCAGCCATTAGTTTTCTAAGCCAAATGGCTTGATTTGCAGCCATTACAGCTGCCATGTATTCTGCTTTCGCTGTTGACTGTGCTATGACTTCTTGTTTTTTTGAACACCAAGAAAAAATTCCAGAACCAAAGGTGAAGCAATAACCAGAGGTGCTTCGCATATCATCATCGCTTCCTGCCCAATCACTATCAGAAAAAGCATGAAGATGAAAATTCTTGACCTTTCTAAAAATCACTCCATAGTCTACTGTGCCTTTAACATATCTAAGGATTTTTTTTGCTGCTTGAAAGTGAATTTCACTTGCACAATGCATGTATCTTGATAGTAAACTCACAGCATGCATAATGTTTGGCCTAGTTGTAGTCAAATACATCAAACAACCTATTAAGCTTCTGTACAACCTTTCATCGACTTTTTCAGCTCCATCTTCTTTGTTGAACTTCTCATTTTTATTCATTGGAGTTGTAGTTGGCTTGCACTCCTCCATCTTGAATTTTTTGAGAATTTCCTTTGCATATTTTGTTTGACTTATAAAAATATTGGTAGCATTCTGTTGCACCTGCATACCGAGAAAGAATGACATTCTTCCAAGATCAGTCATTGCAAAGGCATCTTTCATTTTTTCTTTAAATTCATCAATCAACTTCTTACTGCTTCCTGTGACAAGTAAATCATCAACATACAAGGACACAACAAGTATTTCATTATCAACGGTCTTGATATATAGAGTAAATTCACTTAGACTTTTTTTAAAGCCTAAGATTATCAAGTGTGCATTTATTCTGCTATACCAAGACCTTGGAGCTTGCTTTAAGCCGTACAAAGCTTTTTTTAGTCGATAGACCTTCTTCTCTTCTCCTTGAACTAGAAATCCTTCAAGTTGTTCTACATAAATCTCCTCTTCCAAGTGTCCATTCAAGAATGCTGACACGACATCCATTTGGTATATACTCTAGCCTTTTTGTGCATCAAGAGCCAATAACAACCTTATGGTGTCCAGTCTAGCCACCGAAGCAAAAGTTTCAGAGTAATCCACCCCAAACATTTGAGCATATCCCTTAACAACAAGTCTCGCCTTGTGCTTGTTTACAGAACCATCATAATTAAGTTTAGTTCTATAGACCCACTTAACTCCTATGGCCTTTTTGCCGTTAGGTCTGTCCACCAGCTCCCAAGTTTGATTTTTCTCGATCATGTTGAGCTCCTCTTTCATTGCAACTATCCATCTTTCATCATTTGCAGCTTCTTTGTAATCTCCTGGTTCGATAACAGCAACATTACACCTCTGATAAATTTCAGAGAGCGGTCTAGTTCCTCTAATTGGCTGATCATCCACATCTTCGTCATCACTTTGATTTTGGATGTCTGGTTGCTTTTCATTTTCCTTGCTCCACTTCTCTAATTCAAAGAATTTCACATCTCTGCTGATGATTACTTTGTGGTGTTGTGGCAAAAAAATTATGTAATCTTTTGTTGTTGAGCTGTAGCCTACAAAAATTCCTGCCTTTGATTTTTTGTCCAATTTGTCTCTCTTAACCTGAGGAACATAAGAGAAACAAAGACAACCAAAAGTTTTCAGATTTAGGAATTTTGGTTTAAAGTCATTCCAAGCTTCAAATGGAGTTTTTCCAGGTAGAGCTTTTGATGGCAATCTATTTAACAAAAAAACTGTTGTATTTACTGCTTCTGCCTAGAACTTTTTGGGCAAATCTTTTTCATGAAGTAAGCATCTTGCCATCTCCATTATTGTTTTGTTTTTTCTTTCTACAACTCCGTTTTGTTGTGGGGTGTAAGGAGCTATCAACTGGTGCTCAATTCCTGCATCTTCACAAAACTTACTGAATTTTTTAGATGTATATTCAGTTCCATTATCAGACCTGATCATCTGCATTTTTCTTCTACTTTGTGTTTCAACCCAATTTTTAAACTTGAAAAATATTTCAAAGAACCCTCGCTTTTATGTTTCATGAAATAAATCCAACTCATTCGAGTATAATCATCAATGAAAGCAATATAATACCTACTGCCATTCAAAGATGGTGTTTTTTTAGGACCTCCCACATCTGTATGCACCAATTGTAGCTTGTATGATGCTCTCCAAACTTTGTTTTTTGGAAAGGACAACCTTGCTTGCTTGCCGTATTGACAAGCTACACACATAGGTAACTCATCTTCCAAATTAGGTAGTCCTTCCACAAGATTATTCTTCTTCATATATAGCAAAGCATCATGGTGAAAATGCCCCAACCTTTTGTGCCACAACATTGTATCATTTTCTTCTTTGTGCACTGCAACGTGCTCATCTTCTATCAAATTCAATGCAAAGCTTTTGCCTTTCATTTTAACCTCGAATAAATCCCTGTTTTCTGCATCTTTGATAATGCATTTTTTGTCTTCAAAAAGTACTTTGTAACCCTTTTCCAAGAGTTGGCCAACACTTAGAAGGATTTGATTAATTTTGGGAACATATAAAACATCAGAAATGAGTTTCAAACCTGTTTGACTTTCTAATGCAACAGTCCATTTGCCTTTTACTGCTATACATGCTCCATTTCCAATTCTAACTTTAGAGGTAAAAGTTGTGTCAAAGACTCTAAATAGTTCTTAGTCATTCGTCATATGAGTTGTACAACTGCTATCTATCAACCACCTTTCTGTGGAACTGGTAGTGGCAAAGTAAGACGCTGCAAAAAGTTGTTCTTCTTTATGCTCTACAATTTTCGCTTTATTTTGTTGTTGCTGTGGTGACTTACATATCTTGTCAATGTGCCCAAGCTGACCAAACTTGTTGTATTTAGCTTCTGGACTCCACCAACAATTCTTTGGTGTGATTTATTTTTTTACAATAAGAACAAGGTGGGAAGTCTTGAGAAGATTTGATGTTGTTGTTTTTGTTCTTGAATTTCTCCATCTTCTTGTTGTTCTTATGTGTCTTCTTGTTCTTCCCACAATAACTGTTATGAGATTTGGCCAACAAAGCTCCATCAACAGAGTCGTTTTGCCTCATTAATCTTCTTTGTTCCTGAGCCTGCATTGCATTTAATAATTCTGCCAAAGTAATGCTTGACAGATCTCTTGAGTTTTCAAGAGAAGTAATTGTTGCTTCAAATTTTTCAGGTATAGTAACAAGAATTTTTTGTACTATTCTTGAGTCAGAGAACTCAGTACCAAGAAGTCTTACTTGATTTGCGATGCCAAGTAGCCGATCTGCATAATCTTTAATAGTTTCTGTCTCCTTCATTCTTTGTATTTCAAACTCTCGAACCAGGTTAAGCACCTGCATTCCTTTGATCTTTTCACTTCCTGCATACTCCCGCTTCAAGAAAATTCAGATCTCATGGGCTGTTTTAAATGTCATTATTCTGTTAAAAATAACAGGAGAGACAGCAGAGAACAAGGTTGATCTGGATTTAGATTTTCTTAGCTTCTTCTCTTTATGAGTTTTGATTTGAGACACTGTTGGATTTCCTGATAATTCAGGGATTTCATATTCTGACTCTACAACTTCCCATAAATCATTTGCTTCAAGATAAGCTTCCATCTTGATAGCCCACATCTGATAATTCATTCCATCAAATATCGGAGGTGAAATTAAAGTGAAAGAAGAAGAAAATTCAGATTCCATTTCGAAGTGTCTGTAAGTTTTGTATGTAAAGAAAGGAAGGATATTTTATGGGTTTTGTATCTTTGTATTGTTTTTCTCTCACAGATCCCTCAAGAAAATTCGCTCTGATACCAATTTGTTGGTTTCCTTGAGTTCCAAACAAATAGAAGAAGATATAAAATGAAGGGATATATTATTGAGCATTAAAATCAGCTATTTATACAGCTGATATGCAACTGATTTTGCATAAAAAACTGCTATAAAAGGCATAAAATATCTTCATAAAAATAGCATAAAGAATAGGACTTAATCTAAACTAATTTAGACTATTTTAACTAATTTATTTTTTACTCATTCTGCTGGAATGTTGCAGCATTTTAAGGCATAATTCAACATCTATGTAATTCTAATCCAAGATCAATACCAATAGAGATGAAATTAAATAAAGATAAAGAAGGAATAAAGAGAAGAGATAGCACATTGAATGTAAAGTGGTTCGGACTAGCCTTCTCCATTGTTCAGAATGTGAGATGATCAATCTTGATCCTTCTCCCTCATAATTGTCATTGATGAATCTAGAGCTATCAATTTGGTGGCTAGGGTTTCTCACTCTCAAGGAAGAAGGAGACCCAAATGGTGCTTTATATAATAGCACAATCACACACCCTACCCTTGGTTAATTAACCTAACCCCAAATTAACCCAAGTTTACTAAACTCACCATATGGGTTAATACAATTCGATGTGTAATTCATATTTAACAAATTACCCTCTTGAAGTACATATCATAAATGGCATTAGAAAATAAAAAATCCAGATAAAACTTGATCATAACTTTGCTCAACACGAACAAATCAGAACGTTCTTCAAGATCTCAGAATTTCAAACTTAATAACTTCAGCACGATGGTGAACTTCCACCAATGGCAACCTGAACTTGTTTTCGAAAGAACATCTTCGACAATAAACAAAATACAAGCAAATGTTACCAAGTAACATGAAATCAAAAGAAAATGGAAAATACCCTCTCAAACGACATAAGCAGCACAAACAAGAGTCAACAAAACTAGATAAACTGACTCTTCAAAATCAATTCATTTAGAACTTAAATTACCCTAAAAAACAAAGTACGAATAAAAAAAATCTGAATGTTTAGAACGATGCACCAAAAAAATGTCGAACTTCCATGTAACAGCTGAACAAACTAGCAAACTGTGCTAATTAGAATGACAAGAAACATAAGCGCAAACAAATACTCCAAAAACACAAAGAAACCTCTTCCATACCAAACTCACAAATCAAGAAATCTTCAAATTGCATAACTTCATCAAAATCACTAGCAGCCATCAGAATATCATCCAAACTCAACAGAATCAAGATTAACAGTCTTTCTGAAAACAGAATAATTAAACAGAATTCTTGCAAAAGAATAAACAATCATGAAAAAGTTAAACTACTCATAAGAACTGCAACCAACACTGATCAATGCAATATTAAAATCCCAATAGTGAGGATACATACAAGAACACAAACAAAGAAAGAAAGTCAATAACACATCAAGAACAGTTATCCCCCCTTCACGTATGTAACCGAAAGCAAACGAATTTGCATCAGAATGAGAGTATACAATACCCTCTAGGACGAACTTAATCACAAACCAGCAATAACAGACAATGAGCAAAAACATTTTAGGTCTCATCACAAACATCCTACATGAAAAATCCGACAAACAAGCCAACTCCTTATCGAACAACTGAACGTTGCACTTTAAGCCAACAGGAACATCCTCGGGTTCAGAAGCAACTAAGATAGGATCAAAATGTGCAATATCACTGACAAACACAAAATTCTCAACAAAAGAATTTTCAGATGCATAAGTAGAATCAATAAACAAACATTTGTCTGAAAACTCAAAATCAGAACTAAACTGCTTATTAGCAACACAAATAATTTCTAGTAGAGAACCTGTCAAAATTTCAAACGAGTTTTAATTCAAAAATCAAGAAGACATGTATAGTGTATAGTGTCGTTACACATAGTCAATGTGTATAGTGTCGATTACACAAAGTTTACCGATTCATCAAAATAAACTCAAATCATCAATTAATCAAGAAGAAGTTGATTTCACTTTTAAGGAATCAAATCAATGATTCAATAGAATTTCTAAACATCGATTTAGTGAATTAATCGACAGAATCTTCTTCACCGATTTCTACAAGCAGAAAGCTCAAATCGTCGTGCAAATTTGCGAATAGAAATCCCAAATTACCATGAAGAATCGAAAAATTGAAATCGCAAGATTGCTATGAATTGCAAGATGGATTTTAAACATCTATTTGTTATAATTGTTTGCATCGAATAGAGCAGGGTCGCAGCTAAAAGAGATTTAGAACAACAATAATAACGAAGAGGAAGAAGAGAAAGAATGACACAGTGATTTTAAGGGCAAGGATAGAAGAACTTTATTATAAAAATAGGAGTTACAACTTTCTCTCTTACAAAGTAGCAACAAACTCTCTTATAACGAAAAACTCTCTCTATTTTTATCTCACACCCTCACTCACTTAGATATGGAATGTCATGGGAGATTTTGGGATGGTTTGCCAACTAATGGCATTACCTATTTATACTACTCATAAACTTAGGCTCCAAGTATGATCTAATGGTCCATATTTTTCCTTGGTGATCAAGTAAATCATGTGGCCATGATTTTGCCACAACTTCACTTTGGATAAGAATGAGTAAATATTTCATGACAAGTTCATATCTAGATCTTTCTCCAACCATCTTAGACAAAGTGTGTTCTAGAATTCTCTTCACCAATCTTAGTCAAATGGTGTTCTAGATTTCTCTCCACAATTCTTAGACAAATGGTGTTTTAGAATTCTCTCCACCAATCTAGAACATATGTGTATGATCTAGAACTTTTCTTGGCCATCTAAGATAAAGTTGAATGATCTAGCATATTCCAATATTATTCAACATTCTCCCACTTGGAGATTTGATTGAAGATCAATCAATCTCCACACCATTATTTCTTCCTTGTCATTTCCATGTTGCTTATGTTTCTTGCTAGGCCATTCGAAGATCGACACCAATTGAACTTGTCCTCTGACAATAAAGTCTGATCCTCCACAACACAATGCAACATATATTGATCCTTTAGTGTATCAAAGGATCCTTGCAACAACATTTCAATGCTCTCCACCAGCATCCGTCATATACCGACTAACTACTCCCACTGCATGTGCAATGTCTGGTCTGGTACAACTTCTGGCGAACATTAAACTTCCCACTACTGATGCATATGGTACTCGAGACATCTTCATCCTCTCCATTTTATTGCTAGGGCATATCTTTGAGGATAACTGAAATTAATAGAAAGAGGAGTAGAAATTGGCTTACAATCTTCCATGTTGAAGCATCGCAATACCTACTTCAAATGAGATGGCCAAGTCTTTCTATTATATCTGTCTCGATGAATTTGCATCCCTGGAATCTTGTTTACTGGTCTCAAGTCCTTCATTTCAAACACCCTAGCCAACCGAGCCTTTAACTCTTTAAGACAATCTTTGTTGTGGCCTGCTACCAACATGTCGCCGCCATACAACAACAAGATAATTTAATCTTTTCAACAAACCTCTTGAAAAATACACAAGGGTCTGCATAAATCTTGTTGTATTCAAGGCACATGATGAAGGAAAATCTCTTGTAACATCTCGGCGCCTACATGAGACCATACAGAGATTCGTTCAACCTGCAAACCAAGTTTCTTCTATTTTTACTTCTGTTTGGAGCATACACATTTCTTTTTCAAGAACCATGTTGATGATAACCTTGTGGGTAGTGGGATCCCACAGGTATACCTCTTCACACCATCAACATACACTTGACCTTCTTTACTAGTTGAAGTTCACTAGCGCTTTGATTACTTTGAAAACCGAACACACATATACCTTCTTCTTGATGGGATACACCCAACACCTCTTGGAGTCACCGCTTATAAAGGACACAAAGTGCCTTACTTCTCCTAAGGATGTAACCGGTGCTTTTCGTCCATCAGAATGAACCAATTCTAGAATAAATCCATTTCTAGAATTTGATGTGTTGAACTTTAATCTGTGTTGCCCACTTGCCACTCGATGCCCACACAAAGGTTAACATACCTTAATGAGCCCTGGGAGTTGATTTTGCTCTGCAAGAACTTCAACTCCTTGCTCCGACATGTGCCCAAGTTTCTGATGCCACATCTTTTAAAACCTTTCACTCGGACTATTTGAGACAACAAATAATGCCTCTCCTTTTTGCAAAGTCTCTCCCACCAGCATGTACAAGTTTGTGTCAATTTTTTCTCCCTTCATAAGTATTAGCGCTCCTCTCAACCACCACTTTGCAATCAAGGTCCTCAAGTTGACTTAATGAGAGCAAGTTCTTTAACAGGTCTTCTATGTGTGCTTCACTTATTGAATTGTACGAATAGCCTTATCATAGAACTTCAACTTGATAGTTCTAATACCGACAATCTTCAAGACATAATCATAATTGTCTCCTTAGTCGACGAACAAATCATCAAACTCTTTCTGCCTTCGATAGTTGTCGCTGCTTCACAACATAAAACAACACCTTCGTTAGAGATGCTTGCTACATTTCCTTGAGGATTGAAATCTATCTTGTTTAGATTTCAACAATCCTTCTTCAGATGTCCTTTCTTACCACAATGGTGGCACTTCACATCCTTCTTACTTCTTGATTTTACCCTTCCTTGATTTTGACTCCCACTGAAGCCACATTCCGTTGATCCGCCTCTTGTCACCACTAGAGCCTCATTTGTCAGGTTGATGACAAGTTGATCATACGAATCAGGAAAACTTTGAAGTAGAATTTCAGACATCTTGAGATAATACAATTTCCACTTAAGGAAAAAACTTGTTGTGAAGAGTCTTGACCTCGTACAATTTTTTTGACATGATCCCAAAACTCCCTCGTAGTGTTCTTCTCCTCCATGCTTCACAACACTCAATCTGCCAGTGCTAGATGAGATTTGCAATAACATTCCCGTTCATCTCTTTCCACTTATCATCTGTGATGACCACAATCTTCCAGTGATAATTGCATGACATTAATCTTTTCTCAAGATAGCCTCCATCTTCATCTTCCACAACGAGAAATTAGTCTCGTTGAACTTCTCAATCTCGAACCTTGCCACCATTGCTTCTACCACGAACCGTAAACAATCCACATGCCTTTCAATAACGGTGAAAATATCTAACTTATTTTCTGATGTGGAGGATCCACTTCTAGTGGCAACCACAGAGCATACGATAAGTAGATATTTACACCAAGAACTAGGCTCTGATACCACTTGTTATAATTGTTTGCATCGAATAGAGCAGGGTTGCAGCTAAAAGAGATTGAGAACAACAATAATAACGAAGAGGAAGAAGAGAAAGAACGAAACAGTGATTTTACGTGGAAAACCCCTAAACAAATTAGGGTAAAAACCACGGGCAAGGATAGAAGAACTTTATTATAAAACTAGAAGTTACAACTTTCTCTCTAACAAAGTAGCAACAAACTCTCTTATAACGAGAAACTCTCTCTATTTTTATCTCACACACTCACTCACTTAGATATGGGATGTCATGGGAGATTTTGGGATGGTTTGCCAACTAATGTCATTACCTATTTATACTACTCATAAACTTAGGCTCCAAGTATGATCCAATGGTCCACATTTTTCCTTGGTGATCAAGTAAATCATGTGGCCATGATTTTGCCACAACTTCACTTTGGATAAGAATGAGTAGATATTTCATGACAAGTTCATATCTAGATCTTTCTCCAACCATCTTAGACAAAGTGTGTTCTAGAATTCTCTTCACCAATCTTAGTCAAATGGTGTTCTAGAATTCTCTCCACAATTCTTAAACAAATGGTGTTTTAGAATTCTCTCCACCAATCTAGAACAGATGTGTATGATCTAGAACTTTCCTTGGCCATCTAAGATAAAGTTGAATGATCTTAACATATTTCAATATTATTCAACACTATTTATCAAATCAATTTCTCAAAATAAACCAAAATTCTAATCTGTTTTTAATGATGCGACAGATTATAGAAGATCGTGCTATGAGAGGATCGAAAGGAATCTCTGGGAAAAAATCAGTTAAGGTCTCAAAATGGGTTCAAAAAGGGAAATTAAAATTGACCGATCAAAACCTTAGGGGACAAGGTATTTTAGGGTCAGGTCCAAATGCCCATTTTAATAAAAAGGTGACTTTTTACTCGCCAAACAATCGAAAGGCCGATTTTATATCTGAGGAAACTATTGATCAAAGTAATATTCATGAAGCAAGCTCCAGCAAATTGAATGGGCCTAGCCCAATAAATGTTACTGAAGGCTTTTGTAATGGGCTAGGCTTAAGGGATGTTTCAGAGAAGAGTGGAATTTGGGTGTAGCCTGGGCTGCACCCCACTCATGAAGTCTACATATGTGGCTTCATGCGTGCCACACATCTCAGCCCACTTTTTTTTTTTTTATAAAAAAATATTAAATGTGTGTCTGACTTCATGGAAGGGGTGCAGCAAATTCCTCTCTTCAAAGAATCCAATAATACAACTAAGTGAAGTTGTAAGAGCTTGGTGTTTCTATTGTTGCTCTAGATAAATCTTTTTTGCGAGCCCAAACCCTCCAAGATGGTACAAAACATTCTTCAACAATTAAAGAAATTGAAATTACTCCTCATTCTGCTGAGGATCCAAACAGGGGTGAAGGTTCAAGGTTTATCAGCAATGGATCCATCAATTTTTCTCCTCTTTCTATATCTGAAATGCAAAAAATTTCTTCTGAAAACGAGCTAGTGGCTGACTTGACAAATTTCTCCCCTCTTTAGTGGATTGAACCTGTTATTTCAAGTCTAGAGGGTTCTCCCATTTTTTCTAGGCAAATGGACGAACAAGGGCAATTGCTCCTTTTTCTCTCAACCCTCTAGAAATTGCTAGTACAGATGCTTTATTTGCAGATGGGGATGGTGCTTTATCAGGGATAGATGATAATGAAAAATATTCATTAAAAACCAATGTCAAAAAATGGCTAAAAGACCCTCTTCTATATTGTCGTTCTTCTTCAAGTACACAGTGGACGTAAATGTCCTTATGAAGGTGATTGCGTGGAATGTGTGAGGTATGACTTCCTCAGATAAACTAGCCATCATTAAAAAAGAAATTACTGCTTCAAACCCGGACATTGTTATTTTTTCTGAAACGAAGTTAAATGAGGCTCCTGCATCTATGTTTATTAAAGCAATTTGAAGTTCTATTGGCGTGGCGTGGTCTTCAGTTGAAGCGATTAATTATGCAAGGGGATTACTGATTTTATGGGATAAACTTTCTCTTAATGCTGTTGATGTGGTTTGTGGTGTTTATTCTTTATCTATCCATTTTATTCTCAGCGATTCTTCTATGTGGTGGTGCACTGGAATTTATGGCCTATCTAAACGAAGTTATAGACGCTTTTTCTGGAATGAATTATATTACCTTAACGATTTTGCGTTCCCCTTGTTGGCTTCTTGGTGGGGATTTCAATGTTTTTCGTTGGCCTCATGAATCATCTTCGCTTAATCCCCCAAAGAAGAGTATGAAAGATTTTAACATATTGATTCAAAATTGCAACCTCTTTGAGCCTCAATGTATCACCTGGTCTAGTATGCGTATCGCCCCAATGCTATCGCGTCTTGACAGGTTCCTTATATCAAAGGATTTGATGGATAAATTTCACGCTCATCATTCTCGCAGACTGGCTAGAAATGCTTCGGATCATTTTCCTATTTTGTTATAATCAAAGGACCTTGTTTGGGGGCCATGCCCTTTTCGATTTGAAAATATATGGCTTGGTTCAAAAGATTTTGCCGACCAGCTCAATTTGTGGTGGAATTCTTTTACTGTTGTTGGGTTCCCCGGTTATTGTATAATGCGTAAGCTGAAGCACATTGCACAAAATTGCAAAAAATGGAATCTCTCTGTTTTTAAGAAGTCTATTTTGGAACAAAGACTTTTGACTGAAGAAATTGCTAGAATTGATGCTCTTGAGGAGACAGGTGTTATTACTGTGGACGATCTCTCTGCTCGGCTATCTCTTAAGGCAAAGCTTAGTTCTGCCTTGTCTTTAGAGAACCGTAGAGTTTGGCAAAGATGCAAGAAAAATTGGGTTTTGGAAGGAGATGAAAACACAGCATTTTTTCATAAAATATGTGCTGCTCGTAAAAGATATAACCTTTATCTCCGAAATTCTTAATGTGGATGGTATAAGCTGCGTGACTGATTCAAGCATTGCTGATGTTTTTGTGAAATATTTTAGTACAGTTTAAAAAGGAGATGTCAAAGGAGGTTGGTTGGTTAAATATCTTCAATGGAGTCCAATTTCTTATGCCCAGGCTATATCACTGTGTGCCCCTTTTTCTTTGGAAGAAGTAAAACAAAGCATTGACTCTTTTGGAAGCAACAAAGCCCCTGATTCGGATGGGTTTTCGATTGAATTTTTTAAGAAATTTTGGAACCTTGTGCATCCTGCTTTCATGAATTTTTTTGTGGAATTTTTCCATAAGAGTATTATTAATCGTGTTGTTAATGAGACGTATATCTCCCTCATTCCAAAGACTCTGAAGGCGACAAAAGTGACTGAATATCGTCCCATCGGTTTAACCACAAGTATTTATAAAATTTTATCAAAAGTGCTGGCTAAGAGACTTAAACAAGTTCTTCTGGATACTATTCATAGTAGTCAAAGTGCTTTTGTTAAAGGAAGGTAAATAAACGACTCGATTTTTATTGCAAATGAAATTATTGATTTCTGGCGGTGCTCTAAACAAAGTGGTGTTATTATCAAACTTGATATTGAGAAGGCTTTTGAAAAAATAAATTGGAACTTTATGTTGACTGTTCTTAAGCTTAAAGGTTTCAACTCATTATGGATTAGCTAGATCCACGCTTGTGTTTCATCTATCAGTTATTCGGTGATTGTGAATGGTAGACCCAGGGGTAAAATTTCAACTTCTAGAGGCCTTCGTCAGGGTGATCCTCTGTCTCCATTTCTTTTTGTGAATGCTATGGACTATCTTTCGAGGCTTATTGTTGATGCAAAAAATAAGGCATTCATAACAGGTTGTATTTTCTAGAATGAAGTGCACATATCTCACTTAATGTTTGCTGATGATATTCTTTTCTTCTCTGTTTATGATCCTACGCAACTTGAGAACCTTCGCATGATTATTAAATCTTTTGAGATGGCATCTAGTTTGAGAATTAATATTAAAAAATTCACTATATCTGGGTTGAATTTGAATACTCATATGCAGGCTGTTACCTCAAAAATTTGGGGTTTTAAGTTTGTGTCAATGCCTCTCAATTATCTTGGAATGCCTTTGGGTGATAACTGCAACAAAATTTCTTTTTGGGAGCCAACTATTTCTAAGTCATTGGCAATATGCTTATCTGTCGAAGGGGGGTCGTATGACAATGATACAAGCGGTCCTTGAGCACCCTCCCGTTTACATGATGTTTGTTTTTAAAGCTCTGGTTTCAGTTTATAAAGATATTGAAAATTTTTTGAGAAACTTTCTTTGGAAGGGCTCCAAGCTGGAAGGGGGTTCTCATCTTGTCAACTGGTATACTGTGACTCTTCCTAAGCAGGCGGGGGGGCTTGGCATCTCCAGCATTCACAATACAAACTTGGCATTGCTTAGTAAATGGGTGTGGCGTTTTTACACCGAAAAAAAATTCTCTGTGGAAGAATCTTATAAAGGCCAAGTATAAACCAAAGCTTGAAGGTGATGTCCCGAACTTGTGCAAGTTCAGTAGCAAAAAAGCCCCTTGGCACCAAATTTTAAAGACTTTTCTCTTTATGGTCTCCATGTTGAAATGGAAAATGAACAATGGTGCTTCAGTCCGCTTTTGGCATGATCCTTGGACAAACAATGGCATTCTTAAAGAGTTTCATCCTCGTCTTTATGCTCTTAGTTCCAGAAAAAAATCTCTTTGTCCAAGAAGCATGGGACTCTTTAAATAGTTCTTGGAATTTTTATCCAAGACGGAATCTCTTAGATAGGGAAAAAGCAAATTGGAACATTCTCTCTTCTACTTAGGATTGGCCTACATCAAATGATGATGATGAAATTCTCTAGTCGGCAGATCCTAAAGGGATTTTCTCTGTAAAAACTATGAAAGCGCTTCTTGATAATGTGACCTCAGATAGTTCTATTCGTCCAAACTTATACTTATGGACAAACACCATTGCTAAACGAGTAAAGTTTTTATCTGGACTCTTTTCCATAAAGGGGTTAATACTCTCGAAACCCTTCAAAGGAGGAACCCAAAATATGCTTTGCAACCTTCACAATGCTGCTTATGTAGGAAAAATTCAGAATTCATGGCTCACTTGTTTATAACTTGCTCGTTTGCTGCTGATATTTGGAAAAGAATGCCATCTACTGTCTATATGGGAATTCATAATTTTACAACTTTGGAGCATTTTCTCGAATCTTTTTGTTTCAAAGCTGGATCGTAACGGTTAGACATCCTCACCAATATCAAGGGATCTATTTTATGGTGGATCTGGAAAGAGCGCAATGCCAGAATTTTTAATTCGAATTATGTAGCGGCTTCATCTGAGATCATCTGAGATAAAATAATTTTATCAGCCGCTGAATGGTGTCAAAGATCAAATTTTTTCAGTAACTATTCTACTTCTATGATTGTAACAAACTGGCAAGTCTTTATATAGCAAGGTTTTATCTTCCACCCTACTTTCTGCTTATTTTTAATTTCTGATGTTCGAGTTCTCCCCTCTTTTCTTTATGTTGTTCTTATTCCCCCTCTTTTCTCTCTTTCTTTCTAATAAAATCTCTAGTATCCCTTTTTCCAAAAAAAATTAAGTAGGTATGGTTTCGTAAATTCTAAGAAATAATCCGTGTCATTTTAAATTGTAGGATAGTTAAATATGTGACAGTTAGTTATTCAGGTATTAATAATTAGAGTGTGAGATAAATAATTGATTGGACAAAAAAATCGAATAATTTATACATGAATAGTTATATCCACGAACCTTATTAGCTAGCTGTTTGCAAACAAAATGAACTATTTTTTAGATTTTATCTAAATCATAAAAATTAAAATCTATTTTTTAAAATTATAGGACCTAAATTCTAACCTTTTTTTAATTATGGGACTAAATTCTAATTTTATAAATCATAAAAATTAAACTCTAACTGCAGGGACCAAATTTATAATATACCTCAAAATGTTTATAGATTAGGACAAAAACGAGGAGCCCTAAATGCATGCTAAATTACGTTTCATTTTACTAATTCAATTCTAATTTTCATCCCATATCGTTGAAAAATCTTTTATATTCATTTAATATGATATTAAGAAAAGATAATGTGCTGTCTTAAAAAAAATGTATTTGAACTCAGATTTGAGGGCGTGGAAGAAACGTGAAATAAGGATCCACGAAGCTGCATCGAAATTTTAGATGATCTTTTGACTTATTTTTTTAATACCCTGGGTTCATTAACATATTTTCTTTCTAAATTACAGGTTTGATTTTTATAATTTAGTGAATTTAAATTTTTACCTTCATGTTTACAAGTTTAATCCAATTCTATAGATTTTGATTAATTTTAATTTGATATCTACAATTTAAAACATCCCAAACTATATCGGGACCAAATAAATCTTTGTAGCTTTGGGGATCCCATACAAAATTGGGGATTTTTTTTTTGTAGTACATATAAGGGGAAGGAGACAAATACCGATCTCATCATCAATCATGTAATACTAATATTGAACTAGTTCACAATCTAATAATAAAATTATTGTGTCACTAACTGGATACAAAACCGGAGAATTATGAAGATAATTTGTTTGGAATTGATTTTATTTTTAGCTGTCGACTTTATGCTCGTGCATGGATTTGAGGGTTTGTGGAGGAGTTGAAAGTTCGTTATTTTTACTTTAAACAAGGGAAAAGAAATTCTCAATTATCCATATTTTCTTCATCTATTTCTTTAAATTCTTTCCATAATTTTTCTTCAGGTTGAATTTAAGATTCAAAGAAAACGTTATTGTATTTTTGTCATAATATTTGATTTTTTTTATTAGATGAAAACTCTAAAAAAAATGATTTTTTATTAGATGATTTTTTATGGACATAGAAATTTTGAAAACTTCACATATGGAAAATTTTCAAATGAAATTTTATTTACAATTTTATATTAGTTGACAAAATTTATTTACTGATTGAAACTTATCAATGGTTTTGATTAATGGTGATACTCATTGAAGTCTAAGAGTGCGACGTGATGATTCTAATTGAAGTCAAACCAACACATAATTGAATTCAGTCATTTAAAAAAAATCCAACGAATTTTTTTGTTTAGCTATGATAAAAGAAAACATATTATTTAAATTAATTTATATTGATATTTATAATACTAATCTACAAGCCAACATAAAGGGTACATGTACACATGCAATTATTCTAACAATTTGTTTTAAGTAAATTATTTGAAAAATAAAATAATTGTCATAAAAGAATTGAATCACTAATCGTGTCAATCAATAGACTTCAATCACTATTACATATTAAGTTTAATCAATGATATTGTTGACTTCAACTAGTGTCATATATTATTTCAACTAGTGATATCACTAGTAGAATTTCGGGAATAGGTGGTGGGCTGAAAAAAGAGAATTCTAAAAAACGTGGAGGTAATTATCGATGGCGGGCAGTGACCGCCATTGAAATTCGCATGTTCTTAGTTTCGGTGGCTGATAACTCTCAAAATTGAGAGTTTAAATAGCCTAAAATTATGATATTTATAAATGAAAATAACAAATTAATTCAATCAAGTTCAAAAGTTCGCATAAGTAAACTTCATTTAAGCGAAAAGAAGAATAGCAAACGACATTTCAACGGAAAGAGAATCGATGTTAAATGTAGCAAAATGTAAGCGAAATCAAATTAAATCAGTGAATAGTTTTAAAAGAAATTTGATACTCGTATTTTGTTGCAGGATGCTTCGATCAAGCAAAAGCGGAAGAGAAAAGGATGGTTTGTGCAAGTTTCGCCGCGTTAAAGTTGAAGCTCCACAAAATGCTCGAAGAAAGCTAACCCAAGTTAGCTGCAACAAAATTAAGCGAAGCAAACAGCCGGGATCAAGAAAATATCTTCTTAAAGGACGCTTGGCAACAATCCAGGCCCTTAGAGCTCATCGCAGCCGTTCATCCTGTCGGCTCTGACGCAACCGAGAAAGCAGATATCAGAGCAAACTGTCGGGAGGCCTATATAAGGCCGAGCTTCCACAAATTTAGCGTCGTCGAGATTCCATTATTTTCTCTCTAGATTTCAGTGTTCTGATTTGTTTTCCGACCAACTTTCTTCCCGTAGTAGATAGATTTCGACCGTCGGAGCAATTTTGTCGGGCTTTTAGTTGTTGTTCCTTCTTTTGTTGTTAGTTTTCCTTCAGATTTCTTTTAGCCGCAATACTTTGTAAACAGTTTCTTTAGCAATTTCAGCGTTTTAGTCTTATTTCATACTTCTGGCATTTGCGAAGTTCATTTTGTTATTTAAGCATATCCACTACCGGTTTTCTTTACTTGAATATGTTTTTCTTTAACATGAGTAGCTAATTGGTTGTCGAAAGGTTTAGAGGAAGAAAAGGAATTCGAATAAGCGAAGACATTAGCGAATAGATTTGCATGCATGTGAAAATCGTTTGACTTACATTGTGTTAATACCCCTTGTTTGCACTCTATGCTGATTCGTAGAAGTTAAGACTGAGCGAACCTGCATGCATGACCTTGGGATTGAGCACTATGAGATAAGGTTCACTTAAAGCTATTTTTCGAGTAGTTGTGGTTGAGTTCGAAAGAACCAACTGGGAGCTTGAGAAAGCCAGCTGCCAAAGTTCGAGAGAACTGAAGGGCTTTCTGTTAGCACCCCCTTTCGCTAGTTGCTTTGCCTAAGCGAAACCCAAAAAACCTTAACCATTCTGATGCTTTACCCCATTATGTTAATCCTTCGTTATTCCTCGTAGTTAATACACCACTTCACTTAGTGATTTATTACACTAGTTACTGTAAACTCTCGCATGAAAACAAGTTCAAACACGAAAAAAATCTGTGTGGAGAATGACCTGTACTTATTGATTAAAACTTGCTACAACTTGGACCACGCATACTTGTGCGAAAGTGGATAGAACATATACGTCTTGTGAGTCAATCTCGCTAAGACGAAATTTAAGGATTGGCACGTCATTACCCTGTTCAACCATGACACTATAGTAAAAGTGTCATGGTAGAATCAATTATGACACTATATTATAGTCATAGATGAACCATTAATGACACATATACAGAGTCATTGATGAAGTAATAACGACAATTTACAAGTGTCGTCGTAGAATCAGTTATGACATTTTATTATAGTCACGGTTGATCCATTAATGACACATATATATAATCATGGTTGAGTCATTTATGACATTTTATTTTAGTCATGGTTGAACCATTATCACACATATATATAATCATTGAAGAAATATTAATGACATGTGAATATTGTCATTATAGTTTATATATTGACATTTTTTTATAGTCATCAATTTATGTAATATGACTATTTATTTATGTCAATTTATTAGTTTTTATGACACTTTTTTATGCCTATTTACAACCTGTTTTAATTGTGTTTTTACTTGTCGAGAAAGATTTATAATATGCATCCCACAAAACTTATTCAACAAAATAATTTGTACTTTACACTTGGACAAAAAAAAAATCAATATCAATAAACTTATAATTCTTAAAATGTCTACACGAAGTTTGTAAACTAGAAAGTTTACAATATAACAAAGAAGCATAGTCTGCTATCCCTTGTGCGAAGTATACACGGATTGACAATTTGCATGATAACTGTAGATGCAAGCTATTGCTCACCTTGAACAAAGTACCTGCACATTATAGTAATAAAGCTTTGAATTAGAAGTTGCACTAGAGAATATAAATATTCATAATATATTTACCATTCATATCAAATAGCAATTGTACATTTATTCCAAAAAATAAACTTAAGTTAGGGATCTTTGTAAACCTTGTATGAATAATATCTCGCAAGTAAATGATTCTTTGGAAAAAAAAAAATCACTAATAGAGATAAGACATAAAGCCTGCAACACAATAGAGTTACGACACTAACAACAAGTCTCATTCTACTTTAAAATGTTTGAAACTAAGAAATGATACTCTAAAGTAATATGAGATATAAATTATGATCGGAAAAGCCTGCAGCAAAATATAAAAAGAAAAAACAAACAAACAAATAAAGATTGTAACTCAAGAAGAGATTAACCTGGATGATTTTAAAGTTAGCCATTTCTAGACAAAAATCCAAATTCAGTTGTCAATAGAAGGTAAAAAAACTAGGTATAAAAATTAGTTATAAAAATTGGAGATGAAAGTTTTAATCAAACAACTTGAGAAACATCCAAGTTCAGTTAGTTACCTATTTGATGAGTCCATATTCCTTACTATTCCCCTACTTGTTTTGTGATCCAGTAAAGCCTAACGGAGAGGGAGAGGTTAAGAGGAAATAAAATATCAGAAGAGGAAATGTGACAAGAGAAAAAAAAATCATCTCGAAAAGAAATATAAACATCAAGCAACAAATACCAATTACGAAGAGAGCAAATTTAAATTAAAACGAGAAAAATACATCACATGTCAGGACTTTCATGAATGTAGTACTTATATTTTCCTTAACACTATTTCATAAATAATTTTTTTGAATAAATTTCATGTTCTCCTAATTTTCACGTAACTCGCAAGTTCCCTACACTTATTTCAAAGAAAACTGCAATACTGAGCTTATTTAGTTTTTTTTGTAGCTCATGGAAAATTGTCATATAAGATAATGGAAACATCACAAATGAATGACAATCACCGGCTATTCATTCTTGAGAAACAATTACTCTTTCAACAAACCATTAATTCCCAAGGTTGACTGTATACCTGCAAGGAAGTCACAAAAGTGAACGATGGCAGATTGATTAATGAACAAATGGAGAATAAGAAAATTTCCTATCAAAGAAATATCTTCAAAAGAAAAAAAATAAGGTATGCATACAATTAGGAATACTTTCGTAATCTTCATCACAATTGCTAACTTGAATTTCACAAATGTATCAAAGTAAGTCTCATTACAACTTTCTGTTGGTGCCACAAAAGATACAGACTCAGATAAAAAGCGAGTAGATAAATTTATAGTACTTATAATTAAACAACATTAAAAGAAAAGTACATCACCATATTCTTTTAAATGTCTATGGCATCATGATAAGTAAAATCTCCAGTATGAAAACTCGGTATGAAAACTCATTCCAAAACATGGGTCAAATAGACTTGAGAGTGTACAGTATGGGTATAATTTTAATTTTTGATGATGCAAATTGGACCAAGAAAAATCTGGAAGCAAGTCAACCTCATTCTGCTACAGAAAAAAAGAGCAAAAGTGGGGAATCTTCTATGCTCATTCTAGAATAATTAAGATCTAGGAATCTGAAAAATGATTTGTAGAAACTTTGAACAACGCGTAACAACAAATATTAAAGTGCTGCTTTCTATTTCAGCAATTAAAATTTGGAAGCAAACCCAATATCTTCAATTCAATTAAAAAAAACTAAAAGTAAGATAGTAAAAGAACAAAGAAAGGAAACAATTGAGATAGAAATCAACACCAAAACTTCAAATATTTAAGTTGTAGTATAACTTACCAAGATAGGAATCAACACCAAACAAGAAAAAGAAACATATTAGTTGAAATTAGAAATGAAGAATTGCATATAAGAAAAAGAAGCAATGAAGTAGTCGTGAAGCGAAGACGATAGAGGAGAACTTACTGGCGTAAAGTTGCTAGGTTTTGATGGCGGTGGAGAAAGAGTCGGAGAAGAGGAAGGAGGAGGCAATCGAGCCGGAGATGAACTATATGAGCGATAGATAAGAACTTACTAGGGCAAACTTGTGGATGGAATGGCGCCTGAAGAAGACTTGCGAAGAAGAATCGAATGAGAGAGGGAGAACACGCCATTTGAGGTTTTGGTGGAAATTGGAAATTTAGAGGAAAATGCACATTCTTTGCCTACCATGACACTTTTTTATTTTTATTTTTTTGAAAAATGAAATAAAAAAGGTGTCATGGAATATAGTTTTTCTAGTAGTGAATTGTGGTTACAACATTAACATGTAGAAGTTCCTACAAGAATTCTCCATCAATGGTTGGGGTTCTAGCTTTTGATTGAGCCTCTGCTTTATGAGAATGGGTGTGATTTGGTGAATGGAAAAATATGAATGAACTGGAAGAAACCAAATTAACTCAATTGATGATAAAAATTCTTTATGATGATGTTTACCAAATGAAAGAATGTATGCATTGTTCAAGGAAACCATTATACTCTGCAGAATCATAATGAAACTAATATATATCACTTACAAAACTTAAGCTAATAGCTACAGGGCATGGAAAATCTGCATAATTGTTTTTTAATGACAAATTTTCCATCTCTTATATTACTCAAATTTAAACCAAGTATTTATTTGCAACACTTAAAAAAACTTAAGTCAACAGCTATAGGCCATACCATAAATCACCAACCATACCATGGTATATTTTCATCGACAACAACAAAGGGTTATTCCATAGTAGCTGGCTTTCTTCATTATTTCTCAACAGACATTGAATGTCTGAAACAGAAGAGGAAAAAACTAAGATTGGTAAGAGTGCAATAACATGTTACTAGGTGGTTTTTAAAGAAATTTAAATCAAATTTCATGACCTTTTTGGCCCATTTAGGTGAAAAGGAATTAAAAATTTATGTGAAAATCAAATGAAGTTAGAATCTTATTTAGAATATCTTTGCAAAGAACAATAAACTCTCCTAAAAGAAAATTTTAGCTCCTATAACAAAATAATAAGCCAAAAGGTAATATAAGAGATAAAATGTAGGCCAAAACTCATATAACAAAATAACCTAATAACTTAATATTAGTTCTCTTCCATGACATCCCATGATCTGATACAATACCTGAAGCTCTTAATATGAATAAATTGTATACCACATGGAGAAAACACGACCAAGAGAAATTCACATAACACATACAATGAAATAGTAAAACATATTATTGATGAATAATAGTCATAATTTGGTCCTGAAGATATTACTTGCTTAGAAAGAGACAGAAGTTGTAGTTCAAGTTCTTTAAGATAAATTGATTTTTCCCTAATAAATAAAAAGTGTAGATGGAAAATAAAAAAATTGTAGTAAAAGGCTTGGTTAATTATTATATGATAACTAAGTTCTACATTTTTTCTATATATGTAACTGTCCAGGCTCAATATTTGGATGTGAACAAAATTTGTAGAAAATTAATTTCTAAGTAGATGATTACCATGAAATGAACTCATCACCTCTTAGTTCTTTATAATTAGATATTTATAAACTTACGGAAACTATATTTTCAAATCAAAGAATGGAAAGCAATAGAAAACCTGCCATATGAAACCATTTCGTATTCAAAAACTTGATATCCAATTTGATTAGATGAAAAACTGGAAATTTTTAGTAATGAAACTTACTTAAAATGTTTCATTTAGATGTCACCAAAATTTGGTAATCACCAAGACAAAAGGCTGCATAAGCATGTCAAAATTTTCATTTCATGAGATCAAACCTAAAAACTTAACAGCAGATTGTCGATTTTCCAATATCCTAACATAACAACAGTGACATGAGAAGAAGGTTTCCCAGGAATTTCAAAACTTAATTTCATTATATCATACATAAATTGAAAGATGATCTCTTGGTGTAAAACCGACCCCCTTTGCCAAACCCAATCAAACTACTAATAGAAATACATACAACTAGCTAAACAACAAAAAAAATGCAAGTTATAGAAACACAAACTAAAATAAGCCCCCTACATTATACCATCATATTAAAAATTCACATCCATCTATAAACCGAAATTCATAGTTCAAAAGCACAGATAAATCGACAATAAAACCTAACAATCAATTCGAACACTCACAAGTCACAAATACCACAAAAGGAAATGACTTAAAACATAGTCCTTAAGGCTTAGAAACCCCAAAAATAAAACTGGCAACCATATAATTTTCTTATTCTCAAGACGATAAATAACTGATATACCAAATCTGTAAAATATTGAAATCTCATGCCAATGTAATTATGGTTTAAAATTAGGAGCTTTTAAAGATGGTGGTAGCATCTTGGTAAACTAGACATCCACATTTTCCCGTTTCCATCAACGGTGATCACGATTTTTGTAAACTCAACTAAAAAAAAATTTGTTAGCAGCATGGGGTTTGAGATTAAGATCATTGTCTTTGAAAAAGAGTCATTGCAAACAAATATGCAATAGAAGTGGGAGATTGGATCTTTGGCTCGAGTTTGAGGTCAAAAGGACCTTGAAAGCCATCTCTATAGCTTGCAACATTTCAGAAAAATTTTATACTAAATCGATGAACAAAAAAATTGGAATTTCTCCAGCCCTAAAAAAAAGATATCATATTCTTGACATACTAAATTGATGAACTGAATAATTCTTCAACAACACATAAATAGAGTGAAAATGAGAAAGAGAGAGAGAAGGAGAATCACCTAAAAATTAGAGAGCTCTGCCTTTGAGTCATCGCAAGTGGAGCCAATGAGCCAAAAAATCGCAGTTTGAAAGAGCAATAGAAAAACTTAGGGATTTGAGAAAAGGAAAAGGGCAATGCGCATTTTTATTTAATGCAAAAATGATAATAATATTATTTCTTCACAAATTTGGCATTATTTCTTCACAAATTTGGTAATTTCTTAGTCTCTAACTTTTTTTAAACTCTTTCCAACTAATTTCTTCCCAGATTTGTATTCTAATCTTTCAAATTTGTGCATTCATTTTCAAATTTTTGCATTTGCATTTGTTTTAATTTGTTTCATTTGGGCATTTGTTTCATGGATTTCTTAAGAACCTGAAATTTAGGCATTTGTTTGTTTCACAAATTTGGCTATTTATTTCAAAGTAATTTACTTGTATTAATATAGTCTAGATTGCTTAATTAATTGGGGCATATATTAAACTAATTATTCTAGCTCATTGGTATATAATTGAACCAATTATGATTCATGGGTTGAAATTGTATACTTTGATTCAATTGATAAGTTGATTTACATGTGCGACACTTACTTTGCTTGGTTGAAATAATTATATTGTTTAAGAATTCATTGAGTTAATTTAAGGTAAGTTAGATATGGACTTGACTCTACTTTGTTTTAAAAAATTTGTAGGTTAAGTTTATCAAGTTGACTAGATTTATAAACAAGGCTATGGATAAGTCATGGATGTTTAAGGATAGGATGTCACCAGAATACCGTTTAGGAGTTGAGATATTTATAAGCAATGTAATACGACATTCGAAAGGATCAAATGTCATTTGTTGTCCATGTTTGAAATGTGTGAATGTCAAGTACTAAAGTGTGAATGTAATAAGAGAGCATTTATTTTTTAATGGGATCGATCGAAGTTATAATACATGGATTTGACATGGAGAATCAGTATCGAGGAAAAGGAATATGGAAAGTGCTCCAATAGATGATGTTGTAGATGAAAATGTGGATGACTCGGATGACCCAATAGGGATGTTTGAGGCTACACAAAATTATTTTAACGAAAAATCACCTATATTTGAGAAAGCATTAGAGGATGCCAAGAAACCATTATACCCTAATTGTAAAGGTTTTACCAAGATATCAACACTGTTAAACTTTATAATTTCAAAGAAAAGTATGGATGGAGCGATAAAAGTTTCTCAAGGCTGTTAGAATTATTAAGCGTTTTATTTCCTAGTCCTAATGAAATTTCGATATCCGACTATTATGCTAAAAAGATTTAAAGTACCTTAGGAATGAAGTATGAAAAGATCCATGCATGTATCAATAATTGTTGTTTGTATCGAAAGGAACTTGTTGATGCAGAACTGTGTCCTACCTGTGGAACATCGAGATGGAAGGTTAAGAAGAATATGAAAGGAGTGAAAAATATTCCAAGAAAAGTCATATGGTATTTCTCTCCTATTCCAAGATTTGAACGAATTCGAAGTAAAGAAACTTCGAGATTATTGACATGACATGCTACAGACCGCCAAGACGATGGGTATATACCACATCCAGCCAACACACTCTCATGAAAACAAATAGACGAAAGGTGGCCTGATTTTAGTTTAGAAAAGAGGAACCACGTCTAAGCCTATCAATAGATGGAGTCAATCCACACGGTGCCCAAAGTACTAGATATAGTTGTTTGCCAGTTATGTTGGTTTCTTACAATCTACCTTCATGGATGTGCATGAAGCGTAAATTTTTTTTTTTATGTTAAATGCATTAATGTCTCTACCCAAACAACTTAGAAATGACATAGATATGTATTTAGCTCCGTTAGTCAACGATTGGAAAATGTTATGGGACACAGGAATTGAATGTTTTGATGCACATCGATAAGAACACTTCACCCTAAAAGCTATTTTGTTGTGGACCATTAATGATTTTCCAGCATATGGTAACCTGTGTGGGTGTCCCACAAAAGGTTATAAAGCATGTTCTATTTTTTTAGAGAAAACATCATCAATTTTTTTACCTAGAGAAGGCAAGAATGTGTTTCTCGGACATCGAAATTATCTACCAATCGGGCACACATTTAAAAGACAGAAAAAAGTATTTAATGGAGAACAAGAATATGGAGTCGCTTCTGAACCGCTAAGTGGTGAAGAGATTCTTGCAAAATTAAATAGTCTTCAATTTACGTATGGCAAGGGACTACAGTGTACAGAATCATATTGGAAGAAGAAATCGATCTTTTTTTAATTGGAGTATTGGAAACATTTTCATGTGCGACATTGTTTAGACGTCATGCACATTGAGAAGAATGTGTGTTCGAATATTATCGGAACCCTACTTGATATTCCTGGAAAAAAAAAGATGGAATAAAAACTCGTGAAGACTTGGCTGAATTAAGACCTGAGTTAACCTCAATTAAAAATGGAGAAAAAAAGACATTCTTGCCTCCAACATGTTACACACTATCGAGAAAAGAGAAGATGAGTGTGTGTAGAAGCTTATCTGAACTTAAGGTGCCTAAAGGTTATTCATCCAACATAAGCAAATTAGAGTTGCTTACTTATTTAAAACCTCACGGGCTTAAATCGCATGACCATCACACTTTGATGCAACAATTGCTACCGATAGCCATTCGTGGTATTTTGCCTAAACACATTAGATATGCGATCATTCTTCTGTATCTATTTTTCAAAGCTATATGTAGTAAGTCGATCGATTCATCTAAGTTGAAGGGATTGTAGGATGATGTAGTTGATACTTTATACCTATTAGAGAAGTATTTTCCACCAGCCTTTTTCACAATCATGGTTCACCTTGTGGTGCATCTTGTAAGAGAGATTGAATTTTGTGAACCAGTTTATTTGAGGTGGATGTATCCTTATGAAAGGTATATGAAAGTTTTGAAAGGTTATGTTCATAATAAAAATCGTCTAGAGGAATGCATTGGTAAAAATTACATAATGGAAGAGCCAATAGAGTTTTGTTCTAAAATTTTACAAGGATTTGAATCATTAGGGTTACAATCATTGAACAAAATATTAGATTCAAATATTGATCGACCATTATCTACCACCAACTATAAAACACCAACTAAAGATATGATTGATCAAGCTCATATGTATATACTTCATAACGTTGATGATGTGCTTCCATACATAGATCAACACATAGAAATGTTGTCTAAAGTGAATCTTACAAAGTTTACTAATAGAAAGTGACTTCAAAATGAACATAATCGCCATTTAGCAGTTGATTGCGTGATCGGGTTGGGCTGGCTTTAGAGGTTCGAAGAGATGTTATATCATCTACGTTAAGGTGGATATCACATAGACCTCGTCCAGAAGTTACCACTTACTATAGTTACATGGTTAATATATTCAATATCACACAAAAGAACGTGATGATCGTAGAAGTGTGTAAAACAGTGGTGTTATGATAACAACTCAAACTATGCAAATTTCTAATTCAAATGACAAAAATCCAATCATGTCAGACATGACCTATTATGACATAATACAAGAAATTTGGGAGCTAGATTACAATAGTTATCAAGTCGTCCTATTCAAATGTGATTGGGTGGAAAACAATGGTGGAATTAAAGTAGACGACATGAGATTTACACCCATAGACCTTTATCGCATTGGATATAAATCCGACTCTTTCATTTTATCCACGCAAGCCAAGCAGGTGTTCTACATAAAAGATGCAATTAATTCTCGTTGGTCAGTGGTTCTAATGCCCTCATAAAGAATAATTGTAGGACACGGTTATCAAGAAGTTGATATTGACCAAGAAAGTGAGTATGGAGTCATAGAATCTCTACCTATTATTGCCGATAATGACTCAGTCTCTTATATTATAAGTGATTGTGACGGTACAAGGATTAATAAATAGGTTAGTCTTTTTGTTTCTATATATCTTTTTGCAATTATGTAACTCATATTCTTTATACGTCTTTTCTATTTGTTATTAACATTTTTTTTATACAAATTGACATTATGTCGAGGTCAGGTAGCGATCATGATGATGATGTTCTCATGAGTAGACTTGCTCGAAACAGAAATACTAGAGGCGTGACAGCCTTGCGTGAGCTAGCTCAAGACAGGATGGCTGGAGAACGACGCATTCTTTAGTACAATTCAATGGGTCAAGATGTGGGCGAAGCTTCAAAAAAGTTTCGTAGTTTTATTGGTGTATGTATGTGTTAGAACACATATAACTAAATTTTATCATTCATTTTCATACTTAATTAGTAATCCAACTTATTTTGTTGTTAGTAAATGTCATTTCAGATGGATCCAATGTCTAAACATAATGTTATGTTATTTATGTCCACGATATTTAGGACGTTTAGCTACAATTTGAACAGAAAATACATCCAGCCATTTTTGGACTAACCTGAGATATTAAGATCTCAACTCGTTGATTACTCTTCCATCCCACAAGAGCAATGAGATTCTTTTGTGAACGTCCGATTGTCGAAAGAATTTAAGGTAAACTACTTTTTCTTTTCTTTTATTAATTTAATGTCTACAACCTAATTTAACTATATTCATATAAGTATATGTTATACAGAGAATTAGTGCCGAGAAAAAAGAGTTGCAAGCTAAACAAAAATGTCATCATCATATGGCTCGAAAGGGATATGCTCAACTCAATCATGAACTAGTAAAGAACTCTCTAAACCCTAAGGATATATGTTTTGATCACATTATATATTTCTACTTTACTAAGTCATCTATGTGGTAAATTTTAATTATAGGAAGTAGATATTAAAAGTAATCATGCATCCCGTTCAGAACTGTGGAAAGATGGTCGAAAGAAGTCTAACAATCCAAAGGGGAAGAGTAAAGAGTTCGCCGATGAAGACACAATTCAAACATTCAACCAAATTGTAAGTTGTTTCATTTATTTTACTACAACATGAATTAAATCTAAAGTCCTTGGGTGTGAATCTAAAAATCTTTTACTACAAGAGGAATTGAAACATACAAAAGAAGGTCAAAATGTTTTGGGTGATGCATTAGGAACGCTAGAACATCGTGGGCGTGTCAGGGGAGTAGGCCGATTTGTATCTCCATTAATGCTCTTTAGCATGGCTCATCTGAAGTCTAAGATGGGCCAACAACCAACTGACGGAGAAAATCAAGTCGATTGCTCTTAATGATTAGACTCCCCTTGTAAGGGGAGTAATAGAGATGCCATAAGGGAAGAAAACCAGATCCTAGAATGGGACGACGTCATTGGAGAACCCATTGGTCATCTTGATGTCCCAGCCAATTTAGGAGAAGTAAGTTTTACATTATGATTTCTTTTTTTAAAGGGTATGTCATGTCAACTAATTATGATTTTTTTTTTTTAAAGGGTATGCCATGTCAACTTATAGTTGAATATGAAGGTCAAACTATTGCCATTGGTACCGTGTATGAATCGATCAGTTCATTTGTTAGGGTACATGGTCACCTTTTAGGAAAACATAACGTGTGGGTCTAGTTGATTTGATCTTTGAAGGCAATGAGGACGTTGACCTACCCATTCCCATAAATGAGGAACTTCAATACCTTGGTCAAGCTAGAAAATCTTTTGTGTCATGGCCAAAATCATTTATCAGGACACCTACAACAACCAAGAAGGTACATAATTGCACATTATACCTTTTAAATTTAGTATGTAGCACATTATTTTACTAATAATAGATATGTTTATTGCCATGATAGTACTATGAACAAAAAAATGCTACAAGCAGTAAGAAGGTTGTATCAGATCCACACTCTCATCAATCAAACACGTCTGGTCCAACCATGGTCAAGGTTGTACATAATTATGCTAGAGATAAACTAGGTGTTGGTGGCTTACTAGGTGTTGACGGGCCCGAATATTATTATATTGCTCAAGAAGAGATTCTAGAATATTGTAATATGGAATAAATAGGCTACACTTCAATACTTTGTTACATTTAGTAAGTAAATGGTAGCGATTTTGTAACTACTATATCTGTTTGTCTTGTTTAATAACGTCTCACATTCTATTTCAGTTATTTATGGTCTACTTACGATTAAGACACATTAGAAATCTACTTATTAGTAGACGGTAGAGAGTTTGCAACAGCTTTAGATAACACAAATTAAGAAGATCCAGTTTCACGTCTAGCTAATAGGTTAGACAAGATGATGCATCTTAATCATCGAGTATTTTTTCCCTTCAATTCTGGATATGTGTTCCAACTTTTGCATTTTTTTATGCCTATTACTTACATTCATATCAGAATTTCAATATTCGTTAAATTATATAGGAACAACTGGATTTTACTTATCCTAATTCCTATTGAAAACACATTGTATGTTTTCAACTCGCTCAGTTAAAATCTGTTGACCAAAGTTTAGCTCGTGTGATAAATACGTAAGTTTCTAAAGTACTAATCTTTTGAACTTTGAATTTATTTATTTTATCATTCTCAATTAATAACTTTCAACTTTATTAATATAGTGCCTACCGAGTATGATAATTGAGACATACGCCGAATGCCTTCAAATTAAATTGTAAATGAGTGAAGGTAAAGTTGAATCAAATTCTTTTGTTAGTCGTTTTTTGTCATATTGAATTATCGTACTAAGTATGTAACTGTTTTGTTTCAATTGTGCCCTCAACAAACTAGATCAATAGTATGTGGATTATATGCCCAACTATGCATACGGAAGATGATGTACAACACATCCACGCACCTATTGAAACTTGTAAGTTTTTTGTTTTATACATTCATGTTAAATATAATTATATATATATAAGATACACTAATTTGGTGTTTTAATTATATACCATCTTAATCTTTGTAGTTCAGCGTCGGCCCGACTTCGGTCACTCAAGATAAGATTGATGAGGTACGAGTAGAATGATCATAATTCATAGCTAGACATTTGATACAAAATTAGTGTTTGTTTTTTGTAGGTATATGGAGAATGAAATTTAGTGTTTGTTCTTTGTTTTGTGCATATGTATGTAGTTTCTCTAGAGGGACATAATCTCATTGTATATTGTATTTTGCATTCTATTATAAACAGGTGAAATGTTTGTTATATATAACAGGCAAAATTTTTGGGAATCTTATTATTGCGCAGTTATGTTGCCCAAATTTCTGGTGCATATCCATGCATATATGTTTAAAGAAGATAGAATTTAGGATTTCATGCATGAGTTAGTGGTGATTATGTTTTTTGTTAAAAGTTAGAAATTTGGGGGATTAGAAAAGTGTAGATGCATGTTGTTTAATGATTTGGTGGTGGGTTTGATATCATTTGAAGACAATCAATTTTTTTTTTATAAAGTGATAAGGTCTTTTAATGCCAGACACAATATTTTTCTTTTTTTATTTTATAAAGTGATAATGCATTTTAATGGTGGGCACAAACGAGTAGACCATTTTAAGACAACTACCCGAGACCACTTTTGGGAATTTTTTTTTTTAAAAAAAATATTGGAATTATTGGTGGCGGGCCGTGCCCGCTACCTATTATGCAAACGCGCGCATGTTTTGGTGGCTGGTATGGCCCGCCATCTATTGTAGGCACGCCATCAATTCGATACAATGTCATTTACATGAGTGGCGGCCGTTGTCCGTCATTATTTTTAAATAATGGGGGGCAGCACCCACCATTTATTCTTGAAATTCTACTAGTGTATTGATTTCAAATATGACAAATATGGATTAATTCAATCAATCATGTATCGATTGACTTTAATAAGTGTCATTGATTATTTTAATTAGTGACACTAGTTGACTTTAATCACTGACAGTATTTGCAAATATGATAAATATGAGATTAATTCAATTGGTTGTGTCGTGCTATTAGTTGTAAATATGAGAATAATTGATCAGTTGATTACACACCAATTGTCTTCAATCAATTGACTTCAATCAGATTCATCGATCGACTTCAATCAAATTCATCGATTGACTTCAATCAATGTCGTCGATTAACTTTACTCAGTTTCGCCATTTGGCTTCAATCAGTGTTCCTAATTGCCTTTCATCAATATCACTGATTGATTTCAATTGATGACATTGATTGTAAATATGGCGAATATACAATTAGTTCCATCAATAAGGCATCGATTGACATCAATTAGTAGTTTCAATCAATGTCATTAATTGGTTTCAATAAGTGTCACTGGTTGTGTCTTCAATCATTGTCATTGATTGCCTACAATTAATGTCACTGAGTGCCTTGAATCATCAATAACCTTCAATAAGAAATATTTGTTTGCCATCAATCAATGTCATTGATTGAAATGATTACATCTGAAGACATTTTGTATTTTCACCATAACTACCCCCTCTTTTTGGTCTTTCCTTTTTTTTTTTTAATTTTAATAGTTGTAGAATTATTTTGGTTTTGTTCCGAGGATTTATAAGAATAATAAAAAAAAAACTAAAATACATCTACAAATATTAAAAAAGGAATAGAAAAATAAAATAAGCAGTCGTGGCAAAATTACAAAAAACGTCCTTGATTTCAATCAGTGATATTATTTAAAGGCAACGTACTGATACGGATTGAAGACAATTAATAATATAGATTGAAAGTCATCGTTGACATTAATTGAAGATCATTGGTGACATCGATTAAAGGATATCATTGATATTGATTGATTGCAATCGTTAATTGAAGTTTATCATTGACATTGTTAATTATAGTTATCACAACGTAATCGCAATGCAGAGCAATATACGTCCTCTTTCAAAGGTTTCCTTTAATTAAAAGAGTTTTGGAGTCTCTACCAACCATTTTAAAAGTGTGATTTGTCACCTAATTATTAAAACTAAGGAAATTTTATAATTTCACCACAGCCACCCATCTTTTTGTCATTCCTTATTTTATTTTTTTTATAAACAATTTAACATTTGTAGAAATATTTTGGTTCTTTTTGGAGGAGTTTAAGAATAATAAAAAAAAACTTAAAGATCTTGTTTGATAACTATTTTGTTTTTCGTTTTTTGTTTTTAAAATTTAAGCCTACAACAACTATCTTATCATACATTTTTCTTATTTGGATATCTACATCTTACCTATATTTTAATAAATAAAATCAAAATTTGGAAAAAAAAAAAGAGTTTCCAAAAGCTTGTTTTTGTTTTTGAAATTTGGTTAGTATTCACCTACTTTCTTAAGAAAAGATGAATATATTGTAGAAAACATGCAGCACATGCTATGAAATTTGAGTATAAATAGGGCTTAAATTTCATAAACAAAACACAAAAAACCAAATAATTATCAAACGGGGTCTAAAGTAAATAAATCTACAAGTTTCAAAAAAAATTTAAAATAAAGTAAGGAATGAAAAGAAAGGGCAGTCATGACAGAATTACACAAAACGTCCTTAATTTCAACAGTGACATTATTTAAAGTCAACAATACTGATACTAATTGAAGACAATTAGCAACACTGATTGAAGGTCATCGTTAATACTAATGGAGGGTCATTGGTGACACCGATTGAAGGACGATATCATTGATATTGATTGAATGCAATCGTCAATTGAAGTCTATCGTTGACATTGTTAATATAGATTTCGCAATGTGATCACGACATGAAGCGACCGATATCCTCTTTCAAAGGTTTCCTTTAACTAAAACAGTTTTGTAGTTGTCACCAACCATTTTGAAGGTGTGATTGTCTCCTAATTATTAAATCTTACGAAATTTTGTAATTTCACCATAGCCACTCCTCTTTTTTGTCATTCTCTTTTTTTTATAGAAATTTTAACATTTTTAGAATTATTTTGGTTTTTTTGAAAGGATTTTTAAGAATAATAAAATAACTAAAATGAATCTACAAATATCAAAAAATTTAAAAACAAAGTCAAGAATAAAAAAAACAAAACAAAAGGCAGCCATGGCAAAATTAAAAAAACTTCCTTGATTTCAATCAATGACATTATTTAAAGGCAATAGTACTGATATTGATTGAAGACAATTAGTAACGTTGATTGAATGTCATCGTTGGCACTAATTGAAGGTCATTGATGACATCGATTGAAGGATATCATTGATATTGATTGAATGCAATCGTTAATTGAAGTCTATTGTGGACATTGTTAATTATAGTTGTCGCAACGTGATCACGACGCAGAGCCACCTACGTCAACTTTCAAGGGTTTTCTTTCATTAAAAGAGTTTTGGAGTTATCATCAACCATTTTTGTAATTGGTCACATAATTTTTAAATATATCTACGAAATTTTGTAATTTCACCATAGCTACACCTCTTTTTTGTCATTCTTTAATTATTATTTTATTTTATAAATTTTAACATTTGTAGAATTATTTTGATTTTTGAGAGGATTTTTAAGAATAATAAAAATAAATTAAAATAAATCTACAAATATCAAAAAAATTAAAAACAAAGAAATGGAAAAAAAAAATTGGCGGTCATGGCGAAATTGCAAAAACATCCTTGATTTCAATCAACGATATTATTTCAAGTCAAGAAACAACACTATTACTGATTGAAGACAATTAGTAATGTTGATTGAAGGTCATCGTTGACACTAATAGAAGGCCATTCGTGACACCGATTGAAGGGATTATTATTGATTGAATGCAATTTGCGACCAATCACATATTTGCAACCAATCACCGACTGAAATCAATTGATGCGTGGTCGATTGAAGTCAATTGGTGGGGCTAATTGAAATCAATTAGTGACATTGATTGAAGTCTATCGATGTCAGTCAATTGAACTAATCTAATATTTTCAATCAGTATCATCGATCGAAGTCAATCAATATTATCGATTGAAGTCATAAAACCTTAGGTTTAATCACTTCAATTAATGTTATCATTGATTGAAGTCAATTTGTGACGTTGACTGAAATCTAGTGATGCTGAATGAAGTTTATTCATTAAGCTGAATTAATCACACTAATTGAAGATATTGGTTAAAATTTATTGATACAAATCAATTAGTGTTACTAGTAAAATCTATCATGACATCGATTAAAGTTAATTTCATTATATTTGAATGAAATAATTTGTGGTGTGTTGGTTTGGTTGTAATCTCATTTAATCCTATAATCACAAGTTTAATTTAAAAAATTGATATTTGACTCATCTGGAGTTTGTGCTCCCTTTTCCAATTTGAACTAAAAAAAAAGTTAGTTTCCTTGAATCTAATCATTAAATTTAATTTTAAGGGTCAACCCCTAATTTTCCTAATTTGTAACGGGTAAATAGACAACCAAAACTAAAATGTTGAATCGCTTTCTTCTAAGAAGACAAACTTGAAACGGTAATTATTGATTGATCTTTATTTTTTAGTTCTTTGATTGAAGTCGATTAATGACCGTAATAAATGCTTATCAGTGACTTATTGCAATTTATAATGCTTCAAACTAATGAAATTTCAATCAGAAAAACTATCAATTAATTTAATTAAATAAATCAAACTGAACCCACTAAAAACAATGTATTCAGACGAAAACTCAAATCAAACGAAATTGCAAAAATGAACCCTAAATAAAAAATAAAGAGGAAAATCACATAAGAATATTTTTAAAAAATACTAAAAAAATGAAACAAGCAATTTTCTAAAAAAAAATCAAACAATCAAGGAGAAAACTAGAAGAAATCAATAGAATCTTCAAGAATGTCTTACAATAGAAACAGAGGCAATCCTATAGCCATTAAACAATAAAATTATAATTATAAAATTATCAAGTATTTTTTTTTTGTTTACAGAACTCCTCGTTGAAACAAATCTAATCCAACCTCATTCAGTTAGTGGGATCTATTCTTAATTTACAAAATTATACATTTTAGTTCCAAACTGACAATGAGAAATCGCCATTTATATTTGGCCACTTTTTTTAATTTCTTCCTCCCCTTCCCCGATCATCTTGATAACCCAAACTCACTCAAATTTCTTTAACTAGTTTTTCTGATTGGTTTTTCTCCTTGTCTTTTTTCTGAATTTGAGTTATCCTAATTTGTTGAATGTGAATATTTGGACTTGTTACATAGATAGACATGCGTTCCTTGTTCGACTAAAAGCGGAATGAATATGAGATTTAATTACAGAAAGAGTTGATAAAATTACTCGATCTTCACATATACCACTTAATATCGATGCAACGGAAATAAACTAGATTCTAATTATGGCAATAGCTAAAATAAATAAATGGAGCAAAGAGAGAAAAAACAACAATAACACAAAGATCTTACGTGGTTCGGACGAAGCCTACATCCACGAGCGAAAACGGCAAGAATATTCCACTAGAGTTCCAAACGGAATTACAAAAAAGCACCCTCAAGCACTCACCAAAATCCCAATACACCCAAATATTTGAACTCACCAAAATTAATTTCTAAATGAAATTAGAAATTAATATAGAAGGAATTTAGAAAAGAATTTATTAAATTCTTAATTCTTGTTGTAATGTTAATGTGGAAATATAAAGCTATATATATAGCAATTTGATGGGCTATCAAATTGAAAACTTCCCAATGTGGGAAATTATTTAGCAGCACAACAAATCTCCACCTTGATGCTAAATGATCCAAACACCAAATGAAAATGCATCAACCATCTTCACCAACTTTAAACTATTCATAAATTGCAAACACCAACCAAACTCAAGCAATGCTTGAATTTTTTTAGTAAAAGAGATTTAGTTGTCATATCAGATAATGAAGGTGTGCAAACTGCTACGTCACGCAGAATTGTAGAACCTTGTAATGCATAAAGATTGGCAGAAGTTTTCTGTCATTTTCAAAAATGTCAAACTAACTTTACTGACTTTCAAAGCTCCACCTTCACTAGTGAACTTGTACCCTCGTGTCGTAAGAGTACTTAAAGAGATTAAGTTTCTCTTCAAATCAGGAATGTGTCTCACTTTAGAAAGTGTTCTGACAACATCATCAAACATCTTGATTCTGATTGTTCCAATACCAACTATCTTACAGGAAGTATTATTTCCCATCAATACGGTGCCCTTTGACGTTGATTCATATGTTGAACACCAGTCCCTATTGGGACACATATGAAATGAACATCTCGAATCAAGAATCCAATCATCAAATTTTAACTTGTCATTAGAAGCAACTAGAAGATCACCATCACTATCGACATCTTCAACAACACCAGCCTGACCGGAGCTTTCAGGTTGCTTACCCTTTTGAAATGCAGAGGTTCTCTGATTCTTATTTTGTAATTTGTAGCATTCAGAAATAACATGACCTTTCTTCTTGCAATAATTGCAAGTTTTACTTTTAGATTTTAATCGATTTCTCTGATTGGCATCATTTATCTTCTTATGTGTTGTCCCCCGAACTACTAACCTCTCTGCAGAACTCTCAGCTCTACCAATGATATGTTTAATTTTTTCTTTATTAAACAAACTATCATAAACTTCATTCAAAGTGAGAGTATCACGACTATATAAAATCGTATCTCTAAAATTTGCATACGAGGGAGGTAGAGAACACAACAAAATTAAGGCCAAATCTTCATCATCATAACTAATCTCCATAGATTCTAAATCAGAGGCAATTTCTTTAAAACCAACTAAATGGTTATCTAAGGATGATCCTTCATCCATATGATAAGAAAATAAACGTTGCTTCAAATGAAATTTTGTGGTTAAAGTTTTTGTCATGCAAATTTGTTCTAACCTTAACCATAAACCAACAACACTTTTCTCCTTCAAAACATCTTGCAAAATTTCCTTACACAAATGCAGATGTATTAAACTAAGAGTCTTACGATCTTTGCTTTCCTTTTCTTCTTGAGTCCAAGAAGCTGGCATTTTAGAAATCCCCGATAAAGCTTCTTCTAAATCAATTTGAACAAGAACTGCCTGCATTTTAGCTTGCCATAATGAAAATCTAGTATTGCGATCCAAAAGTGGTATATGATGTTTCACAGTTGTCATATCAAAATTATCACAACCAAACGAAACAATAATAACAAATCAAGCTCAAATAAACCAACCAATCTCTGATACCACATGTTGATAAAATTACTCGATCTTCACATATACCACTTAATATCGATGCAGCGGAAATAAACTAGATTCTAATTATGGCAATAGTTAAAATAAATAAATGGAGCAAAGAGAGAAAAACAATAACACAAAGATCTTACGTGGTTCGGACGAAGCCTACATTCACGGGCGAAGACGGCAAGAATATTCCACTAGAATTCCAAACTGAATTACAAAATAGCACACTCAAGCACTCACCAAAATCCCAATACACCCAAATATTTGAACTCACCAAAATTAATTTCTAAATGAAATTAGAAATTAATATAAAAGGAATTTAGAAAAGAATTTATTAAGTTCTTAATTCTTGCTGTAATGTTAATGTGGAAATATAAAGCTGTGTATATAACAATTTGATGGGCTATCAAATTGAAAACTTCCAAATGTGGGAAATTATTTAGCAGCACAACAGAAAGAACCCATCTTTAGCATTGCATAAGTTTGCGTGTGTCAATTTTCCAATTACAAGCTAAAAGTGATACAAAATACCTTTAAGAAATATTCTAATCGGCTTGTTTAGAGACTCTAGTATAAGTAACCGTGGCCTTGGTAGATTCTTAGGATAGTATACATTAATATTGAAGCTATAACCACATATATTTCTTTAGTGATAAAAGATAATATATATATATATATTCTTAAGAATTAATGACTCTACAATTCTTCCGGATTTGTCCAGTGGAGCCAGTGAGCGGGGCTATATTTCCCATCTTGATCATGGCTTTGGCAAAGTCTTGAAAGAAAAGCGTGGTGTTTGAGCTGTAAGCTTGGACCAAGGTTTTGGTGGTGGTTTGAGCTGCATCACTTGAGAACAGAATTTGGTCAGATTCCAAGAGGCCCTTTTGGTTGAGCAAGTTCTTGTAGTAATGGTTGTCGAATAAATCGGTGGAGTTTCGGTCCAGAACCGTGGTTTTGTTGCCATCGTCGGTTAGAGGGCATAGACCTTGCAGATCAGATACCATTGTGGTCTCCATGGTTGGGTCTGGAGAACCACTTCCTGAGAAGTTGAAGAGCCTGTTGTTGAACATCGCACACCTTGCGAACCCAATTGTGTGGGCTCCTGAATCAATTTGAGGGCCAAAATGGAAAGAATACTAGTTTTGGTTAATCTAATATCGGGAGTATCAATAAAGTAGTCTCACAATAATTAGATTAGAGAAATATGAATAAAAGCAATCATCTTCGGTAGTGCGAGACTTTTTTAATTAGATAAAAAAATAATAATGATATGATATCAATATAGAGATCTGTCGAAAAGTTGTGGTAGTAGTAGAGCTATCATGTCCCAAAGAACATAGGAGCCTCTAAGAAATAGTCTTGACCAAATAGCTTTGTTGGACTCTCGAGAGAGTGAGAGTTGTTTGGGTGAGCTAAACTGATAGATCAGGACTGAGTCTTTGTTGGAAGATTGAATCATACAACTGACTCGCTTCTTATTAATCACAAATATAACGGGGTAGAAGAGGAGTTTCAAAGAAAAGTTCGATTGTATTTTATTCGAGGAAGGAATTATTGAAATACAAATAAAATAGTTTTACATTGATTGAATAATAAAAAGATATGAATATATAAGTGAGGACAATCATCTCCAATGAAATAAAGCTATTTGTTTGAAACAAAAAAACAAAATGATGAGGGACTTATACTCAAAGAAATTAAATTGGTAAAATATATATATTTTTTACGCACCAGATAAAGCAACGACATCAGTGAGATCAAGGCCGACATCCGTGAACTTGTTGACGATACCATCGAGGCTTTCAAATGGAGCGGGAAGTCCCTGATTCGCTCCGGTTTGGTTCGCTACCAATCCATCTCTTCTCCCCAATAAAACCCTCCACGTTGGTCCTCCACTCTGCAAATATCCCCTCAACATATCAACAAACATAGAACACATATTAATTCAATAATTTCTTCTCATTTCAATTTGTACTGTTTGATTACCAGAAGAACAGAATCTCTTGCAGCTATGGTTAATATATCAGCACATGATACAACTCCGCTACAAGAATTTTCAACTGCGCTTTTGATTGTATCCATAACTTCAAGCCCTCTAAGAGAATTGATGTTTGGAAGTGCAAATTTCTCCCCATCACTTCCATCCAGCAGCACTGATCCATCACAACCCTGTTTTGTTTCACATAAAAAAAAAGAAGCAAAATATAATGCAGGTTGTTGTCTCATCTTGTCCTACATTGAATAATCTGGTGACCTCATAATTACCTTTATAAGATTATAAACCCTATGATATTTAATATAAACTAAGAATTCATTAAATCCTAACCGGTATAGATGAGATTAATCTACTCATGGTTATTGATTTTAAGTTGGAACTTCATACTATCTAATATATACACGTGTTTAATTAATTATCATACTTACGTTAACAAAGCAGTCATGGAAGTGAAGACGAAGAAGCGAAGCCGGCATTCGCATCTCAGTCTTTATGGCACTAAAAACTTCTCTCCTAACGATTTTTAGAAGATTTGGACATGAACTCTTATAGAAATCCACGGTTAATTGTGATCTTGTGGCACCACATAGCATGAGAAAAAGGATCATAAGCAAAGCAAAACGACCCTTTAATCTGTGGCTTGAGGCTTCCATGGCTACAACTTTGCAAATGAGGAGAGAAACTATGTGATTTTCAAATGTGATTAAGGGGCTTAATTTATAGCGTGACAAAAAGGCATTAACTTTAATTTTAGTTGTTGGTGATGCATGGCGGCGAGATAAACTGCACTATAGGATTGACAAAATTATCTTGAAAGGATAAAGAAATAATTTATACATGTTTATTATTGGTATAACTTTAGAAGATTGAGAATAGTGGGAAATATATTAGTTGCATGCATGAACATGGAGCACCTTTTAGTAGGTTGCAGTGGCTAAAGCATGCTTGGCCATAAGCACTTGAGTGCATGCATATCAATATAATTTAGCTAGTTTAAGCACATCTCACATTGCAGAACATATTTTAGGCTAAAAGGTTCAGAAATATGTGAAACGAGTTTAGAAAGAAAAGTACGTATCTGTTATTGTCAAGTGCCAAATACCAAGTGAAAGTCTGATTTTACCAAATGCAACTTTTTGGCTTGTTTTGTTTTATGGTTTGGTGGATGCTTAGTGGACACTTGATTAGCACCCATGAGGCATATTGCAGCACATATGATATTATATATAAGTATGCATTGTATTAGGTTTGAACGACTTCTACATATCTCTATAATAGTATAATATATATATATATATATATATATATATATATATATATATACTTACATACATATATATGTATGTATAGATGTATGAATGCATATATATATATATATATATATATGTATCTAGATACAAGTTCGTAATTATTTCTTAATTTTGAATCACTTAAAAATTCTCATATCAATAAAATGGATATTCCTCACTTATATAATCTTTGATCGTGATCTTTTCCTTTTTAATGTAGCAAATCTAAATCTATGGCCAAGCATTGGAAGTCCATCGATCCCAAAAGTTGAGAATAAAAAGAAAACTCTAAAAACAACAAAAGATGTGGTGTATATTTCAAATGATACTTCAAAAGTTCCATTACAATTCTCACAAGTGGTTATAATTCATAGCCTTACAAGTTAAAGTAAAATAAACAAAGAATTAACCCATCCAAAAAAAAACACAAAATAAGAACCAATTAACCTGAATTTTGTAAATAACCACAAGTGAATAAAAAACAATAAAATAATTGCACAAACTTTCAGTTCGTGACTAGAGAGAAAGAACTCATAAATTCTCTACAAACACTTTTTCTTAATTTTTCTATCTCTTTCTCTATCTCTTTCTCTTGATTGCTCTTCTTTTCACAACGAAGTGAGCGCTATTACAATACTTGGTCTCGAAGGCTTTTCCATTTTTGGCTTTTCATTTACAAAAACGTTTCCTACTAAAATTCTAAATTAAAATCTACTGATTCCTTAATTAGCACCATACTTAAAGACCCATTAATCCTTAATTATAGCCTTATTTACGACATTTACACATATTTAAAAATTCATTAAAGTTGCATCCTTGTTGAAATGAAATGAAAAGCATGCGTTAAAAGTTGGAAAGTTAAGAAAATGGGACTTCAATCTAAATTTCTGCATTCCTTTTGCTGCATTCCGCATTCATTAAGTGCTTCGGAAATTCTGGTCATTCAGAACACTCATCTAATGCTACTGATTTCTTCATGAATAACTCAACGCGCTTACTCATGTAAGCCCAATAAATTTGTGTCTGAGCGAAGACTTGGTCGATCTTTTTAGCCAGCACTTCTATTGACAATGTCTCTTTGTTGCACTCCTCATCTTCTTCATCGAATTTTGCTGGGTATATGTGATAGCTCTCAAATAGAGCATATTTTAGGCTACTTTATTCTCTAAGGTTCAATATAAATAATTGAGTAATAACGAGTCAATTGCGAATAAAAACGGCTAGAAGTCGCATGCATCCATTAATCAGCATAAAAAGCACAACTTCGTGATTAAAGTATAAATAT
Source organism: Sicyos edulis (assembly GCA_036507275.1). NCBI lineage: Eukaryota > Viridiplantae > Streptophyta > Magnoliopsida > Cucurbitales > Cucurbitaceae > Sicyos > Sicyos edulis. Next base: position 10,379,028 of record CM071850.1, read on the forward strand.
TGAATAAACTGTGCTAAAATTGCTACAATGCATGAAATGCAGAACTCCCATGCTAGAAGGGCGAACCAATGCAAATGGCGATATGCAAAGGCAACATAACGCATTCACAAGGCAGCCGCGTTCCAAGAATCACACCAACAAGGAAAGAAACAAGAAATTAATCAAGTAGTTAAGTCGACGTTAATCAAGAAATTCCAACAACAATTAGAATATTCCAGTATTCATGAAGATTTTTCAGCTCATCCAAATCTGCTAGCTAAGCAAATCATCTCTATAAATAGAAAGTAAGAGGGTGAAATCGGGGAGCTGGTCAGTTGGCTAAAAGCCAATTGACGCAAAAAACAACTAGTGATGTTTGTAAGAGCCGATGACAAGAAGTTTGCACATCTTCGTAATTGCACTAATTCCTATCTTTATTTATTTTTCTTAGTTAGGAGTAGATTGTAGAACCGTGTCAACTTTAGTAATGAAATTTATGGATTTCTAATATCTGTTTTTGTGCATTTCTATGCTGCATTAGGTAGGAGCTGCGGTAAAAGAAATTCGTATGTAGAAATCATGTTGAACGTGTAGGATGTTAGATTTTATATTGCTGAAATTATATTCTATGCATGCGTCGACTAGCTACCAATGCGTGCTAACCCTCAATGAACTCGAGAGACGGAACTATTGGAAGATCCAACGTGCTACAATAGTTTCAATGCGAGGTCTTTTACATTGTTAAAAGAGTTAGGAATAACCTTACTATTGCGAAAGTACTAGGAAGTACTTATTTGGATAGGGAAGCAAGAAATCTAATAGCCACTAATGCATGATCAACATCTTCTGCATCCGTAGTTTTTACTTACGCTCAACTGCACTTCATATTGCATATTTCGCATTTTATCTTTTAACAAAAAAAACCCAATATTCACCAACATTATTCTTCATTCATTTTTTGCATTACTCTTAAGTTAATAATAGTACTTTTAGACATCAATTTCTGTGGAAAACGATAAAATAAATACTTATCAATTGCTGCATTTTTTACCGTGTATACTTGTGCGTAATGATTCCAAGCCAACACTTAGCAATAGGTTACACTTATAAATCATTATTATTTACTTGTATTCGCATAAAAAAATTGCATACCAATTTTTAGGCGTCGTTGCTAGGGATTGATTAATTAGGATTAGGATTATCGATTTGAGAGTAGTTATTATTGATATAAGGCTAGCATTTGTGTTTCAAGGGAATCGAAATTCAAAATGCATCAACTAACAGGAAATGAGTCCCAATATAATTACCACAAACAACAATAACAAAAGATGGTGTACAATCACTTTACGAATTATCATTGGAACAACAATATCACTCCTCTGCAACCACGTTTTAATAAGCAACTAGGTTATACAAAGTAGCCGTACACAACAAATTTCTATCCAACACATCCTAACTTAGAGAACTAGTAGCAGTTTAGGGGAGTTCATAGCAGCATCTTTCAGAACCAACATTGTCTGCAAGGTGATTGTAGTAACATGAACCATACATAGGAATCGAGGCATCATGAACCTAAGTATCCTATGTACAATGGTGAGCAGTCTCCTGAGGATGAAAATATGGAGAATGAGATGTGGTTAAGATGACAACAATGGATGAGGGAGAATGTCATCATTCTAACACCCTAGGAACCCAATACGAGCACGAACGATCTCTAGAGGAAACATTCATGGAAACCACAACCAACAGAGAAGATAAAAAACCAGAAAATACATTTTTTAGAGGCGAAGTACTTAAAGGGGCATCAGCAGATGAAGTCTACTTTGAGACAGAACTCTCATGGGAAGATTTCAGGCTAGCCATGATCAAACAAAACAAAGAGGCCATAACTCTAACCGCATAGAAGAAATAGATAGAGAACAAAGGATGCGATATTACAAGAAGGAAAAAGCTTGGGCAAGGTTCGTCGCTCTAGCCACACCGGAAACTGATAAGAATGAATTCTTTATGGAAAAAAAGGAAGAGAGTTCCAATAGTGACACTGTGCAAAACCTCAGTGATGAAAGCCGAAATGAGGACGAAAGCCCTCAAGCATTCTCCCTTGTGAGTAATGAGGCTGTATTATCAAGCACTGAGATTCTATATCAACCCAGTAGGGAGGAGAAAGAATCAAAGTATTTGTAGGAAATTGAAGATAGCTCACAAAACAGTGGACCACTAGCAATGGTGCCCATCATTTTAAAGTTATCTTACCCACAAATAAATCAAGAATTAACCAGTCGAGGAAGCGATACACAAGAAACGCAACTAAGCTTCGTCTTGACGCTCCACACCCTATCAACCCTGACAGTGATAGAAGGAAAATGCATTAAGGCGCATGACAGAGTAAGGAAAGAGAAAGCTATCAAAATGGCTTTGCTACAAAAATTTATGAATGGCTCAAATAAGGATGACTCGCACCAAATGGAATTTAGAACAAGGCTTCCACCCAGATGCTGCTTAGCAACATTCTTAGAATGCGAAAATCTGGTATTTATGACATTGTGCAATATTTATAGCATTAATTGAATTTTTTCATAATTTTATGATATAATATTTTTCTTACTTGCATTTTTCCTTTTGTTAGTTTTTTTCTTTTGCTATATACTTTCGATAAGGAATGGAGCGAAAATCAGAGCAAGATCTTTAAGAAAATTTAGAAGTTTCCTTCCTTGGTTATTTCCTTTTCTTGCACAAGGTTTTGAAATTCAAAATCTACAATCATTATGTATACCATGTGAAAGATCAAGGATTTCACCACCTTCGCTACCCACATCTTAAGCACCAAAGAGATTATCTTAAGTTTTTCTTGTCTAATGGCTTCAAGTCGCAAAATTTGCAGCAAGTCAGCTAAGGATAAGACCGTTGTTGAGCTCAAACTGTTTGTGTTATGCCTTGAACTCATTTCTATGTTGTATTAGGTAAGAGTCGCGGTAAAAAAAAATTCTTATGTAGAAATTATGTTCAACGTGTAGGTCATTAGATTTTATATTTCAGAAATTATATTCTATGCATGCGTCGAATAGCTACTCACACGTGCTAAAGTTATGTGAACCCAAGAGACGGAACTGTTGGGAGATCCAGCGTGCTAAGATAGGTTCAATGTGAGGTCTCTTGAATTGTTAAAAGAGTTAAGAATAACCTTACTATTTGCTTGGGTTTCCCTGAGTGAAGTATGAATAATCGCAGCGAAAGCTGGGTTTGCCATAAATCAATAAATGCGGAAGTACTTATTATAATAGGGAAGCAAGAAATCTAATAGCCAATAATGCATGATCATCATCTTCTGCATCCATAATTTTTACTTACACTCAACTGCATTTCATATTGTATATTTCACATTTTATTTTTTAATGAAAAAACCCAATATTCTCCAACATTATTCCTCATTCATTTTTTGCATGACTCTGAAGCTAATAATAGTATTTCTAGACATCAACCCTATGGAGAACGGTAAAATAAATACTTATCACTTGCTACATTTCTGACTGTCTATACTTGCGCGTAGCGATTCCAAGTCAACATTTAGCAATAGGTTAAGCTTAGAAATCATTATTATTTAGTTTTATTTGCTTTAGGAAATCGTATATCAATATGCGTATAACATTATCCTGAACTTTTGGTCAGACACCCTGATTAACGCACAATTTCGTTATAGAGAATGGGAAATACATCATATCTTGGTCTTTTCAGGGGAACGCTAAATTTTTGTTTCTAAGATTTGTCCCAGATTGATGCGCTTCCAACTCTTTATTACATAGAGTAGCAATGCTTGATCGCTTCTAACTAGAATCTCATTGGCTGATGAAATGAATGATATCTTGATGAGACTCGACCAATCGCGAAGGTCCCTTCTAACCCAAAATGATTGGAATGACTGTTCCAATCACCTCTTGGCATTCTTGCATTTTCTCTTCTGTAGGAGACTACAATAACTTCAGACAATATGTTCCAAGAACATTAGGGAGTGCGAATGATTTATTCCACGCGGCTGCTCGACAATCTATTAAATGACCGTCTACCCTTGAGAAGAAAAACTTTTTTTCGTTCATGTTTGCATAAAGCTGTTGCATCCACTCTAGTCTCCAATTATTATCTAGTTTGATATACATTCTTCATCCCAAATCGCCAATTTGCATAACACTTTGTAAGGGATGTAGTCGATAAAGGAACAGTCACTGTCCTCAAAGTTAGCAGCGAGGAGAATGTTGCTGACATATTGTAACACTTGTTTTAGTAAAAAGAAAAAAAAAAGCTTCCATAAGAAGCTTGTCATTTAAATAGAAAAAGGAATTAATAACAATAATAATGGAAAGAGAAAGAAAAGAAATACTAATATAATAAATGTTAAAAAAAGAAAAGAAAAGAAAAGGTGTGGCTTTATTGAAGCCACACATCTTAGATATTTGTTTATAAAATTGTAAAAAAAAAAAATAGAAAAGAAAAGAAGGGAGGCAACCTTCGTGAGAAAGGGGAAAAGGAAAAAGGAAGCTTGAAGAAAGATTTTGGAGAAAGTTCTTGGTTTGATTTGCTATTTTGGGTAAGTTTCTTCTTTTTTGTTAAAATTAGCATAAAATGGTGAAAGTTCTCATTTGAATTTCTTTGTGAGCTTTCTCTTTTAGTTTGAAAAGATGATGGGTTTCAAGATTTATTTCATATATAAGCATTTGAAGGGCTTTTGTTATTTCATATATAATCTATACCCATACATAAGCATTTCTTATCATTTGAGCATAGGTTAGGATTAGTTTTGGATATTAAAAGGTTTGAATAAAATTGTGGAAGAGTGTTATCTTCTATCTTTCTCTTCTTTTTTATTCTGCTTCTTCTCATTTACCATTTCCACTATTTATGAAACCCTTTGATTGCCTTCCCGGTGTTCTCCTTTGGCGGTAAGACGCATTGTAGCTCGGTGAGACCTTTTTGGAGCAGCAGGAATAGGATAGCAGATTTTCTATCTAGTAATTGAAGAATTTTATTTTGAAGAAAGAATCCTGGAAGCCGCCACTCATGTCCGGATTTTTGTCAAAGATTAAAAGATTCAAAGGTAAGGAGAAATTAGATTCAAATGAAGAGGACTTCAAATCCTCATCTTCTCAATTCACTGAAGGTTCAAGCCTTCACCTTTCAAACATGAATCAAAATGAATTGCAAATTGCCAAGGTTGAAGAAGCCCTTCAAAATTGGTCGATTCCAAAGATTGATTCAAAGCTGGTTTACAAAAACTCTAATTCAATGTTCTTCCAGAAGAACTGTATCAAACTTTCTGAGCATGTCGTGCCTATCAGTCAAGATAGCACAACACTCAACCTATTCTCAAAGAACATGATTCTTCGTCATCGACAAGAATTCAAGTTCATCCATATTGGAATGGTTCAAGTAACCATCAAACCTTTGTTTAGACTTGCCTAGACATCTCAGTCCTTGTCTCCCTTCTAGATAAGAGACATAAATCCTATACAAATTCCCTTTTGGGAATGGTCGAGTCCAACCTCGAAAATGGACCGATCTTTTTCAATTTTTTTCCTAACCTGACTCTTTCATTACCAGACCCAAATATCTTGTCTGCCCTAATGTTAGACGTCAATACAAAAAAACCTTGATATTCAATCAGAAACTCACTCAGCTGAGTGATTTTCCGCATCTGCTATAAGCTGATGCATACAAATGTTCCTCATAAAGCTCTGAGGAAATCTGTGAGCGGTTCTACCATGCTCATAAAAGCCAACATGGGCAGAGCTACTATCAATGTCCCCAAGGCTCTTACTTGGGAGCAAATCACTAGGAATTCTTCCTGGGATTTGAAGAAAGTCTGCCCTCCTATAATAAGGAAGCTGACACCTACTCAAATCATTGAACACAACGACGGAAGCGTCGAAGCGAAATTCGAAGATGCTCAAGAAACGTTCCTGCGAACAAAAGAATTCTAGAGATCCAGACCAAGTACATCTGAAGCTCAAAGGCCTCCTTCAACAATCGGTTGATCTGAATCTCTTTGAGTCCAGTCGATTGACTATGATCACTCCTATGCTTCAGTTCATTATGCAAACAGATCTACTTCTCCCACACAATCAGGCATGGAGAGCCGATCAGTGTCGGTAAGTCAGATCAACGACATCACAAATTCCTTTTCTATCAATAAAGATCTTCTCAAGAAAGACTTTCTTTCCAGATAAAATAAGGAGAAAAGGGACATATTCTTCAAAGATTTCTCGGATGAAGAACGGAAAACCCTCCGTTCTCAATGGTATTCCTATATGGAGGACGCTTAGCAAGACATTCCATTCTTTATTTGGATGGAACTCAGAGTTAACGTCCTTAGTGAATCAAAGCGAAGACCATGCAACGAGGAATCATCTATGACACTCATCCTCCACTTGAAGAGGTGGAAATCGAGACTGCATATGGAGACACAATTATAACGTCTCCTTTCAAAACCATCTCAAGAGACGAAAGAGATCCTCCATCTCTTAAGGATATAAAAAATACCCAGTATCAAAATAACTATTCAAACAAGCTACTTTCCACCATTGCAAAGCAAGTTGATAAGATCGAGCAGAAAATCCATAAAGAAGCAAAACCCTACTTCGGTACAGATTTGTCTAGCTCTAAGGATTATTCAGCGGTGGATAAATCAAAACCCTTATTCAAACCTCCAATCCTGAGTAACAACATCAGGCTTGACAAGGGTAAAGATACTCTCGATAACATTAAAAAATTGCTCGGAGAATTAAAGAAGGGCTATACCCCTTCTTCTTCGACAGATCAGGGAATCAATGTCATTTTTTAACCTTCAGAATATGATATTAAAAGATTCAGAAAAGAATATTTGAATCACGACGTCTCTGTTGTAACACAACTTTGTGATCAAAGGCAATATTATTATAGGCCCTCTCTCCTAGACATATCGTTTGAAGAGAAGACTCAAATGAAGGTCACTTGCTACAATGGCGAAGCAATCTATGAATGGAACATAGATGGCTTGTCAGATTATCTTATCATGAATGTCGTTAATGAAATGTTAATGGCAGCAAGCGCCTACAAATTAAAAGATAATACGGATCACCAGATTGCCCAAATACTGGTCTCAGGATTCACTGGAATTCTCAAAGACTGGTGGGACAAATTCATGTCTGGACCCGACAAAAAAACCATCTTTACTCATGTAACGATGAGAGTTTTCAAACAGGAAGAAGGATCTCTTCCAAAAATAAAAAATGTACCAGGTGCGGTAAATACGCTCATGTACACCATTACAAAGTTTTTCATTGTAGATCCAACCCTGTATCAAGAAAGATCAGCCACTATTCTCCTAAAGATGAAATGCAAATCTCTTGAAGATTTTAGGTGGTACAAAGATATGTTCATGACCAAAGTCATGATTCGAACAGATTGCACATTGCCAATCTGGAAACAAAAGTTCGTAGAAGGTTTCCCTAATCACTTTTCTCAAAGGATTGAAGAAGGTCTTCGTGCTCAATTCGGAGGAAGCATTGACTGCGACTCCCTGACCTACGGAGATATAAGCTCCTTCATAATCCAAGAAGGTATTAAGCTCTGTAGAGAGCAAAAGCTCCGTAAGAAGATTGATAATCCGAGGGTAGGTAGGGTTATCCTAGGTTCTTTCTGCGACCAGTATGGTTGCAGGGGAATAGATCAACCTTCTACTTCAAGATATAAAGATCATAAGAAACATTTCAGATCTTCTAGGCAAGCTAAGTACAACTACCAAGCGAATCCAACGAGAAATTCTTATGATCAACACCGAAAACCCCGATATCAGAATAGGTATCAGGGAAAAGGTAAATATGTTCCCCAAAGGGGAAAAGAAGTCTGTTTCAAATGCAAGCGTCCAGGCTACTTCGCAAATAGGTGTCCGGTTCGTGGCAAAATCAATGAGCTCGACATTTATGAAGAACTCAAGAATTAAATACTGAATCTTGTCCTTTTAGATTCCGAATCTGAAGGATATGACAGTAGTGATCATGCAATCGATCAAATCCTCGAAGACCATGAGGACTCTGACGATGATTCGAGCGAGGATGATTCTGATGACCACGACGGCACAAGAGCGTGTGGTGGTTGTATCAATGTCCTGACTATGGATCAACGAGCCCTCCTTGACGTTGCGGAGAGAGTCAACGATCCAGTGATACAAAAGAAGATCATAGCTGATCTTAAAATCTCCATCGATGCTTCAGAACAAATCCAGAAGACGAAGCACGATAAAATGAAACAAAAGGAGTCGTATATACCATACGACATAGAAGATATCATGAAGCGGTTTCCCAAGAAGAAAATCGTGACAACCCAAGACCTTCAAACCGAGGTTAAGAATCTCAAGGCAGAGGTCCAACAACTCAAGGTAGACATGGTCAACCATGTTTCAAAACTATGGGTAGAAGTTGCCACCCTCAGAAGCGCACCAATTATCGAGGAGGATGATCAAGAGGCCGAAATCCCCGAGGATCAACAGTTCTTCGTCGGACAGATCATCGAGGTGTCTTATCAAAAGTGGTATACCTTGTCACCCTAAAGGTACAAGATTTCAAAAAAAAATTGATCGCCCTGCTAGATTCAAGTGTGGATCAAAACTGCATGCGTGAAGGTAGAATACCTTCAAAATATTTTGAAAATACTTAAGTCGAGCTATAAAGCGCTAATAACGGTCAGCTCAAAATTGACTACAAACTATCAAACCCTCATATCTGCAAGAACGGTATTTACTTTGTAAATACCTTCATGTTAGTCAAGGATCTTAATATGGAAATCATATTAGGAACACCATTTTTTACTCAATTATACCCATTTTAGATTACTGAAAAGGGTCTAGAATCAAGCATCCTTTATTCTAAAATCATTTTTGAATTCACTCAACCCGTGAAAACTCACGTTGTTGATGTAGTTCAAATAAAAGAAAATCAAATCAATTTTCTTAAGGAAGAAATAACTTATAAGAAAATTGATGATCAATTGCTCAGTCCAAGAATCAAAATTAGGATTGATCAATTTCAAAAGAAGATTGAGTAGGATATCTGTTCAAACTTCCCAAATGCATTATGGGAAAGAAAACGCCATGTCGTTTCTCTCCCTTATACAAAAGACTTTAAGGAAGAAGCAATTCCAACAAAGTCAAGACCGATTCAAATTAATGCTAATCTTCTTGCTATCTGCAAGAAGGAAATTGATGATTTGTTGCAGAAGAAATTGATCAGGCCTTCCAAGAGCTCGTGGTCTTGTGCAGCATTTTACGTCAACAACCAAGCCGAGAAGGAACGAGAAGTCCCCAGGCTTATCCAAATTGCAGAAAAGGATCGATACAAAACTGTTTTCAATGTCCCGTTTGGACAATATGAATGAAACGTCATGCCGTTTGGCAGATTACCTCTCAATAGAGTTCCTCTCAAGACCTCTCTCTCAACTCTCTCTTTCTCTCCCTGCAAATGAGCGAAAGAAGAAGCACTAGAGGCAGAAATGCTTCCACCTCAAAGCAGCCTTCTGATGCAACCAAGCAGCCTTCAGCTGCATCAAAGTAGCCTTCTGCTGCATCTTTAAAACAATCCTCAGGTGCTAAAATGACGCCAGATTCATATGCCATCGACTCTGATTTCACTCTTGTGAACAGGTCAAAAGGCAAGTCCAAATTTGGGTCATCTACCTAGATTCCGCCTTTACCTTCGGTGAGGCCAGTTCAAAACACGAGTTCTTTGAACCCAATGACGTTTTCCAATGTTGTCGTTCCCAACAGATTCATTCCAAAACCAAAATTAAGGATTATTTCAAAAAGAACACTCCTTATGGAGAGTTCGTCATAGAACCAGAGTTCGACGACCCCAACATCTCAAAAATCATCGACAACATTTATCCAACCGACTTTTTCTTCATGCCGGAAATTCATCAAAAAACCAGACGGTTTTACGAATTCATCTTAGTTGACACAAAATCAGCCGAGATAATTCATACTTCTGATAAAAAAGATCCAACTAGGATCGCTTACTCCAAAATCAAAATTTTCAAAGTCCTAAATCCAACGACGTGGAATCAGAGTATCCACACCGAAGAACGAGAAAAATTGAATTTGATTCTTTCTCAAAGAATTTCATTCCTCAAACATACTCTTACCGAGACTATGTTAAAGCATGGTATAACGTTTTGTTCTACAAAAAATTTAAACATTCTTGGTTTATTCATTTCTGCCCCAACGCACAGAGGGTATCCTTCCCTTTGTGGTTCATAAACTGGTGGACTATGTTCGGTCTTACAACCAACATTTTCCCCGTTCCAATTCAAGAATCGTACTACTATTTTTTTCAGAAACATCTTTAAAAATAGTTTTCCGATTACAATGACTTTCGGCGTGTACTTTCAAATTTCATAGATCCTATCCTGGAATTTCGAAGTCTATGTATCAACTCTTTTGAAGAGTTTGGTAAAAGTCATTAGCATCAAATGGTGGGATAAATTCAACACCTCCCACTCAGACCTTCGATTCATGAAAGCTTGGTTCGCCAAGAACGGTCATCTTCAAGACCTTTCTTGTCAAAAGAATCAAAATTTTTAAACAAGAAATCAAAGCTAATCTCTGCATTGGCTTAAACCTCATCCGAATCTGATTTTCAGAAGCGGTGGAGAGAGCTCTCAGAGATAGCAGATAGTTCTATCTCATCGATTCGTTCAGAGGAAGAATCTGAAGATGAAGAGATAGAATACATAATTGATCTCAATGAACCGTAATTGTTCTAAAACTAAAACGATTCAATCAACCGCAAAAGTTGTAAAACTAAGATACTTCATAGACCGAAAAGTCATTAAACTACCAAGGACCGCAATCGTCATCAAACTACGATTACTCAAATATTTCAATGAATCAAGGACCGTAATGGTCCATGAAAAAAAAAGAGTGTATATTTTGTTTTTGTATATTATTGTTAATTTTAAATTTATGTAAACTCCTGTAAATTAACAAGAAAAAAGCCATTCAAGACGGAGACAAGAACTTGCAGAGTTTAGCAGACCCAGAGCCTACTTCTGGCTTGGAAAATACTTGTATTTTCAACATCAGAATATGATATTAAAAGGTTAAAAAATGGAGTGTATACCATTTGTGTACAATGAGGTTGTGGTGTTTTGTACTTCAAATTATAACTTATATCTCTTCAAATAAGGGGCAGAAGAGTATAACCCTAACCGAAGATGAATGTACCATGTGTACAATTTATGTAGAATGAATTTGTGAATATTGGAGTGTGTATCGTATCTGCAGTTTATGTAGAATGAATTTGTGAATATTGGAGTGTGTACAGTGACTACAGTTTATGTAGAATGATCAATTTGTGAATATTGGAGTGTACAGTTTATGTATGGTGTTTTTGTCGTTATCTTGGGTACACAAGAGAGATTATATATTTTAGGGTTATATTTTTTATCAACCCTTCAACTTCATCATTTGCAATTTATATGGTGGATAATATCTCTCACACATTCCAACACAAAATTCAGCATAATTCAAGTGGAGCGGCACATCAGGTGAGTTAAATGCATTTATTTTTTTAATCTTAACTTTTAGTCAGTAGATTTAATATTATTCATTTGGGGGAGATTTATAGTAACCGTCATTTCCAATTTTTAAGGCAAAGATCTCCTATATTGTTTTTTAGATTTTTTGTTTATTATCTTTTAAGTATATTTGAATTTGTTATTAGTTAAGTCAAAGATCTCTTAAGATTTTTTTTCCCAATTTTAGATTTGAGGATTTTTTTTTTCATATACGGTTATAAAAAAAACGTATTTTATACAACTAAAAAATTGGGAATAAATTGAGGGTATAAATGTCAATTGTAATTTTATAGATTAATAATTTATTTTAAAAAAATTAAAATAGATATTTATTTAAAATTTAAAATATGGAGGACATTATTTAAATATATTTCCTAATTTTAGACATTTTCCTAATTGTCCCTAAAAATATCTTATAACAACGTCACGTTCACCTCAATTTCTTAAATATTTTACTTTCTGTTTTCCACTTCCAATATATGCATCTATACATTAACTTCCAAAGAAATATAACAATACCTTCTTCTAAGGCAAGTTGCTTCCACGCTTTCAACTTCAAGTTTGAGTATTTACTTGAAAACAATTATATACATATCATTAGACGACATTTTTATGATTAAAACATGATGTTATATGAGAATAAATAAATTTAACCACTAAGCATAAATGTTGAGTTCATAAGAAGAAAAAGGGTTTACCACACATTCTAGGCAAAAACTCTCAAATGAAGTTAAATGTTTGCAACCAAAACATTCGAACACATCTAGTTTCATAGGCCCATCTAGCCTAAAAGTCTCAAACTCTTCTCCGTATTCAACTCCAATTGTCTTCAAATCCAATGCCTTTTTTTTTTCGGTTACTTTTTCAAATGAAAGAGACACAGCAACAATATAACTAATAATAATAATATGACAAAAAGATAGTCTTACTTGATTATTCATTCATGCTTTCCATTCATATTGACAAAAACCATTGTTGTTTCCAACCAAAACAACTTTGTATTCAATCTATTAAAGCAAATGAGGAATATGAGTATATCTAGATTTTATTTTTTGGCTACCATAACTGCAGGATCATCTGAAAACCTCCCAGCTAACCGTCCCGGTGGAGTCATCTGAAAACCTGTGGAAAGAAAATAACCACAGAAAGGGTGAGTATAAAAGAATACTCCGTAAGAACTCCCTAACAGGGGTACAATGCACAAAGAAGAAGAATTCAACATGCTAGCAATACATTTCTACTCTCGTCTCAACATAGCTTACTAGCTGGCCATGAATTTCGTTACATGCCGTTCCTCAATCAAACAATTTACTCTCATCTCCTCTTAGCTTATTACTTGTTCATAAGGTTCGTTGCATGACTCTTTCTTGTGAGGCCCTTAGGACACTCACCTCAACTTAACAGTAAAACTGGTTATGAGGTACGTTACACAACTTTCTTGTGAGACCCTTGAGACACTCACCTAAATGCAGGAAAAACAGGTTATGAAATTCGTTACATAACTCTCTTGTGAGGCCCTTGAGACACTCACCTATTCTAGATAATATGACTGGTCGTGAAGTTTGTTATACAACTATCTAGCTCAACCACTTTTCACTATTGGTGTACTGACGACATCGGTCCAGGTGAGTCATCTACCTGCTACTCGGTGTGTGTACGCATACACTGCATGGTGCTGGAAACCAGTCAGGTGTAGGCCTACACAGTACTGACCTGGTTCAGGTCGACATGCCTAACGACTCGACGAAAGGTGTCGACGATTCTGAAGGCCCTCACCAGCGATCCGAGTCAGCCTGTTCACACCTATAGCCCCAAGCTAAAACCCTTCCATAGCAGGCGTACACTATGATCAGGTCCGCCTATAGGGCCACAAACTAGGCATCGCCGGGGGAGGCATGTTACATCACATCCCCAGCTATCGGGCGCGGGATTAAAATCCTTAACGACATCGACCCAATGAGACAACAATACATCGTGTCTCTACGGCCTCTAGATGATGACACTAAAGAATTTTATTCCAAATGCTTACTAGCGCAGTCCTAACAGATCACCAACATGCTCAATATTTTTGCATAGTCACCGTATCAGGATACTACTCATCACCAGTTCACACACATACCAAGACAATCACAGAACGAGCATAAGAACAACAACATGCTAAGACCCCATAATCCTAGCATGCTCACAAGGAAAAACGATAATAATAATAATAAATAAAAACACCATAGAACCCCAGGATCCCATAATCCCGAAGCACACATACAACTATAACATAAAAGATACAAATGCAAGGTGGTACCCTCGGACCCCACAATCCCAAGACCCAACAACAGAGTAAACAGGTTAACAAAATAACGGAAATCAAAATCAAACATACGCCCAACAAACACCTTATTTTACCTTCATACATATCAGAGAGCATAGTGAGTTTCGCCTTGTGCAGGGTCCACACAACCTGAGTAGAGATGGTCCTTACCTATTTTCAACAATATAGAACAACCAGCAAGATGCTCTTTGACCTGCAGCTATGTAAGGACCCGACCCGAATGGGGCACTAAATGGGCCCTTACCCCAATGCATGCATTCAAAGTAAAGGACATTATACAAACATGATTTCGGATTCCAATTAAAAACAAAACATTCAAAACAATCCCTTCAAAGTCCAGACAATTTTCCTGAAACTTGTCCCTGTTTCCAAGCACTTGTTCCAAGATTACATTTCCAAAGTTTACACTGATCAGAGATTTATTAAAACCCTTCAAAACCTGTCCAGATACAACAATGCTGGAATCCACAAAACATTTAGAAAACATCCTTGGGCTCCGTGCCCGGCTACATGCATTCAGGGGAAAATAAAACATAAAGAGTCATAACACAAAATGAGAGTTTGATGACTGGGCCCCATGATCACAACTTCTCCTTCAGCCATCCTGTCTCGCCACTCGGTTACCTGTGGAAAACCACAATAATAAGGGTGAGTAACGAATTACTCAGTAAGAATCCCCAACCGGGGTACAATACGATATACATGGTCATCTCGATGAGTGTATGCAAGCTATGAGTAAAAACACAGAATTGAGCACATAGCTTAGCCCACACTTGGGCCTCGGATGCTAACTTAGGGTCTTAGTCCGGAATGATATCACCACACAAGTCGCCCTATACGAGAAACAAGTCCCGGCCTCAGCCTGTCTACTGTCGATGAAAGGTACACTAGCTCAAGATCCCGAGGAGCTCTCCGGTCGGCGTTGTAATGAGCGTAAGCATGCACCGCGTGCTACTGCAGACTATGGGAGGTGCCGGGTCTAGAGGCAAGCTGCCCATGTCCGATCCACCACGCCTAACTAAATCTCTCGGATCGGTGTCACCGACATAGGGTGTGTGAGACTGACACGTAAACTATGTCACTGAACCACCGCACTGGGCTAAGGAACGGGTCGTGGTAGGCTTACACCAGAAGCCAGCCGCCCTTACCTTAACAGTGGCAATCGAGGGCTCTTGCCAAACATGCTTTGAGACATGCCGGCTGCCGAGGGGACGAGGCAATGCCAAGTCATCATCCCGACCGTTGGGGCATTTAACAGTCTGCCACCCTCACCCAAGATTGCAGGGCCTATCGGTAGGGTTAGCTAATGCCTCACGGGGACCAGGGACGGAGAACTGTCTCGAACGTCCCTGTCATGGATGCAAGGTACTTTATGCATCAGGCCCGGATGATGCTATCTACCTGTAACTCTAACCTGCCTTAGCAATCAGCAAACAATTCAATAAAATCCAATACGTGCTCAATAAGAATACAACGAGCCTAGCATGATACTACGAAACAAGAATGAATCACGAGCATGCGGAGAAACAACCTAGCATGGATTAACATGAGAAATGACCAGGAAAATCATGCTAATCGGGAATTCAGATTAGAGCACTTAGCTACACATGTCAATAAACACAAACAAGCAATCAATCAGCAATCACATATAATATAGCAGGGTCCACACAACTCCGGTAAGAAATCCTTACCTTGGTCGGGGACGATTACACGAAAACCTAAGCCGCGAACGAACCCGAACTAGCTACCGAGAACCTATCAATCACAACAAAAATCACACAATATGCCTAAATACAATAAAATAAATAGGGCTCGGCTCGGTAGCAACTCACGAGGCGCGACGGACACACGAACGAGCCAATTGCACTAGCGGGGTAGCAATAGGGCTGGCTGGGCGCTGGCTGCGCACGGACGGACGCGCGGGCGACACAGGGGCGGCTAGGAAGCGGGCTCGGCTGGGACGGCGTGCGGCGTGACACGGAGCTGGGCGAGGGCGCTCGAGCTGGCCCGAGGCGGTGCGCGGCGCGGCTCGGCGGCAGGGCACGCGACAGGCGCCTGGGGCCAACTTCTGCGCGCGAACAGGGGTGATGGAGAAAGAGCTTGAATTCGGGCGATTTGGCGAGATTCGACGAGCGATTTGCTGCTGGATCACTTCCCCTTGGCTGGCCGCACGAAACCTACAAGCCACTCGCTTCAACTCGGCCGACAAGGAAGAAATCGAAAACAGGGGAGAAGGGGAAGGAATTGGGGGGAAGAAGAAGAAGAAGAAGAGAAGAGAAGACGCACCTGCTGCTCGGGACAAGAAAATCGACCTTGAAATGGAGAAGAAGCTCGGTTAAACTGGGGTCGGCGAGGGAGAGATCGCGAGGGAGCTCGGGTCGGTCGAGGAAGAAATGAGGAGGAAGAAGAAGAAAGGCTCGGGCGGGCTGTTTTAAAACCAAGCGCACGAAGACAGGCTTAACATAAAGATGGCGCGTTTAAGTTAACAAAAACGCTCGGTGGCTTGATTGGCAATGACACTCGACTAGCTTCCCATGCGACCCTGCCTCGAATCTCACTCGACGCGCTATTTAATTTCCTATTTCTTTTCACCTTTTACCAAGCCCAAATACCTTCACCAAGCTTCCCGAACCTATTCAAATCATCTCATAATTTTTCTGGCAATTAGCAAAGACATAACCGGCCCTGTCGACCCGACCAAATTACCAAAATGCCCCTGGGGCAAACCGGGAAGACCGGGATGAAATTTCTGGGCCGTTACAATATTCCCCCCCTTATAAGACTTTCGTCCTCGAAAGTCCCTTAAGACTGGAACAGCTCGGGATAATGCAATCTCATCTCATCTTCCCGCTCCCAAGTGGCTTCCTCTGAACTCTGACTCTTCCACTGAACATTTACCAAACGGATCTCACGGCTACGCAACGTCTTTGTCTCAAAGGCAAGAATCCCCACTAGCTTCTCCTCGAAGCTCAAATCCTCATTCAGCTGCAAAGGCTCAAAATCCACGATGTGTGACGGGTCCGGCACGTACTGCCTCAACATCGAAACATGAAAAACACAGTGCACCGCTCACAATGACGGAGGCAAGGCTAATCGATAAGCAACCTTGCCAATCCTCTCCAGAATCTCAAACGGACCAACAAAAAGGGGACTCAGCTTTCCACGCTTTCCAAACCTCAGAACACCTCGCATCGGTGCAACCTTTAGAAATACATGCGGTCCAACCTCAAATTCCAAATCCCGACGCCGCACATCGGCGTAACTCTTCTCTGCTCTCTCTGCCTGAGCATCACAACATGCGAGCTCTAATCTTCGCACGGCACCATTAGTCAATCAGAGTAACTCGGGACCCAAAACTCGTCTATCACCAACCTCTTTTGAACAACACGGGAGATCGGCAACGCTTACCATACAAAGCCTCGAATAGAGCCATCCGAATCGCCGATCGATAAGCGTTGTTATAGGCAAACTCCATCCGATCTGAGATCTCGGTCCCAATCGCCGGAAATCCAACACACAAGCCCTCAACATGTCCTCGAGAATGCGGTTCACCCTCTCGATCATCCATCGGTCTAAGGGTGAAAGTTGTCTTGGCGCACTCGATTGCCTAAACCCTTCGGAGCGCTCTCGAAACGAAAGTGAACCTCGAATCACGGTCGGACACAATCCTCACAGAGCACACCGTGATAACGAATGATCTGCTCCAAAAACAATCTGCGCCTTCGCTCCACGGTATAAGTGTCTCTACCGGAATGAAGTGTGCGCTCTTAGTCAATCGATCGACTATCACCCGGATTCGAGAGAACTTCCTCGAGTCCTCGGCAAACCGAAAATAAAGTCCATGGAGATCTCTTCCCATTTCCACCGAGGCACACTCGTGCCGTTTGCAACAAACCGGTGGTCTCGCTGGTGCCTTCACTTGCGACAAGTGAGACATCGACCGACAAACTCCGCAAACATCTCTTTTCATACCCATCCACCGAATGTCGCTTAAGATCTGATACATCTTGGTACCCCGGGGTGCCAAGCAAACGAGAATGTGGGCCTCACGAGAGCAACGCCGCTCGCAAACTCGCAACATCCGGAACACACAACTCGGCCTCATGTCGTCACCACTGTCTAGTGAATATACAAAGTCAAAATCTCCGTCAGCACTAACTCTGTCAACCAATCTTTTAAGGGCGGGGTCACTCAGCTGACTATCGATAATCAGCTGTCTAATCGATGGCTGGACTGTCGACTGAGCTACTCTGGCAGTAACCTCACCTAACAACACTGCAACCTCGACCCGCTCGAACTCCCGCTGCAATCTGGGCTGGGAACTCAACAACACCGCGCGAGTCACGACGTCTTCCTACTCAAAGCATCACCACAACATTGGCTTTACCCGGATGGTACAAAATCTCGCAGTCATAATCTTTTACCAACTCTAACCATCTCCTCTGCCTCATATTCAACTCTTCCTGAGTAAACAGATACTTGAGGCTCAAGTTATCGGTAAACATCTGGATCCGCTCACCATACAGCTAATGCCTCCAAATCTTCAGTGCGAACACCACTGCTGCCAACTCCATATCATGAGTCGGATAGTTCTGCTCATATGGCTTGGTGGAAAAGCATAAGCAATGACCTTTCGTCTTTGCATCAACACACAACCTAACCCGAACTTGGAAGCATCGTTGTAGACCACGAAACCACTGTCCCCTCCGGCCATCGCCAACACTCTTGAAGTCAAATCTGCGCTTGAGCACAGCAAAGCTCTCATCACACTTACGGTCCCAAATAAACTCGACACCCTTCCTAGTCAGACGAGTGAGGGGCGAGGCTATGGCGGAAAAGTCCTTAACGAACCGACGGTAGCAAACTGCCAAACCCAAAAAGAAACGGCTCCCACGAGCAGACAACCGAAGGACAGAGAGCTCCACATACACTCACTGTCTTGCTCCACTAAAGCAACAAGATCAAAATCTCACGGGGTAGCAACAGGGGTTCACCACGGACTGAACCTCCAAATACCAACGGGGCAACTCTCAACTTTCCTGGAAACAGGAAGACAACCAATAGGGCACGAACCATTCACCCCACGAGCAAAACTGACTTCTAGCAATTCCAATCCACACCTTGGTCAACACCAAGCATCAACTTGCCACCACACCGGAACCAATCCGGAATCTACTCCAAACAAACACTAGCTCGCTAGGCTACCAAGACTGCCAGCAACTCACCCGAGGCTACAAACTACACGACTCCAACTTGCCAACTGAAACTCACTACCTGGGCCTGACTGAGCTCTAAAGAGGCTCTCCACAACCTAGGGTTCTCCAACAACCCTCGACACCCACTGCCAACTAACGGACTACAGCCAACTGCCTGAACAACCAACAACTCCATTTTCTAGCATCATAACCATGCTGGCCAACTCCAACTCCTTGGAAACCAAGAGGACCCGAAATGCTACCGAATGCGTCATCCTCCTACTCAGACGTCAACCACAGCATAACTTCTACCCACGGAAGGATCCAAAAAACTCTCTCGGTCATGACGATCAACAAGAAGATCTGCCAACCAAGCTTAGGTCCACTTAACAAATCTTACCTAAGCAAAAACCTGATACCACGAGCATGGTATCCTTACCACCTCACTAAAGCCTTACAACATCCACCTGGAGTCCAACTTCTCCAAGAACTGAGCACCAGATCCCCAAAGCAAACCCTACACGGATCTGAAACTCTTGCCACAGAACGAACCACACAAAACACACTTGTGTGCGCAACTCCCAACCTTCATTTAGAGATCCAAGACTAACAAATGCTTTTCCCAAAAGCAACACTAGCTCCTGGCAGAGATACAATCAATCAACAGAACACCCAAGGTTCCATCTCCACACGATGCTCGAAGCTGTGGCAACCTTGCTCTACCAAAGCATAACCATGCCAAACCGAACTTACTTTATACCATGCCTCTACCAAGGGTGCTTACCCATAAGGCATCCAACTCCTCTCACAAGGCATCCTACTCATCTCATAGGCATCCAACTCATGGTCCCTCAGCTGGACCCAACTTTCTTCTACGATGCTCAACCCTCATCAGATTTAGGCACTAGAAGGTAGTTGACCGCACTACCAACCACAAGGATCTCTTGGCCTTGACACTAGCGCGAGATGCACGCGCACTAACACTTACCAACCGTCAACCTGCTGACTTACTCAACCTCCAGTAACACTGGGAAAAGGCTCCGGCTCCTCTCGAACATCCTTTCTCTTGTAGTCCTACGACTACTACTGAACTAGCTCTCTTACACGACCTAAACAGGTGCAACTGCCACAAACGGATCCAAGGCTAAAGGAGTGCGCTGAACTCCGGATGGGTCATAGAACCATCTGCTATACCCATGCCAAACTCAGACCTGAACCAGATTTAGTGCCAAAGCGGCACACCAACCAATGCACCTCAAGTGCCACTACTACCAAATCCACATCTTACTACAACGGGGCCAAACCCAAACAACCATGCCTAAGGCATCTCATCAAGCTGAAGGCTCACAGCCTACTCTTGCATCTCCACATGATGCTCAACAAACTCTGACCGGCTCTCTCAACATGCAGCAGCTAGCCCTACTCTAGGGGCTCACCAAAAGAAGAGTGTTCAATTCTACCAAACAACTGAGGAAACCATCAACGGATCCAGTCTGAAGGGAACACTACTTGCTGCACCCTTAACCACAGGGTTCCGGCTTACTGGCTGCAACCAACAACACTTTGCAGGAGCACAAAGATGCCTCATCAATCTCCTCGAAGGCTACCAACTCTACAGCCACTCACTAGGCAACCAAACAATCTACTAAGGCTCAAGATCAACACTTGAGCTACCCAGGCTAGTCCACACGGGGACCTGCTCCACAAACATCCACATCAGCACAACCATAGCTAACTCCTCTCTTGGAGTGGCATTCCAAGGCAAAGCACCTCCACCCTCTCACTAGGGGAAAACCAACAACTGGGCCACAATTGGCCTATGGGAGTCCAATCTCTGCCTTCCTCTGGAACGATGTTCCAAGGGCATCCGAATCTATCTGGATACCTCAACAAGCCACAACATACATCACACACTGCGGGATGTTGGCATGATGGCGCTCTAAACCCAAACCAATAACGAGTCAGAACCTGCTCGTCTCCGCTCCACAACACTACACAAGACATACACTAGATGATAGGTATTGTAAATTCTTAACCCTTTTTCTACAACAAATAGTAAACTTAGGCGTACCTGATGACTGTCGGAGTGCTGGTGATCATGGGAAAACAACCTACAACAAAAGGCCAATCTACAGAATCTATGACTCTAAGCTCTGATACCAACTGTAAGGACCCAACCCGAATGGGGCAGTAAATGGGCCCTTACCCCAATGCATGCATTCAAAGTAAAGGACATTATACAAACATGATTTCGGATTCCAATTAAAAACAAAACATTCAAAACAATCCCTTCAAAGTCCAGACAATTTTCCTAAAACCTGTCCCTGTTTCCAAGCACCTGTTCCAAGATAAATACATTTCCAAAGTTTACTCTGATCAGAGATTTATTAAAACCCTTCAAAACCTGTCCAGATACAACAATGCTGGAATCCACAAAACATTTAGAAAACATCCTAGGGCTCCGTGCCCGGCTACAAGCATTCAGGGGAAAATAAAACATAAAGAGTCATAACACAAAATGAAAGTTTGATGACTGGGCCCCATGATCACAGCTCCTCCTTCAGCCATCCTGTCTCGCAACTCGGTTACCTGTGGAAAACCACAATAATAAGGGTGAGTAACGAATTACTCAGTAAGAATCCCCAACCGGGGTACAATACGATATACATGGTCATCTCGATGAGTGTATGCAAGTTATGAGTAAAAACACAGAATTGAGCACATAGCTTAGCCCACACTTGGGCCTCGGATGCCAACTTAGGGTCTTAGTCCGGAATGATATCACCACACAAGTCGCCCTATAAGAGAAACAAGTCCCGGCCTCAGCCTGTCTACTGTCGATGAAAGGTACACTAGCTCAAGATCTCGAGGAGCTCTCCGGTCGGCGCTGTAATGAGCGTAAGCATGCACCGCATGCTACTGCAGACTATGGGAGGTGCCGGGTCTAGAGGCAAGCCGCCCATGTCCAGTCACCACGCCTAACTAAATCTCTCGGATCGGTGTCACCGCATAGGGTGTGAGACACTGACACGTAAACTATGTCACCTGAACCACCGCACCTAGGGCTAAGGCGAACGGGTCGTGGTAGGCTTACACCAGAAGCCGCCCTTACCTTAACAGTGGCAATCGGGGCTACTTGCCAAACATGCCGAGGACATGCCGCCGCCGGGGCGAGGCAATGCCAAGTCATCATCCCGACCGTTGGGGCATTTAACAGTCTGCCACCCTCACCCAAGATTGCAGGGCCTATCGGTAGGGTTAGCTAATCCCTCACGGGGTATAGGGACGGAGAACTGTCTCGAACGTCCCTGCCATGGATGCAAGGTACTTTATGCATCAGGCCCGGATGATGCTATCTATCTGTAACTCTCACCTGCCTTAGCAATCAGCAAACAATTCAAAAAAATCCAATACGTGCTCAATAAGAATACAACGAGCCTAGCATGATACTACGAAACAAGAACAGATACGAGCATGCCAGAGGAAACAACCTAGCATGGATTAACATGAGAAATGACCAGGAAAATCATGCTAATCAGGAATTCAGATTAGAGCACTTAGCTACACATGTCAATAAACACAAACAAGCAATCAATCAGCAATCACATATAATATCGTAGGATCCACACAACTCCGGTAAGAAATCCTTACCTTGGTCGGGGACGATTACACGAAAACCTAAGCCGCGAACGAACCCGAACTAGCTACTGAGAACCTATCAATCACAACAAAAATCACACAATATGCCTAAATACAATAAAATAAATAGGGCTCGGCTCGGGAGCAACTCACGAGGCGCGACGGACACACGAACGAGCCAATTGCACTAGCGGGGCAGCAATAGGGCTGGCTGCGCGCGGACGGACGCGCGGGCGACACAGGGGCGGCGAGGACGCGGGCTCGGCTGGGACGGCGTGCGGCGTGACACGGAGCTGGGCGAGGCCTCGCGCGCTGGCGCGAGGCTGTGCGCGGCGCGGCTCGGCGGCAGGGCACGCGACAGGCGCCTGGGGCCAACTTCTGCGCGCGAATAGGGGCGATGGAGAAAGAGCTTGAATTCGGGCGATTTGGCGAGATTCGACGAGCGATTTGCTGCTGGATCACTTCCCCTTGGCTGGCCGCACGAAACCTACAAGCCACTCGCTTCAACTCGGCCGACAAGGAAGAAATCGGAAACAGGGGAGAAGGTGAAGGAATTGGGGGGAAGAAGAAGAAGAAGAAGAGAAGAGAAGACGCACCTGCTGCTCGGGACAAGAAAATCGACCTTGAAATGGAGAAGAAGCTCGGTTGAACTGGGGTCGGCGAGGGAGAGATCGTGAGGGAGCTCGGGTCGGTCGAGGAAGAAATGAGGAGGAAGAAGAAAGGCTCGGGCGGGCTGTTTTAAAACCAAGCGCACGAAGACAGGCTTAACATAAAGATGGCGCGTTTAAGTTAACAAAAATGCTCGGTGGCTCGATTGGCAATGACATTCGACTAGCTTCCCACGCGACCCTGCCTCGAATCTCACTCGACGCGCTATTTAATTTCCTATTTCTTTTCACCTTTTACCAAGCCCAAATACCTTCACCAAGCTTCCCGAACCTATTCAAATCATCCCATAATTTTTCCGGCAATTAGCAAAGACATAACCGGCCCTGTCGGCCCGACCAAATTACCAAAATGCCCCTGGGGCAAACTGAGAAGACCGGGATGAAATTTCCAGGCCGTTACAAGCTAAAAGACCAATCAAAACCAGCTGATACAACCTAATAATTAACCTTGAATCAGAGAATTACCCAATCAACAATGAAGAACAACACCACCTTTAATCCAACTAGGCCACTTTGAAGAATTTACCCAAAACTTGATCCACACCATTGTCCAGCCACTAGGCGAACTCGAGCCCACAATACCAACAACTTACACTTCGAAACCAACGGGAACGATTCTTCAAAATCAAACCAAACAAATATATATACTCAAACCACCATCCAAAACTACTGTCAACTAATAATCAACATCTTTAATCAAACCAACACAAGGAAAACAAGTAGGGAACTAATGGGAACTTACCCAAAAGTTTAGAAGCAAATTACGGCTGTCCAACACTTGGTGAAACCCAACACCAACAAAATCTACGTCACACCTTCGAGATCCAACAAGACTAATGCTTCACAAACACCCAACAAATGCTCATTGTCAAGACAACCAAACCCAAAAAAATAATCAACACAAAACAGCACCAGAAATTAAAATCCTTACCTAAGATCCCGAGCAAGATGAACGACTGTTGGCGTTGGAGGCTCGTGTTGCGGTGGGCACGCGTTGTGCGCGCGACAGATGACAGTTAGGCGGCTCGCGCGATTCTTTGTTGCGGCGTTAGCCGACGAGCAGCCGCCGCGCGCGGCCGGGCACGACAAAGCGCGCATCGCGGGCGTGGCGGGTAGGGGGAGTTGCGACGGCTACGAGGTTGAGCGAGGTGTCATCATCGGCATTGTGCGCATGCGTGAGGTGAAGCAGGGGGTCGCAGACGTTGCGCGTGGAGACAGGGGACGCTCGTTGGCCTTCGGCGGCTAAGCGAGGGCAGACGCGCGGCGTGGGTCCGCGACTGCGGCGATCGGTGGAGAAGGCGACTCGGTGAGGTCGGCAGCTGCGGGTGGTCTACAACGAAGAGGTGCGGCGGCTAGGGTTAGATGAAGAGGATGGAGAAGATGGAGAAGAGGATGAAGACTTTAGGTTTGATTGTTTTCTCTTTTTCTTTTTTATTTCAAAACAATCTAAAATTGGGCTTTCTATTAATGAGTCTTTTAATTCCTTTTATTTATTTTAAAGCAAGGCACAATTTTTCACCTATTTTATTTCCAACTCTAAATAAACCATTTTTTCATAAAATGAACCTTTACTCTTTAATCACACCAAAATAAAACTCAATCCTTATTATTCACTTTATATATATATATATATATATATATATTATATTTTTAATATTTTAATGTGCCCTTTTTTTTCCCTTACAAAACAGAACCCATTTCCACCAAAGCCCCCAAGTTCCTACAATTTACCAAAATGCCCAACATTAAACTATAATTGCAAAAATGTCCTTAGGGGTAAAATCACCAAAGTACCCCTATGATTATATAACTATAATTTAACCTTAAGAAAAAAGCAGGGCGTTATACAAGCAGCTGGCGGGTTTGCATGAGGTGGGTGCTTGCGGCTTGGCACACAGGTGCTGCGGGCGGACCTGCTGTGACGTTGATGATCAGCAAACGAAGAACCCAAGCTTGGTGGGGCGTAGCGCATACAAAGAAAGGCGGAGAACAGGGGACGCCCGCAGTCTGGGTTGTTCTACTGCACGTTGGTGCAGCTGGTCGGCGATGGAAGCTCCGGCGAATTCTACAGCGGTGGCGAGCGGTTGAATGGTGGTTGGCGGCGGGTTTAGGTGGAGTGGGGGCTAGAGTTTGCTCAAGAGGAAGAAGAAGAAGATCGAAATGGTGGGTTTTTTTTTTCTATTCTTTTCTATTTTCTTTTTTATCCAATTTTAAATTATCTTAAATTAACCCAAAATCCAACCCCTCTTTAAAATAACTTTTCTGTTTTTCCCTTTTTAACTTAATTAAAGGAAGTTCTTCTTATTTTTAAATAAAGCAAAATCCCCCCTTTCTCTTTTTTTTCAAGAATACCAAAAATAATTTCTATTTATTTATTTACTTATCATTATTATTATTATTATTATTATTATTTCAACATAAAAACTCATTTTTCTTTTCTTTTTTTAGATTTTATATTTTATTTTAATAAAAAATTCAATAATCTAGATAAAAAAAAATAAAAACTAAAATAACATAAAATTTACAAATATACATATATTTTTTTTCTATGACAATTTTTAAAATGTCATAATCTTATGAAAAAAATGAGATATTCTTGTTTAAAGTAAAAATTTCTATGACAATTATTAAAATGTCATTACAATTGTTTTATGACAATCGTCTAAATATCAATAACTGTCATAAAAGTTCAATAACTTAAAATTCATCTATTTTCCACAAATACACGTGTTTTTAGATATTTTATGACAGTTTCTAGATTTTTTAAATTTTCTGGATTGAAATAACTGTCATGAAAGGCTAAAATGGTGAAAAACAAATGGTGAAAAAATATATATAGTACTCAAAGAAAATACAAAGTTCTCTCCTTGGGAAATTTTAGACTATCTATGCCTACAAATTTCCCCATCTCTTCCTTAAACCTTGTCAATATATTCCTCTAACAAATTCCCTATTATTTATATTTTTTTAATTTTTAAAAATAATTCCATATCATATATATTTAATGTTAGATGAAACACAAAGTTTTAATATATATACCTTGATGACTAAAAATTCTATTGTTGTAATTGATTGAATGTTACCTTTGAAAGAGCCTTCATTACCCTTCGATTGTGAAACTCTTATGACTATTTTTCAGGCACTGGGAGACATTGAAGGAGTAATGTGACAGCTGAGTCTCGAATCTGGGACTTTGAGAGGAGCACACCCTCAAAGGCCAAATCTTCAACCATTATGCCACCCCTTGGGGACTAATGAAATGTTGACTAATTACTACTTCCTTTTTACATTGGGATCTATCAATCCATTCTGTAAAAAAGTCGGCTCGAAAGGTATCTCAGATCACTTTAAAAGTTTCTTTATCTATAACTTCTCATCTAATATTTTGACTTGCCTTGACTTGTGGGCCAGTTTAAGATGATCCTTTGAGTTTATTGTATTGTCATTTTGTTATTTTTCTTTAGAAAGTATTATTATTTGTTTTGTTTCGTCATCTAATTAAGTGCTTTGATTTCTAAAAGGGGAAAAAAAAAGTTGATGGTGTACTAATTTCATTGTTTGGTGGTAATCTATTTTAACATTAAAGTCACAAATTATATATACCTCAAATGAGAAATTTTAATTTTGAGATAGTAAATTTCTTTCTCAGAGGAACATAGAATAAAATTTAGTTAGTTTAAAGTAGAAAAAACTTTTCCAACCTAACATTATAACCCTTTAAGTAGAAAAAACTTTTCCAACCTAACATTATAACCCTTTAAGTAGAAAAAACTTTTCCAACCTAACATTATAACCCTTTAATGCAACTCATTCTCCAAACAACATTTCCAAATAAAGATTTTCCACCATCATTCCTTAAAACAACTTAATTTTTTTCTTACAACTCCTTTACAAACAACCTTCTTCAAATAAGATTCTTTTGCAACCTTTTCTACAAACAACCTTATTCAAATAGGGTTTTCTTGCAACCCCTCCTATAAAAAAGAAAATTTTATTCAAACAAGATTTTTCTACCACCACATTCAAACCAATAAGTTCTTGAACTTCCACTCAACTTTCTCGAAACCAAACACGCCCTAAGAAAAATAAGAGCAAAATTTACCGAACTTCCTAAGGGCCTGTTTGGTGGCCCAACTCAAGCCTGGGAAGGGAAGGGAAGTGCCCCTTCCCAGCATTTGGGCCACCGGGTTAAAAATACCCAGCCGGGAAGGGTTAACCCGGTGCGTGGCCCGGCCCTTCCCAGCGCGTATGCGCCACTTTTTTTTTCTTTTTCTTTTTCTTTTTTCGTTTCAACCCGCCCCAATTTCATTTCTTTTGGGTTTTTATTGTTTTTTTAAACCATTTTACCGTTTTTTATTTAATCCTGCTTTTTCTTACCCTTTTTAATTTTTTGTTTCTTTTATAACAAAAAAATCTTGTTAATTTTTTTTTTAATTTTGACTGTTTACATTGATAAAATTAAGGTTCTAACTTGTGATCTTTTAATTAAATATTTAGAGGCATTTATTTATCGAATTTATGCAAGATTTAAAATGAATATTTATTAACTACTCTTTATCTTTATTACAAAAAATAGCTCTTCAATTCTAATTATTTATAACTACTCAAAATAATTTCTCATTTGTAATCACTCATTTTTAATTTTTTTAAAATAATTTATTTTTAATAATTATTTTTTTAACTACTCAATTTAAATTTACATCCAAACAAGCATTTGACTCTAACTTCTCTAAAAAAACACATTCAAACAAATTTTTTACAATCGCTTTCAATTTTTAATTACTCAAGATAATTTCTCAAAATAATTCAACAAACTAGCTCCTCAAACTATTTCTTCATTTTTGTTTACATGACTATTTCTTCATTCAAACTAACTCCTTAACTTGTTTGTTTATATTAATTAATTATATATATATATATATATAAAATGTCTATTTGTTTTTTTAAAATATAATATTTATTTTGCCCAATTTATTTTTTTCCTTTTTAAATTGTGTTTTTAGTTTTAGTTATGTATAGAGAGGTATTTTTATGGTTAATTTTATTTGAGAAATATTTTTTATCCTTTTTTTTTTAGGAAATTTTTTTATCCATTTTTTTTACTTAAGAATGAGATTTAATTTTATAAATTTTTCGACTAAAGCTATAAATACGAGTTTGAGACCCATTTAACCAAATTAAGTTTATTTATTTATTTTAGGTTAATTATTAATACACAATTTTTAATTATATTATTTGATATAGATACTAATTTATGAGGAATATTTACATCATGTTCGGGCATGATGTGTAAAATAATGTTTTTATTAAATTGTATTTATAATTATTTATGCATTTTGTTTTTGTTCATAATATATACATTTGAAATTTGATATATAAAAATTGTATTCATAATATTAATTTTATTATTTGATAATGTTAAGGATGAAAATGTTAAATTATAAATGTAATTTAAACAATAAATAAAATTATGTAAATTTCAAAATGTTATTTCAATTATCAATATTAATATTATTCTTATTATAAATATATATATTAAAAAAACACTTTATATCTCTTCCTATCTTTTCTCACCAAACACCAATTTAATATATCACTTCTTTTCCCTTCTCACCAAACACTGATTTACTTTAATTTCTCTTATCTTCCCTTTCCACCAAATACTAACTTACTCTCACTTCACTTCCCTTTCCTTCCTTTCCCTTCCCTTCCTTTCCCTTCCCACCGTAGCCAAACATGCCCTAAAAGTACTATGTACATACCTTTTACTATTTGTGGAGATAATAATGGGACACATCATCAATCTATCATTTTCGCTCATTAGTCACACCATCAACTTTTTTATATATTTTTTAATTATATTTTTTTATGACTAGCATTATTTACATAGCTCATAATTATCCTCATAAACGGTGAAAAGTAGGTAGATGGCAATTTTTAGGAAGTTTGACAAGTTTTGTTCAATAATAATAAGGGAAATACTTCAAGTCTTTAAGGGGTGTTTGGTCCACCAAAAATAAGGAAAAGAATGGGAATGAAGATGATTTCTCATACAGGCCACCGAGAATCCTTCCTCCTATAATTACAATTTCCAAAAATCATTTTTTATTCTCCCCATAACTACTTTTTATTCTCTCTCCAACAACTTTTCGTACATCACATCACTATTTTTTACTCACATTATATTCATTATTTTATTTTATCATAATCATTACTTTTATCTCAAACACGAATAATCATTCTTCTCGATCATTACCTTCACCTCAAACACAAATAACCATTACTCTCATAATCATTCTCCTTCCTATTCTCCTCCTCATTACCATTCCCCCTTTAATCATTATCATTTCCCTTGCCCCAACACACCTTAAGACTCCCTACACGATCTCTCCCTCAAAGGGCCACACAACCTTTTTTTAGTTTTTATTTTATTTTATTTTATTTCTTGTCCTCATTTTACTCGGGGATTTTGAATGTATATTTAAAAAAAAAAATTAATTACATGTATAGCATAATTCTCAAACTAATTCATTTGTGCTAGAAAAAAATAGAGGCTTAAAAAGTCCAAAAATTACACTTCAATCAATTTGTTAGTGATTGAATCTATCATTTTCTAGGGATTAATTCAATCAATTTTCTAGTGATTGAATCTATTAGTTTGCTAGTGATTGAATCTATCGGTTTTCTAGTGATTAAAACTGATAGCCTTCGATTAGTATTCGATTGATAACCATAAATTAGTTTTTTGTTTATAGTCTATAATCAATTCGTGAATAGCCTTTAATCAATTCGATTATAACTTTCAATCAACAGACTCCAATGTCATTTTTCTCCTCTTCTTCAATCAATCCCTCCTCATGTCAGAATTATTGAATTCCAAGTCTAGGCACTATTTAAAAAATGGGATAGAATGTGTACTTTTTTTTTCTTCCAATAATAATGAAAAAAAAACTTTATGAAAATATTAAAGTCCTAAAAAAATTATAAATTTAATGAATTATGAAATTATTCTTCATCTTTGAATTTTCGTCCAAAACATAATTTAGTGTCCAAATTATTCATATTAAAATTTTTCAATTGAATGATTTCCATTTAAGTGAAATTTAGTTGTTTTTTTATTTATCAAAATAAATATTGATATATAATATTTTCAACTCACCTATCGAAAATTTAGAATTTAAAAGTAATACATTCAAATTAATATTATAAAGTCCGTACAATGCCACATTTTTTTAATTTAATTATTTTTATTTTTCGCCAAAAAAAATGTAATAACTTAAGGGCATTAATATGCACAAGCAACAAAAAACAATAACATAAATACTAAAATAATTCTTAAAAATGAGCTTGTTTAAATATTTTAATATAAAAATAAAATTATTTTAAATTTTGAAACATGTATTCTTACGTGGATACGTTTAAGTTTTAATTTGTTATTAGTTACTTTAAAATAAATAATACTATATAGATGAAAAAAAATAAAAATGTAAAACATAAAACGATTATAAAACTGTATACATGTTTTTTTTTACTTTTTTATAGCTATTTTTGTTGATTAATTAAAAATAATTATTTAATATGTAAAATGAGAAAAAAAAAGTTGTATACTTAAGTTAGAAAATAGAATAAACTAAAATATGGAAAAAAATAGATTTAAAAGTGGGTAGAAAACGAAAATCAGACTTTACTCCAGGTAAGACGAAGTATTCCCCTAATGATAATATCTGAATTGTGACCTTACCCTAATTGGTCCACGTGTCTGACCAGAATTTAGCAGTTCCGATTGCTCATCACAAATGCAAATCAAAAAGCAGTCGCTTACAGTGCCACCACTACCACACACACCAATCTCTCCAAAGATAACTAATAAAAAGCACAGCAGAGCTTATTAATGGCTCTTAAAGCTAACGCCGCCATTACGCCGACATATCTTCACCGGCCGTTCTTCACTCCGCTCAAACGCACACACGTTCCTTTTCCTCTCCGCTGTCGATCTTCTCTGGCCGAAGTCGTCTCCTTCTCTGAATCTGAAAATTCCCTCATTCAGGCTCTTATCGGTGTACAAGGTCGAGGCCGCTCTGTTTCTTCTCAGCAGCTCACCGTGATTTCTTTTACCCTTTTCTTCCTCTGTTTATTTTAACCCACATCCACAGTTGGAAACTTGTTTTACTCTCTGCTCATTTCTGCAGACTGTCGAGCGGGCCGTCGATGTTCTTGAAGGTTTGGAAGGCGTTCAAGATCCGGTAATCTGCTCGTCTTTCCCCTATTATTGTCATATGGACAGGTTCATTAACTCTTTCAAATAATGTGTCTTACTTAACTGGTTTAAGAGTTCTCTTTGTGCAATCTAGTGGGTCATGGTCGTAGCCTTTTAATTAGGAAAACTATGGTCTATTTTATAAGCTTTATCCTCTGCTAATCCTCACTTCTCGGTTTCATTGCCTGCAGACAAACTCTAGCTTAATTGAAGGGCGCTGGCAGTTGGTGTTCACAACCAGACCTGGAACAGCGTCCATAATCCAGGTTCAATTCAATACCAACTCCCTTTGCTCATACTACAATACTTTGAAGCAATGGTATGGTATGGTATATCCCTGAAATGGGTTTTCTCCTTCAGAGGACATTTGTTGGAGTTGATTTCTTCAGTGTGTTTCAAGAGATTTATCTAAGGACAAACGACCCTCGTGTATCCAACATTGTCAAATTCTCTGATGCAATTGGAGAGCTGAAAGTTGAGGTATGTTTGTGCATCTGTTAATAATTGGATATCAGTTTCAAGTACATTGAATTTCTAATGTTACTCTCCCATTCTTCTAGGCCGTTGCATCAGTCAAAGATGGCAAACGTATCCTTTTCCAATTTGACAGAGCAGCATTTTCTCTCAACTTCTTGCCTTTCAAGGTTCCATATCCTGTGCCATTCAGACTTCTTGGAGATGAAGCAAAGGGCTGGTTGGACACCACATACTTATCTCCCTCTGGGAACCTCCGCATCTCAAGAGGAAACAAGGTAAATTAGTTCTTCACTTAATATCGAGAATTGACCTAGTAATTATGAGGACGTTGACAAAAAGTAAAAAGTGATGAGTTCAATCTATAATTAATTTTTTACGGATTTCTTACGCACCAAATGTTGTAGAGTGGTATGTCCTATGAACATAGTCGAGATACGCATAAACTAGCTCGAATGCTCACATATATAAACAGAAACAAACTAATTCTCAACTTTCCTCGATTTGTCGAAGGTATAGCCATATAATATTATCTTCTCTGTGTCTAACATACTTGAAACTTTTTGAGTTGATTTGGCAATTGCTAAGCAGAACTCTTGTAATAGTGTAGGGCACCACATTTGTGTTGCAAAAGAAAACGGAAGCTAGGCAAGACTTGCTAATAGCAATCTCTGAAGGTAAAGGAGTTGAAGAGGTAAGCCTGCTTTCCACATTTACTCGTCAGAAGGGAAGTTTCAATTTGATCATGATCGCCCACGGCTAATTTCTCGAGTATTTGAACTACTGCAGGCAATTGATAAGCTTATCTCAGACAGTCAGAATGAAAATAAATTTGAAAAAGAGCTTGATGGAGAATGGAAGATGTTATGGAGTTCACAGGTGAGGCATTCATATTTCTATGTACTGATTACTGAATAAAAGAGAATGGAAGATGTTATGGAGTTCACAACGATTCAAACATACTGTGTAATATGAGTTGTGTTGGAGTAATAGATTTGGTTTAACATACTTAATGATTATCAGCAAGTCACTTGTCTCCATAGGAAATTGTGATAATCTTGGAAACAATTTAGGCCATGTTTGATAACCATTTCGTTTTTTGTTTATTTTTTTATGAAATTTAAGCCTATTTCTACTCAAATTTCCTACCATGTGCTCCATCTTTCCTACAATATATCCATATTTCCTTAAGAAAGTAGGTGCATACTAACCAAATTTCAAAAACAATAAGCTACTTTTTTTTGTTTTCAAATTTTGGTTTTGTTTATTAAAATATAGGTAAGAGGTAGATATCGAAATAAGGAAAAGGTATACTAAGGTAGTTATTGTAGGCTTAGATTCATAAACAAAAAACGAAAAACAAAATGGTTATCAAACGGGGTCTTAGCTATAAGTTCTTCTCTCAAGAATCAATCTTAATACCATTTCATCTAGCTCTATCCTTGGCATTCAACGTAGTGGACTGTTTACTAATGGTTTAGCTAAGTTCTTAATAGCTCACTCATACAAGTCCCAAGGTATCTCGTTGGTAAAGGATTGGAGTTTCTAAAGTATGCTTATTTAGAGGTTTCAAGTTTCTACATACGAATTAACTTAATTATAAAACTCCTTTGTCTCCTAGATCAGGGTCTTTGAGACAAACACGAATGACCCCATATATATAACAAGGGTCCAATTCTCAGTTATAATAAAAAAATAAAAAAGAGCTCACTCATACTAATAAATGCAGGGACTTTAAACTATTTTTCCTAACCCATATGAAGTTCAACTGAAATCATACCAACCCTCTAACCAAGATCAGCCTTGTCTTCATTCTCAGCCTTGTCCTGATTTTTCGTAGTTTAAGAGATGCTAACTATCTAATTACTGTAAATTGCAGATGGAAACAGATAGTTGGATAGAGAACGCTGCAAATGGTCTCATGGGGATGCAGGTACAGTAACCACTATATTAGTTTATTTATAAAGTAAACTAATCAATACCATTTACTACCTCCCATTCTTAAGTACACAGTTATATTATGACAGATTCTCAAGAATGAACAAATGAAATTTCAAGTGGATATGTTGCTTGGACTGAGATTTTCCATGATTGGTACTTTTGTGTAAGTTCCCCAACAATTAAGAAACATAACATGCAATGTTCCAATTTACTATCGGTTCTTCAATTTGCCGTAGGAAACTAGGAGACAATACATACGATGTTAATATGAATGATGCTGCAATTATTGGAGGCTCATTTGGATATCCCTTGGAAATGGAGACCCAATTTCAGCTGCGACTTTTGTAAGATATCTCTAGATTTGGTTGTTGTTCTTTTATTCAATGGTGGCTTTTAACTTGGCGTATTATTTTCAGATACAATGATGGGAAGATAAGAATCACACGAGGGTATAATAACATCTTATTCGTTCATCTACGGGTTGGCGAAAAAAATCAGCTGTAGGAAGATTTGTCAAAAAGAGGATGCCCATTAGGTGAAAACCCATGTATAGTAGAACAAAAAGATACTCTTGACGTTTTCTCAACTTATATTTGATAAATCATGAACATCACAATTCATCCCCCCAAATCTATTCCATAAAGACTATTTTCCTTCAGTTTTATTGTTTTGTTTGTTTTTTTCATAAGAAACAGCTTTATTGTAAAGTTGAGAAAGAACTAATCTTCATTCTAAGAGAAGCTTGGCAGCAGAACAGAGAGGGTAACAACATGAACAAACAACCCTTGTTTTGGAAAGGGAGATGATATGGTATGTGATAAGAGTCGGGGGTGGTTTGTGATTTAGATGAGGTTTTTGGACGAAGAGTTCGTTTGAAAAATTATTTTGAATAATTAAAATAGAAAGTTGTAACAAATAATTCATTTGAATGTGTTTTTTTTGTATCTATTTATTTTTAATAATAATTATTAAAAAAATGATTAAAAATGAATTATTATAACAATGAGTTATTTTAAGTTGTATATAAATAATTCAAAATGAAAGAATTAAATTTACTAATAAAAATGAATAGTTATTTTAAGATCATTCAAGAATGGTTGGTAAATACTCCTTAAATCTTAAAAAATTCAACCCAAGTCTAAGTATAGATCCCACTCTCCTCACATTTAGGTGAGCTGTAAAGCAGAATTATTGGACAAATAACGAGCTTGTAGAAAATAAAGAGAGTGCAACTTACCATCAGAAAATAATAATTCTACAATGCATCAATGACACAATGATTTCGTTGTTTAGTTGTAAACTAGTTTAGCACCAACGTCACAGGTTTAAGCCTGGGAAAGGAAATTAAATATTACTGCTCACAGTCAACAAAAGTAGAACTCTAACGACATCTTGTACAACTAGTAACCATACAGTTCAAATCCTCCCCCAATATTGTTATATAAAAAAAAAATGTGCAGGGTTCAATACCATTCTGTCTGCTCGTTACCAATTATCAAACTAAGATTTGAAA
Source organism: Sicyos edulis (assembly GCA_036507275.1). Classification (NCBI taxonomy): domain Eukaryota; kingdom Viridiplantae; phylum Streptophyta; class Magnoliopsida; order Cucurbitales; family Cucurbitaceae; genus Sicyos; species Sicyos edulis. The sequence continues at coordinate 10,414,615 of CM071850.1, forward strand.
AAAAAAAGTCTAAGAATGCTTCTACGATTGTATTCAACAAAGCAACTAAAAATAAGAAGTAAACTGATACCTTCTCAGAAAAGGTAATCATGCACCCAAATCGTGGATCTGATACTTGCAAGTTTCAACCATTCTTTCAAAGTGATCTGTTTAGCCATTGGCAAACAAATTTCCAAGAACACAGGAACGGTTAGTATCAATTTTATTAATATCAACAAATTGAGATAAAACAATAAATCCAGATGACGTAAAGGTCAATACGAGCAAATGGGTACACGCTCGAAGTCATTACTTCAAAAAAATATGACTGCCCATAAAAATGATTATGAAATAACATAAGTTGAAAAGGCACAAACGGATCATAACATTCTTCTTGGGATGCACGCTAAAAGAAGCTTATGAAAATGGTACAATATAGATTTACCCTCGTTTACAAAATGCTGCCACCACCTCCAAAACGAAGCAAGTTGAGGCTAGCCGGCTAAATTGCTATTAACTGCTCAAGAGACTAAGGATATGTCGAATACACAGCGCAATAAGGGACCAAAGTCAACAAATTACCTTTAGTACAAAAATTACGCAGTCTAAAAGGCAATCTGGAAGACATTTCAATCATAAGATTCAGAAGTAATAAAGGCTAAGATGATAGAAGAAACTACTTCAATCAAACCACCATCAACATATGATTTCCATCATTCAAGTATTCTTAACCTAATAACTGCAACCCACTTATATTGATGAATAATAGAGTTACCGAACACCATAATAGCAAGCAAGACTATGAGTAACAAGTGATCATTACATGCGCCAAAAATATAAATAGACTCCATACTTCGTTTGAAAATTGTATGCACGCCCTATATAATTCCAAAACATATAGAAAACATATGCAATAATTGTATTAAGAAAATTGTAAGCACCTCAAACCAGCGCATCATGATTGACAGGCTGGTTCTTTGATAACCGGACTCCAATAATGCTGGAAAATAGATTTATAAAGTTAATAAAAAGGAATAAAACACAATCAAGAATCTTTAGCAGAATGAACCATCACAATTACTACAGTCTACTTGATTAAGAAAATAAAAGAAAAAAGAAATAAAAGATATAAAATCTAGAATCTAACATAAAAGCCTCGAGAGTTAAGCTAAACAACAAGCACACTTGATTAAGAAAATCAGCTGTTTCCATCGAGAAGTAAGGGTCTTACAGAAAATATCAGTCAGAAGTATGTAACCAGAAGATAACCGTGATCGTAGAATTCCAACTGAGTGCTTCTTCAGAAAAGTGGCTTACATTTACACAAAGCTAATCAATTTTTCTCGCAGTAGACCTATCCTTAACAACAGTCGTTTCCTGATACGGAAACCTCCTTTGATTCTCCACTGCTAGTATCTTTTACATCTGCCTCTATTCTTTCAGATACAACTCTATTCTGCACTTCCTCGTCATTGAGCATGGCTTTGTTTCAAACCCGGAATTCGACTGCAAAGTAGTTACCAAGTTTTCGTCCATATCCTCGAATTCATTTATGTTTACAGATACAGGTTTATCCTTCATTTCCTCATCTTTGGCTACATCGTCTTTTGAAACCTGTTCACCCGATTCATTTACCAAGTGTTTCCCTTCAACCTCTATCCCTCGATTAAAATCTTCCCCAACACATTTCTTCTCATACGCCATCTCCAATCCCTCATCACTTTCGTTCTCAGACACGTTCTCCACTACTTCCTCATTCACATCATCCATAACTGGGGTTTTTCCCTCGAGAAGCTGCAACTTCCTCCTCAAGTCAACAAGCTCACTCTCCATAAGAAAAAGTCTCTCCTGCAGTGTCAAGTTCTCCTCCTCCAATTGAGCTATATGGCTATCCTCATCATCAACTGTATTTCCAAACAACTATTATACTCAAATCCACCATAGTTCTGATATATCATCTCGAATCGGCTCAAATCATGGTCCAATTAACGTTCAACCTCCAGATGTTCCTCCACTTCACTATCACTCGTCCCACCACCACCTTCCTCTTCTTCCTCGTCATGCACTTCGGCCCTATTCTCGGACCCTCGAAGCCTGATCAACCCTTTCATTGATCCATAACCATCAACACCCCACTCCTCCTTCGCCATATCACCCAACGCCTCCCAAGAAGGGGAGAACATAGGAGTAGGAAGCACAGCCGGTGTTACAGGGCAAGGGGACACAAGGGAATCAATTCCGCCGGACTTCTTCGCACGAATTAAAAACGAGGTGGTATTCCGAGGCGCAAACCTATTATTGAACTTCTTTTTGGAGTAAAAATTCCGAGCTTTGATCCGATTTTGAGACTGCAACTCATGAAGACTTGGGGGTTGATACCCACCAACATTATTAGGACAGGGTAAGGGTTTTTCCGTTCTCCTATTGTTTATCCTTTTGTCACCAACGCTCTTCGCCTTCCCATTGCCACGACCGGGCCTGGACTGCTTCATGTTTCCATAGATAGGGTTCTGAAACTTGCGATAATTCTTGTTAGGATCCGCGGGCGTGCCCATACCTTATAGTTGCCGCTCATCATAGGCGGTTGAGGTTGATTCAGCATCATCTGCGGCTGCAAGGGAGGCATTATATGAGAATGGTTCATAAACTGATTTGCCATCTGCGGATGGCTCATACCAATCATCTGACCTTGACTTATCATCGGATTCGAAAATACACTTTGCAAAAGAAATAAAGTAAAGAACGATAAGAATCTGTGTCGGTGATCGCCAAACAGGGAATTAAAATGCCCTAATTCAAACAAGAAACGCGAATCCAAATATCTGCTCTAGGACCCTTGTGTAGGCGTTTTGGATTTTTGGAGACAGATATAAGTTTTTGGACAACAAATTTTGTTTATCCGTCTTCTTCGTCATAACCTTCGGATCTCTCCAATCTCTTGAGAATTTCGATTTCTCGATGAAACTGAATTTGAGTCGGTACGGGCGTCCCCTTCTTATTTATAGTATCAGTAGATGACAAATGGACGGCTGTGATTTATTCATCCATTCAACAAATTTTGGATGAAATTTCTACTTCATTATGAGAAGAATTATCTTTTTAATCCTTTGGAATGTAGTCTCAATTTAGTTTTTAAATTTTAAAATCAAATGCTTTAATCACTTAAAAAATGTTTCATTTAAATTTTTTTTATTTTCTAGTTTATATGTATATTTATTTTTATTTTTTTTGTCCCCAAATGGTGGCGCAGTGGTTGAATACTTGGGCTTTAAAGTTATGCTCTCCAAGGTCATGAGTTCATATTTATAAATATACAAGTTTATTTATTTCTTTTTATAAATTTATTTTATATTAATATAAAACAATTAGTTTATAAATATATTGAAATTTAGCGTTAGTCTTTTTTTTTGCAAAAAAAGGAAATTTAGTATTAGTCTAGTGGTTATCGTAATAACCTTACATCATATAATCAATGATTTTCTTTTTTATCTCAAAAACTAAAGTTGAAAGACCGATGATTAGTAGTGCAATTAGTTATCTTATTTGGTATTAATTCATTTCAATTCTACGGTCACGAATTCGAGCTTGAAAATTGGTATTCAACTCTCATATTATTTTAGAGCACTTATCTCTCTATATAGGGTTTGTTAGTCTCAGTTAATCCATTAAAAACTTAATGTTTTTAAATGACATGGATAATACGTTACAAAATCAAATATTTTTATTGAATTTATTTCATTAATGTTCCGTTTTGTTTTTGGAAATAATCAACTTATTAGTTACATAAATGAAAATTAACTAGATTAATGTTTAAACTGATTGATAATATCATTATTTTGATTTTAACATAAATTTAATTATTATAGAAACAAACCACTAAGAAAATCTAGAAAAATCATATTAAGATTAAGATAATTATCATAAAAATATGATGATAAAAGTGTTTGATTAGATCAGCGCACATATATTTATTCTATGTCTTAAGAGATATAGGTTTAAACTCCTCCCTATCTTTGTTTTAAAAAAAAAAAAATCCTCCCTATCTGAAATTATTTTCATCTATAAAATAAATAAATAAATAATCTGGAATTATTTATGCCCGAAATTACGAGTCTCCCTTTATTTTACTATATTTTCAAAACTTTTTTTAAGTTATATCTTCAAAACTATCATCTCCCAGACTCTCACCATAAAATCATTGGGCACGTTCCAGATAAGCCGTGTTAGCCCAGGCCCAATACAAATTTATTATTAAAGATCTTTTTTAGAATATAAATGATATTTTTTTATTATTAGGTTTTCTTTTGTTGGTTTAAGATTACGAACCATTGGAAATGGAAGATTCGAATTCATGATTTCAGAATAACTGAACGTAAATGTTGTTGAACTATTGCTCTTATTAACATTTATTATTAAATTTTATAATTTTATAAATAATTGGATGGTTGAGGTGGATGATCTTATGGGCAATGGATGGCTGAGTTTTGTGATCTACAAAAATGATAATAAAATTTCACCTACTATTATATGATAAATTATGAGTAATGAAAGTTATGATAAAGATTTTTTTTTTTGAAAAAAAAAACATAAATCTTTTACTTTTTCATGAATTTTCTATAAAATATCACATTTTAAAAGATTTTGATAAATCCACAAATATTATAAAAATATATAATTATATTTAAAGATTTTTGTTTTTTTGAAATGTATTATATTTAAAGGTTAAGTCTAACAAATCCTAAATAATAAATATATTAATGACATTTATGACTAATACTTGACCTTGTTGAAATAGACCATATCCACAATAATGTGTAAAAGATATTTAATAAATGTAGTATTTTTTTTTTTTTTTGAAATAAGGGTTATCACACCCGTTCTTTTGGTCAAGCATCAGGAGATATCGAAGGAATGAAAATACAGGAAGTACCTACAAATTACTGTCACAAGTGGATCTCGAATCTGGAACTTTGAGAAGAGTACATAACCTTCGACGCCCAAATCTTCAACGGAATGACGACATAATCAATATAGTATTGTATGAGATTTTCATAGATTATAAAAACAAAGAAAGTTTACCATGAATGAGTATAGAATATATATACAATTCTATACTATTTGAACTAAGATTCATGTTATTTGTCAATGATCTCACATTAAAAGTATTTATTTAATGTCATTTAGTTTACCATAAAACTAAAGGTTTATTGAATATGATTTGGTAGAGATACTGAATCCCACATTAACGGTAATGATTGAACGCTGTCATTAGAAATTATATTTAATTGAAATTGAAAGAGGGGAAAGAAGGAAAGGGACGTTCGTAGTAGAATGATGTGATGGGTAATAGAGAACAGAAATTGTTGTAGACGTGTAGAATTGCATGCACTACAAGGAGGCCATGCATGGAAAGATTTGGCGGTTGTACACGTGTAGAATATGAGTGCAAATTAAAGTGTTCCCACGTGGAATCCTAGCAACAAAGTTTCATATTGTAACGGACACGAATGCTAATGGAGGCCACGAGGTCAGTGGAGAACAAGGGTACGTACTACAATTTTGATGGGACGCCTTATATCTTTAATCATTTTAATAGAAATCAAATTCAAGTTCAACATATAAAACTAAATTTAAATCTAAACCATTATAAAACAATTAAATCATTAAAAATATAAAATAAACATAATTAAAATATAAGAATCAAATTTTAAAATTTTAAAAAACAATGGCCGAGTAAGTAAATTACAAAACAAAATCCACTAATAAATCATAATTTTAAAATTAAAAGAAATAACAAAATATTGTAAACTATATGTGTGTGTGTGTTTAATTGCATATTATAAACTATACGTGTGTGTGTTCAATTTATTAATATTTTAGAAACATATTAAATTTGAGATATCAAAATTGAATATATTTTACAAATTAAAAAAATAACATTATTAAAAAAAAGATAGATAATTTGGATATAATTTTATTACAAAAAATGTTCAAAACTAAAATAATAATAATAAGAGAAGAAGGAAAAAATATTAACGAAAAAAAAAAATGTATGATTTCAAATAATAATAATAATAATAATGTACAAATGAAAAAAAAAACAATTATTTTCTAACAAATATACATATTATTAAAAATGAAAAAAAAAAGTAAACCATCTACAAATAATTAGCGACTTTTAAAAATAGGTTTCCTACTTCTCTTTCAAACCTTCTCTAAAGTCATTCAAAATTTCATCTCCTTTCTTAACCCCTATGTGACCTCTAATCCAAACATAACAGAAGCTATAAATTCAGTTAAGGTAAGAACTTTTTTAGTTTATAATATAAGTTCTGGTCAACTTAGTCAACATTGATCCTTTTTATCACAGGTTTTGATCGAAACATAATAACTCTCTGCTTACTTGATTTTAAAAGGAGTTTCCAATCCGTGAACATGTTTAGAGCAAGTAGATTAAATGGAAGATGGTACTATAGTTCTCATTTAATAATTATTTTGTTTTTGAAACCTAACCCTACCACAACTATTTTATCATATGTTGTTCTTAGTTGGATATCTACCTCTTACCTATATTTTTAAAAATTAAACTAAAATTTGAAAACAAAAAAAAAACTTTTAAAAGCCTGTTATTTTTTAAATTTAATTAGTATTCACATATTTTCTTAAAAAAAAGATAGATATATTATACGAAATATAAAATATATGGTAAAACATTTGAGTAAAAATAGACTTAAATTTCAAAAAACAAAAATAAAAAACCAAATGATTATCAAACAGGGTTAATGTTGATGATTTAACTTATAGTCCCTACTTATTTCATAATAATTATGATTTATTCCTTCATAAATTTCTTTCATTATAAGTATTTTTAAGCGTGGATTTTTTTCGTGAGGCATCATATATGTGGAAGAGAACTTTGTTGCCATTAACCATGAAATTTTTCTCAAAGAAAAAAAAACCATGAAATTACCGATGGAAAATTCTAAATTTATGAAGTGGTTGAGAAGAAACTTAGAGGAAGGAAAGGAACAAAGACGAAGGGTGAAAACGGAAGATATTTCGGCAGGGCCCCAAAAAATTTAATAGCATAATGTAGTTTGACTTTTTACAGCTTGTTAATTAATTTTCAGCTGTGGCTCAATGGTTTTGGCCTTCCAAAAGTTTAAGTGGTGCATGTTTGAACTGACTAGTTGCAGAATTCATCCAGCACTTTTCTTTTGTATTTATTCAATCTCTTTCTTCCTCCTTTTTTTTTTTAATTTTCTTCTCCTTTATAATCATTTGTACTTTGACTTTCCTTTGATTTTTTAAATGAATATATATAAATAAAATATATATACACATTTTTAGTCTAAAGGTTTATTGTAATATCAAAGACTTGCCCCAAAAAAAAATGTCAAAGACTAAAATTAAATAATTTTTAAATGTCATTGATAAAATTTTGAAATCTAAAGAACAAATACTACAATTCAAACTTACGATTAAAAAGATATTTTTCTTTATTAAAAAAGAAAAAAGTCGGCCCCCTAAATTTAAGCTGGATCCGCCCCTGTATTTTGGATTGGGGATCAGAAATCTCAATTAAGTAAAAGTAAAAAAATTTGTTAAATAATAAACTAAATGTGTTTTTTTCCCTATTATGACATCCAAATTAAAATGTATAAGTGTCATAATATAAGCTATTCTTATTGTAGTGTGATTAAATAGTGATAACATAATTGGAGTAAAAATACATAAAAATATAAATAAAGGACTCTAATTTAGTAAATGTTGTTTTTGTCATGGTGATACCAGTTGGTTAAGAAACTGGTTGTGTGTACTCAAAATAAATAAAAAAGAAACTGGTTTTTGGAATATAAACCCACCCATAAAAGGTAACCTTAAAAAGAAAACTAGAAAGATTGGATAAAAACACAAATGTACACAAAGATTAAAAGTTACATAATCTTCCTTCAAACACACAGACATAGCTTACAAGTGGTACATATAGCTCCCACCAAATATTGATGCATGTTTCAATTTGAGACAGTAGAGGACAAATTCAGAGATTCTTACGGAACCAGAAGACTCCTTTATGAGAAACAGGGCCGTGATCGGGCTCAACATAAACGCACTCTTTAGCCTCCCTCCAAATGGCCTTCCAAATAGGCGTCCTATCGAAGCGGTAATACTCTCCCAGCAGCGGCTTCACCGCTTCGGTGGCCTCCTTGGCATGATAATGCGGCATGGTGGAGAACAAATGGTGAACCACATGCGTGTCCGTACACTGTGTTGAGCACCCCGTAGTCTCTGTCCATGGTCGCCAAGGCGCCTCTCAGCCAGTCCCACTCCGAACACTCGTAGTGCGGCAGCGCCGGATGCGTGTGCTGCAAGTGGAAGAAGAGGCCGACTAAGTCGTCGAGTAACTGGTAGTCGGAGAAGGCGTGGTGGCCGCACTCGTGGGAGATGACCCAGACGCCAGTAGAGGGGCCATGCGAGGAGGCGGAGGGGGAGAAGGAGCGGAGAACAGAGCGGTGGAAGCAGTGGGGAGGAATAGCTTTCTTGATTTGGCTCAGAGTGAAAGGAGGCTTTGCGTGGGGAGCTCGTTCCTGAACCACGCCTTTTTGCCTCTCCCATGCTTGATATCTTCTATGGAGTTTTCCACGGAGTGCAGTTTGGGTATTTCAAAGCAGCACCTTCTATAACGTGGACGACAAAGGGGACCACAATCACTCCACCCCACTTTCAAACGGTGACATGGACTACATTTAACTATGCCACCGAGTACAAACCCAAAACTAACCTAAATTATATCTTTACTCTCTGTATTTAAGTAAACAACAATTTTACTATCATGTTACCCATGTAAGGCCTTTCTTGCTATCTTTTTTTTTTTTTTACTTTATATTTATTATAAAGTAAATAACCAAATTCATGACGAATGTAGTGAGGAATGTGATCGTTGGAATAAACTTAAATGTATTTTTGGAATATGGAATAATTAATTTAGGAATTAATGGGTAGACAATTAAGAAATAAATGAATGGTCAATTTAGGAGAGTAATTAAGGAATTAGTAGATTTTATTGTTTTAGCAATTAGTGGAAAATATTTATGGAAAGAACTTGGAGACCAAGTTTGTAATGGGGAGTTCATTCCTTATGAATTGTAGAGACAATCATAAAGCAAAAGAGAGTGAAGAGAAAAATAGTTGGGTAAGAGAGTTATAGAAAAAAACATTGAGAAATAAACGAAAGTGTTTTAGAGAAATTGTTGTATGTATTGTCTCATCAATCTCGAGGCAAAAGCTTGAGCGATTGTTTATCCGTGTTTATTGTTTTGTTATTTGAATTCAAATTCTACACATTAGTATCAGAACAACATTTAGATTTTTCATGAATATGATGAGAGTGTGACTAATAAAGTGCAATATTTTCTTGGTTACCAGATAACTATACGATCTTTTAAATCTACCATCGAAGATTAAAGTCATACTAGATTCAAATTGAGAAAAAAAAAAGAGATTGATCTCGATAGTTTTAATAATTAATAATTATGTATATTCGAATGCTAAATAAAAGGATATGGGGACTCTAGTCATCTTAGCACTATGGTTTGCAATATATCTCTATTAAATAGCTAATTCATTCTCTATTCGTTTTTTTTAAATAGAAAATGGATACTTCATTAAGAAAAGGGCGAAATGAGCAAACTAGCAAAATTACATGAAGGAGAGCCAATTAATGACAATAACTAGGTAATTATTGTGAAGTTTTGATTTTATAAACTAAGCTGCTGTTGTAAGGATGATTTTATCCCATAATTATTGATCAGAGCCAGTAAAAATTCTCCCATTTCTCTCTTTCCACAGCCGCCACCATAGAAGGTTTTTTTTAGAGGTTAATGTAATTTTTTTAATCACATTTGTAATAGAGAATTTTATGTTTCACTATGGATTAAAGTTTGTCATACCATTGGAGTAAGTTTGTACTTTTGAGCTAAAATTTTTGGAGAGATATTTAGAAGCAGCCTGGGCAGCAACTCCATTTGCTGCCCAATGACGTTGAAGAGACTGACCTTCACATTTTTTTTTTCTTTATATATATATTTGTAGGCTCCTCTTTCCCATTTCTTTTTGAAAAGATATGATTTTAATCCTTATTTACAAAAACTCACTTTCCTTTCTTTTATGAATAAATTCGGAACTTTTTTTTAATTTTATTTCGACTATTGTATTAAATAAATTGATCTTAACCTATAAATTTATTTCATTTGAATATAATATAATCATTATATTTAATATTTATTCTAAATTTAATTTTAAAATTGCAAATCAATTAATACAATATAGTACATTAAATTTTATTAAATAATATACTTATTAACGAAAATGTTATGGGTTCAATTCTATTGTTGTGGTAAAAAAATTAACTAATAAAATATTTAAAATATCGTTATTAACAATTGGAATAAGTTTATTATTCTAAATTTAATTGTAAAAATGTACACAATATCAAATAATAATAATAATAATACACTAAAAATTAACAATAAATGCAATTCAATTAATTCGTCTACAAAATTTGGATGTCGAATAAATATTTCTCTTCAAAAAATAGATAAAAAAGCAAATTTTAGACTCATTTTTGTTTAGTTCTTTTTTCTATTAAGGGTTTCTCTCTTTTTCAATATTTTCATTTTCATTTTTTGCTATTTCCCCACTTTTCTATAGGAAGATGAATTGATTTGGTTCTTTATTTATTAAAATTCACTTTCTTTTTCATAATTTTGAATTTATTAGTATTTTTAATAGATGAATGAAAATGTATTTGTTTTTTAATAAATCAAATACAATCAATTACTATAAGTTATATATATATATATGATCGATTATATATTTTTTACCCGGAACAGTTCATTTTATATATATATATATATATAAAAAGGGTTGGATCGCCGTTGGGACGATGCAACAATAAAATGGAGGAGGATGTCATAACCACAGACATGGTTATGCTCCGTAAAAAGACATTGGAAAGTGTCGAGTTGTCATCGGGACGATGTCGAGTTTAATCAGGAGAGAATGTCATATCCGGCATGGTTATGCCTTGTGTTGAGTCATCGAAGACGATGACTAGTTTAAGTGGGGAAGAATGTCAGAGTAATAAAATATGATCGGACAACCCACGCTCATCAAAAGCCATGATGCGACCATAGGAGATGGTGCATCATCCAACACACCAAGAAAAACATCCTATAGTGTCAATTGGAGCCATTAAGAAGCAAGCCACGTTGATGTCGACAGTGTCAGTGTCAGTGCTTAGTGAGGGCACGGAGGCCCCGGGCCATACCGATGATGTCAAGGGTCGAGATAGAGTTTTGACGAGGTGCTCTGGAGTTATTTCCGTATAAAGCAATGATGTAAGCTCGCCAAGTTTGGTGTCAATCGGACACCCGACGGACTCTCCACGCTGGCGTGTGATTCCTCGCCAAAAAGACATGCAAGGGCGGAAGATAAGAAATGGCCCATAATGTACTATAGGGGGAGGCATGGTGTCAGCTCTCCACCACCCCTGGGCCCTGTGGCCTAAGTGAGCTACCACATGGCACACGAGTGTGTCATGGTGTGGGCAAGCGCTTGCAAGACGAGTGTCTTGGGCGGCTTCCTTCGAGATTGGAAATCCAGGGACAGTGTCGGACGGCACGGGTGTGCCGACATTGCACCCTTGTCCATGGGATAGAGGTTGGGCCATATATCAAGTGGCGGCACGCCATCTCATAACCAAATCCCATGGGCCGAGTTGCATAACCAAGAATAGTTCCGCTGCATATTCAATGAAGCTTGGGTGAGGTCCGGAGAACCTCACTTGTCACTCCGATGAGCCACAAAGTATGGAAAGAATGAGTTTGGGGCTAGAGTTCCCAGCAAGGCTGGCCATGATAAGTGAAATTATCATGGCGCCGCACGGGTCAAAAAGTAGGACCGTGACACCCTGCATACCTCGGTGCTACTCTCCAAAAGCTGCCACACATCATTGACAACCAACAGACAACAACCACAACATTAGTAAGAAGTTGGTGCATAAATAATCATGAAACAATTCATCGCACCAAATGGAACAACCCACAAGTCACGCATCGCCCTCAGATTTCATTTAAAAAATTATGTCCATACCTTGAACTTACACATCACTTGTAATAACCCACATTTTAAGTCAAATTAAGAGTTGTGAGAGATTTGAGGTTATTGGAAAGGTTAGGGGCATTTTAGACCTTGTGCATCAAGTTATTTAAGTAAAATGTTGAAATTGTGGATCCCTAGGTTTGAGGAGCACTATTCATCCTTCTTCCTCATGAGATTCAAACCCAACTCCCTGCTTGAAAACCCGATTTGCAGCCGTCCCTGTTCGTCGTCTCCGACGAAGTATCGAGTCCCAGCGTCGTAGTTGGTCGAGGTTGGAGTGCCGTTTCTTGGAGTTTCTTGCAGCATCGTTGTTTGCGAAGAGATCAGCGAGGAGCAGCTCGAGCTGTCGTGGGTCTCGTGTCATCGTCGTAGCGTCATATGCGAGGCAGGTCTGAAGCATCAGCAAATTGAGCTGCGTCGCATGTCGTCGTGGTCGTTGTTGTTGGCTTTTTGGCCCTATCTCAAATTAATTAATTAATATTTTGATGATAACAAACCTGATATTATTTACTAATAATTTTGATGTTTTAATATGTTAACATTGTAGTGCTCGAAACAAGGATTCCAACGCAATTTGAATTACTCAAATCGGAGTTGAAACGAAGAAGTTATTGACAAAACAAGTTTGAACGAGAAAATCCCGAGACGGTGACGTGGCAGCTGAGTGTACATCGTGGGCTATTTAGAAGTTGACATGTGGAGTTTTGGAGAGTGACAAATGGTGGCTTTTGGTAGTTTTGAAAATAAAAGAAAACGAAAAAGAAAAGGAAAAAGAATTTTTTAAAAAAAATATATATATATTTATATATATTCCAACGGTAAAAAAAAAAAAAAAAAAAAAAAAAAAATCAGAACTGGTCAGTGACCGTTCTGATTGTTTTGAATATATATATAATAATAATAATAATAATAATAATAATAATATTTTATATATATTATTTATTATTTATTATTTTAACTTTTAACCTTTTTATCTTTTTACTTCTTTTAACTTTTAATCTCCACCATTCATTTTATATTTTATATATCCAATGGCTCAAATTAAATTTTGTCTTTTACCTCATTTCCCTCTCTTTTTAAACTCAATCTTCTTCTCCAAAATTTTAACACAACTTTTATTACTCAATCCTCTAAAAATCAAAAGCTCCATTGTTGCTCTCTCCAAGCTCTCAACCTTTTCTTTTAGATTTTATTCTTGAGAGACATATTGTATTGTGAGGATTTGGTTGTGTGAGATAAAATTTGTGTATCCACTCTTTTGAGAGAGTTGTAAAGTGTGTTCCAAAAAAATTATATACTTTGTAACGGTTTGATCTTGATCCGTGGAAAAGATCGAGTTTGCCCTTGAACTCGTAAAAGGAGCGGTTTCTGGTTGTTGACTCTAATCCGTGGAAAGAGTTAAGCAAAAGGTTTTCAAAATCCCAAGAGGCGCTTGGGTAGTGGAGTAGGCTTGCCGAACCACTATAAATCACGGTGTCATCTTCTCTAACTCTTTCCTATTTACTTTTGAAATAATTTTTAGTATTGTCTTTCATGCTTTAATCCGTATTGCTTTAAATCAAATTGGTTTTACATAATCTTTATCAATCTTGTGTGGTGCATTATTGTTTCTTTTTTATCACTTGTAAAAAGTTTGATATTTAGAATATATATCTTAAGCTTAATTAGGAAAATTGGTGTAAAACCCTATTCACCCCCCCCCCCCCTCCTCTAGGGTTGTCATACCGATCCAACAATTGGTATCAGAGCCAAGTTGCTCTTCTAGATTTTTAATATAAACTTTATTGTTTGAGCTTTATGGCAAACCTTGTAGGAAGTGGTATTAATGAAGGACAATCATCCTCTAGGCCTCCTTACTTTGATGGGTCAAATTATGGTTATTGGAAGATTAGAATGATGATATATTTGAAATCCATTGACTATAAGTTGTGGTTTAATGTTATTAGAGGTCCCAATATTCTCACGAAAAAGGTTAATGATAAAGATGTGCCTAAATTAGAAGATGAATGTGATGAAGATGAATTGAAAAAGCTTGCTTTTAATGCTAGAACTATGAACTATTTATATTGTGCCTTAAGTTGTGATGAGTTCAATAGAGTATCTATGTGTTCTTCGGCTAAAGAAATTTGGGATATTCTTGAAGTGACATTTGAAGGAACAAGTCAAGTTAAAGAAACAAAAATTAGCATGCTTATTCATAATTATGAATTGTTCAAGATGAATGAAAATGAATCTATTACCGAAATGTTTACTAGATTTACTAACATCACAAATTCTTTGAAGGGCCTTGGAAAAGAATATAGTACATCAAAACATGTTAGGAAAATTCTTAGGTGCTACCAAAGAATTGGGAAGCAAAGGTGACGGCAATACAAGAAGCAAAGGATCTCACCAAACTCTCTTTGGAGGAACTTATTGGTTCTCTCATGACACATGAGATTACCATAAAAGAGAATATGGAAGATGAGTCCAAAAAGAAGAAGAGTGTTGCTTTAAAGTCTATCACCTTAGAAGTTGACTCCGAAGATGAAGATGTTCTTGATGAAGATGATATTGCATATTTTTCACGTAAGTATAAAAACTTCATCAAGAGGAAGAAACAATTCAAAAAGAACTTTTCCAACCAAAGAGAATCAAAAGGAGAAAAGAACAAGAAGGATGAGGTAATATGTTATGAATGCAAGAAACCGGGTCATATAAGAACGGATTGTCCACTCCTCAAATCATCCAAGAAATTCAAGAAGAAAGCAATGAAGGCTACTTGGGATGATAGTGATGAAAGTGAAAGTGGAAGTGATGAAGAAGTAGCAAATTTTTGCTTCATGGCTCATAGTGACAAAGGTGATGAACAAGATGATGAGGTAACTCTAGAATCCCCTTCTTATGATGAATTATTTGAAACTTTTGAAAACATGCAAAATGACTTAGAAAAGCTTGGTTCAAAATATAATGTGCTTAGAAAGAAATATAATACTCTTACTAGTGAAAATAAGACTTTACTTGATGAAATTACTTGCTTAAAATTGCATGAGCATGATATTGTGAAAATTGATAAAATAGATGTCTCTTGTGATGAACATGCTTTAGATTGTGATGAGAAAAATATCTTACTTGATAAAGTTAAATTTCTTGAGCAAGATTGTTGTGAAAAAGATGATTTGATTAAGTTGCTCTAAGAAAAGGAATTAAATGTTTTGCATGAACTTGATAGGGCTAATGAGTCTATTAAAAAGTTAACTATAGGTGCCCAAAGATTGGATAAAATAATTGAAGTAGGAAAGTCTTATGGTGATAAAAGAGGTGTAGCTTACATTGATGAAGTTTCTACTCCTTCAACTTCTAAAACTATTTTTGTTAAAGCATCTCCTCTTGTATCTAAGCTTAATATTCCTAAAATTGTGTCCAAACATGATAAATCTAGCTTTGTGCCTATATGTCATTATTGTGGTGTTAAAGGTCATATAAGACCTAAGTGTTTTAAATTAAAATATGCTCATACTACTACAAGAAGAAAATTTTCTCCAAAAGCAAAGTTTCATAGAAATAATTTCTCAAAGAAAAGTAGAGTACATAATTTTATTATAAGAGATAAATCATTGCATAATGTTGTTTGTTTTTCATGTGGCAAGTATGGACATAAATCTTATTCTTGTTACTTGTCTAAATCAAATGTGGTAAATGTGGATGCAAAAGTAAAATGGATTCCAAAGTTTAAAAATGCTAACCTTCTAGGACCCAAACAAGTATGGGTACCAAAGGATCAAACTTGAATATTTGTGTTTGTAGGTTTGTTTGAAAGCCTCCAAGAAAAATAAATGGTATTTGGATAGTGGTTGCTCAAGGCACATGACGGAGACCAATCCAAGTTTGTCAATCTTTTAAGAAAGGATGGAGGCTTAGTAACTTTTGGTGACAACAAGAAAGGTAAAATAATCGGTAAGGGTAGTATTGGTAATGCTTCTTCTACTTTGATTGAAAATGTACTTTTAGTTGATGGTTTGAAGCATGATTTACTTAGTATTAGTCAATTATGTGATAAAGGATTTAGAGTTATGTTTGATAAAAAGAATTGCATAATTGAAAATGCTAGTGATGAAAAAGTTTTATTTGTTGGAAATAGAGATGAAAATGTGTACACTATTGATTTGAATGATTGTCCTATTAGTGATAAATGTCTTTCGGCTTTACAAAGTGATTCATGGTTATGGCATAGAAGATTAGGACATGCTAGCATGCACTTAATTTCAAATATTTCTAAAAGTTCCTTAGTTAGAGGTCTTCCCAATATTAAATTTGAAAAAGATAGAGTTTGTGATGCTTGTCAAATGGGTAAGCAAACTAAGTCATCTTTCAAATCTAAAAATATGATCTCTACATCTAGACCTCTTCAACTATTACACATGGATTTATTTGGCCCTTCTAGAATTGCTAGTTTTGGAGGGAATTATTATGCTTTTGTGATAGTTGATGATTTTTCAAGATTGTAACGGCCCGACCCGAATGGGGTTCTAAATAGGCCATTACCTCAATGCATGCATACAAATCTACAGAAAATTTGCAAGATGGTGTTTGGATTCTAAGTAAAAACTAAAACATGAAAACATCCATTTAAAAATCAACATAAATTCCTGAAACCTGTCCCTGTTTCCAAGCACCTGTTCCAAGACAAATACATTTCCAAAACATACTCTGATAAGAGATTTATTTAAAACATACAAGCTTTGCAATAGTTACAACAATGCTAGAATCCGGAAATACATTCAGAAAACACCCTAGGTCTCCGTGCCCAACTACATGCATTCAGAGGACACTTAAATCATAAACATAAACATAAGACTCAGAGTTGAACAACGGGTTTCCATGATCACAGCTCCTCCTTCAGCCATCCTGTCTCGCACCATGGTTACCTGTGGAAAACCACATAATAAGGGTGAGTAACGAATTACTCAGTAAGAATCCCCAACCGGGGTACAATACGATACACATGGTCATCTAGCGAAAGATATGCAAGCTATGAATATAAACACCAGAATAGAGCATATAGCTTAGCCCACACTTGGGCCTCGGATGCCAACTCGGGTCTTAGTCCTAAATAACTCACCACACAACACATCACACAAGTCGCCCTATACGAGAAACAAGTCCCGGCCTCGGCTGTCTTCATCGCGAATGAAAGGTACACTAGCTCAAGATCCCGAGGAGCTCTCGGTCGTGCGCTGTAATGAGCGTAAGCATGCACCGCGTGCTCTCTGCAGACTATGGGGTGCCGGGTCTAGAGGCAACCGCCCATGTCCATCACCACGCCTAACTAAATCTCTCGGATCGGTGTCACCGACATAGGGGTGTGAGACACGGACACGTGAACTATGTCGGCTGAACCACCGCACCGAGGCTAAGGAACGGGTCGTGGTAGGCTTAAACCAGAAGCCGTCCTTACCTTAACAGTGGCAATCAAGGGCTACGGCCGAACACGCCGAGGACGTGCCGATCGCCGGGGGCGAGGCAATGCCAAGTCATCATCCCGACCGCTTGGGGCATTTAATCGATCACCACCTCACCCAAGATTGCGGGGCCTACCGGTCGGGTTAGCTAAACCCTAACGGGGTTCGTGGGACGGAGAACTGTCTCGACGTCCCGCGCCATGGATGCAAGGTACTTTATGCATCGGGCCTGATGATGCTATCTACCGCAACTCTAACTCGCCTTAACAATCGCCAAAACAATTTCATAAAATCCAATACGTGCTCAATAAGAATACAACGAGCCTAGCATGATACTATGAAGCAAGGAAGAGATCACGAGCATGCCGAAAGGAACAACCTAGCATGGACTAACATGAGAAACAACATAGGAAATCATGCGACGGGAATTCGAATAGAGCACTTATCGAAAACATGTCAATAAACACAAACAAGCATACAATCAGCAATCACATAATATATCGCAGGGTCCACACAACTCCGGTAAGAAATCCTTACCGTCGAAAGACCTCTAAACACACAAGAAACCTAAGCTGCGATCGAACCCGAGCTACCTATAACGAACCAAGCAAACACATCAATAATCATAGAATAGCCCTAAAAATATAATAAAACAGCAGGCTCGGCTCGGGAGCACTCACACGGCACGACGACACGAGGCTGGACACGCGCTGGAGCGGCACGGCGAAGGCGCGCGGACTCGGCGAACGTATGGGCGAAGACGCGCGACCTGGGCGGGACGAGCTAGGCCGCTGGTGAGCTCGCGGGCTGCGACGGCGTGCTATGGCGTGCGACGGGCGTCTGGCTCGGCAGATCTGGTGCGACGACGAGCGACGACGCTGCTGCTCGGGCGGATCTGGTGCGACGACGTGCGACGGCACTGCTGCTCGGGCGGATCTGGTGCGACGACGTCGAAGCTCGGCCACTTGGCGTCTGGCGACGGCGACAAGGCCGACCGTGGGTGGGGCTGGGCTGGCCGCTTCGGCGGGTGCTCGGGGGAGAGAGAGAGAGAAAAAAAAAGAGAAAAGAGAGAAAGAGAGAGAGAGAGAGAGAGAGAGAGAGAGAAAGAGAGAGAAAGTGAATTTGGGGAAAAAATAAAAGAAAAGAAAATGAATTTGGAAAAGAAAAGGAAAATGGGAAATAAAAGGAAAAATAAGGATTTTATCCAAAATCCATCCTTATCCACTTTTATCCTTAAAAATCTCATTTCCCGGCTTCCTCCTTCGAGACCCGGCTGAAGCAACCTCTCCCAATAAATAAAACTCACTAAAATCCAACTCCCAAATCTACACCAAGGGCCCGGGCTCGAATCCCAAAGGAAGCACACAACCAACCAACACTTTGCCCAAAAACCCAAATCACAACCGAACTCCCAAACGACTAGCCCAAACATCTCGGGACTCGCAAGCAATAACAAACCAGCCTCGACAAAGGCAGGAGCTACCTCGAAGCCTGAAAAACCACAAATCCTGCACGGAGAGCCAAAAGACCAAAATACCCCTAAGGGTCAAAATACTCTAACGGCCCAACCGAACCACTCGAATCAACCGAAAGCACCTCGAGAACTGAGATAGAAAAGCGGGCGTTACAATACTTCCTCCTTTTAAGACTTTCGTCCTCGAAAGTCCTAAGACGAAACGGCTCCAAGAAACTCCACTAAAACCTAACCAACTGAACTTCTCGGCTAATACAACGCCAACCTTCTCCGAAAACCAAACCCTCTTGGGTTCTCAAAAACTCAAAGGCACTATGCCATCCAGGCTGCCACAAACAAACTCAACCAAGACTGGGCATATACTGAACTCCGAAGGGAAATAGACGGCAATCCACATCCTCAACTCGCACCAACTCTCAAACGGTGCTACTCTTAGCAAACTCGAGGACTGGCCACAAGCTCTGAAACTCTACACCACGCACTGGCAAAACTCCTCTGGAAGCTCACGGCTGACAACAAAACAACCTCAACCCTACAACAAGTCGACCAAACAATCAACCTCATAGGTTCCAGAAAAACCAAACAAACCTACTCTTACTTCACAAGAGACCAAATAACCTCAAATCTTGGCTACTGACTTTTAACGACTATAACCAAACCACCAATCGGCGATCGATCCAAAAAGCAAACTTCTCCAACTAGAACGCGACCACAACACTTAAGCAACCATCTTAAGGAGAAATCGCCGAACCAAAGGCAAGGGGGCACCATCCTGGTACACCCGACGGCTAACAACACTCACACCAGCTGAAACTTCAGCTACGACCACCTTAAAAAGACAAGGGCCAAGCACAGACTCCACTCGCCCAAGCCAACAAACTAGAACTCCTCATCGGCCGAACGCAACATTTCGGAGCAAGCCTACCAAAGAATCGCCAAAGAGAACACCGCCAGCAAGGAACAACCAACATTCCTCTCAAAATCTCGAGAAGCAAGGACTAAAACCATCACGCAGACTATCTGCGACACAACACCGAGGAAAATAGCTCAACAGACTTACCAACCAACGCCACGGCACCTCTGCGCCAACTCACTCAAACGCGGCTCGCTAATGCCAATCGCGAACGCACAACAACTAGGAACAAAGCCCGAGAAGGGCTTGCTCAAAGAAAAAACTCAACCCAAACTTATAACGAGCAACGCCGCCTCCAAGCTACCACTCAACTCTTAAAATCCAACGGCTACTCAAAAGACTTCTCCTTTTAGCCTAGGCCTAACTCAACTTCCCACCAGAAGCTCCACTCCCGAAACCTCACAAGGAAAACGGATGACGACAACCTCCAAGCTTACGGATCCTGAGCCACATGAATCCGCAAGACTACCTCGGAAGCTAACACTCGAGGCTGGCATCCAAGGAGCAACTCAACCACCACAGAGGCTAGGGGAAAAGGAAATCTTCAATCCCCAAAGAACCATCAACTTGCCAGAACAACTCAACTCTTACTGGCTGGCCTCCGCCCTTGCGGGGACAAACAACTCTTGCTTGCTAACAACACAAAGCAGGGACCCTCTCATTGGTGAATGATCCGCGCTACTCGATCAACTCCACAACTCAGGAGCTAAGTCGACTCACGCCAAACGGAAACGACTTCCCAAAGAAGCAAACTCGGAAGGGCGGCGAACTCCACACACGCTGCCGACTTGCTCAAACCCAAGGCAACAAAGAACCAACTCTCTCTTGGAAGCAACACCCAAGGGAAATCTCAACCAATCGAATCACCAATCCGAACTAATGTAACTTACTCAATCACTGAGGAAGGGTCAACTCCCAAAACTTTCTGACTAGGAACAAGACCTCAGGGCAACGCCCCCCAGCTAGAACCGAACTAGCTCTCGAAACAACAAGAGGACCAAACCTTGGCCCAACACTCACAAGAGGCAAAACAACCCTTACTGCAGCCTCTAGAACACCATCCAAGAATCCGCTTAACTGGACAAACAACTGCTTCCAAGCAGCCAACAAACTTTTCCTTTTTGCTAACACCTCTGCCATCAACTCCAAAACCAGGGGAGTAATCTGACAACTCCCAGCAGGGAACAGCTCTTACAAGCAGACAACCGAAGGACAAAGAGCTCCACATACGCTCACTGTCTTGCTCCACTAGAGCAACAACATCTAATCTCACGGGGCAACAACAAGGGGTCCATCTCAGACTGAACCTCCAAATGCCAAACGGGGCAACTCAACATCCTGGAAGCAGGAAAACAACCAACAGGGCACAAACCACTCGCCCCACGAGCAAAACTAATCTCAAGCAACTCCAATCCACACCTTGGTCGACACCAAGCATCAACTTGCCACCACACCGGAACCAATCCGAACTTTACTCCAAACTAACACTAGCCTGCTAGTCTACCAAGACTGCTAGCAACTCCACCAAGGCTACAAACTACCACTACAAGAATAAACACATATGACAGCTTTGAAAAAACGCTATCGTAAGTCATTTATAGCGTTTTACGAAATGCGGTCATAGCCGACGTTATTGAAAGTATCGAACATACGATAGCATTTTTGTAACGCTATAAACATAGCTATTATACATTGTTTTTCATAGTGTTATTTGAACGCTATTGTAATCAATCATAGCGTTGGATTAAACGCTGTTGTTTCTAATTTATAACATTTTTATAACGCTATAAATGACATATCATAGCGTTTTGGCAATGCTATTGTGGTGTCACCTCTAATTTTTAATAACTTTTTTTACTGCTATAATAAAAGCTATAAAATACCATCTTTACAGCATATAATATTTTATTTCGAAATATTCTACAAAGCTGGATTAACAATATATTTATTTTAAATATTCTGTTTCATACCAATAAAAATGTTATAGAAACTAAATTTATGATATAAAGACATGCACATTCCACAACTATAAAAAGTACCATCTTTGATTGCATAAAATATTACTTCAAATTTATTATTCAAAGACGTATATGCAAATAAACTTCAAAATTATAGCACACAAAATTAAAATGCTATATTAGAAATGTTAATAAAACAAAAAGTGTACAATAAGTATTACAAAATCCCAAAAAAGTTTATGTAATGTTCCTTTCCACACGAATATCTTCACCCGTGTGCGTCCATTTTCATTCACCTAATGAAAAAAATCAAAATATTTGTTATAAATAATGGTTTAATTCACACAAACTAATTTAACTAATTTGAAAGTGAGTTGTCTTACATCGTTTTACTTTATCAATTGGCCATGCAATTGTAGAACCCACAGCATCATCAATAACAACAATATCAGATGTAGGCCTCCATAAAAACGAATTGGATTTTTTTACCGTATCAACCCATACACGAACTGCATTTGGACCAAGAGGGATGTGATGGACAAGTGTTGATGGATCATTAGAAGACCATCTCGCTTCGGCAATTACTTCTCCTGAACCAACCCAATCTAGCAATATACACTTGTGGGGTATATTGGACGTTGTTACACTCTTTCACCATAACGTGAATAAAGTGTTAACATTGAATAATTTTAGATATTAAATGAATAGTTTTGAATACTGAATAAGAGATCAAATTAATTTTAGTATTTAAACCATGTACAAAAGTAGTTGACCAAAAACATCTACACCATAAAACAAAGTTAACAACAAACTACATTATTGACCAGAATGTAACGACTAATTTAACCAAACAAACCCCATGTTCATGATAACCTAGAATCGATAAAACGATAACTCAAGTCATAACTATGTTTAAAATAAGAAAAATACTTAAATTGGAGTTGATTTCAAACTACCAAACATCACTACCAACTATGAAATAAAAGAAAGAATCTTAATCTCACTCTCTTCTATCAATACTTTTAAGTTTTATTATTTTTTATGATTTTTTTTTTTTGAGAAAACTGCACAAACTCACCACTAAACTATGGTTTGTAACAATTAATCCATAAACTTTCAATTTATCTGTGACCCAAATTGGATATAAAGACAACCTGACCCAAATTATCTATGAAAGAACATTTATCTCATACAATTGAAAAAAAAAAGTTATTTAAGATTTAAAAGCTCACATTGACCTTATAACATGGTGGAAAAAGGGATGAAAGTAATATAAGATCACCCACCATCATAGTGCTGCAGACTAACCTATCTGCTGCAAAATCAATAAATATTTTTTTTTCTTTCTTTTTTTATGCCATTTATGAAAAGAAAAATTTTCCCCTCTTTTGGTTGTCTCTCATTAGCCTAAAACGTTGAAGCTAATAAATTTTATCTCATCTTTCTCAGTAAAGTTTTTGTTCTTCTACTTTTTTGGTTTCTTTTCCCTTTTTCTTTTCAACTCATTTGCTTATTTGAAATCACAAGTTCTAAATATGAATTTGGACAAAAGGAAAAAAGATAGCAGAAGATGGATATCAGTTTATTACTCATTTCTACAACACTAAAAATTCAAGATAAAATTTAATTATAGAAACAATATACGTAGCACATATCTCGAAAAGAAAAAGGAAAATAAAACAAAAAGAGAAGTGAAAAGGAAAGAAAGAAATCTTGAATAAAAGAAGAATGACATACTTGTACAGGAAATTTTGGTCAAATTTAAAAATGGCACCAAGAAAGCAACATATATCAACTAGGCTTCAAATTATGCTAACCTGCAACCTTCAAAACTTTAGAATCTTTCAATTAAGTTGGCCACCAAAGCACAATCTAGAAAATAACAATAGTAATAAATAAAAAATCTTCATTCTCACCACAAATCTAAAACCAATTGACCACTTTCAAATGGCCAGTTTCTATCTCACTGCCAAGGTAAACATTGTGCAATTTCCATTATCATATAAATTAAATACCCATTTCATCAACTCTTTCAAAAAATACCCATTTCATCAAATCTTCCACAAAATACTCATTTCATCAAACATCAGTTTCTTTCAAGACAAGAAGATGACCTTAGAGCAAAAGGTACTTTTTTAAAGACATAAAATTTTTTAAGTGGTATACATATATGGCATGCATCAAAATAGTATTAAAACTTGTAAGTTCACACTATCGCAACAACTAAAACAAAAGAGTTTCAAAGATGAGTAAACATTTGTGTAAATAGTCATATTACAAAGTTAGTTGCTCACAGTTTTACTCATTGAAATAAGTGATTGACTACATATCTACATTTTTTATGATTGGAAATCGAAGCTTTGCTCCCATAGATTCGAGAGAACCCGTACCCAACTACAAATCTACATATTGACAATCACGGTAAACGTAAACCTATGCAAAAGGTACCCAAAATCTTTCCCTCTAAAGAATTCTCTTTTGAGCCCAAATGAAACTACTCAATATTGACAATAATAGTTCACTACCAATCCTTTCCTATTTATAACTAAATTCACTAACTTTGCTAGTTTCTACATTTTTTAGTTTTTCTTGTTCTTCTCCTCCCTCAACAAATGAAGTACAAATGATAGTCAATTAAAAAAGAACTACGAAATATATATTCTTTTCTTCCTTTTTTTATGCCATTTATGAAAGGAAAAACTTCCCCTCTTTTTTTATCTCATCTCTCTCGATAATTTTACTTGTTCTTCTACTTTTGGTTTATTTTCCCTTTTTCTTTTCAACTCATTTGCTCATTTGAAATAACAAGTTCCAAATATGAATTTAGAGAAAAGGAAAAAAGATAGCATAAAATGGATATCAGTTTATTACAAAATTATATAAAATAAAAATAGGAACCATTTGTACAACACGAAAAAATTCAAGATAAAATTTAATTATAGAAACAATATACAGAACACAATCTCTTGAAGAGAAAAAAGCCAAGAAAAAAAGGAGTGAAAAGGAAAGAAAGAAATCTTGAATAAATAAAGAATCACTTATTTGTGAAGGAAAGTTTTAGTCAAATTTAAAAATGGCACCAAGAAAGCAACCTGCCAGTTAGGCTTCAAATTGTGATAATCTAAGAAAAATTAAGGATTCCTTATTTACAATGGATGCAACTAGAAAGCTTAGTTCACGCAAGAAAACAATGATTATTGTGTGTACAAATTATGCATTGTCCACCAAGTTTTGCTATTTTTGTGCAGCTTTGATAGTAAAAAAACATCATATTAGTTTTACCAACAGAGGATACATCAAGCTAAATGAGATCAAATATTTTTTCTTTTATAGAGTTGAATCATTTCCATCATATACTTGTAAACAACCATTTATCTTAATTGAATGTTATATTACATATCCAAGGGTATATGCACCCGCCCCAATGTCTAATTTTGAAAGATAACAAGAAATTTTACAATTTTGTTCACTAAAACTTTGAAAAAGTATATCTTGGAGACTCCAAGCTCTACCACCACTAGTTACCGAGCTAACTATTAATCATTTTTATCTCATCATTCTTTAATTTCAGTTAAGATCAAAATATCCCAATTCCAAATTCCAATTATCTCATCCACCAGTTTGGAGTTACTAACAATTTTGCAATGCCTTCCGGAGGACTCACTCATGAGCTCCCTAGGCCACTAGTCATCAACAGGCATGAGAATTTTAATTATTCTTCTTCCTTTGTTTGATGATCAAGATTAATATTAAATACATTTACAATATTAATCAAAATCTTAAACATTAAATTATACCCTGACCTTTTTTCTCTTAAAATTCAGTTTAAATCTCAATCAGATATAGAATGTCTACTACATATCAAGCCTGCAAATTGTTAATCTATTAAAATTCGAAATACATTTTTTTTGTATGTGCCTAGTTCTAGAGATTATGTGGTAACATAACAACCTGAATCAGAAGATCTAAGATGGCAGACCAAGTGAAAGCATCTTATAAATTTACATGGAACCAAGCGAATGAAGTATAATGAAAATTAAGAGTAAATAACTGAAAATAACCTCGAAAAATTTGTTGGGTAAAATTTGGATTATCTTGTGAGCTCTTTAAAACCACACAAAGTGTTAAGGCAATAAATGCAACAACTAAAAGATTAAAGTAAGCAAGAAGATGCCTCTGTTCTAAGGGAGCAAGAAGATTTCTCTGTCCTTCAAGAGGAGTAATAAGTGTAGAACAAAATTTCATAAATTGAGCAAAATTTGGAGAAGGAAAAATATCAAAAATTGGGCCACGACCATTAGAAGCCACTCCAAATTATTTAATGTCAATAAAAATTAAATTCATAAATTGTAAACAATATTTGAGCATTTTATCGTCTGACCATAGCCAATTTTTTTATGGTTTAAGAAAAAATTTTGTAAGTTTTTACTGTAACCTTTTATCCAAAACCAGAAAACCTTAATTAAATGTTATGGGCACAAGTAAAAAGAAAAGAAAAGAAAATAAAAGATCGACTTCAAAAAATAGAATAAAGAGGCCAAAACAAGCAAAAGATTTTCTTCATTAATCACATTTAGGACAAAGTACGTTACCTTGAGTAAGAAATCTTTGAATGACAGTAGAGAAGATGAAATTGATGTATTTGGGAGAACTCTTTGAATGGATCCTCAACTTCGTCTTCCTGTTCTTCGTCTATGTAATCATTCGTGCCCTCTTCGACCTTTGATTGTTTGAAAGATCGAAGCGGCAACGACAAACACTTTGAAGGAGTAGAGGGAAGGAAGGGGAAGAGCGACGCTGATGGACTTTGTTTTAGCGTAACGTCTGAAGAAGAATACGTAACCCTAGACTTTTCATTTTCAGAAGTTGCGCCCATAAAAAATTAAATTCGCGCTTTTTTTTCTTCTTTTTTTAATAGCGTTTTACTGAAATGCTATCCTAAAATGCTATAATAAGTGTTATTTCTTGTAGTGTACACGCCTCCAGCTGGCCAACTAAACTCACTACCTGGGCCTGACTGAGCTCTGGAGAGGCTCTCCACAACCTAGGGTTCTCCGACAACCTCGACACACACACCGCCAAGAAAGCGATCTAACAGCACAACCGCTCAACAAACAACTCCAATTTTCCAAATCACAACCTCTGGCTGCCAACTCCAACTCTCTGGGAACCAAGAGGACCCGAAACGCTACCGAATGCGTCATCCTCCTAATCAAAGCATCGGCCACAACATAACTTCTACCCAAGGAAGGATCCGAACAACTCTCTTAGCCATGACGATCAGAAACCACGCGGCTTAGCTACCACCGCTCTTGTTCAGTTTCCAACTGAACTCCAACCAACGATCAACAAGAAGGTCCGCCAACCAAGCTTAGGTCCAACTTAACAAATCTTGCCTAAGCAACAACCTGATACCACGAGCACGGTATCCTTACCACCTCAACTAAAGCCTTACAACATCCACCTGGAGTCCAACTCCTCCAGGAACTGAGCACTAGATCTCCAAAGCAAACCCTACATGGATTTGAACTCTCGCCACAGAACGAACCACACAAAACACACTTGTGTGCACAACTCTCAATCTTCCTTTAGAGATCCAAGACTAACAAGCGCTTTTCCCAAAAAGCAACACTAGCTCCTGGCAGAGATACAATCAATCCAAGGAACACCAAAAGTTCCATCTCCACACGATACTCGAAGCTGAGGCAACCTTGCTCTACCAAAGCATAACAATGCCAAACCGAACTTACTTTATACCAAGCCTCTACCAAGGGTGCTTACCCATAAGACATCCAAAAACCTCTCGCAAGGCATCAACTCATCTCGCCTGAAAAGCATCCAACTCACCTCATAGGCATCCAACTCATGGTCCCTCAGCTGGACCAAACTCGCATCTACAATGCTCAACTCTCCTCAGATTTAGGCACTCGAAGGTAGTTGACCGCACTACCAACCACAAAGAAAATCTCTTGGCCTTAACACTAGCGCGAGAATCACGCCCACAAACAATTACCAACCGCCAACCTCGCTGACTTACTCAACCTCCAAAGAACATCGAAAAGGCTCCGGCTCCGGCTCCTCTCGAGCATCCTCTCGCTTGTAGTCCATCGACTACCACTGAACTAGCCCTCTGGCACGACCTATACAGGTGTCACTGCCATAAACGGATCCAAGGCTAAAGGAGTGCACTAAACTCCGAACGGCATAGAACCATCTGCTATGCCCAAGCCAAACTCAAGCCTCAACCAGACTTAGTGCCAAAGCGGCAAACCAACCAATGCACCTCAAGTGCCACTACTACCAAAACCACATCTTACTACCAATGGGGCCAACAAGGTCACAACCTCAAGTGACAAGAACTCTGGCTAGGCATACAAGGGCTCCAACTAAAAAACCATGCCTACGACATCTCATCAAACCGAAGGCTCACGGCCTACCCTTGCATCTCCACATGATGCTCAACAAAACTCGCCGCTCTCTCAACATGCAAAGACTAGCTCCACTCTAGGAGCTCACCAAAAGAAGAGTGCTCAACTCTACCAAACATCCGAGGAAACACACCAACGGATCCAAATCAAGGGAACACTACTCACTCGCACCCTTAACCATAGGGTTCCTGATTCTCGGGTCGCAAACAACAACACTTTACAGGAGCACAAAAATGCCTCAACAATCTCCTCGAAGGCGCCAACTCTGCAGCTACTCACCGGCAATCAAACAATGCGCTAAGGCTCAAGATCAACACTTGAGCTACCCAGGCTGGTCCACACGGGGACCTGCTCCACAAACATCCACATAAGCACAACCATAGCTAACTCCTCTCTTGGAGTGGCACTCCAAGGCAAAGCACCTTCACCCTCTCACTAGGGGAAAAGCAGCAACTGGGCCACAAATGGCCTACGGGAGTCTAAGCTCTGCCTCCCTCGGGGACAACGTCCCAGGGGCATCCGAATCTACCTGGATACCACAACAAGCTGCTACAAACATAACACACTGCGGGAAGTTGGCATGATGGCGCTCTAAACCCAAACCAACAACGAGTCAGAACCTGCTCGTCTCCGCTCCACAACACTACACAAGGCATACCTAGATGAAAAGTATTGTAAATTCTTACAATTTTCTTTAAAACAGTAAACTTAGGCGTACCTGATGACTGTCGGAGTGCTGATGATCATGGAAAAATGACCTACAACAAAAGGTCAGTCTACAGAATCTATGACTCGAAGCTCGATACCAAGCTCAGAATGGCCCGACCCGAATGGGGTTCTAAATAGGCCATTACCTCAATGCATGCATACAAATCTACAGAAAATTTGCAAGATGGTGTTTGGATTCTAAGTAAAAACTAAAACATGAAAACATCCATTTAAAAATTAACATAAATTCTTGAAACTCGACTGCTTCCAAGCACTGCTCCAAGACAAATACATTTCCAAAACATACTACGATCGAGATTTATTTAAAACATACAAGCTTTGCAATAGTTACAACAATGCTAGAATCCGGAAATACATTCGAAAACACCCTAGGGCTCCGTGCCCAACTACATGCATTCAGAGGACACTTAAATCATAAACATAAACATAAGACTCGTGAGTTGAACAACGGGTTTCCATGATCACAGCTCCTCCTCCAGCCATCCTGTCTCGCACCATGGTTACCTGTGGAAAACAACATAATAAGGGTGAGTAACGAATTACTCAGTAAGAATCCCCAACCGGGGTACAATACGATACACATGGTCATCTAGCGAGAAAGATATGCAAGCTATGAATATAAACACGTAATAGAGCATATAGCTTAGCCCACACTTGGGCCTCGGATGCCAACTCGTGGTCTTAGTCCGGAAATAACTCACCACACAACACATCACACAAGTCGCCCTATACGAGAAACAAGTCCCGGCCACCGCTTATCTCGTCCGAATGAAAGGTACACTAGCTCAAGATCCCGAGGAGCTCTCCGTCGCCGGCCAGAATGAGTGTAAGCATGCACCGCGTGCGTGCACGCAGAACTATGGGGTGCCGGTCTAGAGGAAAGCTGCCCATGTCCAGTCACCACGCCTAACTAAATCTCTCGGATCGGTGTCACCGACATAGGGGTGTGAGACTCGACACGTGAACTATGTCACCTGAACCACCGCACTGAGGCTAAGGAACGGGTCGTGGTAGGCTTACACCAGAAGCCGCCCTTACCTTAACAGTGGCAATCAAGGGCTACGGCCGAACACGCCGAGGGGCGTGCCGATCGCCGGGACGAGGCAATGCCAAGTCATCATCCCGACCGTTGGGGCATTTAACGATCGCCACCCTCACCCAAGATTGCGGGGCCTACCGGTCGGTCAGGTTAGCTAAACCCTAACGGGTTCGTGGACGGAGAACTCGCCTCGACGCCCCCGCCATGGATGCAAGGTACTTTATGCATCGGGCCCGATGATGCTATCTACTCGCAACTCTAACTCGCCTTAACAATCAAGAAACAATTTCATAAAATCCAATACGTGCTCAATAAGAATACAACGAGCCTAGCATGATACTACGAAGCAAGGAATGATACGAGCATGCCGTAAAGGAACAACCTAGCATGGACTAACATGAGAAACAACATAGGAAATCATGCGATCGGGAATTCGAATAGAGCACTTATCGTGAAACATGTCAATAAACACAAACAAGCATACAATCAAGAATCACATAATATATCGCAGGTCCACACAACTCCGTAAGAAATCCTTACCGTCGAAAGACCTCTAAACACAAGAAACCTAAGCCGCGATCGAACCCGAGCTACCGATAACGAACCAAGCAAACACATCAATAATCATAGAATAGCCCTAAAAATATAATAAAACAAAGAGGCTCGGCGGCTGGGAGCACTCACACGCAAGCACGACGACACGAGGCCGGGCACTCTTGGCGGCGTGGTGTGCAAATTTGGAACTGGCGCTGGGCAGCGGCTGGGGCGCGCAGGCTGCGGCGGACATGCGCTGGAGCGCACGCAGTGAAGGCGCGACTTCGCGCGAACGTCTGGGCGAAGACGCGCGACCTGGGGGTGATGAGCTCGGCCGCTGGTGAGCTTGCGGGCTGCGACGGCGTGTTGGGGCGTGCGACGGGCGTCTGGCTCGACAGATCTGGTGCGACGACGAGCGACGACGCTGCTGCTCGGGCGGATCTGGTGCGACGACTTGCGACGGCGCTGCTTGCCGCGGATTCTGTGCGACGACGCATGCGAGCTCGGCTCTTTTGGCGTCGACGGCGATAAAGGCTGACGGCATGGTGGCTGGGCAGCCACTTTGACTGGGTGCTCTGGGAGAGAGAGAGAGAGAGAAAAAGAGAAAAGAGAGAAAGAGAGAGAGAGAGAGAAAGAGAGAGAAAGTGAATTTGGGGAAAAAAATAAAAGAAAAGAAAATGAATTTGGAAAAGAAAAGGAAAATGGGAAATAAAAGGAAAAATAAGGATTTTATCCAAAATCCATCCTTATCCACTTTTATCCTTAAAAATCCCATTTCCCGGCTTCCTCCTTCAAGACCCGGCTGAAGCAACCTCTCCCAATAAATAAAACTCACTAAAATCCAACTCCCAAATCAACACCAAGGGCCCGGGCTCGAATCCCAAAGGAAGCACACAACCAACCAACACTTTGCCCAAAAACCCAAATCACAACCGAACTCCCAAACGACTAGCCCAAACATCTCGGGACTCGCAAGCAATAACAAACCAGCCTCGACAAAGGCAGGAGCTACCTCAAAGCCTGAAAAACCACAAATCCTGCACGGAGAGCCAAAAGACCAAAATACCCCTAAGGGTCAAAACAGCTCTAACGGCCCAACCGAACCACTGAATCTGAACCAAAAGCACCTCGAGAACCGGAATAGAAAACTGGGCCGTTACAAAGATATACTTGGGTTTTAATGCTAAAACATAAAGATAATGCTTTGAAAAGTTTTGCTAGTTTTGCAAAAAGAGTTCAAAATGAAAAGGGGTTTCTCATTTCTAAAATTAGGAGTGATCATGGAGGAGAATTTGATAGCATTGATTTTGAAAACTTTTGTGAAGAAAATGGTTTTTCTCATAACTTCTCCGCTCCAAGAACTCCTCAACAAAATGGTGTAGTTGAAAGGAAAAATCGTACTTTGCAAGAATATGCTAGATCTATGTTGCATGAGTATAATTTGCCTAAGTATTTTTGGGAGGAAGCCGTTAATACCGCTTGTTATGTTTTAAATAGAGTTTTAATTAGACCTTCTTTAGATAAAACTCCTTACGAGCTTTGGCATGTAAAAGTCCCAAATATTGGGTATTTCAAAGTTTTTGGATGCAAATGTTTTATTTTGAACAACAAAGAAAAACTTGGAAAATTTGATTCTAAAACGGATGTTGGTATTTTTCTTGGTTATTCTTCTTCTAGTAAAGCTTATAGAGTTTTCAATAAGAGAACATTAGTTATTGAGGAATCTATGCATGTTGTGTTTGATGAATCTTGTAAAAATATTTCTAATGAGTCTATATGTGGTGATGCCTTAGAAGAAAATTTTGGAGATATAATTGTTAGTGATAAAGGTAAAGAAATTGCTCCATGTAAAGAAGAAATGAGCTTCAACGATAAGAATGAAGAATGTTCTTCATCTATGCCTAAAGAATGGAGGTATGTTTCATCTCATCCCAAAGACTTGATTCTTGGTGATCCCGAACAAGGTGTGAAAACTCGTTCCTCTCTTAATTTATTTAATCATCTTTCTTTTGTTTCTCAAATTGAACCAAAAAGTTTTAAAGATGCCGAAAATGATGAATTTTGGATTTTAGCTATGCAAGAAGAGTTAAATCAATTTGAAAGAAACAAAGTTTGGGAATTAGTCCCTAGGCCTTCTAACATTTCTATTATTGGGACTAAATGGGTTTTTAGAAATAAAATGGATGAAAATGGAAATATAATTAGAAATAAAGCTAGACTTGTAGCTCAAGGTTATTGTCAAGAGGAAGGTATACATTATGAAGAAACTTTTGCACCCGTTGCTAGATTAGAAGCTATTAGAATGTTACTTGCTTTTGCTTCTTATAAGAATTTTATCTTGTATCAAATGGATGTAAAAAGTGCATTTTTAAATGGTTATATTATGGAGGAAGTTTATGTAGAACAACCTCCCGGGTTTGAAAGTTTTGATTTGCCTAATCATGTTTATAAGTTGAAAACGGCTCTTTATGGTTTAAAACAAGCTCCAAGAGCTTGGTATGATAGACTTAGCAACTTTCTTCTTAAAAAATGATTTTAAAATGGGTAAACTTGATACTACTCTCTTCATCAAGACTAAGGAAAATGATATGCTTTTAGTGCAAATTTATGTAGATGATATTATTTTTTGTTCTACTAATCCTTCTTTGTGTGAAGAATTTTCCAAGTGTATGCATAGTGAGTTTGAAATGAGTATGATGGGAGAACTTAGCTTCTTTCTTGGACTTCAAATCAAACAACTCAAGAATGGTATTTTCATAAGTCAAGAGAAATACACAAAGGATTTGCTCAAAAGATTCAAACTCAATGAAGGTAAAATTGCAAAAACTCCAATGAGCACATCTACCAAACTTGACAAGGATGAAAAAGGTAAATGTGTGGACATAAAAGCTTATCGAGGTATGATTGGATCTCTTCTTTATTTAACCGCAAGTACACCCGATATCATGTTTAGTGTATGTCTTTGTGCTAGATTTCAATCTTGTCCTAAGGAATCTCATTTGCATGCCGTTAAAAGAATATTTAAATATTTACTTGGCACTCTTGATTTAGTCTTATGGTATCCTAGAAATGTTGAATTTAATTTAGTATGATATTCCGATGCGGATTTTGCCGGAAGTTTACTTGATCGTAAAAGTACTAGTGGAACTTGCCAATTTCTTGGAAGTTCCTTAGTATCTTGGTTTAGCAAAAAGCAAAATTCGGTTGCCTTATCTACTACCGAGGTGGAATATATTGCGGCGGCTAGTTGTTGTACTCAAATTCTTTGGATGAAACAAACATTATGTGATTTTGGTTTAAAATTTGATAATGTGCCAATATTTTGTGATAATACTAGTGCTATAAATTTGACCAAAAATCCTATACATCATTCAAGAACTAAGCATATTGATATTAGACATCACTTTATTAGAGAGCATGTGCAAAATGGTCATATTATACTTGATTTTGTGAGCTCTAATAATCAATTAGCGGATATCTTTACCAAGCCTTTGAATGAAGAGAATTTTTGCAAAAATAGGCTCGAGCTTGGTATTATTCGTTGTGATACCTCTTAAATTTATATTTTGCTTTAAGGCATATTGTTAGGGGGAGCTATTTTGAAAAGTATGTAATCATGTTTGTAGAGGAAATATTCTTATATTTAGGAGAGCTTTTATATCTTATTTCTTTTTATGATTACAAAGGGGAGAAGTTCTTTGAAAAAATTTATTTGAAATGTTTGTAACATATCTTATTATTATTGATTATTGATGCATTAATTTAGGGGGAGAATTAATGTGAACTTTATGATGATATTATTGGGCACATGTACTCAATTGATTCTTATGGTTTTTCAAGTGATTGTTTTTAGTTGTTTGTCATCATAAAAAAGGGGGAGATTGTTGGCTTTTTGGCCCTATCTCAAATTAATTAATTAATATTTTGATGATAACAAACCTGATATTATTTACTAATAATTTTGATGTTTTAAGATGTCAACAGTGTAGTGCTCGAAACAAGGATTCCAACACAATTTGAATTACTCAAATCGGAGTTGAAACGAAGAAGTTATTGACAAAACAAGTTTGAACAAGAAAATCCCGAGACGGTGACGTGGCAGCTGAGTGTACATCGTGGGCTATTTAGAAGTTGACATGTGGAGTTTTGGATGAGTGACAAATGGTGGCTTTTGGTAGTTTTGAAAATAAAAGAAAAGGAAAAAGAAAAGGAAAAAGAATTAAAAAAATATATATATATATATATATATATATATATATATATTTATATTTTTATATATTCCAACGGTAAAAAAAAAAAAAAAAAAATCAAAACTGGTGAGTGACCGTTCTGATTGTTTTGAATATATATATATATAATAATAATAATAATATTTTATATATATTATTTATTATTTATTATTTTAACTTTTTAACTTTTAACTTTTTTATCTTTTTACTTCTTTTAACTTTTAATCTCCACCATTCATTTTATATTTTATATATCCAATGGCTCAAATTAAATTTTGCCTTTTACCTCATTTCCCTCTCTTTTTAAACTCAATCTTCTTCTCCAAAATTTTAACACAACTTTTATTACTCAATCCTCTAAAAATCAAAAGCTCCATTGTTGCTCTCTCCAAGCTCTCAACCTTTTCTTTTAGATTTTATTCTTGAGAGACATATTGTATTGTGAGGATTTGGTTGTGTGAGATAAAATTTGTATATCCACTCTTTTGAGAGAGTTGTAAAGTGTGTTCCAAAAAAATTATATACTTTGTAACGGTTTGATCTTGATCCGTGGAAAAGATCGAGTTTGCTCTTAAACTCGTAAAAGGAGCGGTTTACGGTTGGACTCTAATCCGTGGAAAGAGTTAAGCAAAAAGGTTTTTCAAAATCCCAAGAGGCGCTTGGGTAGTGGAGTAGGCTTGCCGAACCACTATAAATCACGGTGTCATCTTCTCTAACTCTTTTCTATTTACTTTTGAAATAATTTTTAGTATTGTCTTTCATGCTTTAATCCGTATTGCTTTAAATCAAATTGGTTTTACATAATCTTTATCAATCTTGTGTGGTGCATTATTGTTTCTTTTTTATCACTTGTAAAAAGTTTGATATTTAGAATATATATCTTAAGCTTAATTAGGAAAATTGGTGTAAAACCCTATTCACCCCCCCTCTAGGGTTGTCATACCGATCCAACAGTTGTTGCCAGCGAGGAGCTCGTCCTCAGTCGTCGTTGGATTTCCTTCGCGAGTTCGTCAAAGCCGTTGCGAAGGTTGGGTTGTCGTCGCTGCCGTCGGTCAGTAAGTCGCTGCCGTGAGCTCGCCGTCGCTGGAGTTTTAGGATTTGACCCGAAGCCATTGTTTGTTCTTCGAGCCGAGTTTGTGAGGCATGTGTAGCTCTGGATGTCTCTAGGACACGTTTTTCGAGGGCTTGAAGTTGTGTTTGGACTAGTTGGCACTTCTAGTGGATTCATGGAGAGATGTTAGTAGATTGGCCAAGGTAAGGGACCCGTTACCCCCTTCTCGAGGCTCGTGGCTATTACATGTGTTGGATTGACTGTATTCACTTACGTGTTTGATGTGGCATAATCTGTGTCGTTTTTGCTTGTATTGATTATATTTTAGAGCATGCAATATATGATTGATATCATGTTAAGGCAAGCATGTAGATTATGTTGATTATATGGATATGCATGAACTACTGTATGTTGATTGATAGAGTCGGTCTTGTATGACAATCCTTATGTCCCATTGGGGGCTTGTATGGTGTTTGATGCATGGCTTGGTGCTTCATTTGGACGCAAACGAGACACGGAGACCGGATAGAGGATACTAGTAAGCGGATGTGCATGGTTTGTGGCTGGCACATTCTCGATGGGGGATTTGTGGTCCCTCGCCGTCGGGTTCCCGTGGATGGTTGGCCCACTAGGCTCACGGACCTGTCGACATTTTACTAGTAGCCTAGGGTGCTCTCCAGGTATGTGGTTGGGTTTGTGGCCCTTTGGTGAGCGTGCTGGATCCACCCTCACCGTGAGTATGAGACCTGTGGGATTTGTGGTTCCTTAGCTACCAGGCTTCTCTACTCGCAGGATCCCTCGGCCTAGAGCAGGTATCCCAGATTGCCTTAGAGATTTGTGGTCTCTATTAGCCTTTAGGTCTTTGGTTTGTGGCTTTAGACCGCTCTGCGTGACGTGGATCTTGGACATGGTTCCTAACCCCTTTTCGCCTAGGAGCTCGGGTTTTGTGGACCCCTTGATTATGTGCTTACCTTACATGTTTGTGTTTCTTTTTACCTGATGCATGTCTTTACCCCGAGTTGGGGGATCCTTACTGAGTTTGCAAAAACTCACCCTTTCCACTATGGAATACCACAGGTACTACGAGATTGTATCGAGATGGGTGATCGGACGAGCTGAAGGTGACCATGGGACCCACTGCATTAGTCTGTTTAGAGTCTTTTAAATTATTTCCTTCTGCATGAACTATTTAGGGGCATGATGAATGTGCAAGGTTTACCGAGCTTTTATGTTTTGACTATTGGGTACCCTATGACTGTTTTAATAAATTTATGGTTTTTATAAACTTGTTATTCTTAGTTGTTTTCAAAGAGGTTTTACTTTAAATTTTCATGCCCATGATATTGAGTACTGTTTTCATGCATTTAGAGTTAAGGACTTAGGTTTAGACCCTAGCTTGGGTCGGGTCTCTACATCACCTTCTGTTCTACCCATCAAGATTTCTCTCTCTCTCCCTCTCTCTTTGCCTTTGCAATGCTACTTGGTTTAACTCTCTCTCTCTCCCTCATTCTTCATCACCCAATTTTCAAAACACCCTACAAACTTAATCATTCTTTAGGAAAAGCATTAAGATACCTGTCATAATCTAGTCATTCTCCAACAAGCAGCGAACTTAATTCCACTAAAATCATAACACCAACATTAGTAATCCACCTTTAGAACAAAATTTCCCCATTTGCTACAATACTAGGAAACTCCACCCAAGTCAATTCACCCATGAATACTCACAAACTTGTCTAGCATAAGAGTTTAGAGCAACCCTCACCTGTTGTTGAGCCAATCCCCAGACTGGATCTTCTTATTCTCGCCCTTCCTACACATACAACACGAATATTACTAATAAAATTCTACACTAAAAGGTTTAATCAACTCATATTTACTAAAAAAATCACTAAGAGCAACTAGAAGAAATTGTATTAAGCCTAACAAGAGAAATGAACTGTAAAGAACCGACCCAAAAGGGCTCTAAATAGGCCTTTACCCCAATGCATGCATTCAAAGTAAGGACAATATGCAAATAAATTTTCGGATTCCCAATTAAAACAAAACAATCAAGGTTCAATCAGAAATCAATATAGTTTGTTGAAACCTGTCCCTGTCTCCAAGCACCTGTTTCAAGGCAAATACATTTCCAAAACGTACACTCTGATCAGAGATTTATTAAAACATTTGAAATATCCTCAAATTCAATAAAGCGGGAATCCACAAAAACATTCAGAAAACATCCTAGGGCTCCGTGCCCAACTACATGCATTCAGGGGAAATAAAAAGACAAGAGTCATAATATAAAAGAAGTCGAGATGACAAAGAGTTCCCATGATCACAGCTCCTCCTTCACCATCCTGTCTCGCACCTTGGTTACCTGTGGAAAACCACAAAATAAGGGTGAGTAACGAATTACTCAAGAAGAATCCCCAACCGGGTACAATACGATGCACATGGTCATCTAGGTGAGTGTATGCAAGCTATGAATATAAACACAGAATAGAGCACATAGCTTAAGTCCACACTTGGACCTCGGATGCCAACTCGGGGTCTTAGTCCGGAAATAAATCACACTACACAATACGCCCTATACGAGAAACAAGTCTCGGCCTCAGCCTATCTACTGTCGATACGAAAGGTGCACTGGCTCACAATCCCGATGAGCTCTCCGATGCGCGTAGTAATGAGCGTATCGCGCCGCACCGCATGCTACTGCAACTCGGGGTTGCCGGGTCTAGTGGCAAGTCGCCTGTGTCCATCACCAAGCCTAACTAAATCTCTGGATCGGTGTCACCGACATAGGGGTGTGAGACTCGACACGCGTGAACTATGTCACCTGACCGCACACTTTGAGGCTAAGGAATCGTTCGTGGTAGGCTTACACCAGGAAGTCGTCCTTGCCCTAACAGGTGGCAATCAGGGGCTACTGCCGAACACGATGAGGACGTGCAGGCTGCCGGGGACGAGGCAATGCCAAGTCATCATCCCGG
Source organism: Sicyos edulis (assembly GCA_036507275.1). Classification (NCBI taxonomy): domain Eukaryota; kingdom Viridiplantae; phylum Streptophyta; class Magnoliopsida; order Cucurbitales; family Cucurbitaceae; genus Sicyos; species Sicyos edulis. The sequence continues at coordinate 10,453,527 of CM071850.1, forward strand.
CCGTTGGGGCATCGCGCAGACTACCACCCTCACCCAAGATTGCAGGGCCTACCGGTCGGGTTAGCTAAACCCTCACGGGTCCAGGGACGGAGTATTACCTCATACGTCCCTGCCATGGATGCAAGATACTTTATGCATCAGGCCCGGATGATGCTACCTACCTACACTCTAACGTATCATATCAATAACATACAATCCAAAACGTGCTCAACAGATACAACGAACCTAGCATGGTACTACGAAGCAAGAACAGATATGAGCATGCCAGAATGGAACAACCTAGCATGGACTAACATGAGAGAACAACATACGAAGTCATGCTAGTCGAGAATTCGAGCAGAGCACCTAAACTATACATGCTGATAATCACAAACAAACATACAAACAACAATCACATAGAACATCGCAGGGTCCACACAACTCCGGTAAGAAATCCTTACCTTGGTCGAGAGGCTTCTACACACAAATCCTAAGCTGTGGACAATCTCGAGCTAGCTAACGGAACCTAGCAAACACAATAATAATCAACATCTATAAGCCTAAAAATAATAAAATAGCAGGCTCGGCTCGGGAGCACTCACACGACACGGCGACACGAGACTAGGCATCACGGCAGATCCAGTGCGCGCTTGGCTGGCGCTGGCCGCACGCCGGGAAAGGCGGCGGCGATGACGGCGCAGGGCTGGGCTGACGCTGGGCCGCGCTGGCACAAGCGTGACGCTGGGACGGCGCTGCGGCGCGGGCGCTTAGCGTCGGCGCGCGGGCGCGGGCGCGAAGCGGGCGAGCGCCTTGGCATCGAGAGGGCGCGCGCGGGATATTTAGCGTCTGGCGCCTGCTGCTGCGCGCGACAGGGAGCGACAGGACCACCTGCTGCTAAGCGTGCGACAGGCGACCTGGGCGAGCTGCTTGGGCGATCTGGCCGGCTGGTGGGCGGATCTGGGCGCTGAGCGCGCACTGGCGATCTGGCCCGGTGGTGGCGCGGATCTCGGGCGCTGGCGGACTGGGCGTCTTTGGGCGACTGCAACAACACACACACACACACACACGAGCACTTCCTCTTACCTTCGGCCAGCAAAAATAACCAATCGAGAAGATGAAGAGGATGAAGACTTACCTGGAATGATGATCGAACCTCGGGGCAGTAAAGGGGATGAAAATCGGCTTGGAGAGCTAGGGAGAATAGCTTGGGCGGCCACAAAGCATTTGGAGAAGAAGACATAACAAAACCTAATTTCTTTTCATTTAACCAAATGCACCAAACTCCAAGGTCCAAGGATAACCATAATATGACGCAGAAAGAGTAACAAGAGCTCTCCATAGCTCAACTGGCACGCATCCTCACAGGCTTTCCCAGAGTCCCGGGTTTGAATCCCAACTGTAACACAATTTTCCTATATTTTTACTTTTGCATCTATCCATGCTCAAACCCATCCACAAAGCCTAAAAACTTACATAAATCCATCCAATAATTTTAGCAACTGAAAAAATATAAACGCGTACTGACGGCCCGACCAAATTACCAAAATACCCCAGGGCATACCTCGAAGATCGGGATGAAAACTCAGGCGTTACAATATTCCTCCTTTTTATGACTTTCGTCCTCGAAAGTCCTTAAGACTGAAACAAACACAGATCTGCAATCTCATCCCGCCTTTCCCGCCACAAGCGGCCTCCTCTGAACTCTAACTCCTCCACTTTGAACTTTTACCAAACGGATCTCACGATTATGCAACGTCTTCGTCTCAAAGACTGAATACTCACGGGCTTCCTCGAAGCTCAAATCCTCAATCACCGCAAAGGCTCAAAGTCCACAATGAGCGATGGGTCCGACACATACCGCCTCACACCGATACATGAAAACATCGCACACGGTGACAATGACAGAAAAAGCTAACCAATATGCAACTCTGCCAATCCTCTCGAGAATCTCAAATGGTCCAACAACAGAGACTCCACTTCTCCCGCTTACCAAACCTCAACACAACTCACAACGGCACAACCTTAAAACTACGCCTTGTCAACCTCAAACTCTAAAACTCGACGCCAACATCGGCGTAACTTTTCTGCTGCTGCTTGAGTGACAACACTAGCTCTAAACTCCTGCACATCACCTCTGGTCAAATGCGAACTTCGGGACCCAAAACAAAATTGATGGCCACCAACCTTTTCCCTGAACACCGGAATCCTGCAATACTTACCTTGCAATGCCTCAATGGAACCACAAGAATCGACCCGAATCAACCCAAGGCAACCTCATAAAACCACACTAGTCCCCTCGCCGCCTAATCACTAAAAACACCAACTCACAACAAGTTCACGGAGGATCTGCTCACTCTTCCCAAAAGACCATCGGTCGAGAGGGTGAAAACACTACTGAAATCGCACTCGGCTCATAAGCCTCGTAACGACGCCTCCGGAACCACCGTTCATCAACGCCTTTGCCTAGAACAAACCTTCGTTGCCACACCTGGTGACAACAACTCCACTGGCGACATGCCTTTACTCCGTAGAAATGGCATCTCGCACACGAAACGAGGTGCGAGCTCTCACCTCAAACCAATCCTCCAAGAATCTAATCTCACACAACAACCTCAACTAACTGACAGCTCCCACACGGAAAACTTACAATCCAACAACTTGAGTGCTACGGCCTCGGAAGCTCAAACAACTACAAATCGCATAGCTATGCCAATCTACACAACTCTAGCTTGACTCAAATCACTGGCCGGGACAAGTCACCAGCCAACAACCGGGACCTCCCAGAGAGGGCTCCTCCACCAAACTTACCTCCATGCAAGCAACGGAACGAAGCTTGCCTCAAATAAGAAACACATCTCATAAGTCCAAACGATAACACATACAGGCTTAACCCTCTAGCTTAGGCTTATTGCACCTTCCCACCGAAACTTCATAAACGGAACTCCACTATTCGGTTAACACCAACTACCAAAAACCAGATTACCAAAAATGGCTGGCAGAGCACAAGCCACACTAACCAGCAAAGATCCCTCAAAAGGTCAAGACCCTAATCCAACCACAATGGTGCAACCTCAACCCACAACTGATACAAATGAGTTCTTCAACTACAAAGGTGCAACAGCTCCCAGGCCAAACACACAAATAACCTTATCCAACCAGGCCAAACACTCATAGGAGCAGAACAACCCTAACAAGAACTTCCAGAACACCACTCAAGGGTCCGCTTAACTGGACAAACAACTGCTTCCAAGCAACCAACAACTTTTCCTTCTTGCTAGCACCACTACCACCAACTCCAAGACCAAGGAATAAGCTGACAACTCATAAGAGGAAACAGATCCTTACAAGCGGGCATCCGAAGGAAGGAGAGCTCCACACACGCTCGCTGCCATGCTCAGCTAAAGCCACAACATCTAACTCTCACGGAAGCAACAACAGGGGGGGGTCCACCACTGACAGAACCGCCAACCACAAACTAGCCAAGACACACCTCCACACCAAAGGAGGGCAACTCTCTACATCCTGGAAGTAGGAAACAACCGACAAGGACGAACCACTCGATCCACGAGCAAAACTAACTTCTAGCAACTAAAAAAAACCACACCTTGGTCAACATCAAGCACCAACTTGCCACCACACCGGAACCAATCCGGACTCTACTTGAAACAAACTCTGGCTTGCTAGCCTACCAAAATCGCCAAAGAACTCACCAAGCCTACAACCTACTCGGCTCAAACGCAATCTAAAACTTACTACCTAGGCTCGACCGAGCTCTGGTGAGGCTCTCCACAACTAGGGTTCTTCGGCAACCCTCGACACACACTGTCGTCTCTAACGCGTCTAACGACCAATCGCTCAACCAACAACTCCTTTTCCCAAAGATCACAACCATGCTGGCCTGCTCCGAACCTCGAAACCAAAAGACCAGAAACGCTTCAGAATGTGTCATCCTCCTACTCAAAGCATCAGCCACATCATAGCTTCCACCCAGGGTAAGGATTCCGAGCAACACCCTTAGCAACTACGGACAGGAACCACGCGGCTTCACTACAACCACCATTTGTTCAGCACCATCTGAACTCCAACCATGAACACAAGAGGTTCCACCAGCCAAGCTTAGGTTCAACTTAACAAACTTGCCTAAGCAACAACCCAACTATGAGCACGGTATCCTTACAACATCAATTAAAGCCTTACAACATCCACCTAGAGTCCAACTTCTCCAAGAATTGAGCACCAGTTCTCCCATGCAAACCTTACATGGTTCTGAAACTCTCGCCACCAGAACGAACTACACAAAACACACTTGTGCACAACTCTCAACCTTTCTTCAGAGATCCAAGACTAACAGGTGCTTTCCAAAAAGGCAACACTAACTTTTGGCAGAGATACAATCAACCAAAGGAACACCAAAAGCTCCATCTCCACACGATACACGAAGCAGTGGCAACCCTGCTCTGCTAAAACATAACAATGCCAAACCGAACTTACTTTATACCAAGCCTCTACCAAGTGTGCTTACACATAAGGCGTCCAACTCCTCTCATAAGGCATCCTACCCATCTCATAGACATCCAACTCGCCTCATAGGCATCCAGCTCATCTCATAGGCATCCAACTCATCTCACGGGCATCCAACTCATGGTTCCCTTGCTGGACCGAACTCGCATCTACAATGCTCACTCAACTCAGGTTTAGGCACCCGAAGGTAGTGGACCGCACTACCAACCACAAAGATCTCTTGGCCTCAGCACTAGCGTGAGACTCACAAGCACTAACACTTACCAACCGCCAACCTGCTGACTTACTCAACCCCCAGCAACACTGGGAAGAGGCTCCAGCTCCTCTCGAACATCCTAAACAAGTGCAACTGCCACAAACGAGTCCAAAGACTAAAGAAGTGTGCTAAACTCCGGGCAGGTTATAGAACCATCCATCCTACTCATGCCCAACTCAGGCCTGAACCAGACTTAGTGCCCAAGCGGCACACCAACCAATGCACCTCAAGTGCCGCTACTATCAATTCCACATCTTACTACAAATGGGGCCAGCAAGGTCACAACTTCAAGTGACAAAAACTAAGGCTAGGCATACTAAACAACTGAGAAACCACCAACAGATCAAGTCCGATGGGTACACTGCTCGCTGCACCCTTAACCATAGGGTTCCGACTTATCGGCTGCAAAATGTAAGGGACTGACTCAAATGGGGCACTAAATGGGCCCTTACCTAAATGCATGCATTCAAAGTAAAGGACATTTAAACAGACATGATTTCGGATTCCAATTAAAACAAAACATTCAAAATAACCCCTTTAAAAACTAGACAATTTCCCTGGAACCTGTCCCTGTTTCCAAGCACCTGTTCCAAGATAAATACATTTCCAAAGTATACTCCTATCAGAGATTTCTTAAAATCATTCAAAACATGTCTAGATACAGAAATGCTGGAATCCACAAATTATTCAGCAAAACATCCTAGGGCTCTGTGCCCGGCTACATGCATTCAGGGGAAAATAAAACATAAAGAGTCATAACACAAAATCAGAGTTTGATGACTGAGCCCCATGATCACAGCTCCTCCTTCAGGCATCCTGTCGCGCACCACGATTACAGTGGAAAACCACGAGAATAAGGGTGAGTAACGAATTACTCGATAAGAATCCCCAACCGGGGTACAATACGATATACATGGTCATCTCGATGAGCGTATGCAAGCTATGAATATAAACACAGAATAGAGCACATAGCTTAGCCCACACTTGGGCCTCGGATGCCAGCTTAGGGTCTTAGTCCGAAATAATATCACCACACAGTCCAATATATAAGTCGCCTATACGAGAAACAAGTCTCGGCCTCGGCTTCATCATCATCGGATTTAAAGGTACACTGGCTCAAGATCCCGATGAGCTCTCCTGGTCGGCGCTGTAATGAGCGTAAGCATGTCTGCGCGTGCTACTACGGACTATGGGGTGTCGGGTCTAGAGGCAAGCCGCCCATGTCCAATCACCACGCCTAACTAAATCTTTGGATCGGTGTCACCGACATAGGGTGTGAGACCTGGACACGTAAACTATGTCAGCCTGAACCACCGCACCTGGGGCCAAGGAAACGGGTCGTGGTAGGCTTACACCAGGAAGCCGTCCTTGCCTTAACAGGTGGCAATCAGGGGCTACTGCCAAACATGCTGAGGACATGCCGGCTGCCGGGGACGAGGCAATGCCAAGTCATCATCCTGACCGTTTGGGCATTTAACAGTCTGCCACCCTCACCCAAGATTGCAGGGCCTACCGGTATGGTTAGCTAATCCCTCACGGGGTCCAGGGACGGAATGACTTGCTCGACTTCCCTGCCAAGGATGCAAGGTACTTTATGCATCGGGCCGGATGATGCTATCTACCGCAACTCTAACTCGCCTCTAGCAATCAAAGAAACAAATCCATAAAATCCAATACGTGCTCAATAAGAATACAACGAGCCTAGCATGATACTACGAAGCAAGGAATGATACGAGCATGCTAGAAAAAACAACCTAGCATGGATTAACATGAGAATTAAATCGGAAAATCATGCTAATCGGGAATTCGAGAATAGAATACCTAGCTACACATGTCAATAAACACAAACAAGCGATCAATCAAAGAATCACATATAATATCGCAGGTCCACACAACTCCGGTAAGAAATCCTTACCTTGGTCGGGGCGATTTGACACGAAATCCTAAATTGCGAACGAACCCGAACTAGCTACGAGAACCTATCAATCACAAAAAAAAAATCCACAATAGGCCTAAATATAATAAAATAAACAAGGCTCGGCTCGGGAGCAACTCACGAGGCGCGACGAAACGCATTTAACGAGCCGACATACGAAACGGGAAGCAACGAAGTGTTGGCCGGGCGCGCGTGGCGTATAATCGCGCGCGCGCGCGCGCGCGCGGCGCGGAGCGTCGGCTGCGCGCGCGGCGTGCGCGCGCGATGGCGACGCTGCTCGGCTGGCGCCGTGATGCTACGCGACACGGAGTCGGGCGAGGATCTTGCGCGCGGTGTCGCGGCGAGGCTCGGCGATCGCTGCGCGGCCAACAGATCACGCAAACGAGGCGATGGAGAAAACCCAAAATCGATCGATCCATGGGGATTCGACGAGCGATTCTTTGATGGTGAACTCCCCTACACCAGCTGCACAAAACCCATACCTCAAATTACCTCGACTCGGCCGGAAATGGCGAAGCCCGAAACAGGGGAGAAAAGCTCGAATTTTGGAAGAGAAGAAGAAGAAGAAGAAGTACCTGCTGCTCGGGGGGAAAGAACGGGCTTCGAATTGGAGAAGAGGAGCTCGGAATTGACCGATTGACGAAGGAGAAATAGCTGGTCGGTCAGAGAAGAGTCGCGAAGAAGAAGAAGAGAAATGGGGAAGAAATCGGGCGAGCTGGCTTTTAAACCAAAATCAGCATCAAACAGGCTCATATAGAAGATGGCGCGTTTAGAGGCACAAGAGCGCTCAGTAGCTCGACTGGCAGCGACACGTCCTTGGCTCGAATCTCACTCGACGCGCTATTTAATTCCCTATTTATTTTTACCTTTTTCCAAGCCCAAATGTCTTCACCAAAATTCCCGATCCTATTCAAATCGACTCATAATTTTTCCGGCAATTAAAAATACAAAACCGCCTGCCCACTCATTAAAATTACCAAAATGCCCACTGGCGACCCGAAGACCGGGATGAAATTCTCAGGCGTTACAATATTCCCCCTTATAAGACTTTCGTCCTCGAAAGTCACTTAAGATTGGAATAACTCGGGATCGCGCAATCTCATCTCATCCTCCCGCTCCCAAGTGGCTTCCTCTGAACTCTGACTCCTCCACTGAACCTTTACCAACCGGATTTCACGATTACGCAGTGTCTTTGTCTCAAAAGCAAGAATTCCCACTGGCTTCTCCTCGAAGCTCAAATCCTCATTCAGCTGCAAAGACTCAAAATCAACAATGTGCGTCGGGTGCGGCACGTACTGCCTCAACATCGAAAGATGAAAAACACTGTGCACTGCCGAAAATGACGGAGGCAGGGCTAACCGATAAGCAACCTTGCCAATCCTCTCCAGAATCTCAAACGGACCAACAAAACGGGGACTCAGCTTCCCACGTTTGCCAAACCTCAAAACACCTCGCATCGGTGCAACCTTTAGGAATACAAGCTGACCAACCTCAAACTCTAAATCCCAACGCCGAACATCGGCATAACTCTCCTGTCTGCTCTGAGTTGTCAACATACGAGCTCTAATCTTTTGCACGGCACCATTGGTCAACTGCAGCAACTCGGGACCCAAAACCTGCCTATCACCAACCTCTTCCCAGAACACAGGAGATCGCCAACGCTTACCATACAAAGCCTCGAATGGAGCCATCCGAATCGCCGATCGATAATCGTTGTTATATGCAAACTCCATCGATCATGTGCATCGGGTCCCAACTGCTCGGGAAATCCAACACACAAGCCCTCGAATCACGGTCAGACACAATCCTCACAGGCACACCGTGATAACGAACAATCTGTTCCAAAAAACAATCTGCGCCTTTGTTTCACGGTATAAGTGTCTCTACCGGAATGAAGTGTGCGCTCTTAGTCAATCGATCGACTATCACCCAAATCGAGAGAACTTCCTCGAGTCCTCGGCAAACCGAGAAATAAAGTCCATGGAGATCTCTTCCCATTTCCACTTGGGGCACACTCACCGCTACAACAAATTGGCCGGTCTCTGCTGGGTGCCTTCACTTGGCGACAAGTGAAACATCGATGACAAACTCTGCAACATCTCTCTTCATACCCATCCACCGAATATGCGCTTAAGATCTCGATACATCTTGGTACCCCGGGTGCCAAGCAAACGGAGAATCGTGGGCCTCGAGAGTAACTCGCTCGCAATCCCGCAACATCCGGAACACACAACCGCCTCAGACGTCACGTCATTTTATGCTCGTGAAAATACGAAATCAAAATCTCCATCAAGACTAACTCACACCCAATTTCTTAAGTGCGGGGTCACTCGGTGACTATCAATAATCCATTGTCTAATCGATGGTCGGGTCATCCAATCGAGCCACTCTGGCGAGAACCTCACCCAACAACATCGCAATCTCACCGCTCGAACTCTCTCGTGTCTGGCTGGGAACTCAACAACCCACGCGAGTCACGACGTCTTCCTACTCAAAGCATCACTACAACATTTGCTTTACCCGAATGGTACAAACTCTCATGATCATAATCTTTCACCAACTCTAACCATCTCCTCTGCCTCATATTCACTCCTTCGAGTAAACAGATACTTGAGGCTCTGGTGATCGGTAAATATCTGAATCCGCTCACCATATAGGTAATGCCTCCAAATCTTCAGTGCAAACACCACTGCTGCCAACTCCATATCATAAGTCGGATAGTTCTGCTCATATGGCTTCAGCTGACGGGAAGCATAAGCAATGACCTTCCCGTGCTGCATCAACACACAACCCAACCCAAACTTGGAAGCATCGCTGTAGACCACAAAACCACCTGTCCCCTCCGGGACGGCCAACACCGTCTTTGAAGTCAAATCGCGCTTGAGCACGGCAAAGCTCTCATCACACTTACTGTTCCAAATAAACTCGACACCCTTCCTCGTCAGACGAGTGAGGGGCGAGGCTATGGCGGAAAAATCCTTAACAAACCGACGGCAGTAACCTGCCAAACCCAGAAAGAAACGGCTCCTACGAGCAGACAACCGAAAGACAGAGAGCTCCATATACACTCACTGTCTTGCTCCACTAAAGCAACAATCAAAATCTCACGGGGTAGCAACAGGGGTCCACCACGAACTGAACCTCCGATTACCAACGGAGCAACTCTCAACTTTCCTGGAAACAGGAAGACAACCAACAAGGCACGAACCATTCGCCCCCACGAGCACTGACTTCTAGCAATTCCAATCCACCCCTTGGTCAACACCAAGCATCAACTTGTCACCATACCGGAACCAATCCGGACTCTACTCCAAACAAATACTAACTTGCTAGGCTACCAAGATTGCCAAAGAATTTCCCCGAGGCTACAAACTACACGGCCAGCCTGCCAGCTGAAAATTCCCTACTTGGCTGGACCGAGCTCTAGAGAGGCTCTCCACAACCTAGGGTTCTCCGACAACCCTCGACACCCACTGCCAACTAACGGACTAACAACCAACTGCCTGAACAAACAACAACTCCATTTTCCAGCAACACAACCATGCTGGCCAACTTCAACTCCTTGGGAACCAAGAGGACCCAAACGCTACTACGAATCGCCATCCTCCTACTCGGACATCAACCACAACATAACTTCTACCCAAGGAAGGATCCGAACAACTCTCTCCGTCATGACGATCAACAAGAAGATCCGCCAACCAAGCTTAGGTCCACTTAACAAATCTTACCTAAGCAACATCCTGATACCACGAGCATGGTATCCTTACCCTCCTCACTAAAGCCTTACAACCTCCACCTGGAGTCCAATTTTTTTTCCAAGAACTGAGCACCAGATCCCCAAGCAAACCCTACATGGATCTGAAACTCTCGCCACAGAACGAACCACACCAAACACACTTGTGTGCACAACTCCCAACCTTCACTTAACGATCCAAGACTAACAAATGCTTTCCCCACAAGCCACACTAGCTCCTGGCAGAGATACAACCAATCAACGGAATACCCAAAGTTCCATCTCCACACGATGCTCGAAGCTGTGGCAACCTTGTTCTACCAAAGCATAACCATGCCAAACCACACTTACTTTACCATGCCTCTACCAAGGGTGCTTACCCATAAGGCATCCAACTCATGGTCCCTCAGCTGGACCCAACTTGCTTCTACGATGCTCAACTCTCCTCAGATTTAGGCACTCGAAGGTAGTTGATCGCACTACCAACTACAAAGATCTCTTGGCCTTAACACTAGCGTGAGATGCACGCGCATTAACACTTACCAACCGTCAACCTGCTTGACTTACTCAACCTCCAGTAACACTGGGAAAAGGCTCCGGCTCCTCTCGAACATCTTTTCGCTTGAAGTCTTTCGATTACCACTTAACTAGCCCTTTTTCACGACCTACACAGGTGCAACTACCATAAATAGATCCAAGGCTAAAGGAGTATGCTAAACTCCGAACGGCATAGAACCATCTCCTATGCCCATGCCAAACTCAGGCCTGAATCAGATTTAGTGCCAAAGCGGCACACCAACCAATGCACCTCAAGTGCCACTACTACCAAATCCACATCTTACTACAACGGGGCCAACAAGGTCACAACCTCAAGTGACACGAACTCTGGCTCGGCATACAAGGGCTCAACTCCAATAACCATGCCTAAGGCATCTCATCAAGCTGAAGGCTCACCGCCTACTCTTGCATCTCCACATGATGCTCAACAAACTCTGGCCGGCTCTCTCAACATGCAGCAACTAACCCTACTCTAGGGCTTACCAAAAGAAGAGTGTTCACTTCTATCAAACCATTGAGGAAACCACTAACGGATCCAGTCCGTAGGGAACATTGCTTGCTGCACCCTTAACTACATGGTTCCGGCTTACTGGCTGCAAACAACAACACTTTAAAGAAGCACAAAGATGCCTCATCAACCTCCTCGAGGCAACCAACCTTGCAACCATTCTCTGGGCAACCAAATAGTCTAACAAGGCTCAAGATCAACACTTGAGCTACCCAGGCTAGTCCACACGGGGACCTGCTCCACAAACATCCACATCAACACAACCACAGCTAACTCCTCTCTTGGAGTGGCATTCCAAGGCAAAGCACCTCCACCCTCTCACTAGGGGAAAACCATCAACTGGGCCACAGTTGGCCTATGGGAGTCCAATCTCTACCTCCCTCTGGAACGATGTCCCAGGGCATCCGAATCTATCTGGATACCACAACAAACCACAACATACATCACACACTGCGGGAAGTTGGAATGATGGCGCTCTAAACCCAAACCAATAACGAGTCAGAACCTGCTCGTCTCCTCTCCACAACACTACACAAGGCATACACTCGATGGCGAGTGTATTGTAAATTCTTAACCCTTTTTCTACAACAAATAGTAAACTTAGGCGTACTGATGACTGCCAGTGCTAGTGATCATGGGAAAACGACCTACAACAAAAGGTCAATCTACAAAATTTATGACTCTAAGCTCTGATACCAACTGTAAGGGACCGACCCGAATGGGGCACTAAATGGGCCCTTACCCCAATGCATGCATTCAAAGTAAAGGACATTTAAACAGACATGATTTCGATTCCAATTAAAACAAAACATTCAAAATAACCCCTTTAAAACTAGACAATTTCCTGGAACTCCCCTTGTTTCCAAGCACTGCTTTCAAGATAAATACATTTCCAAAGTATACTCCGATCGAGATTTCTTAAAATCATTCAAAACATGTCTAGATACAAAAATGCTTTGGAATCCACAAAATATTCAACAAAACATCCTAGGGCTCGTGTGCTGCTACATGCATTCGGGGAAATAAAACATAAAGAGTCATAACACAAAATCGAGTTTGATGACTGAGCCCCATGATCACAGCTCCTCCTTCGGCATCCTGTCACGCACCACGATTACTGTGGAAAACCACGATAAGGGTGAGTAACGAATTACTCAAGAAGAATCCCCAACCGGGGTACAATACGATATACATGGTCATCTCGATGAGCGTATGCAAGCTATGAATATAAACACGAGAATAAAGCACATAGCTTAGCCCACACTTGGGCCTCGGATGCCACTTAGGGTCTTAGTCCGGAATAATATCACCACACACCCAATATATAAGTCGCCTATACGAGAAACAAGTCCGGCCTCGGCACCGCTCATCGTCGACGAAAGGTACACTCGGCTCAAGATCCCGATGAGCTCTCCGATCGGCACCAGTAATGAGCGTAAACATGTACCGCGTGCTCTATCGCAGACTATGAGGGGTGTCGGGTCTAGAGGCAAAATTTGCCCATGTCCGATCACCACGCCTAACTAAATCTTTGGATCGGTGTCACCGACATAGGGTGTGAGACACGACACGTAAACTATGTCACTGAACCACCGCACTGGGGGCCAAGGAAGCGGGTCGTGGTAGGCTTACACCGTGAAGCCGCCCTTGCCTTAACAGTGGCAATCGGGGCTACCGCCAAACATGCCGAGGACATGCCGGCTGCCGGGGATGAGGTAATGCCAAGTCATCATCCCGACCGTTGGGGCATTTAACGATCGCCACCCTCACCCAAGATTGCGGGGGCCTACCGGTAGGGTTAGCTAATCCCTCACGGGTCTAGGGACGGAATGACTTGCTCGACGTCCCCGCCATGGATGCAAGGTACTTTATGCATCGGGCCGGATGATGCTATCTACCGCAACTCTAACTCCGCCCTAGCAATCAACAAACAAATCCATAAAATCCAATACGTGCTCAATAAGAATACAACGAGCCTAGCATGATACTACGAAGCAAGGAATGATACGAGCATGCTAGAAAGGAACAACCTAGCATGGATTAACATGAGAATTAAATCAGGAAAATCATGTTAATCGGGAATTCAGAATAGAATACCTAGCTACACATGTCAATAAACACAAACAAGCAGTCAATCAGCAATAACATATAATACCGCAGGGTCCACACAACTCCTGTAAAAATCCTTACCTTGGTCGGGGACGATTTGACATGAAATCCTAAATTGCGAACGAACCCGAACTAGCTACCGAGAACCTATCAATCACAACAAAAATCACACAATAGGCCTAAATATAATAAAATAAACAAGGCTCAGCTCGGGAGCAACTCACGAGGCGCGACGAATGCACGAACGAGCCGATTGACGAACCGGGCAAAGAACGGCCGGGCGGGGCGGGCAGGGCGCGCGCGGGCGCGCGGCGCGGCGGCGGCGCGCGTGCGTCGCGGCGCGAGCGCAGCGGCGATGGCGACGCGGCTCTGCTAGGCGCCGCGGCTTACGCGATCTGGAGTGGCGAGGACCGCGCGCGGTGTCTCGCGAGCTCGGCGGCAGATGCGCAGCAAATGGCGACAGAGCACGCAAAACAGGGGCGATGGAGAAAACCCAAAATCGAGCGATCCACGGGGATTCGACGAGCGATTCTTTGATGGTGAACTCCCCTACACCAGCTGCACAAAACCCATACCTCAAATTACCTCGACTCGGCCGGAAATGGTGAAGCCCGAAACAGGGGAGAAAAGCTCGAATTTTGGAAGAGAAGAAGAAGAAGAAGAAGTACCTGCTGCTCGGGGGGAAAGATGTAAGGGACCGACCAGAATGGGGCACTATATGGGCCCTTACCCCAATGCATGCATTCAAAGTAAAGGACATTTAAATGACATGATTTCGGATTCCAATTAAAACAAAACATTCAAAATAACCCCTTTAAAAACTAGACATTTTCCACCAAACTCGCCCCTGTTTCCAAGCACTGCTCGAGGATAAAAACATTTCCAAAGTTTACTCGATCGAGATTTACTAAAAGCCATTCAAAACTGTTTCGGATACAACATGCTGGAATCCACAAATATTTACAAACATCCTAGGGCTTCGTGCTGGCTACATGCATTCGGGGGAAAAACAAAAACACACGAGTCATAATACAAAAATCGAGTTGGAAGACCTGGCCCCATGATCACAGCTCCTCCTTCAGCCATCCTGTCTCGCAACTCGGTTACCTGTGGAAAAACCACAATAATAAGGGTGAGCAACGAATCGCTCAGTAAGAATCCCCAACCGGGGTACAATACGATATACATGGTCATCTCGATGAGCGTATGCAAGCTATGAATATAAACACAGAATAGAGCACATAGCTTAGCCCACACTTGGGCCTCGGATGCCAACTTCGGTGGCTTGGTCCGAATAAAATCATCATACTGATCCAATACATAAGTCGCCTATACGAGAAACAAGTCCGGCCTCGGCTCATCTCATGTCGACGAAAGGTACACTCGCTCACAATCCCGAGGAGCTCTCGATCGCGCCAGTAATGAGCGTAAGCATGCACGCGTGCTCTGCAGACTATGGGGTTGCTGTGTCGAAGGCAAGCCGCCCATATCCGGTCACCACGCCTAACTAAATCTTTGGATCGGTGTCACCGACATAGGGTGTGAGACACGAGACACGTAAACTATGTCGGCTGAACCACCGCACACTGGGCCAAGAAACGGTCGTGGTAGGCTTACACCGAAAGCCGTCCTTGCCTTAACAGTGGCAATCGGGGCTCTTGCCAAACATGCCGAGGACATGCCGGCCGCCGGGGCGAGGCAATGCCAAGTCATCATCCCGACCGTTGGGGCATTTAACGATCTGCCACCCTCACCCAAGATTGCGGGGCCTACCGCTCGGGTTAGCTAATCCTCACGGGGTCCAGGGGGCGGAATGACTTGCTCGACGTCCCGCCATGGATGCAAGGTTCTTTATGCATCGGGCCGGATGATGCTATCTACCGCAATTCTAACTCGCCTAGCAAGCGACAAACAATTCCATAAAATCCAATACGTGCTCAATAAGAATACAATGAGCCTAGCATGATACTATGAAGCAAGGAATGTATATCTGAGCATGCGAGAAAGGAACAATCTAGCATGGATTAACATGAGAATTAACCAAGAAATCATGCTAACAGGAATTCAGATTGAAGCACCTAGCTACACATGTCAATAATCACAAACAAGCAATCAATCAACAATCACATATAATATCGCAGGTCCACACAACCCCGTAAGAAATCCTTACCTTGGTCGGGGGCGGTTTGGCACGAAATCCTAAGTCGCGAACAATCTCGATCTAGCTACCGGAACCTATCAATCAACACAAAAATCACACAATAGGCCTAAATACAATAAAATAAATGAGGCTCACTCGGGAGCAACTCACGAGGCACGCACGCGAACGCATTTAACGGGCGATTGCACGAACAGGGCAAAGAACGGGGCTCGAAGGGCGCGCGGCCAGAAGCGCAGAAATGGCGCGCGTGGCGCCAGCTGGGTGCGCTGTTGCTGGCGCGACGCGCTTGTGACGGCGCTGCTGCTACGCGAGATGCAGGGCGAAAAGAAGCTCGGGCTGGGGCGCTCATGGCCACGGACTTCAGCGAGCGAGGGGGCTCGGGCGGCGCGTTGCGGTGGGTCGGGCGACAGCGCACGCGACGGACGACGGCGCACAAGTGGCGAGCTCGACGAACAGGGCTCTTTTTTCGCGCGAGCAGGGGCGAACAAAAGACACAAATCCAAGCGATCCACGGGGATTCGGCGCTCGATTCCTTGAAGAAGAACTTCCTACACTAGTGCACACAGAACCCATACTTCAAATCGCCTCAACTCGGCCGATGAACGGAAACGTCACTAGGGAGAAGAAATGGATTCGGAGGAGAAGGAAAAGAGAAGAGAAGAGAAAGGAAAGCTTACCGGAGGGAGACGCGGCGGCGAGGAGCTCCGCGAGTCGAGGTCGGCGTGGGGAAGAAGGATTCGCGAGAAAAGCCACGATCGGTCGGGGTGATCGCGAGGAAGAAGAAGAAGAAAGGTGGGGCGAAGTCGGGCGAGCTGCCTTTTTAAAGCAAAAACAGGGGATGAGCGGGCTTAAATAAAAGAACGCGCGTTTAGATTAACAAACGCGCGCGGTGGCTCTACTGGTGTGCCCTCGCCTAGCATGCGACACGGCCGTTTCGATTCTGCTCGACGCGCTATTTAATTCCCTATTTATTTTTGCTCCTTCCCAAGCCCAAACGCCTTCACCAAAAAATCCCGATCCCACTCAAATTGACTCGTAATTATTCTGGCAATTTTAAATTTCAAAACCGGCCCGACCCAAAATTACCAAAATGCCCCTGGGCCTCCTGGGAAGGCCGGGATGAATTTTCCGGGCCGTTACAAAAGAACGGGCTTCGAATTGGAGAAGAGGAGCTCGGAATTGACCGGTCGACGAGGGAGAAATTGCTGGTCGGTCGGAGAAGAGTCGCGAAGAAGAAGAAGAGAAATGGGGAAGAAATCGGGTGAGCTGGCTTTTAAACCAAAATTAGCATCAAACAGGCTCATATAGAAGATGGAGCGTTTAAAGGCACAATAGCGCTCGGTAGCTCGACTGGCAGCGAACCCTGCCTAGCATGCGACACGTCCTTGGCTCGAATCTCACTCGACGCGCTATTTAATTCCCTATTTATTTTTACCTTTTTCCAAGCCTAAATGTCTTCACCAAAATTCCCGATCCTATTCAAATCGACTCATAATTTTTCCAGCAATTAACAAATACAAAACCGGCCCTGCCGGCCCGACTCAAAATTACCAAAATGCCCCTGGGCGACCCGGGAAGACCGGGATGAAATTTTCGGGCCGTTACACAAAACAACAACAAATTACAAGAGAACAACGATGTCTCTACCTCCTCCACGAAGGCCACTAACTCTGCAGCTACTCTCTGGGCAATCAAACAATTTGCTAAGGTTCAAGTTACACACCTGAACTACCCAGGCTAGTCCCCACTGGGATCTGCTCCACAAGCATCAACATGAGCAAAAGCCAAAGCTAACTCCTCTCCTGGAGTGGTACTCCAGGGCAAAACTCCTCCACCCTCTCACTAGGGGATCTAACAGCTGGGCCACACGTGGCCTACGGGAGTCTAACCTCTGCCTTCATCTGGAACGATGTCCCAGCGGTATCCGAATCTATCTGGATATCTCAACAAACCACAACATACAATCACTCACCTGCGCGGGAAGTTGGCATGATGGCGCTCTAAACCCAAACCAACGATTTAGTCAAAACACGCTTTCGTCTCGCTCCACAACACAAAACAAGGCATACACTAGATGAAAAGTATTGTAAATTCTTAACCCTTTTCTAAAAACAATAAACTTAGGCGTGCTGATGATATCGAAGTCTTTGGTGATCATGGGAAAACGACCTACAACAAAAGGTCAGTCTACATAATCTATGACTCTGAGCTCTGATACCAACTGTAAAGACCCGACCCAAAAGGGCTCTAAATAGGCCTTTACCCCAATGCATGCATTCAAAGTAAGGACAATATGCAAATAAATTTTTGGATTCCCAATTAAAACAAAACAATCAAGGTTCAATCGTAAATCAATATAGTTTGTTGAAACTGTCCCTGTCTCCAAGCACTGTTTCAAGGCAAATACATTTCCAAAACGTACACTCGATCGAGGATTTATTAAAACATTTGAAACATCCTCAAATTCAATAAAGCGGGAATCCACAAAAACATTGAGAAAACATCCTAGGGCTCCGTGCCCAACTACATGCATTCAGGGGAAATAAAATGACAAGAGTCATAATATAAAAGCGATCGAGAGATGACAAGAGTTCCCATGATCACAACTCCTCCTTGACCATCCCTGTCTCGCACCTTGGTTACCTGTGGAAAACCACAAAATAAGGGTGAGTAACGAATTACTCAGTAAGAATCCCCAACCGGGTACAATCGATGCACATGGTCATCTAGGTGAGTGTATGCAAGCTATGAATATAAACACGAATAGAGCACATAGCTTAAGTCCACACTTGGACCTCGGATGCCAACTCGGGGTCTTAGTCCGGAAATAAATCACACTACACAATACGCCCTATACGAGAAACAAGTCTCGGCCTCGGCTGTCTCATCGCCGATACGAAAAGTGCAATCGCTCACAATCCCGAGGAGCTCTTGATCGGCGTTGAATGAGCGTATGCGCGCACCGCATGCTCTCGCGCAACTCTTGGGGTTGCGAGTCTCTGGCAGTGGCAAGCCGCCCAGTCCACCACCATGCCTAACTAAATCTCGGATCGGTGTCACCGACATAGGGGTGTGAGACACGGACACGTGAACTATGTCACCTGAACCACCGCACTGAGGCTAAGGAATCGGTCGTGGTAGGCTTACACCGAAGCCGTCCTTGCCCTAACAGTGGCAATCGGGGGCTCTTGCCGAACACGCTGAGGACGTGCAGGCTGCCGGGGACGAGGCAATGCCAAGTCATCATCCCGGCCGTTGGGGCATCGCGCAGACTACCACCCTCACCCAAGATTGCAGGGCCTACGGTCGGGTTAGCTAAACCCTCACGGTCGGGGGGACGAGTATTACCTCATACGTCCCCGCCATGGATGCAAGATACTTTATGCATCGAGCCGGATGATGCTACCTACCTACACTCTAACCTATCATATCAATAACATACAATCCAATACAATCCAAAACGTGCTCAACAGATACAACGAACCTAGCATGGTACTACGAAGCAAGAACATATATGAGCATGCCAGAACGGAACAACCTAGCATGGACTAACATGAGAGAACAACAGACGAAGTCATGCTAGTCGAGAATTGAGCGAGCACCTAAACTATACATGCCGATAATCACAAACAAACATACAAACAACAATCACATAGAACATCGCAGGTCCACACACACTCCTGTAAGAAATCCTTACCTTGGTCTGGAGAGGCTTCTACACACAAATCCTAAGCTGTGGACAATCTCTAGCTAGCTAACGGAACCTAGCAAACACAATAATAATCAACATCTATAAGCCTAAAAATAATAAAACAGCAGGCTCAGCTCGGGAGCACTCACACGGCACGGCGACACGAGACTAGGCACCTTCTTGCGCGATAGTCGCGCTTTGGTAGTGGCGCTGGCTGCGCTGGCAGAAGAAGCAGCGCCGGGCGACGACGCGCGCAGATGGGGGGCGCTGGGACGCTGGCTGCGCGCTGGGCAGGCGCTGGGACACGACATGGGCGTGCGGTCGCTGGGCATGCGGCGCAGACGCGACCGCGGCGCAGGCGCGAGCGATGCGATATCGCGAGGGCGCGCGCGGGCGATCTAGCGTCGACGCTCTTCTTTGCGCGACGAGGAGCGGCGGGACCACTCTTCTTTGGGCGTCGCGACAGGCGACTGGGCTACCGCTTGGGCGATCTGGCCGACTGGTAGGCGGATCTGGGCGCCTGGGCAGACCTGGGCGAGCTGCTTGGGCAATCTGGCCAGCTGGTGGGCGGATTTGGGCGCCTGGGCAGCCTGCAACAACACACACACACACACACGAGCACTTCCTCTTACCTTCGGCCAGCAAAAACAACCAATCGAGAAGATGAAGAGGATGAAGACTTACCCGGAATCATGATCGAACCTCGGGGCTGCAAAGGGGATGAAAATCGGCTTGGAGAGCTAGGGAGAATAGCTTGGGCGGCCACAAAGCATTTGGAGAAGAAGACATAACAAAACCTAATTTCTTTTCATTTAACCAAATGCACCAAACTCCAAGGTCCAAGGATAACCATAATATGACGCAGAAAGAGCAACAAGAGCTCTCCATAGCTCAACTAGCACGCATCCTCACAGGCTTTCCCAGAGACTCGGGTTCGAATCCCAGCTGCAACACAATTTTCCTATATTTTTACTTTTGCATCTATCCATGCTCAAACCCATCCACAAAGCCTAAAAAACTTACATAAATCCATCCAATAATTTTAGCAACTGGAAAAAGACATAAACGGCCCTGACGGCCCGACCAAATTACCAAAATACCCCCAGGGCATACCTCGAAGACCGGGATGAAAACCTGGGCCGTTACATGAACTCCAAACTTACCTCTCTTAGGTTCAGTATAAATACCCGACCTCACTACCCCATACCCGTTAACAGGTTGCCTCACCTTTTCCTTCCCCGATTCTTCTTAACTGTACACAAAACTTCGACTTCAACAACTGCAATGAGGTTTAAGATCTCGAATTAGTTTTCCCCCATCACTTCTCTTATACCAGAAAAAATACAAAGCTACACATACCTCAATCAAGTTCTTCGCACTCGCTCTCATCAATTGCACAAGATCTCCCTCTCGATTTTTGTCGAAAAACAACCAACAAATACCGTCCTTCTTTAGCCCTAATATTTTTCAAGTAACCTCTCCCTTGTTCATCAATTCTTTCTTTCTTCTCCCCTCCATCGTACACGTGGTCCCCCTCCCTTTTGGGCCTAATTAGCAACCTCAGGTTTTTTTTAAAGAGGAACCTAAACTCCACCTTGCAACATCACACACTGCGAAGGCCCATTTAAATTTAAGTAAATAAATATGGGTTTCACAGCTTTCTTGTCCAATTAATTAAATAGTAAGGTTTGAGTTTGATGCTGGATCAGAGTCAATAAATTAAGATAACAATTACTTATTGTGGTTTTTCCAGGTAGGTAGACTAATTCTTTAAATTCAAGAAATTTAAATTAAATGTGTTAGCTTATGATCAAGATTGCAATTGGATTAAACTAGACCCTTGAATTGGAAGTTTTTCGTAAATTGTTTATTTTATTTATTTTTATTATTTCACTTAGCATTTCATTCAAAATACCCTAAACCCCCTTTTTATTTGTTTTTAACTTTGAGAAATGAATTCATAGCTTATTTGGGATTCGACCTGATTCCCATATTACTACAAGTTAGAATTAGTAAATCAATATTTATTTTGGTGGCCTTCGACAACCCTGTCGAATTTGGCACCGTTTTTGGGGAGCTTAGTTTAGTTTCTCATTGTTTTATTTTTATTTTTAGTTTCTTTTTTATTTTTATTTTAAAAAAATTGAAAAAACAATTATGGCTGGAAATTTCCAACAATATTGGACTAGAGATTATGGAGTTGTTCTTCAGGATAATGGTAGAAGAGATCTTAAAAGCCAAATTTCTAGTTTAACTACTTTGGTCCATCAATTCAGACAATGAAACACTATTGGAGGATTTCATAGTCATTATCAAAGAAGCTACGACCCCTATTATGATGATTATAATCATGGTTGGAGGGATCACCAAAATTTCAGCTACGAAAATCAAGGAGAACAACAAAGTCAATACTTTGAGGACTTCACAAGACCATTTCAAACTCCAATAAAAACTCATATTTCAAATTCAGGCATGTCTTTAGATGTTATGTTGAAAACTTTAGCTGACGATAATCTTCAAATGCAACAGAATAATCTCCAATTTCAACAAGAAGTTCTTCAATTACAATTGGAAAATCAGCTTCAATTTCTACTGGAAAATCAACTTCAATTTCAACAAGAAATCAAAGCTAGCATGGAAAGTTTCGGTAACCAAATTGCTCAAATGACCAATTCAGTGCGAAAATTGGAGAGACTACAAGAGCAACCATTTGTTGATACCATTGAGGTAGAAAGTTCTTTGGTAATATTTTCTGACAGTGAAGATGAGTTGGACAATTTCAAACCATATCAAAATCAGGTATGTGAGATGGAAGAAAAAATGAGCCTACAAACCAAGAGGAAATTCAGGTTATAGAATATGAGGCCAGAAAGCCTAACCCTATTTTATTTTTAGAAAATTTTCGAAAAATTGATCTTTCTTTTCTTTATTCTTATGAACCTACTTAGTTTTATTTGTTTCCATATTATTTAATAATTCATATTTCAAAAATAAAAAAAATATTTATCTGTCTGGTGTCTTTGAGAAGAATAAAAGCCTACTCGACTTAGTAGGTTGCATCAATTCAAGAAAAAAGGGACCGAAGAAAATCGAAAAATTTTATGTACCCTGATGAATGTTAAAGTCGTCAAGCACAACGAGTTAAATGATTGCGCTTATTAGGAGGCAACTCAATATTTTTCCTACTTTTTTATTTTCATTATGTTAGTTTTTTCTTCTTGTTTTTTGTTTTATTTTTTGCTTTCTTTAGTTTTTTTCCCTTTGTTTTCGGTATTTTCTCATATAGTTTTTTTGCGTTAATGTTCAAAATAGCATGACCACCGATTCTCTTAACACTAAAAACTATCTAGTTCAAGTCGTTCACAAATCTAGGGAGTTCACTTTCCTTATCTTTTTATTGTTTTTGTGAACACTATTCTTAATTTGTTATACATTGGGGACAATGTATAGTTTAGGTGTGGATGAGGTTTAGATTATATTTAGCATGCTTTAATTCATGCATGATTGATTTTTCTTTTGAAACTTTGAGTCTTTGTTGATATCCTTGAATGTCATGTAAGTGAAGAATGCATTTTTAGTTGAATTTTAAGACATGATAGAGATGAGCATTATTAGAGTTTTTCCTTAAATTTTGATGATAGTATCTCATTTATTGAAATAAAAATGTACAAGGCTTCATGAAAATTACCTATTCTAGTGAGATTTTGAGCCTATGAGCAACTCATTATATTTTGCTTGATTATTTCTTGTTTAGTGATATCAAACTTAGTGTGTTTATTTTAAAACTTTCTTGTGAATGCATTTTGAGACCATTATTTTTGGATTGATGCTTTAATATGATAAGGGCAATTAGGTTTAACCACTTTTTGGCTTCTAAAATTTCTACATTTGAATTGTTCTAAAATTTCTAAAATTTCTCATTAGTTAGCCACTTTGAACCTATTTAATTCCTTTTCTTTTTTAATAATAGCACATCATATTTAGCATAGACCATCTCTTTGTTGGCCTCAGTCATTGCACCTATATCAAGGCAAGAACAACTGTTGCATGATGGTTAATGGTTGAAAAAAAAAATTAGTGGAAAAGAAAAAAAAAATAAGGGGTTAAAAAAATAAGGCAAAAAAAAAAAAATCTTGGAAAAAAATAATTTTCCTAAAAAAATAGTTATGCATAGTTTTGGAAAATTTTGCCAATAGAAAATCATTTTATTTTTTTAAGGTTCTTAGTAGTAGAACAAAAATGTGGGCATGCAATTATGTCTTGGGTAGTGTGTTTTGTGTTTCTAATGTAGCATTGCTATCATGCAATATTGACTCTTGGTCTTGATCATGAAATACCTAAATTTTTTCTTATATTCTACCCTTACCTAAGCCTCCTTACAACCCTTGTCAAGTCCCTTTGATTTTTGCATTCAATTCATTTATATTGGCGGATATTTGATTCACTTGCAAGCCTATGGTAATAACATGCTATATTTTGATTTCGAGCGTAAAATTACCTTAAATATTTTGAGAGTATTGAGTGAAATCATGTGAGGGTGTTAAGTCTTGTTGCATTTGTTTGGATGAATTGGTGAGATGCTTGAGTTTTTATATACAAAATATATCTCATGAATACTCATTCTTTTGATTGACATTGAAATTCAACTTTGATGTGTGATTGACTTTATTGATGATCTTTGATATTAAGATAGATGATAAGGGAGTAGAAAGAAGAGTTGGTATGTTGAGTTAAGACATGTTTGAGGACAAGCATGAATTAGGTGTGGAGGAATTTGATAAGTTCTATATAATTTTATTTGTTAAATCTAATTTTTTTTTACCTTTGAATTGAATATTATGGTTAATTGTGGATATTATGCCTTATTTGATTTATGCGGTGAATTACCAAAATAGTAGTGAAGGAGGTTTAATTTTAAATTTAGTTTAGATTTAGAAAAGAATTGAAATAAAATTAAACATAAAAAAAAAATTATATAGAAAGCAGGTGCAGATGCCACTTGCAAATTTAAAAAAAGGAATGATTTGAGTTGGGCTCATTTCAACCCAACAATTGCAACAAAATTAGGTTCACACATGTATATGTGTTCCCGGAAGAAGGAGGAAGCCAACAACCGCTAGAGGAAAAATAAGGCTTTACACAGTGGAGCACAGAGGCATTTGTTTTTAGTTTGATTTTTTTTTTTTTTTATGTCTAGTTAGGTTTTATTTTCAATTCAAAGTTATTTTTAATTTAATTGTAGTTTTGTGAGGCTTTTGACTAAATAGAACTATCTTATAATTCAAAGATGATTTGTTACTTGTTTTTATTCTTGATTGATTGTTAGAGAATTGAATTGACACCTTAGTTTGTTACCAATTGATCCATGCTATCTATGATTTTGTGATAAGTTATTGTTTCAAATGACTGTAAATCGTAGCAATGGATTGGTTTATGTGTGTGTGATTGTAGCTTTTTCAAATTACATAGCTCGCATGATAGCCTTAGAGAAACAAATAAACAAAATTAATTAATTTGTAGTCATCTCCGTTAATTGATTTTGGTTTAGTCTTTCTCAAAAATTTTAATCATGCCCAATTAATTAAATAGTAAGGTTTGAGTTTAATGTTGAGTCGGAGTCAATAAATTAGGATAACAATTATTTATTGTGGCTGTTCCAAGTAGATAGACTAATTCTTTGAATTCAAGAAATTTAAATTAAAAGTGTTAGCCTATGATCAATATTACAATTGGATTAAACTATACCCTTGAATTAGAAGTTTTTAGTAAATTGTTTATTTATTTATTTTTTATTGTTTTACTTAGGATTTCATTCAAAATACCCAAAACCCCTTTTTATTTATTTTTAACTTTGAGAAATTAATTCGTATCTCCTTTGGGATTCGACTTGGTTTCACTATTTCTACAAGTTAGAGTATTTATTTTGGTGGGCTTCAACGACCTTGTCAAACTACTATAAATTTCGTTTCTCTTTTTCTATTGTACTCTTCTTATTTGGTATATTGTTCATTTAGAATTGTAAGCGACAAAGATATTAAAGATTGTTTCTCAAAATCGTGATAGAAAAATATTCTGTGTAAGAATAAAACAAGAAACAAATTTCAAGCAAATGTTCAACATATACAACAGAAAGTAGTAAGTAATATAGGTCGTTACTACACGACCAAATTTCCATTTAAGAGTCGTTTAAAAAGTCAAAGTAAAACAATTGCACGAAAATAGAGAAAATGTTTGGGATTATGATGTGACTACTCGAAATGCTTAAATAGAGAAGTAATAAAAATAACAAAGAAATTCTCACTCCAGAATACTAAAATGTAAGCTAAGGCAGAATTAACACAGAATAAAAATTGATAGATAAGATTAAAAAAGTGGTAAACAGAAGGTTGAGATCATGATTTTTTGGTGAAACGTAGACTCCACAATCTTACTTGCATCTAATACCTTCTCTTTAAATTCGCCTAAGCATTAGGATAAGTACAGTGCACACTAAATGGAGTGACTATTTATAGAATATTTATCCTAAATCGCAAGCAACTGCTTAACGTGGACTAATAAACATATAATGAATTCTATAATTATTCCTCTTTCTTAAGAGCAAATAATTAAGTAGCAAATATGAATGATGAGATTAAACAAAACATGCTACTACTTGAACAAAATCCACTCTTAGCCCAAACATCCCTCGTTCACTAGCTAACCACATTTTAAACTCATAAAACACCTCTAATGTTCACTTAATAATATTATATTATACTTTCAGAATTACATGAAAAGTTGCAACTACACATGAATAATAAAAATTATCAGCAACAAAGGATAGCAAGAATTAATTCGATTCATTGGAGAAAAAATAGAAACATTTGCATTAAACTGATAATAATGTCTACAACGTAAATACGAAAATAGTAACGACAAAAAGGATAAGAAGAACTTATTGAAATTCCCAAGAAACCAAAAATTTCTCTAGAGAATGCTCCTCTAAGATATCACGATATCCATGGTACATTATTAACTTTACTAAGTGACTGCGGTAAAACTAAATTGCCTCATGTGCAAATGAACTCGCACTTGCTCAAGTATACACAGACAGCAGTAAGTAATAAGTAATATTATTGATCTCTACAAGGACTCTTATTTACCAAAAGATGATGTTTAGAATTAAATAGAAAGTAAACGAATAACGTTTTGATTGAAATAACCATTAAATTAATTAATTATAAGTCTATAAATTTATTTCATTTAAAGAGCTAGAAAACAAATCGACTAGGGACCCACTAAATCATGAAGATGGAATTTTTAGGGCGTTACTGGTAATTTTTTGGTTATGGGATCTTTGGGGAAATCATATAATTAACTTAAGTTTTGTTTTCTTTTATAAATTAAAACCTTGGAAATTAGAAAGGACCCATTTAAGTCTTTTTTTTTTTTTTTAAAGAAAGTATATTTCGAACCTTTTTTAATTGAGGAGAAAAACCTAATTTATTTAAGATAAAAGGAAAAAGGAAAAGAAAAAGGAACCTAAGCCAAAATCCCTAGCCTAACTCTAACCTTACCCTAGTTGTGAACCCCTGCCGCCGTCGTGACTAGTTGGCGATCAGCCTTGCTTGTTGTAGAAATCGCGCCTCACCCTGCTGCACCCCAGCATGCTCGCAAGCAGCTGGCAAATACAGCACTCGAGCGCCCTGCCCATCTCTCGTGCGGCTGACGTCAGCATTCTGTTCGTCTCCAATTGGGCCAGCCCGACCGTGCACCCTCTACTCCAGCGATCATTTTTTTTTACGTAGCTCGTCGTCGTAGCCCAACTATTCGATTCACCTACAACTAATAATGTTAGCTACGTGCAAAAAAGCTCCAGTGCCACACCAGATTTTGGGAGTCGTGTTGCATTCAGGTTTGGGTAAGTTTTATTTTGAGCCCGGTTGGATTTTTCTACTGGAATGATTAAGTTATGGACTGTTAAGATGAGGATAGGTGTTGATTCTTTGTGTCTTGATTAGGTTGTTACTTGTTGCTACTATTTCCTTGGGATTAAGGGAGTGTGTTTTGTAATTTCTCTTCTAGTAAGAACTTCTCATTTTTAATATATATTCTTGTTATATGCTGTATGTCTATGTGTTTACTGTTTTGTGTTATTCGTGCTCTAGGATTATGTGGTCCCGAGGTGCTACTTTTGTATGTTTTCATTTTTAATATATATTCTTGTAAGGCATGATAGGATTATGGGGTCTTAGAATATTGTTTGTTATTGTTATGGTCCTATGGTTGGTTGATATGCATGTTAGCTTGTGATGACATGTTCTATACTAGGTGCTAGAGTATTGATAGACTTGATCACGTGATGAGTAGTCTCATTTGGAATGACTATATGAAGCTATAGAACATGTTTGGCTATTTGTTAGGTATGAACTTATAAGCACTTGTAGTTAGAACTTTTTAATTGTCATCTTCTAGAGGTTGTAGATCAGGACACGATGCATTGTTGTCCTCATAGGTAGAGACTATTGAGGATGTATTCCCACCCCCGATAGTAAGGGATGTAAAGTATCATGCTGCCCCCGACAATGCCTAGTTTGTAGCCCTTATAAGCGTGGTCCTCATCATAGTGTACTCCTGCTATATAAGGATTTTAGCTTAAGATAATAGGTGTGAGCAAGCTGACTTGGATCGCTGGTGAGGGCCTCCCCACCTTTTTCTTGTTAAGTTAAGCATGTGGACTTGGACTAAGTCAGCTTGTGTAGGCCTACACTTGACTAGTTTGCGTCCAAGCACCGAGTGTCAGGTAAATGGCTCACCTAGATCGGTGACGTCAGTACACTAGTTTATGTTGAATTAGTTGAGCTAGAGAGTCATGTAACAAACTTCACAACTAGTTGTGTTGTGTTTAGTTGAGTTATAAATATTTATGTGCTTGCATGTTAGATTATGAACTTCGTGCATTGAACCCTTGTTGAAGAGTTCTTACTGAATATTCTTTTATACTCGCCCTTATTGTGGTTTTCCACCAAGTAATCAAAGACAACATCAAGATGGTTAGCTGAGAGATGCTGAAGAAATCATGGGTAGAGCTTGTTCCATCATTCTGAGTAGTTGATAGGATACTTAATGTTTCATTTCTTTCATTTTGGCATGCTAAGTCTAGACTCGTGTTTATTCTGCCTGAAATAGTTTGTTAACTATTGGGCATGGATGTCTTTTATTGTTATTTTATTTATATAAACTTGTTTTGAAAATTACCTTGGTTAATGGCTTTTAAATTATTATTTTAATAAAATGCAATAGGAATAGTTACATGGATTTGAATTTGATTTTTTTTTAAGTATATTTTATAATTGTAGGAATCATCATAAAAAATTCCGAATTTTTACCGAAGAGATTTTTTTTGCAAACCATTTGTCAAAATGGATTTAATTTAAAATATTTTGTAAAATGGGTTGTGGCGTCTCTAAGAGACGCCACATTTGTTGAAAATAGTAAAAAAAGAGTTTGTCTTAGTGGAGTGTCTGGTGTGGCACAACTTGACCAAGTCAAATTAAAGAAAAAAAATAAGAGAAGCAACTAACGACGTTATGTTGCATCTTTAGGAGAGACGCAACAAACTTTATCAAAACTACGTGCCTGACCGGGTCAGAATTCCATCGCCCAACGTTAGATCGAATTTCTGACCCAGCTTTAACCCTTCATTATCACGTTTGACGGAGCTTTCTTCATTTATTTCTAACTTTTTTTTTGAAATTATATTATTTTTTAATTAGTAAAACTCCCTATAAACCTACTTATTTTTAACAAATATTTTCATGCTTCTTCACTTACGTTTATGTAAGTTTCATCCTCTTTTCTTTCTTTTTTTTATTGTTTTTGTTTTTCTTTTCTTTAGTTGTTTCTTATTTCTTCTGACGACTTCCGTTTTTCTTTGCAGTAGATTTTTTTTTTACTTTTATAATATTTTGTAAAAATCTTAATATATTATAGTTTGCTTTCATTTTCCTTTTTGTTTATACCTCTTTTTTTTATATATAGGAAATCACATCTTTATTTTATTTTCATTTATCTATTTTCATTTTGTTATTTATCTTTTATTACATACAAACCTAACATTATTATTATTTTTATAACATAGTTGATTATCATTGCTCTATAATTGGTATTCACCAAAAGTGATTTTCTCTCTACTCATGTGTACGAAGGTTAGTATGTCAATTTCTTTTAATTCAAAATATTATATAAATTTACATGTTTTTTTAATAATTTTTTTTATATTTAATCTAGTGTTGTTACTATGAATTGTTATTACTATTTTTTATTATATGTTGTTTAGTATTGAGTATGTTATGTGTTCTATCCAAAATATATATATTTTGAAAGTTTACAATCATTTAAGAATCACTACTAGAAAAAGCACATTCAATGACTATAATTTATAGTCATGAACACCTTCCATGACTAAAATCAAGAGTCATTGTATCCGCTGTCACGGAAGGTTCAACTATGACACTATAGTAAAAGTGTCATGATAGAATCAATTATGACACTATATTATAGTCATTTATGAACGATTAATGATACATATATAGAGTCATTGATGAAGTAATAACGACAATTTCTAAGTGTCATCACAAAATTAGTTATGACATTTTATTATAGTCACGGTTGATCTATTATTGACACATATACATAGTCATGGTTAAACTATTTATGACATTTTATTTTAGTCGGGATTGAAACATTAATGACACATATATATAGTCATTGAAGAAGTATTAATGACACGTTAATATTAACATTGTAGGTTATATATTGACACTTTTTTATAGTCATCAATTTATGTAACATGACTGTTTATTAGTTTTCATGACACTTTTTTATACCTATTTACAACCTGTTTTGTTTGTGTCTTTACCTGTCAAGAAAAATTTATAATATGTAGCCCACAAATCTTATTCAACAAATCTTATTTCATATATAACTAAATAATTTGTACATTACACTTGAACGTTGAACAAAAAAAAATCAATATCAATAAATTTATAATTCTTAAAATGTTTACAAGGAGTTTGAAAACTAGAAAATTTGTTGAATAAGATTGAAAGCTACAATATAACAAATAAGCATGGTTTGTTATCCCATGTGCGAAGTACGTGAATTGATAAGTTGCATGATAATTGTAAATGCAAGTGATCCCCACCTTGAACAAAGTACCTGCACAATGTGGTATTAAAGCTTTGAATTAGAAGTTGTAATAGAGAATATAAAGTAACATAATTCATAACCTTACTCAGTGGTTAAAGACTAATGAAATATTATCTAAGATAAGTGTCTATGTTTCAAAAATATAACTATGCATGTCTCATACAAATCATAACCTATGCAATGAACCGTGACTATAATACATATGTGTTCTTGATACAATGAAATTTTTTAAAGATTAGATGGATATATATTGATAAAACTCAAGAGATCAAAGAAAGAAAGTTTCTTAATCGTCTAAACAACAACGAAAAAGTGCCAAGAGTATGAGAATTTTTTACCCACAAAGAAATGCCACCTCACATGGGGATCAAGAGCTTTTTTGGTCTTCGAATCATTTCATGCACAATACTTTCCCTTTATCATCTAGGATGGACCTTATCCCACTCTCTACAATGCACACATAAGAATTATCTACTTATTTTAGTATAACTTGCCAATGCCCTACAATAATTAAAATGAATGAATAATAGATATAAGAAAATCATGATCAGATTAATCCAAAAAATAACATGAATGCAGACATTTGAATCCAATTCATTCTTTCAATCTAGGAGAAAACAATGAGAGACCACTATTTTCCAATGGTCCCACTAAGCAGTCAAAGCAAAACACTCAACAACAATTCCTTTAGGGCATTGTTCACCCATCATAACTGGAAGCTCTTTGCAACTGAATCCATAGAGGAGTTGTTGGTCGTTTTCTTGTATTGTTTAAGTAAAGTATAGTTATCGGTCAGAAAAATAAAAAAAGGAGGAGATGGCTATCATGAAGAAAGGGGAAAAGCTTACTAGCGTGGTTGCTCAAGTAGTTAGCAGTATGATCACAAACGAAGGCAGCAACACTGCTTTCATTGAAGTCTTTATGCGTCTGCATGAGCAAACTAGTCAATTTTACCAACTTAAACCATACTTATCATTATCAAATTCCAAAAGGTATTGAAGTACTAGTCAGAATATGAAGGCTAAACTTAAAAAAGAAAAAAACTAACTATCATAAAATCAAGCATGAATTCTTCCAAACCTTGACAAAATTCACTACTCATGTTGAGAAAAATCACAGGAATGAATGAAAACATTCGGGTATGTATCTATCAAGGGAAAATCAGTATTTCCTACTCCACAACCTAAGAAGCACGGACATAGACACGAAATACGGACACGATACGACACGGATACGTAGATACGCCATTATTTAAAAATGCAGGATACGGATACGTCGATGACACGTGATTTATCATTATTTTTTATAATATATACCACTAAAAGATTAAATCCAAAAGATTTTAGTTAGTTATAAACCTACTCATAACAATCTCTAAATATTTTAGTTTTTGTCTCATTTTCTTTCCCTCCATTTGATTTTCTCTCATTCGATAGACATCGTCGTCAACGGCCTCCATCAATACTTCCTGTTGTCTTGTCATTCGTCATTAACAAATAAGTCTTAATTGAGGTGTCCATGATGCGTCCATGAAGTGTCCGAAATTGAAAATAATAATAATAAAAGAGGACATGAAATTTTGAGTGTCGTACACGTGTCCGACGAGTATCCGGAAGTATCGGTGTCGGACACGAGTACGACACGGATACTTTATCAAAATAGAAGTGTCCGTGCTTCCTAGTCCACAACCAACCTGAACCAACAAATTGAAAGCTACTAAACATATTCTATAGTTGTACCCAAACCACATAATCATCATTTGTCAACAAATTATATGTATCACTTTCAAATATGTATTTCAAGTATTTAAAATTATGACTAAGGTAGGACAATACCTTTCCTTGTTGATATAGATCATAATTTACTGTAAATCACCATAAATCCGAAAATTGAAGGTTTTTTAAATCATTTTTTCAAGTTTTTGTAACCATCCACAAGTAAAATGAAGCTTCCTTGTAAGTAGTAGAAGGAAAAATGTTGGTCCACGTTCTGATCTACATCACTTGTTTTCTTGCAAACTTGTTGAAGTTGAACAAAATACTCCATATTATCCTTTCTTAATAGTTGTTCACGTTGATTTGCTGCACTTTAGAAATCTACGATCAATCATAGTTGGATAACCTAAATAAAGAATAAAATGTGATAGGAAGATAAAACAAAATAATTATAAAAAACATCAATAAAGAATATTTGACCCTTATAGTAGATAATACAAGGATAATATTAACTATTAGATAGAATGAGTTCCATCTCAAAATCAATTGGTGTTGAGATGAGTGACCAAGATTCCAAGTAATTTCAATCAGAGTCGATAATGAAATGCCCTCCCTATAAAGTCAATGCTTACTATGAATGCATCTTCAACGAAATCGACAATGAATTCCAGGGTTATCAATAATAAGAAATCTAGTTTAAAACAATTAACAAAACCATTAGTATCTGAAATGCATTATTCCTCTATCTATTCTTTAAGTTGTTCATTTGTATAAAAAATTACAACAATATTTTTCTAAATTCATTTGCTTACCATGTAGCTGCCCACAATCCATTAGAATAAGTGTTGAGGATCTTATTGGTAAGGTGAAAAGACCTTTAGCATTTATAAAAATAGATATATTACTTATAATATTGAGATAGACCTTTATACTATCTAACCATCTCATACAAAATAATACTCAACGTACATTCTGCTTAGATTATACTAGTGCAGATAAATAGTATGGTCACCTCATTATTGATATATAGTATACTCATGTTAATCAAGCTTTAAAAAGATTACCCGTGAATAACAAAGAGATTGAAATTTTTTAAACTAGGAAATCAGAGCTTTGCTAAATCTGGAAAGAGTGGAGACACGAGAGGTGTCTAAAAATAAATGTTACAGGTAAATCTCGAATCAACGATCTTGGGGGAGCACACCTTCAAAACCCAAGTTTTTAACCATTGTGCCACCCTTTGAGGGAAAAAAAAAAGAGAAGCTTTCTTTATATAGAAAAAAAAAGAACCTTGATGGGTTGAATCTGAAACTCTTCTTTTTAAAAAAAAAATTGAAAGTTTGAAGAAAATGTTTATAAACAAGATAAAAACTAAAAAAAGATAAAAATAGTGAATGGAAGTACAAAATTAAAGAAGATCGAAATAGAGAATAGAAGTCACAGCTCCAAAACAAACATTGCCAAAACAAGATAAAGATGCAGAGAAGCCAAATTCAAAGACTCATTGTTTCTCAACTTACAAGAAACAACACCAATCAAACAAAAGAGACAAAATGGAAAATTGACTTCTTTAAAAAAAAAAAAGTCAAGCCATAAATGAAATTGAACAACAAAATGGAGATTGTGAACACGTCTGGTATTGAAAAGAAAATTGCCAAGTGCTAATTACAATACTACAATTTAAGCAGGATAAAAGAAAGAAAGAATAAAAAAATCAATCTAATACTAAATTGAACTGTCCAAATAGATGTCAAAGTTAAATCAACAAAACAAACACTCACAAAAGAAATGAAACCTACTATTTTTTCTAGTAAAAAAACTATAGAACAAAGCAAGTAAAAGATGTTGCAGTCTAGCACTCTAATCAATTGTAGGCCTAAAATTCTTTAAAATGTCCTACAAGTAAAATTCAATTTGATTGGGGAGAAAAACGACTCCACAGAAGGTTGAACTCAAGTCCTCTTCTCTAATGTCATGATGAATTATGTTAAATCGCTAATAAATATAAAAACTTAAACTTTTAAGTTGAGGTAAATTTAATTATATCAACCAACATATAATTATGTCAAGCCGATAAAGTTCACAAAAATTCTTTTCTAAGAAATATTGTAGTAGTGTTTTAGTCATTATATCAACCAACATGTAATATTACGTGCTTTATCTTCTTATTCATTTATTCACTATGCATAATATGTCATCCATATGACCCAATTGAGTCTAAATCGCCCTTACCTTTTATCCTCTACATCTCCAAATAAGAATTCAACTTGTATACCGCACACGTTCAATACAAATATTGCTAACTTTTCCTTCAACTCTGCCTTCATAACAAAGAAACAAAAGTGAATCCTTAAACCTATTAGAAGCGTGAGAAAGGACAAAAATAAAAGCAATTATTCAACCACACACTCATAAAAACAACTATTCGTCTCTCTCGTTCAATCAACCAACTTTGCAAGGAAAACAAAATGACAGAAACAATAATTTGAAACATAAAAAAGAAAGTTTCTAGTCTACGTAAGTACTAAACTAAGTCATCACAACATCAAGGTGTTGAAAAAACCCTCCATAAAGTTAATTGTCCTCATAATTACTTTGATAAGTAATTATAAACAATCTCCACCCAAATCGATGATAATAATATCAACCATTCCAAAATTCTCAAACAATTCCAAAAGAATCTATAGCATAAAGACCAGGACCACATAATTCCATTAAGTTTACAAATTCAGCCCAATATTTCCTTTGAAACAATGTCAAAATAATGCGAAAAAAGCTCAAAGATGGCCCATTTCTTCAACAATAGTAGTGAAAAGGCATTGGACAGAAATCCTCAGTTATGATTTGTACTGCAATTAGGGCTTGTGGGTAGGGGTGAATAGAGCGAAAAGAGATTGAAACTCAATAAAATTTACAAAAACCCTCGAGAAAATATGTGTTAAAAAACCAAATACAATTTATAAAAAAAAACTCATTTAACAATCAATCCTAAACAAAGCATTCCCAAACCTGATAGCCGAAGGAAGAGATCCTCCATTGTGGGAAATAGGTTCTACCGCCCTCTTAACGTTGGAAACAATAGAAGCTCTGCCAAAGAAGAAGATGAAAATGACCGACTAAAGAGATCGCACAAGGAAAATCCTTCGCCTTCAATATCCGGCCGCAACCACTATGCTTATCCTTGCCGGCGGAACCCCACTTCTGAAATTGAGCCCTAACTCTAATTCAACGTCAACCTCACTAGAGAATGAAAGATTAAATTTTTTAAAAAAATCTAGGGTTAGGAAGGTGATGGAAAAATTTCATATGGTGGGAAATGGGAGGATGTGTTTCTGCTTCAAAACAAAGAAGAATGCGCAAAAGATAAAAATTATTTTCCCTTTTTGTAGGGTTTTTTTGTTAATAAAAATAAGGTGTCGCTTACGGTTTGAACGCAGAACCTTTTAAATGCACATTTAATGACTAAAAAAAGATATTTCCATTTTTTCTTACACGCGTTTTTTTTTCTCTTTTAATGACACTTATTTTGCATTCTCTCTTACAAAATAAATTTTTACAGTGTCATAGTAGGTGCTTTTTCTAGTAGTGATTTCACGTAAAATTAATTAACACCGAGAAGAATAACAATATATGGATCTAAAGGTTAGGTCATATATCTTATCATCTTTTCCACGTTTAGATCCTTAATGACACTTAAAGTATATATATTTTATTAGCAAATCCTTTTATTTTTTTAGTTCAACAAATCACATGAATATACGGGATGAAACCATCAACTTCATAGATGACAATTTGCATTATCACTAATTAACTATGCTCGAATCGGCGTAATGAATTTTGTTTGCTAATGATCTCCAAGAACATGAGACTATACATAATTATTCCTACTTAGTTATAACCCTCCCCTACCCATTCATAAATGAATGACAAATTTATATCTTATGAAGAGAGGAATTTGTTGAGCAAAAACTGATCATAAGAAATGGAGATTTATTTCATATGGATGATCAATACATAAACGTTATAACATAAATAAATGCAGTTTTCCTATCAACAAACTAACACCTAGTTAGTGAGCCCTCTTAACATTCGGAGGTATCTTCACCTTTTCAATGTGAGATTCTCAACAGTTATTTGTGCATGGATTGGAAGAGGCTATCTAGAACAAAATAATTATCAAAACTTCTATATGTTTTGTTCGTGAATGGAAAATCGAATTGGCTCTTAAGTGTACTAACACTTAAGTTGTCCGCTCCACACAATAGGAGAATAAGGCAAGCAAAGTTGCAAATCTCTAAACAGAAAGTATTCGAACATATCAACGTAGCATACGTTTGTACTTAATTAAGAAATGATTTACTACTTCTTAAAAAGAAGCCCATTGTATGGGGATGTTTTTTTGCCATATTCAAGGAGTATTTAGATGGAGAATCTACTAACTCCACGTAAAAAAACTACACCGAAATGAGTTTTTACTGATTTCTCTTCCTTTTTATTTTTTAAAATAACTACTCATTTCTAACAATTCATTTCAATCATTCTTTTATAACTACTCAATTATTTCTAACCACTCATTTCTAATCATTCATTTCAAATCAATCAAAATAACTCATTTTTAATCACTACTTTTTAACTACTCAAAATAACTACTTATTTCAAATCAATCAAAATGACTTATTTTAAATCACCTTTTTTTAACTACTCAAATTAACTACTCATTTTAAATTTACATCGAAACAAGATTTTAACTCTAAGTTCTCTACACAAAAACCACATCCAAATTATTTTTTGGCTACAACTCTCAATTTTTTAACTACTCAAAATAACATCTCAATATAACCTCTCAAGCTAAATCTTCCTTAAATATGGTAAACAAACACCTCCTATGAGATTTCCTCTAAGATGAACACAAAATTTTGATGTTGATTTTTATCGTCTAGATCGAATGCCCAGTCAATATCAACAATCCACACAAAGACGACACACTCTCGGCCACAAAAATGTCGTAATCGCTTGCCAATTAGAAATAATAGGCAAATGCATGAATTGACGCACCTTATTCATGCTATAGGGGATCTCAAAACAAGTAATAGTCACATATACTTTAGGGCCCTAACATCAAGCATTTGCTCACCACTAAAACACAAATATCTTGAGTATATAAGAAAAGGGACAACAACTATATGAAACCTTTTACCTAAAAAAAAAAATAAAGTCATGAGAGATTGATTCTCAAAGTGAACAATATCATATCAATGTGGAGCTTGGTAGATGCTTGTTGTTCCTAACAAGTGGTATTAGAGTCAAACTCTTAATTTAGCAATATTGGTCAAGACTTGTGATGTAGAACCAAAGATGATTAATCTCGTATGGTTTAAGTGTACTTTATTCGAAATGTACTTATTTGAATGGAAGATTGTTGGGGTTTCACGTTACCAAGTCAAGAAGATCTTGGGGCAACAATATAATTAATATGAACCATTTTGGATGAAATAAAAATAAAATTACGATGATTTTGAAAGTAGACAATAACATTCATGTAGAGGTTTTGTTTGTTGTCCTAATTACCCGTGGAGGTAAAAATTTGTCGACAAATACTATAAATGCGCAAAACTAACAACTTGTAATTGGTGACAAAAAACGTAAACTTATTTCTTTCTTCATATTATCCTTCCTCGCCATTACAATAGTCGAACACCTACCTCAAAATATTTTAGACAAGAGTAATACTTACCTAATGGCTTACCACCATTTTGGGCCACGTCTTTTTATTGTTTTAAAAAAATTGACTTTGAATGATGGAGAAAGGAATATTAAAGTGTAGAGTTCTTAAAAAAATAATAAAAAGACGTGGTCCATTTTTTAACATGTTGTGGTAAGTATTTCCAATATATACTAACCCACCCTTAGGTAAGTTTTGCTCGAGAAATAATTAGGAGAAGTATTGATGAACTACACAAAAGTAAACACATAGACATACCATTCATTCTAGATTTAAAAAGAGGAGTTGAAATGTAAAGCTAGCATTGTCATCAAAGCCTGCACACATATTGAACGAATACTTCAAAATTAAGCTTAAGAAAGTATAGTTAATAAAAAAGATAAGCAAAAGACAATTCATACTAAATTTAAAATGTACCTACACAAAGTTAGAGTAAATGTAGTTAATAAAAAGATTTAAATGACAAAAGCATATTTATATAACCATAAACACAATTCTTAGAAAGAATATATAAGAAGAGTTAGTAAAAGACTATATGATTATGTGCTACATTGAAATTTGCTCGGTCGATATGCAAGTTTTACATAGAACGCCAAGTCCAAATATTGACTGTGTTTCCTTCTTTTGCTTTTTAAATTTGTTCGGTCGATATGCATGGATAGACAAAACCGACATGTTACATCAATTACCACTTACCCACGATACCCAACGCAACCTAACAATGTAGTCACAATCAGAACAATTACCCAAAACTACACTTGAACACCAAATTAGCAATCAATCTCTATTTAACAACAACACTCATTGTTTCACCATGAGATCGAACTCAGAAACTTACCCAACCACGAACACGACTTGTCCAAAACTAACGAGGCTCGAAGGGAAATCGAAATGGCACAACAACGAAGTGTAAAGCCACGAATCAACTATCAACAACTCCAATTCATCAACAAAACACTAAATCAACTATCAACTATCAAGTTAACCATTCCAATACCAACCAAAAACCCAACAACAACAAAAATAGAACTTACCCATGATTTGAAACCACATGACACGAACACACGGGGCTGAAACAAGCTAAACACGGCTGAAAAAATGCACGTTGAGTTGCAGATCTAGCGTAGATGCGAACTGCAGGGATACGACATGCGAAGGGCTGTCGGTACAGGTGAGGTATGGCTGAGGATGGACGGCAGTGTGCGAGTGCGGATGAGTTGAGGCGCGTGCGGAAGGATGGGTGAAGCTAAGCGGGAGTGGGTTCTCGGCGGAGTGTCTTGCAGCACCGTTGCGAGGCTGTCGACGAGCTCGAGTGCGGTTGGAGCAGGTCTGAGGCACGAGTTAGGCGTGCACGCGCGGGAGGTGGCGTCGGGGCGAAGGTGCGTGCTCGCGATTCTTCTTGTAGCGGCTGTGTAGATCTTGCGAAGGCAGAGACGATCGGCAGTAGAGGATGGTGATCAGCAATGAGTAGCAGCAACGACTAAGGGGCAGGGGCGGCGGCGGCTAGGTCAAGAAGAGGATGAAGATGGAGAAGAAGAAGAAGAAAAGAGAAGAGGGTTTTGGTTTTTTTTTTCCTTTTTTTCTTTTTTTACTTTTTCATTTTCTTTCTTATTAAACTAAAATGAGTTTTTCTTTTATTTTAAACCCCAAAAATCCAGCCCCTTCTCTTAATTAACTTAAATGAAACTTTATTCTTTTATTTATTTAGTTATTTAGTTTTTCTAGATTAAATGAATTTTTTTTCCAATTCAACTTTACATTTTCCCCTTAACTTTAAAAATTGAATTCTCTTTTTAACAAATGCCCCAAATCACCTGACACTTATGAACAATTACAAAAGGGCCCTTATAGGTAAAATTATCAGGACGACCATAAAATCAACCAACTAGAAACTAACCGAAAATGTGGGGCGTTACAGAGGAGACGGCCGGTGGCGGCAGGGGAGAAAGTCTAGGGTCTGAAGATGAAAAGAGGAAGTAGATGAACATTTGAGATTTTTTTTTTTATTAAACTTCCCTAAATGGTTTTCTTTTTCATTTAATTTAAATGGGTTGTTTTCCCCTTCAAATTCTTTAAACAAAAAATCCTTTTACAATTTTTTTTCTTTATTTAACAAAACAAAATTTTAACCTTTTTAATCATTTAATTTCTTTTGACAATTCCAACAACCAATTTCCACAACCCTAAAATTCTTGAAATTACAAAATTAACTCAAAGTCAATTATCATTTACAAAATAGTCCCTAGGAATAAAATCATCAAAATACTCCTACGGTCAAAACTAACCACCAATTACTCTAAAAATCTAAAAGAACAAATAATTGAACCTGGAGGGTCTAATAGAAAATACCGGGCATTACATCTTATTTAGGTGGTTTGTTACAAGACAAATTAAAAATAAACACAAATTACAAGTGTGATTTGTAGAAGTTTTTGAGTGACTACCAAATGGAAAAATAAAATCTCGAGGGAACGGTTCTTCTGACTAAGAATGAAGAAGAAAATGACATGCACGCTTGGAGTGAAAGGATTTCGGCAATGATGTGGATAATTGGAGATTCTAGAGCTCCAATTTTGATATGTTTCAAAATGTTCCCTCAATTTTAAAACAAACACCTCAAAGATTGTATGCTTCTAAAACAAGAATTGATGATCCATACCTAATTTCTCTTAGAAAAATTCTTAAAATAGTTATCTATATATATAAACAAAATTAGAGCCTTAAGTGTTACAAAAACTATATAAGTAATTAAAAAGACAAATATATAAGAAAAATATATAATATTTAAAAATATCAAAATTATACTTCTTTTTCTAAATTTAATATGACTGGATTTCATAATTTTATGATTCTAAAAAAGTGTCATAAAACACGCGTTTTTTATTTATGACACTTTTTCGTGATAGTAATTTTATTTTAATTACTGATTACTAGATGATTCTAATAAAGTGTCATAAAACGCATTTTTTTGTTTATGACACTTTTATTGCTTTCCCTCATAAATTCTATTTGTCACAAGTGTCATGGAAAGCCATTTTTCTAGTAGTGAATACATGTTCATTTATTGTTATGTAGTTCTAATTTTCAATATATTACACATGTAGTTGGAATGATGTATTAATAACCATCAATTCACCAACTTATGTATTAATTCAATATTAATACATGTTGGACATAATGACTAGAGATAAGATATTATTTAGTGCATGTACACATTTGTTAAATATTAGAACATGTTGGTCGTGAAGTATATGGACTAATAGAGTGCCATTTATATGTTCTTTCGTAGTAGAGTTTATCTACCCAGATCGAATTATGAGACAATTTGGATGGATTCAAGATGTTCTTAAAATGTGAAATACATATATATCATTACATTCCAACAATTTGCAAGGAAGATATGTGCAATTGAGTCCAAAATTTGGCTCACCATATACACAATTGGGAGAATATCTAAACTTAATTATACATGAAACAACGATTAGAGAAGTTGTTGATGTGACTCATGCTTACACTAAGTAGTATAATGCAATATCAAGAAAATACATTACACAATCTGGTGCAACGTAGAATGACTTAGTTAGACTTAAATTTTTTTTTATTAATGTAGTTTTTAAATTCATAACTGATTGCTTAAATTAATTTTAATTTAACTGGAAAATTTTATTTTAGATGCTTTGAGATGATAGTCTTAGATATTTATCAAATAATGAATCAAGATGAAGATGAATAAAAGTCTTAGATATTTATCAAATAATTATAATTATTAGGGGATTTTGCATGTATAATAAAAAAATTGCAAAATATTTGCATATCTAGCACAAAATAAAAAATAATTCATTTGTAATCCACAAATTAAGTTTTACCATTGGTTGAGTTTTATGACTAATAAAAATTCAATCAATGGTAGACTCATTCTATCACTGGTTGAGTTCTATCATTGATAGAAAATTGAGTTTTATCACTAGTTGAGTTTTATCACATAGAATTCAATTAGTGATAGACTCATTCTATCACTGGTTGAGTTTTATTATCGATATAAAATTATGTGTTATAGATGAATTATTTTAGAAATTGTTGTTCAAATATAATATAAGAGGTAGAATGTGCTGTTGAGGGAAATTTGCCTAATTATTAATGATTGAAAAGTGAAAATTAATTGATTGGTAGGGAGAATTTAAATGACGTGATTGATATTCATAAAAACATATATAATTATTAATGATTTATTAATCATGAGTTTTACAATTTTTTTAGAAAAACATAGTTTATATTGTGTTACTTATGGAGAAACCGACAAAAATAGGGGTTATATGGCGTCTCTTTAAGAGAGACAACAAACAAAATGAGTTTGTTGCGTCTCTAGAAGAGATAGAGACACCATCACATAAGACAAAATCCTTTGACCGTTTTCATAGCGAGACGCCCCAACCCTTTTTAAAAAATAATTTGGGAAGAGATCCATTTTGAGTAATGGTTTGTCAAATTGACTCCTTTAGACAATCTACCCCAATTATGAGCTTCTCAAATAATTCACACGTACAAGAATTCGCTCACTTCTTAATATTAATTAATCAGAAATACTTGTTTTCAATTGAGATTCTCAATAATCATATTCGAGCACATTAAATTCAAATAGATATTTTATTCGAGTAACAAAAAAAATAGATATTCAATTCAAGATGGTGAATATGAAGTGACACCATCTTGAAGGATATGTTGGGAATCTAACCATGGAAAAATGGGGATACTTTCTAGCTATTATAAGTTGAAATGACTTACTCCACTCATTAACAATTCGATTTGAAATGAAACCTCATACAATCTAATAGGACCTATGACTCTAATAGTATATTTAATCATATTAAACTATCAATTAACCCTAAAAAT
This sequence comes from Sicyos edulis, assembly GCA_036507275.1. Classification (NCBI taxonomy): domain Eukaryota; kingdom Viridiplantae; phylum Streptophyta; class Magnoliopsida; order Cucurbitales; family Cucurbitaceae; genus Sicyos; species Sicyos edulis. The sequence continues at coordinate 10,496,496 of CM071850.1, forward strand.
TCAAATCGATAAGTTGAGATAAATTTAAGTATATCAATTAAGAAAGAGATCCAATCTATAAGATCTTGATCTAAGGTTAATGCTATGTACAAAGCTATGGGTAACATTAGTTAATGAAAATATTTAAGAAAGGTTAATTAAACTAAAGATAAAGTTGGGGGCAAATAATAGGATAAGAGTTTGAAAAGGAACTTTAGAAAAGAATTAATTAAACAAAGCTAGATGGACAAATGATAAATAGAAATATTTAGAAACAGGCAATGAAGAAATCTCGTGTAAAGGAAAAAAGGCAAGTGTTCATAATAAGGGCTGCTGAGTAATAAAAATATATATTATAATACTAACTAACCTTTCATCTTATGAATAGTCTTTCTTTTGGAAAAATAATAATTTTTTATCTTCAAACTTATCAAATTGAATCAATTTTATCCCAAACTTTCAATTTCAACTATTGCATTCCTAAGTCAAATAAGTATTACAAACTTTTTTTTTTTTTTAAGAAAGGTACAAGAATCTCAACCTTAAATTTTTCTTTGAAAGATTGTTAAGCAAAAAGTATATACATTCAATAAATTCTAAAATATGTGTAATCTTTACATTTATAAAGTTTGACAAGATTATTCAATCATTAATTAGGATTAAAATTTATTTCATTAGAATTAGTGAATTTATTTAGATATTTTCACCTCGCTTACAAAACTGATCAAGCGAGTGGTATGAGTTAATTCGGTGATAGAAAGCTACAATAATGGGATGGTGTCATCCAGAGGCAGAAGTAGTGAGATGTTGAGTGAAGTAAATTACAACCCTCACCACAAAAGAGCTTATAACATATGTTCTTGGTTCAAATTAAAAATATGGGCAACTTCATCAAGTGATTAATAATGTCATTGACAGCACAAATAACATTGCCAATTTTCCTCATAAAGTAACAATAATTATCACTACACACTCCTTAACCCTACTCCTTCAAGAATGGCAAATGATCACGAAGTTGAACCTTCTTCCATCGACCAGAGGAAAGCATCACGGTGATGACGAGTTTCCTTCGCTAACAACGTGGAGAAAAGATGCACAAATTACAATTGCAACACCAACTTCACCCCATGTGGCGTAAAGCCTTCTTGGTACAAACGTCCATACACCTTTTAATTATGTGATTTTTACTATTTTATAATTTTTCTTATTTTCTCATTCTTTATTACCATTGTTTTCATTTTTTTAAGGAATTTATATTTTATTTTTATTCCAAATTGTAAAAACTAAAACTTTGTCCTCAATAGATTGGTGATATATGTTAAGGAATTTACCCTCAGCAGATTGGTGATATATGGAAATACTCAGTCCTTTTTTATTCAACATGCAAAATTCCCTATATATTAGGATCTCAAATCAGATGAGTGGAACTCGGTATCATATAAAATAGAGTGAAAATCTATCTAAAAACTAATTGATAATGCGATGAGTAATCCACATTTCTTATATATTGTTATAAGCTCTCTACTCTTTCGGATGTGGCATCCTAATATGCCCCTCAAAATATGTCTCTTTTGAGTTCACCATTTCAAATCGAATTTCAATTTTATTTTTATTGGACCAAATACTTGTTGAACTACTAACACTACTTGACAAAATGATTGGATTGTTTTTATCAGAATTTTTTAAATATGATATTTATGACTTTTGTTTATCGATCAAAATTTATCTATCAAGTACACGGTAAGGAAACAAAGTTTCTAATATAAATTTCTATTTTACATTGTAACTAAATTGACTTCATTTAATGTAACTTATTGAAGTTAAAGAGTGAAATCCATTGATTGAAGTCAACCAGTGATGGCATTGATGATTGGAGTCAACTAGTGACATTTATTAAAGACACCTATTGGACTTCAATCAATAGACTTTTAATCTGTGACACTAATTTGAAATCTATTGCGAACAAGGTTAGGGTAGATTAATTAGATAAGTACTTTATACACTTCAATTAGTGGGGGTGATTTGATTTCAATAAGTATCATTGACTCACTTCAACTAATAGACTTCAATTAGTAACGCTAATGGAAGTCTATAATGTATAAAGCACTAATTGAAGTCTTAAAGTTTAATGAAAATTAATAAGGTTAGTCTCAATTAATTTATTAAGTATTACATTATAGATTTCAATCAGTATCATTGAGAATATGACACCAATTAAAAGTCTATAATGTACAAAATACTAATTGAAGTCTCTATTGAGAATATGATTAATGTTGATTAGCTTGACATACATTATATCAATATTACCGATTGACTTCAATTGGTATCGATAAACCCCAATCAATGACTCCAATGTAGATGTTATTGAAGTCCAATTAAACATTAATTGAACTCTATCGAGAACATAGTTAGTGTCAATTGCTTTGTTGAGTACATTATAAACACTAATTGAAGTCTATAATGTACAAAATTCTTATTGAAGTTTATTGAGTACAAAATTTGCATCAATTAGTTTGACTAAAATTATAAACTCTAGTCGCTATCATTTATTAGCCTCAATTAGTGTCATTGGTTGACTTCAATCAATAACTTCAATTAGTCATATTGATTGAAGTGTGTATATAATGTACAAAGCACTTATTTGAGCAACTAATTAAAGTCTATCAAGTACAAAATTAGTGCAAGCATTTTAATTTTTGAAGTTTGATAGGTGATTGCTCATATTATATTTGTCCAAAAAGAGATTTTTAACATAAACTATTTTTACATTGAAATTGACTTCAAACAAAAGTCACTAATTGAATGTAATATTATTGACATTGACTGAAGTAAATAAATTTAAAATTATTTATTAAATTAATATCAATTAAAGGTATAAGTTATATCAATTAAAATATTTCTCTGCATCTTGCACTTTTCTTAATGTTTTCTCCTTTTCTCTATGTACTTCTGAAAATTATCTTTTAGTTTCAAGTTGTCTATCCTCACACTACAAGAAAAAACACACATATGATAGCTTTGAAAAATGCTACCGTAAGTCATTTATAGCGTTTTAGAAAACGCGGTCAGAACCGACGTTATTGAAAGTATCGAACATACGATACGTTTTTGTAACACTATAAACAAAGCTATTATACATTGTTTTTCATAGTGTTATTTGAACGCTATTGTAATCAATCATAGCGTTGGAGTAAACGTTGTAGTTTCTAATTTATAACATTTTTATAATGCTATAAATGACATATCATAGCATTTTGGCAATGCTATTGTGGTGTCACCTCTAATTTTAATAGCTTTTTTTACTACTATAATAAAAGCTATAAAATACCATCTTTACCGCATATAATATTTTATTTGGAAATATTCTACAAAGCTGGATTAACAATATATTTATTTTAAACATTATGTTTCATACCAAAAAAAAATGTTATAGAAACTAAATTTATGATGAAAAGACATGCACATTCCACGACTATAAAAAGTACCATCTTTGATTGCATAAAATATTACTTCAAATTTATGATATAAAGACATATATGCAAATAAACTTCAAAATTATAGCACACAAAATTAAAATGCTATATTAGAAATGTTAATAAAACAAAAAGTGTACAATAAGTATTACAGAATCCTAAAAAAGTTTATATAATGCTCCTTTCCACATGAATATCTTCACCCGTGTGTGTCCATTTTCATTCACCTAATGAAAAAAAATCAAAATATTTGTTATAAATAATGGTTTAATTTCATACAAACTAATTTAACTAATTTGAAAGTGAGTTGTCTTACATTGTTTTACTTTATCAATTGGGCATGCAATTGTAGAATCCACAACATCATCAATAACAACAATATCAAATGTAGGCCTCCATAAAAACGAATTGGATTTTATTACCGTATCAACCCATACACGAACTAAATTTAGACCAAGAGGGATGTGATGGACAAGTGTTGATGGATCATTACAAGACCATCTCCCTTCGACAATTACTTTTCCTGAATCAACCCAATCTAGCAATATACACTTGTGGGGTGTATTGGACGTTGTTACATTCTTTCACTATAACGTGAATAAAGTGTTAACATTGAATAATTTTAGATATTAAATGAATATTTTTTAATACTGAATAAGAGATCAACTTACCGAGGGAGAATTTAAGATTGGAGCTTGTACTTGCGTGGATGTCGACGTGTTACCATTATTAATAGAAGCTTGTTCCTACATCTTTTCATGTGTACATAAATGATTAGAAATATAATCTAAAACATAATTCTAAATAGTTAAATAAAGTTAATTTAGTTTACCTTATCTTTTAATAAAGTTGATACAACATGCTTCAACTCATTCACATCAGACGTAAGGTTATTGTATTTTTTTTTCAAGAGATGCAATTGTTTTATCTTTTATAGTTGATATAAACAACTTTGACTTGGTCACTCCAAATCCTAATCCTCGTAAATGACCAAGATCATGACCCAACACTTTACTAATTGCATCATCAACAACATTGGTAGAATGGGACGTTGTTCCTTCTTGACTAATGTTTTGATCAATTTGCACCTACATAGCATATAACACAATTCAATGAGATGTTTCAAAAGGATACTAAACCCAAGTTATTATGCCTACCGTTAAAAACTTAGAAAATAAAGTGGTGCATTTGGTAACAAGAAAAGAAAAATTACAAAAAGAAAAATAACTTTTTAGATATTATATTATTGAAACATTAAAGTAGACAACTTATAATACATTAAAAACCTTCCTAACCGTATATGTAACGGCCCGGAAATTTCATCCCGGTCTTCCCGGGAGGCCCAGGGGCATTTTGGTAATTTTGGTCGGGCCGGCAGGGCCGGTTATGTATTTGTTAATTGCCGGAAAAATTATGAGTCGATTTGAATGGGATCGGGAATTTTGGTGAAGACTTTTGGGCTTGGAAAAAAGTAAAAATAAATAGGGAATTAAATAACGCGTCGAGTGACAATCGAGCCAAGGACGCGCTGCATGCTAGGCAGGGGTAGCTGCCAGCCGAGCCACTGGGCGTGTTTGATAATCTTTGCGTGCGACCTTGTATATAGCCGTTGTTTCGTGCCTTCGGGTTTAAAGCCAGGCCGCCCGAGGCTTTCTTCCCCAATTCCTTCTTCTTCCTTCTCTTTTCTTCCTCGACCGACCTGAGCTCCCTCTCGCGTTTCTCCCTCGCCAACCTCGATTCAGCCGAGCTTCTCTCCCAAATTCGAAGTCGATCTCACCCCGAGCAGCAGGTACATCTTCTTCTTCTTCTTCTCCTCCAAAATTCGAGTTCTTCTCCCCTGTTTCGGGCTTCGCCATTTCCGGCCGAGTCGAGGTAATTTGAGGTATGGGTTTTGTGCAGCTAGTGTAGGGGAGTTCGCCATCAACGAATCGCCCGTCGAATCCCCTCGGATCGCTCGATTTTGGGTTTCTCCATAGCCCCTGTTCGCGCGCAGAAACAGAGTTCCTGTCGCCGAGCTCGCGCTCGCAGTAGCAGCCCAGCAGCCGAGCCACGCCGCGCATCGCCTCGCGCCCGCGCGCACGCCTCGCCCAGCTCCGTGTCACGCCGCGCGCCCCTGCTTCGCCCCACATCCGTCCGCGCTTCAGCGAGCGCAGCCAGCGCGCCCAGCCAGCCCCGTTGCTGCCCTGCTCGTGCAATTGGCCCGTTCGTGCGTTCGTCGGGCCTCGTGAGTTGCTCCCGAGCTGAGCCTCGTTTATTTTATTATATTTAGGCCTATTGTGTGATTTTTTTTGTGATTGATAGGTTCTCGGTAGCTAGTTCGGGTTCGTTCGCCATTTAGGTTTTCGTGTTTAAATCGTCCCCACCAAGGTAAGGATTTCTTCACCGGAGTTGTGTGGACCTGCGATATATTATGCGATTTCGATTGATCGCTTGTTTGTGTTTATTGACATGTGTAGCTAGGTATTCTATTCTCGAATTCCCGATTAGCATGATTTTCTGATTTAATTCTCATGTTAATCCATGCTAGGTTGTTCCTTTCTAGCATGCTCAGTATCTGCTCCTTGCTTCGTAGTATCATGCTAGGCTCGTTGTATTCTTATTGAGCACGTATTGGATTTTATGGATTTGTTTGCTGATTGCTAGGGCGGGTTAGAGTTGCGGTAGATAGCATCATCCGGCCCGATGCATAAAGTACCTTGCATCCATGGCGGGGACGTCCGAGCCGATCATTCCGTCCCCGGACCCGTGAGGATTAGCTAACCCTACCGGTAGGCCCCGCAATCTTGGGTGAGGGTGGCGGTTGTTAATGCCCCAACGGTCGAGATGATGACTTGGCATTGCCTCGTCCCCCCGGCGATCGACACGTCCTCGGCGTGTTCGGCCGTAGCCCCCGATTGCCACTGTTAAGGCAAGGACGGCTTCGGTGTAAGCCTACCACGACCGTTCCTTGGCCCCAAAGCGGTGGTTCAGCCGACATAGTTTACGTGTCCGTGTCTCACACCCTATGTCGGTGACACCGATCCAAAGATTTAGTTAGGCGTGGTGGCCGGACATGGGCGGCTTGCCTTCGACACTGCACCCCATAGTCTCGCAGATAGCACGCGGTGCATGCTTACGCCATTACATTCCGATCGAGAGAGCTCCTCGGGATTGTGAGCCGCTGTACCTTTCGTCGACGATGAGACAGTGAGGCCGGACTTGTTTCTCGTATAGGGGCGACTTGTGTGGTGATATTATTCCGAACTAAGACCTTAAATTGGCATCAGAGGCCCAAGTGTGGGCTAAGCTATGTGCTCTATTCTGTGTTTATACTCATAGCTTGCATACTCTCATCGAGATGACCATGTATATCGTATTGTACCCCGGTTGGGGATTCTTATTGAGTAATTCGTTACTCACCCTTATTATTGTGGGTTTTCCACAGGTAACCAAGTTGCGAGACAGGATGGCTGAAGGAGAAGCTGTGATCATGGGGCTCAATCATCAAACTCTGATTTTGTGTTATGACTCTTTATGTTTTATTTTCCCCTGAATGCATGTAGCCGGACACGAGCCCTAGGATGTTTTCTCTCGATATTTTGTGGATTCCAGGCATTATTGTATCTAGACATGTTTTGAATGATTTTAAGAAATCTCTGATCGGAGTATACTTTGGAAATGTATTTATCTTGGAACAGATTGCTTGGAAACAGGGGGCGTTCCAGGAAATTGTTTAGTTTTTAAAGGGTTATTTTGAATGTTTTGTTTTAATTGGAATCCAAATCATGTCTGCTTTAAATGTCCTTTACTTTGAATGCATGCATTGGGGTAAGGGCCCATTTAGCGCCCCATTCGGCCGGTCCCTTACAGATTGGTATCGAGCTCGAGTCATAAATTCTCAGAGATTGACCTTTTGTTGAAGGTCGTTTTCCCATGATCACTAGCACTCAAGCGATCATCAGTGCGCCTAAGTTTACTATTGTTGTAGAAAAAGGGTTAAGAATTTACAATACCTGTCATCTAGTATATGCCTTGTGTAGTGTTGTGGAGCGGAGACGAGCAGGTTCTGACTCGTTATTGGTTTGGGTATAGAGTGCCATCATGCCAACTTCCCGCAGTGTGTGATGTATGTTGTGGCTTGTTGTGGTATCCAGATAGATTCGGATGCCCTGGAACATCTTTCCAGAGGGAGGTAAAAATTGAACTCCCATAGGCCAACTGTGGCCCAGTTGATGGTTTTCCCCTAAGTGAGAGGGTGGAGGTGCTTTGCCTTGGAATGCCACTCCAAGAGAGGAATTAGCTGTGGTTGTGCTGATGTGGATGTTTGTGGAGCAGGTCCCCGTGTGGACTAGCCTGGGTAGCTCAAGTGTTGAACTTGAGCCTTGTTAGATTATTTGGTTGCCCAGAGAGTGGTTGCAAAGTTGGTAGCCTTCGAGGAGGTTGTTGAGGAATCTTTGTGCTTCTGTGAAGTGTGGTTGTTTGCGACCCGATGGCGGAACCACAGTAGTTAAGGGTGCAGACAGCGCGTGTTCCTTCGACCGGATCCGTTGGTGGTTTCCTCAGTTGCTCGATAGAGTTGAACACTCTTCTTTTGGTAAGCCCTAGAGTAGGGCTAGCTGCTGCATGTTGAGAGAGCCGGCCAGAGTTTGTTGAGCATCATGTGGAGATGCAAGAGTAGGCTGTGAGCCTTCAGCTTGATGAGATGCCTTAGGCATGGTTGTTGAAGATGAGCCCTTGTATGCCTAGCCAGAGTTCGTGTCACTTGAGGTTGTGACCTTGTTGGCCCCGTTGGTAGTAAGATGTGGATTTGGTAGTAGTGGCACTTGAGGTGCATTGGTTGGTGTGCCGCTTTGGCACTAAATCTGGTTAAGGCCTGAGTTTGGCATGGGCATAGCAGATGGTTTTATGCCGTTCGGAGTTTAGTGTACTCCTTTAGCCTTGGATCCGTTTATGGTAGTTGCACCTGTGTAGGTCGTGCAAAAAGGGCTAGTTCAGTGGTAATCGAAGGACTTCAAGCGAAAGGATGTTCGAGAGGAGCCGGAGCCTTTTCCCAGTGTTACTGAAGGTTGAGTAAGTCAAGCAGGTTGTCGGTTGGTAAGTGTTAGTGCGCGTGCATCTCACGCTAGTGTTAAGGCCAAGAGATCCTTGTGGTTGGTAGTGCGGTCAACTACCTTCGAGTGCCTAAATCTCAGGAGAGTTGAGCATCGTAGAAGCAAGTTGGGTCCAGCTGAGGAACCATGAGTTGGATGCCTATGAGGTGAGTAGGATGCCTTGTGAGAGGAGTTGGATGCCTTATGGGTAAGCACCCTTGGTAGAGGCTTGGTATAAAGTAAGTTTGGTTGGCTTAGTTATGCTTTGGTAGAGCAAGGTTGCCACAACTTCGAGCATCGTGTGGAGATGGAACTTTTGGTGTTCCATCGATTGGTTGTATCTCTGCCAGGAGCTAGTGTGGCTTTTAGGAAAAGCATTTGTTAGTCTTGGATCTCTAAATGAAGGTTGGGAGTTGTGCACACAAGTGTGTTTTGTGTGGTTCGTTCTGTGGCGAGAGTTTCAGATCCATGTAGGGTTTGCTTTGGGGATCTGGTGCTCAGTTCTTGGAAAATTTGGACTCCAAGTGGATGTTGTAAGGCTTTAGTGAGGCGGTAAGGATACCATGCTCGTGGTATCAGGTTGTTGCTTAGGTAAGATTTGTTAAGTTGGACCTAAGCTTGGTTGGCGGATCTTCTTGTTGATCGTCATGGCTGAGAGAGTTGTTCGGATCCTTCCTTGGATAGGAGTTATGTTGTGGTTGATGTCTGAATAGAAGGATGACGCATTCGGTAGCGTTTCGAATCCTCTTGGTTCCCAAGGAGTTGGAGTTGGCCAGCATGGTTATGATGTTGGAAAATGGAGTTGTTGTTTGTTCAGGCAGTTGGTTGTTAGTCCGTTAGTTGGCAGTGGGTGTCGAGGGTTGTCGGAGAACCCTAGGTTGTGGAGAGCCTCTCTAGAGCTCAGTCAGGCCCAGGTAGTGAGTTTCAGTTGGCAAGCTGGAGCCGTGTAGTTTGTAGCCTCGGGTGAGTTGTTGGCAGTCTTGGTAGCCTAGCAAGTTAATATTTGTTTGGAGAGGAGTCCGAATTGGTTCCGGTGTGGTGGCAAGTTGATGCTTGGTGTTGACCAAGGTGTGGTTTGGAATTGCTAGAAGTCAGTTTTGCTCGTGGGGCGAATGGTTCGTGCGCTGTTGGTTGTCTTCCTGTTTCCAGGAAAGTTGAGAGTTGCCCCGTTGGTATTTGGAGGTTCAGTCCGTGGTGAACCCCTGTTGCTACCCCGTGAGATTTTGATCTTGTTGCTTTAGTGGAGCAAGACAGTGAGTGTATGTGGAGCTCTCTGTTCTTCGGTTGTCTGCTCGTAGGAGCCGTTTCTTTCTAGGTTTGGCAGTTTGCTGCCGTCGGTTTGTTAAGGATTTTTCCGCCATTGCCTCGCCCCTCACTCGTCTGACGAGGAATGGTGTCGAGTTTGTTTGGGACAGTAAGTGTGATGAGAGCTTTGCCAGGCTCAAGCGCAGTTTGACTTCACACTGATGTTGGCGATCCGGAGGACAGTGGTTTCGTTATTTATGTGATTCTTCCAAGTTCGGGTTAGGTTGTGTGTTGATGCAAACGAGAAAGGTCATTGCTTATGCTTCACGCCACCAAGCCTTATGAGCGTAACTATCCGACTCATGATATGGAGTTGGCGTGAGTGGTGTTTGCACCAAGATTTAGAGGCATTACCCGTATGGTGAGAGGATTCGATGTTTACCGATCACCAGAGCCTCAAGTATCTGCTTACTCGTAAGAAGTCAATATGAGGCGAGAGGAGATGGTTAGAGTTGGTAAAAGTTTATGATCATGAGAATTTGTACCATCCGGGTAAAGTAAATGTTGTAGCTGACGCTTTGAGTAGGAAGACGTCGCACTTCGCGGTGTTGTTGAGTTCCCACCCCAGTTGCAGGCGGGAGTTCGAGTTCGAGCGGGTCGAGGTTGCGATGTTGTTGGGTGAAGTTACTGCCAGAGTAGCTCAGTTGACAATTCAGCCATCGATTAGACAGCGGATTATTGATAGTCAGCTGAGTGACCCCGCACTTAAGAAATTGGGTGACAGAGTTAGTGTTGATGGAGATTTTGACTTTGTATATTCACGATACGTGGGTGACGTCTGAGGCGCATTGTGTGTTCCGGATGTTACAGATTGCGAGCGAGAGTTGCTCCCAGAGGCCCACGATTCTCGTTTGCTTGGCACCCTGTGGGTACCAAGATGTATCGAGATCTTAAGCGAACATTCGGTGGATGGGTATGAAAAGAGATGTTGCGGAGTTTGTCAGTCGATGTCTCACTTGTTAGCAAGTGAAGGCACCCAGGCAGAGACCAGTAGGTTTATTGCAAAATTACCGAGTGTGCCTCGGTGGAAATGGGAAGAGATCTCCATGGACTTTATTTCGGTTTGTCGAGGACTCGGAGGAAGTTCTCTCAGATTTGAATGATAGTCGATCGATTGACTAAGAGCGCACACTTCATTCCCGGTAGAGACACTTATACCGTGGAACAGTGGGCGCAGTTGTTTTTGGAACAGATTGTTCGCTATCACGGTGTGCCTGTGAGGATTGTGTCTGACCGTGATTCGAGGGCTTGTGTGTTGGATTTCCCGGCGCTTGGGACCGATATCGCATCTCGATGGAGTTTGCATATAACAACGATTATCGATCGACGATTGAGATGGCTCCATTCGAGGCTTTGTATGGTAAGCGTTGCCGATCTCCCGTGTTCGGGAAGAGGTTGGTGATAGGCGTGTTTTGGGTCCCGAGTTGCTGCAGTTGACCAATGGTGCCGTGCAGAAGATTAGAGCTCATATGTTGACAGCTCAGAGCAGACAGAAGAGTTACGCCGATGTTCGGCGTCGGGATTTGGAGTTTAAGGTTGGTCAACTTGTATTCCTAAAGGTTGCACCGATGCGAGGTGTTTAGAGGTTTGGCAAGCGTGGAAAGCTGAGTCCCCGTTTTGTTGGTCCGTTTGAGATTCTGGAGAGGATCGGCAAGGTTGCTTATCGGTTAGCCACCGCCTCCGTCATTGTCGCAGATGCACGTGTTTTTCATGTTTCGATGTTGAGACAATGACGCGCTTGGATCCAAAATCGCACATTGTTGACTTTGAGCCATTGCAGCTGAATGAAGATTTGAGCTTCGAGGAAAAGCCAGTGGGGATTCTTGCTTTTGAGACAAAGACACTGCGTAATCGTGAAATCTGGTTGGTAAAAGTTCAATGGAGGAGTCAGAGTTCAGAAGAAGCCACTTGGGAGCGGGAGGATGAGATGAGATTGCAGTATCCCGAGCTGTTCCAATCTTAAGTGACTTTCGAGGACGAAAGTCTTATAAGGGGGGAATATTGTAACGGCCCGGAAATTTCATCCCGGTCTTCCCAGGAGGCCCAGGGGCATTTTGGTAATTTTGGTCGGGCCGGCTATGTCTTTTCTAATTGCCGGAAAAATTATGAGTCGATTTGAATGGGATCGGGAATTTTGGTGAAGACTTTTGGGATTGGAAAAAAGTAAAAATAAATACGGAATTAAATAGCGCATCGAGTGAGAATCGAGCCAAGGACGCACTGCATGATAGGCAGGGGTCGCTGCCAGCCGAGCCATTGGGCGTGTTTGTTAATCTTCGCGCGCGACCTTGTATATAGCCGTTGTTTCGTGCCTTCGGGTTTAAAGCCAAGCCGCCCGAGGCTTTCTTCCCCAATTCCTTCTTCTTCCTTCTCTTTTCTTCCTTGACCGACCTGAGCTCCCTCTCGCGTTTCTCCCTCGCCAACCTCGATTCAGCCGAGCTTCTCTCCCAAATTCGAAGTCGATCTCACCCCGAGCAGCAGGTACATCTTCTTCTTCTTCTTCTCCTCCAAAATTTGAGTTCTTATCCCCTGTTTCGGTCTTGGCCATTTCCGGCCGAGTCGAGGTAATTTGAGGTATGGGTTTTGTGCAGCTAGTGTAGGGGAGTTCGCCATCAACGAATCGCCCGTCGAATCCCCTTGGATCGCTCGATTTCGGGTTTCTCCATCGCCTCTGTTCGCGCGCAGAAACAGAGCCCCTGTCGCCGAGCCCGCGCGCGCAGTAGCAGCCCAGCCGCCGAGCCACGCCGCGCATCGCCTCGCGCCCGCGCGCACGCCTCGCCCAGCTCCGTGTCACGCCGCGCTCCCCTGCTTCGCCCCGTATCCGTCCGCGCCCCAGCGCACGCAGCCAGCGCGCCCACGCGCCCATTTCTGCGCCCAGCGCGCCCAGCCAGCCCCGTTGCTGCCCCGCTTTTGCAATCGGCCCGTTCGTGCGTTCGTCGCGCCTCGTGAGTTGCTCCCGAGCTGAGCCTCGTTTATTTTATTATATTTAGGCCTATTGTGTGATTTTTGTTGTGATTGATAGGTGCTCGGTAGCTAGTTCGGGTTCGTTCGCCATTTAGGTTTTCGTGTCAAATCGTCCCCGGCCAAGGTAAGGATTTCTTACCGGAGTTGTGTGAACCCTGCGATATATTATGCGATTGCTGATTGACTGCTTATTTGTGTTTATTGACATGTGTAGCTAGGTATTCTATTCTGAATTCCCGATTAGCATGATATTTCTGATTTAATTCTCATGTTAATCCATGCTAGGTTGTTCCTTTCTAGCATGCTCGTATCTGTTCCTTGCTTCGTAGTATCATGCTAGGCTCGTTGTATTCTTATTGAGCACGTATTGGATTTTATGGATTTGTTTGCTGATTGCTAGAGGGCGAGTTAGAGTTGCGGTAGATAGCATCATCCGGGCCGATGCATAAAGTACCTTGCATCTATGGCGGGGGACGTCGAGCGATCATTCTGTCCCCGGACCCCGTGAGGATTAGCTAACCCTACCGGTAGGCCCCGCAATCTTGGGTGAGGGTGGCGCTTGTTAATGCCCCAACGGTCGGGATGATGACTTGGCATTGCCTCGCCCCCGGCGATCGGCACGTCCTCGGCGTGTTGTTCGGCCGTAGCCCCTAATTGCCACCGTTAAGGCAAGGACGGCTTCTGGTGTAAGCCTACCACGACCGTTCCTTGGCCCAAAGTGCGGTGGTTCAGCCGACATAGTTTACGTGTCCAGTCTCACACCCTATGTCGGTGACACCGATCCAAAGATTTAGTTAGGCGTGGTGGTCGGACATGGGCAGCTGCCTTCAGGACCGGCACCCCATAGTTCGCAGTAGAGCACGCGGTGCATGCTTACGCTCATTACATTGGCGCGATCGAGAGCTCCTCGGGATTGTGAGCCGTGTACCTTTCGTCGACGATGAGACAGCCGAGGCCGAGGACTTGTTTCTCGTATAGGGCGACTTGTGTGGTGATATTATTCCGGACTAAGACCTTAAATTGGCATCCGAGGCCCAAGTGTGGGCTAAGCTATGTGCTCTATTCTGTGTTTATACTCATAGCTTGCATACTCTCATCGAGATGACCATGTATATCGTATTATACCCCGGTTGGGGATTCTTACTTAGTAATTCGTTACTCACCCTTATTATTGTGGTTTTTCCACGAGTAACCAAGTTGCGAGGAGACAGATGGTCAAGGAGAAGCTTTGTGATCATGGGGCTTAATCATCAAACTCGATTTTGTGTTATGACTCTTTATGTTTTATTTTCCCTAAATGCATGTAGCAGAGACACGAGCCCTAGGATGTTTTCTGAATATTTTGTGGATTCCAACATTATTGTATCTAGACATGTTTTGAATGATTTTAAGAAATCTCTGATCGGAGTATACTTTGGAAATGTATTTATCTTGGAACAGGTGCTTGGAAACAGGACGGAGTTCGAGGAAATTGTTTAGTTTTTAAAGGGGTTATTTTGAATGTTTTGTTTTAATTGGAATCCGAAATCATGTCTGTTTTAAATGTCCTTTACTTTGAATGCATGCATTGGGGTAAGTGCCCATTTAGCGCCCCATTCGGGTCGGTCCCTTACAGTATATTAAAAAACAAAGACTTAGAAATGTAAAACCAAGTATGTCAACAAAAAATATTCAGCATAATCTAAGGATCGTCATTAACTATTACCACTATAAATTTCGACAGCATAACGACGTAACTACAAGTTACCCAAATTTTAGTTGTCTGTTATTTTTTTTATATACAATTCTAAGCCACCACAATAATCAGAACAACACCACAACTTCTAACGCAACAGATCATCAATAGAAATCACATACATGTGAACAAATTTGTTTATAACCTAAAATCTTTACAAAAAATCAAGAATCCTACATATGTGATTAAGCTTAATTAAGTATTTTTTAGTATCATATTGGTGGATTTCCAAAATTAAAAAAACGTATCATACAAGTGTGTCGACAACTTACGAGTTAATAGGTTGGCCATTTTTCTTCACGTTCGCCTTTTTCCACAACATTACTCGTGTAATATTAGTCGATGAACAACTAGTTTTCTACATGGTTTAACAACGAAAATAATAATTATTCAACTATATATTATATAATGTTAACTATAATGATGTGATTATGTCAATTGATAATCCAGACGAAATAGGACGACCTTTAATAATGACATCATTACTTAACTCCTCATTTCGACGTTCTTTGTTATCAAATTTCGTTGAATCTTGGACATAATTCTTATAAAACATAATGCATTCATCAGCGAGATAACGCTCTGCGATGCATCCTTCAGGACGTGATTGATTCTTAACATACCCTTTTAGCGTTTTCATGTATCTAAAAACATATTGACAATCATAAAATTTTCTTGCCCCAATAACATTTAATATGATCAATCAATTACCTTTCAAAGGGATACATCCAACGAAATTGAACTAGTCCACATAATCGAACTTCACGTCCCAGATGCACGACTAAATGAGTCATGATATCAAAGAAAGGAGGAAAAAATCTCTCTAAAAGGCACAATGTCTCAACTATTTCTTTTTCATTGTCCAACATATCTTCTCGATCAATAACACGTTGGAAAATTTGATTTAAGAATGCACATATGAGTTATTGAATGTCTTGGACCGTTTGGAAGCATACCTCTAATGACAACTGGTAGAAGTTGTTGCATTAACACATGATAGTCATAAGGCTTTAGCCCCATTACCTTGCATTCCTCCAATGAAATACAGTGGAAAATGTTTGAAATATAGCCATCAGGCAACTTCAACTCTTATAACCTCTTGCAAAATAACTGCTTCTCAGATTTTGACAATGTGTGTAGAGCTAGAGGAAGGTAATCTCAACTCCCACGCTCTTCTGGATGTGAGTCATGTCGTATATTCATGTCTTTTAAATCTTTTCAAGCATTAAATCCATCTTTCCACTTTCCACTAATATCTAACAATGTGCCTATTATTCTATCGCGTACATTCTTTTCAACATGCATGACATCCAATTTGTGGCGTAGTAGAAGTTCCTACATTGATGTAAGAACTTATCAATACATAATCTATTGTACATCTTTAAGCAAAATCTATTGAGCATCAATAGGGAGACGATATGTGTACCTTCCAATATGGCAAGTCAAAGAAGATTGATAGTTTTTTTCCACATTTCCTTTGTCTCCTTTTGCTTCCTTCGTTTTTTCTTATCAGATTTTCCCCAACAATTTTGAAAATTTTTAAGTTTAGCGTAGATTGAATTTCCATTTTTAATTCTAGGAGTTGGTCGTTCTTCAACTTTTCTATCAAACCATGACTTATTTCTTCTATATCGATGTGATAAAGGTAAAAAATGTCTTATGACCCATATACGTTTGTTTCTTGCTATGATTCAACCATTGATAATGTGTGTGCTCCCCACAGATTGGACATGCCGTCTTACCCTTTGTTGTGCAACCAGCAAGATTTCCATAAGCTAGAAAATCATTAATTGTCCACATAAGCACAGCTCTCAAATTGAAGTTTGATTTACTCACTACATCATAAACTTCTACCTCATTCCATAAATCTTTCAAGTCATCAATTAATGGTTCCAAATAAACGTCAATATCATTACAGGTTTTTTAGGACCAGGAATCAACAACGTTAACATTATATTTTCTTTTGTCATACATAACCAAGGAGGTAAATTGTATGTCACAATCATAACTGGCCAACAACTATACCTACTACTGAGGTTAGAAAAGGGATTGAAACCATCAGTAGCTAGACCAAATCTTAGGTTACGAGGAACACCAGCGAAATCTAGCCATTTTGCATCAATTGACTTCCATGAGACGCAATCAGTTGGATGATGCATTTTTCCATCATTACTTTTATTATTCATATGCCATCTTAAGAATTCAGCTACATCTTGCATTTGGAACATTCGTTTCAGTCTTGTAATAAGAGGAAAATATCTTAGCACTTTTGCAAGAACCCCGTGTTTCATCCTTTTAGTGCGTTTATCCTCCTTCCATTGAGAATGTGAACAAATTGGACAACTCTCTAAATCTGTGTTCTCCTTTGTAAACAAGCAACAATCATTAACACATTCATAAATCTTTTCATATCCTAAATCAAATACTTTTAAAAACTTTTTTAGTTCATAAGTAGATCTTAGCATGACATTGTTAGGGGCTAGCATATCGTGCAAGAGCTCTAGAAGACTCGTGAAACTTTTATTAGTCCAGTCATTAGTAGCCTTAATCTTATATAAAGATACCACAACTGACATTTTTTTTATATTTCGTACTATGTGGATAGAAATGAGTGTTTGCATCTACAACTTTCTGACTGACATCATTCTTCACATAAGGTTTACCCACTATTTTGTTGCTCATTGTGCTACAAAATGTTTGACCATCAAACATATACTGACATCCAACATTACTGGTTATTGGTACTTCTTCCCCATGATGGTACCAAATCTTATATGGAGGATCCATACCTTTGATGACCAAATGTTCGTACATAATATCAAATGTTTGATGATTCATGTTTCTACAAGTCTTGCATGGACATAAAATTTTGTCTACTCCAACCAACATCCTCTCAACTTGTTTAATAAAGTTCCATGCTCCGCTCAAATATTCATCAGAAGCTCTATTAAAAATTATAAATTAATATAACTATCTACATGTATGGTTAATTTAATATTAATTTTACATACACGTACCTATTTAAAAGAATCCAACGTTTATCAAACATTCTCCTTTGAACTATTGCTACAATCTTCCAAAGTTTAATATAAATAATGATCAATTAAACAAATCAATGAATGATAAAATGACTTACAATTATACAAACATTATCATATTGCTAGTTTACCTACATTATAAAAATGATGAGAAAATGAACATACCTTGCTTATGAACACGTTCCTTGCACTCCCAATCGTGAATTTTAGTTCTTGTGTTCTTGCAACCTTTTCAATATCAATATAAAAACATTCTCAACATCTAATATTAGAAAACTCTTATGATAAAAAATCTATAAAAACATCTCAAAAATGAAAACTTTCAACCGATGCAATTATAATAAAAAGAGAAAATTGAAGAAAAATATATTTAGTGAAATATATTTCGCTTATACTTACAATATTTAAACCATGTACAAAAGTAGTTGACAAAAAAAATCTACACCATAAAACAAAGTTAACAACAAACTGCATTATCGACTAGAATGTAACGACTAATTTAACCAAACAAACCCCATGTTCATGATAACCTATAGAATCAATAAAAAGATAACTCAAGTTAGAACTATGTTTAAAATAAGAAAAATACTTAAATTGGAGTTGATTTCAAACTACCAAACATCACTACCAACTATGAAATAAAAGAAAGAATCTTAATCTCACTTTCTTCTATCAATACTTTTAAGTTTTATTATTTTTTGTGATTTTTTTTTTTGAGAAAATTGCACAAACCCACCACTAAACTATGGTTTGTAACAATTAATCCATAAATTTTCAATTTTTTCAATCATCTCCTTTAAAAAATTTGATAAGTGTTACAATTAACTCCCTTTGATTAATTTTGTGAAATTTCCATATGTGTGTCGATGGTACATTTGTTATTAGAAGTCATTGTGTGAGAGTGATCAACCTTTTCCTAACTAGCTAGAAGGTTCTATTCTCGTCACTTTTTTAGGCCCGATTTTATAACCATTTGGATTTTTATTTTTTGTTTGAAATTTAAGCTTTTTTTTTAACTCAAACATCCTACAGTTTGTTCCATCTTTCCTACAATAATGTATCCATCTTTTTTGTTTCTAAATTTTGGTTTGATTTCTAAAAATATATAGTAAGATGTAGGTATCAAAGTAAGGAAAAAAATATAACAAGATTAGTTATTGTAGGCTTAAATTTCAAAAAAAAAAACTATAATAAAATAGTTATCAAACGAAAACTTAGTTTTTCTTGTTTTTGTTCTCCCTCGCAAGTACAAATGATAGTCCATTAAAAAGTACTACGAAATTGTTAGGTTACTTCCCCAATCTTATATATTCTTTATTTAGTTGAACTATGATAAATTGAACCAAACATATAGCTCATCATAAGGCAAAATAAGTATGAAATAAAATTAAAACATCCCACAACATAAATTGGATATAAAGACAACCTGACCCAAATTATTATGAAAGAACATTTATCTCATACAATTGAAGAAAAAAAATTCATTTAAGATTTAAAAGCTCACATAGACCTTATAACATGGTGGAAAAAGGGATGAAAGTAACATATGATCATCCACCACCATAGTGCTACACACTAACCCATCTGCTGCAAAATCAATAAATATATTTTTTTTTTCTTTCTTTTTTTATGCTATTTATGAAAAGAAAAATTTTCCTCTGTTTTGGTTGTCTCTCATCAGCCTAAAACGTTGGACCTAATAAATTTTATCTCATTTTTTTCAGTAATTTTCCTTGTTCTTCTACTTTTGGTTTATTTTCCCTTTTTCTTTTCAATTCATTTGCTTATTTGAAATCACAAGTTCCAAATATGAATTTGGAGAAAAGGAAAAAAGATAGCAAAAAATGGATACCAGTTTATTACTCATTTCTACAACACTAAAAATTCAAGATAAAATTTAATTATAGAAACATTATGCGTAGCACATATCTCGAAAAGAAAAAAGCAAAGAAAACAAAAGGAAAAAAAGAAATCCTGAATAAAGAAGAATGACATACTTGTACAGGAAAATTTGGTCAAATTTAAAAATGGCATCAAGATAGCAGCATACCAACTAAGCTTCAAATTATGCTAACATGCAAACTTCAAAATGCCCCCCCAAAAAAAAAAAAACTCTAAAAAGTAATAATGAAGGACATAATCCCAATACCACAGAACATATGAGTAATAAAAAAAAATTGAATCGTGTAAGATTAAACAAGAATTAAAACACACAAAATACAAACCTAGATTTGAAATTCAGTTCTATAGAAATAATAAGGACATCCAAAATGAAAAACAAAAATGAACGATTCTTGCATAGTAGAAACAAAGTGATCAACTAATTCTGCTCATTATCAACCAAAACCCTAAAAAAATTCTTTATAATAAGACTATTTCACTATCTCTTTCTCTAGTGAGCCAAATAGAAAGTGAACCAGTACAAACCAAAAGAATAAAAAAACAAAACCCTAAAAACTCAATACCACCATATGATGCACAAAGAAATGCAATTGAAGTTTCTAAGAAATAGAAACTCGTCAATGGTGTTTTTCATCCAAAAAATTGAACCACAACCACAACAGGCACAATGATAAATATACATTGGTACAAATCGAAATAAAGATAAAGAAAGGTTCAAGAAGAGGAAAAGAAAGAGGAAACATACCTTACTATTTCATTAGAGAATAAAATTACTAAAATAGAAGCATTGAAGCAGAGGAAAAATGAGAGACTTGGGAGAAGACTAGATGAATGTTGGTTTGTCGAAAAAAGAAGGATGAATGGCAAGAAAGAAAAATGTGCAACCTTGCATTTTGCTTACCCTTTTTTAAGCGGGCCCTAATTTTAGATTCCTACCTTTTCTTCTTTATTTTTAATAGCATTTTTAAGAAATGCTATATAAAAATGTTATAAAAAAGTATATTTGTTGTAGTGTCAGTGTTCTCATCGTGTCGTTGAGCTCACATTCAAGGTTAGATAGCCCACTAGATGAGGATAAGGTGCTTTTTGTCGGGTAATCCTTCCCTGTAGAAATTTTTGCTGGGTGCTCAATAAACTGCCATGTGGTGCCTTAAGAGAGTGCCATGTGGCTTCTCTCAAAATTTATCTCTTCTTTCTCGTTCTTGAAATTGTATCCGATCACTTTATTTCATGTCATTTTTGTTTTTTTTTATTCTTTTAATAAAATAATTTCACTCTAATTTGTTTATTTTCTTTTCAAAATTCATTTTCATCGTCTTCTTTTATCATTTGTAAACTTGGTCTTGGCTACATTTTTTCCAAACTCAAATTCTCACAATGTTAGTTTTTTTTTTTTTTTTTGAATGTAGAAATTAGTATAAACTTGTATTATTTCTTAAAAAATAAATATTGTAATAAGAAGGTGAATACTTATAACTATGAAGAGAACAAATAAATTATTTTGTAGATGAATGAAGGGGAGTTATAGATTATAATTAGTAGAAATGTGATTTTTGTTAATAACTAGTTTAATAATTTTGTTTTTCCAAATTTAAAATTTTATTATTAATTTTTTTTTTAGTTGTTATTCTTTTGATTTAAGCATCATTTTTAGAGTTGAAGGATAATATAAGAGATAAAAACTTGTCTACTATAAATTTGAAGGAGAATTAGCAGATCAGTGGCTTTAGTTATTGTATCTTAAAACTTCATTAAATATTTTTAATTTTATATTTTGTTCTTTAGATTGTGAAATTTTATTTATTAAACTTTTGGTTGATGTTGTAAATTTTGTGATTTAAACATCATTTTTAGGATTCATGGATAACATAAAAGATAAAAACTTGTATACTATCAACTTGAAAGATGATTCTCACCATCACACAATTAGTACTCAGTTTGATGAAGTTGAAGATCATAATTTAGAGCCTACTATCAATATTCAAGTTAAAAATGTTGATCCAAAGGTTGGGATAGAGTTTAGTTTTATTGATGCTATCAATCTATGTCATTTATGGAGAAAAGTTGGTTTTAATGTAAGGAAACGATATGGCAAAAAGAATAAATGTGGTTACATTTCAAGAGTAAAATTTTGTTATTCAAAAGAAGGTTTTTGTTAAGTAGATAAGCAAAAAGAAGATGTTACATACACTCGACCAATTACAAGGACATGATGTAAAACTAATATAGCTTACTTGCTTGGAAAAAATGTTAGAAATAAAGTAGTGTCCTTTAATGAGAACCACAATGACAATCTTGTCAGAATACCAATGAAGCATATTTTAAAAGTTAATAAAAGTATTTCTATTGCCCAAAAGGCACTAGCTTATGATGCATATAGGTCTAGAATTTCAATTATATCAACCATGAAATTAATGAGCAGAAGAGTTAGTGGTAGAAAACATTTGAGATTCTTGAATAAGGATTATACACTACCAAAAATTGTGGTTTTCATAGTTTTTAATTATAGCATTATTAAGAAAAATGTATAGAAAAGAAATAATAAAAATATGGGCTCATTTATCTCACGCTTGTCTGTATAGGTGGCACGCTATGAAAACATTAAAAAATGTAATATTTCTTTTGCTTTCTCTAAAGTTGAAAGGTCATGTAACCGAGAACTAATTTACGAGATTTCTTCATCCATCTTTTCATCTATTAGGGCATTGGCATCACAGTAATGGCGTCGAAAAACTTCAGATTCTTGATAATGCTTCAACTATAGAAATGTGTATGCTCCGTCACTCACTTCACTTTTTTTTTTTTTTTGACAATGACGACTCTGTTACAATCTACAAATCGGCGCCTGTATTCACTCTCTCTAACTTTGTTATGAAATTCCGCCTCTAATCGTTTACTTGCTTACTTGCTTTCTTGTTTTCATTTTCGGCCGTAGCTGGGCTTCAATCCTCGGAGGAATTGTACGGACTTTGTGTTAATTTAAAGTCGATGATTAATTTCTAATCTACGTTACAATATTATTGGGCTTTAGTTCATGTGATTTTTAGCAAACTTTGCGCTGAATTATTCTATGATGCCTTTAGTTCTATATAGATGATTTTTCTAGGTTACTAGGCTTTAATTTTGGTTTTGAAGAAGTTTTCTGCTTAAATTTTATGTGGTTGTTGCCGGCTCTACATTCATGATTTGAATCTTTAAGTCTTTATCAATTGAAAGTTTGTGTCTATTATGGGAAAGAAAACTCTTGGTGGTTTCGATTTAAACCTTGTTGGAGCTTCAACAGCATTGCTATTTGTTTCTTAGTTGATTCCAATTTCCTTCGTCGATTAAAGTCTTTTACCTTTTCTTTCATTTTCCCTTTTCAAGTTTTTTAACCATTTCAACTCTTGTACTTGCCTTGCCTCTAGTATTCTTTTCAATACTATCTACTTTTCTCGTCTCACAAAGTCACAATTCACTAAAGAACAAGAAATGTTTTCTTTGTTTTTGCAGCTCATTTGCTTTCCTCTCATCTCCTACCGTGCATAGTTTACAACCAACCATCATTCCTTCATTCCCCCAGACTAGTATGGTAACACCTATTTCTCTCTGTCTTTATTGATATGTTTTCATCTATGTTATATGTAACATTGTTTTTCTCATTGGTGTTAAAGATCTGTTGTGTATTTTTTTTTGTAACTATTCTCTTTGCAAGTAAATGATGTGTTTCTTAGTTAAGTGTTTCCCTGCAAATAACATGTATTTTGTTAAGATTTATCACATAATTACGATTTTAGAATTATTTTGTTTTAAGAATATGCACTCATTGTGTATTTTACTATTGTTAAGCTCATTGATTCTGTACTAAACTTGTTTTATATAATTTTTTGTTTCTATACTTCATTATATTGAAACATGATAATGCTTAGAGTAAGCCATCTAAGAAAGGAATAATTTAGGTATGATCTATTATTTTGAAACTATTTCGACTATCATTGATTTGAGCATAATCCATTTTATTTGCTAAATAAGTGTCATTGTGATTGATATTATTGTGATGATGTTGTGTGGGTAACATGATGTTGTTGTTGAACTCGGATAACATTACCTAATGAAGTCTTTTTTCATTGTTCATGATATTGCATAAATCATTCTTAATCTTCAATAGTTTGTCTATCCAATTTCTTCTTTCTCATGAATTTAAGATGTATGTATCGATGCTTTTGGAGCTCTCATTTTAATATTTATAATGAGTCAAATTTTTTATTTTGCTAAGAAGTAGATTTGTTTTTTTTTTTTTTTTTTTTTTTGCTAAACTAGAACCGTGACCTTTGAAATCTTCCAAATATTCCATTTTTGTTAAGACATTTGATTCTGTTATGCTTTTATTATTTTCTTTTTTATTGATTGTTATTAAATATATACCAATAAATTTTTGTGGAACTAAGTACAACATAACAACAATATTTGGGTGAATAAGGATTCAAGTTTGCTACTTCTAGGTTGAGGATACATATTAATTATTGTTGAACTCAACTCATTTAAACTAGGTAAGCAATGTTATTGTGTGTTGGATGGTAGTCATGATTTGAATGGGTTTAAGCACATTTGTATAGAAGTTTTATACTTATATATATCTATATATATATATATTGAAGGGGGAGGGGTAAGAAATTTTGACTTGTTGGAATCTCTTTTGCCCATTATTTATGTCAAAATGTTGAACAAGGATGATGAACTTCTATGAAGAGTGATTGATATAGAAAATGATGATATTATAATTTGAATACTTGATCAATTGTACTAAAGAGATTAAATTTTCAATTATGACTGTAAGTTACTGTTATTTAGTGTGTATTGTGAAGTATTTCATGTATTTTTTTAGATCAAGTAATTCTTGTGTTAATTAAGCTAAAGATAAGTAATTGAAGTAAATTTTATATAAAAATATTATTTTTCAAAATACATTTTATAGCTAATGAGAAATGCTATCAAAAGGTTATTGTAAAATAAGATTAAAGATACAAATAATATATAATAGCGTTACAAAATAGTTTAATAGGTTACTGATAACACATTATTTTACCTATATATACATATTATAGCTTAAAAATGACTGCTATAAAATAAATTCATAGTAGCCTATATAAGCTATATCATCATACTCTATTACAACTTTAATATAGCGATATAAAAACACTATAAAAAGTCTTAGGCTTTTAATAACATGAGCGGTTAGGATCTTTGATAAAAGCTACGAAAGGTCTATTATAGCTCTTTTCACTAGTTATCACATCTATTATTTCTTGTAGTGATAGAAACTATGTACACAAAGAGAGAAAATTAAGAATTGAGAAGGGAGAAGCGAGTTTTATTGGAATATTTTAGAAATGACAAATGAAAAATTCCTCTTTTTAGGTACATTGCAACTTGACGAATATGACATGATCACTAACATTTTTCAGACACATGCACGTTCTATTTGTGACCATGGGCTCTTTGGTGATGTTGTTTGTTTTGACACTACTTATCAAACAAATGAACTTGGTCATCTATTTTCCCCATTCATGAAGTGAATCAACATAAACAATTCGTGGGTTTTAATGCGACTTTACTTTATGAGGAAACTGTACAATATTTTACATGGCTATTTGAAATGTTTTTGTGTGCAATGTCAAAAAAATAACCCAAGACAATTTTGACAAATCAATCTACGACAAATAGCTAAGGCAATAAACATTATCTCTCTTAAAGCTCAACATCGACTATGAGTCTGGCGTGTTTTTCAAAATGCATCTAGAAGTTTAAGTTAAGTGTTTCATAGATCAAATGAGTTCACTCATGACCTTAGATGTTGTGTATATGATTATGAAAATGAAGACGATTGGTTGCTACCATGTCAACAAATGTTGGAGGTTTATGATCTTAAAGAGAATAAGTGGTTAATAAATTTGTTTGAGTTGCCAGAAAAATGAGTGATGGTTTACATGCAACATATGTTTATAGCGGATATGAAAAACACACACTAGAATGAAAATATGAATAGCTAATTAAAAAAATATTTAAAACCAAGTCATGATGTATTGAGTTTCCTTGAACATTTTGAATTTTTTTTAGCAAATTGAAGATATGAGGAAATAATGGGTGATTTCAAAACGAATCTTATGTTACAACATGCGTAAAAAATATACACCATAATGTTTAATTTTTTTAAAAAAGAGTATGAGGATTTTCTTATGTGTAACGTCTATAAAATTGACAAGTTGGATACTACATTAGAATATAAATTATTATTTTTTGGAAGATCACATAATTTGTCAGTTACATATGAAGCTTCAACACAAACAGTTACTTGTAGTTGTATGAAATTCACTTTCACTGGCATATTATGTACCCAAATGTGTTAAGGTGTTTGAAAAGAAATATGTGAACAAAATTTCAATGTCATATATTTTGAAACGGTGGACAAAAAATGATAAAACTTCAAGTAGTTTTGAAAATCTAATGCACGAGATAAGGGAAATCTTAGACTATTGGTTGAAAAACATTATAACCATTTATGTAGTAATGCTTATCAAATTAGTTCACTAGCAACTAAGCATGGAAAGTTGTTTGAGCATGCAACAAAAAGTTTTATTCAATTACTCAAAGATTTCGAGAAAATGAAGAAACATATTTTGGTGGAAAACAATAATGTAAACAATGTAGAAGATTCAAGTTTTATTGGACATAATCTTGTGGAAGCACGTAAAATCAAGAGAGAACTTACAATTGGTCATCCTCTATTTGATTAAAAGATTCATTTGAAAAGAAGAGATACAAAAAAATTTGAAGCCCAACAAATACTCTTCGTCAAATCACATTATATCCCTCATAAAGGTACTCACATAACAAACTATATCAAATTTTATAAAAATATTTAATTATTTGAATTATTATTTTTAATTAGAAGAATATTATGGAGAAAGATACATGAAACAATGTCTATGTTACCAATCATGAACCAACAAATAGTATCCATGAATAGGCAAACTAACATGACATTCATTCAATTACAGAGGTAAGCTTTTGATGTAATTTTGTACACTAAAATTTATGTTACATTATAAAAATTATTGCAACTAAGTCACATTAAATCCTCCATACGGTTACTCACATATCAAACTATATCAAAATTTAGAAATATATTATGGTATTTGAATGATTTTTTTTTTTCCAATTAGATCAATACTATCGAGAAAGATAAACAAACAATGTCTATGTTGACGACCATGAACCAACAAATAGTATCTATGGATAGGTAAATTAAAATTTCATTCACTCAGTTACTCAAGGTAAGCTTTTGAGGTAACTTTTCTAATCTAAATATTTATGTTACATTATAAATATTTATTTTTTTTCTTTTTATTTCATTTGCAAGAAACATTAACATTTGTTAATCAAAATTCAACATATCGAAGATGAGTTGTTAAGAGGTGTTCTTTATTTTGAAATATTTCAAATGAAATAATCATAAATAATTATCCTTTTGAGAGAATTATATATATATATATACACACACATTTGGCTTGTAGGAGATACTCACATGTCCACAACACAAGCACGAGAACTCGGACGTGCTAGCCCTTAACAACCTTCAACATCCTTCGTATCTAACTCTCGGTAACCCTGGAAATGCTCCTACTTTTTGTCGTACATCTTTACACTTGTAGTCATGTGACTACCACCGAGCTAGATCTCTCAAGCAACCCCAAATAGGTGCAACCACAGTAAACGGGTACAACGACTAGTAGGGATGCTGAACTTCAGGTGGGTCATAGAACCACCTGCACAACTGGTGCGAACTGGCATGAACCTTGGCCTCCTCGAAAAGCTTGGTGCCAACAAGCACTACATCCTTTACAACACAAAATAGCTACAATCGGGCTCCACATCCCACTGTAGGTAGGACCAAGAAGGTCACAACTCCAGGTGACAAGAGCACTAGCACTCCAACAAGAATCTCGACACTCGAGCAATCTAGTCTCTGGCATCTCGTCTAACAGACGTGCCACGACCTACTCTTGCATCTCCACTCGATGCTCAGTAAATACTCCAGTCAACTGTCGGAAGGCAGATACTAACTCCATTTTAGGAGCATGCTAATAGAAGAGTGCTCTACTCTACTAGCCAACTGGAAGCCACCGACGGATCAAGTCCTGATAAGTAAACTTCACGCTGCACTTTGGCTACGAGGTACTAACTGAACTGGCTGTAAAACAAAAGCAAGCTTGCAAGTGGTCAAAGATGTCTCTACACCTTCCTCAAAGGCTACTAACTCGGTAGCCGCTCTCTAGGTAACCTGTCAATCAACCAAGGTTCGAGATTTACACTTGAACCACTCAGGCTAGTCCACACTTGGACCTACTCTACTAGCAACCAAACAAAAGCAAATCCAAAACAAACTCCAATACGAGAGTTGCACTTCGAGGCAAAGTAGCCTCCACCTCCTCCATGGGGGAACTAACAACTAGGCCGAACTTGGCCTTCGGGTCGGGCCAACTCTGGGCGCGGTCTCAAACATAACTGGCTCAATGCCAACTTCTCGGCTGGCAGTACCGGGCGTCCCTGCTTTACTCGTGTAACCGACACACTGGTGGTCTACACCCAAACCTCTAGGGTCAGTCCACTCTCGAACTTTCGCTGCCACAACAAAGAAATAACAAACCATGCATGTATACTAGATGCGGTACTGTAACAAAACCCTTAAACAACAAACTTGGACGTACCTGACGGCTGTTGGAGTACTGATGATCATGGGACAAACAACAACCAATAAAAGCAGGTTAGTTTACAGAATCTATGACTCTGCGCTCTAATACCAACTGTAAGAACCCGACCTAAAACATGGTACTAAATGGATTCTTACTCAGCATGCATGCGAAAACAGTAAAGAATTTTAAAAAAAACATCGCACAGTTCCTGTATAAATCCGTAAAAAACCTGTAACCTATTCAAAAGCATTTATTCAACCTGTAAAACAGAAAACAACCCTGGCCAGATTTTATTTCAAATTCAACATCTTTGAAAACATAAACATTCCAAGCATTTAAAGACAAGTCCAGAAAACCCAACAATAGTTTAACAGGTTCCAAACAGTATAGCATGCTGATAATAAATAAATAAATAAAACAAGAAAAGCAAAGTTGCCGGAAGAGTTCGATGATCGAGCAGCCACTCCTCCAGCCGTCTTGTAGCTGTCCCAAGTTACTTAGTGGAAAACCACAGAAAATAAGGGTGAGTATAATCATACTCAGTAAGAACCCCCAACCGGGGTACAGTACGAACATCAATCATACAACATACTAGTATACATACAACCGCTACCAACACAGATCAAACCTTTGAGTTAACCATGCGACTCCTGAATCCTCGGGGTCTCTTACCACCAGCCTAGTGATCAGCTCAACAATTGATCCTGAAATTGGGACAAGTATGTCCAATATCTGGGACTCGAAGGTCCAATCATCTAGGACACGAATGTCCAATCACTGGAACAAGATACGTTATGTCCAAACTGTTGACCAGCTCTCAAAACTAGTCCTGGACACATGGGAGAGTACCCGGTGTCAGGCTCTAGTGTTAGAAAGGAATGGTGTACTGTAAGCATTATCCCGGGGGAGCTCTACTCCCGGTGCCTAATACCCGTGCACGCACACCACTTGCTGTTGCAAACCGTGTAAGGACGTGAGACCTAAACGTGTTACACCAGTCCAGGTACGCATGTCTATGACTTGGAGCAGTGTCACTGAACGAACAGTAGTGCGAGGTCCTCGACACTCAACTGTAAGCAGCATAAGACCATCGCACGCCTAAGGCTAAGAACTGGCCACGACAGGCTTACACCGTCTGTTGGGTTCCGTTCTAGCAAGCTACAAACTAGGCTTATGTTAATGCGGGAGCTAATCCATACCGGCTACCGAGGCGAAAGCATCATACATCGTCCAACTTACGATCCCGACCCTTGGGGACAATATATGTTATGTCCGCTCTCAGCCTCTGGATGAAGACAAACCCTAACAAGTCTATCTAAGAGTCTCGTCCCGTGCCTTATTAGCCCAAACATGCTCAACAGATAACAAAGGAATGCATGCCAAAGAACAATCTAGCATGGTACTAACATGTCACGAGAATATCATACATGCTAGTAGAATAGGACAAGAAAGTAATCATACATGCTCAATCACAAACAAGTAACCTATCCACTAACATGCTCATAACAGTCAAATGTATATAAAGCAGCAGTCATGATGAAAGCAGGGTCCACATAACCCTCGGTAAGCAATCCTCACCTGGAAACATGCAGTAAAACCATAACAGAATCTAAGTGCTCCTTGAGCTACAAGATACCAACAATGCCCAACACACCTAACAATAACATTAAGCTAATCAATACACCTGCAAGCCTCTAACTTAACAAAGGAACGCAAGAGAAATAGAGGTTACCCAAACTAGGAACCGAACCACAACTTGGGAAGACCGTTCCGCTACCTCGGGGGTTCGCTGGGGCGAAGCTGTGCCTGGCGAAGAAGCACGCTGAGCAGGGCACGAGCGAAAGCTGCAACTGCAAGGCTGCGCGGCACAGGCAACGAGCTGTATTGGAGAAGCTCAGCAAAGGAGAGTGGCAACGGTGCGTGTGGATGCGATCACGGGGCTGCATTGCGGCAAAGCGGCTGTGCGACGTTGCACGGATCAAATCAACTGCATAGGCTGCACTGCGGCAAAGCGGTTGGGCACTCCGTACGTGTGGATCGGCGAAGGCACTCGCAGCTGCGCGTGCGAGTGCGAGCAAAGCAGGCTGCTCGGCGGATGAGGCTTGCGACTGGCTGCAGTACGCGTCGCTGCGACGAAACGTTGCGCGGCTGGGGTTGCGACTGCAAAAGCTTGTTGCGGAGAAGCGGGCTGAGCAGTGCACAGATCCGATCGACTACAAGATGGTCGTGCTCGGCCAAGCGATGATGCGGCTAGGGCTTGGTTTTGGCGATGGGGATCGGTGATCAAAGGCAATCAGCAACAACACAGGTGGCAAGGGAGGAAGAGATCTGAGATTAGGCTGCTTTCCCGAGAGGCTTGATCGATCGGATGAGGGTTGGTAGAAGGTTGTATGCGATTGGGAGAACGGGGATTTTGTGATATTTCCTTTCTGCACGAATGAAACACCAAAACTCAAAATTCCCTTTTTCTTTATTTTACTCTAAACTCAAACCGACCAAGGGTCAAGCGAATTACAACCGAACAAGTACATACCTTCCAATCCCAGTTCAAGTGGAACTAACTCTTTTTTTTTTTAAATAGTTACAACCAGACCAACCCGGGTTCGAGCTCTGGCTCGAACACCTTTTTCTTTAATTTTTCTTTTAATCCAAGGCCACCGAACCTCTCAAAACATCTCCAGAACAAGGAACCTGCAACCGAAATAAATCTCCAAGCTTAACCAAAAGACTCAACCAGCCCTAACGGCCCAACCGAACAACCGAAAAACTAATTGAACATACCTGGGGAAATGGAACAGAATTCTAGATCGTTACAAAACAGGCACAACACAATGCGTGCGTGCAGGCAGAGCTGTGTGGTAGGAGGATGCAGCATGGGCAGCGAGCGGCGAGTGGTTGTGCGACGCATTCATGGGCTCCTCGGTGCGTGCGTGTGGGCGAGGGCATGAGCGAGCGAGGCTCGGCGATGGCTTGGCTATGGCTGTGCATTGCAGTAAGGGCTGGCGACGCAAGGCAAGCGATGTGGCTGCAACGCGTGGGCGATAGGTAGGCAGGGGTTGCGACGCGGGGCTGTGGGCGAGCTGTCTATGCGACACGACAAGAGGGCAAGCCTGCAGCGATGCTGCTAGGCGTGCGAGGCAGCGATGGCAAGGATACTGGTGCAGTTGCGATCGACGATGGGAATCGGTAGGGCTGTTGCTCTCGGTGGCTGCTCAGCTTAGAAAGGTGATGCAATCAACAGCGAAGGAGATGAAGGAGAAGAAGAAGTCGAGGAAACAATCGTAAAATCAAATCCATTTTCCTTTTTCATTCTTTGAATTTAAAAAAAAAAACCTCTTTTAATTAAACAACCTCAAAACCTTCCCAAACTGCAAAGCTAACCCTGATGTCCTGCAAAACACAAAAACAGGCTTGGTCTCTGCCAAATGCAAGAAGGACCCTGAAATCCAATGAATTTCCAAACTAACCCTAGGGGTAAAATGAACACAATGCCCTTGAAGGCTAGAACTGCCCTAACGGCCCTACGAAACAACCGAATCAATCATGAAACATACAAGAGGAACTGGGATGAAAACTTGGGTAGTTACAATACTCCCTTCTTTTATGACTTTCTTCCCCAAAAGTCCCTAGGACCGAAACAACTCTGGATAGTAAGTCCACATCTCATCTTCCGACTCCCAAGTTGCTTCTTCTACTTTCTGGCATCTCCACTGAACATTAACCAAATTGATCTCCCGGTTACGCAAGGTTTTGCGCTCCTGGGCTAAAATCTGCACAGGCTCATATCAAAAATGTGAGACGGATCCACCATATATTGATGTAACATCGACACGTGGAAAACATTATGCACTGCTACCAAGGACAGGGGAAAAGCCATGCGGTAAGTAACTAAACCAATCCGCTCAAGGATCTCAAAGGGGCCCACAAACTTGAGACTCAAATTCCAATGCTTACCAAACCTCAAAACACCATGCATTGATGCCACTTTCAGAAACACGTGTTGACCAACCTCAAACTCTAAGTCTCTGTGCCGAACATCAGCGTAGCTGTTCTACTTGTATCCCTCTACAACAGTCGCCCTTTATAATGCTTTATCTTACCTTGAGCATTCATCTTCTTCTTGAATATCCACTTCACGCCAATTGGCTTAATTGCACTCGAAAATTCTATCAAATTCCATGTATCATTGCGCTTTATCGCATTGATCTCCTCATCCATGGCAATTTGCCACTTCTTGTCTCACATTGCTTCTTTAAAGCTAATATCTTTCGCATCTGCCAAAAGACATATAAGATGTACTTCATTTGTAGCATCATACAGATCTTGCAAGCTTCACATTCTGGGTTGTTGCGGTTCATCTTCATCATCAGTAGCTTTAGAATCTATTGATTTACTTGATGATGCAATGAATGGTGATCCTCCAACTTCGATGCTAACTTCCATCGAAGTGTTCTAGTCCCACTCGCTTTCTTCATTGACTCATACATCACGACTTACCATCACCTTCTTGTTTACTGGGTCAAGTAGTTTGTACCATTTTGTTTTCTCATCATAGCCAATGAAAACATACTTCTTGCTCTTGCTTCGAGATTTTTTCTTCGTTGATCTGGTACATGTGCATAAGCCACACTACCAAATACTTTGAGATGCGATACTGTCGGCTTTTGTCAGCTCCATTCTTCTTGAGGTGTCTAATCACCCAACTTCGCATGTGGACATCGATTTTGCACATAGATAGCGCATTACACTACTTCTGCCCAAAACTCCTTTGGCATACTTTTTCTCTTCAACATTGCACGAACCATGTCAAGAATAGTCATGTTATTCTCTCAGCTACACCATTTTGTTGAGAGTATATGGTGCGGTTAGAAATCGCCTTATTACATGCTCCTTGCAATACTCCATGAAAGTCGTCGAAGTATATTCGCCACCTTTGTTTGATCGCACAGCTTTGATCTATCTACTTGTTTCCTTTTCCATCTTCACTCTGAATTTCTTGAACGCCTCAAATGCTTCTAATTTTTCTTTCAAAAAATAAACCCAAGTTTTTTATGAGAAATCATCATTAAAGGAAATGAAGTACCTTTTACCGCTGAAAGATCCAGGGGGTAATTGGACTGCATATATCAGTATGAATCAACTCGAACGGTTGCTTAGCCTGATATTCTGCTTTCTTCTGAAACGAGGCTCTCACATGCTTACTGAGCACGCATTCTTCACAAAACATTCAATCGTAATCCATGTCAGGTAGTCCATGCACTATATTTTCTTTACTAACTCTTTTAGTCCACCATGATATAGGTGACCAAAACGAAGATGCCAAAGTGATGCTTTATCTTTTACATCGACTTGCAAACACTTTTCTCGCACGCTTTTCAGATTCAATCTATACATGAGATTTCTCCCCATCTCAACTTGAGCGAACAAATGCTCTTGCTTGTCCTTCAAGTGTAACAACCGGTCTTTCAAAAATATAAAAAATTCCTTCTCTGTCAGTTGCACCAAACTTAAAATATTTTTTTTGACATCTAATACATAATAGACATCCTGGATTGACCCTGTCAAGCCATTCTTTTGCAAATAATAAATTGTACATTTTCCTTTGACCTCATCTTTTGACACATCGCCAAAAGAAACATGACCATCTTCAACTTTTCACATCTCTTTGAATAGATGCTCGTGACTGCACATATGGTTGCTTGCCCTTGAGTCGAGATACCATAAAGTATCATCGTTGTCATTGCCTTCATTTTGCGCCATCAAAAGAATACCTTCATTTGCTTCATCCTCTAATGCTAAATTGGTTGTTTCTTCAACCCTTTTATCCGATCGGCAATCTTTCGCAAAATGTCCCATTTTCTGCAATTGTAACATTTGTCAGAATTGCAATCACTTGCATAATGACCATAATTGTGCATTTGTAGCACACAATGTTCGAATAATTCGATTAACCGCCTCTTCCTTGACCCTGTCCTCTTCCGCGCCAATTTGTTTGTCTCGATTGTCCTTTATCTTCATCATTCTCACTTTGACCATCGTGACCATTTCCACGACCTCCACGGTCACGTACTCTAACCTGAAAATTTTTAGAATAGAGTACCTTCTCGTCTTTGATTGACACTTTGGTTTTGTAAAGACCCGACCCGGATGGGGTCCTAAAATAGGCTTTTACCTCAATGCATGCTTAAAAACTTAGACAATATTATGCAAGATCATTTTCCAGATTCTGAATAAAACTAAATACATTAAACATCCATTCAAAACAACACAAAATGTCCTGGAACCTGTCCCTGTTTCCAAGTACCTGTTCCAAGCTAAATACAATTGAAAACGTACTCTGATAAGAGATTTAACTTAAACATTCAAAAACTTCAAACGGTTTACAACAACATCAGAATCCAGAAAATAACCAGAAAACAACCTAAGGGCTCCGTGCCCAACTACATGCATTCAGAGGACATTAAGACATAAAAAAAACATTAACATAAAACTCAGAGTTCAAAACAACGGGTTTCCATGATCACAGCTCCTCCATCAACCATCCTGTCTAGCACCATGGTTACCTGTGGAAAACCAAAAAATAAGGGTGAGTAACGAATTACTCAATAAGAATCCCCAGCCGGGGTACAATACGATATAACTGGTCATCTAGGAGAAAGTATGCAAGCCATGAATATAAACATAGAAGAGAGCACACAGCTTAAATCCATACATAAACCTCGGATGCCATCTTACGGTCTTACTCCGGAAACTACAACGCTTTACGATCCTATACGAGAAACTAGTCTCGGTCTCAGCCTACCTACTGTCGATACGAAAGGTGCACTGAACTCGAGCTCTCCAGTCGGCGCTGTAATGAGCGTGTGCGCGCACCACATGCTGCTGCAAACCAGGGGGTGCCGGGTCTAGGGCAAGCTGCCTTGGTCCAGTACTCATGCCTAACAAATCTCTGGATCGGTGTCACTGAACATAGGGGTGTGAGACCAGTACACGTAAACTATGTCAGCCTGTACCACCGCACCTGAGGCTAAGAAACCGATCGTGGTAGGCTTACACCAGGAAACGGTCCTTGCCCTATCAGGTGGCAATCAAGGGCTACGGCCGACACGCTGAGGACGTGTCGACTGCCAGGGACAAGGCAATGCCTCGTCATTCTCCCGACCGTTGGGGCATTTAACAGTCTGCCACTCTCACCCAAGATTGCACTGGGCTGCCGTTAGGGTTACCTAAACCCTAACGACGGATCAGGGACGGAGTACTACCTCGTACGTCCCTGCCACGGATGCAAGTTACGTTATGCATCCTCGCCCGGATGATGCTACCTATCATAACTCTAATCTATAAACAGATACAGTAAACAATCCAATACGTGCTCAACAGAGACAATGAACCTAGCATGATACTACGAAGCAAGAACAGATAACGAGCATGCTAGAACAGAACAACCTAGCATGGAACTAACATGAGAAACAACACGAGAATCATGTCAGTCAGAAATTCAGAACATAGCACCTATCACTAAACATGCCGATAAACATAAACAAGCATATAAACAACAATCACATATTATATCGCAGGGCCCACACAACTCCGGTAAGAAAGCACCTATCACTAAACATGTCGATAAACATAAACAAGCATATAAACAACAATCACATATTATATCGCAGGGCCCACACAACTCAGGTAAGAAATCCTTACCTTGGTCGGAAGGCAACTACACACAAAGATCCTATGCTGCAATCGATCCCGAGCTAGCTAACGGGAACCTAACAAGCAACAACAATAATCACAATCTATAGGCCTAAATATAATAAAACGAACAGGGCTCGGCTCGGGAGTAACTCACACAACACGGTGACGACACGCAGTGAGGGCAGCGCACGGAGCCGGGCGCTGCTGCAGGGTTGGTGCGTCAGCGCGCTGCTGCGCGGATGGGGCACCTTGGCGCTGAAGCGCTGCTGCGCGTTCTTGGCGCGTCTTTGAGGCGCGAGCGCACGCGACGCGCTGGCTTGGGCTTACGCCGCGCAGACGACGACGGCAGGCGTCGCGGCGCGAGCAGCGGCGAGCGACGAGGCGTGCGCGGCGCTGGGCGCGATGAGCGACGAGGCGATGCAGCGCATCGGGCGCGACGAGCGATCAGGCGTCTGCGGGCTGGCGACGCGACGGCCATTGGCTGGAAGTCTGGCGTGCGGCGTCTGCGGCGACGCGATCTGGGCTGCAACGACAGGCCGGGCGCTGCGGCTGGGGCTGTTGGCGAGCGACGGGCTGCGCGCGATAGGGCATTTGGGCTGGGCGACGCAAGGCTGCTGCTCTCCTCTCGGCTGGCTGCACAAAACAACAAATCTCACCTCTTTTGTCTCGGCCAGCAAGACACACCAAACAGAAGAAGAAGAAGAAGGGAACGAGAACTCTTACCCGGGATGACGAACTATCGACGGGGCTGCTTGGGGAGATGATGCACGGCAATGAGCTGGGAGAGAGGGCTTGGGAGGCTAGGGAGGATTTGGAGAAGAAGGAATGAACAAAACCTAATTTCCTCTTATTTAATCAAACACACCAAAATCCCACAAACCCAAAGCTAACCAAGACATACCGCCGAATGAGCAACAAAAACCTCTTGTGGCTCAACTGACACACAACTCCTCTGGCTTCCCGGCGACCTGGGTTTGAATCCCAACAACCACCTAATAGATCTCTATTTTATTTTTCCATCTGTCCAAGCCCAAACACATCCACCAAGCAACACAACTTTACATAAGACCATCCCATAATTTTAACAGCTGAAAAGACAGAAACGGCCCTGACGGCCCGACCAAATTACTAAAATACCCCTAGGGCATACCTGGAAGATCTGGATGAAAACCTGGGCCGTTACAGGTTTGAAGCGCTTGCTCAAGCGTTTCCTCCTTCTTATTGTTTCGTTGCTCGTGTGCCTCAAGAGAACCGGAAAGCTGATCAATAGTGAGTGTCACAAGGTCCGTTGACTCTTCTATCGCGCACACAACATTCTCGAAATTATTTGTTAATGATCTTAAAATCTTCTCAACAACTCGCGCATCGGTTAGCTTTTCTCAGTTGCGATTGAGTTGATTCACCACCGTCTGCACACGCGTGATGATGTAGTCAGATACGCTTTCTGACTTCTTCATCTTAATGTTCTCCAACTCGCCGCAAGAGTTTGAAGATGCACTTGCTTAACTCAGTCGACTCCTTTGAACATTTTATTTAAAATGTCCCACACTTCTTTTGAAGTAGTTGCGCTCGCAATCTTCTCAAAGCCCGACTCGTCAACTACTTGGAACAACATGTATAATGTCATTTTATCCTTCGAACGCGTCTCTTTCAACGCTTTGGCTTAATTTGTTGTATAATTCGCGGTGTCCGCTGGTTCTACAAAACCTTCTTGAATCACCTCTCATGCATCATAAGAGCCGAGAAGAGCTTTCATCTAGATGCTCCAATTCTCATAATTCGAGTTTGTCAATCGTGGTAGTGGCATTTGATTAGTCACGTTCACCATAGCTCTGATACCAATTTGTAAAAACTCTGATACAGCTATGATGCCAATTTGTAGAAACTCGAATCACAAATAACACAACCACGCAAGCTTTTCGCTTTGTAATTGGAGAGACAAAACACTCACAAATTCTCTAACGAACACTTTCTCTTTATTTCTCAACTTGCTTTCTTGCTCTTTTTTCTTTCTTTTGCTCTCTCTTTCTTTTCTCTACAATTGTCTCTATTATTACATTGAAATTGGCTATCTATTTATAGCCTATAATACTTGGTCACCAAGATTCTTAGTCATAAATTCATAACCATTTTGGCATTTAATTTCCAAAATCATTCTGCCCATAACTTCTAATTTAAGACCCATAACTCCTAAATTAAAAAAAAAATCTCACTAACAACAATTAAAACACATTAAAATATAGCATTAAAGTTTATTCAACAAATGCACCACTCCAGATAGAACTAACTGTTGGTAAATATTGCATCATTCTTTTGTACATATTCTTTTATTTTTCCCTTTACCATTACCATTACTGATTCATGCTGAAATGCTGGCGCGTTTATGATGGAAACAGAGGAGATGGGGACTGGCAGCAGCCTTCTTGGCATCACCTCTGGCTTTTTCCATTACTAGTTGTTATTTATATAGATAATGGTTTGAATGCAATGAGTGTCGGAGTCGTTCAACGATCTGGATAGTCCAACAGAAAAGCACTAAATTTGCTTCGTTGATGTTCTCAAAAAAACATTTGCTTGGTTGATGATAGGCCAAGCCTAGAACGGTTCTAGCAGAGTGGCTTGGCCGGGCTGGGTCGATTTTAGGATTTTTGTTTGTGATTATACTTTTCGTACAAACCACAAGAGTAGTTCGTAATCGTCCAAATCTGGAAGTAGCATTGTGCTATAGTTTTCGTACAAACCACATTCTCAGGACTAATTAGAAACACACTTATTTAGGCCCCATTTGATAATCTCCAGTTTGATAACCAATTTTCGTTTTTGTTTTTAAAATTTTAAAAATATTAAAAGAATTCTAGAAACTAAAAAAAGTAGCTTTTTGTTTTTGTTTTTAAAAAAAGTATGGAAAGAACAAGAATAAATAGTAAAAAAAACTAAAAAAATCAAAACAAAATGTGACATTTGAAAACAAAAAAACAATTATCAAATATGTTTTTTGGTTTTTAATTTTTAAAAATATAAAACTAAAATGAGTTATCAAACGTATACAGTTTTTATTTTTTATAACCAAAAACCAAAAACAAAAAACGAAATGGTTATCAAACAGGGCCTTACTTTTTTGTTTTTAGTTTTTGAAATTTAAGCTTATTTTTACTCATCTTTTTCTAAGAAAATAGGTGAATACTGACCAACTTTTAAAATAAAAAACAAACTTTTGAAAACTACTTTTTTTTTTTCAAATTTTGGTTTGGTTTTTACAAATATAAGTGAGATGCAGATATACAAGTAAGAAAAAACATATGGTAAAATGTTTGTTGTAGGCTTTAAGGGTGTGTTTGGGCCCCCGATTATGTAAACGGTCAGGTTGGTTATAATAACACAACCGATGTTTGCCCCACCGTTTATTATAAACGGTGGTTACCTAAACCTGCGTGTCCGTTTATATAAATCTACGTGCCCGTTTATTTAAACCTTACATATATTACTTTTTGTTACATAACCAGCCCCTCAAACACCGTTTATCATAATCCCTGTTATAATAACTTGCCCCTCAAACACCATTTATAATAACCCACCGTTTATTATAACCCACCATTTATCATAACCTTCTGTCTATTATAACCAAACCGGTGCTCCAAACACACCCTAAATTCCAAAAATAAAAAACTAAGGCCTCGTTTGATAACCATTTGGTTTTTTGTTTTTGGTTTATGAAATTTAAGCTTATTTCTACTCAATTTTTTTAGCATGTGCTCCATCTTTCCTACAATATATCCATGTTTCTTTAAGAAAGTAGGTAAATACTAATCAAATTTCAAAAACAAAAATAAGCTTTTGAAAGCTACTTTTATTTGTTTCCAAATTTTGGTTTCGTTTATTAAAATATAAGTAAGATGTAGATATTCAAATACAGAAAAATGTATAATAAGGTAGTTGTTATAGGCTTAAATTTCATAAACAAAAAACGAAAAACAAAATGGTTATTAAACGGGATCTAAACTTCCCTACTGATTTGGCTACAAATCGAAAGAGATATCTTAAAATTTAAACCAAAGTCCATGAAAAGTATGATATTTTTGCAAAACTCGTTGAGCCGTTGGATAATACAGGTTATCTAAAAATTAATTAGTCACGAGAGTAGCCGCCAATGTGGAATCAATATGTTGATTATGTCATTTTGAAATCTTACATCAATCTTCTTTTCTTTTCTTTTTTTTTTGAGAATTTATAATGAGTTATCTAGGTTAATGGTTAGATTTAAGAGATTTATCAAGAAAATGACTAGATTTAGGTATTTAAATTATAATGGACCACTATATCTTTCTATTATTTTTTATTTATTTAAAATTAGATTCTCAACCAATTCTGGAAATCTATATCTAGTTATATTATTAAAAATCTTCGATCAAAATAATAATTTTTTGAAAAAAAAAATAAAAATATGTTAAAAACTATTTTTAGAAAAAACTAAAATTGGAATGTAGATTTTTTTTTTTTGGGACTAAAAAATGGAATAAAATTGGATATGAAAGTTCTTCAAATATTGGAATAAAAGTAAGATGAAATTAACACACGTTACATACACCCCTGTATTATATATATATATTTGGAAGGTTAACATCATTGACTTTTTTTTCTTTTGAGTACAATGAGTACAAGAGTAAGACCACAAACTCTTGTGGATAGCACCAAACAATGGAATCGAACACGCCACTCATCCCCACCAAATAATGAAATCAACGCGCTAATGACCTTTTCGGTTACATTATTGATTTTGTAAATATGAGATAATTTACCAACAACAATTATGACATTATTAGAGATGTTCATTTGCCCCGCAGGCATCCATCCCTAATGGGGTAGGGAATCCTCGATTAGGTGGGGTACGGGAACGGGGACAAGGGAATTCCTCTTGGGCTAATCGGGGTCATATTCCCCGTCCCTGATTCTCTGATCCCCGTCCTGTTTACCTTTTTTTTTAATAATTTTTTTTGTACTTCTTTCATTTTCAAATAAAAATATATTTGTTGATTAAATTATCTATATATATGAGTATTTTTATTTAATAAGTAACAATATAGTTGAAATTTATAAATATTTTCTAAGAAAATCTAATTATTTAAAAATATTGTCCAAAAAAATATATAAAAAATGTAAAAAAAAAAATTGAAAAACTCCATGCGGGGACCTGATTCCCACCGGGGAATCCCCGCCTTGATCCCTAAGAAAAAAACCGGAAATTTTTCTAGGGATGGGAAAGTCATTCCATGGCCCCACCCCGTGAACGTCTCTATATATTAATATATTTTCAATCACAAAAAATTTATGGGTTCAAATCCTTTATCTTTAATTGTTATAGAAGTAACAAAAAAGAGACAATTATCTTATGAATATTTGGAAAGAAAAGAAAAGAAAAAAAAAACAAACATTTATTGAAAGTTAAAAATCAATGGTTTTTTTTTTTTTTTGAGTTCAATAATATTTAACGCAAATAGTTTCGAACCTATAATTTCTTGGTTACTTGGTCATACATACGAATGGTTATACTCTCATGGCTGATTTTAGCTGCTAGCATCACTGATCAACAATTTTATAATTTCATAGAACAACTTAATTGAGTTTCTTTGTTTGGTTTATGAACTTATAATTCGTAAAATTGTTGCTTGCGAGATGTTTCAGAAGTCTAAGTTATCTAAAAATCTGTATTAATCTTTCAAGAAATTAGATCATGTAATAATATGACAAATTGCATATAATTAACTAATTAAGGTCAAGATGCAACCAGTAGGGTTAAAGTCAATGTCATAAAACATTAACTTTTAAGAGACTTTGCACCATTTTCCAACAATAACCAATACACAAGTATCTAATTGATTCTAACAACAGGGTAAATGAAACACTAATTTCAAATTAACTTCTGCTCACAACATGCTGTCTGATCTTGCAGGCAATCTTCTAAAGAAGGTTGAAGGAACCGAAGGAAGTTTGTGGCGAAATCTTGGATGCCTTAGCACATAAATGCCTGCAACAAGGCAAATAACTTGAAATGGTGTAACATACAGAACTATGGCAGCAATCAAGCAAAATGTTACAAAGAGAGCACTTGCTCTTGGGTCTCTCCAGCTCAGCAGTGACTGAAATCTTTCACCTTGAGTTGCGAGATCCCCGACCACGGTTTGCACCCTCCCGGCTATGCTCCGAAGGCGGTCGTATCTCATCCGTACAATATCCGTAGATCGGGATGTAGGAAAGGTATCAAATTCTTCATCTAGTTCATCAGGATGAGTTGCATCAGCATGAGACAACCTGGTGTCCATGTGTGGCGGGTGTCTAGGCCTACGCCTGAAGTTCCAAATACCGATAATGAAAAGGTAGAGAAATACGGTTGGAAGTACGAGCTCGGGATAGAGAACTAATATGATGAAAAGGATGTGGATTAATACTGTTGTAATGGGGTTCTTCCAGTTGCAAATATGATCAAACCATTTACCAAATGCCATCAAGCCACTTAAAACTCCCATTATTCTGAAGAAATTGGCTTTGCTTCTTCTCATGCTCCACATATGTGAATCCAGATCCAGCATATACTCAACAACCTCTTTCCTCAACGCAGGCTCGGCACGGCCTAGTCTCGTCGAAACAATTTGCATAGCTTGATGCCTTAAGCTATCAAGCTGGATTACTGATAAAGGGTGAATGTAATGCATTTTTGGCAACAATGGATTGGAGTACATATACAACATGTTAATCAAAGATGAACAGGTAAACCTTACAGCCAACTGCACTTCACCCATTTTCTTCACTCCAGAAGTATGAAGGGCCAGAAGAGGATATGAATGAGTGTAAACCCTTTCAGTTTCAAGAGTTGATAACCGAACACGAACTTTTCCAATCCTTGAATCTTTTATGCCGCTTCCTCCACTTATATAACCATTATCAAACACCCCAATAGTAATAACAGTACAGGGATCAAAAACATCCCAAGTGTATTGTTCGTTCCATTTCGGAGCAAAGCTGTCTACAATAGTCCTCGTTCGAATCCACTTCTGTCCATATTTTGCAACACAATAGGAATCAGTCGTCCCTCTGCCATCTTTCATCTTCATTGGTCCGAGCCCTTGAGCACTGAGAATCCCTAACTCAAGCCTCCCAATACTGGACTTCCACAACTGTTTTGCAGTAGGCCTAAGATCACTACTGTAGTGAGTTGATTCATCCAACACATGATACCCACCATCCAAACAAATCCTTAAATGAATCCTACTAGCAAACTTAACTTCCTTTTTCTGTTCACCTTCTGCAATGATATGTTTTTCAAGATAATACCATCTAGTGTTTACAGGTTTATGATCAAATCGTCTCTGCACATTTTGCAGGGGAATCAAACACCTTCCTAAAATTTCATCTTTGTTTGATGCTATCTTATCTTCTATTGTCAGAAGTAATGGCTCCTCAAATGGCTCAGCAGCCACAAACATTAAGTCCTCATTCCACATTGGATTTAAAGTCTTGCTTGAAGATATCCTAGTTCTTAAAGCCTGAGCCCCAAGAATAACCTTCACAAAAACATCTGGATACCTAGTTTTATCACTAGGTAATAAATCCTGTGCTTCAATGATGTTTACTCTCACATACCAAAGTTTTGGAGAAAGATAAACCTTTGATCTGATGCTAGCAATGGCCTCAGAGCCCACAGTTGCAGCATCTGAATGCCAGGCATCAGGAAATGCTTCATCTGCTTGAGTTCCCATCCACACAGCCAACATAAGCTCTCCTTTTACCTTATACCCCTTTCGATCCTCCAGCCTATACCACTGCGGTGCCAGCGGACTGTCTGGAGGGACACGCTTCGGAATGTCGTTGAGATCGAAAACTGCCTGTCCCGTGAAATCATCCTTTACAAAGTCCTTGTCTTTCACCACCACCTCCAAAAGAGATGCTTGGATTCGTTCCCTTGAGAAAGCAAAAACTTGTTTCCATTCAGGATTAGACTTCTTCTCAAAGTGTTTAGTTGTTCCCTTATAATTTCCAAGTTTCACTTCCACATAAGGATCACAACTACCAGTGACATCTTTTCCAGGTAAATCTTTAGCTTTGACCACATAAACATACAGGTACTGCATTTGCTCCACAAGGTCATACGTGCTCGAGAGCTTGTCTCTCGTTATCGACACCGCCCCTATTTTAGGATAGGTCTCCTTTAGAGCAAAATCATGAGGTTGTAGAGGCTTCTGCATCTTTCTACTTTGCCTAATGTCAAAAAGCACTAAATTCAGCTTCAACTTCAACTCAAATTCTACCAATCTCAATGCAATTGTTGGCACTCAACTCCAATTTATCAAGAATTCTTATGCGAGAATTTTAATGAAGCAAGGAAAAACTTCGGAAATGGATGAATTTTAAGAACACCCACATAGCTTCTGAGGGATCTTCCAATTCTGTTGCAAAATTACCTGCAGATGAAACAAGAAACCTCCATACTTTTAACCCTTTTGATGTAATCACTTGTTCAGTTACTCAATAAAAGATGGGGAAAAAAGCAATACAGCTCTATTCTCGTGAAATCTTTTCAATTCCCAGAGTAAAGTGCACTTGTATATTTGATTCCTTCATCTTGCATCCACTTTCTAAGCAACCAAGAACAGAAAAACAGAGACATTTTTCTTTGTAAATGAGAATCATAATGAGTTGAAATGTACTCCAAAATAAAAAATAAAAAATAAAAATAAAAAACTTTCATTTTTACAACTAATGATTTTAAGGCAAGAAGTAACCTCCAAAGTTGAAAGAAAGAAAGATTTTTTCTGATTTGTTTCAACACCTACTAATATTAGCAAGAAATTGACGACAACAAGACCTCATAAAATAACATTAGCTATAACCACTCAAACCAACCTAATAAAATAATATGTAGATAAAAACGTTACACAATTAGAAGAAGAAATGATGGGTTGTTAAATGAAACAGAAGGCAAAGCATTTACCCTTCTCAAGCACAGTTGAACAGAGAGCTTAGTACATGAAATGGAGTTGAAGGGTTTGAAATGAA
This sequence comes from Sicyos edulis, assembly GCA_036507275.1. Taxonomy (NCBI): domain Eukaryota; kingdom Viridiplantae; phylum Streptophyta; class Magnoliopsida; order Cucurbitales; family Cucurbitaceae; genus Sicyos; species Sicyos edulis. Next base: position 10,541,436 of record CM071850.1, read on the forward strand.
AGGTAACTAAAAAAGTGAAACTGAATAGAAAGTGGGTTTTGGTTTGGAGAATGTGGGGGACAAAATCTGAACAAGAAGACTGAATCTCTGGAAAGAGCACACATAAAACCAACAAGATACCAACTCTTTTTTTTCTATGACCAGCGTTTTTGTTTTCCTTCAGATCATTGCAGGTGCAGACAAAAATCATAGCGCACGTGTGGAAGGCTGTGGTCAGTTTTGGCACGTGTGTAGGGGGTTGTCTGATGTTATCCGTTCAATATCCTCTCCGAAAGGGACGAAATTAAATTATATCTAACTAAAGTTAACACTGAGGTCACATCTCATTCAATAGTAATTAGTGAGTTCTTAAATAAAACAAAAAGTTTCCAATCAGATTTTAATTTTTTTTTTTTTTTTTTGTGATTCTTTCTAAGCTCACCTCAACTTTGATCACAAGATATATTGCCTTTTTTTTTTTTTTTTGAGAATACATATTGTCTATTTTATAATATTTAAATGTCAAAAAAATTTATAAGAAATTAATTCTTAGATAAGTGGCAATCACGGAATGAAAATTTTAAATTTTAAATTCATAAAAATTTAATGAGTAATTAGCATTTTATGTTTCAAATCAGTAAAATTAAACAACATTTTTGGGTTAAAGAATTACAAATGAAAAAATATATATTCTTTTCAACAATGATGGGGAATTTCCTTGGTCACGCATTTATATAAATTGAGTTATTTGTTGGCAAAGAAAATATGTTTTAAAACCATTAATGCTTCGATTTCCCTATTGCGATTTACTGGCCAAAAAAAAGAAAGGGGAGTTTTGATAAGGCAAAGGACAACTTGGAAAACAATGGGCAACCTCCTTCATTAAAAGACAAGTCAATTTGTGAGTTTAAGTGTTTGATAGGGTAACAAGAAATTAAGGATAGTGTTTGCTCTTTCAGTTTGTTGGGTAGTTGAGCAAATAATGAGGCACAATTTGTGTTAGGTGTGGGTGGTTGGATTGGTTTTGAGTACAAGTTTCACTTTTTCCCTTCTCAACTTTAGCCCCAGATTTACTTAACACAGCCCTTTTCTTCCCAACATTAGTATATGATGGAATGTTGAAGCTATCATAAAATCCACACTTTTAAAAATAAAGGGAAAAATAAATCAATTTCACTCAACCAATCAGTAGAAATATTCTTAATTGAACTCTATTTTCAATTCACACTACCAAAAAAACACTTTTTTGTAACGATTATCATGATCCATAAAATCCATGAGCAATCCAAGTTAGTGGGTTTGAAGTATTGGAATATGGTTCTTGAGAAGCTAGTTTCCTTCACATGCTAAAAGATAATTCTAGAAGCATGGACAACCTTGTATGGAAATGCAATAAATTCAGTCAAAGTTAAGATGAATTGACGTAGATCAAGATTCTTCTTTATTACAATCAATTTGTCAGAATAATGGAGGAAAGTTAATATGAAAAGTGCAAATCAAGTATTTCTTGAATGATTCTGAGTATGGTTTAGAAACATACTCTTCAGTTTCTCAAAAAATGATGCTACCTAATTCTGATGACAAACACCAAGTTATTTAGGTGTGCTCAAGTCAAAATCTTTTCACTTGAACAACAGCCCCATTCTTCGATCCTGATTCAAGCATTGCCTCTAGGACTGCAACATCCCTAGCACCCTCGACGAAGGATATACGGGCATCGGCTTTATAATCGCTTCCCTGCAATAAAATCAGAAATAGAATCACTAAATTTTACATTTTACTATCATTGTTACCCCAACCCACTAGCTTAAGTTTTTGGATTGATTAGTGATTTAACATAATTCAACATGATATCAAAGTAGGAAGTCCTAAGTTCGAGCCCAACCCATTAGCCGAATCATTTCATCCCCAATTAAAATTGAATTCCACTTGTAAGACGTTTCTCAAATTTCAAAGCTCACAAGTGAGGGAGAGTATTGGTTGATATAATTAAATTTACCCCAACTTATTAGCTTAACCTTTTGAGTTGATTTGTGATTTAACATAATTCAACCATCACCGCATAAACTTGGCTCAGCATGTGTTCGGCAAATATTTTATAAGCGCTTCTCAAGGAAAATTAGCATTTTTCTTCCAAGAGAACTTTTTTTAATCTATTTTAAAAATTTCTCAGACTATTCTTTATTATAAAAATACTTTTAATTGGTTACAACTCTTGAAAATTTTAATAAAACTCAACTAAATAAATAAATAATATAATAATAATAGAACTTCTGATTATCTCTAGCCACTAGGTTATATTAATTTTAGTAAAATTGTATTTTCATCTTTTAAATTATTTATTCCTTTTAAAATTAGATTAAATATTATTTTCTATCTTTTATTTTTATAACTAAGTAGAATATTTTCCTATTAGGTTATCTTTTCATTTTTATGATAATATATTATATTTTTCTTTTATAATTAAGTCATCTCTTGTACTCTGTTTAAATTTATTGTTGGATTCATTATAAAATGAAAAATTTAGAAAATTTGAATTTTCATTTTTCAAACAAAAAGGGCACGATGAAATTACCTTGGCAGAAATAGCATCAATATAAGTTTTGAGTTCTTTAGTAACTCCACTGAATGGATAGAAGGAGGATTTATTCTGTCCATTAGCATCAGAGAAGAGAACCTGAACATCAACTCAAAGATATCAAAACAAGAATTGGGCCACAGGTGAAAATTAAAAGACCATGGGAGCTAGTAAATCGCTTGAACAATTGAGGATTTGAAGCTTCCATATTCAGAATCAGTTCCCGAAGGCCAAAACTAAGCTGATTCTTTAATAATAATAATAATAAATTAAAAAAACTAGGTTTACATTTGACTATCCATATACCAGATAGCCATGTTTCCCATCCTGGTTCCCACGCTCGATCTGCAGTGTTCCCTTTAAGCCCACAACTCGCCAGAATATCTGAAGAAATTAAAACTAAATCAGTGAATGAATGAATGTTTTTAAAGATATAAAAAGAATTTCCACTTCTTGATTAGCAGCATACCTTGGGTGATTTTGAAGAGACAACCATTACAAAAACACCTGAACATCCATTCTCCAGTTGGCTAGAGGGAAAAATGTCAATATTCTTCATTTTTAGGATTTCAAACTTGTTAGGGACTCATATATTAGCACTAGCCGATGGACACTTACAAGAGTGAGGATATGTTATCCGGCGGAGGTAAGGACTTGTCCACATAAGAGGTATTCGCTGACACTGAGACCACTTCACATCCAACAAGCTGTTCACAAATACAGGTAACGTACACTTCCAAATTACAAATTTGTTCACCATTACTTCCTACGAAATAGATATCATGTATAACGGTAGCCATTATATATAAAATCTGGTACTAGTTTTATAAGGTTTGTCGATTTTGAGAAGAGAAGCATTTTGAGTACAAAGCAGAACAGTAGTAACGTTTGGTTTCTTTGAAAAAATACAGTAATGTTTGACCAACGAGCTTAAAAGTTTTTTTTTATATACATGAGTGTCCGAACCAGCTTGCTCCTCAACTATACTCACAGGAGAACCTTTGACCATATAACACTTTGGTGTCAAGAAAACCCATAGAAAATTTGTTGTTATCTTTACTATTTAAGAATATTAGAATTCTTACCATTTAAGAATATTTGTCATAATTGTAAGATAATTGTATTTACATATTTATTCCTTTCGATTGTTGTAATGTTTCCATAATTGTAAAAGGTCTCCCTCCTATATAAGAAGACCTAATGTGAATATATTTTAAAAGTAAACAATACATGATAATTACTCTCAAAACTAAGCTAGTATCTGAGTAGGAGGTCATGAGTTCGAATCCATGCCAAGTCGTTTCCTCCCCAATTAAAACTAAATTCCACTTGTAAGACATTTATCAAAATTTCAAAGCCCACAAGTGAGGGAGAGTGTTGGTTGATATAATTAAATTTACCCCAATCCATCACTTAGGCTTTTGGATTAATTGGTGGTTTCCATAATTGTATGGATTGATTGATTGCTCTCAAAATTAAGAAAATTAATTCTTAAATAAATGGCCACTATGAATTGAACCCACAACCTTTAGGTTATCTAAGGTCCTCTTGACTAATAACCCATATGGTTGAGCTTAAGGAATTTGTAAAAGAAAGCAAGTGATAGCCATTAGGATGAAGCTCAAATGGTTTTTTTGAAGTGAAAGAAGGTTTCAAAAGCAATTACCATCCTTAATCCAGCAATGAAGTGTACACCCATATCCAGAATGAAACCCCCCTGACACAAAAGAAGACATATGTTGTCAATGTAAGACAAGAATACTTATTACGATTAAAAAAAAAGGTATGACGTAGATAAACACATCATTGGAAATACAAGATATAAACCATAATAATACTTTATCCCAGCTTATATGCAATAAAAGTAAACTTGTTATTTGGTATTCTATTACACAATAATTCCATCTAAAATAAGAAACAGCGTACGGGGTTTATCATATTCTTCATGGAAGAGTATAAGACATGACAATCATGATTTGATGAAAAAAAGAGAAACAACACATAGAATAACCAAGGATTATGTCGCAACTAATTCTTAAAAAAAAAAAGGAAAAGAGAAAAAAAAAAAAAGAGAGTGAAGAATTGTGTTGTAACTGTTACTAGAAAAATACTTACAGTGAAGTCGCGCCGCCAAGAGCTGGAGAAATAGGGGTTCGAACTGTTCATTGATCCTTCAACAATCACTTGGACACTCATCATATCCCCAATGTCAGCGATTAAGTTTTTGCTCTGCAAAAAAATAATGGGCATATTGCCGAGGGAAATATGTAAAAAAAAATAAAAAAGAGACCCTATAAACAGTTACCTCAACGAATGCTGGTTCAAATCTATAATTTTCTGCCACAGCCCATAATGGTTTACTGAGACAATTAGCACTTATAGAGTTGTAGTTTGAAAGTGCATATTCCAACTCGCTTGTAGCTGCATTGCCACCATATTGCCAATTAAGAAAAAGATACTTTTAATAGTCTAAACTTTGACCAAAGATCAAAGACCCAGGCCAATTTGGCTGCTTTTTAACTGCGAAATTCAGAAAAAGATGCACCGTATAGATATACCTAGAATTAAATGGCATTAGTTGTCTTAAGATCAGGGGAACAAGTGCCACTACTCGTGGGAAGTAACTTTCTTTCCAAGAGTTATGGGGTTTGCTTTTCTTTATTACTTTGTTCAATTCCTTAATCATAGCCTCAATTAATAATATTCTAAATACATTAAACTATCATTAAAGTTTATTCCATAAAACTCCTCCACAAACTTAAATGCTTCTACCATCTACCATGCCGATCATCTTTTTGAATTTGTGGAACAATACTTTTGGCAACGGCTTTGTGAAAATATCCACAACTTGATCTTGACTCGCCATATGCTTCAGTTCCACGCTTCCCTCCTTCACATGATCTCGGATAAAATGAAAGTGAATATCAATGTGTTTGCTTCTTTCATGGTTCACTGAATTCTTTGCTAACTCAATTGTTGATCTGTTGTCAAATTGAATCATGGTTGCACCAAGTTGCTTAAGCTTCATTTTGCTCAACAAATTTCTCAGGCATATCGCATGACGTACACACCAGGATGCGGCAACATATTCCGCTTCGCATGTCGAGAAAGTCACGATCAGTTGTTTCTTTTACAGCCAAGTAAATGTTGTATTGCCCGTAAAGAAGGCGTATCCTGAAGTCTTTTTTTATCGTCTTGTAATCTTTCGCTTTTGAATAAAACATCCCAAGTGACACCGTTCCTTGAATGTATCGTAGAATTCTCTTTGATGCCTTCCAATGCGAATAAACCGGCTCCTCCATGAACCGACTTACAATGCCAACACTTAATGTCAGATCAGGCCTTGTACATGTGAGATAGTGAAAGCTTCCCACCAAACATCGATAATTACTCGCATCCACACATTCTCCTCCATCAAACTTTGAGAGTTTCGTACCTGGCTCCATTGGTATTGAAACCAGATTGTAATTCGTCATCTTGAACTTCTTCAAAATCTCTTTTGCATATCGCTCCTACGATACAAAAATGTCTGTCTCTTCTTGCTTAACTTCCAAACCAAGGAAAAACTTCAACAAACCCAAATCAGTCATCTCAAATTCTCGCATTATTGTGCTCTTAAACTATTCTAACATCGCATCACTATTACCCATAAAAATAAGATCATCAACATAAAAAGCAACAAATATCGCATTACCTCCACTCTTCTTGTGTAAAGCACATGCTCGTATGGACACTACTTGTATCCGTTCTCCTTGAAATACATATAATTTCAATTGTTCCACGCTCGCGGTGCTTGCTTCAACCAGTAAAGCGCTTTCTTCAATTTTAGCACTTTCTTCTCTTCTCCAACTTTCATATATCTGGGTGGTTGCTCAATGCACACTTCCTCTTCAAGCACACCATTCAAGAATGTCGTCTTGACATCCATTTAATAAATCAGTCATCTAAATTGAGCTGTTTGAGAAATGCACAATCGCATTGTCTCCATTCTCGCAATGGGAGCAAAGACTTCATCATAGTCGATTCTCACTTTCTGCTTGTATCCCTTCGCAACAAGTCGCGCTTTGTAACACTCTATCTTGCCTTCTGCATTCATCTTCTTCTTGAATACCCACTTCACACCAATGGGCTGACTTGCTTTTGGCAATTCTGTCAGCTTCCATGTATTATTGCACTCAATCACATTAATCTCATCATCCATGGCAGTTCGTCATTTCTTGTCTCGCACTACTTCTTCAAAACTGATATTTACGGCATCTACCAAAAGACATACAAGGTGTACCTCATTTTTCGCATTGTACAAATCTTGCAAACTTCACATTCTGGGTTGTTGCGGTTCATTTTCATCACCAGTTGTTCCAGACTCTATTGGCATACTCGCTGATGCAACAACTGGTAATTCTCTGACTTTGATGCTAGCTTCCATCGAATTGTTCCAGTCTCATTTGCTTTCTTCATTTACTCGGACATCACGACTCACCATCACCTTCTTGCTTGTTTGGTCAAGTAACTTGTACCCTTTTTTTTCCTCATCATACCCAATAAAAACATACTTCTTGCTCTAGTCTTCGAGCTTAGTTATTCGCTGATCCAGTACGTGTGCATAAGCCACACTAACAAACACACTGAAATGCAAAATATTCAACTTTTGTCTGCTCTATGTCTCTTACGGTGTCTGATCACCAAACTTCGCATGTGGACATCGATTTTGCACATAAATTGCGCACTGCACTGCTTCTGTCCAAAATTTCTTTGGCATACTTTTGCTCTTCAGCATCGCTCGAACCATATCAAGAATGGTTATGTTTCTCCTCTAGGCCACAACATTCAGTTGAGGGGTGTATGGTGCAATTAGGAATTGCCTTATTCCTTGCTCCTCGCAATACTCCATAAAAGCCGTCGAAGTATATTCGTCACCTCTGACAGATCGCACTGCTTTGGTCTATCTACCAATTCCTTTCTCCACCTTCACTCTGAATTTCTTTAAGCGTCCTCATAAAAAAAAAATTCTTTAAGCGTCGAATAATTTTTATTTTTCTTTCAAAAAATACGCCCAATTTTTCCGTGAGAAATCATCAATAAAGGAAATGACGTACCTTTTACCGCTGAAAGATCCTGGGGTAATTAGTCCACATATGTCAGTATGAATCATCTCGAGCGGTTGCTTTGCTCGATATTCTGCTCTCTTCTTAAACGAGGTTCTCACATGCTTGTTGAGCACGCATTCTTTACAAAACTTTCCTTCATAGTCTATGTCAGGTAGTCCAAGCACCATATCCTTCTTCACTAACTTTTTTAGTCCACCATGATGTAGGTGTCCAAAACGAAGATGCCAAAGCGATGCCTTATTTTCTACATCGACTCGTAAACATTTTTCTCGCACGCTTCTCAAATTCAGTCTATACATCTGATTTCTTCCCATCTTAACTTGAGCGACTAAACGCTTTTGCTTGTCCTTCAAGTCCTTCAAGTGTAACAGTCGTTTTTTCAAAAATATCAAAAAACCCTTCTTTGTCATTTGCCCTAAACTCAAATTTTTTTTTTTGAGATTTGGTATATAATACACATCTTGGATTGACCATGTTAGGCCATCGTTCTACAAGTAAGAAATCGTACATTAGTCTTTGACCTCGACTTTTGACGCCAAAAGATACATGACCATCTTCAATTTTCCGCATCTCTTTGAACAGATGCTCATGACCGCACATATGATTGCTAGTCCCCGAGTCAAGATACCACAAAGTATCATTGTTGACGCTCCCTTCTTTTTGCGCCATCTAGAGAAGACCTTCTCAGCAATCTTTCGCCGCAAAATGTCCACTTTTTCGCAATTATAACATTTTTCAGAATTGCAATCACTCGCATAGTGACCATATTTATGACATTTATAGCATTCAACATTTGAATGTCAATCTACTACCTACCTCTTCCTCGACTGCGTCCTCTTCTGCGCCAATTTGCTTGGCTTGACTGTCCTTTCTCTTCATGATTGTTGCTTTGACCACTGCGACCATGTCCACGACCTCTACGACCACGGCTTTTATCCTGAAATTGTTTAGAATAGAGTACCTTCTCGTCTTTGAGTGACGTCTTGGCTTGAAGTGCTTGCTCTAGCGTTTCCTCCTTCTTGTTCTTGTGTTGCTCGTGTGCCTCAAGAGAACTAACAAGCTCGTTTACGGTGAGCGCCGCAAGATCCTTTGAATCTTCTATAACGCACACAACATTCTCGAAATTGTTGGTCAATGATCCCAAAATCTTCTCCACAACTCATGCATCGGTTAGCTATTCTCCGTTGCGATTGAGTTGATTCATTACCGTCTGCGTGATGTTGTCACATAAGCTTTCTGACTCCTTCATCTTTATGATCTCCAACTCGCCACGAAGAGTCTGGCAACGCACTTTCTTGACTCAATCGGCTCCTTTGAACACTTTTTCTAAAGTGTCCCACGCTTCTTTTGAAGTAGTTGCACTCGCAATCTTCTCAAAGCCTGATTCGTAAACTACACTAATCAGCATGTACAATGTCGTTTTATCCTTCAAACGCGTCTCTTTCAACGCTTTGGTTTGATCGCCGTATATCCCATGGTATCAACTGGTTCTTCGAAACCTTCTACGACCACTTCTCATGCCACATGAGATCCAAGAAGAACTTTCATCTGGATGCTCTAATTCTCGTAATTTGCTTTCGTCAATCGTGGCAGCGGCATTTGACCCATCACATTCATCATCGACTCTGATACCAATTTGTAATGCTCTAATACCAAAAGGGGTGGCACAGTGGTTGAAGACTTGAGCTTTGAGGGTATGCTCCCCTTAAGGTCTCAGGTTCGAAACTCAGCTGTGGCATTACTTTTTTTATGTCTCCCGGTGTCTGGCCTGGAGATGGGCGTGGTTACCCTTGTTTCAAAAAAAAGAAATACCAATTTGTAAATGTCGATGGGTGAATAAACAAAACAAATAAAACAAGCTAGCTTTTCGCTTGCAGGATTGGAGAGACAAGGCACACAAATTTCTCTTATAAACACCTTACTTTATTTCTCTACAACTTTCTCTTGCTCTCTCTACACTTTGTCTCTATTTTCTTTTCCTTGTCTGACTTTCACAATGAGATGAGCACTCTATTTGTAGTCCTATTACAATTTGGTCTACAAGACTTACCAAAAACATTTCCCACTAATTGCTAAATAAGGATCCACTAATTCCTTAATTAGCTCCTCAATTAAAACCTATTAATTCCTTAATCATACCCCCAATTAATAACATACTAAATACATTAAAATTAGCATTAAAGTTTATTCAACAACCCCTACCTTCAACTCAATACAACGTATAAGATGAAATAATTTATCTTTATGGTCTATGAAGTTAAAGTTAGCAAGCGACATATGTTGAACTTTGGTCCACCAGAATTTTCTTTCTTTCAGTTTCGTAATTAGTGGCAAGAGGAAGGCTGCATCTATTCTTGGTACATTGTGAAACGCATTGAGATCTATGTTGTAAGAAATTAAAGATTTACATTTCCAGATCATCATTCTCATTTTTCAAGAGTGAGACTGGGCTCCTAAACATAATTGAGATGCAACAAGGGAAAATAATATTTTTTTCAGCACGATATCATGATGGAGTGGTGACCAAAAAGCTAATCTACAAAGAACAGAAGCCCATTTAGGAAGGAATACAGACGTCAGGAGTAAGTATGAAGAATTATCTTTTCTGTTCAATAGGCGTAAGTAGGAAGAATTTCAAGAACAATTTGATTCATACTTTAAAAAAAGTAAAGGCATACATAAATAAATAGGACACTTACAGGCTGCTGCTGGTTTCTCTTCAGTTCCATGAAATTTGAGATAATACATACAACATTTGCAAACAGGAGGAACATTAGTCTATCATACAGAGCAATATACCAATAGGAAGTAACTTAACGTAAAAGCTAAAATCCTTCTCTCTTTTGGTTTGGATTATTTCATGCTACAACCTTACTTGAAGTAATTTTTCACTTGGCAGTTTGGAAGAAACATACAAACCCAAATTATAATGCTACTACTATCCAAAGAAAATTATAGATTTGAGCCAGCGTTATAAAATGGTAATAAAAATTCTACATGCACCTTTGAGACAATATATTAGGTAAGGAACAATCAGATTCAAAACTCACACCAAAAGATAAGGTCCTATTTGTGACCATTGATTTTAAGTTTTTGAAAACTAAGTCTATAAATACTACTTTCACCTGTGAATTTTCTTGTTTCGTTTTCTACTTTGTACCTATGTTTACAGAAACCAAGCCAATTTTTTTAAAAAAATAGTTTTCAAAATGTAGTTGTTGGAATTTGAAATTTGGCCAAGAATTCAAATATTTCGCTAAGAAAGCTGAAACTCATTGTAGAGACGATAAGAAAACAAACCCAATTTCCAAAAACTTGGTTTCAAATTGGATCTAAATGATCCATGTTGGTGGAGAACCATAAAGAGGATCTCAATCATAAGAGTTCTGTTAAATCTGTGAACCTAACCTTTTAAAAATCTATCTTTTCCCTTCTAATAGGGAAAGACAAATCTCAGACTAATAATTGAAAATGTGACAAAACTAAATAACTAACACCCAATGTAAGTCATGTTACATAAAATGAAGTACATAAATCTTCTAAATCACAAGCTGCCTGCAGAAAGTTGCATTTTGTTCTTCTTTACTATTGTTTTGTTTTTTTATCCAAACTGGCTGCACAAAAATAAGCATAAGTATGAAACTGGACACTAAAAGATGGAGGGACCTTCGTTTTTTCTTTTCTTTTTTTTTAATATTCGTGAGTGTCCGGGCTAACTTATGCGCACATCGACTATTCTCACGGGACATACCGTCTGACCATACAACATTTAGATATCAAGGATAATCATAGAAAATTAATTCATAAGTAGGTAGCCACCATGGATTGAACTAATCCCTCTTAGTCCCAAGGCCTCCTCTTAACTATTAGGTCAACCCATGATGGTTTAGCTATTTGGCATTATAGTATTTATCCTCTAGGGCTTCAGTGTTCATTGAGATTTTTAAGCTATATTAAGTAATTAACCACGAGGTTGCAAGATATATCACAACTAACATAGGGAAGGAAAGCCAAATGACCCCAACTGCCCATGAGAATGGACTGCACGTGGACAAAGTCCCCCCAACACCACTTATGCTACAGATTAGAATGGAATTGATCAAGCACATGATTTGTAAGAGAACCCATCAACAACGAAGTAATCAGAGAAGAAAGCAAAGCTTCCATTTATTCTTAGTTGAGGCATGAATTACCTTGGAGAACATGTTTCCCTGCTTTGAGAAATCTCAGTGACATATCAACCTACAAGTCATGACACATATGAAAAGAACAGCCTATAAGGTGCCAATGCACACGATATAAAAGTAAATATAAATAAAATTATAATGTATGTGCATTCTTCCCTTACTTTTTCACAAAAATAAAATTTATGATAATGTCAAGCATAGTATTCAAACATGCCATCTGTTAATTCAAGAATGAGAACAGGACAGAGTATTCATGAATTGCGTTTGCAATCCACAAACAAATTGAGAATAAGATACCTGAGCTTGTCCAGCTAGTACGACAGCAACTCCAAGAATTGAATCATCTTGAATGATATCATCAAGACCCGCATCACCCCACTTACACTCCACCGTCGGAAAAGATTTTGTGGCAATTTCGACAGCACTTTTGGCTGATGCCTGCAAGCCAGCAGTACAAGCCAGAACTTTAAATGAACATAATACTTCGCATTTCTGCATCTATTACTGCTAGATACAGAAACAGGCGCTTGTTTGTCAAAATCAAAACCTATAAAAAAATTTGAAGATGGGAAGAGCAAAATGAAGAACCTGAGTGCGGCTCCAAATAGCCTTAACTACTAGAAGATCAGAGATCTCAGCAAGTCTGGGAATGTATTGAGTCTTGACGAAGGTACCTGCTCCTAGAATGGCGATCTGTGGTGGCTTCGACATCTTCAAATTGGACGATTCGATTCCACCTGCAGTTCTTGCAAATTCCAAATTGTTTAGTTCAAATACGGGAGGGACCCACAACTCTACATAGTGACAGAGGTTCACTTCTCTCAAATACCCTCGGAGCCAAGGGGCTGTTTGTGTGGCATATTTAGGTAAAATTTAGATTTATGATTTATTAATTCCTCCTCGAAAATTTTTAGAGGTTTTTGCATGTATATTTAAAAAATAAAATACAATAATTTCATGTATAGCATAATTTTCAAACTTATTCATTTGTGGCACAAAAGTGATTGAAGTCTATCAATTTGTGGATTGAAGTCTATCAGTTGAATTGATAGAAGTCTAAAAGTCTATCAATTGAACTGATAGAAGTCTATTAGTTGACTAATAGAAGTCTATCAATTGAACTGATAGAAGTCTAAATTCTATCAATTGAATTGATAAAAGTTTAAATAGGAATTTTAGGCAAAATGTACTATGAACGAAATTGTTTTAAAAAATGAGCTACAATCGTAATGAAGAGCAAAAAATATGCTATGGAGGATAAATTCTCAAAGTATTATTATAAGGGGAATTTTCATGTAAATTAAAAAAAACAAAATAATTTCATGTATAGCACAATTCCCAAACTTATTCATTTGTGGCACAAAAATTATTGAAGTCTATCAATTTGCATTCTTCAATCACTCAAAATCGATTGAATTCTATCAGTTGAATTGATAGAAGTCTATTAGTTAAAGCGATAGAAATCTATCCATTGAACTGATAGAAGTCTAAAGTCTATCAGTTGAACTGATAGAAGTCTGATGATGTTAAAATAGCAATTTTGGGCAAAATGTGCTATAGATGAAATTATATTAAAAAATGTGCTATGGATGAAATTATTTTTAAAAATGTGCTTTCATTATAATGAAGGGCAAAAAATATGCTATGCAGGATAAATTCTCAAATTGTTATCCAAACGAATTTTTATTAATTCTTTATTTTTATTTTTAAAAATAACTTTTATTTTTAACCATTCATTTATAACTATTCAATTATTTCTAATAACTCATTTTTAATCATTCATTTCAAATCAATCAAAATAACTCATTTTTAACCATTCATTTTTAATCATTTCTTTTTTAACTACTAAAAATCATTACTCATTTTAAATCTACATCCTCTCAAGGTTTTGACTCCAACTCCTATACACAAAAACTACATCCAAATGAGTTTTTGACACAATTATCAATTTTTAACTATTCTATATAACTCTTCAATATAACTTCTTAACCTAAATCCTACCTAAATATGTCAAACAAACACCCCCTTAGAGTTCAATTGAATTACAATCAACAAAATTAATACACATAAATGAATAAGGACTTTGGATGTAGAATTGTAGGGTGATTTAATAACCAATTATTTTGAGTTATTAAAAATTTGACTTTTAATAATAATTTGTTTTGATGTGATTATTTATAGAAGGACTATAGTTAATAGCTCGTTTGAATAATAGTTTTTGTAAAAAGATGGTAGACAATAACTCATTTGAATGTGGTTACAAATGAGTAAAAGAGTTGTAAATGAGTACTAAAAAATAAATGATTAGACATGAATAATTATAAAATAAATGATTATTTTGAGTGATTAGAAATGAATGAGTATTTTGAATGAGTATACATAAATAATTATTTTAAGTGATTACGATAACTTATTGAATATGATTGTTTGAAAATAAATTGTAAAAGTTTCTCTATAATATTTCGTTAATTACGTCAAACAAACACCTTATTTGATGGCCGAAGGGTGACAACATAATACAACTAATTTATTTGTCAAAAAAAAATACAGCTTATTTAAAATTATTTTATAAATAATTATTATTATTTAAGTGAAGTGAATAGTAATTCGAGAAATTTCAAAAAAATAAAATAAAATTAGAATCGTAATTCGAGCTTCCCACGTGAAACTAGAAAAAATGGAATGAAAAGAAAGTAAGAAAATTGATAATAAATTAAGAGAATTTACCATCAGCAGCATATTCTACCTCTTGTATTATATTTGTAGCATAATTTTTAAAATAATTCATCTATAGCATATTTATTTCTATCACTCACCTAATGATAGTGTATCACTCATCTAGTGATAGAACTCAATTTAGATTTCTATCACTGATAGAAAACTTAAGCAGTGATAGAATGAGTCTATCACTGATTGAATTCTATCACTAATAGAACTCGACAAGTGATAGAAATCAATTTGAATTTTCTGCTACAAATGAAATTATTTTGGATTTTGTGCTATAGATGAAAATATTTTGCCATTTTTTGATATACATGCAAAATCCCCAAAAATTAATGCTTGAGGTGAAGGGAAGAGAAGTGATAATAAGTTAGTGTTTGGTGAGAAAGAAAAAAAATGATGTTTTTTTACTTATAAAAATAATATATATTTAATTTTTTCATATAATATTCATAGTTGAATATATTTTTTCATTATTGACCAAATATTGTTTTGAAATTTATTTCATTTCATTTGTTATTTTAAAAATATTATGCGTATTTTTAGGAGTAGGCCAGATTGGAAAAATATTTACAATGCTAAAAAAAAATATATGTATATATATTTAGCAATCATAGTCATACCGTACACAAATTATATGGTATAACTAATACATAATATTGTATAAATATACAATACTATTCTAATAACATTCTAATAACATATAATATTGTATTAATAATACAAAATATTGTATTAACACCATAAATTATACCGTATGATAAATGTTAATTATACCGTATATATGACTACGGATGCAAAAAAATTCAAATTTGTCTAGATTTGCAATTATTTTGTGAAATTGGAATATGCAGCACAATTTCTCGATTATAATTTAGTACATTTCAATCATAAAAAAATATCAAATAAATTAAATAAAGCAACTCAAATAATTATGATTAATAATTGAAAAAAAAATCAAAAGGATAAATCTTTATCTTTATCTTTTATCTTTACTATTTAAAATGTGGCTTATCTTTATGTTTACTATTTAAAATGTGGCTTACTATGAAAAATCATTTTTTAACTATTTTGTATAATAGTAGTGTTGAATGAGAAATTTCGACCAATAAAAAATTGCCACATCATTAAAGGCCCAAGACCAAGGTTTAAGCCCAAAAGCCCAAGTCCACAAGCCCATAGTAACTATATAAATAGGGAGCTCTCCCTCATTTGCAAAAGATTTGGACTTGGATCTGGACCTGAACTGAGAACTACATACTGAAGACTCAGAAATTCTAAAGCTTTCAACAATTCAGAACTCAGAGCATCCAACCATCTAAATTCTCAATTCTTGAAGATTAGTCAGCGAGTCAGAGAATTCATAGATCAAGATTCAGAATTCAAAACTCTCAACAATAAAGGCTTCCTCAAACTGATCTTCTCTTCACCAACATACTGAAGAGTCAATCATCCTCCGTCTGAGATTAAACTCATAAGCCCTCAGATCAACATCTTTGAAATCTACATCTCGAGAGAAAGAATCAGAGGATAAATACTATAGATTGTAACACACGCACAAATAAAATCAATAAAAATTCAAATTCATTTACACGTGTCTCATTTCTGTTTATCTCTGGAAATCTCATGTGAAAAATTTGGCATGCCTAGTGGGATCATCTCTACCTCTCATCTCTTATTTTCTCTCAAGAAAGCATGAATCCTAAAGAAGTTTTCTCCAAGACTACCGCTTCAGTTGATTCCCATATGAGACCTGTTACGCGAAACCGTTCAAAAGAAATCAAGCATGAAGAAAGCCAGACACATGCTATCGCGAATAAGATGTTGAAGCATATGACAGAATGATCTAGAGATTACATCTCCACTACAAAAGGTTTTGAGTTCAGAAAATATGCTCTTCCTAACCATGAATTAAGAAAGATTTCCAATCCTGATGTCATGTCTATAATAATGACTAATACGTCTACTAGCGAAGAAAGACTAGGTGAATGTGAAAAGAAGATCAGCATGTTATTAAAGGTGGTCAAAGAAAAAAAAATGATGAAATCACTTCTCTAAAAAATCAAATGGAAAGTTGAGATGTTGTTGAGTTTAGACATACCACCATTAAAAAAGACAAGGGGAAACTTATCATGCAAGAGGATCATTCACAACACACTGCTTCAACTGCTACATTGTCTGTTCAATAGTTGCAAGATATGATTATGACTTCGATCAAAGCACAATATGGTGGACCTGCTCATAGCTTTTTATTGTACTCGAAGCCATACACCAAGAGAATCGATAATTTGAGAATGTCTGCTTGTTACCAACCGCCAAAGTTTCAACAATTCGATGAGAAGGGAAACCCGAAGTAACATTTTGCACACTTTGTTGAAACATTTGAAAATGCCAGTACTAGGAAAGATTTACTGGTCAAGCAATTTGTCTGAACTCTGAAAGGGAATGCATTTGACTGATATACTAACCTCGAATCAAAATCTATCGACAGTTAGGAAGAACTTGAAAGAGAATTTATTAACTGCTTCTATAGCACCCAGCGAACTGTCAGCATGATAGAGCTCACCAGCACCAAAAAAAGAAAAGGCGAGTCATTCGTCGACTACATCAATCGTTGGAGAGCTTTAAGTCTCAATTGCAAGGATAGACTCATTAAATTGTCGGTAGTGGACAAGCGCAATCCGAGGTATGCATTAGGGACTCCTCTTCATTCTTAAGGTTATAAAACCATGCACTTTTGAAGAATTAGCAACTCGCGCCCACGATATGGAGCTAAACATTGCTAACCGAGGAAATAAAGACATTCTCTCTGCATATGTCAAAAAAGAAAAGAAAGAAGTTAATCATATTGAGAAGGTTTCCAAAAACACCTCTAAAGAATCTATGGTCGTGAATACAAACCTTGTTAAGTTTTTCTCAAAAGGAAATGATAGGAAGGCAGAAGGGCAACAAGATTATGGTGAGAAACGTTGCTTGACATTGAAGGAGAGGCAGGAGAAAGTTTATCCCTTCCTAAACTCAGACATTGTAGACATGCTTGAACAACTGCTCGAGAAACAACTTATTAAGTTGTCAGAGTGGAAAAGGCGGGAGGAATTGAAAAAGACTAATGACCCCAACTATTGCAAATATTATCGTGTTGTTAGTCACCCGGTCAAGAAATGTTTCGTGTTGAAAGAATTGATTATGAGATTGACTCGTAAAAGAAAAATTGAATTAAATCTTGATGAAGTAGCTTAAGAAAACCATGCTACTGTTATATTTCAACCAAAATTACATTCAGTCATGGGATCATCCCATGGCCAATTGCACAACTTGATCTAGTTCAGATCATTTGAGCTCGTTAGTGTCTGGTTTCAAGAAAGTAAAAGTTCACAAGAAGAAAGTTTCCATAAGAAATATACTTAAGAAAATGAAGAACCAGTTAAGGATGACAATGAAGGCTGCACCACTGTGGCGCGCCCCAAAAGGGGGCAGCTAAGTTACGTTAGAAACGAATCACGTTTGTTTCGAGAACATAAAAGAATGAACAGACTTTCAAAGACAAAGGGAAGAAAGAGTCCAATAAAGCCTAAATTTGTGGTGGAAGAAAGTGAAAATTTTTCCAAACGCACGATAACACTATCTGAATTCTTTCCAAAGAACTTTCTATAAAATAATGAAGAAAAGATATTTGACATTGCAACGTGTCATACCGTCAGCATAAGGGAAGATCCAACAAGTTCATTAGAGACAATAATAGCCAAACTAAGAGACACATCTTCTTTCAACATAGAAAAGTTGTTGTCACTTCCTCAAACAACCAAGAACACTTTCATCGAGCTATAATAGACTCTGATACTATTAACGCCCAAATATCCAAGACAGTCACATCTAAACCATGTTGCATGTCAATATATTTCATTGATGAAGACTTGTAGCTAGGTTCAAAGCCTCACAATAGACCCTTGTTTGTCTCGGAATACATTCGAGAATAGAAGGTTGGAAGAATCCTTATTGATAATGGGTCAGCTGTCAACATATTATCAAAGCCAACTATGAAGCAGCTAGGCATTTCAATGGAAGAATTATCAAGCATTAAATTGAAAATTGTGTAGTAACTTCTACATTGCATCAATGCTTCAAATTTTATCAAGATGGCGTCAAGAAAGTAGAGGTTGATACTAATCGATTTTCTGAGGCTGAATCTCATATTGCAGATGCAAAATTCTATATGAAAGACAACAGTGAACGAAAACCCCAAAAATAAACATTCTTATAATTAAAAAGCGTAATGAGCCCAAGATAGAGTCGAAGGTTAATGTCGAGGGAGAAGCAGTCAAAGACATAAACAAACCTAACTTTGAGAAGAATAAAGCTTCAACGAGCATCAAAGAGTTTGAAATCGTAAAGGATAAGAAAAATCTAAATCCCCCAATGTTATGTTATGTCCCTATATCTTGATGTAAAAGAGGCGAAACACCTTTCATAGAATACTCAAATAATTTGAAGGTTGGTGATATCGAGATTGTGAAAGAAAATTTTACCATACCTCTTACAAAGATAACGAAGCAAGCAGTCAAAAAAGTCAAAGATGATCAGATGAAACTGATGTTACCTAAAAGTAGAACAAAAGATGGATTCGACCCAAAGGCATATAAACTATTAGCAAATGCAAGTTATGACTTCATGACTCACACTGAGTTCAAGGGTCTGAGTATTTTTTATGATACACCTGAACTTTCATCAACGCAGAAGAAACTTGGGGTATTTTCCACTGTGATATTTGGGGTCTGTTCGAGTGTTCTGCTATTAACGATTATAGATATTTTGTTACTCTTGTAGATGATCACTCAAGATATACATGGGTGTATCTATTGAAGGTTAAATCGATGTTTTTCAGATTGTTCCAAGATTTTTTAACTCATTCAAACTCAGTTCTCCAAAACCATTAAAACGTTTCGATTCGATAACGCTCCTAAGCTACAATATTTAAATCATTTTTCTCTTCGATTGGAACAATTCATCAGTATTCAGGACTTGAAACACCTCAACAAAATTCAATTGTTGAGCATAAATATCAGCACTTGTTAAATGTGGCTCGTGCCTTGTTCTTCCAATCTCGGGTTCCTGTAGAACTTTAGCGATAATGTGAGTTAACGACTGCTTATATCATAAATATGATATTGATGCCTCTATTAAAGAATGAAACACCTTTCCCTATTTTGAATAGCACCCGCATTGACTACAACTCATTGAGGACGTTCTGTTGTCTCTACTATGCATCAACCCTATAGGCTCATCGGTCAAATTTCAATCATAGAGCAAAAGAGTGCGTATTTGTTGGATATCGACCTGAAATTAAGGGATACAAGTTATTTGATGCCTATTCCAAACAATTTCTCATATCTCATGATGTTGTTTTCATTGAAGACCAGTTTCTTTTTCAGTACAAACCTTCGTTTTATAATGAAAACCATGAAAGTCCTTTTTCTAGAATCAGTGTTGCCAAAAATGATCCCTAGAAACAGTTTTTGCGACAACCAGTCTTTGAAAAATGAGCACACATGCTGAGACCCTCAACAACATGATGCTTCTCATAATGAAACTGATAATCTGTTGCAAAATAGTTGTTTTGAGGACTCTGCCGAAGCTTCTAAAAGCACCCATCAGAATATTCCAATAGTTGAGGTTCAAAATGAGCATATCTCTGATACACACATGATTGAGAATTCTAAAAGCAGTGACTCTTCAAGAAGCCTTATTCCCGAACCCATTCAAGATTAATCTGTTGTTGTTGAACACCCGAAAAAGATCCTAGAGTGCCCATAATCCCCCTAGCTTTCTTAAGGATTATTACTGTGTCTTACTAGGAGGATTGCTCCTAAGTCTCAATGCACTTATTCTATCCAACAAGTATTGGGATACAAGAATCTTGCATTGAAACATCAACTTTACTTGTTGAATGTTTCTACTGTTTTTTAACCAAGTTTTTTTCACCAAGCCATCAAATATCCACATTGGAAGAAAGTCATAGATGATGAAATAAATGCAATGCAAAGAATAAAAACATTGACCGTAGTTTCTCTCCCCCCAAATTAGCACGTTGTAGAATGCAAATGGGTGTACAAATTCAAGTTTCAAACTGATGGCTTTGTAGAAAGATATAAGGTACGATTAGTGGCAAAAGAACATAATCAATAGGAGGGAATGGATTATCTTGATACATTTCCCCTTGTTGCCAAAATTGTATGTTAAAGTTCTCTTGTCTCTTATTGCCTTGTATGGATGGAGTTTGACTCAACTAGATGTCAATAACGCATTCCTAAATGGCGATCTATTTTAGGAAGTCTATATGGCATTACCTCCTGGCTACTACACTGAAGAACAAGCGGCTAGCTCGAACCCGTTGGTATGCAAACTCCAAAAATCCATTTACGGCCTCAAGCAAGCATCAAGACAGTGGTTTGCGAAGTTTACCCATGTCTTAATTTCAAATGTTTTTGTTCAATCAAAGGCAGATTACTCTCTGTTTACAAAAGGGAAATGTTCCTCGACCTTGTTGGTATACGTTGACGACTTCTAATAGCATGACCTCCCCCTTGGAAATTGATAAAGCAAAACAAATCTTTAAGCACAATTTCATGCTTAAAGATCTTGGAAATACCAAATATTTCCTTGGCCTCGAGTTATCTCGGTCATTGAAAGAAATATATGTCTCACAATGAAAGTATTGCTTTCAAATGCTCGAAAACCATGGACTTATAGCTGCGAAATAGGTTCCTAATCCAATGCTTCCCTCTCTGAAGCTATCTACAACTGAAGGAAGGATTTTGGGTGGTGACAAAGCAACAAAATATAGAAGGATAATATGTCGTCTATTGTATTTACAGATAACACGGTCGAACATATCCTATTGTGTGCATAAATTGAGTCAATATATCTTGACTCCTTATAACAGCCACTTCGAATAACCTACTTTCTTGATAAGGTACCTAAAAGGAACTGTTGGACAGGGCTTATGTTCGAACCATCTAGTAATTTCCAGCTCAAAGCCTTTATAGATTCGGATTAAGGCTCGTGCTTAGAGTCAGAAAATATGTTACAAGATTTTGTATATTTTTGGGTGAATCAATGATATCAAGGAAGACCAAGAAACAGGCCACCGTATCCCGCTCTTCGACAGAAGCAGAGTATAGAGCACTCGCTAATGTCACCATTGAAGTAACTAGGTTAATGTCGTTATTTTCTAATCTTCTCATTCCAATTCATCCACCCACATTGATATACTGTGATAAAAAAGCCATAATTTCCATTGCCACAAATCCAATCTTCCACGAATGTACAAAACATATCGAAATCGATTGTCATTTTGTACGCGATAAGATTGATTAATGGCTGATTAAAATTCTCCCAATCCGCATACAAAATCAACTAGCATGTCTGCCAGCTGATTTCAAAAGACATTACTTAACAATTAATATTTTGAAATACTTGACGTTTCTTAACAAAAACATCAAGTAATCCAATAATAACAAGAAAAAACGTCAAGTATCTCTATAAAGAACCACACGTTTATGTAGGATTCCGTATTTTCAAAAGTTGAATAGTTTTTTATGTATATAAAACGTCAAATGTATTACTCAAGTTTCTGCCACTTTTTATATGTAAAATAAAAATTAAGCATGAAGTCAGGCTGCTTTTTATTCAATTAATTTTATTGTTATTATTTTTTTTAACGAAAAAGACTTACTAAATACAAAATTAAATAAACCAAATCCTACATTTAAAGTTTTTTTTTCTTTTTAATTAAGACTCCCTTAAAAAAACCCGAAAAGTACTTTCGTTCATTTCTACACTTGTTATTTTTTGCAAAGCCATAAAATTGATTTTTAGAGGATGCACTTGGATGGTTTCTATTTCTTTAACACTTTCTCCGGGTAGTGCCTCATCGGAATTTTTCCCTTCATGTTCGTGTCAAGACCAAGACCAAGGTATTTCTCCCATCCTCTCTCAACATGTACCTTTGGTGGTCATAATTTCGAGTTTTGTAGCCACAAAATTAAGGGTTTTATTTAATTCTCATTAGCTTTGTTCTTTGATATGTTTTCTTTCTTTCATCTTTGTTGTGTGTGAATTTTTAGTGTTCACACTAGTATTTAAGACTTGGGCGCTTTGACCACTACACATTACAATTCAATCCAAGCTTTAGGGCAGACCTTTGATGTCACGACCGATATTCATCTTCTTTACTCTTAGAGAATACCTATGTCAAGGCTGGTTTAGCATGATAATGGCTTCAACAGGGATTTACTTCTTTCTAGTGGGATACAAAGACATTGGGGGAGCCTATCTAGGTTAGATGAACTTACCATTTTTCACGAAACTATGCACACCTTGTGTTTGCGATTTGCATGTAGGTAATTTTAGGTTTGGGAAGTACTGGATTTCTATGGGGGTTTCCATTATATTGATGTTGAGATTTTTTATGTTTTTCATATTTATATTTAATGATGGGTTGAAAACCATGAATCCAATGACTAAAGTTGTCCCCAAGGGTTGACACAGTGGTTGAAGACTTGAGTTTTTTTTAAGGTATGCTCCCTTCAAGGTTTTAGGTTTGAGACTCACCTGTGACATTACTCTCTCGATGTCTCCCGGTGTCTGGCCTAAGGACGGGCGTGGTTACCCTAGTTAAAAAAAAAAGACTAAAGTTAGAAGTGAAAAGTCTGCAAATCCATATAAAAAGGAAAAAAAAAATTGTCTAAAAAATTGTCTGAACAACCCATGGTTGGACAATTAAATTTGGATTAAGATGTCAACATATTCATATTTATAGTATGATTAAATTACACCTTCAATTCTCTACGGCTCCGTTTGATAACCATTTGATTTTTTGTTTTTTATTTTTGAAATTTAAGCTTATTTTTACTCAAATTTCTTACAATATTTCCCATCTTTCATCAATGTATCCATCTTTCCTTAAGAAGGTATGTAAATGTTAATCAAAATTCAAAAACAAAAGCAAGATTTTTGCGAAGTACTTTTTTTTTGTTTCTAGACTTTGGTTTGATTTCTAAAAATATAGGTAAGATATAGATATCTAAGTAAGAAAAAGCATATGGAAAGGTAGTTATTGTAGGCTTAAATTAAAAAAAATTAAAATCTAAAAATTAAAGGGGCTTTTGCATGTATATTACAAAATAGATAAAATATTACATGAATAGTACAATAATGAAAATATTTGCACATATAGCAAAAATTGTAAATTGATAGACTTCATATTGATAGATTCTATCGATAAAAGGTGATAGAATCAATTACTAATAAATAAAGTAAATTGATAGACTTCCATCAGATTCTATCAAGAGTCTATCAATAAGAACTGATAGAATCAATCATTGATTAAATTGATAGACTTTCATCACTAGAGAATGATAGATTCTATCAAAGTCTTCTATAAAAAAGGTAAATAATTTTTTTTTTAAAATGGCAGAATTTGCTATAAAAGAATTATTTTTAAAAATGTGCTATAATTGTAAACCGTGGTAAAAAAGTTGCTATACAACGCAAATTTCCAAAATTAAAAATAAAATGGTTATCAAACAAGTTTTAAACTGTTTAGTTTATGTTAAGATTAGTCTATGTTAAGATTAGTCAATGTTAAGATTAGTCTTAAATTTCTAATTGTATATAATAAGTCCTTTAACATACTCAACATTTGCATCTATTAGATTCTATTTGAGATTGCGTTTATAAGTGCAAAATTGATTTGGAAGAATTTTAAGTACCATTTAGTTTGTTTTGTAAATCTATTAATGTATCGAAACTTACATTTCAATTTACTCTCAATTTTGAAAGATCAATTATGTTAAGATTAATTAGTCAATGAGGTCAATTTTGGTTTCTCTAGACCGAGTTTCGCCAAACCCATCTTGCTGGACTAGATATCTATGATCGTCATGTGTTTTTTTCTTAAAAGAACACTCAAGTTTAGCCTCTAGAATTGAGGTTGCTGAGTTTGACTGCCTCATAGACTGTTTTCAAAGTTATTTTGTTCACTCTTGTTTCCTCATGGGAATTTAGAAGACAACTTTTTTTATCCCATTGTTTCAATGTAAACAACTTTTTATATTAACGTTTTCATTCATTTTACTTTGCCACATAATGAAGATTTCTTTAATAGTATTTTTTTTGACATTCTTGATCGCAAATTTCAAATGGAAGCTTTGTTTTTTGGTTATTTAATATTTGCAAGATTACTTATTGTTGGAAAAATGTAAACTTAAATTTCTTTTGAAACCGAAAAACGTTACACTTTCCTCCCATTATTATTTCGAAACGTTTCATGGTTTTTTCGACTATAAAACCCCTCCATCTTCTTCATTCTAAAAGACAACAAAAACAAAACAAAACTTTTGTTTCTAAATCTTCTCTGGTGATAGAGTTCTTACGGTTTTTGAGTTCGCTTATCTTCAATCCTTATGTTACGGATTAAAGACGAAGTTGCTGTATCCTGGGAGGTTGTCATCAATTCATTCTCTAAGCACGTTGGGAGGAGACGGTGAATCAACTTCAATGAAGCTGATTACAGACCTCAACTTTCTTATAGGTTATTTATTTTATTTTATTAATTACGTATTGTTTGATTTAATTTTATCTCGATTAATCTTTTATCATTAAAATTATTATATTATATTGTTGTTGCTTTCTTATCGGTTATTCATTTTATTTTGTTAATTACGTATTATTTGATTTAATTTTTTCTCAATTAATCTTTTATCATTAAAGTTATTAAATTCGATTGCTATTATGGACAACAATCTTGAAGTTAATTTTGTTTTATGCATTCGTTTTGATTAAAGGTTTATTGATTTAAATTTCAAATCATATTTGATGTTAATTTCTAAAATAAAACTTGTACGTAAACAGATAAAATTTAATTTAAAATTAATTTTACAAAATTGTGTTAGAGTTTTATAAATCGTTTAAATTTCAATTTAGCAAATAAATTGATATTATGTGCATGAAATTTTTAATCAATTGATTTTAGCTGACGTTTATTTTAGCAAATAAATAAGTTGATATATATATATATATATATGTATGTATATATATATATATATGTATGTATATATATATATATATGTATGTATATATATATATATGTATGTATATATATATATGTATGTATATATATATACACACACTTGATATTCTGTTCTGGTTTTTAGCTTTGCTAAAATTCCTGACGTTTAACAGAATAATGTTTGATATCTGTTTCTGGATTTAATTGCGACTAAATGCCAGACGTTTAACAGATTATCAATTACAGAATGATAAGGTTGTAATTCTGTTTCAACAGTTTTTACAATCGTCTTTCTGATTACGTTTCTTTATTCTGATTACAGACGGGAAAAGAAAATGACTAGTAGTTGTGCTAACTCGTCCGATTTCGATGTTGTTGTCACTGGACAGGTTACGAGTCTAACTATACCAATGACTTCCTCTTTAAGCCATCACGAAAAAATAGCAAAATTCACTGGACAGAATTTCAAAACGTGGCAACAAAAAATGTTGTTTTATTTGTTGAATTTGGCCAAATATTTGACAGAAGAACCTTCTACTGTTGTGGAGGGTGAGATAGATTTGGATATTTCCCAAACTATTGTTGATGCTTGGAGTCACTCTGAGTTTCTTTGCCGAAACCTGATTTTGAATGGTTTGACTGATACACTTTATGAAGTGTATTGTGTCAAGAAGACGGCTAAAGAATTGTGGGAATCTCTGGACCACAAGTATAAAACAGAAGATGCTGGAACTAAGAAATTCTTAGTTGACAAATTCTTGAATTATGTTATGGTTGATTCCAAAATTATTGTGAATCAAGTGCAAGATTTTCAGTTGATCATTCATGGCATTCTTGCGGAAGGAATGGTTATAAGTGAATCTTTTCAAGTGGCTGCTATTATTGAAAAGCTACCCCCTGACTAGAATGACTTTAAAAACTACCTTAAGCATAAGAAGAATGAAATGACAGTGGAAGATCTAATTGTTAGACTTCGAATTGAAGAAGATAATCGAGGTAATTCGAAAAATCTCAACAAAGATGCTTATGTTGCCAAGGCAAACGTGGTGGAGACAAAGAGGGACTCCAAAGGAAAACAACCTCATACTGGGTCGAAGATGGGACCAAAAGGCGGTGTTTTCAAGAAATAGAAGTTTCAAGGAAAGTGCTTCAACTACAACAGGATGGGGCACAAATCTTCTGACTGTAGACTTCCGAAGAAATTCAAGAAAAATGAGGCAAATGTTGTGGACGAAGCATCTGATATGGACCTCGTTGTTGTGATTTCTGAAGTCAACATGATTTACTCAAATCCAAGAGAATGGTGGGTAGATACTAGTGCCACAAGACATGTCTGTTGCAACAAGGACTCTTTTGTTGATTTAAGTCCAAATGAAAATGGAGAGAAGCTCTATATGGGCAATTCTGCAACTTCAAAGATCAAGGGATCTGGAACTGTGATTCTGAAGATTACTTCTGGAAAGGAATTGAAGCTTTAGAATGTATTGTATGTACCTGATATATGGAAGAACCTTGTCTCTAGAACACTTCTGAGCGTCATGGATTTAGAATGGTCTTTGAGGCTCAGAAAGTTATTTTGTCTAAAGAGGGAATGTTTGTGGGAAGGGGATATGTATTGAATGGCATGTGGAAACTCAATACTATCTCTGTAAAATCCAAAGCCAAAGCTTTATTTATTAATGAGAAAGATTCTACTTCTGTTTATATGCTTGAGTCTTTTAACTTATGGCATGGTAGGCTTGGACATGTTAATTATAATACAATGCGTAGATTAATTAACTTAGATCACATTCCTGGATTTCGCATTGATCATAAACATAAATGTGAAATATGTGTTGAGGCAAAACAAACAAGATGTTCATTCCAAACAGTTCAACGAAATACAAAACCACTTGATCTAATACATAGTGATGTATGTGATTTAAAATTTGTACAAACTAGAGGGGGAAATAAATATTTTATTACCTTTGTAGACGATAGTACAAAATATTGCTATGTATATTTGCTTAAAGGAAAAAACGAAGCTATAGAGAAATTTACTCTCTTTAAGCAGGAAGTTGAAAACCAACTTAATAAAAAGATTAAGACGGTTAAAAGTGATCGTGGTGGTGAATATGTCGAACCATTTGGTGAACTATGTGCACAACATGGAATTGTCCATGAAGTGACACCACCATACTCTCCACAATCGAATGAAGTAGCAGAACGTAAAAATTGAACTCTAAAAAAGATGATGAATGCAATGCTTGTAAGCTCTGGGTTATCACAGAACATGTGGGGGGAAGCTGTTTTATCAGCCAATTACCTTTTAAATAAGGTTCCCCGCAAGGATGAAGAAAAAACACCGTATGAGTTGTGAAAGGGAAGAAAACCTTCTTACAATTACCTCAAAGTGTGGGGGTGTCTTGCAAAGGTAAAAACTATTTTACCAAAGCAGGTAAAAATAGGTTCTAAAACAGTGGACTGTATTTTTATTGGTTATGCCAAGAATAGTAATGCATATCGATTCCTTGTGCATCATTCAAAAATTCCGGATATACACAAGAATACGATAATAGAGTCAAAGAATGCTACATTCTTTGAAGCAATGTTCCCTTACAATACAAGGGAAACTAGGCCGAGTTCTTCGAACCAAGCATCAGAGACTATTGCAAAAAATAGTCAAGATGATGAGCCTGAGGTTGAAGATGAGGAAGATCCTAGATGGAGCAAACGGGCAAAGGTAGAAAAATCTTTTGGTTCTGATTTTCTAACCTACATGCTAGAGCCTGAACCTCAAACTTACAGTGAAGCTATATGCTCAATGGAACACTCTTTGTGGAAAGATGCCATTAAAAGTGAAATTGATTCCATCATGCAAAATCATACGTGGGAATTAGTAGATCTTCCTCCAGGAATTAAACCACTAAATTCTAAATAGATTTTCAAACAAAAAATGAAAACTGATGGAACAATTGATAAGTACAAAGCTAGATTGGTTATAAAAGGTTATAAATAAAAGGAAGGCTTTGATTATTTTGACACGTCTTCTCCTATATGTAAAATAACGTCCATAAGAATGATACTTGCTATTGCCGCTATGCGAAATCTAGAAGTACATCAAATGGATGTTAAGACGGCTTTTCTTAATGGAGAACTGGATGAAGAAATATACATGGAACAACCTGATGGTTTTGTAGCTCCAGGACAAGAAAAGAAAGTCTGTAAATAGGTGAAGTCTTGTATGGAATTAAGCAAGCACCTAAACAGTGGCATGAAAAGTTTGACAATGTCATGTTCACAAATGGTTTTAATATCAACGAATGTGACAAATGTGTATATGTAAAGACTACAAACAATGGTTATGTAATCATGTGTTTATATGT
Source organism: Sicyos edulis (assembly GCA_036507275.1). Lineage (NCBI taxonomy): Eukaryota > Viridiplantae > Streptophyta > Magnoliopsida > Cucurbitales > Cucurbitaceae > Sicyos > Sicyos edulis. The sequence continues at coordinate 10,570,442 of CM071850.1, forward strand.
TGATGACATACTCATAGTTGCTAGTACCGACCAAATGGTAAAATGTACCAAAGATTGTTAAACTCAAGATTTGACATGAAAGATATGGGACGAGCAGATGTGATTTTGGGTATCCAAATCAAACGTTTATCTGATGGTCTTATATTAACACAACCACATTATGTTGATAAGATTCTTAAGAAATTCAACAAATATGATTCCGGTGAGGCCGAAACTCCAATTGATCCGAGTCAACACCTGACTAAAAACAAAGGTGAAGATGTTGAACAAGTTGCACACGTCCTGATATTGCTTTCACTGTGAGTAGTTTAAGCAGATTTACTAGTAATCCCGGAAAAGATCACTGGAAAGCGATCATAAGGGTACTAAGATATCTGCGATATACTCAGGATTATGGACTGCACTATTCTAGAGATCCTGCTATTTTAGAAGGATTCTCAGATGCTAGTTGGATTTCTAACATCCAAGATTCCAAAGGCACAAGTGGATATGTGTTCACCTTGGGAGGTGGAGCTGTGTTTTGGAAATCCTCGAGACAAACAATCATAACCAGATCGACTATGGAATCTGAGTTTGTAGCTTTGGATAAAGCTGGAGAGGAAGCTGAATGGCTTCAAAAATTTTTAGAGGATATTCCAGAATGGCCTAAACTTGTGCCCACAATATGTATATATTGTGATAATCAAGCAACGATTGGAAGAGCACGAAACATGATGTATAACGTCAAGTCGAGACACATGCGTCGTCGACACAATACTATTAGAAAGTTGATCTCATCTGGAGTTATCTCTACTGATTTTGTGAGATCAAAAGATAACATTGCGGATCCTCTTACTAAAGCTTTGAATCGAGATCAAGTTGATAAAACATCAAAAGGAATGGGACTAAAGCCCATGAGATTAAAAGGCGTTACGTAAAGGAAAACCTAACCTAGTTGACTGGAGATCCCAAGATCTAGGTTCAATGGGACAACCTACTTACATGGACCTTGTCGTTGTCATCGTGGGGTTTACTCCTACCCATTCCTATGATGTAAACAAAGATATAAAACGGGAAAAGTTAAGCTACAAAGATCACATGTGTGTAAGGATAAACCACATTAATCTAGATACGCTTTTAATGATTGTATGTGTGTAATGTTGTTGAACCGAACAACATAAATCACCTATGTGAGAGAGAAGTGGGGTCGCTCAAGGAAACTATTGGGGCATAGTTGTCTAAAAATCAGCGTAACCGGGAGATGTTCATGTCCGTAATGGACATAATCATGAGAACCAAACAAACCGTGTTAGTGCGATATTTGTGTGGGGTATATCATCGTTTACACAAACGCATGTATCAGCTTCAAGGACATCGCGTCTCATCGCTTCGCTTAGTAAAGCAAATATACTTTCACAAGGGAAGGTTCAAGGTTCATAGTCCACCTATCCTATGTAGATATCTAACGAAGATTCTATCACCATTTCAAGTCAGTGTTGAAATTTAAATTTTCATTCATGTGGGGGATTGTTGGAAAAATGTAAACTTAAATTTCTTTCGAAATTGTAAACGTTACAGTTTCTCTTTTGAAACTGTAAACGTTACATTTTCCACCCATCAATATTGTGAAACCTTCCTCCCATCATTATTTTGAAACCGAAAAACGCTACAATTTCCTCCCATTATTATTTCGAAACGTTTCATGGTTTTTTCGGCTATAAAAACTCAGCATCTTCTTCATTCTAAAACACAACAAAAACAAAACAAAACTTTTGTTTCTAAATCTTCTCTGGTGATAGAGTTCTTACGGTTTTTGAGTTCGCATGTCTTCAATCCTTGTGCTACGAATTAAAGACGAAGTTGTTGTATCCTGGGAGGTTGTCATCAATTCATTCTCTAAGCACGTTGGGAGGAGACGGTGAATCAACTTCAAGGAAACTGATTACAGGCTTCAACTTTCTTATCGGTTATTTATTTTATTTTATTAATTACGTATTGTTTGATTTAATTTTATCTCAATTAATCTTTTATCATTAAAATTATTATATTCAATTTTTGTTGCTTTCTTATCGGTTATTCATTTTATTTTGTTAATTACGTATTATTTGATTTAATTTTATCTCAATTAATCTTTTATTATTAAAGTTATTGTATTCGATTGCTATTATGGACAACACTTTTTTTCCTCTCTGAGTTTTTTACTTTGTTGGGTTCTTGGTTATTTTGAAGAAGGCTCCACCTTTTAGAGTATAATGTACTTTTCTTAGCTCCATCTCTATTTGCCACTTTTGAGTCGAAATTTTTTAGATGGGAGTATTTTTGGTAATCTATTTATTTTATTGTTGTATATTTATTCCAAATCCCTTGAGCATTTTACGTACTCGTGTGGTAAAAGAAATTTGTATCTAAATGAGATGCTTTTGAGCTTTGTTTAGGAAGACCCATTCTAATTTTAATTGAATGCCAAAAGAAAACTTGTATGAGAATTTTCATTGTAGTGATTATTACCTACTCAAGTTTTGTGCAATTATGAATTCTATTTTCAATTGGAAGATTTGAAGAGTATATCATAAATGTTTTTGGTTTCAACTATCTTTTATCCTCCCTATTATTTCTAGTTTGTGAGTTAGAAGTAGTTTATGAACTCTGCATACTAGATTTTTATTTTCTGTCAAATCGTCTTAGTTTTATGGTTAGATTATAATACTTCTTTTAAATCTTTTTTCTCATTGCATATCTTGTTGAACTTGGATGTTTGTAGGCTATCCAAATCTGGAAATGCTATCTTTTCTGTTCTTTGAAGTCTTCAAGCACCAACCAATTAAGGGATTTTCTTTTCTTTTGGGTATTCTCTTATCTGAGTTTGTGCTTTTTATAATTACTTGCCTTAATTAATCAATTTTTTGAAGATCATTTCAGGAAGTTTTCTCTTTGGCCAAACAAAAGTGTGATTAGAATGAGCAAACTTTCTTGGCCGCTAAATTTGATAGCTTCGTAGTTGGAATAAACTTAAATATATTTTAATGAATTTTGAAATAATTAATTTAAGAAATTAGTGGGTAGACAATTAAGGAATTAATGGATTGTCAATTTAGGAGACTAAATAAGGAATTAGTAGATTTAGCAAATAGTGGGAAATACTTATGAAAAGAACTTGGAGACCAAGTTTATAATAGGCTATAAATAGAGTGTTCCTTCATTGTGAATTGAAGAGAAAAATGTAGAGAAAATGCGAGAATAAAAGTAGAGAGTTTGAGAGAGAAATAAAATAAAGTATTTTGAGAATTTGTGTTCTTATTGTTTCGTTGTTCGAATCTAGTTTTTAAAAATTGGTATTAGAGTCGATGGCGAATGTGACAGGTCAAATATCACTGTCATGATTGACGAAGGCGAATTATGAGAATTTGAGCATTAAGATGAAAGTGCTTCTTGGATCTCATGATGTATAGGAAGTGGTCGAAGAAGGTTTTGTAAAACTAGAGGATATCGTGGATTATATGACGATTCAAACCAAATTATTGAAAGACACGAGTTCAAAGGATAAAACACCATTGTACATGATTTTTTGTGCAGTTGACGAATTAGGTTTTGAGAAGATTGCAAATGCAACTACTTCAAAAGAAGCGTGTGATACTTTAGAGAAAGTATTCAAAGGAGCCGAACGAGTGTAACAAGTGCGTCTCCAAACTCTTCCTAGCGAGTTGAAGAACATAAAGATGAAAGAGTCAGAAAGCGTATCTGACTACATCACGCGCTTGCAAACGCTGGTGAATCAACTCAATCGCAATAGCGAAAAGATAATGGATGCGCGAGTTGTTGAAATCGTTGATGGATAATTTTGAGAATGTGGTGTGCGCTAAAGAGGAGTCAAAGGACCATGCGACGCTCACTGTTGACGAGCTTGATGGTTTTCTTGAGGCAAACGAGCAATGTAAGAATAAGAAGAAAGAAAATATACTAGAGCAAACGCTTCAAACTAAGGCGTTAATCGAAGATGAATAGGTATTATATTCTAAAAAATTTATGAGTAGAGGTCGTGGTCTTGGAGGTCGTGGATATGGTCCTTGTAGTCAAAGCGACAGTTATGATACTATAAAGACCTGACCTAAACCATGAGTTTAAACCTAGGTTTTTACCTTAATGTATGAAAATATGACATCACAACTCTAATTGGGCATGATTTCATAAAAAAAAACTTTAATAATTAAATAAATATCGTCTGAAGGTTCTAAAAAAAATTAAGGGTACCTAAGTAAAATCAAATACAAAAACAGTTCTTAAATGTCATAGGCGATACATGCCCTAAATAGTTTATGCAGAAGGAATTTAAACTAGAAATAAAGACATCAGAATAAATGCAGCAGTATCCCATGGTCATTCTTAGCACGGTCATACATCCATGTAAAGTTCTGATATACCTGTGGTGAATTCCACAGTGGAAAGGGTGAGTTTTGACACTCAATAAGGATCTCCAACTCGGGGTCAGACATGAATACAGTCAAGAGCAAATAGCATACACACAAGCATCATCATCTTGATCTCAATCAAGCATCATCAATAACTCAATAAAGCATGATCAATATCTAAATTATCATTGCCAACATCTCAATTATCATTATCTCAATCATAATGGGCACAAAACCCCTTAATAACAATGGGTATAAAACCCATCAATAACAATGAGAACAAACCCCTCAATATCAATAGGCACAAACCCCTCAATAAAAATGGGCACAAACCCCTTAATAACAATGGGCACAAACCACTAAATATCAATAGGCATAAACCCCTCAATAACAATGGGCACAAACCTCTCAATAATAATGTGCACAAACCCCTCAATATCAATGGGTACAAAGCCCTCAATAACAATGATCATCACTCACTATACATAATACACATGCATAATCAAAGCACTCACACATGTAAGTTGTATCACTACATACATGTCCAAAATCAGCTATCACATCATGGTTGCATGAATAATCGCTAATAAATAGTTCATCACAGATATCACATTGCACAGAGTAATATCAATTCATCAAACAAGCTAACATGCAATTGAATATATTCACGTATTAAACAACAAGATCTCGAGTTGAGGTTAATGGGCCCCTTACCTTGACTGAAATCCACGAAAAGCTTTAAACTCCTTAACCAACGAACTTATAAATCAACGCTTGAACTGATCCTAAAGGCCAAATTGGTCAAAAATGGTAAGAGTTTGTCAAAGCTGAATAATTGTTCAACTTGTAATTCCCTTTACTAAATTATACGATGAAATAAGGTTTGCATATAGAACACCAGTTTTTTGTTTTTATTGGTTTGTTTTTCGAATTTAGTTTTTACATAATGGTATAGGAGTTTTGATTTTGGAAAGTCGTATGATTATTGAACTATCCGTTTTTGGGATGATCACTTTCTAAAATATGTTTTATTTTGTACATGGAACAAGATTACGAGGTTCATATTATTCATTGGATCTTTATATATATATATATATATATAACAATATTACTAGGTTCACTTTATCCGTAAGTTATTTTATTGTATATTGAACAATATTAGTTGTTGAAATATATAAGTTCCTTTTTTGGTTTCTGCAAATTTGATAAATATTGGAATGTTTTTAAGTGCACTTTCAGATTGACAAAATAATTGGAGAATGAATATTTTAAATTATATATAAAAATAAATAAATAAAACATTTCATGATGTTTATAAAATGTAATTACTAAAACTAGACTTGAAATTTATTAAATGTCATTGATTTTTATACTTGACGCTCAAAACGTGTCAACAAACTCCTATACTTGACGCTTAGAACGTGTCAAACATCGCACTATACTTGACGATTGCACAGTGTACGCTTTCCAATCGTCAAGTACTTATGTATTTGACATGTATAGAATGTCAACTATATATATAGTTGATGTTTATAAAACCTTCAAGTAATGATCTATTTGCCATTCAACAGAAGTCAAATAATGTATTTTTTGTAGTAGTGACGTTCACCAAGCCTCCCTGTCCCAAGGCCAGGCACCAGAGACATCGAAGGAGGAGTGTCACAGGGGAGACTCGAACTTGGGACCTTGAGAGGATCATACCCTCAAAACCCAAGTTTTCAACCACTGCGTCACCCTTTGGAGACAATACTCTACCATTATTTAGTTGTTAGATATCGGTTTAGTTGTTAGAATTGTTATGCAGCAAGTTTAGTTGTTGTAAAGCTCTATTTAAGAAAGCACCTCATCACTATAATAATACAAGTGTGCGAAGATAATTCCCTCAAACATTGATATTCTTAAAATATGAAGATTAAAATTGGACAATTAAAAGTCGAGAGACTAATATGAAACCATTCTTATAGTCTAGATTGAAAAATTGTATTTTAACCAAATATAAATGATAAACTAATTTTGAAGGCTCTCTCTCAACCACATTTGCAAGCTTATCTATTGAACATTTTAAAAAGTTCTTATGAGTTTGCTCACAAAGCTACTAATATCAATGGTAACTTTAAAAAAATATTATATCACCTTTTCCTTCAATGATGATCTCTCTACATGAAAAACGTTGAAACCCAACAATATTTGTCCAACGCCTCCTTTTTGCTGCTACTCACTGCCGAGCAGACTTTAATTGGAAATCTTTGTTTCTTTTAAACTCGTCTGATCTGTTAAGGAAAATTACTTGTTATTATTTTCTACTTATCAGTTACGATATTCCTTGTATAATCTGTAACAACAAGTTGTTATTTTATTCCTTTATTTTCTGTCTATAGCCATTATAAATTGGCTATTTGTAATTCTCCAAATTAGTGTGCAAAATATAATCACAGTTTACATTTCCCACCGTAACAACAACTACTGCATCAAGAAATTTGTGGACCTCTATGGAAAACAGGTACTCTTCAAAAACCCGATCCAATATTTTGGCCTTACGATCTGCCTTGTACACTGTTCAGAAAATACAATCTGAGAAGGAACAACAATTCTCTAGACGAGTGAAGGACATCGTAGATAAACTCGCTGCTGCCTCTGTCTCCATCGATGATAAGGAAACCCTGCTACATATTCTAAACGGATTGCCGGCTGAGTTTAGATCATTCCGAACATCAATTCGCACGCATAGCACACCAATTAACTTGGGTGAGCTATAAGTGTAACGGCCCAGGTTTTCATCTCGGTCTTCCAGGAAGGCCCTAGGGGTATTTTGGTAATTTGGTCCGGCCGTCAGGGCCGTTTATGTCTTTTCCAGTTGCTAAAATTATTGGATGGATTTTTGTAAGTTTTTTAGGCTTTGTGGTTGTGTTTGGGCATGGTGAGATGTAAAAGAAAAATGGTGGAGTAAAAATGTGTTTGGTGGGTTTCGAACCCAGGTGGTCTGGGAAGCCAGGTGGGTGGTGTGGCAGTTGAGCCACCAAGTGTTTTTGTTCCTCTCTCCGCAACATATCCTAGTTAGCCTTGAGTTCTTTGGGTTTTGGTGCATTTGATTAAATGAAAGGAAATTTAGGTTTTTGTGTTTTATTCTCCAAACCCCCTATGGCCGCCCAACCCTCTTCTCTCTAGCCATCTTGGGTGAGTCTTCTCCCGAGAGTCCTCCGATTGTCTTTCCGACCAACCAAGCAACCCAAATGAGCAGCCCGTCGCCGAGCAAATTTCGACCCGATCGCACCAAAGAAATTTCAGCGCCCAGCCAAGCAGTCGCCTAGACGTCCAAAGAAGACGCAGCCCAGCGCCCGTGCCGCCGCAGCCGCCCAGCGCCAGCGAGAGGCCGTCGCACGCGCACTGCATCGCATGCCCATCGCCACGCAGCGCGCCGCATCGCGTTGCTCGCCCACGCGCTCCCAGCCCGTCCGCGCGCGCGACGTCGCGCTATCGCCAGCCCGAAGCTCGCGCCGCGCGCGCCGTGTCCGTCCCAGCAGCAGCGCTCCGCGCCCAGCGCCAGCGTCTTTGCCACGCCGCCGCCCCGCCGCTCGTCTGCTGTCATGCGCTTAGCTCTCTGCGCTAACTCTGCGCTCCATCTGCGCCGTCAGCGCCAGCAGCTTCCCGCCGTCTTTGCCTATCCGTCTGCGTGTCAGCCGAGCCGCGTGAGTTGCTCCCGAGCCGAGCCTTGTTTATTTTATTATATTTAGGCATATGGATTGTGATTATCATTGTTTTTGTTAGGTTCTCGGTAGCTAGCTCGGGTTCGATCGCAGCTTAGGTTTTTGTGTGTAGTTGCCTCCCGACCAGGTAAGGATTTCCTACCAGAGTTGTGTGGGCCCTGCGGTATTATATGTGATTGTTGTTTGTATGTTTGTTTGTGATTATCAACATGTATAGTGTTAGGTGCTCTATTCTGAATTCCCGACTGGCATGATTCCTTATGTTGTTTCTCATGTTAGTCCATGCTAGGTTGTTCCGTTCTGGCATGCTCGTATTTGTTCTTGTTTCGTAGTATCCTGCTAGGTTCGTTGTATCTGTTGAGCACGTATTGGATTGTATGTTATTGATATGATATGTTAGAGTGTAGGTAGGTAGCATCATCCGGGCCCGAATGCATAAAGTATCTTGCATCCATGGCGGGGGCGTCGAGGTAGCACTCGTCCCCACCCCGACCGTTAGGTTTAGCTAACCCGACCGTGTAGGCCACGCAATCTTGGGTGAGAGTGGCGGATCGTTAAATGCCCCAACGGTCGGGATGATGACTTGGCATTGCCTCGTCCCCGGCGATCGGCACGTCCTCGGCGCGTGTTCGGCCGTAGCCCTTGATTGCCACTGTTAGGCAAGGACCGCTTCTGGTGTAAGCCTACCACGACCGGTTCCTTAGCCTCAAAGTGCGGTGGTACAGCCGACATAGTTCACGTGTCCGTGTCCCACACCCCTATGTCGCTGACACCGATCCAGATTTAGTTAGGCATGGTGGCTCGACTGGCGGCTTGCCACTAGACCCGCACCCCGCAGTCCGCAGTAGCACGCGTGCGCTCTTACGCTCATTACAACGCACCAAAGAGCTCATCGGGATCTTGAGCTAGTGCACCTTTCGTATCGACGAGAGAGCGGTGAGGCCGAGACTTGTTTCTCGTATAGGCGTATTGTGTGATGTGGATTTTTCGGACTAAGACCCTGAGTTGGCATCCGAAGATTATATGTGATTTAAGCTATGTGCTCTGTTCTGTGTTTATATTCATAGCTTGCATACATTCATCTAGATGACCTTGTATATCGTATTGTACCCTGGTTGGGGATTCTTACTGAGTAATTCGTTACTCACCCTTATTTTGTGGTTTTCCACGTAACCAAGGTGTGAGACAGATGGTCAAGGAGGAGCTGTGATCATGGGAACTCTGCATCATCTCTGACCTTTTTATATTATGACTCTTGTCTTTTTATTTCCCCTGAATGCATGTAGTCGGGCACGGAGCCCTAGGATGTTTTCTCAATGTTTTTGTGGATTCTAGCATTGTTGTACCTGAGAAGGTTTGAATGATTTTAATAAATCTCTGATCAGAGTAAACTTTTGGAAATGTATTTGTCTTGAAACAGGTGCTTGGAGACAGGGACAGGTTTCAGTAAACTGTTTTGATTTCTGATTGAATGCTGAATGTTTTAATTTTTACTTGGAATCCGAAATCATATTTGTATATTGTCTTTACTTTGAATGCATGCATTGGGGTAAAGACCCATTTAGAGCCCCTTTTGGGTCGGGTCTTTACAGTATGTTTTGTTAGATGCTGAGGAGAAGAGTATTTCCAAGGCATCACCCGCTATAGAAATACTACCCACTTTGATGGCTGCAAAATCCATTCGAAATTTCTCCAACGGTGGAAATGGTCGTCAAAATGATGGTGCTGGACGTGGCTCCAATTTCTCAAGCGGCGGAAATTTTAAGGAAAAGAGGAATAATGGAAGTCACGGGTCCCACTATTCCAATCGAAGTACTAATAAACAACCTAATTATTCACCTTATGGATTTTATAACAATGGGGCAACAATGCCTTTCCATGGCTATCAACAAACCCAACCCGGTCCCTATTGGTCTAGTTCCTCCAACTACCATGGTTTTGAATCTTCTAATAACACAAATGGCTTACATGGGTTTAATAAACAACCCAATGATTTTCAATTTCATAGACGAGGAAATGGTGGTGGTAAACTCTTTTGTAAAATATGGAATAGATCTGGCCACATTGCATTAGATTGTTACTGTGAAATAGTGTGGACATCCATCTCAAAACCAATTGGTAATGAGAGGAGTAGTCCATCTACCTTTTAAAGACTTGGAGATATCCTCAACTTATCAATGTGGGATTCTCAACATGCCCCCTCAAGATGGTGCCTCTTTTGGGCTCACCAATCTTGAATCGGATCTCAATTTCATTTTTATTGGACCGAATACCCGTTTGGGCTTAATGGGCTCTGATACCATGTGAAATAGTGTGGACATCCATCTCAAAACCAATTGGTTTTGAGATGGATGTCCACACTATTTCACATGGTTGTTAGAGTCTAAATGTGTGATTGTGTATAATGTAATACTGTGTAATAGATCTAGGCCCGCTAGGCCCATTGTAACTCTTATATAAAGAGGTTGCCTCTCAATAATAGAACATACTGTTTTGAATCATATTAATAACATGGTATCAGAGCCATCAGGGCAGAAATAGGGTTTGGGAAAAAAGGAGGAGAAAATTCCGTCCGCCGCCGCCGGAGTCACCGCCGGTACCATCTGAAAGCCCGGTCGCCGATCTATCCAGTCGTTCGAGTCGCCACTTCGTCTGAGCAACGACGGAGCCGCACGCGCCGCCGACAGCTTCCGCCAACCGCCAGCTTTCGTCTCGCGTGGAGGCGCGTGGCAGCTCCGACCAGGTCGGGTCTTCTCGGGTTTTGTGCGCGCCGACGTGTTCTACACGTGTGTGAGGTTCGTTTCGTATTTTACGCACCAGGGTGCCTCGGGTGTGCCATTTTTCGTTACTGTTGGTGCTGTTTTTTTTCAATTTTTAGATTCTGTTTCGTTTGATTTGTGAAATAATTGAGTTATCTGCTGTCCGTTGACACTAATCAGGGAAATATGAGTGATACCAAGCATACAAGTGTGATTTCTCATATGATGGAGATCACAAAACGCAAACTGAATGGGACAAATTATCTCGACTGGCATCGAACGATTCGAAACCACCTGCTGAGTAATGAGCTAAAAGGACACATGGATAGTGATCCGCCTAAAGACGAAGTTGAAAAACGAAAGTGGGAACGCGTTGATGCTCGCTTGTATAATCAGATTACTAACTCAATGAATGATGAGATTGTCGATCTGATTAGTCATTGCACTACGGTGAAAGAACTCATGACGTATGTGGAATTCCCGCTCTCGGGAAGGAGCGGTAACAAGGACGTATGATGTTTGCTCGCCCTATTTCCATCGCCCGACGAATGGTGAACCATTGTTGACCTATTACACAAGTCACAAGCGTAATAGTGCCGAGTTAAATTCTCTCATGCCGCTTCGGTCGCGATATCGCGATTCAAAGCAGACCCGGAGGAAAAGATGGGGTTATCAGTTTCTTGCGTGGGCTTGGTTCGGAGTATGAGAATGTGAGGTCTCAAATCCTGTCAGGAACTGAACTACCATCTTTGGGTGATGTGTTTCGCCTCCTGCAACGAACAGAAGTTCATTTAATTGAACAATCGAATAGCGCCTTGCTTGGGAGGAGTGTGGTTCGTGGTGGGAGGAACGTTAGTTTTTCTGCATCGAAGTCTGGGAATGACCGACGTCAGGATATTCCTAGTGACAACCGACGCCCGGATACTCGAATGACCTGCCATTACTGCCAGAAACCCGGTCATTTAAAGAGAGATTGCAGAAAGTTGCAATATGACAATCGGAGGCTTCAGAAGGCCCACCTTGTGTCTAGTGAGAAAGTACCTGTTGACGAGTGTGCTGCGCTCCGAATTCCCACAGCTCCATCACAGCCATCATCCTCAACACTTTCGCCTGCTGCAACCCTGGCTGAAATAGGTAACAACCATTGTCTTCTTTCGTCGTCCACAAAGTGGGTCATTGACTCAAGGCGTCGCTCATATATGACAGTAACGAACAGTTGTTCTCTACATCATTGTCATCTATTCATTTTCCTACGGTTACCTTAGCTGATGGATCCTTGTCTTCCGTAAAGGGAGCTGGGTCTATTACTCTTACCCCTACCTTGTCGCTATCTTCCGTGTTGTGTCTGCCTACGTTTTCATATAACCTGATTTCGGTTAGTCAATTGGCTCATGACTTACATTGCTTTGTTTCCTTCTTTCCTGACTACTGCTTGTTTCAGGATCATTTGACGAAGAAGATTATTGGTAGGGGGCATGCAGCTGGGGGTCTCTATATCTGGATCATGCAGCCATCCAGCCGTGTGCATGTGCGGAGTTCTGCGTCTCTTTTTGAAGTCCATTGTCGGATGGGTCATCCTGTTTGTCTATTTTGAAGAAGTTATTTCTCGAATTCGATCTGATGTCTTCCCTCGATTGCGAGTCATGTCGGTTTGCAAAGTTTCACCGATTGAGTTCTAGTCCTAGGGTTAATAAACGAGCAAACTTCTTTTGAATTGGTCCACTCGATGTTTGGGGTCCGAGTCTGTTATGTCTAAAACGGGATTTCGCTATTTTGTCACGTTTGTTGATGACTTTTCCCGATTTACTTGGGTCTATTTAATGAAAAATCGTCTTTGAATTGTTTTCCCACTTTTGTACCTTTAATACGAGATTCGTAATCAATTTAAAGCTTCCATCCAAATTTTACGCACCGATAATGGGGCGAATATTTTTCGGCACCCTTCGTTCCTATCTTAGTGAGAAGGGTATTATTCATCAATCGTCGTGTGCGGACACACCATCCCGAACGGTGTGGCCGAAGCGTAAAACGAGCATTTGCTTGAAAACAACTCGTGCCTCGTCATTTTCGATGAATGTTCCAAAACATTTTTGGGTTGATCTTTGTGTCTCACACCTGCTTTCTCATTAATCGAATGTCGTCGTCGATTTTGGGTAATCAAATTCCATTCCAGGTTTTGTATCCCTCCACGGAGATGTTCCACCTTCCCCCGAAAGTTTTCGGGTGTACGGCCTTTGTTCGCGATGTTCGTCCTCAAAGGACCAAGTTGGATCCTAAGTCTTTGAAATGTATCTTCCTCGGGTATTCTCGCGTCCAGAAGGGTTATCGTTTTTTTTGCCCGAGTACGGGTCGTTATGTCGTCTCTTCTGATGTTACCTTTTTTGAGGATACTCCGTTTGATCCTGTGTCTAGTCCCCCAGTTGTGGAGGATGATTTGTTGGTTTATGAGGTCGTGTCCTTGTTCGATGGTTCCGACCCCCCTCCTCCTAGTCCGTCTCTTACTCAGGTATACACCCGGCGCGATCACGACCCTCGGCACTGTCCCATGCCTACAGATTCTTCACATCTAACTTGCAAGCTAGTAATGATCTAGACTTGCCCATTGCTCTTCGCAAAGGTAAACGGTCTTGCACGTATCCTATCTCCACATATGTGTCATACCATCAATTATCCCCTACTTCGTTTTCCTTTCTGACTTCCTGTAACGGCCCGGAAAATTCATCCCGGCCTTCTCGGGAGGCCCAGGGGCATTTTGGTAATTTTTGGGTCGGGCCGGTTTTAAAATTGGAAATTGCCGGAATAATTATGAGTCAATTTGAAAAGGATCGGGATTTTTGGTGAAGGCATTTGGGCTTGGGAAAGAGTAAAAATAAATAGGGATTTAAATAGCGCATCGAGTGAGATTCGAACCAGGGACGTGTCGCGTGCTAGGCAGGGGTCGCTGCCAATCGAGCCACTGAGCGCTCTTGTGCTTCTAAACGCGCCATCTTCTATGTATGCTTGCCTGTCCCCTGTTTTGGTTTAAAAGGCAGCTCGCCCGAGCCTTCTCCCTCATTTCCTTTCTTCTTCTCTTCTTCGCGATTCTCCTCACCGACCGGCCTCCGCCTCGCCGACCAGCCACTCGCCTGGCTCTCTCGGCGCCGATCGATCCCCTCCCGTGAGTTCTCCTCCCTTTCTCCTCTCTTCTTCTTCTTCTCCTCCGATTTCTCCATTTCTTTCCCTGTTTTGATTTCCATTTTCCGGCCGTGTCGAGGTGAAACGTTGGGTGGTTTTAGTGCAGCTGGAGTAGGGGAGTTCATCCATCAATAAATCGGCCGTCGAATCTTCTCCAATCGCCGGAATCGAGCTCGTCTTCTTCATGCCCTGTTCGCCCCTGTTACGCGCCGCGCGCGCGCGTGAAGCTCGCCCGGCTCGCCCGGCCTACGCCGCGCCGTCGCGCGCAGAAGCGCCCCAGACGCTTGTCGCGTGCCCTGCCGTCGAGCCACGCCGCGCTCTCGCCAGCCCCGTGTCGCCGTCCCTGTGCCGAGTCGTGTCGCCAGCGCCCCTGTTCGCCCTCGCTGCTCGCGCGCAGCACAGCCCTCGCGCATGCCAGCACCACGCGCCAAAGAAGCCCTATTGCTGCCCCGTTCGTGCAATCGGCTCGTTCGTGCGTTCGTCGTGCCTCGTGAGTTGCTCCCGAGCTGAGCCTTGTTTGTTTTACTATATTTAGGCCTATTGTGTGATTTTTGTGTTGATTGATAGGTTCCTGTAGCTAGATCGAGATTGTTCGCGACTTAGGATTTCGTGCCAAACCGTCCCCACCCAAGGTAAGGATTTCTTACGGGGTTGTGTGGACCTCGCGATATTATATGTGATTGTTGATTGATTGCTTGTTTGTGATTATTGACATGTGTAGCTAGGTGCTTCAATCTGAATTCTGTTAGCATGATTTCTTGGTTAATTCTCATGTTAATCCATGCTAGGTTGTTCCTTTCTGGCATGCTCGTATCTGTTCCTTGCTTCGTAGTATCATGCTAGGCTCGTTGTAATCTTATTGAGCACGTATTGGATTTTATGGAATTGTTTGCTGTTTGCTAAGGGTAGGTTAGAGTTGCAGGTAGATAGCATCATCCGGGCCTGATGCATAAAGTACCTTGCATCCATGGCAGGGACGTCGAGCAAGTCATTCCGTCCCTGGACCCCGTGAGGGATTTGCTAACCCGAGCGGTAGGCCCTGCAATCTTGGGTGAGGGTGGCAGACTGTTAAATGCCCCAACCGTCGGGATGATGACTTGGCATTGCCTTGTCCCCGATAGTCGGCACGCGTCCTCGGCGTGTTAGGCCGTAGCCCCGATTGCCACTGTTAAGGTAAGGGCGGCTTCTGGTGTAAGCCTACCACGACCCGCCTCTTAGCCTCAAGTGCGGTGGTTCAGCCGACATAGTTTAAGTGTCCGTGTCTCACACCCCTATGTCGGTGACACCGATCCAAAGATTTAGTTAGGCGTGGTGGCCCGGACATGGGCGACTTGCCTCTGACCCGGCACCCCCATGGTCTGCAGTGAGCACGCGGTGCATGTTTACGCTCATTACAAATACCGGCCGGAGAGCTCCTCGGGATCTTGAGCCAGTGTACCTTTCGTCGACAGTAGACAGGCTGAGGCCGGGACTTGTTTCTCGTATAGGGCGACTTATGTATTGGACTGTGTGATGATTTTATTCCGGACTAAGCCACCGAGTTGGCATCCGAGGCCCAAGTGTGGGCTAAGCTATGTGCTCTATTCTGTGTTATATTCATAGCTTGCATACGCTCATCGAGATGACCATGTATATCGTATTGTACCCCCTGTGGGATTCTTCTTGAGTAATTCGTTACTCACCCTTATTCTGTGGTTTTCCACAGGTAATCGTGGTGCGCGACCGGATGCCTGAAGGAGGAGCTGTGATCATGGGGCCCAGTCTTCCAACTCTGATTTTTGTATTATGACTCTCGTGTGTTTTTGTTTTCCCCGAATGCATGTACGCACGAGCCCTAGGATGTTGTAAATATTTGTGGATTCCAAAGATGTTGTATCCGAATGTGTTTTGAATGGTTTTTAGTAAATCTCTGATCGAGTAAACTTTGGAAATGTATTTATCTTGGAACAGTGCTTGGAAACAGGGACGTTTTTCAGGAAATGTCTAGTTTTTAAAGGGATTATTTTGAATGTTTTGTTTTAATTGGAATCCGAAATCATGTCTGTTTTAAATATCCTTTACTTTGAATGCATGCATTGGGGTAAGGGCCCATTTAGTGCCCCATTCGGGTCGGTCCCTTACAGTTGGTATCAGAGCTCAGAGTCATAAATTCTGTAGTATGACCTGTTGTTGTAGGTCATTTTCCCATGATCACTAGCACTCAAAGCCACCATCAGTGCGCCTAAGTTTACTATTTGTTGTTTAAAAAGGGTTAAGAATTTACAATACCTGTCATCTAGTGTATGCCTTGTGTAGTATTGTGGAGCGGAGACGAGCATGTTCTGACTCGTTATTGGTTTGGGTTTAGAGCACCATCATGCCAACTTCCCGCAGTGTGTGATGTATGTTGTGGCTTGTTGTGGTATCCAGTAGATTCGGATGCCCTGGGACATCGTTCCAGAGGGAGGTAGAGATTGGACTCCCATAGGCCAACTGTGGCTCAATTGATGGTTTTCCCCTAGTGAGAGGGTGGAGGTGCTTTGCCTTGGAATGCCACTCCAAGAGAGAAGGTAGCTGTGGTTGTGCTGATGTGGATGTTGGTGGAGCAGGTCCCCGTGTGGACTAGCCTGGGTAGCTCAAGTGCTGATCTTGAGCCTTGTTAGATTTTTGGTTGCCCAGAGAATGGTTGCAAAGCTGGTAGCCTTCGAGGAGGTTGATGAGGTATCTTTGTGTTTCTGCGAAGTGTGGTTGTTGTAGCCAGTAAGCCGGAACCCTGTAGTTAAGGGTGCAGCAAGTAGTGTTCCTTACGGACTGGATCCGTTGGTGGTTTCCTCAGTGGTGTGATAGAAGTGAACACTCTTCTTTTGGTAAGCCCTAGAGTAGGGCTAGTTGCTGCATGTTGATAGAGCCGGCCAGAGTTTGTGAGCATCATGTGGAGATGCAAGAGTAGGCTGTGAGCCTTCAGCTTGATGAGATGCCTTAGGCATGGTTGTTGGAGTTGAGCCCTTGTATGCCGAGCCAGAGTTCGTGTCACTTGAGGTTGTGACCTTGTTGGCCCCGTTGTAGTAAGATGTGGATTTGGTAGTAGTGGCACTTGAGGTGCATTGGTTGGTGTGCCACTTTGGCATTAAATCTGGTTCAGGCCTGAGTTTGGCATGGGCATAGCAGATGGTTCTATGCCGTTCGGAGTTTAGCGTACTCCTTTAGCCTTGGATCCATTTATGGTAGTTGCACCTGTGTAGGTCGTGCAAAAGGGCTAGTTCAGGTGGTAATCGAAAGACTTCAAGCGAAAGGATGTTCGAGAGGAGCCGAGCCTTTTTCCCGCATGTTACTAGAGGTTGAGTAAGTCAAGCAGGTTGGCGGTTGGTAAGTGTTAGTGCGCGTGCATCTCACGCTAGTGTTAAGGCCAAGAGATCCTTGTGGTTGGTAGTGCGGTCAACTACCTTCGAGTGCCTAAACCTCTGGAGAGTTGAACATCATAGAAGCAAGTTGGGTCCAGTTTGAGGACCATGAGTTGGATGTCTATGAGGTAAGTAAGATGCCTTGTGAGAGGAGTTGGATGCCTTATGGGTAAGCACCCTTGGTAGAGGCTTGGTATAAAGTAAGTTTGGTTTGACGTGGTTATGCTTTGGTGGAGCAAGGTTGCCACGACTTCGAGCATCGTGTGGAGATGGAACTTTGGGTGTTCCGTTGATCGGGTGTATCTCTGCCAGAGCTAGTGTGGCTTTTGGGAAAAGCATTTGTTAGACTTGGATCGCTAAATGAAGGTTGGGAGTTGTGCACACAAGTGTGTTTTGTGTGGTTCGTTACATGCGCGAGAGAGTCGATCCATGTAGGGTTTGCTTTGGGGATCCGTGCTCGGTTTTTGGAAAAGTTGGACTCCAAGTGGATGTTGTAAGGCTTAGTGAGGTGGTAAGGATACCATGCTCGTGGTAGCAGGTTGTTGCTTAAGTGAGATTGTTAAATGGACCTAAGCTAGGTTGGCGGATCTTCTTGCTGATCGTCATGACTGAGAGAGTTGTTCGGATCCTTACTTGGGTAGGAGTTATGTTGTGGTTGATGTTTGAGTAGGAAGATGACGCATTCGGTAGCGTTTCGGGTCCTCTTGGTTTCCAAGGAGTTGGAGTTGGCCAAGATGGATGTGTTGCTAGAAAATGAAGTTTTTGTTTGTTCAGCAATTGGTTGTAGGCCGTTAGACGACAGTTTGTGTCGAGGGTTGTCGAAGAACCCTAGTTGTGGAGAGCCTCACCAGAGCTCAGTCAGACCCAGGTAGTAAGTTTAGTTAGCAAGCCAGAGTCGAGTAGTTTGTAGCCTCGGGTGAGTTGCTGGCAGTTTTGGTGGGCTAGCAAGCCAGAGTTTGTTTGGAGTAAAGTCCGGATTTGGTTCCTGTGTGGTGGCAAGTTGGTGTTTGATGTTGGCCAAGGTGTGGTTTTCGAGTTGCCAAGGAGTTAGCCTTGTTCGTGGGTAAGTGGTTTGCCTCTGTGGGGATGTCTCTCATGTTCCCAGAGTTTGAGAGTGCCCTCATTTGGTGTTGGAGGGCGAGTCTTTGCTTGTTCGTGGTCGGCGGTCCAGTCATGTGTGGACCCCACTTTGTTGCCTCGATGAGAGAATTGGATGTTGTGCTTAGCTGAGCAAGTTAGCGAGCATTTGTGGAGCTCCCTGTTCTTCGGATGTCTACTTGTAAGGATCTGTTTCTTTTTGGAATTGTCGGATTATCCCTTGGTCTTGGACTTGGCGGTACCAGTGCTAGTAGGTGGAAAGTCTGTTGGCCACCTGGAAGCAGTTGTTTGTCCAGTTAAGCGGACTCTTGAGTGGTGTTCTGGAAGTTGCAATAAGAGTTGTTCTGCCTCCTATGAGTGTTTGGCCTAGTTGGTTAAGGTTTTGTGTGTTGGCATGGAAGTTGTTGCACCTTTGTAGTTGAAGAACCCCTTGTATCAGTTGTGGATGAGGTTGCACCATTGTGGTTGGACTAGGGTCTTGGCATTTTGAGGGATCCTTGCTGGTTAGTGTAGCTTGTGCTCTGGCGGCCATTATTGGTATTCTGGTTCTTGGTAGTTGGTATTAACCGTAGTGGAGTTTCGTTCATGGTTTCGGTGGGAAGGTGCATTGAGCCTAAGCTAGAGGGTTAGGCCTGTATGTGCTATCATTTGGACTTGTGAGATGTGTTTCATATTTGAGGCAAGCTTCGTTCCGTTGCTTGCATGGAGGTAAGTTTGGTGGAGGGAGCCCTTTGGGGCCCGGTTGTTGGCAGGCTAACTTGTCCAGCCAGTGATTTGAGTCAAGCTAGAGTTGTGTGGATTGGCATAACTATGCAGTTTGTGGTTGTTTGAGCGTCCGAGGCCGTAGCACTCAAGTTGTTGGATTATAAGTTTTTCGGGTGGGAGCCGCGCATTAGTTGAGGTTGTTGTGTGAGATTAGATTCTTGGAGGATTGGTTTCGATGAGTGAGAGCTCGCACTCGTCTCGTGTATCTGATTGCCATTTCTATGGAGTAGAGTCATGTCGGTTTAGGTGGAGTTGTTGTCACGGGTGGGGCAACAAAGGTTTGTTCTAGGCGGAGCGTGGTTAAGGGGCTTATGAGCCGAGTGCGCTTCAGTAGTGCTTTCACCCTCGACCGATGGTATCTTGGAGGATTGAGCCGATCCGTTGGAGCTTGTTGTGAGTTGGGGTTTCCGTGGTTAGCGCGTGAAACCAGTGTTTGATTTTATGAGGTCGCCTCGGATAGCGCCTTCCCGCCACTAGTTCTTTTAGTTCTGTTGAAGCATGGTAAGGTAAATGCTTTGCAGTCTCTAGTGCTTTGAGAAAAGGTTGGTGGTCGTCGGTTTTGTTTTGGGTCCCGAGTTGCTGCGCAGCTTGACCAATGGTGCCGTCACGTAAGATTGGAGCTCGTATGTTGACATTCAGAGAGCGCATGAAGAGTTATGCCGATGTTCGACGCCGGGATTTGGAGTTTGAGGTTGGTCGCGATGTATTCCTAAAGGTCGCTCCGTTGCGAGGTGTTTTGAGGTTTGGCAAGCGTGGAAAGCTGAGTCCCCGTTTTGTTGGTCCGTTTGAGATTCTGGAGAGGATCGGCAAGGTTGCTTATCGATTAGCCTTGCCTCCGTCATTGTCAGCAGTGCACGGTGTATTTCATGTATCGATGTTGAGGCAGTACGTGCCGGACCCGTCGCACATTGTGGATTTTGAGCCTTTGCAGCTGAATGAGGATTTGAGCTTCGAGGAAAAGCCAGTGGGAATTCTTGCCTTTGAGACAAAGACACTGCGTAATCGTGAAATCCGGCTGGTAAAGGTTCAGTGGAGGAGTCAGAGTTTAGAGGAAGCCGCTTGGGAACGGGAGGATGAGATGAGATTGCAGTATCCCGAGCTGTTCCAATCTTAAGTGACTTTCGAGGACGAAAGTCTTGTAAGGGGGGAGTATTGTAACGGCCCGGAAAATTCATCCCGGCCTTCCCGGGAGGCCCAGGGGCATTTTGGTAATTTTTGGGTCGGGCCGGTTTTAAAATTGGAAATTGCCGGAATAATTATGAGTCAATTTGAAAAGGATCGGGATTTTTGGTGAAGGCATTTGGGCTTGGGAAAGAGTAAAAATAAATAGGGATTTAAATAGCGCGTCGAGTGAGATTCGAACCAAGGACGTGTCGCGTGCTAGGCGTGTCAGTCGCGCCAATCGAGCCATCGAGCGCTCTTGTGCTTCTAAACGCGCCATCTTCTATGTATGCTTGTCTGTCCCTGTTTTTGGTTTAAAAGGCGGCTCGCCCCCAGCCTTCTCCCCCTCATTTCCTTTCTTCTTCTCCTTCGCGATTCTCCTCACCGATCGGCCTCCCCTCGCCGACCAGCCTCCCGCTCTCTCCTCGGCCGATCGATCCTCCGGTGAGTTCTCCCTCCCTTTCTCCTCTCTTCTTCTTCTTCTCCTCCGATTTCTCCATTTCTTTCCCCTGTTTTTGATTTCCATTTTCCGGCCGTGTCGAGGTGAAACGTTGGGTGGTTTTAGTGCAGCTGGAGTAGGGAGTTCATCCATCAATAAATCGGTCGTCGAATCTTCTCCAATCGCCGAATCGAGCTCGTCTTCTTCATGCCCCGCTTCGCCTGTTCGCCGCGACGCTGCGTGCGTAGCTTCGCCACCGCGCCTTCGTCAGCGCGCGAGCGCCCGACGCTTGTCGCGCGTGCCCTACCGTCGAGCCACGCCGCGCTCGCCCGACCCCGTGTCCCGCCGTCCTCGTGCCGAAGTCGTGTCGCCAGCGCGCCTGTTCGCCCTGCACCGCGCACGCCCAGCGCCCTCTCGCGCGCGCCCGCGCGCCACGCCGCGCGCCGACCTCGCGCGCCGCCAGCGCCAAAGAAGCCCTATTGCTGCGCCCGTTCGTCGTCAATCGGCTCGTTCGCGCGTTCGTCGTGCCTCGTGAGTTGCTCCCGAGCTGAGCCTTGTTTGTTTTACTATATTTAGGCCTATTGTGTGATTTTTGTGTTGATTGATAGGTTCCCGGTAGCTAGATCGAGATTGTTCGCGACTTAGGATTTCGTGCCAAACCGTCCCCACCAAGGTAAGGATTTCTTCCGGGGTTGTGTGGACCTGCGATATTATATGTGATTGTTGATTGATTGCTTGTTTGTGATTATTGACATGTGTAGCTAGGTGCTTCAATCTGAATTCCCGCTTGGCATGATTTCTTGGTTAATTCTCATGTTAATCCATGCTAGGTTGTTCCTTTACGGCATGCTCGATCTGCTCTTTGCTTCGTAGTATCATGCTAGGCTCGTTGTATTCTTATTGAGCACGTATTGGATTTTATGGAATTGTTTGCTGTTTGCTAAGGGTAGGTTAGAGTTGCAGGTAGATAGCATCATCCGGGCCTGATGCATAAAGTACCTTGCATCCATGGCGGGGACGTCGAGCAAGTCATTCCGCCCCCGGACCCCGTGAGGGATTTGCTAACCCGAGCGGTAGGCCTGCGCAATCTTGGGTGAGGGTGGCGATCGTTAAATGCCCCAACCGTCGGGATGATGACTTGGCATTGCCTTGTCCCCTCGATAGTCGGCACGCCCTCGCCGTGTTAGGCGTAGCCCCCGATTGCCACTGTTAAGGTAAGGGCGGCTTCCTGGTGTAAGCCTACCACGACCCGTTCCCTTAGCCTCAGGTGCGGTGGTTCAGGCTGACATAGTTTAAGTGTCCAGGTCTCACACCCCTATGTCAGTGACACCGATCCAAAGATTTAGTTAGGCGTGGTGGATGGACATGGGCGGCTTGCCTCTGGACACAGCACCCCCCATGGTCTCGCAGATGTACGCGGTGCATGTTTACGCTCATTACGGCGCCCGACCGAGAGCTCCTCGGGATCTTGAGCGATGTACCTTTCGTCGACGATGAGAGCCGAGGCGGGACTTGTTTCTCGTATAGGGCGACTTATGTATTGGGTCGTGTGATGATTTTATTCGGACTAAGCCACCGAGTTGGCATCCGAGGCCCAAGTGTGGGCTAAGCTATGTGCTCTATTCTGTGTTATATTCATAGCTTGCATACGCTCATCGAGATGACCATGTATATCGTATTGTACCCCTGTTTGGGATTCTTCTTGAGTAATTCGTTACTCACCCTTATTCTGTGGTTTTCCACGGTAATCGTGGTCTTGCGACGGATGCTCAAGGAGGAGCCGTGATCATGGGGCCCAGTCTTCCAACTCGATTTTTGTATTATGACTCTCGTGTGTTTTTGTTTTCCCTGAATGCATGTGGCGGGCACGAGAGCCTAGGATGTTGTAAATATTTGTGGATTCCAAATGTTGTATCTCGAACACAGTTTTGAATGGCTTTTAGTAAATCTCTGATCGAGTAAACTTTGGAAATGTATTTATCTTGGAGCAGTGCTTGGAAACAGGGGGCGTTTTTCAGGAAAATGTCTAGTTTTTAAAGGGATTATTTTTAATGTTTTGTTTTAATTGGAATCCAAATCATGTCTGCTTTTAAATATCCTTTACTTTGAATGCATGCATTGGGGTAAGGGCCCATTTAGTGCCCCATTCGGGTCGGTCCCTTACAGCTGGTATCGAGCTTCGAGTCATAAATTCAGTAGTATGACTTGTTGTTGTAGGTCATTTTCCCATGATCACTAGCACTCGAAGCGATCATCAGTGCGCCTAAGTTTACTATTTGTTGTTTAAAAGGGTTAAGAATTTACAATACTGTCATCTAGTGTATGCCTTGTGTAGTATTGTGGAGCGGAGACGAGCATGTTCGACTCGTTATTGGTTTGGGTTTAGAGCACCATCATGCCAACTTCCCGCAGCAGTGTGTGATGTATGTTGTGGCTTGTTGTGGTATCCGTAGATTCGGATGCCCCGGGACATCGTTCCGCAGGGAGGTAGAGATTGGACTCCCATAGGCCAACCGTGGGCTCAATTGATGGTTTTCCCCTAGTGAGAGGGTGGAGGTGCTTTGCCTTGGAATGCCACTCCAAGAGAGAAGGTAGCCGTGGTTGTCTTGATGTGGATGTTGGTGGAGCAGTCCCCGTGTGGACTAGCTCAGGTAGCTCAAGTGCTGATCTTGAGCCTTGTTAGATTTTTGGTTGCCCAGAGAATGGTTGCAAAGCTGGTAGCCTTCGAGGAGGTTGATGAGGTATCTTTGTGTTTCTGCGAAGTGTGGTTGTTGTAGCGATGGCGGAACCACAGTAGTTAAGGGTGCAGCAAGTAGTAGTGTTCTTACGGACTGGATCCGTTGGTGGTTTCCTCGGTGGTGTGATAGAAGTGAACACTCTTCTTTTGGTAAGCCCTAGAGTAGGGCTAGTTCTTTGCATGTTGATAGAGCCGGCGGAGTTTGTGAGCATCATGTGGAGATGCAAGAGTAGGCTGTGAGCCTTCAGCTTGATGAGATGCCTTAGGCATGGTTGTTGGAGTTGAGCCCTTGTATGTCGAGCCAGAGTTCGTGTCACTTGAGGTTGTGACCTTGTTGGCCCCGTTGTAGTAAGATGTGGATTTGGTAGTAGTGGCACTTGAGGTGCATTGGTTGGTGTGCCACTTTGGCATTAAATCTGGTTCAGGCCTGAGTTTGGCATGGGCATAGCAGATGGTTCTATGCCGTTCAGAGTTTGTTTGGAGTAAAGTCCGGATTTGGTTCCTGTGTGGTGGCAAGTTGGTGTTTGATGTTGGCCAAGGTGTGGTTTTCGAGTTGCCAAGGAGTTAGCCTTGTTCATGGGTAAGTGGTTTGCCTGTAGGATGTCTCTTGTGTTCCCGAGTTTGAGAGTGCCCTCATTTGGTGTTGGAGGGCGAGTCTTTGCTTGTTCGTGGTCGGTCGTCCACTGGTGTGGACCCCCGTTGTTGCCTCGATGAGAGAATTGGATGTTGTGCTTAGTGAGAGCAAGTTAGCGAGCATTTGTGGAGCTCCTGTTCTTCGGATGTCTACTTGTAAGGATCTGCTTTCTTTTTGGAATTGTCGGATTATCCCTTGGTCTTGGACTTGGCGGTACCAGTGCTAGTAGGTGGAAAGTCTGTTGGCCACAGAAGCGAGCGCTTGTTTGTCCAGATTAAGCGGACTCTTGAGTGGTGTTCTGGAAGTTGCAATAAGAGTTGTTCTGCCTCCTATGAGTGTTTGGCCTAGTTGGTTAAGGTTTTGTGTGTTGGCATGGAAGTTGTTGCACCTTTGTAGTTGAAGAACCCCTTGTATCAGTTGTGGATGAGGTTGCACCATTGTGGTTGGACTAGGGTCTTGGCATTTTGAGGGATCCTTGCTGGTTAGTGTAGCTTGTGCTCTGGCGGCCATTATTGGTATTCTGGTTCTTGGTAGTTGGTATTAACCAGGTAGTGGAGTTTCGTTGCGAAGTTTCGGTGGGAAGGTGCATTGAGCCTAAGCTAGAGGGTTAGGCCTGTATGTGACAATGATTTTAATTCTACTCTTTTATCACTCTTGATTTTGAAACACTCTTATTCTAATTTGAATCAAGACAGTTATATGACAATGGTTTTAATTCTACTCTTTTGTAAAAAGTTTTAGAGCATATTTTTAGAGTGGATTCTTGGCTAACTTATTTTAAAAATTAAAAATCGAATCTTCTTGTTCAAGATATGGGATGGGGATGAACAAATGAACAAATTTAATTAATAATTACTCTCAATTGGTGTTTAAATCTATCATGCTTAGGGTTAGCTCGGATTGATTGGTAAATTATGCTTGGTGTTGATATAGTCTCCCACCAACTCAGTTGATATAGTCTCCCACCAACTCAAAAAATCATACCTATTGAAAATAACAAATAACAGATATGAACATCTAAAATGTTAGCCCATAAAAGGAGTAGAACAAGCTTGTGGTGTGCACATCTCTAAAGGAGGCATGATTTTCAATCAACCTCAGATAATCCTCTTAAACTACTCCATTACAAAGGAATTCAAGTCTCATTGAAACCAAAACCGAACCGATCCAAATGAAAATCGAACCAATGGTTTTATTCTTATTGGATATCGGTTCAGATCCATTTATTGAAAAACCGAAGATATCAGTTCGGTTGTCGGTTTGATACAAAACCGACAAAAATCGAACCGAAATCATCCCTAATTACAACTCTGAATTTGTAATTACTCAAAATAATTTTTCAAACTAATTCCATATTTAAAACGACGTTCAAACAGCACATGTGGAAAAGAAAAACCCCGACATCTGCCTCCAAATTTCAGCTGACAGCAACCCAATTCATCAGCTGTCTGAGCTGCCTGAGAGAATTCATTGACTTTTAGCTACCCAACAAAATTATACATCAATATAAGACATTTTCATCAGTCTCGTTGATGTGGGACAAAGAGATTGAAAACTTTAATTTCGAAAAGTTTTCCAAAAATACTGGTGTTATCAGTATACTATTTAGATACTTGATATTATATGATTGAAAAATTCTACCAACTATCTTTAAAATATGATATTTGTTATGATTAAACCTGTAAATTTACAATTTGATCGACCATATTTTTTAAAGTTTGATAAGTAATAGAGTTAATCTTTTGAACTAAAATTAAGGGAGGGAAGAGTCATTTTATCCAATATTCTTTTTCTTTGACAACACCTTTTTTTACCGAGTAATAATTAAATGATTTATATACATTATTACTGTTAACCATAGAGTGATTTACTAGTTCAGAAGTTTTCGAGAAAAGACTATGTTGTAACAGAAAAGATCCAAGCTAGTTCAGACAATTACAAATATATATTTTTTTAATAAAAACAATGTTATTGTTATTTATCTTGTTGTCTTATGAAAATTCAGTATTATCTCATTTCAATTATATTTTCTCTAAAAACCTGCAACTTTTTAGAGAGATTCACCCGAGCTGATCTAGGTTCTAAGATTTGGGCCTCTTTTATTTTTTTTAATGGGATTGTACAAGGTAGCCTTGTTTCAAAATTACGAATCAACAACCGAAGAATAGATAATTCCAAAAAAGCAGCTTTTTTGGAATTGGAGCTCGACTGTGGAGATTTTTGGGTAAAAAATTAGTGTACAAATAAGCCGACAACTCGAACAATTCGGATTATCCAACCCAAACCATAAGGTTGGGTTGAGTTCATAACTCTCTTTGCTGGTGTCACGGATAATTAATTAGCAATCCGATTTGTTCTCTCTCTTTTTTTTTTTCTGTACTAAAAAAAACAATTTATTCCTTATTCTAACTCGAATGGGCATCACATAAGTTTTTTAGCAAACTAATAAAGGGATGAAAATTAATTGAAATAAAATAGAATATACCATATGGTTACCCTCTCTAATAAGTGTAGACAAATTTCATTTTCTCTGTGAACATACATTGGTTGGAACAAAAGAGAGATAAATTTAGAATATGAGGTTCATTTTGTTTCAGCCATGCTATATTATTAAACTAAGAAAGAATTTGAGGATTTAAAGTGATTGTTGTTTGATGGACTAAGGAACTGGAAAAGAGAAGGCAACGATCACAGTCCAGGCAAAGATGACAAGTGAGGACTCGTTGGAGGAAATTTACGAGACGAGTTTCACAGTTGCAGAAAACTTCGGGGAGATTGGAGCCGTCATTGTTGAAAACCACAATGAAAAAGAGATGTACGTCAAAGAGGTTGACCTTAGTGGTCTTGCTTCTGGTCCCTTAATCATCACTTGCAACTCGTGGGTTCAACCCAAGACTCTCGTTCCCACCCAAAAAAGAGTCTTCTTCACCAAC
The DNA here is from genome assembly GCA_036507275.1 of Sicyos edulis. Classification (NCBI taxonomy): domain Eukaryota; kingdom Viridiplantae; phylum Streptophyta; class Magnoliopsida; order Cucurbitales; family Cucurbitaceae; genus Sicyos; species Sicyos edulis. The sequence goes on from CM071850.1 coordinate 10,597,611, forward strand.
AAGGTCCTCCGTTTTCTTTAAACTCAACCCCATATCCCTGACCCCATCTAACCCAATTTCAATTTGTTCTGTTTGGAGTACAGTCATATTTGCCATTGCACACGCCTGGTGGGCTTAAATCCATGAGGGAAACAGAGCTCATGAATTTGCAAGGCAATGGCATGGGAAAGCGTCAAAGTTACGACAGAATATATGATTATGATGTATACAATGACCGAGAGTATATACGTTCCTCGAGATGAGACATTCTCTAATCTAAAGCAAAAAGAGTTTGGCAAAAGCTTTATATTGACTCAGTTAGGAACAATTATACCCATGATTCAAGTACATTTTGATGTTGATGGTTTCCATTTGCCTCCTCTCGAATTTTCCTCGTCTATCAAAGATCTTTTACCTTGGATATTCAAATTCATACATGAGACTGGAGAATTTTGCTTTCGTTTTCAATCTCCTGAACCAATGGATAGTAAGCACACATCTCTATCTTTATTCCTTAAATCTCTGTCTCTCTAATTAATTGTTCTTACTTTATTAAAATAAACAGGGAACAAGTTCTTTTGGTTAAGTGATAAGGAATTTGCCAGGCAGACACTTGCTGGCATCAACCCTTATAGCATTCAATTGGTAAAGGTATGTAAACTTCAAATTCATAATTAAGATTTCATTTGAAACTGTTCTACTTGTAACCTTTAAAATAATTGTTGTGTAATTTAAGTAGAATAATATATAAAATTTTTATAAGTTGGATGGTGTCATCGAGTGAAGCTAGTAAAACAATATTCTAAACTAAACTTTAAACTCAAATAATATTGTAGGAATGGCCATTAAAAAGCCAACTTGATCCTAAAGTCTATGGTTCTCCAGAGTCTGCATTCAATACCCAAACGATCAATAAAGAAATAGGCTCAATGACAGTACAAGAGGTATGTTTTTTCAATGCATATTGATTCTTAGGCATGAGCATCATTGCATTTATAATAATATGTTTCTAAATGCAAAACGAGATGCAGGCAATTCAAAAGAAAAGGTTGTTTATATTAGATTACAACGACATGTTATTGCCGTATGTGAAAAGAGTTAGAGCCCTTGACAGAACAACCCTTTATGGATCGAGTTAAAAATGACAGAACATTGTTTTTCCTAAATGAAGATGAAACACTCAGACCATTAGCTATTGAACTAACACGACCGCCCATAGATGGAGCAGTTGAATGGAAAGAAGTTTATGGACCTAGTGATAATGCCACTAACCTCTGGCTTTGGAGATTTGCAAAATGTCATGTTCTTGCTCATGATGCGGGTTATCACCAACTGGTCACTCATTGGTTAAGGACACATTGTGCTGTGGAGCCTTATGTCATTGCCACAAATAGACAATTGAGTGCCATGCATCCCATCTATAGACTTCTGCATCCTCATCTTCGATACACTATGGAGATCAATGCAAATGCTCGTACCACTCTTATCAATGCAGGTGGGACAATTGAGAGCACATTCTCACCTCTAAAGTATTCCTTGGAGTTTAGTTCAACAGCTTATGATCTTCAATGGCAGTTTGACTTGCAAGCCTTACCAGCAGACCTAATTCATCGGTATCCCAATTCACTATCCATGTTTTTTTATTCTTCTTAATTTGCTGAATATATTGACAAATATTCAAAACATGATCTTTTTATGGTAGAGGATTGGCAGAGCAAGATCCACTTGCTACACATGGTTTGAAACTGCATATACAAGATTACCCTTTTGCGAATGATGGGTTGATCTTGTGGGATGCTCTTAAACAATGGGTCACAGACTATGTCAATCATTACTATCCAGACCCATATCTTGTAGCATCAGATACAGAGCTCCAAGCATGGTGGAATGAAATTAGAACTGTGGGTCATGCAGACAAAAAAGAGGAGCCATGGTGGCCACTTCTCAACACTCCTCAAGATCTTATAGATATAGTCACAAACATTGCTTGGGTAGCATCAGCTCACCATGCATCTGTCAACTTTGGGCAATATTCATATGCAGGATATTTCCCAAATAGGCCTAGTATTGCAAGAACGAACATGCCCACTGAAGATTTTAACCCTGCACTTTGGAAAAGCTTTTTGGAAAAGCCAGAGGAGGTGCTTTTAAGTTCCTTCCCTTCGCAATATCAAGCAACACAGGTAATGTTAGTGATGGATGTGTTATCGAGTCACCATTCAGATGAGGAGTATCTCGGCAAGACTATGGAGCCATCGTGGGGTGATAATCCTGTGATAAAGGCAGCATTTGATAGATTTACCACGAAGATGAAAGAATTGGAGTTGATAATTGATCACAGGAATGCTGATGGCAACTTGAAGAATAGAACTGGGGCTGGGGTAACTCCGTATGAGTTATTGAAGCCATTTTCTGGACCTGGAGTGACAGGAAAAGGAGTTCCATATAGCATTTCTATTTAATCCATTAATGATGTAACAATTAAGTATGGAGAACTCTTGGTAATTTATATGTATCTCAAAACTAAAAAGTAAACCTTAGTGCACTTACACACATATGTATATGTGAGTGGGTGTGCATGCATGGGTATGTGTTTATCAAAATAAATGTTGGTTGTGTTTGTAAATGGCTTTGATTGCATACTTTATAACCTTACCCATTAGACTTTGTTGAACTCTGTATTTGAGTTGCTCTATTCTTAAGATTTATGTATGTGTATATTCAAATCTTTGTGGGGAGCTCAATTCTTTACCACAAAGGTTTGTGGATGCTTATGTAGAAGAAAGGGCACCCTACATCGAAAGATAAAAATATGGATGGAGTTAAAATTATTTTTGGCACTTAATTTGGATGACATTTTTTTTAAAATTTTCTTTTAATGGGTTTAGGCTGTTCATGTATATTGACTTGACATTTTGTACATAATATTACACTTGAACAAAATAATTTAGTGGCAATAAAATTATAGTCGATGATTCTTGAAGTGCCTACAAACTGTTTGAAAACAAGAATTACTAGAAAGTGGTGATTCTTGAGGTGCATTTTTTCTCGTCTTCATCGATTTAGTAGGTTCCTGCAACGCATAAAAAACAAAGAATAATTAAGTTAAGCAATATATATAAATACATTTATTTTAACCAATAATACAAGTCTTATAAAATATATCGTATTAAATATATGAATGTGACAAAAGATACCAAATCTCAGTCATGAACATACATATTAAAACTATACAACTAACTAAAACAACTTTCTTAGTGTAATCACAAACATTCATAACATCAAAATTAAACAAAAAAACACATTTAATAAACTGCAAGATAGCAACAAACTCAAGACAACTAAATAGAAAATCAAATTAAACGTAACTACTATAGCTGATGAATGACCATAAATATAACAAGTATTGAAGCAAAGTTAGAATGTTTGTTGTTTCCAAGCACTGTTCCCAAATTGAAAACATACCTCTTACCCTAGTTAGCCTTCAAAAAAGGCCGATTGCTTTTTCTTTTATTTTCTAACTTCAAATTTATGATTTCCTATATTAAATTGTGAAGTGAAAATCTGGTCATCATAAAAAGAAAGAAACGTTGATTAGAGAAAGTTTAACATCTCATATATATGCTGAAAAATTATATTTCATACGGGATGTTTCCCAAGCCAAATGATAAAATTAATTTGTTGCTCTAGCTCTGCGCATGTTTCCAACTCTAAGTCAAATGAAGTAAATACAATATACGAGAGATTAATTCATCCTCGTTTCAAAATGAAAAAAAGATCAAATATAGAAATTGAGCTTTGAAAGCTTCTGCTACGGTAATGTTTCTCAACTTTTATTTTCCTTGAGTTTTTCTACTGACGTAATACATATATTTATACACACAGATATGAGAAAATAAATAATAAAAATATTGAAGATTTAATTAACAAATGCCCATGCCCAAAATCACTTGAATAACAAATTAGAAATTTTGTCAATCATCATACTAGCTAAGGTAGTTACGACTGTGTCTATTGATTAATTCTGATTCCTTAACAATGCTTACATGAAGACAATACTCAAACTAAGACCTTTTTCTTGCAGACAATTTTGATCTTAATGAAACATAGCCAATGGAAAATTTGTACCTCTATTTTATTGTCCTTTAATATTGCAAATGGTTCTAGCCCAATCATTCTACTTCAACTAAAATTAATTTAGATATTTAAAAAAAAACTAAAAAATTCAAGTTAGATAATAGGATGAACTAAAACACAAAAAGTAGCTTATGCCAAGAGCTGCACAAAAATGAACAAAATTATAATTCAATGAGGCTCACATCCTCTAATTCTAAGGTCATAACTCATAACTACTATTGTCAATTCATTTAATCTCTCTTCTCATTATGACAAAAATTTGCCCAACAATTAATCATCTATATATATAAAAAAAAAGTGATTCACAAATTCATTTAATCTCTCCTCTCGGGTTTGCTTTGGCCAACTTTCACTACAACAATTTGGGTTTAGATGACAGACGGTGTAATTCTAAAACCCTTTTGTTAGACTGATTAGAATAAAGAACCAGGCCCAAATGCACACCCCAACGCAAACTTTGTTCACCAAGTGTCCATAGCTCAAGGTTTGCATGTTTGACACCATTTTACTGAGCTAAACAAAACTTTGGGGTTTCAATTCATTTCTTCTCATTCTCTAATTCTTCTCTATGGCGAAGCCTAGCCCAAATTCTTCTTGCTCTGCTAGGGTTTGTTGATTATGAATCTACCACCTTCTCTTAAGCTTCAACGGTGAAGATCTTAAACTATTCTCTATGGCGAAGCCTAGCCCACATTCTTCTTGCTCTGCTAGGGTTTGTTGATGACTTTAAACTATCATAAATAATGGCTCTATTTGATAGTCATCCATTATGATCGATGAATTGAAGCTTCATAAAAGAATCGATCGATTCAAACAGATTCAAACCCCTTTCGCCCAACAATAAATCCAAATTACAAATCTAGGCTCCTTTGACCTGAAATCACAATAAAATCCAGAAGCTCATTAAATCATAAAAAAATAAAAAGTTAAAGCGGGGTATTTCAATCCACAAAAATTCGGATAAATTTCAAGATGGTCTTCTCTATATGGTACCATCTTGAAGGGGAAATTTGGAGATACCGGTTATCACTCTCATTATCTAATAGGAAATACTACAAATGCGAGTTGAAATGGATCAACACCAATCACGATAACCTACTGCCCACTGACCCATTTAGTCGTGGTAGATGCAAAGTAGATTTAAAGATCTAAATTATACCTGCCACACTTTCATATTGGTAACTTGTGACAAAAGTTATAAATATTTTGTTCATACTTTTTTTTTTTTTGAAAAAACTTTTCTTGTATGTGTATTTTCAATATTTTCTATAAACTATATGTGTGTGATATGTTTAAACAAATAATTAAAATTTTAAAACTATTGGTCTGTAACGCTCTAGTTATTTTAAATATAATTATGTATTTTCTATTGAAATTGATTATCTTGAATCATCCCTAATTTCATTATGAATTTTATGAGAGTAATTAATTAATTTAATTAAGGACTTTGAAATGATTTAGATACTTATGATTATTTATTCTTAAGCCTTTGTTTATTTAAAATAAGTGCATCCTTAATATGGTGCTAAAATCCATTTATGACTTTTAAATATTTTAGCATAACAACAATATTGCAATTAAGTTTAAATGTCTATTTTTAGTAACTTTAAGGCCACTTTAATTGTTAGGGTTTTATGAAGGTAGAAAATAGAAATTTAGGTTATTATAAAAGGATAAGGTTTGGCATTTTTTAAAATTATTTTCTCCTTTCTTCAAGCTCCCGCCGACAACACCCCCCCTTTCTCTCTCTTTCTCTCTCCCTCACGCGTTAGCCATCAAGTAGGGGAAAGCAACCTCGATTCCAGCCGTCCATCTCTCGTGATCCAAGCGCCTTGCGTGCGCCATGTGTCATACAGCCATCCGCCCACTGCATTACACGCAGCTCCGTCGAGTCCCAGCCTTGTCTGCCGTGGTGGTCTCGTCTTCGCTGGTGTTTCCCGTCCAACCAAGTTTTCCCGTCAACGTCGTCTATCCACCTTCATTCACCAAGCTACTATTCGGCCCCGGGAGCAAGCTTCTTTTGTTTCTGTTAGTGAAAGAATGAGTTATTGAATTGATTGATCAGGAGATGATTTATTAAGTGCAAGAAGGCTCTATATATATACATAAAGTAGAAACAAATTGTTCTAAAAATCAGTAAAAAAATATGGTAACAACCGGCTAACAAACGAGCTAATTAAACTCCTAACTATAAGGAAACTTATTCAATAATATTAACAGAAAAATACTAAGTCAAAGCAATCTAAAAAAGTGATTCTTAACACTCCTCTTTGTTTAGGTGCTGCAAACTCCAAGTTTTTTCCTGAAATCTTCAAACTTGCTAAATAGCAAAGGTTTGGTAAGGACATCTGCAATTTGATCTTCAGATTTGCAGTAACAAAGAGTCACATCAACACTCTTTTGAACTTCTCGAAAAAAGAATAACTTGATGTTGAAATGCTTAGTTTTTCCATGAAAGACTGGATTATTGGAGATCACAATGGTGGCTTGGTTATCAACTAGTATCTCAGTGCTTTGTTTTTGCTCTAAGTTTAGATCAACGAGAATTTTTCTTAACTAGAGAGCTTGATTAACAGCGGCTGTCGCATTGATAAATTCTGCCTCGGCAGTGAATTGAGCTACGATTTCTTGCTTTCTTGAGCTTCAAGAGAACATGCCTGATCCAAGCAAAAACAGTAACTAGATGTACTCTTCATGTCATCAATTGAGCCACCCCAATCACTGTCAGTGAAACCAATTAGTTTCATTTCTTTGTGTTTTAAGAACTTCACTCCATAGTTCCAAGTCCCCTTGATGTATCTGATGACTCTCTTTGCAGCTCTCATGTGAGTCTTATTTGGACAATGCATGAATCTGGAAAGAATACTTATAGCATTTAAGATGTCAGGTCTTGTTGCTGTTAAGTACATCAGACAACCTACCAAACTCCTGAACTTAGCTTCAATAACTTTGGCAGAACCATCATCTTTGATCAGCTTGTCTTTTTTATTCATAGGAGTATTCATTGCTTTGTAGTCTTCCATCTGAAATTTTTTAAGTATCTCATTTGCATACTTTCTTTGACATATGAACAATTCATCTTGGCTTTGCTTGATCTCAATGACAAGGAAATATGACATGAGACCAAGGTATGCCATTTCGAAGAACTTTTTCATTTCCAGTTTGAATTGGTTAATTTGCTCACAATTTGTAACGGCCCGAAAATTTCATCCCGGGAGGCCCAGGGGCATTTTGGTAATTTTGGGTCGGGCCGATAGGGCCGGTTTTGAAATTGAAAATTGCCGAAATAATTATGAGTCAATTTGAATAGGATCGGGATTTTTGGTGAAGGCATTTGGGCTTGGGAAAGAGTAAAATTAAATGAGGAATTAAATAGCGCATCGAGTGAGATTCGAACCAGGGACATGTCGCGTGCTAGGCAGGGGGCGCTGCCAGTCGAGCCACTGGGCGTGTTTGTTAAACTACGCGCGCGATTTGGTATATATGCCGTGCGCAGTGGGATTTTTATATAAAAGCAGAATTTTGCCCTAGCTTCTTCCCCATTTTTCTTCTTCTTCCTTCGCGAATTTTCCTTCGACCGACAGCGATTCTCCTTCGCGTTTTCTCCCCCGCCAGCTTCATTTCGACCGAGTTCCTTCCTCAAATTCGAAGCCAAATCTCGAGCAGCTGGTGAGTTTCTTCTTCTTCTTCTTCTTCTCCTTCAAATTCGAGCTCTTCTCCCCTGTTTCGTGCTTCTCCATTTTCGGCCGAGTTGAGGTAATTTGAGGTATGGGTTTTGTGCAGCTAGTGTAGGGGAGTTCGCCATCAAAGAATCGCCCGTCGAATCCTCTCGGATCGCTCGAATTCGAGCTTCTCCTTCGCCCCTGTTCGCGCTCTGAAACAGGGCCCCTATCGCCGAGCTCGCGTGCGCAGCAGCAGCCCAGCCGCCGAGCCTCGCCGCACACCGTCCCGTGCTCGCGCGCGCATCCTCTGCCCAGATCGTCCTCTGCCCAGATCGCCTCGCCCGCCGCCGCGCGCGCTGCAGAGCTCGCCTCAGCGCCCAGCCCGCATCGCGTCGCCGCCGCCCCTGCTCGCCGAAGTCGTGCCGCGATCGCCGATCTGCGCTCGCGCCGCGCGCAGCGTCCTCGCCAAAGACCAATGAGCCGCATCGCCAATGCTCTGTTCGTCCGCGCAGCGCTCTCGCGCCCAGCGCCATCATCAGGCGCAGCGCGCCACGCGCCATTTCTCTGCGCCCCAGCTTCTCCCAACCACCCCGTTGCTTTGCCGTTTGTGCAATCGGCTCGTTCGCGGCGCTCGCTGCGTGCCTCGTGAGTTGCTCCCGAGCTGAGCCTCGTTTATTTTATTATATTTAGGCCTATTGTGTGATTTTTGTTGTGATTGATAGGTTCGCGATAGCTAGTTCGATTTCGTTTGCCGCTTAGGATTTTGTGTCAAATCGTCCCCGACCAAGGTAAGGATTTCTTACCGGAGTTGTGTGGACCTGCGATATTATATGTGATTGCCGATTGATTGCTTGTTTGTGTTTATTGACATGTATAGCTAGGTATTCTATTCTGAATTCCCGATTAGCATGATTTTCCTGGTTTAATTCTCATGTTAATCCATGCTAGGTTGTTCCTCTCTAGCATGCTCGTATCTGCTCTCTTGCTTCGTAGTATCATGCTAGGCTCGTTGTATTCTTATTGAGCACGTATTGGATTTTATGGAATTGTTTGCTTTGCTTGCTAGGGCGAGTTAGAATTGCGGTAGATAGCATCATCCGGGCCGATGCATAAAGTACCTTGCATCCATGGCGGGGACGTCGAGCAAGTCATTCCGCCCCACGGACCGTGAGGGATTAGCTAACCCGAGCGGTAGGCCCCGCAATCTTGGGTGAGGGTGGCGGATCGTAAATGCCCCAACCGTCGGGATGATGACTTGGCATTGCCTCGTCCCGGCAGCCGGCACGTCCTCGGCGTGTTCGGCCGTAGCCCCCGATTGCCACGTGTTAAGGTAAGGGCGGCTTCGTGTAAGCCTACCACGACCCGCTTCCTTTAGCCTCAAAGCGGTGGTTCAGCCGACATAGTTTACGTGTCCGTGTCTCACACCCCTATGTCGGTGACACCGATCCAAAGATTTAGTTAGGCGTGGTGGCTGGACATGAGCGGCTTTGCCTCTAGACCCGGCACCCCCATGGTGCGCAGTAGCACGCGGTGCATGCTTACGCTCATTACAGCGCCCAGACCGGAGAGCTCCTCGGGATCTTGAGCGATGTACCTTTCGTCGACGATGAGAGCAGTGAGAGGCCGGGACTTGTTTCTCGTATATGGCGACTTATATATTGGACCGTGTGGTGATATTATTCCTGACTAAGACCCTAAGCCGGCATCCGAGGCCCAAGTGTGGGCTAAGCTATGTGCTCTATTCTGTGTTTATATTCATAGCTTGCATACGCTCATCGAGATGACCATGTATATATCGTATTGTACCCCGGTTGCCAGGATTCTTATCGAGCAATTCGTTGCTCACCCTTATTATTGTGGTTTTTCCACAGGTAATCGTGGTGCGCGACAGGATGCCTGAAGGAGGAGCTGTGATCATGGGGCCCAGTCTTCCAACTCTGATTTTTGTATTATGACTCTCGTGTGTTTTGTTTTCCCTGAATGCATGTAGTCGGGCACGGAGCCCTAGGATGTTTGTAAATATTTGTGGATTCCAGCATTTTGTATCTGAACAGGTTTTGAATGGCTTTTAGTAAATCTCTTATCAGAGTAAACTTTGGAAATGTATTTATCTTGGAACAGGTGCTTGGAAACAGGGACAGGTTCCAGGGAAATTGTCTAGTTTTTAAAGGAGTTATTTTGAATGTTTTTGTTTTAATTGGAATCCGAAATCATGTCTGTTTAAATGTCCTTTACTTTGAATGCATGCATTGGGATAAAGGCCCATTTAGTGCCCCATTCGGGTCGGTCCCTTACACAATTGCTTCCTATAAATAAGTCATCTACATAAAGAGAAATGATTAAGGTATTTGTACCTTCATGCCTGATATGCAGTGTGAGTTCAGATTGACTTTTCTGAAAGCCAAGACCTACGAAATGATCATCTATTTTACTGTACCATGCTCGTGGAGCCTGTTTCAAACCGTATAGAGCCCTTCTAAGCAAGTAGGCTTTATCTTCATTGCCTCTGCTTATAAAACCTTCAAGTTGCTCGACAAAAATTTCTTCTTGCAAGACTCCATTTAAGAATGCAGATTTAACGTCTAATTGGAACACTTTCCAACTCTTTTGAGCAACAAGAGCTAGCAACAGTCTTACTGTGTCAAGCCTGGCAACATGTGCAAATGCTTTTGAATAGTCGACTCCAAAAACTTGTGCATATCCCTTTACAACAAGTCTTGCTTTGTATTTGTTAACTGAACCATCAGGATTTAGTTTTGCTCTAAACACTCATCTTACTCCAAATTATCTTCCTGTTTAAAGGTCGATTGTCCAACTCCCAGGTTTTATTTTTTTCGATCATCAAAAGCTCCTCCTACATTGCAGCCATCCAATGTTGACTGCTTTTTGCATCATGAAACCCTGCAGGCTCACAAATAGCTACCTTACACCTTTGATAAATATCCGACAACAACCTTGTACCTCTGACAGGTGCATCATCAACCAAAGCATCTTGTCTTTCAACTTCAGATTCTTCTAGCATGCTACCAATGGTTAAATTATTTGGTGCATTAGAAATTTGATTTATCTTTGTTAGGTCTTCCCAATTTCATTGTTCATTTTCAGTAAAATGAACATCTCGACTCACAATAACACGATTAGTGTGTGGTTGAAAAATTCTATAAGCTTTGGATATAGTGCTATACCCAACAAAGATGCCTGCTTCTGCCTTTTTGTTAAGCTTATCACGCTTGACCTGTGGAATGTAAGTGAAACAAAGACACCCAAATACTTTAAGGAACTTTAAAGAAGGTTTGTAACCATACCAAGCTTCAAATGGTGTCAGGTCCTTCACAACTTTTGTTGAAATCCGATTTTGTAAGTACACAGCAGTGTTTACTGCTTCTCCCCAAAAGCATTTTGGAAGATTCTTCTCATGAAGCATGCATCTCGTCATCTCCATTATGAATCTGTTCTTCTTTTTGCTGACGCCATTTTGTTGAGGAGTGTATGATGCTGTCAATTGATGTTCAATTCCAGCCTCTTCACAAAACCTGTTAAAAGTTTCTGAAGTATACTCCTTGCCATGATCAGATCTTATAGTCTGAATCAAGCATCCACTTTCATTCTCAACTCTGGCTTTGAATTTCCAAAATACATGAGCAACCTCCGAATTTTGCTTCAACAAGAAGATCCAACACATTCTTGTTAGATCATCAATAAAAACAATGTAATAAATATTACCATTTAATGATGGTGTTCGTTGGGGACCACAAACATCAGTATGAACCAGCTGTAGCTTTTTCGAGGCTCTCTATGCTTGTTTAGGAAAGGGTTGCCTATGTTGCTTCCCAAAATTACAAGCATGACAAAGAGGCATGTCATCATCAATGTCAGCAAGTCCTTCAACCAGCTTCTTTGACTGCATCTGAAGTAATCCTCGATGATGAAAATGCCCAAGTCTTTTGTGCCAAATTTCAGTGGCACTAACTCTGGATTTAAAGGCCATTTGCTCTTTCTCCATCGGATTTAGAGCAAAGCCTTTTCCTTTCATTTTTACATTGAACATGTATTTGCCATTGACATCTTTAATCAAACACTGCTTATTCTCAAACAACACTTTATAGCATTTATTGAGTAACTGACCAACACTTAAGAGATTTTGATCAATTTTAGGTACAAATAAAACATCTGAAATAAATTTTGTACCTTCATAGCTTGCTATAGCTACTGTGCCTTTTCCCTTGACTTCCAAGTGTTCACCATTTCCAATCCTCACTCTTTTGACTTCAGTGTTTCTTAATTTCTCTAAGAGCTCCTTGTCATATGTCATATGATTTGTGCACCCACTATCAATCAACCAACTCTCACTTGATTCTTTGCCTGAGAAACAATTGATCTTTTGAACACCCACGAACAATTGATCTTCTTCTTCTTGATCAACTATTTGTGCATCTACTTCTTCTACTTGAACTTTGACTTTGCAAATCCCAGCTTCATGTTCAAGTTAATTGCATTTGGAGCATTTGGTGTTAGGCCTTCTCCAACACTTGTATGGTGGATGACCTTTCTTCTCACAGTGGCAGCAAGGTGGATAGGATTTTTTAGCACCTCCTCCTTTTATCTTTTGATAATTACGAGAAGAATTTCCACTCGTCGATTGGTTTTCTTAATGCTTGACAGGTAATGCACCTTCAATCACCCCTTCTTGCCTCATAGACCTTCTTGCTCCTGTGCTTGTAAAGCATTCAAGAGCTCTACAAGAGAGATCTTTTACAGGTCTTTGGTGTTCTCTAGAGTAGTATTGGTGGCTTCAAACTTCTCTGGAACAGTGACCAGTAGCTTTTCAACAATCCTTGAGTGATTTAACTCAGAACCAAGCAATCTCACCTTGTTGGCAATGTTGAGAAGTCCGCAGTCAGTACTCTTTCACCGACTTAATTCCCCTTCATCTTTTGCAACTCAAAATCCCTAATCAAATTTAGGACTTTCATTCCACGAATCCTCTCATCTCCTTCATATTCACTTTTAAGGTAATCCCAGATTTCCTTTGCTGTTTTGAGGAACATTATTCGTGTGAAGAACATTTGAGATACAACTGCAAATAGGCAAGCTTTTGCCTTTGATTTTCTTGTCCTATTTTCTTTATGTACTTTGATTTGTGCCACATTAGATTTTCTGGAAGTGGAGGGACCACAAAATCCTCTTCTACTGCTTCCCAAAGATCTAAAGCCTCTAGATAAGTCTCCATACGAACTGCCCACATTTGATAATTGTCTCCATCGAAGACTGGTGGTGCAACAGCTAAAAAACTTAATTCTCCTTCCATTTTAATCTCACAGATCCCTTAAGAAGAATGATCTGATACCAATTTTTTAGTGAAAGAATGAGTTATTGAATTGATTGATCAGGAGATGATTTATTAAGAGCAAGAAGGCTCTATATATATACATAAAGTGTAAAACAAATATGGTAACAACCAGCTAACAAACGAGCTAATTAAACTCCTAACTATAAGGAAACTTATTCAATAATATTAACAGAAAAATACTAAGTCAAAGCAATCTAAAAAAGTGATTCTTAACAGTTTCTCTCGTCTTTTTGGCAGCTTCTTCGAGCTACTCGACTTGGGTAAGTCATTTTTCTCCCTTAGATATGGTTTTAGAGATTTAAACAGTCATTAATGGAGTTTTCTAACAAGGAAGGTTTTAAAACCCGTTTCTTCTTTTGCAGTTTCGTTGAGTTAGAAAAGTCCGTTTGTAAATCTGAAACCAGATTCAAAACTAGGAGAGCAAGACAAAAAGTTTGAGGTAAGATTCATAAGTTTTTGTGGCGACACACTGTCGCCATTTTTATGTGATGTGTCGCCACACTTCTGCTACGCGTTGCCAGCTCAGTTTCGCATCTTCGTTCGCGTGGTGAGCTCCGATTTGGTTCTTTGTACTTTGGTTATCCGTTTTGTTGATTTTTACTTGTAATTCTATGTTTAGGTGCTCTCGAGTTTCATCATTTTGACTAATGGTTTAGCTTGGTGTTTCGGTCGAGACGTCGGGAAGGTAAGAAGTTTCATTATGAACCCCATTTGTGGTTGAAAAGCATGTGAATGGTTGCATGTTAGGATGTATGAAGAATGAATGTTTTATGACTTATTTCAAGATTCTTGTGGTTGGAACCTATGTGGTGGAACTAGTTATATTCGTGATAACATAAAATCATCGTAATGAATCTCTTTAACTGCTTTTCTACCTTTGATTCTTGTGCCCTTGTGGTTGAATCATCATTCCCTGAATCATTGTAAGGTCTTTTACTTAGCATGCATGAAAGTAAAAAATTCATGGGAAATTCATTATTTAAATATTAAGAAATCAAACCAATTCTGTAAGGGACCGACCCGAATGGGGCACTAAATGGGCCCTTACCCCAATGCATGCGTTCAAAGTAAAGGACATTTAAACAGACATGATTTCAGATTCCAATTAAAACAAAACATTCAAAATAACCCTTTTAAAAACTAACAATTTCCTCGAACTCGTCCCTCGTTTCCAAGCACTGCTCCAAGATAAATACATTTCCAAAGTTTACTCGATCGAGATTTACTAAAAACCATTCAAAACTGTTCGGATACAAAATGCTGGAATCCACAAAACATTTACAAAACATCCTAGAGCTCCGTGCCTTGCTTACATGCATTCAGGGGAAACAAAACATAAAGAGTCATAATACAAAAATCAGAGTTGGAAGACTGGGCCCCATGATCACAGCTCCTCCTTCAGCCATCCTGTCTCGCAACTTGGTTACCTGTGGAAAAACCACAATAATAAGGGTGAGCAACGAATTGCTCAAGAAGAGAATCCCCAACCGGTACAATACGATATACATGGTCATCTCGATGAGCGTATGCAAGCTATGAATATAAACACGAGAATAGAGCACATAGCTTAGCCCACACTTGGGCCTCGGATGCCAATTTAAGGTCTTAGTCCGGAATAATATCACCACACAAGTCGCCCTATACGAAACAAGTCTCTCGGCCTCGGCTGCGCTCTCGTCGACGACGAAAGGTACACTGCTCACAATCCCGAGGAGCTCTCCAATCGGCGCCGTAATGAGCGTAAGCATGCACCGCGTGCTCTGCGCACCATGGGGTGCCGGGTCTAGAGGCAAGCCGCCCATGTCCAATCCCACGCCTAACTAAATCTTTGGATCGGTGTCACCGACATAGGGTGTGAGACTCGAACACGTAAACTATGTCACTGAACCACCGCACTCGGGGCCAAGGAACGGTCGTGGTAGGCTTACACCGTGAAGCCGTCCCCGCCTTTAACAGTGGCAATCGGGGGCTACGGCCGAACACGCCGAGGACGTGCCGACTACTACGGGGACGAGGCAATGCCAAGTCATCATCCCGACCGTTGGGGCATTAACAACTGCCACCTCACCCAAGATTGCGGGGCCTACCGCTTGGTTAGCTAATCCTCACGGGTCCAGGGAAGGAATTACTTGCTCGACGTCCCCGCCATGGATGCAAGGTACTTTATGCATCGGGCCCGATGATGCTATCTACTGCAATTCTAACTCGCCTTACTAGCAAACAAAGAAACAATTCCATAAAATCCAATACGTGCTCAATAAGAATACAACGAGCCTAGCATGATACTACGAAGCAAGGAATGTGATACGAGCATGCTAGAAAGGTACAACCTAGCATGGATTAACATGAGAATTAGTCAGAAAAAACATGCTAATCGGGAATTCGCACTGAGTACCTAGCTATACATGTCAATAAACACAAACAAGCGATCAATCAAATCGAATCGATAATATATCGCAGGTCCACACAACTCGGTAAGAAATCCTTGCCTTGGTCGGGGACGAATTGACACGAAAACCTAAGTGGCGAACGAACCCGAACTAGCTACCGAGAACCTATCAATCACAACAAAAAATCACACAATAGGCCTAAATATAATAAAATAAGCAAGGCTCACTCGAGTAACTCACGAGGCGCGATTTAACGCATTTAACGAGCCGATTGCACGAACGGGGCAGCAACGGGGCTGGCTGGGCGAGCTGGGGCGCAGGAATGGGCGCGCTGGCTGCGCGCGCTGGGCGCTGACTGCGCGCGGACGGCCGCGCGGCGACACAGGGGCTTGCGGGCGAGCAGCGCGAGGCTCGGCTGGGCACTGGCGAGGACGCGCGTGCGCGGACGCGAGCGGCACTGGGCGACGCGGCCTGACTCGGCGAGCAGGGGCTCGGACGACGCGATGCGGAGCTGGGCGACATAGAGGTGCTCGGGTGCGGCGTGGCTCGGCGGCAGGGCGCGCGACAGCCGTCTGGACCAGCTTCTGCGCGCGGACGGACAGCGCGCTAACGAGCTCGGCGTCTGGCTTTGTTTCTGCGCGAAACAAGGGCGATGGAGAAAACCCGAATTTGAGCGATCCACGGGGATTCGACGAGCGATTCTTTGATGGTGAACTCCCCTACACTAGCTGCACAAAACCCATACCTCAAATCACCTCGACTCGGCCGGAAATGGCGAAGCCCGAAACAGGGGTGAAGAACTCGAATTTTGAAGGAGAAGAAGAAGAAGAAGAAGTACCTGCTGCTCGGGGGGAAAGAATGGGCTTCGAACTGGAGAAGAGGAGCTCGGAAATGACCGGTCGACGAGGGAGAAATCGCTGGTCGGTCGGAGAAGAGTCGCGAAGAAGAAGAAGAGAAATGGGGAAGGAATCGGGCGAAATTCTGCTTTTATATTAAATCTCCGCTGCGCACGGCATATATACAAGATCGCGCGCGTAGATTAACAAACACGCCCAGTGGCTCGGCTGGCAGCGCCCTCCACCTAGCATGCGACACGTCCTTGGCTCGAATCTCACTCGACGCGCTATTTAATTCCCTATTTATTTCCACATTCTTCCAAGCCCAAATGCCTTCACCAAAATTCTCGATCCCATTCAAATCGACTCATAATTTTTCCGGCAATTAACAAATACAAACCGGCCCTGTCGGCCCGACCAAAATGCCCCTGGGCCTCCCGGGAAGACCGGGATATGAAATTTCTGGGCCGTTACAAATTCCAACATTATTAAAAACCAAAATAGCCAGAGTATAAAAACAGTTCTAAAACAAATCCTTTAAACTTTCCCAACATGCTGAAGTCTGTAAATGTAAGCAAATGACTATGCAGCAGACTACCCCATGAGCAGTCAACTCCTCCTCTAGCCACTTCGATGCTGTCCCAAGTTATTTGGTGGAAGAACCACGGAAAGGGTGAGTACAAAAGCACTCAATAGGAATCTTCAATCAGGGTACAATACGCAAGTCACATCATCTAGCATCCTAGCATACAAGCAATCCAAACAACATAACAGGAAGTCTCATACAAGCTCAAATAATAGAAAGCTCAAAGCATCAGAAGTTCTCCTTTTGGCTAAACATGGTCAGCACACATTGAGCTGACTCTCCAAAGGGTTAGCCATGTAACCTTAGAATATCGAGAGTCTCTAACTCTCAGTTAAATGTGGTCAGCAAAAACTGGGCTAACCTTGGACCAACACACACTGGGCTAATCCTGGACACTTGGGAGAGTACCCAAGTGTTGGGCTCTAAACGAAAAGGAAAGGTGTACTGATACACTAGCTCGAGGGAGCTATCCTCCCAACATCTAATGCACATACACGCACACTGCATGCTCTTGTAAACTAGATAAATGTTGGCTTGCACAAACTATGCCGGTCCAAGTACACATGCCTAAGACTCAGAAAGGTGTCCACTGATCCATAGCAGTCGGGAGGCCCTCGGTACCATACTATTGCAGCTTGTTCACACCCAACGCCTGAGGCTAAAGTCGTTCCAAGACAAGATTACACCAAAGAAAAGGACCCCGCTCTAGTAGGCCACAGACTAGGCTTATGCCGATGTGGTAGCTACTTCATACCCGGTGACCAGGGGTAAGGAATCTGTCCTCACAGTCCGATCGGTGGGGACTCATACGTTGGTCCACTCTCACACTCTGGATGATGACAACCTAACAGGATCTATCTAAGATGAAGTACCCTAGAGCCAACAGAGTTCAACATCAAAACATTGTACAACCAAGACATGATATCAACAGTCATATCGAGCAGTCACATAAAACAGGGAAGTGCAAATATCAGGGTACAACATTCTACATGCCGAGTCCTATTAGGAAAGTCATACATTCATATCTACTAATATGCTTAACAAACAGGCAATCAACAACATGACATATCCACTAACATCATATTAATTAGACAACCTGCACGAGCCTATCCACTAACATACATTCCAACCAGGCATAACAAGTAAACCTATCCACTAGCATGCTCAAAAAACAGGTAATAGTAAGTATGACCTATCCCTTAATCATGCTTAACAAACAATAACACACAACCGAGAAACTATCAATGTCAAGTGTAGGTTCCACACAACCCCGATAAGGAACCCTTACCTGGAAAACAGAGAATAGGCAACAATGGAAATTTGCTCATCGAGCTGCAGAATCAACACAGGAAATAACCTAAGAAATAAACAACAAACAAAAATTTAATCTTAATATTCTACGTACAAAAAACCAGCACAACAATCTCGGGAAATAGGGATTTACCCAAACTAAGAAGATAATCCCATTGTAGTAAGGTTTCGACAAGAAAAGGATGGCCTTGGCAACAAGGTCACTTGGCTGCGGGCGTGAGACATGCGGCAAGGGTAGCGTGCGGGCAGTGCTGCGTGCAAATGATGAGGCACCTCGATAAGGTGGTGGTGTGGACGTGTGGGGTAGGTCGTGCAGATGCGTATTGGTGCTTGCGGTGCAACCGTGTGACTGTGCAGGATGGGCTGCGCACGGGTGAGCGGATGCAGGGCTACAAAGACGAGCGTAGACGGGCAGAGCGAGGCTGGCATCCAGCTAGGGCTTCAATGAGGGCAAACATGGCGTGTGGGGGGCTGCTCGACGATAAGCTTGGCGATGATGATGATGAATTCAACAAAGGAAAGGGTAAAACTTGCCTGCAGGAAGTTCTGAAGATAGAAATGCAAACTATACATATGGCACCTTTGAATTGGGCAACATCTCAATTTTAAAAATAACATTTAATTCTTTTTCACTCTCCCTAAATTTAGACGAAAGTTGATTTTTCTTTTTTTTTTTTTCTTTTACGGACAGAAACGTCCTCTCTCTTTTTTCTATAAATATTTGTAAATTAAATCATCCTCTTTTTCTCTCTCCCTTCTGTTCTTTCTTTTTCTTCATTTGATATTTTTGTTTCTAAAGAACCCTGTTCATTTGGGCATTTTCTCTTTTTGTGGAGATAATCTAGCTAATTCCTTTGCAATTATTGTTGAGTAATTTTGTTTTTCACAACTAATATTTGTCATATGAAATATAAGAATTATGATTGTATAGTTTCGAGAAAGAAAACAAAAAGACCTAAATACAAAGGTTTCCCTTTCAACTCCATTTAACACTTCTTTTTTTCTCCAACTTTTCTTATAATTCTAATTTTAATTGCTTCAATTTTCTATAACCTTTCAACTGCAAACATTTTCTACGCTGATCAAAAAGAAAAATGAACAAGGGAAGGAGAGGGAAGAAAAAAACATAAAAGAAAAAGGAAAAAGAAAGGTCCGTCTAAATTTACGGAGAGAAGAAAAAGAATTAAATGCTATTTTAAAAATTGAGACGTGACCCAATTCAAAAGTGCCATGTGTATGATCTGTATTTCTATCTTCAGAACTTCCTGCAAGAAATGGAGATGAAGGTTTTCGGTAATGGGGGGAGAAGGAGAAGGATGGAGAAGATGAAGTTGGCTAGGGCTTTGAGATTAGAATCGACAAAAGAGTTTCTCCCCTTTTCTTTTCTTTTATTCATTTGATAAATCTCCAAATTCCAAGTGTCAAAATGACCCCCCCTTCGAGTCCCAACAACAACACTAATTTTTCTTATTTTTCTCTTTTAACTAAACGACCTTCAAACCTCTCGAAAGCAACTCCGATCCTGGAACCTGAAACTGGAACAACAACCCTAATTCAGCAAGTGACAGAAACAGCCCAGAAACCCTGAATAATTACAAAACTGTCTCCGAAGGCAAAAATTGCCCTAACGGCCCAACCAGACAGCTGAGTAAATAACCGGACATACCTGAAGAACTGGAACAAAAACCTGGGCCATTAAAATCGTACCTTTTTCTTGTATATGTGACAAATTTTTTATCTGTTTGATCATTCGAATGACAGAACTGCCTAGGGTAATGCATGTTGTGATTGTGACAGAAATGCCCTAACGTGTTAGGTAGCTCATGAATGGGTTTATGGATGTTTTTTCGTTGTTTTTTTCATTTATGTTTGACTGAATACGTGCTGCAATGATTATATGATCGATTTCTTTGTTGTGCCGCCTAGGGGTGATTTCGGTTCGGTTTTTGTCGATTTTGTTCCAAACCGACAACCGAACCAATATCTTCGATTTTCAAAAAATGGATCCGATCCAATGTCCAATAAAGTATAGAACTATTGGTTTGGTTTTTCAATGTCCAAAAATGGATCCGATCCGATCCAATGTCCGATTTGTTTTAATATATAAAAAACAATATTTCTCATATAAAAACAACATTCTCATAAACAACTATTTTTTTAAAGGTTAGAAGTATTTTTAACTTATTTAAAATTATTTAAGGATATTTTTTACTTGAAATAGGAATGAATTAAAGAAATATTAATGGAAATAAGATTACTTTATATGAATTATTGACAATATATATATATATATATATATATATATATATATATATATTTCGGTTTGGATCGGTTTTTAAAAATGAAAACTGGAACCGATCCAATATTTTTAGTTTTTTCAAATTACAAACTGATATGTCCAATTTTGAGCTAAAAAACCGATCCGATCCATTGGATTGGTTCGGTTCGGTTTTTAGGTTTTTCGATTTTTTGTTGCACCCCTAGTGCCGCCTAGGGGTTTTCTTGTATCGATTTATCATCATGATACTTGGCTTTAATTTTTTATGTTCAGTGTTAGAAGAACTAGGCTCAGTTATCATATTAACCACCTAGAGGAGCAGCTAGCTCACCCCAATTAGCACTCGTGTTACGTGATCATTATAGCTAGTGGCCTTAGGAATCGAGTGAGGATTTGGATCATTTTTACTTCGAGACACGTGGTTGGGCTGCACTAACCTACAGATTGACTCCTACATCCAACCAAGGGGTCAAATCTCATCCACATGTCACATTATGTGTAGAACAACGAGTTCCTTAGTTGTTGATGACACGTTGCGAGTTGCACCAACCCTCGGGTGGGGCGGTTGCACTTACCTAGGCTAGGCTAGATCTCGTGTGACTCTTGTGCTAGTTATATCTCTTTGTTATACTCATGGGATCTTATATGCTTTGTGCATGGTTTCACTAGTTTACTTGCTTAGTATGTGAGAGGGGGAGTCGGTCATGACTTGCTTGACCCTCACACTTATTGGAAGAGGCCACTGGGACAGATGATGGGGCGGAGGAATGCTTTTAGGTGAACCTGCATGCATTTAAGGGATGTTGTATGCAGGCAGGTAATTCCCTGCATGCTGGGGTTAGCAGATGGTGCCCCTAGCCCAAGGCTTAGGGACCCTGCAGTTTCCCTCACTCGTGGCTTTCTCTGATAGGGTTAGGTGACTTTATTGGCATACGAGTATGCCCTTGCCGACACGACTTATGTGTCATTGTCTTGACCCAATGTTAAGGGATCCTATGTGGTTCCCTCACTCGTGATCCTCCCCGATAGGGTTAGGTGAATTTATTGACATTTGTGTATGCCCTGTGGATACGCTATCAAAGTTGTATAGCGGGAGTGTGGCGGGTCCCTGATGTAGGCTAGGCTACCTTGAGGCCTTCGTGTAAGTCTCTATTGATAAGCTATTAGAGTTGCCCTGTGCATAGGTAAGGCTACTCCGAGACACTTGTGTATGTCTCTACGAGCACAACTTGGTGGGTCCCTGATAGGTCAGGCTACTCCGAGGCATTCGTGTATGTCTCCGTTGATGCTGTTTGGCGGGTCTCTGACATAGGTCAGGCTACCCCGAAACATTTGTGTATGTCTCTACGGACACGGTATGGGACGAGTCCGAACTCAAGGTTTAGGGAACTTGTGTGTTTCTCTCACTTGTGATCCTCTCCTGACCGTAGTCAGATGATTTCTCGAGATTTAGCTATATCTTTACTTTCAGCTTGAATGCTGTCATTTGACATTGTTTGCTCATGTCCGGTCCGGGGCGTGGGCACGCATGTGCGAGGTACTTAGTTTTAGTTGTCGTATTTTCTAACATGTTTCAATTTGCATGCTTAACCCCATGGTGGGACTCCTTACTAGGTATATTTCGATATACCCACCCTTTACATTTTCAAGTATTGATCCATTCCAAGGTGGCTAGGCTGGGAGTTGCATCAATCATGGACATGGTGTCGACATTTTCCTTTCCACATTATTTTTACCTTGGGTCAAATCTTATATTTTAAACTCTATTGAACAATATATTTTTTGAACCATCGGGATCTCGAACCCTATTTTGTATGTTTTTGAACTATCAGCTATGTTTAATGATTTTACGAGTTTTTTTTTTGTTGGAAATTGCATGTGATTATTAAATCAATATTTTGGATTTTAAATACATGCACCAGTAAGACCCCATCAGAGTATTTTAGAAAATTGGGTCATTACAGTTGGTATCAGAGCTTAGAGTCATAGATTCTATAGACTGGTTAACATTGTAAACTGTGTGTCCATGATCATCAGTAGATGAGCAACCGCAAAGTATGTCGAAAAGTAGGGTATGAGTAAGAAGTGTACTTGTGTTGATGTTGGTTTTATGAGTTGATTGTAGGTTTCGATTAGGATCAATTTTTGTTTGATTTAAGTGTTGATACCTCTTTGTCATTATTTCTTCTGAGAGAGAGTTACCAAGTGGGGGTTCCTCGGTCTAGTGGGACCAGTTTAAGAGAGAGTTTGTAGAGGCACATTTTGCCTCGGCTTTAGCACTGGAGACGGGGTCTCCCTTCATCACTCAGAGGTAGGAGTGTCGCACTGTCACCACCTTCACCCAAGAGATCGTAGGTCTGCCTCTTTCTGCATAAGATCAAAACATTGCAGGGAGTCAGTCAAAAGTTTACACTCAGTTCCATATAGCTCGCATCTCTACTATTAAGATCATGCATCATGTGACTACATAGATTGCTAGCGAGTTCGAGGCCTTTAGGTGTTCGGACAATGACACTGGGCATGGTGATAACTCTCAAAGAGAGCATATTTTAGGCTGTTTAGGATGCATTAATTTAATAATTAGGAAAATAATATCTGCTTTCTTTGAGGGAATATGGAGAAATAACTTAGAAAATCTGCATGTATTCATAATATCGCATCAAAAGCATGAATCTGCACTTTAGCACAAATCTCAATTCAACTGTGCCTAATTTACGTTTTTAGCATGATTTCGCGCAACATCAAGTAAAAGCAATGACGTGAACACTGAGCGGATCAAGAAGATATGTTGAACTAAGAAGGAATAAGGGTCGACAAAGATTTTTCTACAAGGAAAGAATTAGAAGAATCAATTATGCAATCAAGGCAATGTCAATCAAATAAATCCCGAAGGAAATCATGGAATATGCATTGATGACAATTTGTACAGCTCACTTTTACTTGCAGATCACGAAATTCAATCCTATAAATACCAAAGCAAGGAGCGAAATCCATTAAGCTGGTCGGTTGACCATAAGCCAATTGAAGGACGTGAGTTTACTCCGAAGAAGCTGATGGTGGTGTTGTGGGAACTGATGAAAATGAGACTACTCACCTTCAACCGTGCAAATTATATTTATTGTTTTTATTAGGAGTAGTTATAATACTTAGACATTATTCTAGTCGTAATAAAATCGTTTGGTTTAAACTTCTATGTGATGTTCATTTACTATGATTGCGTTATAGAAGTTATGATGATTAAGTATGAAAAGAGCATGTTATTGGTGTAGGTCTTTGAATGTTACAATGCTGAATATTTACTTATATATATGCGTCGATTAGCTACCCATGCATGTACCTTGCAAAGAATAGGAAGAGGAATCGCATGTTGACCCAATACGCTACTTTAGGATTGATTGAACAACTGTTCATCATTTAAGGCGTTAGGAATAACCCACTACTGCTTACGTCGCCATGTGCTTAGTATGGTGTTCGTAGGGAAGCTGGTTCACTTATAAATCATGAGTCACAGAAGTGATAATTGTTAGGGAAGTAAGACATTCATTGGCTAGTTCGCACTCTTAGCATTTTCTAGGAATACATAGTTAGCATTACTATTACCAGCATTTTATTTCTGCATTTTGTCTTATCGCATTAAGCAAAACAAAACCACTTATTATAAACATTCTATTTTACTTTTCTCATGACTCCGACTTAAGTGGTATTTACTCTAGGCATCAATCTCTGTGGGATCGATAAAATTATATACTTATTACTTGCTGCAATTCCCGACCGCGTATACTTTCTCGTAAGTGATTCTTATGACATTCACATAAGAATTAGTTACTGTTCAATATATTAGCAGTGGAATCGCGAGGTCACATGGGCAGGCGTTCGAGTCATACCCTAGGATTTCTCGTTCAAGAGACTACTTTGGTCGAGGGAATCCCTGTCGTGCAAAAGGCCAATTCCACTAGAGGAATCCCGACCAGTCATGGAAGTGATCTAGGAGGAGAGATCTAGGGCAAAAATGGAGGTAGAGGTCTGGTCGAGGTAGTCATCAATACCCTCTTGAGGATGTGTTGGAGTGTCGCAGGTGTTCGAGGGGTCACTAGGGACTTTTACCACCCAAGGTCAAGGTGTGCTTTCGGTGTGGCAAATATGGCCATTTTGTAGCACATTGTGAGTTGTCGTTTTCCATCGAAGAGTCTTCATGCACATGGTTAGCCACATTAGTAGCTCCAGTTGACCCTGCTCCTTAGACTTATAAGTCTATTTTGGTGTTTACAGGTTCTTTGCCCTCTTTGTACAATTAATTTATGTTTATTCGACCTTGCATTTCTTGCCTTGTTATGTGTGCCATTTGATCTTTGATCCATGCTATCGAATGTGTTTGTGGTTTAACCTTGTGTTGTGTGCATTCATATGTTTTCCATTGATCCATTATCCATGTTGTTCGATGTGTCTCTTGTTTAAATTGTCTCATATTCGTATACTCAATAACTGATCGTAATGCTTTATCTGTTTCATCGGGATTATATTGCTCTATTTGTTGGATGATGATTGTATTACATTTTTTTGTTTCATCATGATCATTTTTCTTTGATTGTTTCATCATAATTGTGTTGTTTTGTCTGTTCGTTTGTCATGATCACATTGCACTGTCTGTTCACCATGATCGTAGTGCCTTGTTATTTCTTCATGATTGTATTGCTCTAATTATTTTGTCGAGATCGTATTGCCCTTTTATTTTATTATGATCACATTGCTTTATTTGTCCAGCGTGATTTTATTGCCTAGTAGTTCACTATGATTGCTTTGCACCATTAGTTCCATTTTAGTTGTGTTGTTACTTATTGTTTTTGGAGTTGAAGTTGGTTGGGTACGTGTATCATGTTAGGGATTGTGCCCTAAAGTCCTAGCAGTTTGTAATTAAAGAACACACATTTAATGTTAGACGTTTAATGCTATATTTCAGTTATTAATAAAGGTTATTATTTTCATTAATTGCCCATTTAATATACAAACGTTGTTCATCTTTATCGCATTAATTTGATTAATAGCGATATTCCCAAGGTTATTTGGATGTACACTTGGACAAGTATGTGAGACATATATGTGGATCTAGTTCCAAGTCAATAACCTAAAACGTTTACAGTATATGGACTAAGGTTAGAGCCTAAGTCTTGGTGACATTGTTGGTATGGCCTGCTTTGCAAAGGTTGCAAACATCTTGATCCTAGTTGTTCATGTGGAGACATGTGAGTGGGGGTGCCTATGAAAAGAGGAGTTTTTGCATAAGACAAGACCATAATTTTTATGATTGATCTAGTAATTCCGTTATAGAATCGTATCATCTACCTCAGTAAGGATGATCATATGTCGATGTGATCTTAATCCTGAGTGGGTTGTGAACTCTTACTTTTATGAAAGCGTTCTTTGATGTGCATAGGTGAGACCAGCCAAACAACGTTGGGTCAATAAGCTTCCCACGTTGGGGATTGCCGTAGTGAGTGGCTAGGAACGCAACATCACAAGAAGGAATTCACACCTTCCCAAATTTTGAGGAAGATGTAGAGTTGTTCCCTTAAGAATTGATTCCGGGGCTTGGACAAAGGGATCCTGCCTCTCATTGGCTCGAGAGGACATTGATCTATAGTTGGACTATAAACACTAGTTCATTAGAAGAATCAATGGCGCGTAAGGAGAAAGATGTAATCACAGGGGTAGAACAAATTTGAAGGATCATATGACCGATGATCGATTATATCCGTGGACGTTAACTTATCCTATAGTGCGAAAGAGTTCAGCACAAACCTTTAGTGGAATAAGTCTGATGTTAACGAATAGGGATCAAATCTCGGGTCATTGTAGCTTTCAACCTATAGGTCCACCGGTCCTCGAACTAGCTTATACTTGCTGGTACACTGTTTTATTAGAGAGTGAGTTTGAAGAGTTCAAATTCACATATTAATTATGTGAGACATTAATTAATAGGAGCATAAAGTTTCAATTATTAAACTTGTGAATTAATATATTGGATATATTAATTTAATATTTATTGAATAAATATTAATAAGGAGAAATTAATTTACTTGATAAATTAATTATAAAATAATTATTTAACAAAGAGATCACAGTAAATTAATATGTTGGACATATTAATTGGTTTATTAAATGGAGAATATTGATTAATATGTTGAACTTATTAGTTGGGTTAATAATTATTGGATAATTATTAAAGTAGAGAATTAATATATTGGATATATTAATTAGATAGTTATTTATTTATATTATATTGGATATATTATGAAATTAAAATTTATTGGATAAATATCAATTAAAATAAATAAAACAAGATATGGATTTTTCGAAAATTAAATGGGAAAAATCAAATGGGAAAAATGCATAATGCATTTGTCCCACATCGGAAAGGTGTAAGTTGGAACCTCCACCACTCCACTATGAATAGGAAGCCTTGGAGGCTTTCATTCTTATCCCACGCACTTTCAGAGTAACCTTTCTCATAAGTTGAAAAACCTCTCTAAAAGCTGAGATCTCTTTTCTCCTCCATAGTCAGACTATTGTGACAAAGTTTTTTTATCTCCCTTCTGTAAAGGATTCACACCAAGCACTCAGTGGTAGCAAAGAAGCCATAGCTTGGCAGAGCGGAGGAGATAGTTCAAGTTGTTCCCATGGAGAATAGTTGATCCTGCTCAACAAAAAGACCCGCTAGATTAGATCAGAGGCGACAACCAATGTAAGTATTCTTTTCTAATAACATGTCAATCACCTAGGGTATTGGATTTAGATTAATTAGATTAATAAAAGATAATTAATTGGATTAATTATTGTGAATGTTTTTTTATTATTCACACGCCTCCTCTGTGTTAAATGCATGTTCCTACCCCATATTCCCAACATATCAGACCATCTATTAGTGTTTTGCTCAGTTAGCTTTACCCTTTTTTGAGTTCCATGTCATGTGTGGCATGGTGTGTTTTGTTGATAACAACGCAGTCACTGACTGTCTTTAGAAGAACGTCAATCTCAGTTTTTCTTTCCTTGCCGAGCTTCGAGTGCAGGTCTGTAAAGACCGGACCCAAAAAGGGCTCTAAATAGGCCTTTACCCCAATGCATGCATTCAAAGTAAAGGAAAATATGCAAATAATTTTCGGATTCCCAATTAAAACAAAACAATCAAGGTTCAATCGAGAAATAAAGATAGTTTGTTTGAAACTCGCCCTGTCTCCAAGCACTGTTTCAAGGCAAATACATTTCCAAAACGTACACTCTGATCGAGATTTATTAAAACATTTGAAACATCCTCAAATTCAATAAAGCGGAATCCACGAAAACATTCGAAAAACATCCTAGGGCTCGTGCCCGGCTACATGCATTCAGGGGAAAATAAAAGACAAGAGTCATAGAAATAAAAAGTCAGAGACGACAGCAGGTTCCCATGATCACGGCTCCTCCTTCAGCCATCCTGCCTCGCGCCATGGTTACCTGAAAGATAAGTAAGGGTGAGTAACGAATTACTCAGTAAGAATCCCCAACCGGGGTACAATACGATGCACATGGTCATCTAGATGAGTGTATGCAAGCTATGAATATAAACACAAAATAGAGCACATAGCTTAAGTCCACACTTGGACCTCGGATGCCAACTCAGGGTCTTAGTCCGGAAATAGATCATCACACAATACGCCCTATACGAGAAACGAGTCCCGGCCTCAGCCTGTCTACTGTCGAATGAAAGGTGCACTAGCTCAAGATCCCGAGGAGCTCTCTCGCCGGCGCCACAGAATGAGCGTAAGCATGCACCGCGTGCTTCTACTGAACTATGCGGGGTGCGGGTCTAGTGGCAAGCTGCCCATATCCGGATACCACGCCTAACTAAATCTCGGATCGGTGTCACCGACATAGGGGTGTGAGACACGGACACGTGAACTATGTCAGCCTGTACCACCGCACCTGAGGCTAAGGAACGGGTCGTGGTAGGCTTACACCAGGAAGCCGTCCTTACCTTAACAGGTGGCAATCAAGGGCTACTGCCGAACACGCTGAGGACGTGCCGGCTGCCGGGGACTAGGCATTGCCAAGTCATCATCCCGACCGTTGGGGCATCGCTTAGACTACCACCCTCACCCAAGATTGCAGGGCCTACCGGTTGGGATAGCTAATCCCTCACGGGGTCCAAGGACGGAGAACTGTCTCGAACGTCCTTGCCATGGATGCAAGATACTTTATGCATCAGGCCCGGATGATGCTATCTACCTGAATTCTAACCTGCCTTAACAATCAGCAAACAATCCAATACAATCCCATACGTGCTAAAAAAGAATACAACGAACCTAGCATGATACTACGGAGCAAGAACAGATACGAGCATGCCAGAAAGGAACAACCTAGCATGGACTAACATGAGAGAACAACATACGAAGTCATGCCAGTCGGAATTCAGAACAGAGCACCTAAACTAAACATGCTGATAATCACAAACAAACATACAAACAACAATCACAAAGAACATCGCAGGGTCCACACAACTCCGGTAAGAAATCCTTACCTTGGTCGGAAGACTTCTACACACAAATTCCTAAGCTGCGAACACTTCCGAGCTAGCTATCGAGAACCTACAAACATAGTAACAATCACAACCATAGCCCTAAAAATATAATAAAACAGCAGGCTCGGCTCGGGAGCACTCACACGGCATGACGACACGAGGTTGGGCACTCTTTGGCGGGGTGATGCGTGCGGATCGGGCGCTGGCGGCGCTTGAGCACGGCAGACGGGCGCGCGCGCGGCGCGGGCGTGCGATGCGATCTACGGAGGCGAGCGACACGGCGCTGGCGAGGGCACGCGGGCGCTGGGCTTGCGAGACGGACGCGGGCGAGCTGCTCGACACGGGCGAAGGCGCGCGGGCGCGATCTGGCGCCTGGCTTGCGAGCGACCTGGGCGACCTGCTGCGATGGCGATCTGGGCGATGGGCTGGCTCGGCTGCTGGGCTTGCAACGTGCGATCTGGGCATGACAGGAGCTGGCTGATGCGACGAGCTCGGCTGCTGGGCTTCCCTCGGCTGGCTGCACGCGATGGAGAGGCTGGGCGACCGGACTGGCGTTCGGCAGGGGCTGCGACGGCGACGACCGTTGGCCCACGGGAGGGCTGCGACGGCAGATCTGGCGCGACCTGGGCGTCTGCTCGTGCGGATCTGGACGATCTTCTTTGCTCGGATCTGATCTGGGCGTCGCTCGGCACCGGGCGGACACTGACGACCGCAACAAACACACACACACACAAGCTCTCCTTCTTACCTTCGGCCAGCAAGAACACCCAAACGAGAAGATGAAGAGGATGAAGACTTACCCGAAATGATGATGGAATCTCGAGCTGCAAAGGGGATGAAGAAATCGGCAAGGAGAGCTTGGGAGTATAGCTTGAGCGGCCACAAGACTTTTGGAGAAGAAGACATGGCAAAACCTATTTTCTTTTCATTTAACCAAATGCACAAAAACTCCAAAATCCAAGGCTAACCATAAAATGATACGGACAGAGCAACAAGAGCACCCAATGGCTCAATTGGCACACATGCCCACAAGCTTTCCTGGAGACCCGGGTTCAAAACCCAGCTGCAACACAAATTTCTTTATTTTTTACTTTTGCATCAAACCTTGCTCAACCCTTCCACAAAGCCTCACAAACCTACATAAATTCATCCAATATTTTTAGCAACTAGAAAAGACATAAACGGCCCTGACGGCCCGACCAAATTACTAAAATACCCCTTGGGCATACCTGGAAGACCGGGATGAAAACCTGGGCCGTTACAATATTCCCTCCTTTTTATGACTTTCGTCCTCGAAAGTCCTTAAGATCAAAAAAGACAGATATCTTTGAAATCTCATCCTGTCTTCCCCGCTCACGAGCGACCTCCTCTGAACTCGACTCCTCCACTGAACTTTTACCAAACGGATCTCACGATTATGCAACGTCTTCGTCTCAAAGACCAGAATACTCACAGGCTTCCCCTCGAAGCTCAAATCCTCAATCACCGCAAAGGCCCAAAGTCCACAATGAGCGATGGGTCCGACACATCTTGCCTCACACCGATACATGAGAACACCGCACCACGGTGACAATGACAGAAGGAGCTAACCAATATGCAACTCGCCAATCCTTTCGAGAATCTCAAATGGTCCAACAACGGGAGGCTCCACTTCTCCGCTTGCCAAACCTCAACACAACTCACAACGACACAACTTTAAAACTACGCATTGCCCAACCTCAAACTCTAAAACTCGGCGCAGAACATCGGCGTAACTTTTTCGCTCTGCTCTGGCTAACAACACTAGCTCTAAACTCCTGCACATCACCTCTGGTCAAATGCAGCAATTCAGGACCCAAAACAAAATCGATGGCCACCAACCTTTTCCCGAACAACGAAGCTGCAATACTTACCTTGCAATGCCTCAATGGAACCACAAGAACTGACCGCTGAGAACTGCAACCAAAGGCAACCTCATAAAACCACTCTAGTCTTCCGCTGCCTAATCACGGAAACACCAACTCGCAACAAGCTCCAAAGGTTCTGGATCACTCCTCCCAAAATACCATCGGACAGAGGGTGAAAACACTACAGAAACTGCACCCGGCTCATAAGCCTCTTAACCACGCTCTCCAGAGCCACAGCTCATCCACGTACTGCCTAGAACAAACCTTTGTTGCCACACCCTGGTGACAACAACTCCAGCCTGAAACTGACATGCCTCTACTCCATAAAAATGGCATCTGCACATGAAACGAGGTGCGAGCTCTCACTACTGAAACCAATCTTCCAAAAATCTATTCTCGCACAACAACCTCAACTAACTGACAGCTCCCACACGGAAACTTACAATCCAACAACTTGAGTGCTACGAACTCGGGTGCTCAAACAACTAGAAACTGCATAGCTATGCCAATCCACTCATCTCTAGCTCGACTCAAATCAC
Source organism: Sicyos edulis (assembly GCA_036507275.1). NCBI lineage: Eukaryota > Viridiplantae > Streptophyta > Magnoliopsida > Cucurbitales > Cucurbitaceae > Sicyos > Sicyos edulis. Next base: position 10,629,116 of record CM071850.1, read on the forward strand.
TAGCTGGGCAAGACAACCTGCAAACAACCAGGCCCCAGAGGGCTCCATCCACTAAACTTACCTCCATGCAAACAACGGAACAAAGCTCGCCTCAAATATGAAACACATCTCACAAGTCCAAACGATAACACATACAGGCTTAACCCTCAAGCTTAGGCTTAATGCACCTTCCCACCGAAACTTCATAAACGGAACTCCACTACCTGGTCAACACCAACTACCAAGAACAAGAATACCAACAATGGCTGGCAGAGTGCAAGCTACACTAGCCAGCAAGGATCCCTCAATAAGTCCAGACCCTAATCCAGCCACAAAGGTGCAACCTCATCCACAACTGAAACAAAGGGGCCTTCAACTACAAAGGTGCAACAGCTTCCAAGCCAACACATAAACCTTAGCCAACTAGGCCAAACACTCATAGGAGGCAGAACAACTCTTACTGCAACTTCCAGAACACCACTCCAGTCCGCTTAATCTGGACAAACAAGCGCTTCCAAGCGACCAACAAACTTTTCCTCCTACTAGCACCACTACCACCAATTCCAAGACCAAGGAATAACGACAACTCCCAAGGAGAAACAGGTCCTTACAAGCGGACATCGAAAGGACAGAGAGAGCTTCACAACCGCTCATTGTCTTGCTCAAACTAAGCACAACATCCAACTCTCCCGAGGCAGGCAACAACAAGGGGTCCACCACAGACTGGACCGCCAACCACGAGCAAGAGAAGACTCACCCCAAACACAAAAAAAAAAACAACTCTCAAACTCTGGAAACAGGAAAGACATCCGCCAGGGCAAAACCACTTGCCCCACGAGCAAGGCTAACTTCTAGCAACTCAAAAACCACACCTTGGTCAACACCAAGCACCAACTTGCCACCACACCGGAACCAAATCCGGACCCTACTCCAAACAAACTCTGGCTTGCTAGCCTACCAAAACTGCCAGCAACTCACCCAAGGCTACAAACTACTCGACTCTGACTTGCCAACTAAACTCACTACCTGGGTCTGACTGAGCTCTGGTGAGGCTCTCCACAACAAGGGTTCTTCGACAACCCTCGACACACACTGTCGTCTAACGGTCTAACAGCCAACTGCCTGAACAACAACTCCTTTTTCCAGCATCACAATCATGCTGGCCTGCTCCGAACCTCGAAACCAAAAAGACCAGAAACGCTTCAGAATGTGTCATCCTCCTACTCAAAGCATCGGCCACAATGTAGCTTCCACCTAGGGTAAGGATTCCGAGCAACACCCTTAGCAACTACGGTCAGGAACTACGCGGCTTCACTACATCCACCATTCGTTCAACACCATCTGAACGCCAACCATGAACACAAGAGGTTCCACCAACCAAGCTTAGGTTCAACTTAACAAACTTGCCCAAGCAACAACCTAACTACGAGCACGGTATCCTTACAACCTTAACTAAAGCCTTACAACATCCACTTGGAGTCCAACTTCTCCAAGAACTGAGCACCAGTTCTCCAATGCAAACCCTACATGGTTCTGGAACTCTTGCCGCCAGAACAAACTACACGAAACACACTTGTGTGCACAACTCTCAACCTTCCTTCAGAGATCCAAGACTAACAGGTGCTTTCCAAAAGGCAACACTAACTTCTGGCAGAGATACAATCAACCAAAGGAACACCAAAAGTTCCATCTCCACACGATTCTCGAAGCTGCGGCAACCTTGCTCTACTAAAGCATAACAATGCCAAACCGAACTTACTTTATACCAAGCCCTTACCAAGTGTTCTTACACATAAGGCGTCCAACTCCTCTCATAAGGCATCCTACTCATCTCATAGGCATCCTACTCATCTCATAGGCATCCAACTCGCCTCATAGGCATCCAGCTCATCTCATAGGCATCCAACTCGCCTTATAGGCATCCAGCTCATCTCATAGGCATCCAACTCACCTCATGAACAACCAACTCATCTCATGGGCACCCAACTCATCTCGAGAGCATCCGACTCACCTCATGAACAACCGACTCATCTCGAACATCCTTTCGCTTGAAGTCCTACGACTACCTCTGAACTAGCTCTCTTGCACGACCTAAACAGGTGCAACTGCCACAACCGGAACCAAAGGCTAAAGGAGTGTGCTGAACTCCGGATGGGTCATAGAACCATCTGCTTATACCCATGCCAAACTCAGGTCTGAACCAGACGTAGAGCCAAAGCGGCACACCAACCATTGCACCTCAAGTGCCACTACTACCAAATCCACACCTTACTACAAATGGGGCCAGCAAGGTCACAACCTCAAGTGACAAAAACTATGACGAGGCATACAAAAGCTCAACTCAAACAACCATGCCTAAGGCATTTCATCAAACCGAAGGCTCACGGCCCACTCTTGCATCTCCACATGATGCTCAACAAAACTCTAGCCGGCTCTCTCAACATGCAGCAGCTAGCCCTACTCTAGGGCTCTCCAAAAGAAGAGTGCTCAACTCTACTAAACAACAGAGGAACCACCAACGGATCAAGTCCGATGGGAACACTGCTCGCTGCACCCTTAACTATAGGGTTCCGACTTATTGGCTGCAAACAACAACACTTATAAGAGAACAAAGATGTCTCTACCTCCTCCACGAAGGCCACTAACTCTGCAGCTACTCTTTGGGCAATCAAACAATCTGCTAAGGTTCAAGTTACACACCTGAACTACCCAGACTAGTCCACACTAGGACCTGCTCCACAAGCATCATCATAAGCAAAGCCGAAGCTAACTCCTCTCCTGGAGTGGTACTCCAAGGCAAAACATCTCCACCCTCTCACTAGGGGAAAACTAACAGCAGGGCCACACCACAAGGGCCTACGGGAGTCTAATCTCTACTTCCCTCTGGGATGATATCCCAGTGGTATCTGAATCTATCTGGATACCCTGACAAGCTGCAAACATACTCCTTACACTGCGGGAAGTTGGCATGATGGCGCTCTAAACCCAAACCAACGACAAGTCAGAACCTGCTTGTCTCCGCTCCACAACACAAAACAAGGCACACACTAGATGAAAGGTATTGTAAATTCTTAACCCTTTTCTAAAAACAGTAAACTTAGGCGTACCTGATGACTGTCGGAGTGCTGATGATCATTGGGAAAATGACCTACAACAAAAGGTCAGTCTACAGAATCTATGACTCTGAGCTCTGATACCAACTGTAAAGACCCGACCAAAAAAGGGCTCTAAATAGGCCTTTACCCCAATGCATGCATTCAAAGTAAAGGACAATATGCAAATAATTTTCGGATTCCCAATTAAAACAAAACAATCAAGGTTCAATCGAAATAAAGATAGTTTGTTTGAAACACATCCCTGTCTCCAAGCACTGTTTCAAGGCAAATACATTTCCAAAACGTACACTCTGATCAGAGATTTATTAAAACATTTGAAACATCCTCAAATTCAATAAAGCGGGAATCCACGAAAACATTCAGAAAACATCCTAGGGCTCCGTGCCCGGCTACATGCATTCAGGGGAAAATAAAAGACAAGAGTCATAGAAATAAAAAGTCAGAGACGACAGCAGGTTCCCATGATCACAGCTCCTTCTTGACCATCTGCCCTCGCGCCATGGTTACCTGAAAGATAAGTAAGGGTGAGTAACGAATTACTCAGTAAGAATCCCCAACCGGGGTACAATACGATGCACATGGTCATCTAGATGAGTGTATGCAAGCTATGAATATAAACACAAAATAGAGCACATAGCTTAAGTCCACACTTGGACCTCGGATGCCAACTCAGGGACTTAGTCCGAAAATAGATCATCACACAATACGCCCTATACGAGAAAGGAGTCCCGGCCTCAGCCTGTCTACTGTCGAATGAAAGGTGCACTAGCTCAAGATCCCGAGGAGCTCTCCAGTCGGAGCTGTAATGAGCGTAAGCATGCACCGCGTGCTTCTATAGACTATGGGGGGGTGCCGGGTCTAGTGGCAAGCTGTCCATATCCGGATACCACGCCTAACTAAATCTCTGGATCGGTGTCACTGACATAGGGGTGTGAGACCTGGACACGTGAACTATGTCAGCCTGTACCACCGTACCTGAGGCTAAGGAACGGGTCGTGGTAGGCTTACACCGAAGCCGTCCTTACCTTAACAGTGGCAATCAGGGCTCTTGCCGAACACGCTAAGGGCGTGCCGCTGCCGCGGGGACTAGGCATTGCCAAGTCATCATCCCGACCGTTGGGGCATCGCTTAGACTACCACCCTCACCCAAGATTGCGGGGCCTACCGGTTGGGATAGCTAATCCCTCACGGGGTCCAAGGACGAGAAGCTGTCTCGAACGTCCTTGCCATGGATGCAAGATACTTTATGCATCGAGCCGGATGATGCTATCTACCCAATTCTAACTTTGCCTTAACAATCGACAAACAATCCAATACAATCCCATACGTGCTAAAAAGAATACAACGAACCTAGCATGATACTACGGAGCAAGAACAGATATCTGAGCATGCGAGAAAAGGAACAACCTAGCATGGACTAACATGAGAGAACAACATACGAAGTCATGCGGTCGAAATTGAAATAGAGCACCTAAACTAAACATGCGATAATCACAAACAAACATACAAACAACAATCACAAAGAACATCGCAGGGTCCACACAACTCCGGTAAGAAATCCTTACCTTGGTCGGAAGACTTCTACACACAAATTCCTAAGCTGCGAACACTTCCGAGCTAGCTATTGAGAACCTACAAACATAGTAACAATCATAACCATAGCCCTAAAAATATAATAAAACAGCATGCTCGGCTCGGGAGCACTCACACGGCACGACGACACGAGGTTGGGCAACTCTTTGGCGGGCTGATCTGGTGGGTGGTGGCGGGCGCGCAGCGCTGCTGCCTGGCCGGGCAGGCGCGGGGCACGGCACGGCGCGCGGCGCTGGCGTGCGATGCGAGACACGCAGCGGCGACACGGCGGCGGAGAGGCGCGCGCGGGCGCTGGGCGTGCGAGGCGGACGCGGGCGAGCTGCTCGACACGGGCGAAGGCGCGCGGGCGCGATCTGGCGTCTGGCTCGCGAGCGACCTGGGCGACCTGCTGCGATGGCGATCTGGGCGATGGGTTGGCTCGGCTGCTGGCCTTGCGACGTGCGATCTGGGCGTGACAGGAGCTGGCTGATGCGACGAGCTCGGGCTTGCTGGGCTTCCCTCGGTGGCGCACGCTATGGAGAGGCTGGGCGGCCGGGCGGCGTCTGGCGGGGGCTGCGCGACGGCGACGAGCGTTAGCGCGCGCGGGAGGCTGCGACGGCGCAGATCTGGCGCGACACAGGCGTCTGCTCGTGCGGATCTGGACGGTTCTTTGCTTTCGAGATCTGGGCGTCTGGCTCGGCAATTTGGGCGGACTGGGCGACAACTGCAACAAACACACACACACACAAGCTCTCCTTCTTACCTTGGCCCAGCAAGAACACCCAAACGAGAAGATGAAGAGGATGAAGACTTACCCAGAATGATGATGGAATCTCGAGCTGCAAAGGGGATGAAGAAATCGGCAAGGAGAGCTTGGGAGTATAGCTTGGGCGGCCACAAGACTTTTGGAGAAGAAGACATGGAAAAACCTATTTTCTTTTCATTTAACCAAATGCACCAAAACTCCAAAATCCAAGGCTAACTATAAAATGATACGGACAGAGCAACAAGAGCACCCAATGGCTCAATTGGCACACATCCCCACAAGCTTTCCTGGAGACCCGGGTTCAAAACCCAGCTACAACACAAATTCCTTTATTTTTTACTTTTGCATCAAACCTTGCTCAACCCTTCCACAAAGCCTCACAAACCTACATAAATTCATCCAATATTTTTAGCAACTAGAAAAGACATAAACGGCCCTGACGGCCCGACCAAATTACCAAAATACCCCTTGGGCATACCTGGAAGACCGGGATGAAAACCTGGGCCGTTACAAGGTCAAAGGACCGCCTTCTTCTATTTTGCAAGTCAAGTTAGTTTGTTGTGTTGCAGCAAGGTGTGGAGTTTTTCCTCGCTTGGTTGCGCTGTGGTGTTTGACCGAAGTTGAGTTTGGAAGTGGTGCCTTTGAGGTGGAGTTTGTGGTTGTGCATTCCAAGGAAAAGTCTCTTAGTAGTAAGTTTGAGCTGGAGAATGCAGAGGAAGTTTCACGAGCTTGAGTAAGTGGATCTCTCTTCATTGTGGTCGACCCAGCGAGGTTAGATTTTTGTTCATATTTAGTGTTGCAGTTAAGTGCAAGTTGGTTTTTCTTTTCCAAGTTCTTTGTTAGTGTCAGAGCATTGAGATTTGAGTTTCACAAAAAGCTTCTTTGTCACTAGAACCTTTGGTGCGACGGTTCCAGGTGCTAATATAATCGTGCAGAGAAATTTAAAGCTAAGTATAACTCGGAATTGCTTATGCGCAAGTATACGCCGTGGAAACTGCAGCAAGTAATAAGTATATAATTTTTTGATCCCAAAGAGATTGATGTCTAGAAATAATACTATTAAAACGAGAGTTATGCTGAAAGTAAATAAATGGGTTGTAAAAGTGTGTTTGATTTGGGTTTTGAATGTGCAAATAAAAAGATGTAAATGCTTGACAGAAATAAATATGAATGCAATGAATAAAGATAAATAAATAGTTATAGAAGATGTTAAGAACGTGGCACTAGTTATCGAGTTTCTCTCTTTCCTCTACTAAGAAGTGCTTCCGCACTTAGTGATTTATGGAAGGGCAGCTTCTGCTGTGATCTCCATAGTAAAACGGGGCAACGCGAGCAATAGTGAGGTTATTTCTAACTCCCTAAATGATGCAAAGACTTGCATGCTATCTACAGTAACATACTGGATCTCCATGTGGTTCTTATTTCCTACTCACCATAAGTCATATACGTGGGTAGCTAAGCGACTCATATATATAAATAAACAAATGCAGCAGTGTAAAACACTTTAGCCTATGCTCCTAAGCATGATTTTACTCGTGAAAATTCATTCAAGACTCTTATAACGCAGCGTAACAATGAACACACAATAAGAAGTTTAAATCAGCAAAATTTATTACGACTACTAAATGTTTATTATTATAACTACTCCTAAGAAAAACAATAAAATGGAATTGGTACAGCTGTGAAGTGTGCAGTCCCCTTGACTTCGGCTCCTATAATCACCACCAGTTGCTTCTCGAATGAATCGGGGTCCAACCATCTAACTTAGCTCTTTTTCACTTGGATCGGCTTTTGACCATCCGACCAACTCACCAAACTTTGGCTTTCTTCTTGCAATTTATAGAGTTTATTTACTTGGCCGACAAGTCTTTGTGAGCTAGAAAATCTTCATTAATGCATGATTTCTTGATTTTCGCTGGAATTTATTTGATTGACAACTACTTTAATTTCTTGATTCATTCTCTGTTTATTTCCATGTTGTTGTGATTCTCGAGCGCGACCGCTTTGTGAATGCGTGATTCTTCTATGTGTGTCGTTGCTCACATTTTTTTGCCTTTCCAGCATCAGTGTTTAGCATTTCTTGCATGTAATGATTTGTTTAGCATTTCTTGTATTTAATTCGCATCATACGTTGATAATGCTATTTTTTGTACACATGATGATTTCTACATGATAGCGCTAAATAATACCACTATTTAATCTTTTAAAACCAGATATTATACAAAAAGGGCAAGTATGTGAATAGTATAAGAAGGAAATTCAGCGCAAATAGTCACATTATCCGGACATGTATGCCAACAACATTGCATGACAAAATCTTTGGTAAAAATGATCTTTAAGATGCAAAACGCTTGTATAAGCGTGGAAACAAGGTTATTAAGCATAAATCTGCTGACGTGTCTTATGTTCGCAGAAAATCGCTGCAAGGAAAGAATGGATGAGTCATTATAATAGAAAAGGAAGGAGATAATTGATAATCATCGCCGCAAGGAAGAAACATTGAGTCGTCATAACAGAAAAGGAAGGAGATAATTGGCAATCAAATCACGAAATCAAGGGAACCAAAAAGGAAACAACCGGCGAGGAGAATATTCTAGAAGGACGGAGATAGGGCATGGTCGACAAGAAACCTTGGACGGTTATAAATAGAAGATGAATTGAAGAATAAAGGTGCGCTAATTAAGAGAGGAAGCTACCTATTGATGAGCGTTCGAGACGCCGGGGTCTCAGATCCCAGCGAACTCTGTTCATCTATAGACCTTGAAGAATTGAGTACCAATGCGGTACGATAGATGAAGACATCATTGACAAAAATGGCAATTGACTCTATTGCTCCATAGATAGACATTGTAGTAGTTGTCATTTCATACTCTATTTTACTGTTTTATTCATAGTCATTTTCTTTCTTGAAATTGAATCTATGTTCTTTGTTCAGAGTTGATCTCCTATAACTTTTTATGCGTGATTTAAACTAAAGAAAGTAGGGAAGTGAAGTAGTATAAGAATTATATCAAAGATCAATTTAAGGGGGAAAAAGAGTAAGAACGATGGTTGTTTTAATTATCTCGAGTTGATTGACCATCCACTTGAGGAGTGCTTAGCATTGATCTCAGAAAAGAGGATGCTAAAAGTTCAACTTTACCGTAATCACTAGGTACTGCTTAGCTTTAAGTAATTTTTAGAGGGGAGTTAGGAATATCCATCTCACTAGCTGCATACGCATGGCTTGTGCTTAAAAGAAAACATACGGGCTTTGTATCTGCAGGTTGCAGTCAAGTACTCCGGAAGAGGACTTGAAGTTTAGTCCAGTATGTATTCATTTTCTCATGACAACTTAACTTGCTTTGAATTAATCTTCACTATGATACTTCCTGCAGTAGTCAGTCATATAAACTTAAGAAGCATATTTGATTTGGGTTAAGATAAGCATAAGTGTGGGTGATTGAATTTATAATGTTGTAATTAAATTAAGTATGCGTCGGTTCGCTACCCACGTATGCTAGCCTCCAGCTGACTCAAAAGAGGACCCTGGCGAAAGACCCAACATGTTACGTTAGAATTTTGCAAAGACTCTTCGTGATATGCAATTGGAGTTAAAGTTTAACCCCGCTAACACATGCAAAGCCCTGAGCCTAATCATGTGGAATTGCATCGGAAGTTGAGTTTTGCATCCATGAATGCGTAAGCATTTATGCGGGTTGGATAGCATGATTTCTATATCATCAAGCAACACATCTATGTTCTTTCGTAATTTCTAATTAAATTAAGCAACTTTTGTTCAGCATTAGCATCTGCATTAGTATTAGCATTAGCATTTTATTTATTTGAAACTTATCAACATCAACTCTCTCAAAACCCATCTTTTTTTACCCTTAATCTATATCATAGCGCTTCAAATTCTCTATGGGATCGAGAAATCTATATACTTATTACTTGGTGCAATTCCGACCGTGTATACTTACGCATAAGTGATTCTGAGTTCCGCTTAGCATAAGTTGACCTTGAATTAATTACTGAACAATATATTATCGTTGGAATCACAATCCCGTTACTACACTTTAATTCGCAAAATGCTTCTAATAGCTCGAAAAACTTCCTGATCCCTTAATAAAATGCTTAAGCCTAAATAATGACCTATTTGAGAGCTATCAAACCCTCAAACTTGAATCATTACTTGTCTTAAGCAATGTGTAGGCTAGTTATTAGCAATTTAGTTAACTGTATCAACATTTTCCTTTTTCTTTAAGTTTAGTTCTAGTATGTCATATCACATTTCCTAATCCTAGCATGAACTTTTCTTCCTAAAAGACTTCAAACTTTCCCAAAGAGTCAGGTTTGCGTCCAAAATTCTCTCTATCGTGACTGACAAATCATTCTTCATTGCAATTATTCCCTTTTACTCAATTTATCGCATTTATCTACTTCCTAAAGCTATGGTTGGCCAACACACTTTGTCCAGTCTCAGGTCCTCTTTTTGAATTATACTCACCGTAGTTCTTTGAATGACTTGCTTGAGCTCAAAAAAAAAAATCATCTAAGCAAAGGAACAAAGCTTTTTCTTAAGTGATAGTGGAGCATTTCGAGATTAGCTATGGCTTATTCGCTCATTTTGACAAAATGCATAGACACATTTTTTTTTTAAAATCATCCACGGGCTTGCCCTCACCTCCAAACTTGAAATCTTCATTGTCCCCATTGAAGGTGAGGCTTAGTTTCCCCAAACTTATTTATTTCCATAATTAAATACTCTAATTCAAGCTCTAGGTTTTCCTCTCAAAATTTTGGATCTTTCTGCCATGCACGATAAGGACTATTCTAGCGCTAGGTTTGAATCTAGGGGAATTTAAGAATTCTACTAAGAAAAGAAAATTCCTACTAGATCTCAGATTCACAATAATAGTACTAGTGCTAGCGTTCAAGAAAAGAAAATTTCTAATTACTATTAATGAAAGGGAATTTAAAAGTTGCATCCTAAATTTCAAGAATGATATACATGCGATATTGGAAATAAGAATTGAAATCTGCATCCTATCATGATATGCATGTTGCGAAAAAAAAAATTGCGACTAACTGAAATGCATGCAGAAATGGAGATATAGCTTTAAAATAAGTAAACAAAACGAGACTTTCATCACAGTATTCGCATTGCCGCGGAACTCGCCTTTCTCCGAAGTGAGTAATTAGTTTGGAAATTCTGGCCATTTGGAGTATTCTTTGAGCGCCTCGACTGTCTTTACTATTATTTCGTTTCTCTTACTCGCATATTCCCAGAAGTCTCTCAAGTTTATGAATACCGCCTCAAATTGCTTAACTAAGATATCCTCGCTTAAAAACGCGTCGAATTGCTTCCCTTTCTCCTTCCACCTCATATTCAAAATTTCTTCAACATGCTTTGTGTGCACCTTCAGAATAAGATTAGTTGTTTGCGGCTAAAAATCTTGCTCCAAACACAGTTTAGTGACAATGTGTGGGTAAAACATCTTTCTGCATTTGGCTAAGGCCCAACGCTGAATTTTTCCTTTTACTAACTTGCCTATTGATTCGTAGCGGCCAGCTGAATGCCTTGTGTGTAATTAGTTCGCACTTCACTCAAGTATATGCGGTCTGCAACAAGTAATAAGTAAATTATTGATCTCTTCAAGTACTGGAAACTATCCGAGGTGATGTTCAGAATTGAATTGTAAATTGTACGAATATAATTTGAGTTGGTTCGAAAGTATAAAGGTAAATAAATAGCAACATAAAATAGTTATGAGAAATAAGGCTAGACTAAGGTACTCGTAAAAATCAACAGTAATATAATAGCAAGAAACATGTGGTAAGGGGGCTCTATCATACTACGCTTCACAAACTTTCGCTTCCGCTTCATTTAGCATCAAACTCGACTTTCACCGCTACTTGATGTTATCATGCGTTTATTCCTAAACTTTGATTCAAAGCATTAGAGACATAAGACTACCCATTAAACATGAAAAATAGACTTAGGTTATTTCCTCTTTTGATTTACAACTTATTAGTTTGTGTGGATAGCCAATTGACACTTACTATTGAATTGATGCACCTAGTTTACATGCTTTAGATAAACCCTTCCTACGACATGCTGCTAAAATTCACTTTCTCTTAGTTTTACCTAATGCAATTAGTTCATGATACATATAGAGAACATAAAACACGATATAGAAAACATACTAGAATTGTATTACTGAAGTAAAATGAGTCCAACAAAAAATTAAAAGAAAAACATCAAACTATCGTAGGCCATCTAGGTCAAGACTTGTTGAGATCTCAATTGTCCCACATTGGAAAAGTGGGAAGTCCAACATCAATATAGAAGAGATATGAGTTTCTCCCCTCATTGTCAATTGGTTTGAGGTGGAACCCCATATTCTTTAATATGGTATTAGAGCCCATAAAGCTCAAACGGGTATCGGTCCAATAAGAACGAAATTGAGATTCGATTCAAGATTGGTGAGCCCAAAAGAGGCACCATCTTGAGGGGGCATGTTGAGATCTCAACTGTCTCACATTGGAAAAGTGGGGAGTCCAACATCAATATAGAAGATATATGGGTTAATCCCCTCATTGCCAAGACTCTGAACTCCTCTAGAAAGAAAGAACAAAGAAAAGATCGAGTGCTCTTGTCTATTACAAAAACAATCTAATAGAGCTTGGTCGTCAAATCTTCGAATCTCCCATGATGGCACAGATCAATCATCGCGATTCTTTCCCTTTTAACTCTTGCCAAATATAATTTAATTTGTCTAAGATAGGAATCCCGTGATTTCACCAATCTGTCTGGTAATTCATCTGGTTAGTCAACTTCACGCTGTCACCCGATTCTTCCCTTATTTACTTGAAGTGCTTTTGCGATGGTCTCCCAAGCTTTAGTTGCTCGCAATTGCGCGTCTTGATTCTTAGCATGCATTGCTCTGCTAACGCTAATCTTGCAAAAATAGTAATCAACATAAGTCTTACGAAATTTGTGCTAAACGTGCTATTTTGGTTGTTTTCAGCAAAATAGTTCATATCTTGCATTTTATTCCCCTAATGCATAAGCATGAGTGAATTACACATTTTTCTTCCTATTTTCACCTTACTTGCAATAATTCTCAATTAATAAACGTGAAACAATGATCCAAAGTTAGGCTAAAATCTGACTCTATTTTAGAGTCATCAATTGGTTTCTTTTTCAAGGCGAATTTTTCTTTATTTGGTCTCCTTTCTTAGCCTACGTGCAGACTTCTTGATTTTTGGATCTAATGGAAATTCAATATGATGAGAAGAATGAGTCATAAACTAAAAAAATGAATTAAATAAATAAAATAAAATATAAGTTTTGAGAAACTAAATTAAGCACAACGACAACGACGCCAAATTTGGCCAGGTTGTTGAAGCCCGCCAAAATAAAAACTGGCTCTCTTTATCTAACTTGTAGAAGTGGTGAAACCAGGTCAAGTCCCAAATGAGCTATTTTAGAGTCATCGCCTATATTTACTGGCATTCCAATTGTGATCGCATAAAGCAGTTGTGCTTGGTCCCTGCTGGCTATCTTCACATTGGTTGATGGAACAATTGCATTCTTGATGAATTTAATCTAGTTCACCAATTTAGGTTTAACACTATCCAATGGAAACGAAAATTGATTCTTCCAATTGGAACCTTTCATTCGAATCATTTCCACACACATCTTTTAGTGGGCTTCTTAAGAAGCTTCTAACATGCCGACTCAAAGTTGTCTGGAAGCCCGAAAGTTTGGTTTAAGGTTGCAGATCTACAATCTATCTCATATCCTTCAACTTTGGAGAAGAATTGGTTTTCCATGTTCAAATTTACGTAAAATAGTCGAACCCAATTTGCCCTTGTATCCTTGGTGGGCATTGTAAAGCTAACCCAACCTAACTAGCCTATCTTCTCAAGTATTTGAGGTGGAATACATCCCACAGGCCATCCTCGATCTTGCCAGAATCTTTTTCTTGTCAGCAAAATATAAAGGTTAGCATCAGGAACCTCAACATGTTCAACGTTAGTATCGTCTACCGCCTTGCCTTTCCCGACTGATATGATTCTTGCATCCATTGGCTCCGACTGTTAGTTACAGAGGTTGTTTCTTCGAGCAACAATGTTGGGATGTAACAGCCCAGTTTCCTATTCCAGTTTTCGAGGTGCCTTCGGGTCAAGATTCGGTTGTTTGGTTGGGCCGTTAGAGCCGTTTTGACCCTTGGGGGTATTTTGGTCTTTTGGCTCCCCGGGCAGGATTTGTGGTTTTCAAGGCTTCGAGGTAGCTCTTACCTTTGTCGAGGCTTGTTTGTTGGTGGCTGTGAGTCCCGAGGTGTTTGGGCTAGTCGGTTGGATGCTCGGTTGTGGTTTGGGTTTTGGCAAAGTGATGGTTGGTTGTGTGCTTCCTTTGGGATTCGAGCCCGGGCCCTTAGTGTTGCTTTGGGAGTTGGATTTAAGTGAGTTTTATTTGTTGAAAAAGATTACTTCGGTCGGGTCTCAAAGGAGGAAGCCGGGAAATGGGATTTTAAGGATTTAAAAGTGGATAAGGATGGAAAATTGGATAAAATCCCATTTATTTTCTTTTTTCCCATTTTCCTTTTATTTCCCATTTTTCTTTTATTTTTTTTTCCCAAAATCCATTTTCTCTCTCTCTCTCTCTCTCTCTCCCCGAGCCCCCTAGCCCGAGCCCTTGTCGCGTCGCCCAACCCAACCGGCCGAGCGGCCCGCCCGGCCAGAGTGCCTGCCCGGTCGTGCGTGTGTCGCCGCCAGCGAGCCCCGAGCCCGATCCGCCTCGCCGCAGTCGCGTCGCCCCGCCGCGCGCCCTCGCCCTCGCCCAGGCCTCGCGTCGCCTAGCTCGCCCGAGCTTCGCACAGTGTCGCCAGGTCTCATCCGCGCCCGTGTCGCCCGATCGCCGAAACCTTCCTTCGTGTCGCGCTCGCCGCCGCATATTGTCCTCCATCTTGAAGCCGCGCGCCAGCGCCAGCCAGAAAGCTAGCGCGCCGTGCGCTGTCCACACGCCCAGCGCCAGCGCCAGCTCTACGCCCCAGTGCGCCCAACCAGCCCCTTCAGCTGCCTAGCCCGTGCAGCCGGCTCGTTCGCGTGTCAGCCGCGCCTCGTGAGTTGCTCCCGAGCCGAGCCCTGTTTATTTTATTGTATTTAGGGCTATTTAATGATTATTGATGTGTTTGTTTGGCTCGCTATAGGTTGCTCGGGTTCGATCGCAGTTAGGTTTGTTGTGTGTTGTTGCCTTCCGACCAGGTAAGGATTTCTTACCGGAGTTGTGTGGGCCCTGCGATATATTATGTGATTGCTGATTGTATGCTTGTTGTGTTTATTGACATGTTTGATGGTAAGTGCTCTATTCTGAATTCCCGACTGACATGATTTCCTATGTTGTTTCTCATGTTAGTCCATGCTAGGTTGTTCCTTTCTGGCATGCTCGTATCTGTTCTTGCTTCGTAGTATCATGCTAGGTTCGTTGTATTCTTTTGAGCACGTATTGGATTGATTTGATTGTTTGTTGATTGGTATGACAGGTTAGAGTTCAGGTAGATAGCATCATCCGGGCCGGGTGCATAAAGTACCTTGCATCCCCGACAGGGACGTACAAGATTGAGCTCTGTCCCTGATCCCGTTAGGGACTAGCTAACCCTAACGGTGGGCCCCACAATCTTGGGTGAGGGTGGCAGACTGTTAAATGCCCCAACGGTCGGAATGATGACTTGGCATTGCCTTGTCCCCGACAGCCGGCACGTCCTCAGCGTGTTTCGGCGGTAGCCCTTGAGTTGCCACCTGATAGGGCAAGGACGGTTTCCTGGTGTAAGCCTACCACGACCCGTGCCTTAGCCTCAGGTGCGGTGGTTCAGGCTGACATAGTTCACGTGTCCAGGTCTCACACCCCTATGTCAGTGACACCGATCCAGAGATTTAGTTAGGCGTGGTGACTGGACATGGGCAGCTTGCCACTAGACATGGCACCCCCCATAGTCTGTAGTAGCACGCGGTGCGCGCGCACGCTCATTATAGCGCCGACCGGAGAGCTCCTCGGGATCTTGAGCCAGTGCACCTTTCGTCGACAGTAGACAGGCTGAGGCCGAGACTTGTTTCTCGTATAGGGCGTATTGTGTGGTGAGTTATTTCCGGACTAAGACCCTGAGTTGGCATCCGAGGCCCAAGTGTGGGCTAAGTTATGTGCTCTATTCTGTGTTTATATTCATAGCTTGCATACCTTTCTGCTAGATGACCAAGTGTATCGTATTGTACCCCGGTTGGGGATTCTTACTGAGTAATTCGTTACTCACCCTTATTATGTGGTTTTCCACAGGTAGCCATGGTGCGAGACAGGATGGCTGGAGGAGGAGCCGTGATCATGGAAACCCGTTGTTCAACTCTGAGTTTTATGTTTATGATTTAAATGTTCTCTGAATGCATGTAGTTGGGCAGGGAGCCCTAGGGTGTTTTCTGAATGTATTTCCGGATTCTAGCATTGTTGTAACTATTGTAAAGTTTGTATGTTTTAAATAAATCTCTGATCAGAGTAAGTTTTGTAAATGTATTTGTCTTGGAACAGGTGCTTGGAAACAGGGACAGGTTTCAGGAAATTATGTTAACTTTTTAAATGGATGTTTTATGTTTTAGTTTTTACTTAGAATCCGAACACCCTCTTGCGAATTTTCTGTAGATTTGAATGCATGCATTGAGGTAACGACCTATTTTAGAACCCTTTCGGGTCGGGTCGTTACATGGGATGTGGTGATCAAGTCTTTCACAAGATTTATATAGAGTTTTCAAAGATTTTGACGATCCTTGTTCAAGGAAGGAGATAATCACAAAAGGAAAATGTAAATTCTACTCCCTTATTTCAAAATCAAACTAATTCCTTCCTAAAATAATAATATGAAAATGTAAGGAAATAAATAAAAGAAAATTTCTATTATGATTTTTTTTTATTCTAATAAAGTGCAGTAGTATTGTAGCGCAAAGTTAGAAATACCGAATTTTTGTATTCGAGGAATGTTGTTGTGCAAGACTTGGGCAGAATCCTTGCACTAAACTCCACTCAGTGTATGTTGTTCCTGCTTGGGCCATTTATAATTTTTAGGAGCGACGTCATCTTTGATAGCCTTTTCCTGTCTTTGCTTGTCATATACCTTGATGCGTGAATGCCTTACCTTTGTTAGGGTTGATAGAGTCTGATACATTATATTGAAAATCAGTCGAATTTTTTGTGTGCCGCTTCCTCAGTCGATCAACTCAAAATGTTGTTGCACATACGGTAGCCTAAAAACGTTGGACACTATTGCTAGTGGTTCTCTATTCTGCAAGCTATCATATTCCTCCTGCAGTTTTGTTGATTCACCGTTTTCCCAACTGGAAAAAGTTAGAAACTTTGTGCTTAGCGTTAGAGGTTTATTACTCACAATACGGATTGGTTGAGAACTTTTGTCCTTGCTTTGGCTTTCATCACTAAAAACTTGCTCAGTATCAATATTGAGACTTTTGTCATTTCTTCCTTCTCAACAAATTCATTAATTTCAGCTTCAGGAATGACTAGGGTAGCGAACCTTTCCCAAGCTTCTTCCTGTTGCTGAAATTGCATCTTTGAACTTTTTTGCTCACAACAATTTCCTCAATTTTAACTTCAGGAGTGGCGAGGGTGGCGAACCTTGCCTAAACTTCTTCCTGTTGCTGAAACGTATCCTTTGTTCTTCTTCACTTACGACAACTTTGGTGTAACGGTCCAGGTTTTCATCCCAGTCTTCCAGGTATGCCCAAGGGGTATTTTGGTAATTTGTTTGGCCGTCAGGGTCGTTTATGTCCTTTCTAGTTGCTAAAAATATTGGATGGATTTATGTAGGTTTGTGAGGCTTCGTGGAAGGGTTTGAGCAAGGTTTGATGCAAAAGTAAAATTAAAGGAAATTGTGTTACAGCTGGGGTTTGAACCCGGGTCTCCTGGAAAGCTTGTGGGGATGTGTGCCAATTGAGCCATTAGGTGCTCTTGTTGCTCTTTCTGCATCACATCTTAGTTAACCTTGGATCTTTGGTGTTTGGTGCATTTGGTTAAATGAAAAGAAATTAGGTTTGTTGTGTCTTCTTCTCCAAAAGTGTTGTGGCCGCCCAAGCTATCCTCCCTAGCCCTTGCCGATTTCCAACACCTTTGCAGCTCTTTGGTTCGTTCATCATCATTCCGGGTAGGTATCGATCTTCTTCTTCTTCTTCTCATCCGTTTGGTGTGCTGTTTGGCCGAGTGTTTAGAAGTAGGTGTGTGTTTGTGTTAGGTTGCAGCCAGCCGAGAGAAGCCCCAGCCAGCAGCCCACCGTCGCACCAGCCAGCTCCATCGCCGGCAGCCCCGTCGCACCAGGTCGCCCCCTGCCGTCGCACGGATCGCCCCTGCCGTCCACGGCCGTCGCGCCCGGATCTCGCGCGGCGGCCGGCCCGCCCCCTCGCTCGGCCATCGCCAGCCCGACGTCCACGCCCGGATCGCGCGCGCCAGCGAGCGACGCCAGACGCCGCGCGCGCCCGTCCGTGTGTCGCTTGCCGAGCGCTTCGCCCGCGCGCGCGTCCTGCCGGCGCTCCGAGTGTCCGCATCGCCGCGCCAGCGCGCCTGCGCGCGTCGCGCCGTGCGCTGCCTGCCGAGTCCCGTCTGTCCGTGCGCGCACACCGCGCCCCCAGTGCCCATCCGCGCGCGAGATCGCCAATGCCGTGCGTGCAAGCAGACGGCGGCGCCCACTTCGGCCAAGTGCCCGCTGCCAGTGGCGCCTTTGCTTCGTGTCGCGGTGCCGTGTGAGTGCTCCGAGCCGAGCCTCTTTGTTTATTATATTTTTAGGGATATGGTTGTGATTGTTACTATGTTTGTAGGTTCTCGATAGCTAGCTCGGAAGTGTTCGCGGCTTAGGAATTTGTGTGTAGAAGTCTTCCGCCAAGGTAAGGATTTCTTACCGGGGTTGTGTGGACCTGCGATGTTCTATGTGATTGATGTTGTATGTTTGTTTGTGATTATCGGCATGTATAGTTTAGGTGCTCTGCTTGCGAATTCTGATGGCATGACTTCGTATGTTGTTCTTTCATGTTAGTCCATGCTAGGTCGTTCCGTTACGGCATGCTCATATTCATTCTTGTTCTGTAGTACCATGCTAGGTCTGCTTTGTATTCTTTCGAGCACGTATTGGATTGTTTGCTGATTGTTAAAGGCGAGTTAGAATTCGGGTAGATAGCATCATCCGGGCACGATGCATAAAGTACCTTGCATCCATGGCAAGGGCGTTCGAGATCGTTCTCCGTCCTTGGACCCCGTGAGGATTAGCTATCCCAACCGGTAGGCCCCGCAATCTTGGGTGAGGGTGGTAGTCTAAGCGATGCCCCAGCGGTCGGGATGATGACTTGGCAATGCCTAGTCCCCGGCAGCCGGCACGTCCTCAGCGTGTTTGGGAGTAGCCCTTGATTGCCACTGTTAAGGTAAGGGCGGCTTCTGGTGTAAGCCTACCACGACCCGTTCCTTAGCCTCAGTGCGGTGGTACAGTGACATAGTTCACGTGTCCGTCTCACACCCCTATGTCGGTGACACCAATCCGGAGATTTAGTTAGGCGTGGTATCCGGATATGGGCGACTTGCCACTGGACCGGCACCCCCATAGTGCAGTAGAAGCACGCGGTGCATGCTTACGCTCATTACAAATACGACCGGAGAGCTCCTCGGGATCTTGAGCTAGTGCACCTTTCATTCGATAGTAGACAGGCTGAGGCCGGGACTTGTTTCTCGTATAGGGCGATCTGTGTAGTTATGGTAGTTAATTCGGACTAAGACCCCGAGTTGGCATCCGAGGTCCAAGTGTGGACTCAAGCTATGTGCTCTTTTACTGTGTTTATATTCATAGCTTGCATACACTCATCTTGATGACCATGTGCATCGTATTGTACCCCGGTTGGGGATTCTTACTGAGTAATTCGTTACTCACCCTTATTTTGTGGTTTTCCACAAGTAACCAAGGAGCGAGACAGGATGGCTGAAGGAGGGGCTGTGATCATGGGCACCTGCTGTCACTCTGACACTTTTATTCATTTTATGACTCTTAACTTTATATTTCCCCTGAATGCATGTAGACGGGCACGGAGCCCTAGGACGTTTTCTCATGTTTTTATGGATTCCAGCATAGTCGTACCTGAGAAGGTTTTTGAATGGTTTAAATAAATCTCTGATCAGAGTATACTTATAGAAATGTACTTTCCCTGAAACAGGTGCTTGGAAACAGGGACAGGTTTTATTAAATTGTTTTGATGGTTGAATGTTTTAGTTTTACTTGGAATCCGAAAGTTTCTTTGTATATTTTTCTATTTGAATGCATGCATTGGGGTAAAGGCCCATTTAGAGCCCTTTTGGGGTCGGGTCTTTACATTTGGCAACTTCAGCTTCATGAATCGCTAGGGTGACGAACCTTGCCCAAGTTTCTTCCCGTTGCTGCAATCGCATCTGTTGTTCTTTCTTCTTCCACAACAACTTCCACTGCTGCATGTTCTAAGCTTTGGAATCTTCATCTTGTTTTAGCATGGCTAGCATTAAGTCTCCCCATGAGAGTTCACCGAAAAGTTCCATTACTAATGCCTCATTAAGCATTTCAACCTTCAAATATGTCTCTTCTGCTAATGCTTTGCTGACAGCGCTTCCTTGGGTTATTTCCTCAGTTCCGCATGTTGGTTTCTAGGGTGAGAAAAGGATGTCATTTTCTCTCAACCATTTTTCTCGTTCCAACTGTATTTCTTCTTCTCGAGTTGTGTCCTTCAGAGATTTCTCATGATTATACATTGAATATCCAGGTTCATGATGCCTAGATTCCTCTGTACGATTTTTAATGTTACGATTTCCTTGCCAATCGTTTTGTTTTTAAAAATTTATGTTGTGATCTTCCCCAATATGCTTCTGATTCTCCCAGTTAGGATGTGTAATGTTGAAATATGTGTATAATTCCTTCGCATAGCCTGAATGCTTATATAATCATGTTTGCGATGGTTGCATGTTGTTGCTCCAATACTGAATTGCAAAATGATTGTATACCATCTGTTATGATTGTTGTTTGTGGTAATGTATTAAGATTCTTTCCCTTTTGGTTGATGTGTGCCTTGAATCTTGGTTCCCCTGAAATACAAGTTCAACCTTTTGTTAATAAAAACTACTCTAGTCCTAATAATATCAATCCTAAATAATCAATCCCCGACAATGGTGCCAAAAACTTAATGCGATAGTTTAGGGTGCTAATATAATAGTACAATAATTAACTTAGAGAAACTTAAATATAAGTATAACTTGGAATTTCTTACGCGCAAGTATACGCTGTCGAAACTGCAACAAGTAATAATTTATTGATGTCTAGAATTAATACTATTAAAACGAGAGTTATGATGAAAGTAAATAAATGGGTTGTAAAAGTGTGTTTGATTTGAGTTTTGAATGCGCAAATAAAAAGATGCAAATGCTTTATAGAAATAAATATGAATGCAATGAGTAAAGATAAATAAAAAGCTATAGAGGATGTTGAGAATGCGGGACTAGTTATCGAGTTTCTCACTTCCCTCAACTAAGAAGTGCTTCCGCATTTGGTGATTTATGGAAGGGCAGTGTCCGCTGTGATCTCCATAGTAAAGCGAGGCAACACGAGCAATAAGGAGGTAATTCCTAACTCCCTAAATGGTTCAAAGACTTGCATTCAATCTAAAGTAGCATACTGGATCTCCATGTGGTTCCTCTTTCCGACACACCACAAGTCATATACGCTCTTAAGCATGATTCTTGTTAGAACCCGACTTCTAAAACCAACTTAGACTCGGTTCTTACTGAGCATTCATGGTTCAAAACATTACAACAGGCACAACTTACAATAGAAAAGTTAAACAAAACAAATGTCTACTTTATTAAAAAACCGAAATAAAAAAAAAAACCCACATAAAATTTAAACAGAGTTAAGCTTCTGGCCAGAGATTATAAAAAATCCTTAAAACATTTATAAAGTTCAAAATAGGAGAAACCCCTCTTAGCTACCATGCTGAAACAAAGAAACATAATGTATAAAGAAATCAAACACAATGAACTCCCACGATCCATCTGCTCCGCCTTTAGACATTCTGGTGCTGTCCCAAGTTACTTGGTGGAAAAACCACAGAAAATGGTGAGTACAAAGGCACTCAATAAGAATCTCCAGCCAGGGTACAATACGTAAAAGTCACATCATCTAGCATCGTAGCATACATGCAACACAAATATCAACATGCTCCCAAACCTCGAAGGTCTCTACTCTCGACTAGGTGATCAGCTCACTAACTAATCTTGGACACTTGGAAGAGTACCAAAGTATCTGGCTCTAAACAGGACAAGGATGGTGTTTTAACGACACTAGCTCGGGGGAGCCATTCTCTTGACTCTAAATAGAAAAATCTAAAGGCTAATCACAAAGTTGAGTACATTTAAATTTGTTTAATCCTTGTACATAATAAAATAAACACATTCAATGGATGACGATGAACAACTTACTACTTCTACGTATATGAAAACATAATGGATGAATTCCTTTACTATTTTTACATAAAAAAAAAAAAAGAATCATGAATTTCCTGACTAAAAAAACAGATTCATTAGTGGACTTGGAGTAATGTATTAAAATGTATACTATTTTTATATAAATGGAACTAAATTGAGGCATCCAGTTATTTTAATTTATTTTTTAGTATTTAAACATCCTAAATCTTCATTTTGTGTACTAAAACAAATTCTCTACTTTTTTTGCACTCAAACCCTATTAAGAAAGTCATATTTACCTTACTTTTAAAATATGGCGCAACTAAATTCTCTTTTTCACGTTGTCTTCATTTCTTTTATCTTTGTAGGTTCTCTATTTCTTCACCACGTCAAATATTATCATGTTTTAAATTATTATTTTAGTTTTTGTGGGTTTTATTTTATTTTGATATTATTGTTCACAATATAGTTAAAAAGAAAGTTTTGAACTGATTTTTTTTAGTTGGATTAAAATTCTCAAAAATATCTTAAATTAACTGAATAGATAATAGCTTTCTTACTATTCTAACAAGACTTGGACAAATATTATAAAAAAACATATTCTTATTTATGACATTTTTGTTGTTGTTGCATAGTTGCACTGATTTTGGCTCCCCAAAAAGTCTCCGCTGTTCAAAGATGCCAGGAAATATTGAACAACAGTGGTTGCATATTGAAAGACTGTGGACAGAAATGTTGGGAGAAACACTTTTCTATGTCATTAAAATGCATTCCCACCGATCTTAAGCAAACCATCTATGCTTGTTTTTGTTTCTTTGATTGTGGTCAAAATTGATTCTGAAACATCTTTCTAATCTTAATGCATTGTATTACACACAGTTCTTAATAATATGGTTACAAACCAATTTTTCCCATTTAATGTCTTATATGTTTATGAATAAAATGATATCTTAGCATACACTTTCTCAAATTATTTCTTCTAAAATGGATAACTTAGACCCCGCTTGATAATTAATCAGTTTTTGTTTCTTAATTTTGAAATTTAAGCCTACAAAAACTATATCATATGTTTTTTCTTGTATATCTACCTCTCGCCTATATTTGTAGAAACCAAACCAAAATTCATAAACAACAAAAAATGTAGCTTCCAAAAGATTGTTTTTGTTTTTGAAAGTTGGTTAACATTCACACACATGGTAGTAAATTTGAGTAAAAATAGACTTAAATTTTAAAAATTAAATAATTATTAAAAGGGACCTGCCATCCGCCATGCCAATCATCTCCTTGAATTTCTCGAACAATACTTTCGGCAACGACTTTAAAAATATATGCAATTTGATCCTTGCTCACTTCATCGTCTTCCAATGCGAATAAAACGACTTCTCCATGAACCGATAAACCATGCCAAATCTTAAGGCGAGATCCGTTCTCACAATAGGAGCAAAAAATTCATCATAGTCAATTCCTGACTTCTGCTTGTATCCCTTTGCAACAGGTCACGGTTTGTCCCGCTCTATCTACCCTTGCGCATTCATCTTCTTCTTGAATTCTCACTTAACACCAATCGGCTGACTTGCATTCAACATTTATGTCAGCTTCCATGTATCTCATTGCGCTCTATCACATTAATCTCTTTATCCATTGCGGTTTGCCACTTCTTGTCTCGCATGCTTCCTCAAAGTTAATATCTTCCGCATCTACTAAAAGACAAACAAGATATACCTCATTTGTCGCATCGTACAATTCTTGCAAACTCTAGATTCTAGGTTGTTGCAGTTCTTCTTTTTCTTCTTCTTTAATTGTTTCAGACTCTCTTGGCATACTCGTTGATGCAACGACTGGTAATTCTCCAACTTCGACGCTAACTTGCATCGAATTGTTCCAGTCCCATTCGCTTTCTTTATTTACTCGTAAGCATTTGTATTGTACGCTTCTCAAATTCAATTTATACATTTGATTTCTTCCCATCTCTACTTTAAATGCTCTTTCTTGTCCCTCAAGTGCAACAACCGGTCTTTAAAAAATACAGAATAACCCTTCTCTATGAGTTTCCCCAAACTAAAAATATTTTTTTTGAGATTTGGTACATAATAAACATCCTGGAATGACCTTGTTAAGCCATCCTTCTGCACAAAAGAAATTGTACCTTTGTCCTTTACCCTTAATTTAGACGTATCTCCAAAAGAAACATGATAATCTTCAATTTTTCGCATCTCTTTGAATAGATGTTGTGTCCGCACATATGGTTGCTTGCCCCTGAATTGAGATACCACAGATTATCATTATTGTAGCTTCTTTCTTTATGCGCTATCAAAAGAACACCATCATTCGCATTGTTTTCAACCGCTAAGTTGCTTGTTTCTTCAACCCTTTTATCCGTACAATAATCTCTCACAAAATGACCTTCTTCACCACAATTGTAGCATTTTGTCGGAATAAAAATCACTCGCATAGTGACCTTACTTGTGACACTTGTAGCATTCACTATTTGACTGATTTGATATACCGCTTCTTCCTGGACTATGTCCTCTTCCGCGCAAATTCGCTTGACTCGTATGTTTTTCTCCTAATCATAACTGCCGCTTTGACTACTGCGACCATATCCACGACCTCCACGTCCGCGACCTCTTCTCTGAAATTATTTAGAATAGAGTACCTTTTCATCTTCGATCGACGACTTAGTTTGAAGCGTTTGCTCTAGCGTTTCCTCTTTCTTCTTGTTCTTGTATTGCTCGTGCTCCTCAAGAGAACCATCAAGCTCCTCAACAGTGAGCGTCGCAAGGTCCTTTGAATTCTCTATTGCTCACACCACATTCTCAAAATTATCCGTCAATGATCTCAAATTCTTTTCAACAACTCGCGCATCTGTTAGCTTTTCGTCATGGCGATTGAGTTGATTCACCACCGTTTGCATATATGTGATGTAGTCAGATAAGCTTTCTGGCTCCTTCATCTTTACGCTCTCCAACTCGAGGTGAAGAGTCTAGGGACGTACTTGCTTCACTCAGTCGGCTCCTTTGAACATAAGTGTCCCACGCTTCTTTTGAAGTAGTTACACTCGAAATCTTCTCAAAACTCGATTCATCCATTGCTCGGAACAACATATACAATGTTGTTTTATTCTTCGATCGCGTCTCTTTCAATGCTTTGGTTTATGAGCAACCATATAATCCGTGGTATTCTCTGGTTCAACGAAACCTTCTTCGATCACTTCCCATGCATCATGAGATCCAAGTAGCGCTATCATCTGAATGCTCCAATTCTAACTAAAAATATCACATAAAAAGAAAATTTCCTATTATAAATTATGAAATAAAGAAAACGTTGTAAAATATTTTTGCACTAAGCAAGAAATATCTGATTTTCGCATTCCATGAATGCTGCTGAGAAGGACTTGGGCAGAATTTGTTTGTCTTAATTCCATCTGGTGAGAGTTGTTTTTACTTGGACCATTGGTATATTTTCGAAGCGAAACCATCTTTGATAGCTTTCTTTTGCCTTACTCCGTCATGCGCCTTAATGCATGTACCTCCTACAAATGTCAGAGTTGATAGAGTGCGAAACATCAAAATGATGCTCAATTGGGTTACCTTTTGTCGCTTTCTCGACTGATCAATCCTTATGCAATTGCAAGCATGATAGCTTAAAAATACTTAGCACTATTGTTAGTGGTTCATTGTTCTACATGTTATTTATATTTTCCTGCAGCTCTAATGATTCTTCCATCACCCGACAGGATTGCATTAGCACATCAGTGTTATAAGCTGTAGGCTCATTACTCACGAAGCTAAAGGGTTGAGGATTTGCATCCTCGCTATGACTGTCATCACTTGGTTTCTGCACAGTATCAATATTAGGACCTTCTTCATTCTCACACACAATTTCCTCCTTATTGATAGCTTCTAGAATTTGTGGGTTGGTGAACCTTGCCCACACTTCTTCCTACTACTGATATCCCATCCTTTGCTCTTCGTCTTTTACTACGCACGTTAAAGCTATGGCCTCTTCATTATTTTTCATGATGGTTAGTCTGAAATCTTCCTATGAGAGTCTATAGTCGATTTTATCTATTGCCACCTAGTTAAGTGCTTCGACCATTAGAAATGTATCGTCTGGTTTGGTAAGTTCTTTATTGGCTACGCTTTTCCTAAGTGTTTCCTGTAGCGAGGATTCTGTTTTGCGATTTGATTCCTAGGATGTGGAAATGATTCCATTTTCCCACATCCAGTTTTGACGTTTAAGCCGTATTTCATCTTTCATATGTATGTCTCCAGGAGATTGCTCATAACTATACATTGGGTATCCATGTTCATGACTTTTGTATTCCCTTGTATGATCCATGCTGTGATTTCCATACAGATCAATTTTCCTTGAAAAATGCTACCATGGTCTCCCCCAAACTACATCTGATTCGCCAGTTAGGATTCTTTGAATTCAAAATTGTTGTGTTAGTCTCCTCCACATAGCATGATTGTTGATAAAAACATATTTGCGGCGAGGTAATATTGTTGCTCCAATAGAGATTCACAAAGTGATTATATGCCATCTGTAATGATTGGTGCTTCTGGTAATGTTCTGGGACTTCTTTCCCTGTTTATTGATGCGACTTGAATTTTGGTTCCCCTAAAATATAGGTTTTCAATCTTTTTAATTGTAAAATTAATCTTAAACTAATAATCCTAATCCTAAATAATCAATCCTTGACAACGGCGCCAAAAAACTTGACTGGCGGTTACTCGTTTTGATAAAACTATGCAATGAACGATTTCTAAGCTTAACTTAGTGTTGAGTGTGGCTTCAAAATTGCTACACGCAAGTATGCAGGTCAGAATGAACTAAGTAATAGATAAAATATCGATTTCCACTAAGATTAAGGTCTATAAACATTTTAACTAATTTAAGAGTTGTGCGAGTAAATAAAAGGCATGAAATTAATGGTTGATTTGGGTTTTTGAAAACTCTAAATATTAATAAACTAATGAGAATAGGTGAAAATTTGTTGATATAGAAGATGTTGATTATGCAATAGTGGTAATTAGATCCCACACTTCCCTATCATAATAAGTATTTTCTGCACTTAATGATTTATGACTAACTCGCCTTCGGAAGCAGTTATTCATACTAAACCTGGGCGACGCATGCGATAGTAAGGTTATTCCTAACTCCTCAAATTATGCAAGAGATCTCACGATGAACCTATCGTAACAAACTGGACCTACCTCCAGCTTCCTCTTTCGAGTTTACTGAAGGTTAGCATACGTACGTAGTTAATCAAAGCATAATTAAAAATAAAATTGCAGCAGTAGAAAAACTAAGACCCTACAAGATCAACATGCATTCTACATACGAATTTTCACCATACCTCTTATCTAATGAGACATAGAAAAAACAACAAATGATAAGGGAAATTTTCATATCTCATTACTAAAAGTTGTAACAGTTCTATAATCCTCTCCTAACTAATAAAATAATAAAATAAAAAATAGAAATTGGCGCGATTGTGAAGTTTGTAGACTTCTTTTCATCAGCTTCTACAAACACCACCAGCTCTAGTTCACGCAGGTTGGCTTTTTGCCAAAACTACTAGTTCTGGCCATCCTCACCAACTCTCCATTGTAGATTTTTTCCTTCTATATATAGAGTTGACTAGCAAGTTTGGGTGGGCTGGAATATCTTCATCAATATAGGATTCCTTGATTTCTTCTAGGAATTCTAAATTGTCGCTAGTTGATTGCTTGATTGATTTTCTATTATTTCCTTATTGGCATGGTTCCTCGAACATGACTACCTTGTGACTGCATCATGTTTTGTTTAGTTGTTCGCATTGATTTGTTCCTCAGCTCCTAAGTTATGCATTTCCAGTATTATATCGTATTTAGCATAGTTTATTCTCTCTTTTACTCTAAAATACGATGCTGAGCCTTTGCGCTAAATGATGAATGCATAAAATTTCTAACAGTTTTACTCGCATTGAGTGTTTTACAGCTCGATTATTTCCCTTGAACCTTAGAAAAATGCGTAATAAGCTGGCCTAAATTATTCTTTATTCAAGATTTATCACTCGTTCTCGTGCATACTCTAGATACGTATCCAGATTATTCGTGAGCCGCTACATGTTGCGCACTGATAGCTCTCAAATAGAGCACATTTTTAGGCTATTATAGTTTTCATTATTTTGAGGATTGAAGGAATAAACAGGTAATAATAGTAAGTTGAGAGTAAAAACCAATAGAAGTTGCATGCATTCATAATTCACCATCAAAAGCGCAATTTTGCAGTTTAAGCCCAAATATTAAATAAATTGCACTAATAAGTGATCAATGTAGGAATATGCAGAACGTTTATGCAGGAAGGACGAATTAATGCCAACTGCGACCCACTTGGCGGAATCCCACATCTACAGGGAAATCGCATTCGAAGAATCACGCCAACAAGGAAACAAATATAGAATCAATCAACCAATTAAGAGGGCGTCAATCATAGAAATCCCAACGAAATCAAGAGATCTTGAATTTATGAAGAATTTCCAGCTCACCTCAACTTGTTGACCAAGTAATTCATCTTTATAAATATTAAGAGGGATGACGAGGTTCAGTGAGCTGGTCGGTTGGCCAAAAGCCAATCTCAAAGCGAAGCAACTGGTCGTGTTCGTGGAAGCCGATGATAAGGGGACTGCACACTTCACAACTGCACCAATTCTAACTTTTACTGTTTTTCTTAGGAGTAGTTTTATAGCTCCAAAAGTTAAGTAGTAGTAATAAAATTGGCTGATTTTAGCTTTCCACTTGTATTTATTGCTATGCTGCATCGATTAGCTACCCACACATGTAACTTTCAACGAGTTTAGAAGAAGGAACATCAGGTTGATCCAGTATGCTACGTTAGGATTTGGTGAAATGCTTTTCACCATTTGAACGTTAGGAATAACCTTGCTAATGCTTGCATCACCCTGAGTTATTATGGAGATTGTAGCAGAAGCTGGATCTTCCATAAATCATTAAGTGTGGAAGTACTTATTAGATTAGGGAAGCATGAAACTTAATAACTAGTCCCACCTTCTTAATATTTTCTATAGTTGTCTTCTTATCACTACTCGTTGCATTCACGTTTAAGTATTGTTAGCATGCATATTTATCTACTGCTAGCATCAGAAATCAACACACAAATAACTCGACCCATTCTTATTTCATTTCACATAACTCTCACATTAATACTATTAGTTATAGACATCAATCCCTGTGGAGAATGATAAAATATAAATACTTATTACTTGTTGCATTTTAACCACGTATGCTTGCACCTAAGTGATTCCGAGTACACTTAGCAATAGGTTAAGCTCAGAGTTAATTACTGTATATTTATATTAGCACTTTAAAATGCATCATCATGCACCAAATTTATTTTCGTGCTTTTTTGCTCCCCTAGTGGGCGAGTCGATGCTTGGGCATGTGTGGAAGGACCCACTTTTGGTGCTTTTGTGCAAGGCTGCCGCATTTTAGCCTCCAAGCACTGAATGATCCTTTCTACAAGACTTGACATTTCTCCTATGTAAGTCAACCTTCTTTTTTTATGTTTGGCAGAGTCTTCATCAGATTCGTCTCTGAATTGGCATTGGAACAGGTCCTCTGACGCTGGCATTATTGATCTACATCCACCTGGATGCTTGATAGATCTCAAATAGAGCATATTTTAGGTTGTTTTAGTTTGCATTATTCTAGAAATAAAAAGGGAAAACGAGTGCTGACAGACGAAATGTGATTTTAAAAAAAACATAGAAAATCATCATGCATTCATAATTTAGCATCATAACATAGTTTTGCGCATTTAGCATAAATCTTAAGAAAATCGTGTCTAATCAATGCTAATGGTAGGACATATGAAGATAAACTGCAGAAAGGGCAATCAGCGCACACGAGTAGAGCGAGAATGTGCAAATTCAAAATGAAAACACGTGGAAAAGACACATCAATAATGAAATAATCGAGAATCAATCTTTAATTAAATCAGCATCAATCAAATAAATTCCAGCTAAAATCAAAAGATCTTGCATTAATGAAGATTTCACAGCTCACCTCAACTTGTTGGCCAGGTAAATCAACTCTATAAATGCCAAAGCAAGTAGCCAAGAAAGGTGAGCTTATCGGATGGCCAAGAAGTTTATCGTGGAGAGAAGCAAATGGTGGTGTTCGAGGAGCCGATGACAAGGGGACTGCACATCTTCAATCGTGCCAATTCCATTTTACTGTTTTATTAGGAATAGCTTGTAGTTTTATAAACATTTTATAGTTGCAATAAAATCGTCTGATTTAACCTCTATCTTATATTTATTTCTATGGTGGCGTTGTAGTAGTTTTTCTTAATTATTCATGAATAGAAGTATGCTAGGAGCATAGGTCATTGAGTTTTTCACTGCTGCATGTTATTTTACATATATATGCTTCGATTAGATACCCATGCATGTACCCTACAGTGAGTTTGAAATAAAGAACTGCATGTTGACCCTGTATGCTACATTAATTTGTGTGAAAGTCTTTTCACCATTTAAAGTGTTAGGAATAACCTTACTAAATGCTTGCATCGCCCAGTTACCAGCTTGAGTTCGCAGCGGAAGCTAGCTCTGCCATAAATCATTAAGTGCGAAAGTACTTATTTGTTAGGGAAGCAAGACTCACTTTGACTAGCCTGCACACTTAGTATCTTCTAGTATTGTTATTTATCATTACTCATTGAATCATATCTATTTCGATCTACGAGGAGATCGAAGCAGCATGGGATATGCATGGGGCACTAGGAGTCTAGTGTATATTCATGGGTAGTCTTTGGAGGACACAACTATAGAAGAAGAAGAGCAGCTAAGACGAAGAAATTGGATGAGGGACAATGGTATTATATCAGAACCTCAATGGCCCAACAATGAGCATCAACAATCTCTAACGAAACTAACAGCAAAACGCTCAGCAAGCAGTATAAGGGAAGAATAGACATATTTAGAGGCCGACGTACTTAATAGGGGAGCAACAATGGATCTTTTTAGCGAGAGGGAACTCTCATGGGAAGATCTTTTGTTGGCTACAATCACAAGAGCAAGAGAAGCCAAGGAAATACAGCTTGCAGCAGAAATAGATATAGAACAAAATAGACGTTTTGAGCAACAAGAGGAAGCATGGGTAAGGTTTGCCACCCCTGCCTATCTTGAGGTTGATGAAATTGAATGCGTTGTGACGAAGGAAGTTCCAATGTTGATACTGAGAAAAACTCAAATGATGGAAGAAAAAATGAAGATGAAAATCTTCAACAAGAAAGCATGGAAGGTAATGGACTAGCAGAGCCAATTGATGAGCTTTTACATCAAACTGAAGGGGGAGATGCAGAATCGATTATTCAGCAGGAAGATAGTTATAGTGTAGAAGATCACAACCTACATGCAATGGTACCTGAGATTTATCGTTATAAAAAATAGACGCATCGCAAGAATTGATTAGTCGAGAAAGGGACACTTGGGCAATTCAAATGAGCTTAAACTTAGAATTTGGCACCCTATAATCGCTTGGAAAAGTAGAAAATCTACGCATCAAGGCGCATGGTGAAGAAAGGCAAGAAAATTCTATCAAAGATGTCTTCGCCCCAAAAAATTTTAATTGGTCCAAGCATGGATGAATTATGCTGGACGGAATTAGCACAAAGGTTCCGCCCAGATCTGCTCAGCAACATTCCTAGAATGCGAAAATCTAATATCTCTAACTTTGTGCAATTTCGTTATAGAATTTATTTGAATATGAAGTTTTTTTATATTTAAATTTTTCTTTTTTTTTTTATATTATTTCATTTTTATTTTTTCGTAGTTTAGGAAGGAATTGGTTCGAATATTAAATTTAGGTGTAGAATTTTAGTTTTCCTTTTGTGATTATTTCTTTCCTTGCACGAGGAATTTGGAAAATCTTTACAAATTCGATAAAATCGTGTGTGTGGACTAGCCGATCACTATATTCTTGCTTCGATCCTGAGGAAATCAAAAGTTGTGTCTTGTTATCCTTGTCTAAATCATGACTTCAAATCGTAAAGTGTGTGGAAAGGCTATTAGGGGTAAAAAGGTTAATGAGCATCAAAAGTTTCATAGTTCAACACCTCTAGAGTATGGAACCAAGAAGTTATCAGCTCATGATCAAGGACTAGAAATTGGAGAAAGAATGCATCAATGACAGACCAGAAGTGGAAAGTTCTTCGGGAGAACAAGGAAAGAAGGAAACTTTTTGCCTCTTATATTATGCTGACTAGTGATGAATAAACTGCTGAGGCCACAAAACGATTGGAATTGACGGACAAGGTTGAAGAGAACCATTGATAGCAACGCTATTTAATCCTTAGAAACGCGCGCTAAACAAAGAAAATCAAAGCTAATGAACAATGTATTGCATAAAAGAAGTGCATTACTTGGCCATACATGCTAATAGCATCGCATGACGACACCTTTGCGACATATTGATATTTTAGCTGATAAATGCACGTATAAATGCGAAAATAGGATAATTAAGCAAAAAGTGATGATGTATCCTATTTTCTACAAGAAAGCATTGCACAAGGAATGAATGAAATAGAAAAGGAAGGGAATAAAAGAACAATCAAGCCGTCATACAAAGGGAATAAAAGAAAAGAGAAAAAGGAAAGACGATCAACAATCAAATCGAGTAATCAATAGAACCAAGAAGGAAACTCTTAAGGAAGAATCTTCAAGAAGAACGTGGTCAGCAAGAAACTTGTGACTGCTATATAAGGAAGAAGATTCGAAGGAGAAGGTGTGCCACTTTTGAAGGGAAGCTACCATAGATGAGCATTAAGACGTCGGGGTCTCACTGGAGATTCCGGCGGCCTCTATTCATCTATAGTCTTTGAGGAACTTTGTACCAATGCGGTGTTGTGGATGAGGACACCATTGGTAACTTTGTTGGCCGAGTCTTTGCACCATAGATAGCTTTTACTTTTATTGTAATTCACATTCTTAACTTTACAAACACAACATAGTCATATCTTTCTTGAATAAACCTACAAGTATTTTGTTCAGACTTGATCTCCTGCAACTTGTATGTGTAGGTTAATTTAAAGAGAGTTAGTAAGTTATATAAACGGGTTATGAATCTAAATCAAGATGTGGGGATTATGAATAAGGGCAGTGGTTGTTTTATTTTTACTCTGAGTTGATTGACATTCTACTTCAAGGTGCTTGGCATCTACCTTGGAAAAGGGGATGTTAAGGGGTTAGTCCATTTGTTCTCACTAAGTAGGTTTATGCTTATACTGAGCACTTTTTAGAGGGAAGTTGGGAATATCCTCCTCACTAGCTGCATGAGTATGACTAGTACTTAACAACAAACCTACTGGCATTGTACTAGCAGGTTGTAGCCAAGTATTCTGGAAGGAAGCTTGGAGTTTAGTCTAGCATGTGTTTATTTTCTCGAGACAACTCATCTTGCGTAGATACATTATTAGTTTATGTCTTGTAGGTTGCATTTTTCATAACGTTATGATAGCTTGATTAATTGAAATTTAGGAACTTCGAATGTGGGTGATCTAATTTATACTGTTGAATTTTAATTAAGTATGTATCAGCTCGCTACCCACGTATGTTAACCTCTAGCTGACTCGAAAGAGGAACCTGGCGGAAGACCCATCAGGATACGTTAGTATTGCATGAAGAATATGTCATGTTAAGTAATGGGAAGTTACGTAGTAACCCTGCTAACGCATGCAAATCCCAGAGCTTATTTATGTAGAGCAGCAGTGGAAGCTAGGCACTCCATCCCACAAATGAGGAAGCATTGTGAGGGTTGGGTAGCATGAATTTCACATCACCAAGCAACTCCTTTGTGGTTAACTGAATCTTGAATTAGAACAAGCAATTAGCATCATCATTTCCTTTCGCTTTAGTATATAGCCATCACAAGTTTCTTGCCGACCACGTTCTTCTTGAAGATTCTTTCTTAAGAGTTTTCTTATTGGTTTCGTTGATTACTCGATTTGATTGCAGATCGTCTTTCGTTTTTCTCTTTTCTTGTATTCCCTTTGTACGACGGCTTGATTGCTCTTTTATTTCTTTCCTCTTTTGTTTCAGTCATTCCTTGTGCAACGCTTTCCTATAGAAAATAGAACACAACAGTAGTTTTTGCTTAATTATCCTATTCCCGCATTTGTATGCGCATTTATTAGCTAAAATATTAATATGTCACAAAGTGACGTTATGCGATGCTATTAGCATGTATGACCAAGTAATGCGCTTCTTTTACGCAATAGGCTGTTCATTTTCTTTTCTTTTCTTTGTTTAACGTGCATTTCTAAGGATTAAATAGCGTTATTGTTTAGCTTTATCACAACCCCCAAACTCACTTATTGCTCGCCCCGAGCAATATAGGTGTAAGAATAATTTCCCAACTTAAAAACAACAATCCACTAGTGACTATTTTACTTTTAATTAGAACATTAGATTCCTTGTCAGTGCTCAAAATCACAGGGTTAACTAGTGTGCTTATCTAATTATCGCTAGTTTCCTCTACTTTTTGGTTGTTGGATTGGCTATCTCAAGAATTCCTACCTATGACTGCAAAGTTTTTTTTTTTTTTCACTCAAAAAATTTTGTCGACAGCTTGTTTGTTTTTGGGTACCTCTGAGTAAAATGTTATGCTAGCTGCTATAAGGTTGTGTAGTAGTGCTAACAGAATACTTGGATCACCCATGGCTTATTCGTTCATTCGTCGTGCCTAGAATATCTTAAGCAGTTGATACTTCTCACCCCTTAACTTAAATTTTTCATTGTCCCAATGAAGATGATACCTAATTTCCCCCAACTTATTTCTTCCTTAGAACTTTAAAATTCCTTCTTGAAACATTCTATCCTCCTTCCTACTCATAGCATCCGCTATTATTAATTCTACGTTGTTACTAGAAAACCTGCTTTCCTGGTACTTCTAATTTACCTTATGTCATTTATCCATAAAAAAAGTATTCACGGATTGCAAATTTTAAAGTAAATGAATTATTCTACCTATGTAAGTATATGTCCAGGCTAAGTGAAATTTAGCTAGAAAAGAATGAAAGAAATTATTTAATGTAGATAACAAAAAGTTAAATACTTTCTTTTGTTCTCTACGTCCTTATTGTCTGTGGGCGAGTCTACAGGTGGTATCCATTCTTGAAGTACTTTTGTTGGGAAGGAAGGTAGTTGGAATGCTGGATTCCTCCTTTATAACTCTCTTCTGATGTTGCGATCCCATGCCTGCATATATGTCCAGGCAGTTTGCGCTTGTCTTGCGTAGTGCAACATCTGACTTTGGATTTCTTCATTTCTTCTCTCTGCTTTATTCCATAGGCTGATTAACCTTTGCAATGCGTCTTCTGGGTGCTTGGGACC
Organism: Sicyos edulis; assembly: GCA_036507275.1. Lineage (NCBI taxonomy): Eukaryota > Viridiplantae > Streptophyta > Magnoliopsida > Cucurbitales > Cucurbitaceae > Sicyos > Sicyos edulis. The sequence goes on from CM071850.1 coordinate 10,664,449, forward strand.
CTTTGAGTGGATGCTTCTACTGCCTGTGGTGGTGGTGTGAAGTCTATGTTTTCTGGCCTTTTGGGCGGAGATTGCTTCTCAATTTCTGTCGGTGACTACTGTGGTGATTGCTGTGCTGGTTGCTCGTCACTCTACTCTGGAGGTGCCTGCTACTTTGGTAGCGAAGCAATTACTTCTTCAACAATCCTAGTTGCCCTCCTTCTTTTGAGTGGTCGTATGACCTCAATCTCTGGATCATTAGTGTCATTGTCATGTTGTTGTGGTGATGGCTCAAGAGTTGTTGGTGTTGGAGCAGGTGGAATTATCTGTTGTACATGCCGTACTTCTTGCTTTCTTCTTCTTTACTGGTTTTCATCGTCCAGTCTTGCTAGCGATTCTACACTCAAAGTTTCCCAGATCCGCTGTAAAGACCCGACCCGAAAGAGGTCCTAACCTAAGCCTTTACTTCAATGCATGCTTTTAAAACCTAAACAAGTTATGCAAGATTGCCATCCAGATTCTGTATAAATTTAAAACTTTCAAACATCCATTAAACTAGCAAACATAAAAACATCCTGAAACCTGTCCCTGTTTCCAAGCACCTGTTCCAAGCTATAAATAATTCAAAACGTACTCTGATCAGAGATTTATTTCAAACATTCAGTTCCAAATCATTTCAATGAAAAGACAGAATCCAGATACAATCCAAAACATCCTAAGGGCTCCGTGCCCTAACTACTTGCATTCAAGAATATATAAAGAAAAATCCGTAACATAAGACTCAGAGATAAAACAGCAGGATTCCATGATCAGCAGCTCCTCCTTCAGCCAACCGGTCTCGCGCCCTGGTTACTTGTGGAAACCACAAAAGTAAGGGTGAGTAACGAATTACTCAATAAGAATCCCCAACCGGGGTACAATACGATACAACTGGTCATCTAGTAGAATGTATGTAGGCTATAAATACAAACATTGATGAGAGCACTTTACTTTAATCCATACATAACTATAAACGGATGCCATCTTACGGTCTTACTCTAGGAGTTATCTTAAAACTCGGAACTCTACGAGAAGCTAGTCTCGGCCTCAGCTTTTCTGCTATACTGCCTAACGAAAGGTGCACTGAACTCAAGATCCCGAGGAGCTCTCCAGTCGATGCTGTAATGAGCGTGAACGCACACCGCATGCTGCTGCAAACCAGGGAGGTGCTGGGTCGCTGCCCTGATCCAGTACGCATGCCTAAAAGAATCTCTGGATCAGTGTCACTGAACATAGTGGTGTGAGACCAAGACACTATGACTATGTCAGCCTGTACCACCACACCTGAGGCTAAGAAACCGTCCGTGGTAGGCTTACACTAGAGATCGGTCCTTGCCCTATCAGGTGGTAATCAAGGGCTATTGTCGACACGCTGAGGTCGTATCGACTGCCGGGGACAAGGCAATGCCTTGTCATTCCCCCACCCGTTGGGGCATTTAACAGTCTGCCACCCTCACCCAAGATTACGACTGGGCTGTCGTTAGAGTTAGCTAAACCCTAACGACGGATCAAGGACAGAGTACTACCTCGCGCGTCCCTGCCACGGATGCAAGTTACGTTATACACCCTCGCCCGGATGATGCTACCTATCATGACACTATGCTATAAATAGCTAACAATAAACATACTAACACGTGCTCAGCAGAATCAACGAACCTAGCATGGTACTACGAAACAAGAACATAATACAAACATGCTATAACAGAACAACCTAGCATGGAACTAACATGAGAATAATCACGAGAAGTCATGCCAGTCGGAATTCAGAACAAAACACCTAATAACTAAACATGCTGGTAATCATAAGAAGACATACAAACAACAATCACAGAAATATCGCAGGGCCCACACAACTCCGATAAGAAATCCTTACCTGGGTCGAAGGGTAGTAAACACAACGTAATCCTTGAGCTGCAAACGAACACGAGCTAGCTAACGGAAACCTAACAATCAAATAGTACATATAACTATAGTTAACTAACTAACTAACTAACTATCTAACTAATTTAACTAACAAGTTAGGTCGGAAAGGTACCAACACCAAACCGGATGCCCGGGCAAGGAGTGTCTCGACCAATCGGGAAGGATGAAGTCTCGGCTCAGCAAAGAACTCGGCAAGAAGTAGCCTCAGTAAGGGACAAGGCTCGCTGCAGCACAAGGCCAAGATGCTTGCAGCTAGGTGAGGGTTTGCGGCTAGACTAGGGTTTGAGTGCCTCTCGGCTAGGGATAGGGCTAGGGGTAGTCTCGGCTAGGGTGCTTGCTGCAAGGGATTGCTTCTCGGCTTGAATTCATGCAAATCTGGGGCTGCACACAACAAACAAACACACAACAACCAACTCAAACGACAACAACGATTCCTCTCGACCAAGCAAGGGATTCAACCATAACTTGCACAAATCTTGGTCGAAATCAACAAGGAAACAAACCCTAGGCTAGATTCGGTAAGGAGAAGACTTACCCGAAAGGAGAGGTCGATCGAACGACGGAGCTCGGGCTCGAGTTTCTCGGCTTCACAAGTCAACGAACCAAAAAGCTACCACGTTCTTCAAGAAGAACGTGGTCGGCAAGAAACTTGTGATGGCTATATAAGGAAGAAGATTCAAACGAGAAGGTGTGCTAGTTTAGAGGGGAAGCTACCATGGATGAGCATCGAGACGCTGGGGTCTCACTAGAGATCCCGGTGGCCTCCATTCATCTATAAGCCCTAAGGAACTGCGTACCAATACCGTGCTGCGGATGAGGACACCATTGGCAACTGTGTCGATCGAGTCTTTGCACCATAGATAGCTTTTACTTTTATTTTATTTCACATTCTTAACTTTTCGAACACAGCATATTCGTTTCTTTCTTGAATAAATCTACAAGTATTTTCTTCAGACTTGATCTCTTGCAACTTGTATGCGTAGGTTAATTTAAAGAGAGTTAGTAAGTTATATAAACTGGTTCTGAATCTAAATCAAGATGTCAGGAATATGAATAAAGGCAGTGGCTATGCTATTTTTACTCTGAGTTGATTGACAATCCACTTAGAGGTGCTTGGCATCTACCTTGGAAAATGGGATGTTAAGGGGTTAGTCCATCTGTTCTCACTAGGTAGTATATGCTTATACTGAGCACTTTTTAAAGGAGAACTAAGAACGGGACACCCTCCGTTCTCAGTGGTACTCATACATGGAGGACGCTCAACAAGACATTCCATTCTTTATTTGGATGGAACTTAGAGTCAACGTCCTCAGAGAATCAAAATGGAAAACCACGCGACGAGGAATCGTCCATGGCATTCATCCCCCACTTGAAGAAGTGGAAATCGAGACGACATATGGAGATACAATCATAGCATCTCCATTCAAAACTATCACAAGGGGCGAGAAGGATCCACCCTCTCTACGGGATATTAAGAATATCCAACACCAAAATAACTACTCCAACAAGTTATTGTCAACAATAGCCAAACAAGTTGACAAGATTGAGGAGAAGATTCAAAAGAACCCAAAACCCCACGTCAAGCCATCTCCGCACTACCTCACGGGTGTTCCACCCGTAGATAGATCAATACCTCTATTCAAACCTCCAACTTTGAATAAAGGTATAAAGCTTGACAAAGACTCTGACACCCTCAAAGATGTTCAAAAACTACTGGGAGAACTATCGCAGAATGCCGCTTCTCCTTCAACAAGCCAAGGGCTCAATGTGATTTTTGAACCCTCAGATTATGATATCAAAAATTCATAAAAGAATATCTGAATCGAGAGGATTCTCTCCCTAGCACCTCAAAGGCCATCCAAGCCATCTCACCAACAGCACAAATGAGTACTGACACCCGTTTGTACTACAAAAGACCTTCATTCCCAGATGTAGCATTTGAGGAAAAAGGAATCATGACCGCCGCAGCCTTCGGTGGCACTGAGATATACGAATGGAATCTAGATGGCCTTTCGGACCATCTCAATCTAAATCTCATTAGCAATATGCTCATGGCATCAAGTGCTTACGCACTGAAGAAGAACTCAGATCCACAAACTGCCCAACTCCTGACCTCTTGTTTCACTGGAATCCTCAGAGACTGGTGGGACAAGTATTCGACTGAGAAAGACAAACAGACCATCCTTACTCATAAAACAAGAAAAATTATTAAACATGAAGAAGGATCCCTTCCACAATATGGTGAGGTAGAAGACGCCATATATACGCTCGTCTACACCATCTCAAAATTTTTCATTGGCGATCCGACTGTCTATCAAGAAAGGTCTACCGCCCTTCTTCTAAAGATGAAGTGTAAATCACTTGGCGACTTTAGATGGTACAAAGATATGTATCTAGCCAAGGTCATGACTCGTATGGATTGCGCCTTGCCAATCTGGAAGCAAAAGTTCGTCGAAGGACTCCTCAATCATTTCTCCCAAAGGGTTGAGGACGCTCTTCGCTCCGAAACCGAAAGAGCTGTCGACTGGCGACATAAGTACCGTCGTCATTTGAGAAGGAATCAAACTCTGCGGAGAGCAAAAGCTCCGTAGAAAAATTGATGATCCAAGGGTAGGAAAAGCTATCCTAGGATCCTTCTGTGATCAATATGGTTGCAATGAAGCTACGCAACCCTATACTTCAAGACGAAAAAGTCATAAGAGACATTTCAATTCTTCACGGGTATCCCGATATGACAACCGAAAGTACCATGAGAAGAGGTCTTATGACAATCGCCAAAGAGGTTCCTATCAAAAACCCCGCTATCCAAACCGATATCAGGGCAAAGGAAGATATGCTTCCCAAAGGGGAAAAGAAGTTTGCTTCAAATGTAAGCGACCAGGCCACTTCGCAAACAGGTGCCCAATTCGCAGTAAGATCAATGAGCTTGACATCGATGAGGAGCTCAAGAATCAAATTCTAGGCCTTGTTCTTTCCGATTCTGAATCCGAATCGAATAGCAGTGAACAAGAGATAGGTCAGATCCTCGATGACCACGAGGATACTGATAGCTCTTCCTCGAGCGTTGAAGGATCAATAAACCACATAGGTACAAGAGTCTGTGGAGGTTGTATCAATGTTCTAACAATAGATCAAAGAGCTCTTTTCGACATTGCAGAAAGACTTAACCATCCCGAACTACAAAAGAAGATCATTACCGATCTCAAAGCCTCTCTTGATACGGCCGAATCGGCTCAAAAACAAGAAAAGGATAAGACTACCGTACCGTTTCAGCAATATGATATGAAAAATGTCATGCAACGGTTTCTGGTAAAGTTGACATCCGTGACAACGAAGGACTTGCAAGTTGAGATCAAGAACCTCAAGGCAGAAGTTCAACAACTCAAGCTTGATATGGTCAATCATGTTTCAAAGCTTTGGGTGGAGGTAGCAACCCTCAAAACTGCTCCCATCCCTGGAGAAGTTGATCAAGAGGATGAAATCCCAGACGAACAGCAATCCTTCATCGGCCAAATCACCGAGGTACCATACCAGAAATGGTACACCATGGTTACCTTAAAGGTAGGCGACTTCAAAACAACATTGGTCGCCCTGCTTGATTCAGGAGCGGATCAAAACTGTATTCGCGAAGGTAGAATCCCTTCGAAATACTTCGAAAAGACTCAAGTCGAGCTTAAAAGCGCTAATAACGAACAGCTTGAAATTGAGTATAAATTATCAACCGCACATATCTGCAAAGACGGTATTTGCTTCGTAAATACCTTCATACTAGTCAAGGATCTTAATATGGAAATCATATTAGGAACGCCATTCCTAACTCAATTATACCCATTTCAAATAACTGAAAAGGGTTTAGAATCAAGTATTGTTGATTCTAAAATCATTTTTGAATTCACTCAACCCGTGAAGACTCACGTAGTTGATGCAATTCAAACCAAAGAAGATCAGATCAATTTTCTTAAGGATGAAATATCTTATAAGAAAATTGAGGGACAACTGGTTAGTCCAAGAATTAAGCTTAGGATTAATCAATTTCAACAAAAGCTCGAACAGGATATCTGTTCAGACTTCCCCAATGCATTTTGGGAAAGGAAACGACATGTCGTTTCTCTCCCCTATGCAAAAGACTTCAAGGAAGAAACAATTCCAATGAAGTCCATACCAATTCAAATGAACGCTAATCTTCTTGCTATTTGCAAGAAGGAAATTGATGATTTGCTGCAGAAGAAGTTGATCAGGCCTTCCAAGAGCCCGTGGTCTTGTGCAGCCTTCTACGTCAACAACCAAGCCGAAAAGGAACGAGGTGTCCCCAGGCTAGTAATCAACTACAAACCTTTAAACAAAGTTTTGGAATGGATTCGATATCCAATCCCAAATAAAACAGATTTAATCAAGCGCATTTCAAATGCGAAAGTATTTTCAAAATTCGATCTTAAATTCAGATTTTGGTAAATCCAAATTGCCAAAAAAGATCGATACAAAACTGCTTTCAATGTCCCGTTTGGACAATATGAATGGAACGTCATGCCATTTGGCTTAAAAAATGCTCCATCCGAATTTCAAAAAATCATGAACGACATTTTCAATGGTTTCCAAGACTTTTCAATAGTTTATATTTATGATGTTTTGATTTTCTCTCAAAATATTGATCAACATTTTAAACATCTTCGAACGTTTTACAATGTTATCAAGAGAAATAGCCTCGTTGTTTCGGCCAAGAAAATCAAACTATTTCAAACCCAAATCCGTTTTCTCGACTTTGATATCAATTTGGGCCTCATAAAGCCCATTCATTGGTCCATTGAATTTGCTTCTAAATTCCCGGACCAAATCATGGACAAGACCCAATTACAGCGGCTTTTGGGCTGTCTCAATTATGTGGCCGAATTCCTTCAGGATATTAGGCCCATTTGCAAACCTCTTTTTGAGAGACTAAAAAAGAATCCAAAGCCTTGGACCGACAAGCATACTGCTGCTGTCCAAAAAATTAAGGCTTTAGTCAAATCAATACCCTGTTTAAGTTTGCTTAATGACAAAGCAAACCTCATAGTGGAGACTGAAGCATCCGACATCGGATATGGAAGAATCCTGAAACAGTGTGTTAATAAAAAGGAATCAATAGTGCAATTCCACTCTGGCGTATGGAATAACGCACAGAGAAATTACTCAACGGTCAAAAAAGAAATCCTTGCAATTGTACTATGTGTACAAAAATTCCAAGGTGAATTAATCAATAAACGGTTTTTAATCAAAACAGATTCCAGAGCATCTAAATTCATTTTAGAAAAAGATGTCAAAAATCTGGTATCTAAACAAATTTTTTCCAGATGGCAAGCAATTTTATCATGTTTTAACTTTGAGGTTTTGCCTATAAAAGGGACGGAAAACGCCCTGGCTGATTACCTCTCAAGAGAGTTCCTCTCTCAATCTTCTCTCTCTCTCCCTCCTGATGAGCAAAAGAAGAAGTGTTTGCGGTAGAGGTAGAGGTGCCTCCTCGTCTTCAAGGCAGCCTACTGTTGCCCAGCAGCCTTCAGCTGCATCTTCAAAGAAATCCTCAGGTGCCAAGATGTCACCTGACTCATACGTCGATGATGCTGATTTCACTTTGGTGGATAGATCAAAAGGCAAATCCAAAGTTGGGTCATCAACCCAGATCCCGCCTGCACATCCTGTGCAGCCCACTCAAAATACGTCGCCAACGACGTTTGCAAACGCTGTCGTTCTCGACAGATTCATTCCTAAACCCGAAATCAAGGGTTACTTCAAAAAGAATACTCCTCATGGCAAATTCGTCATAGAACTTGAATTGGACGACCCAAATGTTTCAAAAATCGTCGAAAACATTTTCCCTACCGGTTTTTTCTTCATGCCGGAGGTCCATAAAAAAACCCGTCAGTTTTATGAATTCATCTTGGTTGACACCAAATCAGCAGAGATAATTCATCATCCTGACCCAAAAGATCCAGAACGGATCGCATATTCCAAATTAAAAATCTTCAAAGTTTTAAATCCTACGGCATGGAACCAAAGTATCCATACCGAAAAATCATTCTCGAGGAAATTTACTCCTCAAACTTACTCATACCGCGATTATGTTCGTGCCTGGTATCACGTATTGTTCTACCAGAATTTCAAACATTCGTGGTTTATTCATTTCTACCCGAACGCACAGCGGGTTCATTTCCCGATGTGGTTCGTAAGTTGGTGGACGGTGTTTGGTCTTACTACCAACATCTTCTCCGTCCCTATTCAAGAATCATTCTACTATTTTTCGAAGAACATCTTCAAAAATAGTTTTCCAATTACAATGACTTTCAGCATGTATTTTCAAATTCCATGGATCCTATCCTGGAATTTTGAGGTGCGTATATCCACTCTCACCAAGAGTTTGGTGAAAGTCATCTCTATCAAATGGTGGGATAAATTCAACACATCCCACTCAGACATTCGATTCATGAAAGCTTGGTTCGCCAAGAACGGTCATCTCCAAGACCTTTCTTCTCAAAGAAACCAAGAATTCTTCAACAAAAAAGTGCAGTTAATTGCTGCCCTAGCTCAAACCTCATCTGAATCTGATTTGCAGAAAAGATGGAGTGAGCTAGCTTCATTAGAAGATGATTCAGTCTCATCCAAAAAATCTGAAGTCGAACCTTCCGACTCAGATGATTATGAGATTGAATACGTCTACGATCTCAATGAACCGTAATCGTTCTAAAACTATAATTACTCAAAGACCGAAATCGTCATTAAACTACCATACGACCGAAACGTCGTTAAACTAGATACTTCATAGACCGCAAAGTCATTAAACTATCATTAGACCGAAACGTCGTTAAACTATCAAAGACCACGATTGTCACTAAACTATGATTACTCAAATTATATTAAAATCACAAAGGACCACAATAGGTCCAATTAAAAAAGGGTTGTCATGGTCCAACCAAAAAAAAAAAAAAAAAGTTTGTACATACACGTTAAACTTTGTTCCTATAAATTTCTGTAAATAAACGAGAAAAAAGCCATTCAAGACGGAGACAAAAATTTGCAGAGTTTACCACACCCAGAGCCTACTTCTGGCTTGGAAAATACTTGTATTTTCAACAACCGAGAATTAGATTTCCAAAAGCTAAGGCTTAAGACTACAGGTCCGGTGCGAAGTACCAGAGGCAGTAAGGCACGTAAATGCGATGATAGCGAAACGCAGTGAGTCCATTGGTCGCCGGCGTAGGACATTGTTGTAGTGTACGTGGAAATCTTGAATTCGTTCGATGTCTACTTCGGATATGCATCCAAAGTGGAAGGGGGTATGCTCAATAATGCAGATTGGAAGATTTGACATGTCGGTTTGTCCTCTCAACTTTTATATTTTGTCATTTTGTAATAATTTAGATTCCGTTACTGTTTGCTTTTACTATTTTCTTTTTACTGTTTGTCGTTTTGTAATAATGTTGTTACTGTTTGCTTTTAATATTTTTTAATATTTTCTTTTGTCAGTTTGTAATAATTTAGTTTACTTTATTACTTTTTCGAAAGAGGTTTCGAGTGCAAGGGTCCGGATATTCGGTTGTAAAGGAGAATTATTTTCTCCTTTTATGATTAGGTCAAATATTATTAATCTCAAAACCAATTAGCTATGGGAGGAGTAGTCCACCTACTTTTTAAAAATAGGTTGAGCTACCAATCTTAAATTGGATCTTCGTTTCATTTTTATTGGACCGAATACCCTTTTAGGGTTAATGAGCTCAGATGTCATATTATGTTCCACATCAAAACCAATTGACAATGAGAGAAGTAGTCTACCTACCTTTTAAACATTAGGAGACATCTTCACCTTATCAATGTGGGATTCTCATCATGCCACTTCAAGATGATGCCACTTTTGGACTACCAATCTTGAATCAAATCTCAATTTTTTTTATTGGATCGAATACTCGTTTGAACTTTATGAGTTATGACACCCGATAAATTGTAAGAATTGCCCAAACCCTCTTGTTTTTTCATTAATTTTTCACAAATATATATAGTACATCAAATATCAAATCTCAAATGATTTCTAACAAATCCAAAATAATATCTAATATATCTTAGACAATATCAAATTCTAAATCTATCTAACCTTAAAAAATATTTCAATGATATTTATTCCTAATGATTCTTATCTAAAGCATAAAACTGTAGCGGAGTGATTCTGCAAGAAGAGAATTGAATGTTGATGGTTTCTAAATTGTACTGATAAATGAAGATGGATCTGGGGGAGTTGAAACTTCAACTGCACCTTCAAGCATTTGTATCACTTTCTTCATGGATGGCCTTAGAGATGGCTCCTCTTGAATGCACCAAATCCCAATCTTAACATATTTCTCCACCCTCTTCATATCATGCTTTGCTTCCTCATCATTCCTTACCAACAACTCCATTTTCCCTGCTTTCATGCAATCATAAGCCCAATCACTTAGTATCATTTCATCTTCATGCTCTGCTTCTACTTCAAAACTTCTTCTACTACAGATCAGCTCCAATAATACAATCCCAAAGCTGTAAACATCAACCTTCACTGTTACGGGGAGGCTTCTGAACCACTCCGGAGCTACGTATCCTTTGGTTCCTCTAATTGCAGTCATGGTCCGAGTCTGGTCTTTCTTCAAAAGTTTGGCCAAACCAAAGTCAGCAATTCTTGCTGCAAAAGACCCATCTACAAGGATGTTTTGAGGCTTGATATCACAATGGATGATCTGAGTGCTGCACTCTTCGTGCAAGTAGCATAGCCCTCTAGCAGTTCCCAAAACAAGTTGAATTCTTTGATACCATGTTGGTTTTGAAGGCGGGAAAAGGAAATCTGCAAGAGATCCATTTTGCATGAACTCATACACCAGCATTCTATGTTCTCCTTCATTGCAAAAACCGAGCAGTCGAACCAAATTCTTATGGTCTGTTCGAGCAATAGCACTTACTTCAGCTTTAAATTCTTGATCCCCCCCCTCTCTCACCATATTGTCCAACTTTTTAACTGCCACCAAGTTGTTGTCCACAGAATCAAGAGTTCCTCTATAAACAATAGCAAATGCACCACTTCCCAACTGCTGTGTGAATCCACTAGTGGCCTTGTTGAGCTCTTCGTAGCTAAAAGCTCTCAGATTCAAGCCTAAAAGAAAAGGGTCTCCTTGAGAAACTTCTGTTTTCCTTTTATTGAGTCGATAACCAATCAGTAAAGCGATTAGAAATAAGATGATATTCAGAAATACAGAGCTTCCTAACAAAATCGATCCAACGACTACCGTAGTTTTGTTCCTATCTTTGCTAGCATGGTTTTCAGGTTCCAGGGTAGAATTGTCTCTCCTGATCTTGATAAGAGCTTTTCCGCCAACACTAGTATCCATCCTTCCAAAAGAAAGAGGAAACTTCTTCTTCCAACAATCCCCATCTCTAAAAATGGCCACCGCACAAAAGCAATCGCTCAAACATTCCTTTCTACACCAATCCTCATTCACTGGGCTGAAATGGCCGTAATCAGCTTGAGGCCAATCAGCATTTTCCAGAGGAGAAAAACTGAAGCTATCAGTTTCAGCCTGAGATGATTCATCATCATTACAACTTTGTGAGATGAAATTGGGTTTGCAACCTCTAATGGCATCATCTTGATCCACCAAGACATATCCTGGTGCACAAGTGCAGAGCGGCCTTTGATCGGCCCCAAGCGTACAATAACTATTAAACCCACATGCTCCACTACCCGTACCACCATTAAAAGCGGTACAGATGTTGGAAGGAATTGATTCCGAGACTGGAGACCAAGCTTTAGACCAAGACGAATTAGTTCCAGTACCCAACTTTGGGTGGACAAACTGCCTGAAAACCCCATCATGCTCGAGAATGGCTCGGTGGTAGAAATCTTGAGTGGATGGATTGTTTGATGTCAGAGTGTCAATAATGGATTCGTTTCTTGCAATGAGGTAAATAGAACCAGAGAGGTTGAAGACGAGTTGAAAGCCGAAGCCTACCGTGTTAGTTGCCCAATAAGCTTTAGTCAATGAATCCGCAGGGAATTCTCTGGGGTAAAGCACGAGATTCCCATCTGCTTGCATCGAAAGTTGAAATCTTCCATTTGAGTAGTTGGTTTGTGAATAGCGAGCAACAAGATTTTGGCCCTGCTTAACAATCTGTGATGGTAAAATGGTATCTGTGGGGGAATCGAAGGTTTGCCACACGACCACAGAGTCAGCGGTTGCCAAAATGAAGTTTCCGTTATCAAGAATGGCAGCGTGGGAAGCAGATTGATTGGTAGCTTCTAAAGTGGCAGCCCATATTTGATCGCCGCGAGGGTCGTTGAGCAGGAGTTGACCAGAGGGTGTAAGTAAAAGTTTGGATCCTTCGGGTGCTAATTTGTTGTTGTGGTCCAGATTGGCAGACCAGACGACAGTCTTTTCGAGGATTTTGTTGAACCAAATGGCGAGCAAATAGTTTCCTTGTTGTGGTCCAGATTGCAGGAAACCGAGAGCAAAATGGCCTGATTCAGAGACCCAAAAAGAGCTATCATCGTTATGGGCAGTGAGAGATGAGCCTAAAGTTATATTTTTGTTTCTGGGTTGGGCAACCACGGTAGAGAAAGGGGCAAGAAAAAGAAGAAGAAGAAGAAGAAGAGATGAGAAATAGAGGGAAGCCATGGGCATGGGAGCTGAAGGTGGGACTTACGAATGGATTAGAAAGAAACTTATGGCCAATGGAATCCAGAGCCAGAGGCAGAGACACAGTCACTCCCTTCATCCCCCACCGTTTGACTTGGAATTTTCAAGTCTTTACGACCAATAAATTCCACGCGGGGTAGCGGTACCACTTGATATTGACCATCGCCCCTCTCGATTTAGGCCCATAATTAGGGGGGAGTTTTGGACAAATGAAATGGAATGATTTTCATCCATGTATTTGGTCCATAGATTATGAATAAAAAATAAAATAGGAAAGAAAACTTATCAAATTAATTAAATTTAAAATGGATCATCTATTATGATTTTTCAATATTAAAATTGCGAACCGAATAAATAGTGATTATGATAAATACAAAATATTTATGAAAAGAATTATCGTTGATGGTCAAAGTTAGGTAAGAGTATTATTCTGACCCTCTTTCTTTCTTCTTTTTTTGAAATCTGACCCTCTTTCTCTGACGTCCCTAAATTAAACTTACAAAGCTGCCTTGTAACTTCGATTGCTTGAGCGATACTGCGTTTGAGAGCTTTCATAATTTCATTGTAAAAGAAAACTATTTTAAATTTGGTTTGAATGTTTTATATATTATTAAATTGATTAGAAGCAGTTTTTAGAAAAGTTCATTTTATTCAAAACAAAAAGTAAAGTAATATTTAATTCGCAGCAGAACTCCAAGAAGGTGTTTGTTTGACATATTTAAGTAGTATTTGAGTTAAAAAGTTATATTTAATAGTTAAAAATTGAGAGTTGTTTCAAAAACTCATTTGAATGTAGTTTTTATACAAAAGAGTTAGAATCAAAATCTTGTTTGGATATAAATTTAAAAATGAGTAATTATTTTTAATAGTTAAAAAAGAAATGATTAAAATTGAACGGTTAGAAATGATTGAGTAGTTATAAATGAATTATTAAAAATGAATAGTTAAAAATGAAGGTTATTTTTAAAAGTAAAAATGAAAGGAGTTAATAAAAACTCGATTGTAAGTAGATTTTCGAGAAGGAGTTGGTAAATCATAAAACTAACTCCTCTCTAAATATGTCAAACAAAAAGCCCTAAGGATATTTTATACAAGTTTAATAATTATGAGGTTACGGGCTCGAATCCTCTAATATTATTGTATAAAAAAAAAAAATATTTAATTCAATTTCAATCCACAGTTGAACTTAAAATAGGTTACCATTCTCTTATGGATGGGAAAGATGTTAATTTTTATAAGAGAATAATGTGGGTATGATGAAATTTATTATTATTATTATTTTGAAACAATGAAATTTATTCTAAAGCATACTGGTCATCATTTAAAAATGAAGTGAAACACCGATTTCTGCCCCGAGACTTACATCAGTGGACCAATTCAAATCAATGGGGGCTGTTTGTTTCACATATTTGATGCGGATGTGTTGGATAATTTATTAACTCCTCTTCAAATTCAATTGAGTTTTTATTAACTATTCTTCTTTTTAATTTATAAAAATAACTATAATTTCTAACTATTTATTTTTAATTATTCATTTATAACTATTCAATCATTTCTAACCAATCATTTTTAATTATTCATCTCAAATCAATCAAAATAATATTTTTTAACTATTCATTTTAAATCTACATTCAAATAAAGTTTTAATGCTAACTCTTTTGTACAAAAATTATATCAAAACAAGTTTTTTTTATTATAACTCACAATTTTTAACTATTCAAAATAACTCATCAATATAACTCTTTAAGCTAAATACTCACTAAATATGGTAAGCAAACACCCCTAAAGGATAGGATTAAACCGAACAATTTAGTCAAGCACTAAATTTAAATAGGTGGTAACCTAGAGATGAGTGTGTTTATATGTTTGGACATGACTATTTTGTATGTGTTAATTCTTCTTAATTATATACCTGAGGTGAATATCATATATCTTCGATCAAGAAGTAAGAACTTTCAATTAGGGGTGTATATGAGTTGAATTGGGTTGAGGGACATTTTTGGACCAACCCAAATTTTAGGTTAGTTACTTTTCCAACCCAATCTAACTTTTATATTTTCAGGTTGGGTTGAGTCAGGTTGGGTTATCTAGTTCATCAATACATTGAAATTATAAATATTCAAATTAGGCATACAACATACATAAACAAAATATAATTCCCAACCATTATCATATCAATGTAATGAAATTTATATAAACATTAAATATACAAAATATTCAATCAAAAGTCACTCACCAATAGTCCTACATTTATAGTTCATGTAGAAAATTTCAACTATAAAACATAAAAACAAATACATTTAACTTCTATAAAACAAATAGATAATTAAAACAACAAAAGCAAAGGACATAATTTGACTTTCATAAAGCATATAGATAATTGAAACCAACAAAAATAGATGATATAATTCATAATTCATTCTAAAAACTTCGAAAATATTTTAAAGAATATTAAAAAAAATAAAAGTCTATAAATAAAAACTAAATAAGTATATATATGTTGGTAAAAAGGTTTTTTTTTATATTCAATTCGGGTTAGTCTGGTTAGTTCAAGTTAGTTTTAGGTAAATTCTTGACCTAATTCAATCCATGAAAATTTCATTAATTTGAACACAACTCAACCCAAAAATATTGTTAACCCAACCTAACCCATGGGTTAGGTTGGTTCAAAGTTATTCAGATTGGCGGGTTGTTTGATGTAAGATCTCGACTTCTAAAATATTCTTAGATCAGGTTCTTACTCTGCATGCATGGTTTAAAACAGTTATAATAGGAAACTAAACCAATTACTACTTTATTCCACTCGAAAGTAATTCCAACAACATAAACTTTAAACACAGTTGAGCCTCTAACCAGAGATTTATTAAAACAGTTATAATGAAATCAATTTAAATAATGTTCCTTATCTTGTAAGGACCCATAATTTTAAACTACGTTTCCTACGTAATGCTAACTCAAATCAGTTATAAACCCATGCAAATTCTAATTGCAAACTTTAAATAACTGCTCCTGTTGAATTTATTTCAAAATAATAATAAGTAAATAACAAGCTCTTGGCCAAGGTGTTTACAAAAATGTTTCAATAAATAGTTAGGTAAATAAAAATAAAGACATCCATGCCAACAATTAATAAAAATAACAGGAGTTTAAACATTGCATGCTACACAAGAAGAAAATGACGAACAACTTAGAGAATGCAGCAGCTCCATCCATGATCCCTTCAACAACTCTCAGCTAACCGTCTTGGTGTCATCTGATTACCTGTGGAAAGAAAATAACCACAGAAAGGGTGACTATAAAGAATACTCCGTAAAAACTCCCCAACAGGGGTACAATGCACAAAAAAGAACCCATCATGTTAACAATACATAAAAATAAAGGCATCCATGCCAACAATTAATAAAAATAACAGGAGTTTAAACATTGCATGCTACACAAGAAGAAAATGACGAACAACTTAGAGAATGCAGCAGCTCCATCCATCATCCCTTCAACAACTCTCAGCTAACCGTCTTGGTGTCATCTGATTACCGGTGGAAAGAAAATAACCACAGAAAGGGTGACTATAAAGAATACTCCGTAAGAACTCCCCAACAGGGGTACAATGCACAAAAAAGAACCCATCATGTTAGCAATACATAAAAATAAAGGCATCCATGCCAACAATTAATAAAAATAACAGGAGTTTAAACATTACATGCTACACAAGAAGAAAATGACGAACAACTTAGAGAATGCAGCAGCTACATCCATGATCCCTTCAACAACTCTCAACTAACCGTCTTGGTGTCATCTGATTACCTGTGGAAAGAAAATAACCACAGAAAGGGTGACTATAAAGAATACTCCGTAAGAACTCCCCAACAGGGGTACAATGCACAAAAAAGAACCCATCATCATGTTAGCATTACATATACACTCTCGTCTCAACATAGCTTACTAGTTGGCCATGAATTTTGTTACCTGCCTTTTCTTAATCAATCAATTTTCTCTCTACTCATCTTAGCTTATTTCTTGGTCATGAGGTTCGTTGCATGACTCTTTCTTGTGAGGCCCTTAAGGCACTCACCTCAACATAAGAATATAGTTATGAAATACGTTTCACAACTTTCTTGTGAGGCATTTGAGACACTCACCTAAATGCAGGGATATAATAGGTTATGAGGTTCGTTACATGACTCTCTTGTGAGGCCCTTGAGACACTCACCTGTTCTAGATAATACGCTGGTCGTGAAGTTCGTTACACAACTATCTAGCTCAAACTCAACTTTTCTCTCTTTGGTGTCGACGACGACCTTTGGTTCGGTGAGCCATCTACGACATCCAAAGACGCGTGTACGCATAATTTGCATGGTGCTGGAAACTAGTCAGGTGTAGGCCTACACAGTACTGACCTGGTCCAGGTCGACATGCCTAACGACTCGAGAAAGGTGTCCACTAAGTCACGGTCCTGGAGGCCCTCACCAGCGATCTGAGTCAGCCTGTTCATACCTATCGCCCCAAGCTAAGACCCTCCCATAGCAGGCGTACACTATGATCAAGGCCCGCCTACAGGGCAACAAACTAGGCATCGCTGGGGGCGGAATGTTACATCACATCCCCAGCTATCGGGCGCGGGATTAAATCCTCAACGACACCGACCCGATGCGACAAAAATACGTCGTGTCTCTACAACCTCTAGATGATGACAACTAAGAATTTTATTCCATATGCTTTTTAGCTCGGTAACAACGGGACTCTATTCATCACGTGATCAAGACTAACTACATGCTAACACACGTCATCACTAGCTCACACACAAACCAAGAGAAACACAGAACGAGTAACAGAAGTAGCAACATACTAGGACCCTATAATCCCAGCATGTTTGCAAGAGAAATAAATAAGAACAGTTAACATACAAGATAGCACCTCGGGACCCCATAATCCCGAAGTACAAACAAATTAACAAGACATAATTAACATTTAAGCAGCATACAGAGTGGCACCTCGGGACCCCATAATCCCGAACCACAATAACATATAAGACAATGAGAAACATATATACATATTACACCCATAACTACAACAATTCATACCAGCAATCCAACATCAGGCTACATCCACAATTACAACAATACATAAAGCAGCACGATGAATTTCACCCTGTGTAGGGCCCACACAACCCGGGTAGAGAATCCTTACCTAAAAGACGATACAGAATGCACTCCTCGAATCCAATGGCAACACCGCTTTACAACTCAATCTAACAATTATCTTTAATCAGAAACAACACCTAACAACTATAATCAACCACGAGATCGAGTCAAGAAACTTACCCAAAACCTACAATCAACACGGCTGCCCAAAATCGATGAGGCACGAAACTGGTCTCGAATATCAGCAGACACACACCTCGAAACCCACAGAAGCAACGCTTCAAAACAACCCACACAAATACTCATGGTCAACACAAGCAAACCCAAAACGATTAATCAACGAAAACAACCCCAAAACAGAAATCCTTACCCACAAATGAAGTTGTTGATGAGGGGTTGCTATTGGCTCACGCGTGGTGCGAATCAGGCCGGAGTGCATGCGGCAGCTGAGCGACAGAGCTCGAGGTCGGCTAAGTTTGGGGACGAGTGCGCGCGTGGGAGCTACGCTGGAGCGGCACAACGGGGATGGCGTGCGTGCGTGGCTCACGGGGGGTGGGAGGCTATTCGGGCTGTGGACGCGAGGCTGGCGAAGGGCGCGCGCGCGGAGGTTTGCACGAGGGGCTGTTCGCGACGGTAGGACGGGCTGCGGGCGGTGGGTCTGCGTGCACGGGAACAAGACAGTGACGACACCGTCGTCTTTCTGGCGGTTCTATGGTGGTGCGGCGTCAGCATCGTCGAGCAAAGGGCGGCGGCGGCTTGAGGTGAGAATGGCTAGGGTTTGAGGTGGGTGAAGGGGGAAGAAGAAGAGAAAGAAAAAAAAAAAAAAAAAAAAAAAAAGGAAAAAGGAATTGTTTAAAATACCCATTTTTAACTTAAATGGGTCTTTTCAAACTAACCCCTTTTCTCTTTTTTTTTCCTTCTTTATTTTAAAAACTTTTTTTTTTTTAGAATATTTTAAAAACAACTTAACTCCATTTTTTTTTTATAATAATTTCAGGGGCATTACATATCTAGCATGGTGTATCAAAGAATAATTAATAAATAATGAGTCCGCGGACTCCCATGATCCACCAGCTCCTCCTCTAGTTATCCTTGTGTTGTCTCAAGTTACCTGGTGGTAAACCACAAAAATAGAGGTGAGTATGAAAGTACTCAGTAAGAATCTCCAACTGGGGTACAGTACACATATCATCACGTCATCTAGCATCCTAACAATACATGCATTACTGACTATCTATTAGTCCAAAACTTGAGTTATCAACATAACCCCTCATATCGAGAGTACGCTGACTCCTGGCCTAACGATCAGCTCACCACACAGATCTGAAAACTTGGGGAACGATCCAAGTGTTTGACTCTAGACAATCACAAAGAATGGTGTATTTACGACACTAGCCCGAAAGAGCTTTCCTCTCGGCATCTAGTGTGTGCATGCACACACCGCATGCTACTGAAACTAGATCAATTCAAGCCTATGCAAACTACACTGGTCGAGGTCCATATGCCTAGCAAGACTCGAAAATGGTGTCTACTGATCCAGAATCGGTGGGAGGCCCTCTGTACCCTACTGTGGGCAGCCTGTTCACACCCATCCCCTGAAGCTAAGAATTCTCCCATGGAAAGCTTACACCATGATCAGAAACCCACTCTTGTAGGCTTGAAACTAGGCTATAGCGGAGGTGGCATGGTACATCACGTCCCCAAACCAAAAAGGGTGGCATGTTACTTCACATCCCCTCAGAGCCTCTAGATGATGACAACCTAACAAAAATATAGTTATACATAAACATAGATGCACACACACACACACAAGTATATACTTGTAAAAAAGATAGCAGCTAATCCTAACAAGATACTAACACAACACACATGGAACTGATACATGCTAGCAATCATAAAAACTTCATCATCTCAACAAGATATATACCCAAACATGTTTGGGAACAGTAAAACACACACAATTCATAAGATACAATCAATGAAAGATAAGTGCAATACAACCCAAATAAGAAATTTTTTCATGAAAATATTACAAAACAGATATAATATTGTTCATTGAGCTACAGATTCCAATCACGAACATATCACAACCTGAACAAATAAGTCTAATTTAATTAATAAAAACTTAACTATTTAATTTAACAGGCTAACAATAGAAACATAGGGAATTCATAAATTACCTAAATCCCAAACGGCAAAAATTTGCAGAAATTGACAACGACTAAAGTCGACATAAATCAACGATGGTAGAAATCGACAGAAATCGATGAACGACAGAAGTTGGGAGAAATCGACGACAGCAAAAGTTGGCAAAAATCGGCGGACGGCAGAAGTTGGCAGAAATCAGTAGAAATCGACGAACGGTAGAAGTCAGCAAAAATCGACGATGATGAATGGAGCGATCGAAGGAGAAGGAGATGAAGAGAATTGATGAAAACTATTTGGCTTTTCCTTTTGACGAAATCGATGAAAAGAGCATCAATTGATTAAAAACTAAATCCTTTTTCCATTGGGTTTTTAATCCAAATTACAAAACTAGCTTCACTTGTCTTGAAATCATAAAAACAACCTCGAAGCTCATAAAATCATTAAACTGGCCCTAAGGGTAAATTTACTAAATTACCCCTAAAGGCTATAATTGCAATAATGGCGCAACAAACCAACTAAACTAATTGAAAAATCATACCTGAAGAACCGTATCAAAAACTCGGGTCACTACAATACTCTTTCCTTTTATGTCTTTCGTCCCCGAAAGTCCTAAGACTGAAGCAACTTTGTTTAATGAGTCTCA